>OX387424.1:4298491-6698491 GCA_947563755.1 Lochmaea crataegi
TTTTTAAATACATCAAAGAAATTAACATACTTACAAAATTATAAATAATTTTATATATATCTATATATGTGCGCGAATATATTTATTTTCCTACGATCACTACCCAAAGTAAGCTTTTGCACACTCAAATCTAACCGCAAAGTTGATGTTTTCCGCGAGCTGTCATAATTTGACATTATTGGCGCTCTTAAACAGAAAGTAACTTTGGCTCACGCCTAATTTTATTTATAGATAAAAGAGAGCTAGTAGCTATTTTAATATAAACTGTAGAATAAATAAATATTTTAGTTGATTTTCTAATATGTTAAAGCATCCAACAGTATTTCCCGTAATAATTTAATGAGAAATAGGGAAATCTAAAAAATATCTGACATTAATGTAATAAGTGTTGCCTACGAACATAGGTACATGAAACTGCAATCTGGAAACTGCTAAATACAAACAATGGCAATAGGTAGGCAACACAACATACTTGCAAATAACTTACAGATTATAAGAATCAAGTATGTCTATGTCAAAGAAATAACCTAGTGCATTGTCACTGAAATATTTTTTGAGATAGTTCTGTGCTGTGTAATTGTATTAATATGTTACTATAAGTCAGTAAGTACTTAAAAAACAAGAAAAATGGATACAAGTGATACTGATTTTTCAAATACACCGCCAGATATTGTCGAGGCGGCCAAAAAAGTCACTTAAATCTACTTCCGGAGAAATCCAAATTAAAGTACGAAAATGAATATAGTCTATTTATAAGTTGGTGCAGATCCAAAAAAATTAAAAGATATTCAGAAAATGTGTTATTAACATATTTTGAAGAAAAAGCAGCAACATTAAAGTCATCAACCCTGTGGTCCAAGTATTCAATGCTAAGGCAAACATTGAAAATAAAAAACGACATTGAGACATTGGAGAGATGAAATGGGAAAAATGAAATTAGATGATATTCAAGACAAAGAATCCCTTTTGATTGTTCATATTGCAGATTCGAAAACAAAGCAGAGTCGAATGTTCACAATTGTTAATAACAACACACCAGAAGAAAACGACATTGATTACGTTGCGAGTTGTAAAAAGTATATTTGCATAAGAAAGCAATGCCAAAATCGTTCAGAAAATCGCCTATTTTTCCGATATTCCAAAGGAAAATGCGCAAATCAGGTAGTAGGATTAAATACGATTGGTAAAGTACCTACTGATATTGTCAAATATTTAAATTTGCCGAATCCTGATTCTTATACAGGACATTGTTTCCGGCGTACATCTGCTGCCTTATTAGTAAATGGCGGAGCCGATTTAATTCAACTAAAAAACATGGCGGATGGAAAAGCAGTAATGTGGCAGAAGGGTATATTGATGAATCTATAAACAATAAAATAGAAACTTTTCAAAAAATATCTGGTCAAGTTTCAGCTCAAGTGCCAGAAAAAATACCCTATCTGTTTTGTAACCCTTCAGAGCCATCAACATCTGGAATCAACATTAATACTCGCCACCAGGAAGATTTGACATTTTCTAACCTTTCAGAGACATCTACCTCAGGCATAAACATAAAAAATTGCCAAAATTGTACCTTTAATTTTAATTTATTTAATAAGTAAAAGGTATGTTTGTTTATTATTATCGTTCTGTATTCCGTTCAAATAAAATTTAAAAAAGTTGTAATTTATTTAATGAACTATAATATTCATATAACCATAAAATCATAAATCTTTACATCATAAAGTCTATTGCCATAAGTAGGCAACACAACATACACAATTAATCTTTTGTCTTCAAATATAGGCTTAATATGTCAAATAAACTTCCAATATTGTAATGAAAGTAACACGTTTTTAATAAAAAATTAATTTTATTTTGGTGTGATCGTAGAAAAAATATTGTGTGTATCAAGAGCAGAAAGTCCTTTGGTAGTCTCGACAGATTGCCGCGCTCCGCTGACGCGTCGCGCGGCAACTTTCTGTCTCGACTGCCAAAGTACTACTTTCTGCTCTTGATACACATATATCTATTATATGTCGCTAATTACCCCAGAGGTAGATGCGACTTTTTTGTAAATAAAAAAAAATTCCAACATGCATACCATCCACACGGAATTAAAGGATAGGGTAGCTCCTTCTTTAAAGGACGATAAGAGGAATGTAATACCACATGACGCAAATATTTAAGCATGGGGGCATTTTCTACTAAATCCATCTTTAAATTCAGCCACATTAGAGCGATGGAGACTCTACAGATTTCTTTCTTTTGATGATTTCGATTATAATGATGTTTAACACAACTTCAAAATAAAATACCTTTATTTACTTATTTCTCTTATTTCAACAAATGAAGGACTATTCTTCCAAAAATAACAATATTAGTATATTATGTAGCTTTATAATATAATTATAATAGTATGTGCATCTCGGCTATAGTTACTGCTTGATGAACTCTTGGAAGCTCCATACAATAGCAACCCATCTGAATATTGGTGGTAAGCGTTAACTTTTGAAAGACGCACTTTATACGTTGTACTATTGGTGAGTATCTCAGATTTCAGAGGTAGCTACTGTATATCTCGAAGTATGCTAGGGTAGTGATTCCGAGGCGGGGGCAACGGCGAGTTTGAGGTGGGTTTGGTTGGTAGGCATCCCCCTGGGGATGAGTCCAACACTGTTTGGGTCCTGGACCCATTCGAACATAAGTTTCCCATCTCGGCCCGAAAAAAAAGAGGTACTGTATTGTTTGGTGTATATGCTTCCATTTTTGTCCCCTTTTCAGGCCAACTATATTTTTTGTACCATTACTATCAAAACATACAAATACTTCTCTTAAATGGATACTGTATTCAAAGGTAGTTACCAACAATAGCTTGCAAAATTACAAACGTTGTAGTCCGTATATCGACTAATACTAATTAACTCATAACATGTTTAATCTTTTATAGGATTTACATTTCATATGTTTAATTAACAATTGTATGTATTGTCATTTCCAAAGGTGTAACTTCTCTACAAAGTTGGACTATAAATTGATGTATTTATTTAACTCTCTCCTGCTAATTTACTCGTGTCCTCCAGTTGTATATGACTATTTTTTACGATTCGTTCTTTCAATTCACGGATACAGTTTACATTTAACAGTCGATACAAATCACAGGGAATTACAAATTCATAGATAGTATCATGTTTGAAAGTTTTGCAACCTCTCAAACTTAACAATGACTTAATATGATCTTCAAATTGGATTAAGTTCCTTGGTCTCCATATTTTCGGTGCCCTGAAATGGTCTGTACATGTAGACACTTTAGCGAAAAAATTATCCTCTGTCTGTGTTGCCATTAAATCTGTCTCTAGCTTGATTTTTCTACTGCTTTAACTATTTACTACTCTCTGATTGAATCGCTCCTTCGCTATGGTTTTCCTTTCTGTGAGTCTTGTAGTTTGCACCTCTCCGAATCTATTCCCAAATTACAAAAAGGAGCTATTCGTTACATTTATGGTTTAAAAATACACAATTTCAACTCTTTCCGCTATAATTATTTTGGAATCCGTGTGTTTGGTGCAAGAACACTTTCACAATTTAAATGAGAGAACAATCCATAATTACAATACAAGAAAGAATTTTTTAAAATTTATTTAACTACGTCCACCTCTGGTGAAAAATTCCAATCTTCAATGCCAAAAAATGATTCAGTCATCTACATTTATAATTAAAACTGGCAAAAACATTTAATGATTCTTTTTGTCAATTATTTTGGGAAATTAAACCACAATCTTTTTTATATTTTTTAATTCAAAAACGTTTCGGTAGCGTTCTAGCTACCGTTTGAATCAAGAACAACTAAGTTTCTAAATTCTGGTCCCAGCGAAAAATTTCGACAACTAGATAATCAATAATATTTTTAAGTTTCAGACTGCAAAAAATTTGTTGTCAAATTTTTAAGGTCTATAAAATGTGAAACAGAATATTTTTTCTATGACATACTAACAATATTATAGTCCACTAGGAATGGGATCCAGTGAACGGTTTTATTAAGGATATTGCTTTTTTGCTTATTTCGGATATGTAGTTGATTAAACGCTTTTGGTGTTACTTTTTTGTGATATGATTATTTTTGTTTTAAATATGCCTAAATCAGTTTTGTGATTTTGTGTATTGAAGCATGTATTGATTAACAACAATTCCAATGATAAATCATAAGAAAACCTGGATAAAAACTTATGATACTAATTTCGACAACTAGATAATCAATAATATTTTTAAGTTTAAGACTGCAAAAAATTTGTTGTCAAATTTTTAAGGTCCATTCACAGTAGACCACATCCCTGATCGAATGTGAAACAAAATATTTTTTGTATGACATTCTAACAATATAATAGTCCTCTAGGAATGGGATCCAGTGAAGTGCGCGCTCCAGGAAAGGTTTTATTTGGATAGCGCTTTTTGCTTATTTCGGAAATGTTGTTAATAAAACACGTTTGGTGTTACTTTTTTTGAGATATGATTATTTTTGTTTTATATGTCTAAATCAGTTGTGTGATTTTGTGTCTTGAAGTGTGTATTGTTTAACAACAATTCCAAAAATAAATCATAAGAAAACCTGGATAAAAACTTATGATACTATCTTGATAACGCAGGTAATTGATTATTGGAAATTTCTCTTTCTAAAATTGGTAACCATTTTGGTTTCATTCGGTTGAAACACTAGCCACACATTAATCCGCATTTAGTTGTATTAAAGCATGTTGGGATAATTCTAAATTCCCAGATATTTTCATTCCAGAACTAAAGCGGTTGTTTCTATATATTTTATTTCATTATAACGTTTACAAAAACCAACGAATCTTACATTATTATAAAACATTATGTCATGTCGACATTTAGGCAAAAAAATACAACCTTGATCTCCCTCTGTCTAGTCAACAAGTTTATAACCAAAACACTCGATATGTGCACTTCGAACAAAGAGACCAAAATATTCATTAATTATTAACAAAGCACTTTCTTTGATTTTTCGTCTTTTACTATTGGGCTCTTTCAGTATTACGTGCGCTGAATCCCATCAAATATGATGCCCCTCTTCCCAAGCAGGTTTGCATATAACTGACTTAAAGAACTCCCTATCTTTAATATATACAGGAATGAATGCGACAAATTTTATTTAGGTGAAACATCTAGACCACTAAAAATCCGAATAAATGAACACAAAAAGTATATTGAAGATAGGGAGTTCTTTAAGTCAGTTATATGCAAACATGCTTGGGAAGACGGGCATCATATTCTATAGGACATAATATTGAAATAGCCCAATAGTAAAAGACTAAAAATCAAAGAAAGTGCTTCAATACAACTAAATGCGTATCAATGTGTAGCTAGTATTTCAGCCGAAAATAGTAAAATTTGGTTACCAATGTTAAAAAGAGAAATTTCCAATAATCAATTACTTGCGTTAACAGGAGAGTATCATAAGTTTTTATCCAGGTTTTCTTATGATTTATCATTGGAATTGTTGTTAAACAATACACACTTCAATACACAAAATCACAAAACTTATTTAGACATATTTAAAATGAAAATAATCATATATAATAATTAACAACATTTCCGAAACAAGCAAAAAAGCACTATCCTTAATAAAACCGTGGACTATAATATTGTTAGTATGTCATAGAAAAAATATTCTGTTTCGCATTTTATGGACCTTAAAAATTTGACAACAAATTTATTGCAGTCTTGAACTTCAAAATATTATTGATTGTCTAGCTGTTGAATTTTTTCGTTAGTGTCAGATAGGGACCAGAATTTAAAAACTTAGTTTTTCTTGATTCTAACGGTAGCTAGAACGCTACCGGAACGTTGAATTAAGAAATATAAAAAAGATTGTGGTTTAATTTTCCAAAATAATTAACAAAAAGAATAATGAATACACCTCAAGGAACATACGGAAGATACATTTAATGAGTTCCGAAGTTTTACGAAGGCATTGGTGCTTGAAAGACCTTATTACCCAGTGGCAGAATACTACAATTTAGGTAGCCTAGACGGGTTATATTGGCATAATTCAATATTTAGTATGGTGTATTTACGATATTATATTATTGTACTATAATATGTAAAATCTGTATATTATATTTCTTATTATTTATGTATTAGTATCATTTTTATTTTTTTATATTCATATTTTGTTGTAAATTTCATATTTTATTTAACGTTCTTATCATTTTTATCTTATCAAGTAGTGAGTACTTCCTGAATGAAAAGTTATCTCTGGTGTAACACACCTGCTAGCTTCCATTTGCGAATCTTTCTTTATCCACCAAAACGCATTCCCACTTTTTTCTCTCCTGCTCACCAAGTCTAAATCTTTCGTTTATCTTGTTTTCACTTTTCCCATTTAATAATAATTTCTTAACAATTTTTCGTTTGGATTTAATATGTAAGTTGTACTGTTGTTATTCATCGCATTGGATTAAATACTGCTCCACCCTACCACTATCATATAATATCTACTGTCGACAAAATGAATGAATTGAAATAATTTAAGGATCGGGCAATAGAAATCAAATAGCATGCTCAGTTAGAATTAAGGAGATGGATACATTTATTTGGAGAACTTAATGAAGACATAAACTTTTCTGTAATTTAGATACTTTATCCCAGTTAAGGATGTACCTAGAACTAGGAAGAGTCTACTTTCGATAGCTTAAAGACTATATGACCCAATTGAATGTACGTCACTTGTATAATTGAATAATTTCAAAGTTGGCTCCATCAAATTTCTGGGTAAAATGTTTGTATAGTACCAAGAATGCTTTTAATATTTTCAATATCACATAATAAAAGTTCAACATTGCGTACTTTTTGTAATAGTAGTAACGTTTCCCAGGCAGCGTGTGGTTATATTCGGGTATAATTTACGGATACAATTGAAGTACATTTAGTTCAAGCTAAAAGTGGCTTCGATCGAAGGCACTATTACCATACCAAGGGTAGAGTTAATGAAAATGATAATTGGTGTCAGACTTTAAGAAGCAGTCAAGGAAATCATTTTTTCAGAGTGATCTAACTCTAGCTTAAATCAAAAGAAAATTGGAACACATTTGTGTAAACTGAGTTAGAGAAATCCGAACTTATACAAATCCAGAGAAATGTTTTTATGGTCCAGGAGATCTTAATGTAGCGGACCTCCCATATTGGGGATGTAGCGTCACAATACAAGCAATGTCCAACAACTTGGTCATTTCATATTTTTAAACGATATTATTAAGTTAGTATTCATTTGTAAAGTGTCTCTCGCTCTTTATTGATAAATAATCTTGCAAAGTAGGAAAATTAGAAAATGCTCATTTTTAATTTAGACCTATCTCGTTTGACGGGGATAATAAAAGTCTACTTAAAAACTGACTTACCATTGGCATCATGTAACATAAAGAACATAGCATAAATGTTGCTAATCCATATTGAATAAACATTTGAATAGAACATACATCTTTTAGTACATCAAAGGCCCTAAAAATTAAGAATTTGACTTCAGATAAGATTACATATTAATTCAATATGTTCAAATTATAACTCAGTTATTATAGTTTGGCAATAATTACCTATTGATGTAATTCTTAGTACTTTACAAGTGCCTATTGCCAATTTTCCGTACTATCAATGACGTTAATACCTACCGTTCAGTTGGGCCTAGAATATGAAATCAAGAGATTAACTACCTGACCCTTAATAATCTATTAATGCAATGTTAGGTAGGATAGGTACCTGTTTCAACAAATTGATAAAAATAAATATTTCTAGTTTAAGAGTCAGTTTTCATTAATTTCAGTCTTTGATTAAGATGGAATCATTCCCAGTGTATTTAATGTTTAGTGAGAAAGGTTGTAAGTTATTTGTTATGGATAAATTTAAATTTTCTAAAGCAAATACATTAAAGTGCGATAAGATTCGTTGGAGATGTGTGAACCGCAAATGGGTTAGGTTAGGTTAGGTATACCAAAAAAAGGCAAGATTTTATTGATGATACAATTATAAAATTTAAGTGTAACTGTTTGTTTTGTTTTAATTTTATTAAATGTTTATCGAACAAATTTTTAGCTACTTCTTTGGAATAAATTACTATTTAGTGGATTTGTACTATTTTTACCTGTTCAGAAATTGGCCCAACAGACCTATGGGATTATATTGACCCATCTTCAGCAACGGATTATAGCGGGTATTTTGGCCCAACTGAACGGTCCCCGTGATTTCAGTTGCTAAATCTGTTACATTAGAGTCTTACAGGTTATTAATAATCAAATTAATTACATATTGAAGCTTTACAACAGATTCGTGGAGAAATTAGTGAAATGGACTGTTTTTGATAATAACGTTTAATTAGGAAAGAACAACAACATCGACACGATATATAAGTTTAAGACAAAATAATAACAATTTAGTACTCAGAATTCCTCCTCTAGCTTTAACGATAGCCTGCATCCTCCTAGGCATACTACGCAAAAGGTTTCTTGTGGTATTCGATTCCATTCTTCCTGTGCAGCAATTCTTAATTCTGCAATTGAGTTAGAAGCTGGATTCCGTGCTCGAATATTCCTTTTTAGGATGTCCCATACTTGTTCTATGGGATTTGCACAAGCACAAAGTTATTATATCCAATAAAGCCGGCATATGGTATAACATGTTCTGCAAGGATGTTGCGTATGTACCAGTCAGCATTATTCCTTAAATTCACTTCAATGAGCTCCGTGCGACTCTCCCAGCTAATGCCAGCCCATAGCATAATGGAACCACCACCAAAGCTAAGATTATGTGCAAGATTACATTCTGCGAAACGTTCTCCTGATCCTCTCTATACTCGACTATGTCCATCAGGCTTCCATAATTGTATTCTTGTTTCGTCTGAAAAAAGAACTTTTCCCCATTGATGTTCATTATAGTCAGCGTCTGCTCCTGCAAATTGTAACCGTCCGATTTTATGGCGTGGAAGAAGCCGAGGAACTCTAGCAGGACGTCCTGGCTTTAAATCGACCTACTCAAGTCTCCTTATTATTGTTTTGGTGGAAACATTGACTTGCCTTGCACTTAGTAATTGATTTTTTAGATGCGGAACAGTAAGTCTACGATTTCGCAAAGATTGATTTATTAAATATTGCTCATCCCTTGGTGTTGTACATCTTTTACGTCCTCAACCAGGCCGCCTTTTGTATCCTCCAGTATCATTGTAACGTTTTAGAATGTGAGAAACAGTCGATTGATGGACATTCAATCTCTGAGCAATGTCTTCTTGCCTGTACCCCTCATTGATTAAATAAATCTTTTTTACCGGATCTAACTCATTTAAACGTGGCATTTCACTAACTGAAACTACAGATTGGAGAAATAATGCACTGAAAATGTCATTCTGACAACGTCAAATAAAGAGAAGCCATTATTTCAGTCCACAAGGCACACTATGATACGTTTATAGCTTTCCGCTTATTTAACGTTATCGTTTATTCAGTTATAAAAGCTGTCTAAACATTACTTTATCTGTAATAAATTGCAATTTACTTGGAACACTCCAATGTAACAGAGTGCAAAAAGCGAAATCACAAAAATCAGAAAAAAATAAAAACCTAAAATAAAATATGCAATAATTTTGTCCGAGAGTGTAGTAATGTTGTAGTTTGTAATTGTGAGTTGTAACTTCTCGGTAAGCTAGTGATAAAAAAGATAACTCTAAAGTTACTTACGGTATGCCTTCGACTAAGCTCGAGGTAAAACAATGGGTCGTGAATTTTCGCCTAAATGTTGTATAACACTTAGATAATAAAAATTTGTCTGGCATATAACTTAGTTGAGCGCCACGTCATTTGTAAAATGAAATAATATAATTTACCCTGATCAAATGACGAAAAACAGAGTATATGGTTTTTTATAGGTACTTAGATGATCATTAAATAAAAATCGGGAAAGTAACTTAACAATCTAATGAAGAATATCCTACTTAAAGTCGACTTTGGTCCCTACTATTTTACAAATATGGCCCTTGGCCGTCGTACATTAAATATACAAATTAATTAGGTTCCTAGGGAAATTAGTTCAATGCTAAAGGTTCTACCATGGTATGATTAATCAAATATTAGAAATATATATCGGCTTATGCATCTATAAATGGTTTTCGTATTCTCCCATGGAGAAGAGAACCGAATTTTATGTCAATAAAGTACTGGACATAATATGATCCATACTTGTAAAAGCAAGTATAACGTAGTGTCGGGAATAGAGAATCGAACTGAATTGATTTTCAAATCAAGTTGCTATTTGAATCAGGTAGAATGTAGAATGTAGAACGTAGAATGTAGAACGTAGAATATAGAACGTAGAGTGTAGAATGGAGAGTTGTTGCAATCTAAAAAGACACAGGAATTTTTAGAAGCTTCTACAAGCAACAAGTGCTGTCGGCGAAAGTAATTAATTTAGAATGACAGAGTCATCCCACAAACATTTCAAAGATATATACACGACAATCATTAGTAATGTATAAAAAGGTATTGACTTACTTAGAATTTCCTTCGACACAACTCACATTATAATTGTCTTTCTTTTTAGACAATCAAGAGAACGCCGGTCAGGCTTGTCTCCAAAATGGTATCTAATTACCAACAAACTTTTCTGCGCACATCATTTCTGACAATTTTCGGATGTTTTAAATCTTTAACAGTGCCCTCTCAGAAAAGATATGAGAACATAAGTAAGGAATCTAACGTGCGTCGACATTATATTTAAATGTAGTTAAATGCGTTCCTAGGCATTGCCGTTAGATGGCTCGAGAGGTACTAAAATAGGTAATATATAAGCAAAACGAATTATTTTGAGCAGAGAAACAGGATCTCCTGTTACAGAGTGAACAATCGAAATTCAAAATAACGGTATAAATACCTACTACCACACCTAATGACCACGGGCAGTCTTTCGCTTGGTGATGTTTAGTGTATTGGAGATGTAATTTCTATGTTATTTTATATAGGTAGGTATATCTTACACAATAATTTATTTATGCAAATGTAATACCTATTGTAAATAAACATATTATTATTAAATTTTATTACCTGTAGATCTCTTGCATTTCATTGATAGATTTAATTATTCTTATTTCCATTATTAGATATTTTTGTCTCAATGTTTGATTCGGGCTTATATGTTTATCTATACATTTAAAGGCTTCTGTCACGACCATTGTTTGGCTTATCAAATGGATTATCAAAGAAATAAGAAGTATTTCAAAAGCTGAAAAAAGTCATCAAATAATCAATCAATGAATTTAGTAACTCATCCAGATTGGACAACACATGTAAATTATGCCGGGGGATATGGGAATGCTCGGTGGGAGTGGATAATATGGATTATGTTTGGGAAAAGGTAGGAAGTTTCTACTTCCGTAAGAATACGTTTATTTTGTATTTGCCAATGCCCGTTTGTTTTTTTCTGATGATTTCATTTTCCATTTGAAATGATTTCTTGTCGCATGGCCTAACATAACTTACAGCATGATGAAATTTACAAAAATCCGCAGTCAGTTATATTTAATTATCTATTTGAAGTTACAGTCTTCCAATATTGATAAATAAGAAGCAATCAGATTGTGAAAATGTAATTAGACATTTGTTGAATCAACGAAAACAACATAGAGACTACGTTTTATCTAATATGCACTAACCCATAACCAGAATAAAAGTAGGATTACTTACGTACAAACAACAGGAGAAATACTAATTTAGCATAGTACTGGATCAAAAGAGCCAACCATAAGTAACCATCATTTGAAGTATCAAACGGTAGATATATTCGAAAAACAGACTGTTTGTATAATGATGTTTTATTTAAATATGGATTAAACGCTTCATAAAACTCAGCATTAGCATCTGTAGCGTACCAGGATATAGAGGTGAATAATGCAACAAAAGTGAGAATTATAAACAGCATACAACATAGTAATCTAGTGTAAAACATTGTTTGTTTGCGATAAGTCTCAACTGCATTGCTGTAACAAATGAAAAGCATTTTAATATACATATTTGTTGAAGGGTTGTCCTAATCAAAAGTAGAAACAATAATGTTGCACTAATCTGGTAAAATGAGTTGCTGCAAAATATAATGGAGAAACTGGAGCCGAAAATCAAAAGCGATAAAATTATAGAAGTGAGAAGAATGGGAAAACAAACTCCAAGTAAACCAATGACGATTACATTAGAACGGAGGAGAAACAAGAAGAAAATAGAAATATTAAAACAAACAAACAAATTAAAAATACAACAATATCTATAAATGAAGACTTTACTGAAGAAGTACTAATTAAAGGAAAAAACTCAAATTATACATAAAAGAAGCAAAGCATGAAGGGCATTAAGTGAATCTAAATTTTAACAGACTGATGTAGATGTAGATGAAAGAATTAAAACAGAACATGCAAGTGAAGAATCCAGATAGGTGATCGGGTACAAACCGAAATTAAGAACGACACACGAATATTTCAGCAGAATCTGATTGAGTACCATTTTACAGGTGCTGATTTCAGCTACGTCACACCGAGCACTTTTGCAGAGCTTTCAATTCGAAGTAAATCCCACTATATGTAGAACAGTCCGATAGCATTAAATGCGGCTGAGATTTAGTTATTTAAACAAAATCATCAAAGTTTACGTGTATTTTTAATGGGAAATCTCTTTTCGCTCTACTTAGAGTTAATATTAAGAGCTCAAATTATTTCACCAAATTATGATAAAGGACTATGCTTCCATCTTATGGAAAATAAAAGACCACTCAAATGCGGATATTTTGATACCAACTTATTCGTCTTGAAAAATAGAACATTTGATAACATTGCGCCAATGTTGTGACTTTTATAATTAACTCACAATTAATGATATTATTTTTAAAATCGCTTACGGAGATTGTATGAGTAAGACAGAGAGAAAATACGTATTACAGATTCCACGAAGTAAGGATATCAGCGGTGATAAGAAATGAATAAATAAAACCAGACAGGGTTGAACTGACCTAATTTTATCAGTTAATTTTTATATTTTGTTTTTTCTTTGTAGTATTTTGTAGTGTATTTGTTGGCATCGGTAACTCTTTAAAAAAAAAATAGGATAGGGATGCGGAAAAGATTTTTTTATATGGAAGATGTTAAATGTCTATTAACTGTTAATACAAAAATGCTTGTGAAATGTTTGTAGGTAATGAACCCGACGTAAAGGGTGATACTAAAAGATAATGTATAATTCTTAGAGTATCCCCTTTTACGCGCTCCACCTTCCCCCCACAGGCAGTGCCTGAGTACCTCATTACCTTCTATCCGCGAAGTGTAGCTGAAAAAAAAATTTTTATTGGCCTAAGCTGGTTTTTATATTTTTTTGGTAGCTAAAGTCGCCTTTTTGCTTTATTAAATTTTTTTGATGGCCGAAGCCGGGTTTTGTTTAATTTTTGTATTTTTTTGATAGCCGAAGCCGGGTTTTGTTTAATTTTTGTATTTTTTTGATAGCCGAAGCCGGTTTTTGTGTTATATATATTTTGATGGCGATGAGTGTTTTTCCTTGCGTGTCATAAAAAGCACTGTTAACTGAAATCTAATTTGCATCATTATATTTCTTCATGATTAGGTATAGTTCGATCAGCAGCGTCAACTACAGTCAACCAGTCTACCTGTTCCATAATTAGGATACGTTAAGCCGTCACTCGAGTTCCCGTCAGGGTGAAAACTGACCTGTCTAAAAGGTGTTTATGGTAATTACGGTAAATTCTCTGAATCATCTGATATCTAGCTATGTATTTATTGCAAATTGTAATAAGTGAACAGTAAAAGTTTTAAGGGAGGTCCGTTTTCAGATGTATGAAATAAGAAATAGTTATAAATGTCTTATATTTGGCACTATTACACGATATTATTTTATATGATATCATTATTGGAATAAAATACGGAATTTTAATTCTACAATTTTATTGCGTACTACTACTGAACTGAGTCATAAATACATACATGTAAAGAAGCTAACCTAACCTAACCTAACCTAACATATAACCTAACCAGAAAGGGTTTACCCTTTTCACTTAGTATTACTTCAAGCATTTTGTGTATCACTATAGCGTACGACAACAAACGTTCGGAAATATGTATATTAATAAACTGCCGTTTCGAAAATGACAACTTAATATAATAGAAAAATATATTCATAGCAATTAGTACTGACAGACCCCCTAGCCACCCCAATAGGTTATTCAACTTTTTCATTAGAATTCAGGATTACGAATAGGTATTACGATTTACTGGAATTTTCAAAACTATTTAGTTTACCTGTAAGCGGATTAAATAAACTGGACGGCAATTCGAGTGCGGGATTAAGATACCTGCAAGTGTCGGACGGGAACTCATGTGTATTTTATAGTCATTGAGAATCCTGACGGGAATTCGTTTGCACCGGAATTGTTTACGAAATACGTGTCGGTCAGTTATTAAATATACCTATTATAATTTTACTATTATAATATAGAAAACGTTATAATAGACTGCTATTACAAAATGACAAACTTATGTAAAGATGTTAGATTGTCAATTGAGAGATGTACCTTTTTTACATAATTTGATTGCAATCTATCATATCTTTATACAACTGAAAAATATAATCCTATTATTTTGTTTCAACGAAACTGGTATTCATCGTATGTACAACTATATTCACAAGTCCGACTCTGTTTCACCGCAGCAGGTGGAGTCCTATTGAATGGTTAGATTTTGTATTCGAATCGAAAATTTCTGACAAACGAACTGATTTTGTGGGTTTATTAATTAAATTACAACATTGGCGCAATGTTATCAAATGTTCTATTTTTCAAGACGAATAAGTTGGTATCAAAATATCCGCATTTGAGTGGTCTTTTATTTTCCATAAGATGGAAGCATAGTCCTTTAACTTGATTTTTTTATATCTTGTTCATCGTTCACTGATTTTTTTTTCTTTTTTCATATGTAGCATTTCTTTAATTGTAAGATTATTATTTGTTGAGATATAAAGCGTTAACACTTTCGCTTTATGAAATTTTTCAAAACTTCCGAATAAAATTTTCAATGCTTATACCTATCTCAACGAATATCAATCTTACCAATTCAACTTATTTTACCTACAAGTTTGTCATTCGCATTTTTTCTATAAATATAGTCATTATTAGAATAACTTCAAAAAAATGAGCACAATCTGATTGAGTGACCCGTACTATTTTACAGGTATAGGTACTTCGTTCCAAGATATTTCGTTTGCAGCAGGTAGTCGTTAATCCGATAACAATTTCACAGTATCGTACTCGTTTCTTCGAAAAGCGAAAAGATAATGCCTAATAGTATGATTATTTTACAACTGGAATATTTGGCTGGTAAAACAATATTTGAGACAACTTTTTTAATTTATATAATTATTCTATTATTTATTTGTGCTTCGAAAGATATATTTCCGAATTTTTATTTTTCAAGGTGAAAGTATTTTCCTCGATAAATGGTTGACCACCTTATCTATAAATATTTTAATTTGATTGTGAAAATATAAAAAGAGCTTTCATTGCTTCTTTTCCTTTCTCTGATCTGTACTGCTCCTACCTACTTTATTTCCAATTCCCTTTTTATATTTACATATAATGGGATTAAAATGTTTATAGATAAAATAGAAAGTGAAGATTTCGGGATAATCCTTTTTAAAATTATCTCAGAATTTTAGTTTGTAATAAATAAAAGTTGAATTTGTTTTTAAAAATCCAGTGATTTTTTTCATTTAGTATCTAAATTTTAATCTGTTACTGTTTATTGTACAATGAGAGATTTATAAACTTTTGTTATTAAATCCTTAGGGCCAGATACCGAGTCAACGAAATACTGTGAAACGTTCTATACAGTCACAGTATTTACGTCACACTGAGTACTTTCGTAGAAGTTTCAGTCCCGAGTAAATTCCACAATAAATTTAGTATTCAATACTCACCCTGCTTTTGTAAACGTGGGCATTGCTTGTTTCCAATAAGCTTGTAACTTGTTGTAACGGGTTTTATTCGCATTTGTTAAAAACTTGGATATTTTTGAAACTTTAGAATCATCAATAGCAATAGCCGAAAAACAATCAAAATTGAAGCTTGATCTAGATATAATATGTATAATCTTCTTCATTTTGTCTCTTAAGATATAGTACATTGTTATTCTAACAAGCAGAACTGTCTGAAGTGTTGTAACAGCCACATAAATCATGAATGTTATAAAATCGACATCTGTACTATTGAAAAGATTTATCAATGAACAGAAATACTGAATCCAGCAACATATTATTGAATGAACGATTAATAAAGGGATTATTAGTTTAAAATTTTTATTAGATGATTTGTGAAAACCTGTCAATTTCATGAAAAACTTCAACCAGATAAAAAAGTTAACTGGGACATACTTCTCAATGTAAGCAACAATCTGTAAATGCATTTTGATCAATTCTAAAAAATTATGAACAACGAATGAACAATTTTCTCAAATATAGTCACATTTTCCAGTCTATTGATAGAAAAATAATGTCGGTATTAAGTAGTAGGTAACCGTAATTTTTAAATTAAAAATACATTTGTTCTTGTAGCTCATGAAAATGTACAAAGTGTCCTAAAAAAATGGATGCAGCTTTTAAATTCTAGAGTAACGAATATTTCCTCAATAAAAACATTAACAAAAACCAAAATGTGAAGATACATACCAGATTGAAAAAATAAATGAATATGTGAAACAGAATGTAGCCATTCCACTCACTACAATAAAAAAAGGAAGATAGTTTGACAAAAAGTGAAACTATTATTATTTTTCAACAAAGGCAGTACAACAATTTTTAGTAATTAAAATTACCAATTACTATTCATAGGGTAGTAGGTATTTTCTTCAGTTATCACCTCTTCATACTTTTTTACCTATTCATGAACTTTTCCGTTCTGCGGTCGATACAATGGAAACAATTCGTCCGAAAAGACACCATATGAAAATTAGTCATCATATTCGAGATATTTTGAAAGTAAGAAGCCCACTTATTGGTCGACAGTAGCTTTACATGAAGTCAAGCGATTAAAGACAATCCTTACACGATTATAACCTAGAGCAAGAAACTGTTGAGTACATGAAATCTGTCTCCAGCGTTTTAACTAACAGTAATCAAATTATGGGAAGCTTGTAGGTAATAGTTTACGAGATTCTTGAAAACAACAATTAAAAGTATTCAATGAAATTCTTAATTCAGAAATGATTTTGTACTCTCATCCAAATGATCATAATCTAGTCCAAGATAACCTTCGTGTCCTACATTATAGTCCTGACACAATTATAACTGTTATTTTTTTGCATATAATGCCTCAACTCTCTCAACCCAATCAATAGGCCTTACCAGCAATTTTTTTTATTGCTTTAATTTAAAATATGTCTCATGAAAAGATGTCCTCTATTTCTGATTTGGAGCAGGTTTTCTATAAAAAAATATCAAAAGCTAGACAAAGTTAAACAAAAATCAGTAAGCTTTCAATAATTTCAATAATCATATTTGTTTGAGATTCAAGCATCTATTTAAAAGGCTCATTCTCTTAACTGCACCACCTATGTATGTATATGTATGTATGTAAATTGGGGTGTTGTGCCCTCAAGTATGTGGATGGAGGTTTCTTCTTCCATGCCACAGAATCTACATTCTTCTTCCTCCACTATTTTGAGCTTTTTCGGATGCCCATCCTGGCGACAATGTCCCGTAAGGATCCCTGTTAAAACTCTTAGTGCAGTTTTACTTTGACTTATTCGACTTATTCGATCTCAACAAGTTGTAGTCACCCAGAAGAATCTTTGATTGTCTAAGTCCTACTAGATTTTTCCAATGGTCAGATCTTCTCTTTTTTCGGCTTTGCCTATTTCTTCCAATATTACATTGGAGCTGATACCGCAAAAGGGTTCCGGCCCTCAAAAGGGTGTTCCAGTCCCCCTCTTTGCTAGTTCATCTGCTATTTCATTTACTTCTATCCCAGTGTGTCCTGGAATCCACAGTGAGGTGACTATATTGTTCTCGCCTAATTCATTTAGTTTGCCTAGGCATTCCCACACCATTTTGGAACTGATAACACAAGAGTTCAGTGCTTTAATGGCTGCTTGACTATCCGACATTATGATAATCCTTTGATTTCTATATCCTTTATCAATATTGGACTGGGCACACTTTCTTATGTCGTGAATTTCCGCTTGAAAGATACTCGGGGTTTTTCCCAAGTTTTCAGAGTGTTTGGTTCCTGGCCCGTACACACCTATCCCAGCTCCTTCTATTGATTTTGAGCCGTCTGTGTACCATTGAATGGCATTCTTTCCAAGTCTGGTAATGGCATTTGGATCCTATTCCTTCTCGTTGCTTAATTCCGTAACGAATTTCTTTGAAAAGTTATACTTTTTCATCATACCATCTTGTGGCATGTCCCAGGTTTTTTGATTTCTAAGAAGTAAGGAGGTGGTTTTTTTTAATGATTCCCTCTCTACTTAGTCTGTATCTTGTTCTTTCTGCAACACTTTCCACCACCATATATGGCAGGCTATTCCGATGTCAATCAAACCACACAAGAATTCGTCAACCGTCAGGATCCACATTAATGGGGATGCTACTCCTCCCTGTGGACATCCTCTGGTTGTACATATGGAGACAATGTCTTTGCTCGTCCTCGTCAAAAGCTCCTTCCATATCCAAAAAGGCGCATACTACGGCTTCTTGGTTGTCTAGAGCACCTCGGATATCCTCCGTCAGTTGTACTAGTGCAGTCTCCGTAGATCTGCCTGCCCGGTAAGCATGCTGATGCGGGTGGAGAGGTAGTGTCTCTAGGATTTCCGCTCTAATATATCAATAGCTTTTTCCATCGTTTTGAGCACAAACGATGTAGGGCTAATTGGTCTGAAGGATTTGGGGCTTGTTGTGTCCCTTTTTCCAGCTTTTGGAATGAAGGTTACTATTGCCCTTCTCCATACTTCTGGTATATAACCCAGTTCTAAGCTGCTTCGACTGATCCTAACCAAATGTGGTAGAATTTCGTCTTGTCCTTGCTGGAACAATGCTGGGAAAATTCCATCGGCTCCCGGTGATAAGGTGTTCATAGCCCATTTTAACCTTTCGTTACTACAAATGTGTTTAGCCATTGTAGTACTTTCTCTCGAAGGTCTGCTATGACCTTCGAGAGGTTTATCACCCCTATTTGGGATACTCCCAGGAAAATGAGTTTCTAGTAAGAGTCTCACTCTTTCCTCCTCATTTTCGGTATATTTCCCGTCTGGCTCCCTCAAAACCATATCTGTGTTGACCCTACTTTGTGCCATGACTTTGTAGAGTCTTGCCGCAGCAGGTGTTGTCTTTATATCTTCACAGAATTTTTTGAAGCTATTTCTTTTAGCTTTTCTAATTTCCTTATAGTAGGTGTTTCTCACCTCGGTGTATCTCTGCCAGTCTCCGGTGAGTTTTGCTCTATTGAAAAGGTCCCGGGTTTGAGATCTTAATTCTGACAGATGTTTATTCCACCAGGGTGCATCTCTGCTGCTTCGTTCTTCTTAAAGAGGGCAGCTCGATTCAAATGCATCGATTATTACCCTGTTCAGGTCCTCAAGCTCATTTTCCAGATCGAGATGGTGCTTAGCCCTCCCTTTTTTTTGGATATGTGCTAGGTTTTCTTTCAGACAGGTGTTATAGTTGTCCCAATCAGTTTTTCTTGGTTTTCTTCTGGGGCTCACCTCAGGTTTGTTATGATGTTATGATGCTATGATCGGAGAGAGATGGTTCGCCCGAAACTCTCCAATCTTTTACTATATGTTCTAGATCCTGTGTTGCCAGTGTGACATCTAAAACTTCTTGCATTTATCTTGTTACAAATGTGGGGGTGCTGCACCACCTATACTAAACGTTTTATTATTTTTATATTTTTTGCCTCTAGGAATGGCTTCATTGCGGCAGAAGTTTTATACAAAATAACATTTTAAACTCAATAGGTATTGCACGTGTACAATAATTTCAAAATTCTCAAATATCTAACAGATCTAAAATGTTCCCTACAGCAGTGATCCTTTTGAAAAACCTTGGCTTATTTTCAACGTCCCATTAAATGGTACACATTTCACAAACAGCTCAGTAATTCTACTACCCATTACGAAAAGGGTCTCCAATCATAAGTGGATCCAAACTCAGTGTAACGACAATAAAATAAAGCAATGTATATTTTCTATACAAATGTTCTCCTCACTTCAGTAAACTGTTAGTTCGTGATGTTCTTAGAAAGCTAGTTTGGAAAATATAAATTCATTAGTAAGCAATAAAATAAGTCGCTTAAAATTGCTGGAAAAAGAATAATTAATTAAAAACAACTTTATGTATGTTACTATATTTAAGAAAATTTTGAATTGCTGGCAACGTAGCAGCCTCGCATTCAACAGCTAATACATCCAGTCCAGTATTTGGCATAATATAACGAAGTAACCCGACAGTTTTAACTCGGCCAACTAGGACATAAATAATATTATCAGTTTACCGAACATCTGGCCTGACCTGGGTTAGAACATCTAGGGGTGTGCGTGAATTGTGTTGTAGAGAAATATTATCAATATACTTGAATGAGTTTAGTTCTTAATTGTAGAAAAGTGTAGCTAATCTAGAGTAGAAAAGTATTAATAATATAATATATATATATATTATTTCTTGGTTAAGTAACGTTAGTTGATTAAGTGGCCTCAGTGAATTGTTATTAATATAATATTTATTTGTTCGTAGACGTTAGGGTAAGTTTTATAAATATAATTTGTTGGTAATTAATTAGAATGGCATTTTGGAGACCATTTCAAACGATAGTTCAAGATGATGTATCGCGGGAATCTACAACACATGCTAGGGTAGTGATTCCGAGGCGGGGGTAACGGCGAGTTTGAGGTGGGTTTGGTTGGTAGGCATCTCCTTGGGGATGAGTCCAACACTGTTTGGGTCCTGGACCCATTCGAACATGAGTTTCCCATCTCGGCCCGAAAAAAAAAAAGATTGCCTAGCTAAATGAGCATTATTTACAGAAAATTATATTACAAATTTTATGAGTTTTCTATGCAGGTTAATTTTAATCTACTATATTAATTTGAATGAAAAACATTATTTCACAATATTCGAATTTATAAAAAATTTGTATGCACGCCATTGGGCGGCACTTGCCTTCAAATGGATTTAAAATATGGGTCATTACATTAAGCCTAGAAGAACTATACAAGCACCATGTCTACATTATTTAAAGTAGAAAGATAAAGTTTCAAGAAGCAGCTCTGTAGTCTGCTATTACATTATGTCGCCCAGCTTGGAATTTAGTTAAATAGTCATCTAAAGCCTCATAGGTGGATAGTCTTCTTGTTCTGATGAAGTACTATATTACATTATACAAACAACGAGAGAGAAAATACTCAAAACGCTGGCAACAAAAATTTAAAAAAAACTGAAGAAAATAGATGGGTTAGAAAATTTTAAATCAACACTCTCATAAGTTCACAGGTAACAAAGTAAAGATCATTTTTTAGGAATACGTATTTTCATCTACTTCGGTGCTTCAGCCTCGCGTATTCTCATCGTTCTTCATTCCATAGGTACTTGTGATTTGCGCATTAGTGGTTGAAACTACGGGTTTCATGGAAGGGAATTCGGCAGAAATGCGCCCGGCCATTTTGCGCTCCTACCTGAAATTGACCGTTTTACGCTCCTATAATTTCCCTCGTAAAGTAAATCTCACCCTTTGACCTGAGGTCGGCCGGTTTGCGCCCCGATAAGTAGGTAACTACTAGATTAGTATATTTTCGTAGAAATAGGATACTCCGAGTATTATTGGAAAAAAATATTTCCTTTGTAATTTCTCCAGGCATAGGACTGGCAAAGATTATAAATCGAATGTTTTTTGTTTTGAAAGCTATATCGAGAATATTAATTAGGATGAAAAAAAATTGTCATCCCAAATAATATTCTGGATATAGTATAGAGTTATTTTTTTTTGCAAGTTTGATTTTTACTTTCTTCCGTAATATATTTTATTTTACCACTAGGCTGTATATAGCTGGTTACTTTACAACCCTTTCTACTACCGCATTGATTTTTTTTTCGTTATTACCGTTGTATATTTTAGTATAAGTCCGAGTTACGCAAATCCAAACTCTACCATACACAATTTATTCATTTTTCAACTGAAGGGACGCCCGGTATATACACCATTTTAATTAAAACCGAAGCCGTTCAGTATAGGTCCATCTTTTTGTTGTAAGTAGATAAATTTCACGTTTAATTCCCTCACCACGGCTACGGCCGAAAAATGTAACTAGAATTTTGGATATAAATTAGCGCTCAGTCATTCCGTCTCTGATTCATTCCGGCTCTCAATTATTCAGAAAAATTATTATTTCGTGACTCTTCTCTCAACTTTCTTCCGATAACCGATAAACCGAAAAGTATTGTGAAAATTTAGTGCATTACGATTGTGTGTGGAAGCTGTATTTTATAAGGTAAATCATTTTTACAAATAAACTGTGTATTCGAAACTTTCCGTACCGCCGCTTAATATTAAATTAATGAATGTATTCTTTGAAAATTTTCCGACCGGCTATTTTTTTCTTTTGTTGTTGAATTGAAATTGGTTTTTTTATTTGTTTCTTTTATACGGAAATAAAGATTTGTGAACTGTAATTTGATTTCTAATTTTATTTACAGCGTTTATTATATATTAATTAACTGATATGAATTATTAGTGGATTCTCGAATTATTTTATGCTTTTGGTTCTCAGTAGTTTTATATTAAATTGATATCCAAGTAGATTATATTATTTTAATTTTATGCTAGTACTAATATTTTTACTCTGTGTGTCGATAGTTGGGTACCGTTTAACTCGTGGGAAAATTGTTTTTTTTTTTTGGAATAATAGTTACCGGCTTTATTTAGATTCAAGGGTTAATCAGACTTCAATTTGTTTGATTTCCCGGCAGATCTAAATCGTTCTTTTCCCGTTTCGTAGAATCATTATTTATATTTTGTTTTTTTCTTATTGTCGGAATAATAGTTGCCGGTTTCATTTGGATTCAAGGGTTAATCAGACTTGGAAGAGGCTTAGCCACAATTTGTCTGATTACCCGGCAGATCTAAATCGTACATTAGGGACCCCGTTAAATCCGGTAGATTTGAACCGTATTTGATAACCTGACCGTTATGTCCGTCAAAGTACCAAGTATATGGTAAAGATAGCTTATTTTCTTTTCCCTGTTAATTTGTTTGTCACTAAAGAATTATTCGTACAATAGACCACAGAGTATTAATACACTAAAAGTTTCTTTTTGATTATTTTGTGATATACCGACTTATTTTGTGATCGTAGGTATACACTAAACCGAAGGTAGTATACAATTCTGCTGAACCCCTGTTTCCTTCATTACCCGTAATTTATAATTTGGAGGATCCATATTTGATTATAATTAGGTAAATAAAGTTAATTCAACAAGACCCTTGGAATTTTCCGTAACCTCCATCTGAAGCTATCTGGAACTCTTGACGCTAAGGGTCAAGGGGCCGTGGAGCAAACCACGGGATTGGATGGAGCATTTCATGTGTCATGCCAAACCAAAAAATGATACACCAGTTTTGTTGGTAATGGACAACCACGAGTCCCATTTAAGCCTTGATGTTATTAGATGAGCAAAAGACAATAATGTTATATTATTAACTCTTTCCCCACACACCAGTCATCGGTTGCAGCCACTCGATAAATGTGTGTATGGTCCACTGAAGAGGCATTACAATAACGAGTGCCAAAAATGGCTTCTACATCATCCCGGGCGACGAATTACAATTTACGACATATCTGAGATCGTGTCCAAAGCATATCCAGAATCATTTTCTCCAAAAAACTGCTTCTCAGCTTTCAAAAGTTCGGGCATATATCCATTCAATGATGAAATATTCGACGACTCTATATTTCTACCAGCAAGTGTAACAGATGTTCCAGATATGACAAGACCGGAGACTTCTACTCAAGATCAATCAACCCTATACGGAGAGCAGATGCATCAGAATCAATTCAAGATCAATTTGAACCACAGGTAGCAGGTGCTTCCGAAATAAGAAGCCCTATTCCAGCCACACTATATTTTCCACCAGAAGCTGTTATTTCTTATCCTAAATCAACTAAGCACACCACTCGGAGAAAGGCCAGAAATAAAAGTAGCTCAGAGGTTCTAACAGATACGCCAGTGTTCCAGAGGCTTCAAGAAGAAATGTCTTTAAAGCAGCCTAAAAAAGTATCTACTGTGAAAAGACAAGTATTACAGGATAAGGACATTAATGCAAAGATTCCCAAGAACAAAAAAATTGAAATATCTCAAGAAGAATCGTCAGATGAAGATGGCAAGGTTTCATGTGCTTCCTCTACGTTGACAGAGGACTTTGATGAAAACGATGTTAGCTTTGAGACCAAATACATTGAGATTAATAGTTTTATTTCAGTAAAATTTGCTACTAAAAAATCATATAAATATTATATTGGACAAGTAAGGGAAATTCACCCAGATGAAGAATTCAGTGTTTCTTTTTTAAGGAACAATAATTCAAGATTCAGTTTTCCCGTTGTACCTGATGTATCCTGCAAACGAAAAAGTGACATTGTCATGAAACTACCTAAGCCAACAAATACGGGTGGAACAATAAGAATGTCTCATTCGTATCAATTCTCTGTTGATTTATCTTTATATAACGTTCTTTAGTTTTTTATTGGTAATTTTTAGTTAAAATTAAGATTTAGTTGTGTTCAGATTTATTGTTTATTATGATTTGTTAGTAGAAATTAACTAAAACTTGTGTTAGATTTGTTCTTTTTCTGTTTAATAAAAGAAATATTGCATAAAAAGTGTAGTTTTTGCAATAAAATGGTGGTGTCCGCTGTATACCCCATTGGTGGCCACTCTATCCTATATAGTGTGGTAACTTTTTTGTTAAAAATAAAAATCAATGAGGAGGAACATTCTTTTTATGTTTCCAAAATTTTTATAGGCTATATTGTCGCTCTCGACCCTTTGTTTGATTATACAAAGTTGGAAGGATAAATATCAATTAACCACTGATTTAGAGTTATTTATGTCAAAAGGTGGCCACTGTTGCCGGTTCAGGCTCTAACACGGCCTATCATCGATAATTATCGTATTATAGTTATATTACCCCCGAAAATATACTCATCTAGTAGCTACTCACTTTACCTGTTTATCGGGGCGCAAACCGGCCGCCGTCAGGTAAAAGAGTAGGGTTTAGTTTACAAGGGAAATTATAGGAGCGCAAAACGGTCGATTTCAGGTAGAAGCGCAAAACGGCCGACAACCATGAAAGGAAATCCTACAACACTGTTCATCAACACTGTTCATCAACACTGTTAAGAAAAACGACAGAAGCAAAACCTTAGAGGTTCAAAAATCTTTTAAGAATGAATATCTTTTAAGCAACGTTTATTAAAAAAACCTTGTTGCGAGAATCTTTAAGCCCTAAAATATATACAGCGTTACTGAAAAGCCTCGCACCAAGGAATTATCTTTGAAACAGATAAAGGGAAAGTTATGAAATTCTAGGACGATGAATGAGACATTATTCTGCATATTTTAGAGCAAATGTCAAATGTTTTTGACGTCGCGTTTAGCATACGGCCGCCATCTTGAATTTTTTGAAATAGCAATCTCTGTCGAGTGACGTATCACTAAGAAGCTTATTTTTTCTCTCCAAAAATAATAGCAATGTATCACTTTAATACAAAATGTCTTTCTAAATTCAATTATACTGAACTAGTGATATGACTAAACAAAAAACAATAGTAGGCATTAAATACGTTAACCACATCATTAGTCATGTACAAATTGTCAAAACTGATACTAATTTCAAAATAGCATGAAGTTTAAAAGTAAATTAAGAATAATGGCACATTTATCGGAAAAACAACGAATCGAAATCTTGATGTTAGTTGGATATGGTGATCGCAAACGTTCCCATGACGAAGTAGCTCATCTTTTTAACATAGAAGTTAAACTGGTAGTGTAAATGATATTCCAAGGTCTGGTAGACCGAAAAGTGCAACTAATGAAGATAAAACTTTAGTTGTTCTATTAGATGTTCAAGAAATTCCTAAAACATCTACAAGTGTATTGGCAAGAAATCATGGTATTTGTAGACAGTCTATACAAATTATTCTGCAAAAAAATAACTTTTATCCATATAAAGTTCAAAATTTCCAAGAATTGGCTGAAGATGATTTTGATGTACGATTACAATTTTGTGAAACAGTTACAGAGAAAATTAGGATGCAAAACAATTTCTTAGATTTTTTGTTAATCCGTGATGAAGACATCTTCCGCTTGAACGGTTCTTTTAACAGACATAATTGCCGGTACTGTGTAATGAAGAGAGGTGAAGATAAGGCATGGGGTCAATTTGTAACCCCTATTGTACGCTGCAAACAATTTGCAACCGTCGGAAGGTAACGGAAAGCCGGCCGAAGAGAAGAGACCGGGAACGGGACAGCATTTACATGCCTGCAGGAAATCACTGTAAGAAATTGGCTGGACGTCGATAATAAACTCTTTGCTGGATCTCAGGGTGTGAATCTTCGCCTAAATTAGGATGTGTTGGACATTCATGATGGAAAAAGGGTCCGGTAAAGTAATAAAAGATAGTCTGGACGCCAACTTGTTTTTTTTATTCTCTTAAAACAAGTAAAAGTGAACATCTTTCAGTTTACATGTGAATTCACTGATCACCTATAAAACCTTTTCAACATACTCATAACTCACATTATCAAACTACACTTTTTTACAATCTGTCGAACAGCTTGGAGCCTATCCGCTCTCGGCGGCTACCAATTAACTTCTCCCTTAAAAAATCAGCACGAAAAAACGTTAGGGATATGTTGCCGGTAGAATGACTGATGGTCATTCGTAGGTTTTGAAAATATAGGCGGGGCGAAATGTTGTAACGATAAATTTTGTTCTAGAAAACTCAAAGTAGTGTCGTGTGCAAAACTGTTTGTTTTGAACACCTGCGAGAAGGGTAGAATTGTTTTTAATTTCTTTTTTTTAAGGACACATCGTAGAAAAGGGGTTCACAAAATATTATGTTTATCGACAAGGGCGTCGATGGAGGGTTTAAAAAGAAATAATTTGGAGCACAGTAATGAAAAACAATACGAAACATAACGATAGATATTCTATCGTTACAACTGGTCAAATTGTAATCCGCACTGGTTTGAGGATTTGTACACAGCGTTCACAAAAAGTTAATTTTTTGGCGGGTTTGGTGAAAAACCAGTTGATCGGTCCCTTTTTATTGAAGGTGCGCTTACCGGTGTTAAATATCTTGATTTACTCCAAAATGAAATTATAACTGAAATAAATCGATTATTTTCTAATATGAACGTGTACTTTCAACAAGATTGCGCACCTCCACTTTATCAAAGATACGTTAGGCAATATTTAAATGCAATTTTCCCCCAGACATGGATTGGTCGAAGAGGTGCAATTGGGTTACCGGCAGGATCCCCCGACTTGACACCACTTGATTTATTCTCTGGGGCTACCTGAAAGACCCCGTTTATGTTAAAAGACCAACTAACTTGAACGATTTAAAGGATCGTCTCGAAATCCAGAGAATTACTCCACAAATGATCCACGATTCTATTCGTAGGTTCGAATAGAGATTGTATCATTGTCAACAAACAAATGGCCAACATTTTGAACACTTATTGTGATGAAGTATTTGCAACTTAAATGAATGTTTAGTTTATAAATTTCTGTAACATCCAGTTTTGTTTAAGATTACAATTTTAATATTTTTGTTAAATTTCTATTATAATTTCCGAGTAGAGTGACTTATTTTTGGCAAGAGAAAACAATAAGCTTCCTTGTGATACGACTAGGTTGCCATAAAAAAAGTTCAAGATGGCGGACTTACGCTAAGCGCTGATGTCAAAAACATTTGACATTTGCTCTAAAATATGCAGAATAACGTCCTGGAATTTCATAATTTTCCCTTCATCCCTAGGTGTGAGACTTTTCAGCAACGCTGTAAAAAATATATTAATTAACTCTACTATACTAATTCTAGAGTTACTGGCTAAATACTATACCTAGCAAGTGAATATAGTATGTATACAATATTATTAAAGCAAGCTCAAGAGCTATTCGATTAGTGGTTTTGAACAAAATAGTGAAACCAGCGGTGGAAATGTATGATCTGTTTGTTAACATTTTTGAATGAGCTTTCGTTCTGACCTCCGAATGAATCATCGATAAAAGAAGCAACTCTCTCTTTTACTCCTTTTATCGGACCCGAACCATTTTGTGGTATCACAAAACGCCGCATCGTGAAAGAAGACCACAAAATGGGAAAAGAAACTTAGTGCAGCCTACTGGAAAAATACTACAGGCCAAAGACAGGCAAAAAGGTTTTTTTTTCAGGCCGAGATGGGAAACTCATGTTCGAATGGGTCCAGGACCCAAACAGTGTTGGACTCATCCCCAAGGAGATGCCTACCAACCAAACCCACCTCAAACTCGCCGTTACCCCCGCCTCGGAATCACTACCCTAGCATACTTCGAGACAGGCGGCGGTCCCTCGCACACTCTCCGCTCACATCGTCGTCTTCTCCCTAACTTCCACTCCTACCTCTCATGCCATATCGAGTCGTTCTCTCCCCCTGACCATGCTCTCTACTACGCCACTTACCTCCATCCATTCCTCCTCCCCCCTCAACATTATCTCCACCATATTCTCCCAATACACCGCCTCCCCTAGTTTCCTCTCCAACTTCTTCAGCACTTCCTCGTTCCGCCAGCATCTGAACACATGCCCCACATCATCCTCCACTCCACACCTCTCGCACACTCCAGTCTCTCTTTTTCCAATCTTGTGGAGGTACCCTACTCTCGACCCATGTCCAGTGAACACCTGTGTCAAGAAGTAGTTCACCTCCCCGAATTTCCGATCCATCCAATCTCTCCTATTCCCAATCGCTCCTTTTAGCGCGCCCTCATACTCCTCCCACCTTCTCTCCATTTCCTCCTCCATCCATTCTTGTACTTCCTCTCTGGTCGCACCCCTCCAGCGTTTATTCCTGGCTCTAGCCATCAAGTCCAATGGGTAGGTCCTTGCCAGCATCGCTGCTGCCAGTCCACCCACTGTCCTGTACCCCTGCACTACCCTTAGCAATATACCTCTCTGCACCCGCAGGAGTGGCCTAACCCTCGCATTCACTCCCGCTCTTTCACCCCACACCTCCGCACCGTACAGCAAACTCTGCTCTACCGTCCTACCAATGATCCTCCTCTTCCACTCTCCCGGCCCCTTCACATTACTCATCAATCTCCCCACCCATGCTGCCCTCACTTTCCCCTTCTCTGCCGCCTTCAACATGTGTGTTCGGAAGGATAACTGACTATCCAACCACACCCCTAGGTATTTCACACACTCCTCCATGCGAATTCTCCTTCCCTTCACCATCACCCCCACTTCCCTTGTCTTGCTCCGTCCCTTCACTAGCAACCCCACCGTCTTATCTTCCGCCACTTCTAGTCCGCACCGCTCTATCTTCTCCACAATCTTCCTACACATTCTCTCCGCCTTTCTTTCTATCTCCGCCTCTCCTTTAGGCAAAAAGGTTAATACCACCTTCCGCTCACTACGCTAAATTGCTCTAGGAGCTTCAGAAATCTGATCTTAGAGTAGGTAATCACAGGAATTCTCACTGGACACTGCTCACTAAGATACCATCTCTGCAAAATAAAAAAAAGGGGACAGTGGAACATGCAGATTATGCGATAATGCAGGTGAGGTGGCGGAACACATTATCTGCAATTGCAGGTTCGTCAACGCCTTAAATACCAGAAAGAAGTTTACTTAGAGCCTGAAGAGGCTACAGACCTAGCTACAAGACGGATAATGGGCTTCTCAGAAGCCTAGATCTCTTGGACTAAAATATAGATGTAGGTTATACACAAAATATCTTATAGGTGGTAAGCCCAACCTGGCCAATCGACCTCCTTGTAATCTAATCTAATCTAATATAATACCGTACTTGAAGCTACAAGTTTAGAAGCAACCGATTATATTGAAAGACGCTACACTGTTAAGTCAAACATAAAAAATATTTAGCAGAAGGATGATGAAATTTCTAATTCTAGTGAGTCGGAAGAAGAATGAGTTAACGAAAGAATTTAAGGCGATATTAAGGAGTATTTTCACTTTTGGTGCCAATTCAGTGTGTAAAAAAAATTTCCGTTTGTGGACTAAAGATAACAGCTAAAAATAAAGATATTGAGCTCTATGTAAAGTCACCTGATTTTCCTCCACTGGATTTTTTCGTCGAGATCATTTGCAGCCTTCAATTTATAGGGATCTACCTCAGTCTCTCCAACTACTAAATCTGTTATACTGTTACTTAGATTTTATCAACTTTCAAGAAAATGGTGTATCCAATTAGAAGGGACAACATAAGTTGCAGACCGGTTTCGGCGTATTTGCGCCTCATCAATACAAATAACCTATATGTTCTCGTCCGAGAGCTCTAAGAGCCTAATCCCGGACTGAATTTGACACTTAAATCACAATCAATACATGTCTTCCAGTAACCGAAATGTTAAAAGTTGTGACAATAGCGACATCTTCACCTCCAACCGCAAACCAAATTGTTGGTTAAATCTTGTATTATAGATCATACCGACCCCGTTTGACTTAGAAGTGTAATTAAATGTCTGTCGGGACATATGGCCCGGGAAGTAGTTGTTTCTTCTTAGTTGAACGGTTACTGTTTTTGAAAAATATTTTTCAAAACTTTCTTGTAAAGCATTAGAATAATATATTTATTCTTCGATATCTATTGGTAGCACGCTTTACTAAATACAACAATTTTACAGAAAACTGTAATAATACTTTATTGTTTTAAGCATATCGGCTTGTTATCAAATTTTTCGAATTTTGGTTTGCGGTTGGAGGTGAAGATGTCGCTATTGTCACAACTTTTACGTTACTGGAAGACATGTATTGATTGTGATTTTAGTGTCAAATTCATTCCGGGATTAGGCTCTGGGAGCTCTCGGACGAGAACATATACCTTGTACTGATGAGGAGCAAATACGCTGAAACCGGTCTGCAAGTTATGGTGTCTCTTCTAATTGCAAACCAGAATGGTTGGTTAAATCTTGTTGACCCCGTTTGACTTAGAAGTGTAATTCAACGTCTGTCGGGGCATTTAGCCCGGGAAGTAGTTGTTTCTTCTTAGTTGAAAGGTCACTGTTTTTAAAACATATTGTTCAAAACTTTGTTGTAAAGGGTGAGAATAATATATTTTTATTCTTCGATATCTATTGGTAACACACTTTACTAAATACGACAATTTCACAGGAAACTGTAATAATGAATTTATTTCTTTAATTTTAGCTGTTTGTATTGAAAGATGATTTCTTTTTGCTTATTGAATGAACTATAGTCACTCTCATTGATAATCAGATTTGTTTTAAAAGTATTCGAACTGTTCTGGATTGGCATAATTAGTCCTATCGTGAAAATCAGAATGTCTTGCTTCGATCTATTGTTAAACAGCGATACTTAGAAGCTTCAATCATATTTGACGAATACTCAGATCATAGTACAGCTTGTTGTCGGAAAAACGCTACCCATCCTTTCTTATAAATTTTAAATTTTACCGGTAAGAACTTAATAATAATATCAAAAAGTATTATTACGAAATTAAACTAGTAGTCTATTCTTATTTTGAAATAGTTAATATCCCCTTATAAGTTAAGTGGTAGTAGAGAGTAGTATACATTTTTAAGTAAGTTACCTATCAATAGATAAAAAAAACAATTTTATAGTCCGGGAGCCAGCTGCAGATTACGATTAGTCATCCTTGATCGAATTAATGCTCAGACGATGATGTGACGCTAAAATAGTGATGGATGTGCGACACAAACCACTCCCCCCCCCCCCGCATAGAAAACTAGTTTGAAAATTTAAATCATCGACGATCAAAGTATTTATTAGTTTCAGCTTATAAGACATAAAAAGACGTCCGCTGACCGTGAAAAAGTAAAAAAAATCCAAGTAATAGATTTTCCATTAAAATTGAAGTATATCGTTGTCTACAGTATATATTAAATATAAAGACAGTCAGCTGATATAATCGGGACACTACGGCATGATCCAGCCCCATTCATCGATCTATATGATGGGTTCGTCCACTTGTTGCGCATATCTTTAGAAATACAATTAGACATTTATAAAACTTTGTCATATCCATTGACTCTAATACCCATGTCAATGTGCCACGCCGATGACAAATCCATATTACTGAAGATATTAGAGAAAGAAATAGATGAAAACAGAGCTCCAGAAAATACTGATGTCATTATTTTTGATAGATTTTCTATTCTTCGTCTTATAAATCAACTGCCAGCAACTTTCGGAAATATTTCACAACAAGTCCTACAACGCTTTCTCCATAATCAAGCTTCAACAGTTATTATAGCATTTGACGTTAATAAATTTCCATCTATAAAGCGTCATAAGCATGAAATGAGAGGACTGTCAATGTAATGTTTATCATTATAATTTTGTTTTAGCACCAGTTCTGCTTTCGGTTCAGTTCAGTCAATAACGATGCCTGTGTTCACTAATGCTGAAATGACTAATATGCATATTTTATATGGATTAGCCAATGGTAATGCCTCAGAGGCCAGAGGTATGTATGTCCTGCGTTATCCCAATACCTCTTGCCAAGTTATGAAACGTTCACTAAATTGCATCTTCGTTTACAAGAAAGTGGATTTTTTGCCGAATCAAGGAATATTATTGGACAATCTAAAACTGCGCAAGAACTCCACAACTCCAAGATCATGCTCTTCAAATTATTGACGAACATCCAGAAACGACTACCAGAAAAATGGTTCAACAATAGTCACACAACTGTTTGGAATGTTCTAAAAGAAAATTTATTGTATCATAAACATTTGCTACCTAATGACTATCCGCACCGAATGCAGTATTGCCGAATCAAGGAATATTATTGGACTATCTAGAACTGCGCGAGAACTCCACAACTCCAAGATCATGCTCTTCAAATTATTGACGAACATCCAGAAACGACTACCAGAAAAATGGTTCAACAAATAGTCACTCAACTGTTTGGAATGTTCTAATAGAAAATTTATTGTATCATAATCATTTGCTACCTAATGACTATCCGCACCGAATGCAGTATTGCCGAATCAAAGAATATTATTGGACAATCTAGAACTGCGCGAGAACTCCACAACTCCAAGATCATGCTCTTCAAATTATTGACGAACATCCAGAAACGACTACCAGAAAAATGGTTCAACAAATAGTCACTCAACTGTTTGTAATGTTCTAATAGAAAATTTATTGTATCATAATCATTTGCTACCTAATGACTATCCGCACCGAATGCAGTATTGCCGAATCAAGGAATATTATTGGACAATCTAAAACTGCGCAAGAACTCAACAACTCCAAGATCATGCTCTTCAAATTATTGACGAACATCCAGAAACGACTACCAGAAAAATGGTTTAACAAATAGTTACACAACTGTTTGGAATGTTCTAAAAGAAAATTTATTGTATCATAAACATTTGCTACCTAATGACTATCCGCACCGAATGCAGTATTGCCGAATCAAGGAATATTATTGGACAATCTAGAACTGCGCAAGAACTCCACAACTCCAAGATCATGCTCTTCAAATTATTGACGAACATCCAGAAACGACTACCAGAAAAATGGTTCAACAAATAGTCACACAACTGTTTGGAATGTTCTAAAAGAAAATTTATTGTATCATAAACATTTGCTACCTAATGACCATCCGCACCGAATGCAGTATTGCCGAATCAAGGAATACTATTGGACAATCTAAAACTGCGCAAGAACTCCACAACTCCAAGATCATGCTATTCAAATTATTGACGAACATCCATGAAACGACTACCAGAAAAATGGTTCAACAAATAGTCACTCAACTGTTTGGAATGTTCTAAAAGAAAATTTATTGTATCATATACATTTGCTACCTAATGACTATCCGCACCGAATGCAGTATTGCCGAATCAAGGAATATTATTGGACAATCTAGAACTGCGCAAGAACTCCACAACTCCAAGATCATGCCCTTCAAATTATTGACGAACGTCCAGAAACTACTACCAGAAAAATGGTTCAACAAATAGTCACTCAACTGTTTGGAATGTTCTAAAAGAAAATTTATTGTATCATATACATTTGCTACCTAATGACTATCCGCACCGAATGCAGTATTGCCGAATCAAGGAATATTATTGGACAATCTAGAACTACGCGAGAACTCCACAACTCCAAGATCATGCTCTTCAAATTATTGACGAACATCCAGAAACAACTACCAGAAAAATGGTTCAACAAATAGTCACACAACTGTTTGGAATGTTCTAAAAGAAAATTTATTGTATCATAAACATTTGCTACCTAATGACTATCCGCACCGAATGCAGTATTGCCGAATCAAGGAATATTATTGGACAATCTAGAACTGCGCGAGAACTCCACAACTCCAAGATCATGCTCTTCAAATTATTGACGAACATCCAGAAACTACTACCAGAAAAATGGTTCAACAAATAGTCACTCAACTGTTTGGAATGTTCTAAAAGAAAATTTATTGTATCATATACATTTGCTACCTAATGACTATCCGCACCGAATGCAGTATTGCCGAATCAAGGAATATTATTGGACAATCTAGAACTGCGCAAGAACTCCAAAACTCCAAGATCATGCTCTTCAAATTATTGACGAACATCCAGAAACGACTACCAGAAAAATGGTTCAACAAATAGTCACACAACTGTTTGGAATGTTCTAAAAGACAATTTATTGTATCATAAACATTTGCTACCTAATGACTATCCGCACCGAATGCAGTATTGCCGAATCAAGGAATATTATTGGACAATCTAGAACTGCGCAAGAACTCCACAACTCCAAGATCATGCTCTTCAAATTATTGACGAACATCCAGAAACGACTACCAGAAAAATGGTTCAACAAATAGTCACACAACTGTTTGGAATGTTCTAAAAGACAATTTATTGTATCATAAACATTTGCTACCTAATGACTATCCGCACCGAATGCAGTATTGCCGAATCAAGGAATATTATTGGACAATCTAGAACTGCGCAAGAACTCCACAACTCCAAGATCATGCTCTTCAAATTATTGACGAACATCCAGAAACGACTACCAGAAAAATGGTTCAACAAATAGTCACTCAACTGTTTGGAATGTTCTAAAAGAAAATTTATTGTATCATATACATTTGCTACCTAAAGACTATCCGCACCGAATGCAGTATTGCCGAATCAAGAAATATTATTGGACAATCTAGAACTGCGCAAGAACTCCACAACTCCAAGATCATGCTCTTCAAATTATTGACGAACATCCAGAAACAACTACCAGAAAAATGGTTCAACAAATAGTCACACAACTGTTTGGAATGTTCTAAAAGAAAATTTATTGTATCATAAACATTTGCTACCTAATGACTATCCGCACCGAATGCAGTATTGCCGAATCAAGGAATATTATTGGACAATCTAGAACTGCGCGAGAACTCCACAACTCCAAGATCATGCTCTTCAAATTATTGACGAACATCCAGAAACTACTACCAGAAAAATGGTTCAACAAATAGTCACTCAACTGTTTGGAATGTTCTAAAAGAAAATTTATTGTATCATATACATTTGCTACCTAATGACTATCCGCACCGAATGCAGTATTGCCGAATCAAGGAATATTATTGGACAATCTAAAACTGCGCAAGAACTCCACAACTCCAAGATCATGGTCTTCAAATTATTGACGAACATCCAGAAACGACTACCAGAAAAATGGTTCAACAAATAGTCACTCAACTGTTTGGAATGTTCTAAAACAAAATTTATTGTATCATATACATTTGCTACCTAATGACTATCCGCACAGAATGCAGTATTGCCAAATCAAGGAATATTATTGGACAATCTAAAACTGCGCAAGAACTCCACAACTCCAAGATCATGCTCTTCAAATTATTGACGAACATCCATGAAACGATTTTAAGAAAAATAGCAAACAATCCCAATTCTGCTACTACTATTCTGTTTACAGATGAAGCCAACTTCTCAAGACAAGACATGAGATATAAATTTTCATAATAGCCACACATGGGCTGATGCAAATCTACAGGCCACGGTTGTAGCACAGTTCCAACATTCCTTTTCGGTCAATTTTTGTATTGGTATTATAGACGATTATTTATTAGGACCATTTTTCCTTCCTGAACGATTGAACAATGATTACATATCTTCATTTTCTAGAAAATGAACTTCCGGTTATTTCAGAAGATGTACCTCTCATAATCAAAAGACGTGAGTGGTTCCATGAATGACGGCGCTCCTCCACATTTAGCAGTTATCGTACGGGAGTTTTTACATAACCGTTTTCCAGACCGTTGAATAGGACTAGGACCTCTACACCCATGGTCCCCAAGGTCATTTGAACACAATCCTCTGGATTTTTGTGTGTGGGGATATGGAAAATCACTCGTTTACACAAATTTACAAGATTGTCAAAATCGCATCATACGAGGCTGTAATGTTGTTCGCAATACTCCTATCTTATTGATATTGATATTTTCAACGCAAGAGTTTACCCTTTGAAGGGTAACTACATAGAGAAATAATAATTATATATAAATATATTAGGTATATTTATTTCTCTGTCGGTACCTAGATAATAAGATGCGCACGTCAATGCTGTGATTGGGAAATATATTCCATATGGTTTTGGAATCAACCAGTAGATGGAACTTGGAGAGATTATTGCTTTATCAGCTGCAGACTAGGAACTGCAAAAAAATAATATTTCTTCATGTGCTTTTTATTTTGTTTAGTGTTGCCAGAAATGTTACAATTGTACCAGAACTTATACAAATTACTCTGGTTAAGTATGCAGGGACTATCAAAGAGAACCTAACTGACATGTTCGACGAGGTGCAGAAGGCGCCTAGGTTTGAAGCCAGTCGATACATGGACTGATCTGTGACAATGAGGAGTCCTTCATTATAACGAGTGACTATTTGTCACAAATAACCAACTGTAAGCTCATCAAGAGTGATGAACTTCCAAAGCAGCAAGGAGTCCTCGCCCTACTTCCTGAGACTAAGAAACAGGATCTGAAAGTGGAGTTGAAGATGCTTGAGAAACAGAATCCAGGGCTGAAGGTTGATCGCTGGACGATCCTCGGCTCCAAGTAATCCGACAGGAGACTGCATGTGAGTCTCCGGATTGACGAGGAGTCCATGAAAGGACTAGTGTGGGCTTAATGGAGACAGTACTATCCATTCCAGCGGGCCAGTTTTAAAACCCTGGAAAACTCGACCGAGGAGGAAACAGGTACTGATCAAGTACCTGTACCATCAACCTCTAAAGATCTTCAAGGTGCTACAAGTTAACTTGCAGCACGAAAAGATAGCCACTGCTGTTCTACATCAAAGAGTGATGGCTGAAAACATAGACATCGTTCTGATTCATGAACGTTAGATAAACAAAGGTAGCCCAAGATACTGGGGCCTAATATTAGGGGAATGGGACTGATAATGGGAACTGATTGTACTAAAATAAGAACTTGTATTTTCTGTAGATCCGAATACAACTTGATGTCGATTATGGAACTATGCACGGGTGGCATGGTGGCAGCAAAGATTGAACTCGAAAAATATGGGGTAGCAATAGTGTATCTGTATCTTCCCATCGATTCAGAAGAACCACTACCGGGTACTAACATGGAGAAAGTGATGGAATACTCAAGAAGACACAATCTGGATGTCATTATAGGGCTGATACCAACGAACAACATAGCAGTTGGGGCAGCAAAGACAACAACACCAGAGGTAAGAAATCATTTGACTATCTATGTACTACTGAACTTGATATTGCGAATGTGGGTAATACGCCTACATTTAGAACATCGAGGGGGGAATCATTGATAGATGTTACTCTTTACACTTTACGTGTCAGAGAGATGATTCGCGAGTGGCTTGTATCGGATAAACCATCTTTATCCGATCATGCCCAAATATACTATGAAATTAACGTAAAAAAATCGGCTATTCGAACATACAGGGATCCTATAAAGAGGTCCTAATTTCTAAAATTCATACATACCTAGACAGACCAAAAACTGCTGAGGATTTGGAGGGAGCAGCTGCATGGCTGCAACAGACTACACTGACCCTTATCATAACAACTGACCGATAAAGGAGAGTCGCTCTTCTAGGTAAGCCATCTGGTGGAATAAACAGCTGACATCGCTAAGGAAAGAAACAAGACGCTTTTTCAACAAAGGGAAAAATGGGTAACTGGGAAGCGTAAAAAGCTAAGCTAGGTGCATATAGTACAAAAATAAAAGAATTCAAGGAGAGGTCCTGGAGAGAATTCTGTGAGGACATGCACGCTGTCCCTGACAGCGTCAGAATCAACAAGATTCTCAAAAGGGATACTTCTAATAAACTTGGTTCTATTCAGTTGCCGAGCGGAAAGTTTTCAAATACTGAGGCAGAGGATCTAGAGCACCTCCCCAGTGTGCACTTTCCAGGTTCGGTAAAGATAGAGTCAAGCTATGACAACGGGCCGGTTGCCAAAACAAAGGCAACCAAAGAGGACTGGGAGCTCACTAATGAGATCTTCAGACCTCATCTTATCAGATGGGCTGTAAACTCATTTGACCCCTACAAAACTTCAGATGCCATATTGCCCAAGCTCCTGCAAAAAGGAATTACACATCATAATGGGTCCTTTAGTTCTGATACTTCGAAGAAGCCATGCTCTAGGGTATATACCAATTGCATGGAGAGAGTCAAAGGTGGTGTTTATTCCTAAACCAGGAAAAGAAGAAACGTACACCCAGGCTAAATCCCACCGACCAATCAGTCTGACATCATTCATGGTGAAAACCATGGAAAAAGTCTTACAAATGTATTTGCAAGAAGGAGCGCATAAGAGCATCCCTCTATAGACTTTCATGGGCTTATCAAGCAGGGAAATCAGGTGAAGCTGCCCTGCATAATTTGGTCTCGGGTCTCGAAAGGAGTCTGAATCATAAGGAAGTAGCCCTTGCAGCATTTTTAGACATCCAAGGTGCTTTTGACAACACATCGATGTCATCAATAAACAGATCCCTTAAAAAAAGAGAGATTAACAGCACCACATGCAAATGGATAGGATCCATGCTCGATCATAGGAGAATAACAGCACATATACATGATAAAACATACTCCGTTAGGACAACTAAAGGATGTCCTCAAGGTGGAGTACTTTCACCACTTTTATGGAACCTAATTGTGGATGACTTGATCTGCGATGAATGATCAAGGCATATGGACGCAGGACTTTGCGGACGACATAGTGATTGTCACCAATGGGAAATTCCCAGAGGTATTTATTAATCTCCTACAAGAAGCACTTCGAATTGTGGAGGAATGGTGCCTTAAAGAGGACCTTTCAGTTAATCCAAAAAAACAAAGTAGTTGCTTTCACGTATAGAAGAGTTCTCCCGCAGGCTAGAGTACTGATGTTCGGAGAAGAACTAGAAATATCCAAAGAAGTCAAATATCTGGGAGTGACCCTTGATTCCAAACTGAATTGGAAAAAAATACTACCAGGGCGACTAGGATTTTCTGGTAATGCAGAAGAGTTATGGGCAAAACCTGGGGAATACGACCTGATGTGGTTCACAGGCTTTACACAACGGTGATAAGGCCAACGATCACCTATGGAACAATAGTCTGGTGGAGGAGGACAGAAGTGTCCTTTGCAGTTAATATATTAACTGCAATCCAAAGACAAGCCCTTCTTGGTATTACCGGGAAAATGAACAGCACGGGGACGTCATCAATGGAAACCCCTATTGGACTTCCTCCTTTGGAACTTTTTCTAAGTGCGGAGGCAATGATGGCAATTCTGAAATCGGGACACACTGATACAACTGGGATAATACTAGATGAACCCATATTTCACATGAGTTTTGATAGCATGACACCCGAAAATATATTCACTGAGCGAGTGAACATCATCATCCCATCTAAGGAACAGGTGATGCAGCCAGGTAATTCTGGAGAAATCATCTGATCCACCGATGGCTCCAAAACAAACCATGGCACTGGGGCTGGTATAAAAGGACCTAGAAAGAGAATGTTCTTTAGCCTTGGTCGATATACGTCTGTGTTTCAAGCAGAGACGATTGCCGCTATAGCCTGTATTGATGAAAACAACAGAAGAGGATATACCGGACAAAAAATTTAAATATTCACTGACAACCAGGCCTTGCTTAAAGCTATTAGTAATCCAACAACTCCCTTAACAGGTTGGCAAGAGACAACAAAGTGTCTCTAATATGGGTGCCGGCACATGAAGTGATTGCAGGTAATAAAATGGCGGACCCGTTAGCTAAAGAAGGCTCTAAAGGCATAGGTCCGGAACCGTTTTGTGGAATCACAAAAGATTGCATAAGAGGTAAAATCGGGAACTGGCTAGATAGGGAACACCAACTCAAATGGAGGTTGACATAAGGGCACCTCCATACAAAGAGTATACTAAAAAAAGGTAGACAAAGAACTCTCAACCAGGCTATTGAAACTGGGTAAGAAATTTGAATACAGTTACCGACCTGGTTACTGGACACTGCACCCTGAGGAAATATCTGCACAAAATGGGCAAATTTAGTGAACCTATATGTGCAGAAAATGTGAACTTAATGATGAAACACCTACTCACCATACTCTGCTTCTGCGAGAACTTACAAGTACTTAGATGGAAGCACTTTGGATAGGAATTAATACAACCATTACAACTACTGAAAATCCCTCCAGTCAAACTAGTGGCCTATAGTGACACGAAGCTTCTAGAATGGAAGTAGATAACATGGGAAATGGTACAAAGATCCAGTTTCAAGTGCCTGGGCTGTTGAGCACTACCCAAACCAATGAATGAATGAATGTAGTTGTTATGTTAGGTTCGTATTATAAGAAAACGACATACAGTTACAAATATCGTTAATTTGTATACTCACATACATATATAATTAACTCTAGAAAATAACGTAACATTTATCCCAAAAACCCCTGTCATCATGACATTCCGTCCCTAGGCAACTCTCGGCGCCTATTGACTGGAGGTTGTCATGTATTTCATGAAGTCCTGACAGAACAGTAGTAGCATGCGGTGATAGAACTATCATCAGTTTGATAGCATCTTACTACTACTATTTAAGCCAATTAAAATCGTAGAAAAAGGGTCAGACACATGAATTGTATTCTCAGTATTATAACGTGATGATTGGCTAAAACAAGTGCATATATATTATTGACATTGTACACGTGTCTATTGGCTTTTAGAAACGGCAAAAAATAATCTCTCAACCATTTTGACATTCTATGCCCGATGAACATCACTTGTCATAGCATCATGTTTTGATCCATTTCAAAATATTTATTGAGTATACCTACATTTTCAAAATTATTTGTAATAATGGCGACGACAATGTCTTTTGAAGAACTCTTAAAACCTCTCACCTGGTTAACCGGTACCTGGAAATCAGTAAATGCTACAGCTACTTATCCCACCATGAAAAATCCAGTAAATTACAATGAACTTTTATCGTTTACCAATTTTGGTTTTCTTTTACTCGGATATAGTTCAGTTACATGGAATCCAGAAACAAAGGCTTTAATGCATGTGGAAGGTGGACATCTTAGGATTGCTGAAGACGGCTGTTCGGTCGGTTTACTGACAGCACAAAATCTTGGAATATGTACATGTGAGGATGGTACCGTTAAAGGTAAACTATTAATACATTAATTGATATATAGCTTAAAAAAGCATGGTCGATGGAAAAAGTAGATTGCCATTTCAACATTAAATTCTATAAAAGCTTAAAATATATACCTATAGGCGATCAGTTTGAAATAATAATGGCCGTATTACAGGATCTCTTACTCCGTATATTCAAAATTACACACAATTGCATTTTTATCGAAAATCTGTTATTTTAATATTTATTTTAGAAAAATCCATGGAATTAGCTGCATCAATTATTTCAACTTCAAAATTTTGCAAAAAGAAAGTTTGCGGTATTACTAGATGTTACACTTTAAATGACAAGGGTCAATTAGAATACAAGATGATGCTACAAACGGATAAAGTACCATTAACTGATCATTTAAAAGTACTTTATGAGAAAGAATGTTAAATAAATTAGTCATTGGTTTTGTATATTTTATTAATATTATAAACTATAAACAACAATTCTGAATGTTTCTGTGGGCGATTTATGTAAAACAACTCGACCCAACATGAAAAATAAATTAAATGAACATAACACAAGTTATGCAACACACGTAGAATGTTTTGACATTAAATACCCGGTATCTCAGAAGACAACCATATTGTATTCAAGTGCATTGGTTTAAATGTTCATATTTTGAGTTAAGGATTTTATGTGAAAAACATGGTACACTTAATATATCAATTTTCATATTTATATCACATATAACCAGAATACGGGTCTGGTCCAATATCACTGCGCATAAACATTACTACTAAATTTTCTCCTTGTACAAATTATTGGTTTATTTACAGAATAACCTACTCTTACTATTAGGTGCTGATACTGTCATTTTATTGTTTATGGTTGCTATGTGAAAAGTAGACAACCCACAACACTTTCTGCGCGTGGTTATCACTCAAGGTCAATAGATGTATAGGTTGCCTGGGCTACGTTCATAAACTTACTCAGAGTAAGGATAGTTTACTCCGGAGCGTTCATAAATTTACTCTACCAGTATAGAGTATGCTTTTATAAACGTTCAGAAACCTACCCGGAGTAAACTCTGCATACTCCGCTTTTTAATAGAGTAGTATATACTCTGACAGTTATGACAGTTTGGCTTATACAGTAGTTCAGTTCAGATTACTGCCAGGTTATTTTTATTGATAAATTGATATAATTTGATTATTAATATTCAACTCATCCATGGTTAATTAATTTCTATTTTCGAAATGAACAATATAACCCCAAATTCATACACAACACAATGACATTTGATTTGCCTCCGGCCGGTGTAGCCTCTGAACGGTTACTCCGAGTAACCATCAAACATACTTTTCTAATCACGTGATCATACTCTTCTCTACTCACTGGAGTAAGTTTATGAACGCAGCCCTGGTAACTTATGGTGGAAGCAACGCGAGGGGGGGTTGCATCCACATCGTCATCGAGAATGCCCAAGCCAGAGACAAGGGGAGACGAGTAAACTCAATGAAAAACATCTGTTCGGCAATACTTGATTTGGGCGATTGGGCTATAAGATGTGAATAGATGGCGCTGTAATCTTCTTTTTGAAATAGAGCTTATTAATCAAGTATACGAGGCCGATTTATAGACAATGAAAAAAGAAGACTTGGCGGCAAATTCAAATTATTATACATTATATGTAATCTACGATTTCCGACCAAAAATATACTGATTAAATGGTCAAGAATACTTAGAAAATTGTTTTTACAAATGAAAACGTTATGTGAATGAAATGCTTAATCCTTTTTTGGAAAAACAGTTTGATGAAATGCATCAATGTAAATGTTTTGATTAAAAATTTTGTTTTCATTCATTAAAACCAATTTCTAAATGTGCTTAACTTTTCAATCAGTATATTTTTTATTTCGCTATAAACATGTAAAATTTTGAGAATTAATAAAACACACATATTTTATTCATATTTTAATTTGTCTTCCATAACAAAATAAGGAAATATTATACAGTGTCAAAAAAATAAAATAATAGTTCAATACTATTATAACGCTTTACAAATTAGACCGTTCACTAAGAAGCAACAACTACTTCTCGGGCTATATGCCCCGACAGACATTGAATTACACTTCTAAAGTAAACAAGGTTGATATATTTGTTAAGATAGAACCAACCATTCTGGTTTGCGATTAGAAGGAAATAACATCACTTGTCGACCGGTTTCGGCGTATTTGCGCTTCATCAGTACAAGGTAGATGCTATTCGTCTATAGATCACGCTTTACTGAAACATGACAATTATTTACAGGTAACTGTAATTAAGTAAATTATACAGTGTGTACATAAATTATGGTAACTTGCTAATATTTCGATTTCCGTTAGGTTTACAAAAAAAAAGTCTCTGCCCAAGCGTATGGCAAACGCTTACAGTTAATGGAGTTTGTATGTTGTTTAAACAGTTAAGTTGTGTTTTGTATTCTTTCTTGGCGGTTTTTTATTTTTAATTATTGATATATCAAACTATTTATAAACGAACGTTGTGTGTAAGCGTAAGCTTGTTTTCTTTGGTGTATAATTATTGTAGTTTGTGAAAAGGTCAAGGGCTATTTTGTTTTCAAATTAAAGGTAAGTTCTAACAAATTATTTTCTTTTTAATCACTCCTGTAATATGATTTTACTCTTTTATAGGCAGCTATGCCGGGAGGAATAGTTTGTAACGTGGCTACATGTAAAAATAATTCGAAGAAAGCAAAGGAAACAGGGGAGAATTTATTATTTTTCACATTCCCTAAAGACCCCAGAGTTTGCAAAGAATGGGAAAGAAAATGCCTACGTAAGGATAAATGGTCTTCTAAAAATAAAAGAATTTGTAGCAAACATTTTAAGCTAGAAGATTATGAAGACGAAATGCAAGCAAGGCTGATGAACTTAACTGCTAAGAAGCTTAATAGGGATGGTAAATATATTTTTTAAATATGTAGCACCAGATACTTAGTTTTTCAATTTTTTTAGCTATTCCTTCATTGTTTTTGCTTTCGTCGGAAGATGCCAAACCAGCTGAATTCACTAGTACAAGAGCATTAAAAAAAGAAAGAAAAACTGTGGTTAATGAACTGCTGAACATTAGTGTGACAGAGCCTCTCTTATATATGGAAACAGACAAAAATGACGAGAATGTTGATATATCTAATATTCAATTCACTAGCAATCAAACTAACCAGGGATGTAAGGAATGTGAAATTTTAAAAAGCAAGCTTGAAGCTCTGCAAAATGAAAACGTAATGCTCAAACAAAAAATCTCAACTCAAGAAAATGTCGAAAAAACTTCACCTTTTTGAACTAGAAAATCAAATAAAAAAAGATCAGAGGGACTTCGCTGACAGAGCTAAAGTTGCATTTAATGATTTCCTGACATCAAATCAAGTGGATATAGTTCTGAAAAAGAAAGCTAAGGCACGTTGGACTACGGAAGAACTATCGAGTGCATTTACCCCGCGCTACTTTAGTAAACGTGCCTATATATATCTAAGAATCAGCTTACATTATCCTCTACCAGGTATATCAACATTGCAGCAATGGGCTGCTAATATTAATTTGACTAGCGGAATACTTGAGGATGTATTACATATTATGAATAGGGTTGGAGAAACTAAAAGCAAAATGTCTCGAATTACTGTTTTATCATTTGACGAAGTTAAAGTGTCCAAGTTGTATGAGTACTGCGAAAAAGACAATGAGATTATTGGACCACATTCATATATGCAAGTCGTAATGGCAAGAGGTTTGTTTGACAAATGGAAGCAACCTGTATTTTTGGGGTTTGATAAAAAAATGACAAGAGAGTTGCTGGAAAACATTATTTGCTGTTTAAATGCAATTAAGTATGATGTTGCTGCTTGTGTCAGTGATTGTGGCAGTAGCAATCAAGGACTGTGGAGAGAATTGGGTATTACAGTGGAAAAAACTTACATTGAACACTGTATAACCAAAAAACCTATTTATTTTTTTGCTGATGTTCCTCACCTCCTAAAATTATTGAGAAACTGGTTTTTAGACACTGGATTCATTTATAATGAAAAAATAATAAATAAAGAACCTGTTAAACATTTAATAAATATAACCAGAACAGAAGTTAGCTCTTTCCACAAACTTACACCTCTACACATAAATGTAGAAAAAACACAAAGGCAAAATGTTAGATTGGCAGGTGAACTGTTTTCTAACACAACATCAACTGCATTAAAACACTATTTACCAGGTGAAGACAAGGTAGCAGTAAGAGAGGTGGGAAATTTCATTGAACTGGTTAAAAGTTGGTTCGACATTATGAACTCATACACACTTTCCTGCTCGATCCCCCTTAAAAAACCCTATGGAACTAATTTACAGTGTCAAAATGATGTTTTAGATGAAATGTTAGTTACCGTTAAGGATATAAGATGTGTTGGTAAGAAGAGTCTTCAGATATTTCAGAAAGGAATTATTATATCTACAAATTCCTTGAAAAATTTGTATGAAACAATGAAGGAAGAATTTACAGTTAAATACATATTAACTCATAAACTAAATCAGGATTGTCTGGAAAACTTTTTTTCACAGGTAAATAATGTTACTGAAACTTATTAACTATGTTATTTTTTAATATTACATGCATATACATCCACAATTTCTAGGCTACTTTATTTTAACTTAATTTAAAATTATACATATATTTTAGGTGAGATCACGAGGAGGTTTACACATGACCGCATCCATCTCCATTAAATGCGATCTATAGAGTGTGAATGCTTTTGCTTGGTAAAAACCCTGGTTTAGTTCAGTCTCACGCTAATGTAAATGTAACTAAGGAAACTGAGGATGAGCAGTTCATATTGGCAAGTGCTGTAAAACAAGCCAGGCTTGGTACCATAGATGTACGACAACCAGGAAAAGAACAGCAACTACCTTACGATGATGCTGAAACTAACAGTACATCGTCAACCTGTAGTAGTTCTCAAATGTCGGAGAGAAAACAGTCAGAAAGGGACGGTTTAATGTATATTGCTGGTTATTTAGCTAAGAAACACAAAGAAAAATATCCCAACTTAGGAATGTATACTTATAAAACTGGGGAAACAATTTCCATTCATAACTATAACAGCATTCCTTCATGGATTCAACATTTATCGTTTGGTGGGTTAATTCAGCCTTCAGAAGAATGGAGTAACCAAGTCATTAAGATGGACAAATATTCTGTTAAAATACACAAAGATGTATTTAGTTGTAAAAAACAAATTACATATGTGAAAAAATCAAAGATGTTCCAATAAGGGAACTGGCAATGTCATTTTCTCGTCAAAGAATTTTTGTGCGAATAAGGTACCTAAACTTAAAAAATGACGAGAAAAAAGCACAAAAAGGAAAAGCCTCTATACAATCCAGAGCTGTAGCAAAAAAAAGGAGAAAAATTGTAAATTAAAAGAAAATTGTTTTTCTGAATGTACTGCAATTTCTTTCAGTAAAACGCCTGTAATTTTTACTACAATGTTTTTATCTCTTTACGACATCATAAAGAGATAAAAATATTCTAATAAAAACTGTCGTGTCCCAGGAGCTTCACTGGAAGAATTTAAATTGAAAGTTCACTTTATTAAGTCTTTATTATTGTAAAGTTTTGTGTGAGTACCTATTACACATACGTTGACATAATTTTGTTGTTTATATTTGCAGTAAAACTCATAGATATTTTAATTAAGTAAATGGTTAGATTGTAAATCTTTATGTTTATCTTTTTATTTAAATACCTAATAAATGTTTAATCACAATGAAAATTCTAATAAATATGTTTTTTTTCTTTTATTTATACCTATGTGCAAATTTGCAATAGTTATTTACCAATTTTCTTCGATTCTTTGCAAAACAATGAATTAAAATAAAACATTAAATTTAAATGGGCATTCTTATTGGTCGAAAGTTACCAGACAACCTATAAATTCTATTAACCTTGGTTATCACTCTACACTTTCGTTCCAATTGTATACTTTTTCTGCTTATTTGCATTAGAACCGTTTACATAGTTTAGTTATTTAAACCTCTTTTCGCAAGTTATTTTTACAGTTTTTTCAGTGTGTAATAGGTGCTGATACTGTCATCATTGTCAAATCAAACTCACTATTTTTTATGGAAATGTCGAAATCTACTCTCTTTTTGTGTTAGTACGTTATTCTGTGATAAAAGTATAAATGTAATAAATCACAACTTGGCAACAGTGTTACGTGCTAGTATTAATTTAACCTACATGAAGGTAGGGAGCACAGAATATACTCTAGGAACAATCCCTTTCTTATGGTGTCTCTTCTTTGTGAGTTGGTTTTTCTGTGGTTTATTTATTTCACTTGTCAACAATCAACAGTGACAAGTCAATGTCAAAACTACTAAAATAAAATAAATAACTTCACAATTTTAATTTTTCAATCACCATAATTTGCGAATCATGGATATCCATTCTTTCTTAATACCAGTTATACTATTATCATTTATTAGCACAATAAAAACAGAATCAAGTATTGAAGAAGAAAACGATTCCAGCAGGTATGTAATAGAAGGAAGAGCATTTCCAATAACAGAAGCACAAAACAAACCCAACTGGCAAGCAAATACTAGAGTTCACGTGAATGGAGGCGATTACTTAGGATTTGTCAAAAAGGATGGTTCCTTTACCATTCAAAATGTACCTGCAGGTTCTTATATTGTTGAAGTTCTTCATCCTGAGTATACTTTCGAACCTGCCAGAGTAGAGATAAATTCTAAAGGAAAGTTTAGAGCTAGAAAAGTTAATCATATCAAAACATCCGAAGTTATCGTTGTGCCGTATCCATTAAAAATGAAGGCATTAGGTTTGTATGTTTATTTCACAACCAAGAAGTTTCACTAAATTTATAGCGAAACTGTGATAAAATCTCATTTTAGGAAAAACTAGATATTTCCAATTAAGAGAACAATGGAGAATAACTGATCTAATTTTCAACCCAATGATTATGATGATGGTATTGCCTCTTCTTTTGATCATGGTCTTGCCAAAAATGATGAATGATCCAGAAACCAAAAAAGAAATGGAACAAATTCAAAACATGGCCAAGTTTGAAATGTCCGATATGGTTTCTAACTACTTATCAAGATCATCATCGCCACAGGCTGATAAAGACAAAGCACCAGCAGCAAATAAGAAAAACCAAAAAACTAGAAAGAGGATTGAAAAATAAGTTTGGGAAGACTTTAATTTATTTACTGTTTCAAAATTCTTTAGTAAAAATAAATAAAAAATGTTTTTTTTTACATTTCTCAATTACCTTTGAAGATATATTGATAAAAACTTTTGGATCGTTCTATTATTGTAAATCCTTACCTGCTAGTTTATCTAGATGTGATCACTGCTTGCAGACATTGATGTAAATAAACTTATCTTTGAATTAAAACGTTTATACTTTGTACCCTTTATTCAAGTATTATGAATTAAAAAAAAATTGCCAACAATATGTAGGTTAAGATGCAACCACTTCGAATGGGATATTTATAAAATCAAAATTAGAGATTCATCTACATAATTGTGAATTGAAACTTGTCAAAAAATTCAAGGGAATTAACAAGTCTTACTAAGAATTGAATAAAAGTTATAACTGTTTGTTTTATAATTATTTTCTGTACATTACCCTTAACCAATAGTTATAAACTCAAATAAAATATTTATTGTTTTAACTGATGAGCTAAGTGTATTAATTACAAAAATTACATTTAGTATTTAAAAATAGATAATGTATGGAAGCCTGCATCTTGCATAAATTTATATTGAAGGATTCCTGAAAGTTGATAGGAGTATAAGAAAATATGTTATGATAACATCAAAGATAATATTTTTTAATTTAATCAGGTATTCCAACCAATGACATCTGAAATACCTACCTCCTCAATATTCAATCCCAATTTAAAGTATTTGATTTATAAACGACTAGTGCATGTCAATAACACTCCTTCGGCAACCATTCTCCCAACTAGTTTTGCAGTATTTTTGGCATCATGTAGTCCACAATGTTGTCTACCCTCAAATTCTAATGCTCCAAGTAAACCTTTTGGTCTTCGCATATAGTGTTTCATGTATAAAGCTTTAACATCTATCCAATTATTAAAAATTTCTGGAAGAACAATGCGTTTTCTTTTGCATTCATTTTTTAAACAATTTCTTATATCCCAATCTGACCAAGTAGCGAAAATACAGTTATTAGGTTCAAACGGATCAAATAAAACATTATATTTGCTCCCAATATCTCCTAACCATTTTCTAAACAACATCATACAGGTTTTTAATGGAACACCATTATTAACTGTCTCTTGAGAAATTCCAGTTAATTCCTTGCAAAATTCACTTAATTTTGTATTCTCTAGAGGCATGACATATTGTTGAAAATAAGAAATTATTGTATCTTTTTGTATACTGTATAAAACACAAGGGAACTCTATAATCTCTGAGTATCCTCTGCTAGGATCGTTTTTGTTCCAGCAGGTAGCTTCAAAGTCTAGAACTAATAAATATTTAAATGACTGGTTTGTGCATTTTTCTGTTAGTTCTTTTTTTACGTTTATTGTTTCGGTGCACCGAAGTGATCTTGCTAAATCCAAACTCTTCATTTAAAAAAAGACCTGAAGTCTATTAGTATATATACCTATAGTAGTTTTGTCAGCGACGATGCAAGTAAAAGTATGTGAATTTAGTGTCGCTAATAAAAACAAATTTTATACAGTTAAATTTATCACACAAATTTTTGTTACCGCTGGTTGTAAGCTAAGAACTACTTTTATTTCAAATTTAAACTAATAATAGAGGTGACCAGTATTTTATTAAAGTAGGTATTTATGTTACGTTCTTTATAAATTAATAGGTAGGTATATATGAATACCTGTATGATAATGCTGAAATTGTTATTTTACCCATAATACATACATAACCACTACTATTATTAATATAACAGCATAGTTGTAGAATTTTCAACTTAAATTATTGGACTGTTTTTCGTAACAACTATTTTGTTGAGATTGTTGGAGAACATGGCCTTCCATCTCTATGTTAGTTATTTGGATAATTTTGATCGTTTTTAAATATATCGTCATAAAAAGATAAAAAACCCAGCAAAATTAAAAATGGTTTAGACTCCGTTTCACGTAAGAAGAGCCCACTTGAAGTTGCAGTCGTATGTGCGAACTTGTCAAAATCAGCGCCATATTGTAAAATTGACATTCGACTTCAAATCAGTAGCGTAACGTTTTCACATTTTGTAGGTTAACACAAATGCATAGTTTAAATGAAACATTTGGGAATTCTTTGAAGCTTTTCGAGATATTTTTACATACAATAGATACTGGTATATGAAAATACTCGGTATAGTTAATTTATACTTTCAATTAACGACATGATACATAGTTTGTAACGCCAATGGCATGAAATGGTCTTTACGAGGCGACATAGATAAACAACACCGATTTTGGTTTCTGCGCAAGACAGTTGGCAAACTTCACGTGGCTTCTTCTTTTGTGAAACGAAGTCTAACTGCCTGCATCTTCGATCATTAAACAGATTGCATATTGTACCAATGACTGATCTGTCAGGAGCGTCTGTCCGTAGCTCTAGGCGCCGACGTTGTCAAATTTCAAGAAAGTGACATTTTAAAAATGTGGAGAATAAAATGTGTTTTTTTTCGTTTTATATAATATCTTAGCTCCTCGCAGCTCTTACTTTCCCCTTGAAGGTTCGTTAAGGTGAAGGGTGTATGGAATGGTTATTTTTCCTTCCCCTGCTTGAAAAAGTAAGAGCTCAGATATATAAAAATGAAACAAACACTTAACCTCATTTTATTCTCCACATTTTTTAAATGCCACTTTCTTGAAATTTGGCAACGTCGGCGTCTAGGAGTATAAAAACCGTTGTGCATGACGTCTGTCATAACTGGACTATGTTGCCAAGCCCTTGAAATAGTATGAGAATCTAGTATATGTCCAATAAAGTTTATCAATTATTCTAGGTTAGGTATAGTTATTGATGGTTATTGTGTTCAAGCAAACTTTGACTTATTTCAGTTACATATTAAACTTTTATTTGTATCTTAACAGTACAGCACTAAATAAGAAATTGTTATTTAAAAACTCATTACTGCTCGTGAAAAATTACTCACATTTTTTTGCAGTTTTTTAATACGTAAATAACACGTAGATAAAAGAATCGAAAAATTAAATTTCTCAAAGGGAGGAAACTAAAATTCAAGAGGAAAAGAGTCATGGAGAGAATTCTGGTAAATCCGAACCACTTCCGATTACCACAAGATATGGTAGGAAAGTCAAACCTATCCATAGACTGGAAATTTAGTGGATTGAGCTTTTGAACTGAATTCAAGAAGCGCAAGGTGGGAGGATGTTGAAGAAAGTCGACGTTCACATAATTTTATTTGTTATTGTTAAAAGTATTTAGTTCTGTCAAGTTGAAGTTTAATGTCAGTATTTGATAGTTTTTGCTGAAATTAAATTATATTGAAGATATTTTAATATAATTGTTATTTTATTGGTACTTTTACTGTTTTTAAATCTATATTTGTCCTTCATGCGACATATTCAATCACCGGGTAGGTGAGTTTCGAATATTTAACATTTGGCGACCGTGACAGGACTGCGACTATGGAGAAGGTGAAAAAAGTACTTGCGATGCAAATATGTTCATTTGACCAAGCTTTTGACGATATCTTGAAATTGTTCACCATAACAGAAAAAGATAATATCAGAATATTCAGTAAACTCAACCTTCTGGAACAGAAAATCGATGTTTTAATAGATTTACACAAACAAGTTGTGGATTTTTTGCTAGACGATGACGATGCTTTGAAATTGGAAATATTAACAGCTGATGAGTATTCTACCAAATATTTTAAAGTGAAGCTTATGGCAGACAACTTTGCAAATAAGGATTTTATTGCAGACAATATGTCTCAGTGCTCTATAGTGTCTCTAAAAGAAAACTTAAGTTGCCGAAAATTGAATTCAAGAAGTTTGGTGGCGAAATAAAGGACTGGCTATCATTTTGGAGCCAATTTCAACGAGTTGACAATGATGAGGCCATTGCTTCAGAGGATAAATTCCAATATCTCATTCAAGCAACGATACCTAACTCGAGAGCTCGACAGCTTGTAGATAGTTACCCTCCTAGTGCAGAGAACTACCCAAAGGTTATTGAAAGTCTGATGAAAATATTTGGGAGAAAAGATCTTTCTGGTAGAATTTTATGTACGTGAATTGCTTAAGCTAGTTTTGAACAATATTTCGAGCGATAACAATCTGAGTTTTCTCTACGATAAAATGGAATCTCAGTTACGTGCTTTGGAATCACTTGATGTCACCTCAGAGACTTGTGCAGCTATGTTATATCCTTTGATAGAGTCCTGCCTTCCTGAGGATCTTATCCGAGTATGGCAAAGGAGTAGCCTTTATGCTGCCGAATCTACTCTCAAAGATCGCCTCGACAAATTGATGAGTTTTCTGAGAACGGAAGTCGAAAATGAAGAAAGAATAACTTTGGCTACGTCAGGATTTGATATACAGAACAAATCCAAGAAGAAAAATTATGCCTCAATACAGATTTTACCAACAGCTTCTGGGTTAATTAATAATAGGTTCCAGAAGAAATGTAATTTCTGTAGTGGGATCCATTCGAGTGAATTTTGTACAGAGGCCAAAAAGTGGACTTTATTCGATTGCAAGAAAAAATTAATTGAAAAAGCTTGCTGTCATCAATGCCTGAAATATGGACATATTTCTAGAAAATGTCGTGTGAATGTTACATGCACCATTTGTAGAAGAAAACACCATGCTATTATGTGTCCAGAGCACGAGGATTCAGAATCGAAGCCATCTGAAAGGGTAAACACGAATGTGGAGAACAATTTGTCGAATAGCTCTTTTTCTGAAGTTTTCTTGCAAATATTAATTGTCAACTTGAATGGTTCCGAAATATCTAGGACTGCCCGAGTAATTGTCGATACTGGTTCTCAGAAGTCATATATAACAAAAGCAGTCGCAGAAGAAATAGGTTATGATTGTTTGCGACAAGAAGAAATTATTCACGCACTTTTTGGCGGTTCAAGAACGAATGCTGTCAAACATAACTGCTATAGCATAAGATTGAGTAGCCTGAAGAACGATTATGCTTGCAACTTTGAAGCACTTGACCAGTCTATCATATGTAGCAATGTGGATTGTGTTCGTAAAGGGACCATGGATTGATGAGTTACAATCTGTTGGTATTGAAATAACAGATTATCGAGATGGACCAATTGACGTTCTTATTGGTGCTGATATAGCCGGAAAATTGTTTAATGGAAACCGTTATGAACTGGAATGTGGTCTAGTAGCACTAGAAACCCAGCTAGGCTGGACACTAATGGGAAAACTCGAAGGCTGTTACGAAAACTCAAAATCCTCAATGGTAATGTCAATGTTTTCGAAAAATGATTCAATTTCTGATTTATGGAATTTAGATATTCTTGGTATATCTGATCCTGTAGAAAAAATAACTCAGAAGGAAACCGAGGACCTCATTATGTCCCAATTCTTGAATACGGTCAATAGAAACGATGATGGGAGATATGAAGTTTGTATGACTTGGGTCGAAGATCACTCTCCTCTTCCGAGTAATTATGAGATAGCCCGAAAACGACTTGATTCATTGCTGAAGAAACTCAAAGCAGATGGTTATTATGAACAATTATAATCAAGTTCTCAGGGAATGGTTGGAAGACATCATTGAAAAGGTTCCTCAATTAGACTTACAAAAAGAGGCACATTATTTACCTCATCGTCATGTAGTAAAAGAACACAGTTCAACCACCAAGTTAAGTCCTGTTTTTGATTCATCTGCTCGACAGAAGAATCAGCCATCCCTGAACCAGTGTTTGAAGAAAGGAGTTAATCTGATTGAGTTGATTCCCTCTCTCTTGCTGAGATTCCGCATTTCAAAATTTGGACTGATCTCTGATATAAAAAATGCTTTTTTACAAATTAACTTAAGTGAGAAAGAAAGAGATTTTATGCGTTTTTTATGGTTAAACGACTTAGGAGTGTTGGAAACGTATCATCATGCAAGGGTAGTTTTTGGAGTCACGTGCAGCCCATTTTTGTTAGGAGCAGTGATCGAGTGACCATCTGAAACATTGCCTTGAGAATTCTTTGGATGATGAAACGAGATCCATCATTAAGCAGCTGCTTAGAAGTTTTTATGTTGACAACTGCGTAACAAGACTTGATAGCAAAGAGGAACTTCGGGATTTCATTCAAGTTTCCACGAGATTATTTGCCGATGCAAAATTCGATTTGAGGGGGTGGGAGTACACAGTATTTGATTATTCTCCGATAAACACCAATGTATCTTCAGTTTTAGGACTTTGTTGGAATAAAACTACAGATACATTGCAATTGAATTCCGAACGGTTCCGAGAAATCAATACCGAAATTATTTCCAAGCGAGTGATTTTGTCAATAACTCATCGACTTTTCGATCCCATAGGATTTTCTTGTCCGGTTTCTATTTGTCCCAAAATATTATTACAGAAAACATGGATGTTGAAAACGGACTGGGACACAGAAGTACAAGAAGAAATCAAGAGTATTTTTTTGAATTGGGTCAAAGAAATTCCCACGCTTTTGAGCCTGAAAATACCTAGGTGGTTTTTTGCTTCAACTGAAGGAAAAAATCACTGCATTTTGCATGTATTCTGTGAAGCTAGTCAACAAGCTTATGCTACAGCTATTTTCTTAAGATCCGAAACATGTGACGGCGTGAATGTTCAACTTGTACAAGCCAAATCTAGAGTCTCCCCCGTCAAACGAATAACTATCCCTCGACTCGAATTATTAGCAGCTACCATCGGAGCCAGATTATCCAAAGCTGTTTCTGATACTATTAATCCTAGTATGTTGGTTTATTGGTGGTCTGATTCTACAACAGTCTTGTCCTGGATAAATGATGATGAGAAATGGAAGCCTTTTGTTTGGAATCGAGTAGAAGAAATTCGAAGTCTGACTAATAAAAACGCATGGTATCACGTTCCTGGACATCTCAATCCAGCAGATCTTCCTTCCCGTGGCTGCTCACCAAAACAACTGATTCGAAATGGTGGGAGGGGCCTCAATGGCTTAGAAAATCTCCGAAATTTTGGCCAAGTCAAATTTACACCAGAGATGAAGAGGCAATAGTATCTGAGAAGAGTAGAACTATCGTCTCAACAAATTTATCCACAGCCATTGACTTTTCCTGGTTTCATGAAAGAATTTCGAAATACGGAAAAGTTATTCGAGTTCTTGGTTGGATTAAAAGATTCATAACAAATTGTCGTAGCAATAAGGATAAGAGGATTTTTTATGAAGAATTATCCTTGTCAGAGGTAGATGTGGCAGAAAAATGTATTCTGAAATTAGTGCAGACTGAAGCATTTCATGGACTTGAGGATACCCAGTTGAAGAGTTTTTGCTGCTTCATCGATGATGATGGTATCATTAGAATAAGTTCCAAAGTCTCTGAGAGGGGCAATTTAACTGATTTCCGTTTCCCAATGATTTTGCCATCCAAGCATCCACTTGTGATTAAACTGGTCATCGAAGCACATGTGAAATCCTTGCATGCTGGTGTTGAAACTTTACTTGGTCTACTGCGAGAAAGGTTTTGGATCATTAGAGGAAGAAAAACGGTAAAATCTATTGTTTCTAAATGTTCCACATGTCGCCGATTCAACGCCAAACATGTAGAAGTTCCACCTGTGTCTCTACCCGAAAATAGAGTACGACAAGCTCACATATTTGAGGTCATTGGTGTGGATTTGGCGAATTGCTTGGAAATTTAATTTAAACTTCAACTTGACAGAAGTTACTACTTTTATCAATAACAAATAAAATTATGTGAACGTCGACTTTCTTCAACATGCTCCCACCTTGCGCTTCTTGAATTCAGTTCAAAAGCTCAATCCACTAAATTTCCAGTCTATGGATAGGTTTGACTTTCCTACCATATCTTGTGGTAATCGGAAGTGGTTCGGATTTACCAGAATTCTCTCCATGACTCTTTTCCTCTTGAATTTTAGTTTCCTCCCTTTGAGAAATTTTTCCAGGCAATCCTTTTGGTAATGATGATAGATCCAAATCCTGAGAGCAATTTAATTCCAAAGGATACACCCTCTGAAGAGGTCTCAGAATGGCTCCTTTCGCCGTTTTCAATTTGACCAGTCTTATTTTATGGTCATGACCAGGTAGTAACTCTTCAACATAAGCTAGAGGCCAGTCCAATCGTTTGGAATTGTCTGACCCTATCAAAACTACATCACCAACATTAATCGCTCTCTGAAGATTTTTCTTGGATGACAGTTTCATCTGTCCCAAGTATTCACTCCTAAACCTTCTACGAAGATTATCTTTCAATTTCATCCGGTACCTCAAGTGCTTCCTCATATCTGAACTCTCCACAGCGTCTAGATCTGGAACTCCACATTCCGTGATTTATTTTAGGAACATAGCAGGTGTCAGTGGAATAAGATCCCTGCTATCTTCATGTGTATTTGTCAATGGTCTTGAGTTCATTATTGATTCGCAGTCGCAAAGTATGGTGGATAATTCTTCATAAGTAAGACTGGCCTTACCCAAAACTTTTCGGAGTATATCTTTGATGATTCTTATCAGTCTCTCCCACCAACCACCCCACCAGGCAGCTGTTGGAGGATTAAATTTCCAAGCAATTCTCTCGGCAGTACTGTACGTGATTATTATTTTCCAATCCAACTACAAGAATGCGTTTGCGACACCAACAAAATTTGTGCCATTATCGCTGTATACAGTTGATGGTCTCCCTCTTCTTGCCACGAATCTTCTGAATGATTGTAAGAAGACATATGTAGAGAGTGACGATAAGAGTTCTAAATGAACAGCTCGATAAATTGCACAAGTATACAGACATATCCATACTTTTTCCCCGGTTCGAATACCGTTTTAAGTAATGTTAAAACTACACCAATGACCTCAAATATGTGAGCTTGTCGTACTCTATTTTCGGGTAGAGACAGAGGTGGAACTTCTACATGTTTGGCGTTGAATCGGCGACATGTGGAACATTTAGAAACAATAGATTTTACCGTTTTTCTTCCTCTAATGATCCAAAACCTTTCTCGCAGTAGACCAAGTAAAGTTTCAACACCAGCATGCAAGGATTTCACATGTGTTTCGATGACCAGTTTAATCACAAGTGGAAGCTTGGATGGCAAAATCAGTGAGAAACGGAAATCAGTTAAATCGTTCCTCTCAGAGACTTTGGATCTTATTCTAATGATACCATCATCATCGATGAAGCAGCAAAAACTCTTCAACTGGGTATCCTCAAGTCCATCAAATGCTTCAGTATGCACTAATTTCAGAATACATTTTTCTGCCACATCTACCTCTGACAAGGATAATTCTTCATAAAAAATCCTCTTATACTTATTGTTACGACAATTTGTTATGAATCTTTTAATCCAACCAAGAACTCGAATAATTTTTCCGTATTTCGAAATTCTTTCATGAAACCAGGAAAAGTCAATGGCTGTGGATAAATTTGTTGAGACTTCTCAGATACTATTGCCCCTTCATCTCTGGTGTAAATTTGACTTGGCCAAGATTTTCTAAGCCATTGAGGCACCTCCCACCATTTCGAATCGATCAGTTGTTTTGGTGAGCAGCCACGGGAAGGAAGATCTGCTGGATTGAGATGTCCAGTAACGTGATATCATGCGTTTTTATTAGTCAGACTTCGAATTTCTTCTAGTCGATTCCAAATAAAATTGTTATCACTCGAAATATTGTTCAAAACTAGCTTAAGCAATTCACGTACATAAAATTCTACCAGAAGATCTTTTCTCCCAAATCTTTTCATCAGACTTTCAATTACCTTTGGGTAGTTCTCTGCACTAGGAGGGTAACTATCTACAAGCTGTCGAGCTCTCGAGTTAGGTATCGATGCTTGAATGAGATATTGGAATTTATCCTCTGAAGCAATGGCCTCATCATTGTCAACCCGTTGAAATTGGCTCCAAAATGATAGCCAGTCCTTTATTTCGCCACCAAACTTCTTAAATTCAATTTTCGGCAACTTAAGTTTTCTTTTAGAGACACTATAGAGAACTGAGACATATTGTCTGCAATAAAATCCTTATTTGCAAGGTTGTCTGCCATAAGCTTCACTTTAAAATATTTGGTAGAATCAAGAAAAATCTCTATTAGATCTTCGTTGTTCAATATATTGTTTAGAGCTAAATAAGCACCTTGTGAAGCTGCGTATCGATAACCGTCAAAACCTCCTACTTCTACAGATTTTCCGGAGGCTGCTAACTGAGGGGATTCTGTATGTTTTTCTAAAGCTCTGGTTATCCATGTCGTTTCTCTTGAAGATGAATAATTAATATCAGGCTGCATCACATCTTCTTCATTACAATAGCCCTTGTCGATTAGTGCATTGGAATATTCTTCTACGACATGTTCAAGTTCGTCTTTTGTATAGTTAGACGGATTTATTTTCAAACCTCCATGGGCACCTGACATACCAATTCCCATGCAAGCGTTTCGAAAAGTGGCTAAGCACGACAAACCTTTCATATGATCTCTAGTTATCTGTTCTCCTATTCTGAAACCTCCAAGAGTACTTGTATATCCACTACCCATTCCATGTTGAGCCCTGAAACCTCTAACGATTTCAAATTTCCCATCTAGCCTCTTAACAGGAAATCTTACGTCTATGATAGAGTTACATTGTTCTAAAGCCCCTATCATACCGGTCACTGCTTCTTCGCACTCGGAATTTGTCTTCTGAGTTTGTATTTGTTGCAAATTGTGTTTTAAAGTTGGATAAATTATCTCGTAAGCTCGATGTACGTACCAATTGACACTGTCGTAAAAAGAAGCGTTTGCGAGATAAAACGCATTTCTGTATCTAACTGGAATTTCATAGATGGCAATAGGACTTAAAAAATTTGGTGTAGTTTTAACATTACTTAAAACGGTATTCGAACCGGGGAAAAAGTATGGATATGTCTGTATACTTGTGCAATGTATCGAGCTGTTCATTTAGAACTCTTATCGTCACTCTCTACAGATGTCTTCTTACAATCATTCAGAAGATTCGTGGCAAGAAGAGGGAGACCATCAACTGTATACAGCGATAATGGCACAAATTTTGTTGGTGCCGCAAACGCATTCTTGCAGTTGGATTGGAAAATAATAATCACGTACAGTACTGCCGAGAGAATTGCTTGGAAATTTAATCCTCCAACAGCTGCCTGGTGGGGTGGTTGGTGGGAGATAAGAATCATCAAAGATATACTCCTAAAAGTTTTGGGTAAAGCCAGTCTTACTTTATGAAGAATTATCCACCATACTTTGCGACTGCGAATCAATAATGAACTCAAGACCTTTGACAAATACACATGAAGATAGCAGGGATCTTATTCCACTGACACCTGCTATGTTCCTAAAAGAAATCCCGGAATGTGGAGTTCCAGATCTAGACGCTGTGGAGAGTTCAGATATGAGGAAGCACTTGAGGTACCGGATGAAATTGAAAGATAATCTTCGTAGAAGGTTTAGGAGTGAATACTTGGGACAGATGAAACTGTCATCCAAGAAAAATCTTCAGAGAGCGATTAATGTTGGTGATGTAGTTTTGATAGGGTCAGACAATTCCAAACGATTGGACTGGCCTCTAGCTTATGTTGAAGAGTTACTACCTGGTCATGACTGGTCAAATTGAAAACGGCGAAAGGGACCATTCTGAGACCTCTTCAGAGGGTGTATCCTTTGGAATTAAATTGCTCTCAGGATTTGGATCTATCATCAATACCAAAAGGATTGCCTGAAAAAATTTCTCAAAGGGAGGAAACTAAAATTCAAGAGGAAAAGAGTCATGGAGAAAATTCTGGTAAATCCGAACCACTTCCGATTACCACAAGATATGGTAGGAAAGTCAAACCTATCCATAGACTGGAAATTTAGTGGATTGAGCTTTTGAACTGAATTCAAGAAGCGCAAGGTGGGAGGATGTTGAAGAAAGTCGACGTTCACATAATTTTATTTGTTATTGATAAAAGTAGTTACTTCTGTCAAGTTGAAGTTTTAATGTCAGTATTTGATAGTTTTTGCTGAAGTTAAATTATATTGAAGATATTTTAATATAATTGTTATTTTATTGGGACTTTTACTGTTTTAAATCCATATTTGTCCTTCATACGACATATTCAATCACCGGGTAGGTGAGTTTCGAATATTTAACATAAGCATAATATAAAATAGAGGAGTTCAGTTCAAGGTCAGTGTGACCAACAAAAAGTGGTTGTTATGACAAGAATGACAGTTAATGTCTACCATCCAAAACATGAGATTTTTGCAGGTTTTTTATCATTACGAACATCTATATTGCTTCATTAAAACAATGAATACACCCCCGAAGCGTAAATCTTCAAATTTAAAATGACGTTTTAGCTGAATTCTCAATGCATCGGGGGCCAATAATTCTAGGAACTTTTGACAAGTCACCATTTCATTTTTATCATTATGTCACTAGTTATGTCAGATGTCAGTGTTATTTGTTTTTGTTGATATTCGTTTAATCGTTTATGTTTATATTTTCCATACTTTTGTAGTAGTTCTAGTTAGTTGTATCACTTTACTCTTCTAATTGCTTTTTCTACTGACATCTGACATAACTAGTGACATAATGACAGAAGAGAATTTGTGATTTGCCGAAAGTTCCTAGAATTACTGGCCACCGATGCATTGAGAATTCAGCTAAAACGTAATTTTAAATTTGAAGGTTTACGCTTCGGGGGTGTATTCATTGTTTTAATAAAGCAATATAGATGTTCGTAATGATAAAAAAACCTGCAAAAATCTTATGTTTTGAATGGTAGACATTAACTGTCATTCTTGTCATAAAAACCACTTTTTGTTGGTCACACTGACCTTAGACTGAACTCCTCTATTGTCACAACATAACCCCAAAAATGTCAAGACGTCAACTGAACCAAATAAACCATTTTAATCGCGTAATATTTAATTAACCTACGAGTTGTATTTGATATGAAATTAATTACGAAACCTTTCTTTAAGCTTATATTTTTTAATACCACGCGACCTACAAATTTCAATATTTATCGAGTTCAGAGATGCTAAACATAGTGATTGACAGCAGCAAACGAATGACATGATATAAACGAACGTCTTTTTTTCGACACTTTGATGAATGATGATCCACAACGGTTTTTGTACGAAACGGGTTATAAGCAAGTTTATACTGTTTTTTATTTATCGTTACAAGATAAGTTATAACATAAATACAATGTCTTCAAGTGATAGTGATAATGTAGTAGAAACTACTCCACCGAAACAAACTAAGTTATTTAAAAAGAAGATGAGATCTAATACAGGAAGTAAACATTCCATTGAAGATTTTTTAATACATACATCTTCTAACCAAGTTGGTGATACATTAGAAATTTCCAGTGCCTATTCCAAATTCAATAAGCCTTATATTTACTATAGCATTGAAGAAGTAATGAAACTTCCCCAAAACAACATATTAAACAATAATATTCACACTATAGGATTGTATAAATTTCTCGGAAATAATGAACATTATTTAACAATCCACTGGGTGCAGAACAACAAAATCCAAATTTGTCTAAATTTTAAGTATGTTCAAAGTACTCCCAAAGACAATGAAATTGTGTCAGTTTATGGTTCAATCAATAATAACATTTTTGATGTGAAATTTTATAAGATTGAGGCTAAAGCTATTGTAGATAAATATATTGAAAACTTGAAATATTTAAGAAATGTCATCCCAAAGGAGTATTTGATGTGCGGTGAATGTTCAAGTTGATTAAATTTATAGGTACCTATAACTATTTGTGCTATATTATAATGAATTACTTATTACAATAGTACATACTTATCTTTTAATATACCTACCTCTTCCTAAGAAATCATACAAAATGTGTATAATAATTATGGAGGTGAACTTCAACCCTCTTAGTAATAATTATAATTGTAGACATACTAACAATTAACTGCAGTGGACAGTTCTTAATGTTCATTTTATTTATTTATTTATTAGTAAACGGGATCACCCCCTTGAAGAAATACTTACATTAATATATAATAAACTATTAGTTAGTTACAATTTAAACAAAAAACAATTCCATCATAAAACACGATACATAATTAACACATAAATAATATCTTGGTCTATTATGTAAGCTATCCCACACATTAGGCATAATCAATGTTTTTATATCAATAGAGCATTAAATAGTATTTTAGAAGTGCCAAGTCAAAGTCCATTGTTAGTTTTAAAACTGCGAAGTTTTATGTCTGATGCTGTTTTCCCTTTCATTGAAGCATTGCACTCTGATTTGTTTGAGGCATGACTTAGTTACAATGGAACAAAGACGCGATTATTTAGGTGTATTCTTATATATAAGGGTATAAATAATATAATTTACTGGAGATGTTTAATTTTTGTGCCCCTCGGTAAGTCTAGATATACAATTTTTTTTTAAACGTAAGTTGAACAAACATTCTGAAGAATTATCCGCTTCATTCCTCTTGTAATTTAGTTAACGTGATGAATGGTGAAATCAATTTATTTTCTTCTGTACTATATATTAAGTCGCAATTCCTTGAGTAAATCATTTTTATATCGAATGTATTTAGTTAAGTTTTTATTGTTTGAAATACCTACTTCGTTTTCCCTGCCCTGAAATTGGAATTTTTCGGTAAAGCAGTGTAGGTATATTCAAGGATGATGCCCAAGGGTTTAGTAATAGTAATAGAAGAAGTGCTTGAATAATAAATCTGGAATAGGAAAAATAATACAATGCATAATAAGTACCAAAGTTTAATGAAAAACAAATTTGACATCGAAATTTTGACAAATATAAACAACCAAAATTTTCTAAATAAACCCTTACAATTTTTTTTATTATAAACCATCAAAAATGATCTGGTACTGAAAGTTGAATATTTTCAAGAATTAATAAGCAACTACAAAAATTGCAATTCAAATCATCAATATTTCGAGAGAATGTTGTTTAAAATACCTTTTCTGTAGCATTAGTAGCACTAGAATAGTATAAGAAGAAAGATCTTATTTTTGTAAGCATATAAAGTTCTGTAATATATTTACCCAACTCCAGACAAATTGATTTGCTACTAGATAATTTACCTACATGTTGTGAACGTCATTAATGAGTACAAAATTCATTAAATCTGGTTTATGAAATAAATAACATGAATACAATATATTGCTTATTATAATGGAGATGGTGTTATTATTTTGTTTTTCTTTTCTTGCTGGTTCTGGTACCATCTGTAATACTTTTCCTTTGTTTTGCTTTAGGTGCATACTTTGCCTCCAAATCTGATATGAATGATTCAAAGTTTGCTGCTCTTTTTTCAGCATTTTTTTCAATTTCTTTTTCCAGTTCAGTTACTGTGGAGAAATAATTATTAATCAAATGTACTTACATTAAAAATTAAGAATACCTATATAACTTAATAAATGCATAAAAAATATATAAAACTTACTGTCAATCTTTTCAGCTTCTTTTTTTTCCAAATTCCACTTCATTCGTCTCCTTAATTTTCGTTGTTTACTTTCATTAAAGAATGTATTATATCTCTCAACTTCTCCATTATCAACCATCTTTTGAACAATTTCTATGATTCTAGGCTCACTATCACAGTTACTAAAAGGCAACATTTCTAATATAGAATCCATGTTGCCTCTGCTTCCCTCATATGCCTTTTTTATATCTCTGAGTTCAGTATCTGAACCTATATAATTTTTTTCATATTCTTGTATATCTTTTAATTCTATCTTTTTGAACATATTTCGCCAATAATCCATCCAGTTGAAAGATGTGTCCATTTCATAATCAAATTCTCCAACATCATCATATAGTTTACGCTTTTCTTTGTCTTGTAAAATGGAGTGAATTTTACCCAAAACTTTAAACTTTTCAGTAGCAACTTCTTTTTGATCACTGTTAACTCTGTCTGGATGAACCAGAAGAGACATTCGGTGATATGCTTTTTTGACTGAAATATAAAAGGATTAATTTGGTAGATATATTATCAATATTAGGATCACTATTCCTATTATGAATAATTAAACTTTTGCTTGGAGTTTGGAGCTAATGATCAGTTGAAAGGTACTTTAAATGTTCATTATATAGCTTTAATAAATCTAAGAACAATAGTAGAATAAATGAACTGGATTGGTAATTCGAAAAAAATACTCACTCTCTTTTTCAGAAGCACCAGCATTAACATTTAGCACCTCATAAAAATCACTGGAGCCGAAGTACTTTTCGCATATTGATTTAAAAGATGCCATTGTGAAATTGTTATTTTAAACACTACTTCAAGCTAATAAAATCGTACAAAAAATTGTTAGTAAAAAATGTCCCGCTAAAATTTGACAATCCAATCAGTTAACAAAATAAAAAATGACAAGAGACAAGGCAATAAATTATTGGCGATTTCGAATGGCTTTTTTGGTTGGTCAATGGTTAACCGGTCGGTTCATAAACGATGACATCAGACCCTTGGTTGGCTCCGACTCATTCGAATTATTCGTAAACGAAACGGTTGGTTAAACGGCTGACAAATAAAAATAGACGTACCTAAGTCATTTCACAACAATTTGTTTGCAAGTGTATGAAGTGGAAGCCAAATTTTCATGAAATCCTCTTATTAGTAGATGAATTTGGTGTTCTTGAACTGGAAGCCTTGAAATTTTCATTCGTTCTACATTTGATGGAGTTATTCCATAAGCAGATAATTTTCCACTAAGTGCTGCTCTTGTAATGTTACCAAGGGCAAATTCATCTTCACTTAAAAGTAATTTCGAAGCCCACCGTTATCATTTTTAAACAAATAACTAGAGAGCGGACCGTGCTCGAGACCACGGTTCAAGTTTCGGTATCAACCTTGAACCAGATGATTTATGACGTCATAAATTTGTCATACGAATGCGGTTGGTCCAAATATGACAGACCAATCTGAGAACCAACATCATTCGAAATCGCCTTATATGTCATCCTTGAGAGTTTATATGGCGTGGTAAATTTCAGAGTAATTTTCGGCATAATTATTTGCTGTATAATACGACTCGTACCTACAAAATGATAAGAAATTTATAAACTTGCAGTTGCCGTTCCCGTTGAAAGCTAAAAGCTACTTTCACATTTGCGCATTTATTTTCTCCGTTGAGCGGGACGTTCCCTGATGTTCAGACATAGACTCCGTTTCACATAAGAAGAATCCACTTGAAGTTTGCCAACTGTCTTGCGTAGAAACCAAAATCGGTCTTGTTTATCTATGTCGACCGTTTCATGACATTGGCGTTACAAACGATGTTTCATGCCGACAGCCATTTTATTATTGACATTTGAGGTTGTGTTTGAAGCAATCATTTACTGTCGGATATTTTTGATTTTTGAATATTTTAAGACGTTTAGCTAGTTTATCAGTGATTGTTGTGTGTTTAATTTGGTCTAAAACCATGCCTCCTAAAAAACTTGTTGATGTTAAAGGAAAAATTATCCACAGTCAAGGCCGTTGCAGCTTTTTGTGAAAACGTTACGTTACTGATTTGAAGTCGAATGTCAATTTTACAATATGGCGCTGGTTTTGACAAAAAGTTCGCGCATACGACTGCAACTTCAAGTGGGTTCTTCTTACGTGGAACGGAGTCTAACGAAGTTTTAAGTTTTGCTTTTCGCTGTTCATGCCGTTCGCATATTAACCAATCAAAAGCCTGGTCGTTTGACAAGAATCGGGTTTAGTGGGTTTAACATACTTTAAATATTTCATTAAAAGCTGAGTAGCTGAGTCACGTTGATTTATTTTTGTTGATTTGATGACATCGATGTACAGTTACGATTTATCGAATCGAAAAAAACATCGATGGTTTTTCAAAGTGGACACCCCTAGTGCTTGTAACACAAAATGCACCAGCTGTTGTATTCTGTGAACAAGTGGTCTAGTCACAGATCACCTACCTGTCTAAGTCAAAAGTCAAGTGCAAACTGCAAAATAGGGTTGCGCGATACACTAGAAAGTATCGATATTAGGTATCGATACGGATCGGAACGTAAAGTATCGATACAGTAGAATATCGAATACTAATTTATCGATACTCGAAGTATCGATACGTTACCGATCCGAGATTTTGCTAATTTTGACGTTTTTTCGGTAAAAAACACCTTTTTGGGGGATGGAAAAAGACATTATTGCGATTTCCGTCCAAAGTTGATTTCCTGGAATAGAAAGTTGATTATAAAAGTTGTAGATCTTGGGAAAATCTACAACTTTTTCATTAGTGACTTTTTCACATAACCTCAAAATTAGCTCGAAAAACGCAAAAAACTGCATTTTTCGTTTTTTATTTTTGGTTTCGTTAAAAAATGTTCGATTTTGATGAAAATTTAGTAGAAGATAGTTTTGATAGTCACAAACCATGAAAAAAAATTTCAAATTAAAATATTGGAAATTTTTCGATCCATGACGTTTTTTCGGTAAAACACACTTTTTTGGGGGGGTGGAAAAAGACGTTATTGTGATTTCCGGCCAAAGTTGAGTTCCTAGAATAAAAAGTTGATTATAAAAGTTGTAGATCTTGGGAAAATCTACAACTTTTTCATTAGTGACTTTTTCACATAACCTCAAAATTAGCTCGAAAAACGCAAAAACTGCACATTTTTTGTTTTTTATTTTTAGTTTCGTTAAAAAAAGCACAACATTTCACAACGTGATTAAAAAATCACGATATCGCTCATCACTATAGATAACGCCACTTGCCGCTACCACTAAAAATCCCGTATCGCAAGGTATCGATACACTACAAATTTATCGATACTTGGAATGCATCGAAAAGCATAGTATCGATACAAAATATCGAGTATCGGAAGTAAAAGTATCGATACAAAATATCGAGTATCGGAAGTAAAAGTATCGATACACTGGAATATCGGATAGTATCGCGCATCCCTACTGCAAAATAAACGGGATGAGTAATCTGTGAAGTAAACAGTAAAAACACCTTACAAATATATCATCACAAACAGTATGATATAACATAAATCATACAATATTTAGTACCGAACAACATAAATCTATACAATGGCAAGTGGAGGCATGTTTGATGGAAATACAAATAAAACAGAAATGTCTATAGCAGAAGAAAGTTCAATAAATGATGCTTTAGCTCCAGAAGCCAGATTTGAATGCCCTATTTGTCTAGCTTGGTTAAGAGATCCTGTAGTAACTTCTTGTGGTCATAGATTTTGTAGAAATTGCATTTACTCTTGGTTAGAGTAAGTACCTGAAAGTAAATTTTTCTTATTGTACATTAATGACACAGAATTGTAGAGAGTATTACAATACATTATTATATTAATTATGCATTTATTTTAGGAGGGAAAATGCTTGTCCTGTGGATAACATGAAGTTGAATAAAGAAGATATATTTCCAGATAATTTTACAAGGCGGGAAATATCTCAACAACGTACAAAATGTCCCAATATTGTTCGAGGCTGTTTAGTAGAGCTGTCTCCGCTGGATATTGAATCTCACCTCATGATTTGTGAATATAAAATTCCTGAATTGCCTGACAATGAAAAGTTGCGATGCTCTTTTAGGGATGTTGGTTGTGAGACAAAATTTGAGGATGAGCCTGAGCTTCAGCAGCATCTGGAACAACACATACAAAAACATTTAACAGTAAGTAAAACTAAACTTACTCTAAAGCTGATGCTAGGGCATTGAAGGAAATAAGTAAAAGTTAACTGATAGTCTCCACAAGGAAATGGCCTTAAATCATTTTGATGACCCTGTGGTCAAGTAGAAATTATATTAATGGGAAACCAAGCACTTGTGTATTATTTAAAGAACACTCCTAGGCTGAGATAGGCAATTAAATTAAATATCTGAACATCATATAACTAAGCAGTTTTTTTGAACCCAACAGAATTGACTAAAACTGATCACAGGCATTATCTCTGTAGGTAGACACTTATATCCAATAAAAATGGATAGAGATTTTTATTTATTGTGTTGAAGCAACAAATATGGTACAATATTCACTGTACCAATTGGCATGAGCAGAAGAAGGTGAAAGCATTTCAAATGGGGATGCTAATGACCCAAAAACATAGTAAAATGGACCATAAAAATAGCTTAATAGCATTTAATAATAGATTAGCTCCACACAAAAGTTCTTTAAGAGTGAAACATAGTGGATACAAATCTACATGACCCAGTAACAATCCAATTTAAAACTAAACCTTTGTCTTTGGTAATTTGTACATGACTTGAACTTCCTTCATGTGAAACATTAGCAGCAACTGAAGATTGATTTGTATTTTGTGGACAATTTTTTTATGTCTTCTTCCTTTACATTTATAGCAAATCAGTCTAGATTTTTTATCCTTTTCTTGAATTTCCCTTATATAATTCACTTTTTCTGTTTCAATACTATACTTTCTGTAGAATCTCTATTAGCAGTATCAGAATCACCAAAATAATTATTATTTCTCTTCCAAAAATTACGATGAGCTTGATTTTTATTGTGGCTATGAAAATTAGCTTTATTGTTGATTTTCTAGAATTTCACAATACGGTGTAATAATTCATCGGTATCTGTTGAATATTTAATTTAGCCATCAAACCAGAAATTATATTTTTATTTCGTAGTCCTACAATCACTTGCTCCTTGATTTCATCAAACTCATAACCTAAACTTCTGCAAAGTGACACCTTATCTTGAAAATAAGAATACACCGATTCTGTTTCACCTTGATTCACTTCTTCATCTTTTCCCACATATCATCCTTACTCAGTTTAAAATTATAAGTTTACTTAAAACATGTTTTAAAATCTTCAAAAGTCCTAATTCTAGAAGTCCTCTCAGAGAACCATTTTCTAGCTGTGTCTTTCCAAAGTCATTTGACGTATGGTTTACTCTTATGGGGGAAATCTAATCATGCAGAAAGAGCATTCATTATGCAAAAAAAAAGCAGTAAGGACTTTGGCTGGTGCTTCTTACAGAGATGTTGTCAAATATTTAAGAAATTGGAAATATTTCCTACATACTGCTCACTGTTCTAGAAATCCATAAAAATGAAGATTCATATCAAACCAACTCTACTTTTCACAATTATTATCCTACTAGAATCGCCTCTCAATTAAGGCCACACTTTATGAAATTAAGTCTGACAGATCACAATACTGTGGATGTGCACTTATATAACAAACTACCTAATGCATGTAGATCATTACCTTACAATTTATTTAAGAAAAAGGTTAAATCTTTTAAGCCAGTGTTTTTAACAAATTACAGAATACCTGCAATGCGATGTCCTATTTACAATATAAGTGTGTTATTTTTAATATTTGTACATATTTGCATATGCATATTATATATTTTAAGTGTTTCCGAGTCAGTTTTAAATTCTGTAATTGTATATCTACCTATTTATCAATTTAATTGTACCAATTTTCTATGTTGACTTGTCACAAATGTAACTCTTTACCTATTGTGATCAAATAAACTACTACTACTACTACAACATATGAATTTTAGCTAGTGGGAAAACGACAACTTTCCGGTTATATTTTTATACCATCTATTGCATTATTGAACTTATTTTTCAGCTATTATCTAAAGCGTATGCCAAGATTGTTGTAAATAAGTATCCAGTTAACAGTACTGCTAGTTTATCAGAACAAGCTAATTTTTGGGATCCACCAGCAAAAAATGAAGTGCAATCAGTTGTTAAGGACAATAATCTTCAAGAATTGTTGAAGTGAGTACAGTAACCACAAACTATTTATATTAGGGTGATATTCACTGAGACCTAAAAGATCTATTGTGCCCCATTTCTTCTACTTAGTTCCTTCCGTAGCTCCTTTAGACCCATTTCCCAGAGGAATTTTAGGATATCTGCAGGCTTCAACTTAGGTAAATGTCCCTCTTCTATCCAGTAGTCTCCCAGATGTGCCCTAGGATTCTGAATTGCTATGCAATCCGCAATTATGTGGATGGAGGTTTCTTCTTCCATTCTACAGAATCTACATTCTTATTGTTCCACTATTTTGAGATTTTTAAGGTGCCCATTCAGGCAAAGCACCTGTTGAAACTCTTAGTGCCGTTTTACTCTGGCTTATGCATTCATTTGTTCACAACTGGTTGTAGTCTACAACCCATGGAGACTAGATATAAAGAGCACAAACTCTGTATATAATAAGTGTCCATCGAATAGAGGAAAATTGGTGGCGCTAGTATAGCTAACGGGTCAAAAGTTTTTAGAGTTGGGGCGACGTGGTAAATCATTTTAGGTTATGTAAATGGAGGGTTTGTTTATTTGCATTAGGATACCTTTTATGCTTGGTTTTAGCAAATTTCAAGGAACAAAATAAGTATTTCGTGTACCTGTTGCTATGTTTGGTTAAAGGTAAGTTTCTACAATATCCTTATATAATTGTGTTGCCAAATACTTATTTATTTATTCACGGGCAAGCCCAATTCACATAAAAATTACATTGTTAGAAATTCCAGTGTTAAAAGTTACAATGTTAAAAATTACAGTGTTGAAAACAAAAACAAAGAGAAAAAAAAACATGTAAAATTAAATTTGAGAGTGATAACACTACAACATCAATAGGCAATCAAACATTTTAAAAATTTTAAAAACATTTTAAAAATATATCAAAGTTTAAGCTCTAGCAGATGCTTTTTAAATTTGAAAGTTTACACATTAAAAATTGAAATGTCCTCAATAGAGTTAGCTAATCTAAGTGTCCTAGGGAGAAAACTATTCATTGCATAGTTGTACCTATGAAAAGAAACATGAAAGGTTTGCACCTGCCTGGTAAGACGAGGTGGAACAAATAAATATATTTTAGAGAGAAGCTCAGGACTATTACATATTCCATTTAATATATTGAAAAGCTGTATTAGATCTCTTTGCTTTCTGCGAATCTCTAGGGTAGGGATGTTTAAGAATAGTTCCAAAATATCATAACGATGGTAGACATGCATCTTAAAGGCAATGTATCTTAGAAATGTGTGCTGAACAGATTCTAGTTTCGCTTTATAAGTAATGTAATGCGGAGACCATACTGGAGAACAATAATCTAGGTGTGTTCTGACCAGAGAGCAATAAAGAGACTTAATAGCAGTGATGCTAGTGAAATCACAAGTGGTCCTCTTTATAAAACCTAACATCTTCATAGATTTTTGAATAGCAGCAGTAACATGGGACTTATAAGTGAGTGAGGAGTCTAATATAACACCAAGGTCTTTTATTTGCGAAACAGAATTTAAAGTTTCATTATTAATGCTATAATCAAAAGCTATTGGGTGATGTATTCGATGAAAACGCATAATATGGCACTTGGATGCATTTAGATTCATATTATTTTGTTTACACTAATTTGATAAGCTATTTAAATCAGATTGTAAAATTGAAGCATCATCATTACTATTAACTACTTTAAAACATTTGAGGTCATCAGCAAATAACAAAGCTTTGCTACCTTGAAAGCAATACATAATATCATTAATGAATAAGTTAAACAATAATGGTCCAAGATGAGACCCTTGGGGAACTCCAGAAGTTACAGGAAAAGTATGAGAATAGTAATGATTAACTCTTACCATTTGTAATCTATTCATTAGATAGCTACGTAACCATTGTAATACAGGACCTTCCACACCATACAAACAAAGTTTATGTAGCAAGAGTTCATGATTGACCCTGTCGAAAGCTTTGGAAAAATCAGTGTACACAGTATCGATCTGCAAACCCCTCTCCAAAGCATCAGACAAAAAGTCAACATATGTGAGTAAACCCAATTCTGCAGACCTTTTAGAGGTGAAACCAAATTGTTGCGATGTCATAATGCTCGAGCAGTCGTAGGTAAGATAATCAGTAATAATACTTTCAAAGATTTTGGGAATTATGCTGAGGATAGATATAGGACGATAATTTGTGATGTCAGATTTTCTACCTGATTTATAAACTGGAGTGACATATGATGTTTTCCAGTAATCCGGAAATTCGCCAGTAACAAGAGACTTATTAAATATATGAAAGAGCGGACGAGATAAAATAAAGCTAAATTTCTTAAGAAAAGTGGGAGGAATTCCATCAGGACCAGGACCTTTTTTAACATCAAGTTTTGATAATTTTGCATAAATGTTCGAGATTTCAATATGATAATGGAATACATTTACTTTTGAAGAGATCTGAACATCTTGCAGATCCAGAGGTTGATTTGAATAAACTGATGAGAAATGTTTGGCAAATAGATTTGCAATATCATTCCCGTTACAAGCAGTGCAGTCTCCAAGAGCCATTTTATCAGGTATAGTGTTGTTCTCCCTCTTACTGCTTACAAATTTCCAAAAAAAATTAACATTATTTGTAACAGAATTTTCAGTTAATATTATATAATTTCTATAACACTCTCGCGATAAAAGTTTACACTGAGCTCTTAATCTACTAAATTCTACATAGTTTTCAGGACACCTAGTAATCTTGTAGATTTTGTGAGCTAATTTCTTCTCGCTTAACAGTCTCTTTAGCTCTGGAGAATACCAACATGGAAACTTCTTCATGCAAACCTTCTTGAGTGGAACAAAGTAATTTATTATAGAATACAGTATGTCGTAAAATATGGATACCATCTCAAAGAGAACTTTATCATGTAAAACATTGTCCCAATCAATTGATTCCAAGCAAAAGCGTATTTCTTCATAATTTGCATGATTAAAATCGTAGTAGTATTCTTCACCGGGAACGTTATCATTTTCAATCTTAAGTGGTAAGATACATTCGAGTGGGGGATGATGGCAATCCTGCAGGATTAAAATATCTTCAGCCTTTTGTACCGAGAGCTCAATTGAAGATAAAATAAGATCAAGCATAACTCCTCTGTCATTAGTTACTGCATTGGACTGGAATAAATTGAGGAAAGCACAGATATTTGACAAAGTATCTATAGAATCAGTCTCAGATGGAGATGCCATAGGAGAGGGATGAGCTGAAGAACAAAAATCATCAATTTCCCAATATGCAGATGGAAGATTGAAATCGCCAAAAAGGAAGAAGCTAACATTTGCATGTTGCTCATTTATGGTTATTAGCTGGTTGTAATAGTCTTCATATAAAATAGGTTGATATCTAGGAGGAAGATATACAGAGCCCAAAATAAATTTGTTATTAACAAGAACAAATACCTGTTCAATTGATGGATTAGAATGAATCAGACTAGAGGATAATTTTTTCTTAATAGCTATTAAAACACCCCCTCCCCTGTTGTAAATACTGGATTGAGGCGAGCGATCAGTTCTAAATACATTATAATAGTTAAATCCAAGTTCGGCATCTGCAATATCAGAGGTTAACCAGGTTTCTGTAAAAATGATGATGTCATAAGAACAATTTGAAACGTTTAGACTGAGGTTCGTAAGTTTAGTGCGAAGACCCCTGACATTCTGGTAATACAATGAAAGGCCGCCCAGGTCAGTGGACTTTACTGGTTTTTTTGGATGATCTTAGGTATGTTGTTAAAGTATTTAATAACTAAATCCTGCTCACCAGACTGTTGACGAGACAAGAGATCATTCTTCACAGAATCATACAGCTTTTTCTGATTTGGAGTCTGATCTAACTGAAAAAATACCTTATTAGCACGACCTAACTTCTTCTTATTCCTTAGAATTTCGTGCACCTCACGAGCAGACGGAAAAATGACCTTTAGCGGACGGTGGCCATTTTTGTTTTTCTTCCCAAAACGAATTATTTTAATATTGTCCACACACACAGCAGCCCCATCTTCTCCAGCATTTATTAAAAGTGATTTAACCTGATGAGTGTCTTCAGCTGCTGTTGCTGGTTCAGGCTGGTTGAAAATCAGCAAATGGTTTGCTCTTTTTTGACGTTCCTGAAGTTCATTTATGATGTCATCAGGTGCCGGAAAGGAATTCTTATCTTCCTTCAACTTCTGAATTTCAGCTTTAAGCAGCGTAACTTCAGATTTTAGAGTCTCAACTTCTCTCAATATCTTAGGAATACTTTTAAATGCTAATCGGCAATCAGTACAGAAATAAACCATAGTTCTTCTTTGAATAACCACAGCACGAAGCTCGGATGCACTTAAACCTGTACAATGTTCAGTAGGGTGCATAATGATATGACAGCTATCACATGCAACAGACTTATCACCAACAGGATCATTGCAGGTGGAACACTTGTCAACCATTTCACTATAATTTCACTTGGCTATTAAATGCAAAGATTGAAATGTTACTACTAATTCCCAGACTAACGAACGTTTCACAAACCAATTAATTTCTTATTAGGCACAATTGTTTGAAACTTTTTTTGTACGTTTTTATTTGTAGTACAGATAAATGACTTAAGAAACTTTCGCAAATTTACCGAGATTACGCAAATAATTATGCGAAAACTACACATACACACAAGGAATAATTTTAAACTAAAAAAACAGTCGAAAACACGGGAATTTTTGATGAATTTCAACCACTACAATCTGCAAAACTTGAGGAGCATTTATTAAACACACTTGTTCGTTTACTTGTTCGATATTTTTCCTAACTTTTCCTTTACTAATGAAAACAAAAAATATTTCACACATTTCTACATATTATGTCTATAATTGCACAAACATGTACCCATAAATCCTGATTATTTATGTTGTTACAGACAATGCCCCGAAAAAAGTGATGAGTAAAAATGAAATCCACAGAGAATTCAGAAGGGGTGGGTTAATGTGTCGCTGTGCAGTAGTAATTGAGACCATTCTCAGCACATCAAAAACAGTCTTATTGAACTTTTTTATATATTCTTCTATTTTGATATTAACTGTTGCTAGATGTAGATCTGTTCTACTTGATATTGCTGTTCGTTTTTAGAGGGATTGCAGCATGAGTTTGGCATTTGCTGTTCATTAGTGGTACTTGCTGGTATGGAAATAAATTGATCGTCGATCTTTGGCGAATCTTCATTTATTAGTATTTTTCTTCCTGTAGGAAAATCTTGAGCTCTCCTTTAATGTGAAACTGTTCATACAGGGTGTACCAATCTTACGAACAAGCGTTCTTTGAACAACTCGTGGTTCTTAATAGTGTTTGAGTTCATTCAATTTTGATTTGCTGCTTTCTACGACATTGTTTTAATTGCTTAGGTTTTTTAAAAGCTATATCTGACTGTTTATAATAAAAAGGATCATTAAATCAATACAAAACATCCGAATTACAAAACTAAAATCTATCCAAATAATTGTTTATCCTCAGGGCGACTATCATTAGTGTTCACTTGTCAGTTGGTGGATATGTCCTATAGACGGAGATTTTGTTAGGTTAACTTGGTAGGCATACTTCACTCTGTATTTTTAATCTCTAGCTACTCTGGCGCCATTTAATCTCTATGTGTTATTTACTGCTTACCGCTGGACACTTTTTCGACATTTTTCCTACACAAGTTTGTGCTCCTTATATCTAGTCTCCTTGATAACTTTATTATATAACTAAATACCGTGGTATTGAATAGCAAACTACATTATTTTTATTGACACTAAAGTGATATATGATTTGCATTTCATTGAACAACGAAATAAAATTATTCAAATCCATTCTGTATACCATGTTTTATCATTCATGAACAATCTGTGAAATAGAAATTATTCACTTTATTTAGTATTTGGTATACAGTGCAATGTACTGTCATATCCTGGAATCGGATTGTAGTACAGCTATGGAAAAAAATTATAAAAGTGGCCTCGAGAAAAGCCTGGATAAAGGATAAAGCTGATTAAACGGCTAGACTTCGCTCGTCATCGCCATTCTTGGGACCAGAACCCTTCTGCGAAAAGGACTACAGAAAATTGGATAGCCCACAAATTTATGGAATGGTGGGCAAACAAAACAGTTCATAATAGAACATTCGCCAAAGTTTACAGTAGACTTAATGAGTGAAGATATACACACATTTATTACATTTGCTAATGCTTAATAAATTGCTGATAGGGTTTCAATCAATATACAAAATTTGGTAGAGACGGTGTCATTCCCATTTTATTAAATAATTCATGATAGTAATTACCATTTTTTTCAGGACTCTATATGAGAAAATAGTTTATTTGGAACAAAAAACCAGAGAACAGGATATTATAATAGTAAATATGTCTGAACAAATTTCATCCCATAATCTTAGTATGACGAAGCTGCATCAGCGTTATTGCAACGGATGTTACTTATGGTATTTCAGTGACTTTAAAAACAAAATTAATGCAATGAGGGAAAACCCACATTTGATGCACTACAGTCCGGAATTTTACACAAGTCCAAATGGATATAAGTAAATAAAAACAATAATGCGTTAATATATTAACTGATGATTGAATGTTTCAGATTATGTGTTCGGTTAAATTTATCTCCCAGAGATAATAACTATATTGCAATATTGGTGCATGTTATGAAAACTGAACATGATCATTCTTTAGACTGGCCTTTTAGTGGGAGATTAACAATTAGTTTTATTCATCCTACGTAAGTATTAAATTATATATTAGTCATAAAAATATAATAACGGAAAAATTAGAATCGGCAAAATTTTGCGCGATAGGACAAGTTTAACTTCACACACGCCCAAAAGTTGGGGATATTGGAAATGTGTTCACAAATTCAAACTATAATAACATTTTTGAAAAATGAAATCTCGAAGCGGTGAATGATTGCGAGAAGAATTTTTTATAATCTTTCAAATATACCTGCCGGGTTTTTTCATCAGTATTTAAAATATCACCAACAGGGTTATTCAAGAAAGTCCTCTACGTGTGCCATCAAATGAAAAGAAATTATTTAATTCATTTTTTCCAACGCGATCTCTTAAACACTTCATTTTTCAGAATCTTTGATCAGGAAACAATAGATGCCAAAACTTCGTATTTAGTTAACTGCCTAAATAATTTGTTTGATAGGCACGTGCCTATTGTCACTTCAAGGGTTACAAAGCCAAAAGCGCCCTGGCTAACGTTTACTATAAAAATTATGATGGCTGAAAGAGACAAAGCCCTAAGAAAGTACAGGCGAACTAAATCTCAGGCTGATTTCCAAACTTATAAAAATCTACGCAATTTTACATTTCTATTAAAAGAGAAAAAAGAGCCTATTTTATACATCAATTTAATAATAATACCCCAAGGGAAATGTGGCGAATTCTAAGATGTAATAAATTTTTGCCTGATACAAAATTCGACATACCAGATAATTTACGCAATCTTACTGAAATAAATAACTTTTTTATTGAATCCGTTCCACAAACAAATCCCTCTGAAGATATTAAAAATTTCTATAAATTAAATAAACTTATTGATTCTAATTTTGATTTTCATGAAGTTAATGACTTATTTGTTTATAAAACAATTTGTGACATCAAAACTAATGCTGTAGGATGTGACGGGTTAAACATTAATTTAATTAAATTGTGCTGTCCACATATAGTCCCTTACATTACACATATAATAAATTTTTGTCTCACTGAATGTGTCATTCCGGATATATGGAAGAAAGCGGTAGTGAAGGTTTTACCGAAGAAGTCTGACCCAACTGAATTCAAGGATTTACGCCCGATAAGTATTCTACCTAGTTTATCGAAAATTTTAGAAAGAGCCATGGAAACCCAAATAAAAAACTATTTACAAGAACACTCACTACTTCCATAAGTTCAATCGGGCTTCCGTCAAGGTTTCAGTTGTACTACTGCTTTACTTCATATTACAGATGATATTTTAAAAGCTCTAGATCAAGGTCAAAGCACAGTATTGGTAATGCTAGATTTCAGTCGAGCATTCGATACCATAAATTATGATTTAATGCTGTATATGTTAAAATATATGGGATTTTCTAAGTACGCTTGCTTTTTATTAGAAAACTATCTTAAATTTAGACAACAGCAAGTTTGTTTAGACGGAGTTTTTTCAAATTTTCTTTCACTAAAGTCAGGTGTTCCACAAGGTTCAATACTTGGACCACTATTATTTAGTATGTATACTTCTCAGTTATTGAACCAAATCTTAAACTGTAATGTTCACTTGTACGCTGATGATACACAGTTATATTATAGTTTTAGACCTCATGAAGTGGACACTGCCTGTGTAGTTATTAATGATGACTTAAAAAAGTTTATCGATTGTGCAACTGAACATTGTTTATTTATTAATCCAACAAAATCTAAAGTTATGATATTTGGGAACAAAAATCAAAGACAATATTTGTTAAACTCCATAAATATTTCTATCAATAATGAAGAATTAGAGATAGTAAATGAAGCAAAAGGTAATTTTCGATTCTGAACTAAGATTTGAGAAATATATAAATAAGTTAATACAACGTGCTTATTGTAATATTAAAATGATTTATGGAAATAGACATTTCTTTCCTATTGACATAAAAAAACAGCTTTGTGATACCTTGGTTCTGTCTTTATTTAATTATGCGGATGTGTTATATGGTCCCAATCTAACAATTACGTACAAAAAGAAAATTCAAAAGGTTCAAAATTCTTGTCTACATATGATTTTTGGTATACGAAGACGGAAAAAGATCTCGCATAAATTAACAGTATATGGAGAACAGAAGAAAACATCACTTTCTTACTTTATGTCATACGTTAATTGTGAATGAAAAGCCCTCTCACCTCCATCGTAAAATTACGTACCGTTCTGATGTTCATAATGTAAATATTAGAAATAGGGGATTATTGACTATACCCTATTTCAAGACTGAACTATTCAGGCGTTCCTTCAGTTACTTGATCTGTGACTTGTACAATAAAGTTGTTCCTCAGTTTAAAAAATTGAATATTTCAAAATTTAAAACAGTTCTTAAAAGACACATTTTGGACAGTCAAAACTAACTAAACAGTTTTCGGTTTTTTGTCATGGTTATTGTTTATTTCCCTGAATATTTACATTCTCCTTACATACGTACATACATTACTTTTTGCAAGTAAATTTGAAATGTTTAGATTGGATTCCAAGATTAAGGCATAAAATTAATTTATATCTGGCGTTAGACACGACCCCTTTAATACAGAGGGCATTTTAATATTCGACAAAATGTTAATTACTTATCTTTTTTTTTAATGAAATAGTTGTATATAAATAGGTTCATGTTTCTACTCGGGTTAAGTGGAAGAATATTTTTGTTGTCTCCAGTACACAATAAAAATAAACTTCGCCCGTTATGTATGATTATTTTTTATTTGTATTTTTAATTTTTGAAAATAAAAGACGTTTATTATGATTATTATTATTCAATTAGAAATATCTCGAGAACTACAGGTATCTGAATCATGAAAATTGGAATACAAGGGTTTTGAAGACTGAGCTATTTAATGAAAATATTGCCATCCATTTGCTTCTTCCGGTTATACCGGAAGTTTTTTAACTTTGTTTTTGTAAATGGGAAACCCTGTATATTTTTTAATTCTAGAAATATTTACGTCATTCTGAACATTTTTTGTTAATACTTCCCTATACCTATCTTGAACCGTTTTTGAGTTATAATGTTTTTTATATGAAAATTATACTTTTTTTACCATGTAGTACATAAAATTCAATATCCTCTAATGTAATTTGAATAAACGTTTCAATTTCTGAGGAAGTATTTACAATATACCAATTTATTGCTTATACCTTTTTGCTGTCAAAATTGGAATAAAAACGGCATCCAAAATCTTCGCGTAATTCCTTTTTTTCAAATGGGACACCCTGTATGTGATTCATTATTTTAGAAGAATGCGTTGCCCACTTTTGATCTGTATTAGTATCCCTTTACCTATCTCTTGCAGTTTTCAAATAAATCAACTTAATACATTTTTCTCACAAAAAATGTATTCTTTTATGAGCTATGTTGTGTTAATTTACAACTTTCACATTGAACAATTAAACAGTTGCTAACAACGAAAATATGCACTAGCTTTTTAATGCAACAAATGTTCAAAATGTTGCCCATCAACTTCCAAACATTAATGGATTCTTTTAATCAGATTTTCATTAGTAGCTCTTGATATTGATCCTCCATCTATTTCATTAAAAACGTGAAGGACTTAGTTTATCATATCTTCCTTAGTAGTGACAGGTTCAGAGAATACCTTATTTTTAACATAACCCCAAATATAGTAACCTAACGGTGATAATTGTGGGGATCTTGGTAGCCAGAGAAACGGACCTTTATTAGTTATCCAACTATCATTAAATATTTCATCAAGCAATGTGCCTACTCTTCGCATATTGAGAGCCGGTGTACCATCTTGTTGAAACCAAGCTTCTTTAGCTTCATTATTAGGTAAAGCGTGCATTGCTGTTAAAATTTCTTGCCGTAGAATGCTGCAGTAACGCTCTCCGTTTACATTTTCGTTATAAATCATGAGAACGAATATCTTATTGTTTTTCACAGCACAAAAAACATTAAACGAAAAGGACTCTTGAAATTTACTATCCCGTGTGACTTGAGGATTTTCGTCACTCCAGAAGTGATTGTTATGGCGGTTAAACATACCATTTTTGGTAAACTTCGATTCATCACACCAAATAATTTTTTTTGTAAAATCTTCATCTTCTTGGCATTTCATTAAAATCCATTCACAAAATTCTACACGACTTACATAATCTCCAGGATGTAAATGTTGAGCTAGTGTATACGAATAAGGGGTCCAATGATTTTTTTTTAAATTCTGTGAATTGTTCTAGTCGACACACCTGTAACAGTTGCTCACATTCCCTTAAGGATGAATTTGGATGTAAGTCTTCATTATCGACATGGGTCTTGGCCTTGTTTCTTTTACTTATAAACTGACCAAACGGAGAACAGTTGTTCAGCAAACGTTTTACAGTTTTATGATTTGGTTGAGGCTTCTCAGGATATTTCTCAGCAAAACACGGCAAGTTCTGGATACTATTCTGTTACACTCACCGTAAATTATAATTGAATCTAAAAAATCATCATTTGTATAACCTAAATGTGTCATTATTTTGTCGAGAAAATTAAAGGCAAACTATTATACCTGTCACCTAACGGCATACATCATTAACAGTAATTGTCATTTGTCAGGATATTCCATGGGCAACTTGATAAATACATTTTTTGTGACAAAAATGTATAAAGTTGATTTAATTGAAAACTTCAAGAGATAGGTACAGGGAATACCAATACAGTTCGATAGAGGGCAACGTATTCTTGTGAAATAATGAATCACATATAGGGTTCCCATTTGAAAAAAAGGAATTACGAGAATATTTTGGATGGCATTTTTATTTCAATTTTGACAGCACCCTGTATAATAGAAAAGGTAACTTCACAGTGTAAACGATAAAGCGTTATGTGGTAAATAGTTCCTAAGGAATTTTAAATTTTATTCAAATTACATTAGAGGATACTACATGTAAATGGTAAAAAAGTGTAATTTTCATTAAAAAAAACATAACTCAAAAACGGTTCAAGATAGGAATAGGGAAGTATTAACAAAAAATATTCAGAATAATGTAAATATTTCTAAAATTGAAAAATAAACAGGGTTTCCCATTTACAAAAACGAAGTTATAAGTCGTTCCCAAATATAGGGCAAAACATTCCTTCGTTGTTTTACTGCCATTGAAGGTGGTCAATACTTCCTTATAGCTCTTATCAGTATATCCCAAACTTGTTCGATGTGGTTCAAAAAAGGTAATTTGGGATGTTTTGGAGGTAAATGTTCATTTCATTTTCTTCAATCTGCTGGAGGCCATTTTTGCATGATGGGAGCAAGCGTTGTCATCACAAAACATGAAGTTTGGGTTAAGGTCAAATATGTTTTTTACAATACCATTTATATTGACATATGACATTTATGGTGACATTCTCGAAACAATAACAAAACAAATCAGGGGTAATTATTGTTTAAACATAACATAACATGACTACATTCAGTAAAATGTAACTCGATGTTTTTGGCACACTCTTAGATACTTATAACTTTACGTTGTCGCGTATTCACAAAGTGGCATTTTATATGTAAAAAAATGGAATTAATTTATTTCTCTTTATTTGGCTACACATAGGGCATACATTTTATTTAAATTTAGAGGACATTTTTGAATCACCCTGTAGGGAGATTATTTGAATTTTAATGAAAACTTAGCAAGTATAGCTGAAATACTATGAAATGATTTTTTCTGTCAGCCGCATCGAAATATTTTGTTTTTTAAGAAAGTTATTTTAGTTTGAATTTTCGAACTAATTTTCAGTATCCCCAACTTTTGGGCGTGCGTGTATATGTTTTCTGGTTTCACTCATTTCTCTTACTAGCAAATCTATTTCGATTATCATAGCATTTATTACCCCATTGCATTCTCAAATTGGAGAAATGATTGTGCTTGCATCATTTTAAAAGAAATCCTGTTTGCTAAAAATCTCAAAGCATTAATATATTGAGAGTTATTTGCATGGAAACTATATAAGGAGATCGGACTCCATTATTCCAATCCTTGGCATGGCAGAGGGCGCCTGTTCAAATCCAATACCAAAAACATCTTACTGCAGAACAATAACAGCCAATCATACATACATACTGATATGGAAAGTGAAATCATACAACACATACACCAAACAAGGGTTATTTCAGTATAAAATCTAAATAAAATATAAACAAATCACCTGACAAATATTTACAACCCAAACTTTAAACGGGAATCTTATAACTTTTCTCTAATTTATTGAAATCCTATCACATAGTTTCAGAATTTTGAAAAGCTTTGCAAAAGTTTCTTGGCTCATCATAAATCTAAAAAGAAAGAACCTGAAAATTAAAAATTATTAGTTAGGTTATAAAATCTGACACTGGTAAAAATAGAAGAAGTACACTTATGAACATATCTAACAAAGTGTGAATCTAGATTTGTCAACTCGAACGGAAGAAAGGAGATGACAACTGAAATTAAAACAGATGTCAAATAATTTTAAAATTTTTTAACTAAAAGATAAAAACAATAATAAATAATTTGGAGACATTAAAAATCAACTTTAATATCAGAAAAAGATCAAATTATAAAACAATCATGTCAAATAACAGAAATCAAAAATTATTAAATGAATTTGATTGGTCAGCAAATATAGAAAAATTTAAAAATAAAGAGACATATGGATTTTGAAAAGATAGAAAAATTTGATATTGGTTGCTATTGATTAGAAAACGGTTAGTTACAAAAAATATACAGAATTGAGAAGTATAAGTTTTTTCATGTTTAAAAATTTATTTAAAATTAGACTACGTTGTGTTAAAAGTGAAACTATGAAGTGAATTGGTTTTACTAACCTTTCCTTAACAAGTTCCTGTTAAAAACAGAGGTTAAATAATCTCTGTAAATATAAAATTCCTTAAACAAACCATGAGTGAAAATTCCGAGAGGTAAACAAAACTGAAAATCTTCCCAAACCGACCCCGAAGTCATATTGAAGCCACTTCTACGAGGGACTCCAAGGCCCAGAAAGGTCTAAAACATAGAAAATCTTCAAAAAAAATAATACAAGATAAAAAGGTATTTCATAAACTATAAGTAAAATCATTAAACTTTACGATTAAATCCAGAACTTAATATTTATTCATCTTCGTTACGATTACAATATCGTCCATTTTATATATAAAATCTGTTAAAAACAGATGTTCTATTTTGTCTTTGGTTTATTAGTGTTACATGTAAAAAGAGTTGCATAATTTTCATATATTTATTAGATATAAGAACTTCATTTAGTGTGAACGTTGAGCGAAAGATCATTTAGATAAGTGTTTTGAATTGTTTCTTATGTATTTACTTATCAATTCTATATAAATACGCCGTTCATTAAAAAATAAATTAAATAATATTTCATAAATTTCGAATATAAAGAGTTTTCTTCCTATTAAGTTGGCAAAACTGCTTCACAGTTGGATAGTTCCTATTATTCAAGGGCAAGGACACAGGACCGGCCTGAGGATATATTAAATAATAAAATAAAAAAAGAAACTAATTGAGCACTAGACCCATGAACCCAACCTGAGGTGAAGAGTCATCATAAAAGGTGAGTGATGTATGATATCACTAATATTTAAATCAAAATTCATATTAATTGGCGCCCAAAATAAATATATTACAATAAATAAATTAAAACACATATTAACAATATAAATTAAAAAACATATTAACAATATAAATTAAAAATTCATATCAATACATACACTTTGAGTTCAAGATGTTTTATTGGTTGCTAGCTCATTTGACAGTATGTGAGTTAAGTGAGGTTAGGAAACAGAAATGAAAAATTTTGTGAATAAGAAATTCGTTTTTGTCATCGTCTTCAAAAATATCGTTTGGTTGTGAAATATGATATGTCTAGCCAAAAATATTTTGGAATTTTAGAATTTTATTTATCTTCGAATATTTTTAATCACCTGGAAACTGAAAGCACTCTGGTTTTCTTAAATTCAATTCACGTATTCGTTTTAAATCAGCTACTCTACAGTTTTTATTATTCATTATCATAAGTAATGTTTACAATTTGACTATAGTAATTGATGAAAACTAAGGTTAGATGGTATTGGATTTGCAGTGGCGACGCTGCGGTGAAAAAACAAACTGCTTAGATAGACAATTTTGAGGACAGGTTTTGTAAAATTTTCCGTATGAGTTCGATCTCCTTATCTAGCCTCTATGGTTAATTGGTTCATTCAGAGACAACCGTTCATTGTTAAATGAAGATGAGAAATTATGCTCTCACTATAGTGGAATTCACATTCAGATGGCAGCATTAGAGAGGTGTAGTAATGCTTTCCATATGGCATAAAAACTAGTTTGAAAAAGCTACTGTGTAGCGAAACGCGTCACTAATTTTAATTTGAACGTCAGTTCAAAATAAATAATGAAGATTTAAACAAATTAATTTGTTTTATTTCATCAGTAGTATGGATCTTCATCAAGTAAAAGCCTCATCTATTCAATTTATCAAATTTTTTAATCGTACGTTATGGTCCGACTCCTATGAAATAGTAATATTGTGGGAAATATTTGTAAAATAGTAATCAAAAAAAGATTGCATTTTCGTGTGAATGTTTTTGAATTATATAATTTTTGTGTTGGTATTTGAAAAATAGAAAGTTATTACAAAAATCATAATACCATTTGTTTCTGGGAATTTTCGGTTTTATATCTTCTATTTAAACGAAAGTAGAGTAAATTTTAAAACAAGTCAAATGTTAAATTGCAAATGCAGGCAATTAGTGTAAAATGTTTTGCGTCTTTGCGACGTCATTAATTGGTAGTCATATACTGTTTGCGACCAATGATTAACTAAAAATGAAGTCATTGTGTGAAATATAGTATTTTAGCAGATTTTTCAACATAATTAAACATATTTATTAAATTCCTATCGAAAGTATCACTAAATACGAGCCCAGTTCTAAGCAAAAATTGATTTTTGTTTATAAAAAAAAACAATTAATAAAAGCATAATATAACAAATTTTGGGTTTAATATTGGGGGAATTTACCTCTAATCCGGAGAAGTTAGAACACAAACATCAAACTTTTCCGAGATGGAATATTATGTAAAACATATCAACCTCCAACCACTTTCTTGAATTCTCGAATAAATTCTGCTGTAGCTTGCGACGAAGCTTGCAAGCACAGCGTAGAGCCTCGAAATTGAAGTCTTTTACGCTGATCTCTTTCATTGAATTTACTGTTTGGACCCTTACTTTGTGGAATCTACTCATATTAATGTTATAAATGAAACTAACATATTGTCAATATCGAAATAATTATCAATATCCTTTAATAAATTTCATAATTTTTTTAATTAAATAGTGGAATTAATTAGAAACAGTTAGTTTCATTTATAACATTGATCTCTTTCAGTTTTGCTCGCACAAAAAAATTTTAGACATCAAAATTGTAGGAAATCTTATAACATGGTAAAAGTAGATCCAATTGTTAAACAATTTGAAACTTGTTTATTCAAGCGGCAAGTCTAATGAAAATGACAAAATCAAGGTGACAAAGTAAGGAAACATAGAGGAAATGTTTCTGATAAAGTTGGTGTTTTTATATTTTGAAAATGCAAAATTGCGGCCGCGCAAACTTACTTTATATATATTTTTCAATCACTGTTCATTTCAGAACATTAACAATTTTGAGATGCGGTTTGTTGCATTCGACAGAGTAAGTGTTCTATCCCCAGGTTCGTAAATAAACTACAGGAATGATCTTATTCACTTTATTATCACAGTTCCAGTGTTTACATTCTCACATTTTACATATACACTTTTCACATTCCATCGGTATGAGAAGGTAAACAAGCGGGTTCCTGGACCACTTTGGTAAACCTGTCCATCAGGGTCTCCAAAGTGGATGGCCATAGACAAAGAAGTGTGTATAACAATGACCAGAGGGTGTAAGAATAAACCGAAGAAGTATCAACAATGACCAGAGGGTGTACAAGAAGTTTCAACCCAGAGGGTGTACAAGAAGAAGGATCAACAATGACCAGAAGGTGTATAAGAAAAAGAAGAAGAGATGAAAATATAATCAATAAGGATTGCAACTATACAGGTTGTATCAAAAGTGTGAATTGGCATCAACAAAGACCAGAAGGTGTACAAGAAGAAGAATCAACAATGACCAGAAGGTGTACAAGGAAAAGAAGAAGATATGAAAAGATAATCAATAAGTATTGCAACTATACATGGTGTATCGAGAGTGTGTGTTTATTTATGTAAATAAGATGTTTAGCAGGTGAGACTAGACTAGCTTATATTATTGGGATGGTGATAAGATTGCAAGGACGAAGCCGAGTAACCTTGTCTGGCCTCTAAATAAAGCAGATATAGATTTTCAAGAATTTTATTAAACTTCTTCTGTAACAAATATTTATTCTGACCAGAGGGTGTACAAGAAGAAGTTACACAAGGAGTATTGAAAGTGTGATCTGAAGAAGTAATCAACAATGACCAGGGGGTGTACAAGAAGTAACAATTTTTTTTTAAATATAAATATTATTATTTTATTTTAAATACTTGTGAACAAATCGGAAAGCCGAACACATCCTCCTCTCTGTCATCAGAGGTTTTTTTCTCATTAAATTCCAATGATGTATCGCTAGTTTCTTCTTCCCTTCTTTGTTTTTTATTATTGTTACTGTCATCCTACTCGTCATCATCCTCTTCATCTAATAGTATGGTTGGAGAAGAATTTAGAGGATATTCCAGGTATAATTCCCTTTTACTTCCTGATGCTATTGCTACTTAAGGCAGCGATTCCACTTCTTCGTCCAACATATTAAATTTGTAACGTTTCACGATTTTCTCCAGTGCCTTGAATTCTTCCTCGTTGTTATTCTTCACCCTCATATATCTCACCGGTAAGTTACCAAATTTTTTTTTTCAAAGTTGATGATTTTGGTGAATATGTGAGAGTCAAAAATATTTTGTCTCCTTTTACCTTCATTTCCTTCACTCCATATCTACGAACACAAAATATGATATCAACGAATTCCCTAATACTAACAGTAAAATTTAAAAAACATTAAAGTTGAAAAAATGTAAATATTGGAAATATTAGCAATAAAAGATCAAGATGACAAACAATAGAAAGGCAATCAAGAATTTTTTTCAATTTAAAAAATGGTTTTAAAATAAGAAAATGCTGAATTTGAACAAATAATAGAAAGATAATAAAAAACTATACTTACTGAAACAGCTGTTTCATAACTATCAGCAACCAGTTGGTAGTTAAGTTGGCTCGATCTTCTGAAAAGACCACAGTCGTTGAAGGTGTAGTTGACGTAATGTGTTTAATGTTTGATATTTAACTCTTGAGTTGAACTGAATTGTAGCAATATTAGCATCTCTTTTATAAGTCAAAAATACTTACTTGCATTAAGTGATAACAAAATTCGATAAGCATGTAGAAATTTTGGAAAATCAAAAAACATCAGATTTCTTGTGAAAGTCCATTTGTAGCAAAAATATAATCATGCAAATACTTGCATAAAGTGATAATATTACGTCAATGCATTTCATTTGTAGCTTCAATTTTGAAAACAAAATTTGATAAGCCTGTAGGAAATGTTTAAATACTGTAATAAATGTTTAGTTCTGTTTCTGAATTACCCAGAAGTGCAATGAATTCTCAGAAAGTGGTTGGTATACTGTCCGACGATGTTGTTAAGAAAATAGAACAGGTGAGTACAGTGGCGGATTTAACTCCTGCGGAGCCCGGGACTAAATCGAGCGGGGGCCCACTTAAGGGCGGAGAAAAACCTCAAATAAGAAAAAGTAATACAAAAACTTTACCAACGAGCTTTATTAACAATAAAAAATATGTCATTTTAATGAACACTTAATGCAACATTTAAATAAATTGGATATAATTAATAATTTTTTCTGTATCCCGGGCCCCGCCGGCTTCGCGGGGCCCGTAAGCCCCGGCTAGCCCCTACGTTAATCCGCCACTGGGTGAGTAGATGTGTTAGAACTAAAAAAGATTTGGAAACTCATATTGCTAGTTTGAAAAAAATTATTTTGATGTTCAAAAAATGTATAAAACATAGAGTAAGTTGTATAAAAAAATAAGTCAAAAGTTGAATATAATTTGTCGTTATTAAAAACGTATTTTAATATTTTTAAAAATAAATTAAATAAAAACCGTAACGTCAAAAAGGAAATGGTTTGGCAAGATACAGAGTCATGTTTTAATGAAAGAATTAAAACTGGAATTATAATTAACTTTAAAATTAAAGACACAAAATTATTTTTAAGAAAGGCATTTAGAAGTTTTTCCATTCGTGAACTCAAAATCAATTTATTAAAAACCAATGTTGTATTAACTTGTTTATTTATGAAACCTCAAGATGGTGAAACGTCTATTAAACACTTTTTAACAGAAAATAAGGTGATTGATTCAATTACAAACTTGAATGACTGGTATGTAGTTAATGTTATTAACAAAATTTTAACTAAACTGGAAGAATTTCAGGAAAGGGATAGTGGTTGGGCATTAGTAGAAATTTTAAATTTAAAAATTAATATGAATAAATATAGTCCCATAAATGTAGGTATATCGACTTATAGCGATTTATCAACATTTATAAAAAAAAAGTGTTGTAAGTATAAAAAATAAGGACCCGTATTGTTTCTTATGGTCATTTGTCTGCGCCTTATATTCAGTAGAAAAACATTCTGATCGTGTGTCATCATATCCTCATTTTAGTAAAGTTTTAAAATATGATAATATACAAATTCCTATTAAACTAAAAGATATCCAAAAATTTGAAACGTTAAATAAACTTGCTATTAATGTATTTACAATTCAAGAAAAAGAAATAGTTCCGTTGTCAATTAGCAAAATGAACTTTTTACTAAGAATACATTTACTTGTTATTTCTTGTAAAGTTAATGATTATGACTATGATGATAACCAAAATAGTTTTTATCATTTTGCATACATTAAAAACTTATCTCGTTTAATAAATAAACACGTTGGTAATATTAAAAACAAAAAATGGTTTTGTGAATGTTGTCTTAATCATTTTATTGGTCAGGATTATTTAAATCAACATTTAGATGATTGCAAACTATTGAATAATCAAAATATTGTTTTTCCCACCGATGCTAATAAAATTCTGAAATTTAAAATCTTTAAAAACAAAGACATAGTTCTTTTTGTTATCTATGCAGATTTTGAATGCATTTTAAAACGTTATCAGGATGATGAAACTAAGCTTACAAAATCTTATAAATATCAAAAACATGAGGTCTTCAGTATCGCGTTCGTATGATGATTCTTTATCAAAATTTAAACTTTTCACGGGTCAAAATTGTCAAGTGTGGTTTGTAAAAGAGCTGCAGACAATTGCTAACAATTTACTAAACATTTTTCATAACTCAAAGTCATGTTTATTAACTGTAGATGAACAAAAAGCATTTTATCGTTCTTCTATTTGTCATATTTGTAATCAAACCATTCTTCCTAATGACACAAAAGTCAGGGATCATTGTCATTTTACAGGTAAATAGCTCACAATTCCTGTAATTTAAATTATAAAAAATCACATACTATACCTGTAGTTTTCCACAACTTATCAGGCTACGTCAGTCATTTTTTGATCAGAGCTCTGAGTACTGAAATTAAGGGTAATATTAGTTTGTTACCTTCGAATAAAGAAGGATATATATCGTTTACTAAATATATTGAGGGCTCTGATATATCTTTTAGATTTATAGATTCTTTTAGATTTATGTCCAACAGTCTGGATCAATTAGCTTCCTATTTGAAAGATAATCAAAAAGTGATAACTGAACAGCATTATACTAATAACGATCTATTCAAATTAGTTACAAAAAAGGGTGTATTTCCTTACGAATACCTTGATATTTGGGAAAAATTACAGGATACTAGTCTACCATCAATTGAACAATTTTAAGGAACCTTAAATAACAACAATTTATCTCTGGAATCCTATAAGCATGCTTGTGATGTTTGGAAATCTTTCGCGATTCAAAATTTACAACAGTATGCAGAGTTATATTTAAAAACAGATGTACTTTTGCTCGCGGATGTTTTTGAAAATTTTAGATTAGTTTGTTTCAAAACTTATGGATTGGATAGCCTTCATTATTATACTACACCAGGTCTTGCATTTGACGCAATGCTTAAAATAACGAATATTGAACTCGAATTGTTAACAAACAGTAATATGGCTTTATTTTTTGAAAAGGAAATTAGGGGTGGTATTTCTCAGTGCAGCAATCGATACGGAAAAGCTAATAATAAGGACATGGGTGATGAATATAATTCAGAAAAACCTAGTTCTTATTTAATGTACTACGATATTAATAATATGTATGGAGCAGCGATGTGTTTACCATTACCATATGGAGGTTTTGAGTGGGTCTCACTTGAGGATATTTACAAGGAAGATGTTTTTAATTGTCCTGATGATCATGAATTCGGTTATATTTTGGAAGTTGATTTGCATTATCCAAGACATCTTTTCGAACATCACAAAGATTTACCATTATGTCCTGGTTCCACCATCATCAGATTCGGACCGTACAAAACTATTAACCACTCTCTATGACAAACACAAATATATTATTCATTATAATAAAAATTTAAAACAGATTTTACAGTTGGGAATAATACTAGATAATAAAGATTCATCGGTGTTCAAAATTTAAACAATCTCCATGGATGAAGAAGTATATAGACATCAATACTGAACTGAGAAAGAAAAGTAAAAATACATTTGAAAAAAAATTTTACAAACTTATGAATCTTGCTCCCTACGGTAAAATAATTGAGAATGTTAAGAAATACAAAGATGATAAATTGGTAACTAGATGGTCAGGGAGATATGGTACTAATTACTTCACAACCAAATTTCCATAGCTCTATCATATTTGATAATGATATGGTTATAATTGCAATGAAAAAACTTGAGATACACTTTAATAAACCTATTTTTATTGAAGTTTGCATATTGGACATTTCAAAAACACTGATCTATGATTTTCATTATAATTATATCAAACCAAAATTTGGTGAAAACGCTAAATTGTTGTATTGCGATACTGATAGTCTATGTTATATCACTTTTTTGTTAATGGCATCTATCAATATATACCAGAAGATATTGATAAGTTTGATACATCAGATTATCCTGAAAATAACATTTATGGTATTCCATTAAGAAAAAAAAAGGTATAGGGTTAATGAAGGATGAAAATAAGGGAAAAATAATGCTTGACTTCATTGGTTTACTATCAAAAATGTTCGCATTAAAAGTTATTTCCTCTCCAGAAGTAATTGTCACTAAAAAATCGAAAGGCATTAAAACTAACTGCAGCAAAGTTGAAGCTATCCAAAATTTAATTTCTTGTGTAAAGCATGACGTCTATACTGTTTCACAAAGAAAAATAGCTTCAAGTGTGTATGACGACAAAAGAATAATCAATAATTTCACCACAGATACAATCCCATGGGGATAAAATGATTACTTTAGACTTTTCCGTTCTAATCATCTACCACTACCTGCGTAACTTTTTTCAATTTGAATCGGTAAAGTTATCATGGAGAAAAAACACAACAAACATTATTTTATTTCAGAACAAATGGTTACAGGTGTTTAAGGACTCTACTAGATTTCAAAAGCAACATCAAATTACTATCAGACAAATACAGCCTATAACCTTTTCCAAACCAATATACCTACCAAGCTCATATGGAACACAATATTGTAGGTTGTGTCATAAGTTTTTTTGTTTTTGTATTATATCCATAGTAATGTAATCAGAGAAGAAGATTGCTCTTCATTGCTACGAAGAGATGCCAAAGAGCTGAATAATAACGTCTTCAGAAACAATAGAACGGAAGAGATATTTATTTATATTTTTGGTTTTAATAAAACATGTTTATTATACAAGCAAAGTTTTATTTAGAAAAAATATTTCTTTTGACAATATTGTATCTAGGCTGAAAAGCTCAAACATATTTCGGATTTTATTGCATATCCGCTAACGATTATAATAAATAAGTCATTAGAGATAGGACAATTTCCTTCAGCTTTCAAGACGTCTATTGTAAAACCTATTTATAAAAGTGGAGAAAAAGATAAGATGACAAACTTCAGTCCAATATCATTAATAACTTATTTATCAAAAATACTAGAAAAAGTGGTTATTGCACGGCTTAACACATTTCTAGACAAATACCAGCTAATGTCAAGGTCTCAATTTGGTTTCCAAAAGCGCAAGTCCACTGACGATGCTGTACTGGAAGTAATAAATATTTTGTATAGAAATATTGATGAGGGTTTACCTACAATTGCGGTCTTCCTAGACTTAGCAAAGGCGTTCGACACCGCGGACCACTGCCTTCTTTTGGAAACACTAGAAGACATTGGAGTTAGAGGTACTGCACATGCTTTTTTCAAAAGTTATCTAACAAATCGATCTCAAAAAGTAATGGTGGGTAATAAATGCAGTAAAGAACAGACAATAACCTGTGGTGTACCACAAGGTACGTTTCTAGGCCCTGTTTTATTTAATATATATTCAAATAACTCATTTATGGTTGAAAGTAGCAGTAAAATCATCAGTTTTGCAGACGATACAGTTCTCATATACAGTGATCAGAATTGGTACGATCTAAAGTTAAAAAATGATAATGATTTAAATTGTATAAAGCAGTGGTTTGATTATAGACTTCTTTCAATCAATTATAAAAAAACTGTTTACCTTCCTTTTGCATCCTTAGAACCAGATCTTCCGAACTACACCATCAATGTCCAAAAAAATACCAAAATCCAACCTGCAAAACAAATAAAATATTTAGGAATTCTGATAGACCCACATCTTAGGTGGGATAATCATATTAACTATTTAGTTCAAAAATTGAGATGTATATTGTATAAATTCAAACATATCTCATATCATCTACAATATAAACAAAAACTAATGTTTTATAGAAGTTTAGTTGAATCTCACCTAATTTACGGTCTGGTCAGCTGGGGTGGACTGGCGAAGATTTACTGTAACATTCTCCAGGTTTCGCAAAAAAGATTCCTCAAAACCCTTCTTGGAAAAACGAGAAGTTACAGCAGTGAACTTCTATTTACTGAAACGAAAATATTACACGTTAGACAATTATATTTAAAAAAAGCAGTATTAAAACAACATAAACTTGAATCAAATCTAAATCAAACTCACAATTATACGACAAGAAACAAACATACTTACCTGAATCCAGCAATGAAAAAAACAGCTGGACAAAGAAGATTTTTGTTTCTTGGACCTAAGCTATATAATGCTCTACACCAGCAAATTAAATGTGAATCTTCTGTAAAAGTACTAACTTTAAAACTGCATGAATATATTACCAAAACAAATAGACACCCTTTTCACAACCTTATCGAAAATAATTACTGATAATATTTCTATCAATTTCTCTTTCATTAATCTTTAATTGTAGTATGAATTTTATTAATTATATATTTCTTATTATTTTTTTGTCACCTATTATAAGTTTTATATTACAATCGCAAGTTTATATATTTATTTCAATATAATAAAAAAAAATTTTAATTGTAACATAGAATAGTGTCGCCACAACGTCGACGGTTGGAAAACTTTTGAGTAAAATTAACCATTTATGTGCACATCACATACAAGATGTAAGAAGCGTCCAGCTCCTTACAACTTCAGTGATTTTTGTTTGTTTGTTTACATTTCTTTTATCTATACACTGTACTCTACTTTTAATATTTCGTAAATAAACACTATTATTATTATATTGCAATCCCTATCTGCTAATGAAACATAACCTTTCATAGTACTTGTTACACCTGGATTGCGAATTGTGTCAATAACACATCCTCCAATTTCATAGCGAATTTCATCAAACAAATGGGAAATTCCATTATTGATAAAATTTGAGGTGGCACTTCCTTTTCCATCTCAGTCAGTTACATGACCTTCAATGTATGAAAAACTTTATGATGGTAAAGTGTAAAGATCTTGAGTTTGAATAGGTATACGTATTTCATCGGAATTGTTGAATGCTGTATTTGCATATGGAATATGACTATGCATTTCACGATTTATAATTGTCTGAATTGTCTTCCAGAACCTGATCTCCAATATTCAGTATGTTTGATACCACAATTGAAATGTAGTAAAAATTTCACTCCTATTCTAAAAACAACTTTTATGTTACACCAATATTTTCTTATTCTAGTCGCACCACGTCGTCGTCGTTTCGAAATGATTATAGTAATTTAAATCCCAGAGATATTAAAAATAACTTGTTTTGTGTACCTGATTGTTGTCACTGTATGAATTCGTCACCAAGTTACATTCAAGGCAAATTGAATTTACTTTCGTAATGTTTACAGGATAATCTCCTATGTGTCTCTTATGTGCTTTCAATTTTTGTTTTTTGAAACCCAATAACTGACCTATTGCATTAGGCATTTCAAAATGTATTGCTCTATTGCTCTTAACCTCACAATGGGGGTATTGTTATTTACTTCTATTATTAGCACAATAGGTTCATCAGATTTCTTAACGTTCCTTTTTTGTATGGTACTTTCTTCCATAAATTTACGATGATCACTAGTTGTCTCTTTAGTTATAACATTTTGCTCTCCACTTTCTTGTATATGTTTATCACCGTCAGATTTCATTTCAAGTTCAACAATTCTTGAATTGATATATCGGTTAATGTCGTTAACTTCGTATGAACCACTGGGTATTTCGATATTGTATCCATTTATGTGAAAATTATTATTGATTTCGTCTACATTAGGAATTGTATTGTATGTCATAAAATCGATTAAATCTATAACATACTGCTCATTTTCATTCAATATAAGTGGAGGATAGATTTTAGTTGATAATAAGGAATTTCTACCAGTTAATACAAATGTATACGACATTATCACTATGAACAGGTTCTAAATTAAATGGGTGTATATATATATTTAAACAATCTTATTTATTTAAAAAATTTAAACATAAGTGTCCACAATTATAACTATTATTATTTTGATAAATTTCATGATTGTATAATATTTGACATGAACCACTTGAGTGAAAGTATGATAAAGCTTCCAGCGGAGGTCTTAAATTACCATAACTATCAAAGTAAACTTTCCCGAACCATTCTTATCATCCAAATTAATGATTACACTTGCATTCATTCTTATTTTTTTGGGTAAAGCATCTCTCATGAAAACTCCACGAAAATATGGAATTTTTAAATGTTTTGCATACTTAACTAATTCTATATTTGATAGTGCACGTTGTGGTAATTTGAGGTTATTCATAAAAAAAAGACCCAAACCATTTTTGTGAGGTTTTAAATATAATCCTCTACCCATTGATATAGTTTCCATTCGTTTGTTGTGTCGCTGTTTTTCAAACAAAGATCTTTTGCTGATTTTGCATCATTGACAGCTTTTGCAATAGCTGCTGCTCCCCCACCCAGTGTACCAAGAGTACTTAGAGCAGCAAAAATTGGTATCAAAGGTAATATGTCTCCGGTTTTTGGAACTGTAATAATACGAGGTTTGGAAACTACCTTACTCTTTTTTCTAGACTTTGTCACTTTTACTGCCATACTGATTGCTTCTCCCAATGTTTTTGGTTTGTTTTGTAGGAGATATTTTTTTATTTTTTGAATTATCTTTTATAAACTCATAGGGGTTTTCTTATTGACTTTTCCTTTTGTTCTCCTTTTAACCTTTCTCTGCTTGCGTTTCGTTGATGCCATTGTGTTGATCTTTAACAACAAACTAATATTGAAGACTCTATTGTGCTGATATTTAACAACTAAAAATATTAATTTGAACACACACACTATATACTAAAATATTTTTTGTTTCTTAACATCATCATTATCATCATCACTGTCATCATTAAATTTACGTTTTTTACTCAATTCATTTGAAGTAGGTATTTAGTAAAAGTTATTTTTCAATATTACGCTTTCTTTTAGCTCGTTTTTTTTGGTTTAACCTCGCAAGTTTGAAGTATTTACTAAAAATTGTTCTTCAATATTACGTTTTCTTTTTGCATTTGACAAACCATATCATCAATATCAAGATTAAGTTTTCGTTTGGTTCGTTTTTTTGATTTATCCTCTAAGTCATTCGTGGAAGTTTTGTTCATTGGATAATCGTTTGCAATATCAACATCCATGTTTTTCATTTTTTTAATGTTTTTTGGAATGGTTGACACTTTTTGATGTTTTCTTCTTTGATTCTTAGTTGGAATGATACCTTTAAGAATCATTGTGCATTTATTTATACCATCTGTAACTTTTTCTAAAGACTTACTAATCTTGTTTATTTCTTTGACACATTTGTTTATTGTCAACTTATAATTATTAAATTTTAAACCCATACCCAATTTTACTTTTGTCTTCATAGCACCAGCGACTCCAAGAGCAGCCAGTTTCTCAGAAAATGCACTGTTTTTTGATCGAAATTGATTTAACGCTTTTTCAGCTAAAATCTTGTCTGCTGCGTGTCGTTGTTGTAGGCTGCTGCTTTGTTAATAAGCAATATCATGTTCCCGACATGCTTCATCTAATCCATTGATTCCTCTATCACCTCTTGATAATCGTTTATGCAACTTTGTTTCCGGACCACAAAATTTATAACCCGGTATAGGCATTTCAAATGGTAATCTATTGATTGCACTATTCAACATGATGACATTTTTTTTCCTGCAGCTTACGGAGTACTTATCTTATTGACTTTAACAGCAAATTGATAACTTGAAATGTTTTTATCGCCCCCTTCATTTCTGTAAACTTCTTTTAGTTCACAATTTAAACACTTTGAATTAGATTCTTCATTATCCTCACCACATATACATTTGTAATGAACTTGTACTGGTATAGCAGCAGCAATGTGATTTGGCAGGTTCACATTATATATTTTAAATAGTTGTTGCGTGATCCCGAAAAGGTCACACGATAACCCCTTATAACAATGTTGATTGGTTGTTTATCAGCACTTTTATGTTGATACTAAATATGAAAATAGTTCAGCAAAAAACAACTTTTGATGTTGAAAATAACACATTTGAAGAGTTAAAAAATGTACAATTTAAAAAACATGGTGACTTATTTCCGTCATTTCTCAGATGTTTAATTATTGGACCATCAAATTGTGGTAAAACCAATGTTATGTTATGTTTTCAAATTTGAAAATATCTACATTTATTCAAAATCTCTTTATCAACCTAAATACAGGTACCTTGAAACTCTGTTTAAACCTCTTAAAGAAATTGGTTATTATACGTTTAGTGGGAGTACAAATATTATGCGTCCTTCTGAAGCTAAACCAAATTCTTTATTCATTTTTGATGATGTTGCTTGTGATAATCCAGATATTATTCGTGAATGCTTTAGTATGTCTCGACACGCTAAAGTGGATCCATTTTATTTAAGTCAAATCTCTATGGAAAAATATCCAAGCATTTAATTAGAGACAACGCAAACGTTTTAATTGTTTTTAAACAGGACGAGTTACACTTGAAACATATTTATAACGATCACGTCGGTACCGATATGATGTTGGATCAATTTAAATATATATGTTCTACATAAATAGATATGGTTTTCTATCTATTTTTAAGGACTGTGAATTAGAAAAAAGACGTTACAGAAAACAACTAGATGAATTTGTATTGTTATAATATTGTATAAATATTTGTTACAGAAGAAGTTTAATAAATTTATTGAAAATCTATATTTGTTTTATTTAGAGGCCAGGCAAGGCCTTCGTCCTTGCAATCTTATCACCATCCCAATAATATAAGCTAGTCTAGGCTCACCTGCTAAACATCTTATTTACATAAATATACACACACTATCGATACACCATTTATAGTTGCAATACTTATTGATTATCTTTTCATCTCTTCTTCTTTTCCTTGTACACCTTCTGGTCTTTGTTGATGCCAATTCACACACTTTTGATACAACCTGTATAGTTGCAATACTTATTGATTATCTTTTCATCTCTTCTTCTTTTCCTTGTACACCTTCTGGTCTTTGTTGATGCCAATTCACACACTTTTGATACAACCTGTATAGTTGCAATACTTATTGATTATCTTTTCATCTCTTCTTCTTTTTCTTATACACCCTCTGGGTTGATACTTCTTGTACACCCTCTGGTCATTGTTGATACTTCTTCGGCTTATTCTTACACCCTCTGGTCATTGTTATACACACTTCTTTGGCTATGGCCATCCACTTTGGAGACCCTGATGGAAAGGTTTACCTAGAGATGCATCAAGTCAAACTAGTTTGATTTTACGCAACAAACTTGACTTGACTTGAAAATCAAACTTTTAATGTAAAAAAGTTTGACTTGAGTTGATTTCTGTATCTTTAGGTTTGACTTGAAATCAAACTTCTTCAAACAGTTTGAAGTTTGAATATCATATTGCGCAACGTGTTTATTTCCAATTCTAATAATTGAGGGCGTACTGCCTACCCTTACCGCCATTTGTTTTCTTGTCTGAACCTGTACTCTGGTACTCCGCAAATTGGTTATAGTTCATATTTAGAAGGATACGCTTGGCTTGTTACGTTTGTTTTGAAGTGTGTGCGTTTTGCGATAATGTCTGAACCTGAACCTTTTTCATGTAGCGGCTCGGAATACGTACCAGAACAAAGTGAGTCTGATTTTGAAGATCCCCCCAGCAAATATTAAGGGAAAAAATCTGTAGACGAGGCAAAATTAATCAACAAGAAAAAGAAATATACAGATTTTTTTGATGTTGCGGCAGGCGATTCCAAAACAATGAAAATTGCAAAGTGTAAATTATGTAAAAATAAAGAACAACGGTATAAAATGCCAAATAGTGGAACTAGTTCTTTAAAACGACATTTGATGAATAGCCACAAAAAATTGTATGAAGAAAAATTTTCGCAGGAAGCAACAACTTCTGGAACAAGTAGTTTTTGTGGTAGTAACAAAATAAAACGTTGGATCCAAAATTGTAAAAGTGACCTGGTAAGTTTTTATACAATTAACCCCACTGCCCAATTTTAGAAGGAGAGAAATATTCTACCCTTCCTATGGTGGTCATTGGGATCAATATGTTATTCGACAAACTAGAACGATAGGCGCATGAACTAGATAATAAAGAAAATAGAGACGATCTTGATGCAAAAATAATTCTTGCCCTTAAGGCAGCTCGCGAAGAAATTGTTAAGCATTACAGCAGGACTAACTGGATGTATTGTATCGTTTTGATTTTGGATCCTCGTCATAAAATTGAAACGTTTTCTTTAACGACATGGGGAACATCCTTAAAAGATGAAGCAAACAAGAAATTTATAAAGAAAAGTATTATTCACCTTACTTAATTTCAAGTCAATCTCAATCATTCAAGTCAAACTTTGCAACTCTAGGTTTACCAAAGTGGTCCAGGAACCCGCTTGTTTACCTTCTTGTATGCCTGTCGATGCATGAACCAAGAGAGAGCAAGTCCTCAGCTTGTCGGTTCCCTTGTAGGGCCGCACACCGAATTATGGCACTGTTTCCATACTTATTAATGCTCTGAAATTAAGGGATATAACAGTAAGAGTTGGAGTTTAATAGACCATAAAAATTTTCTATCTCGAGTGCTCTAAATACGTAGCTGCGTCGCAAGTTCCAGCGGAATTTAAGTATTCGAGAATTTAGGAAAATGATAAGTGGGCGATATGTTTTCGATAAGGTAGATTTTTCGACCTTACTTCCCCGGACTACTCTTAGCACTAGTCGTACTATTTAGTCGATATTGTCGCACTTAATCCGAAACAGGCGTATATTCGTGAAATAGAGTATAAAGTCATATCGTTATTTTAACTACTGGCGTATTTTATGTTCTGTTAAATGATTTTTTATTTTATTTGTTTAGACAATCTTTTCGAAACATGAAAGAAACAATGATGACACGTCCTGAATTAGATGCATTTAAACGGCCAGTACAAAACATGAATGCGAAAGGATTTGGATATACCGAATTTGCATTACTAGAAGAAATAATAGAACAGGAATTTATTTCAAATAATCAATTGTTAATAAAAATACAAGCTCAAACACTTTAAAGGAATTTAACTTACAATATTAATGTTAATCAATATTTTTAAAGACATATTTTCATTTTAACCAATTTTCTAATTTTAATAACTTAGACATTACAGGCGAATTTAAACGAAACTTCTCCACCTTGTCAATGGCAATAAAACGAATATTTTCATTGAAGGATTGATCTTATTTTAATCTCAGTATTCTTAAATGTACTTGTTGTCAAATATAAAAAGTTAATTATTTCTAGTCCATGAATTTTTTCTTGAAGGTATTGAAAAGACATTATATTATAAATGATTTATATAACTGAAACAAGCCTTTACTGACTTGATAAGAAAAGAAAAGTCAAATAAGTTAATTCTTAAGCTAAATAACAAACCACAAAAAATACTACCGGGTGGCCAAGTGTATATGAGCACACGTTTTTACCGAACACCTTTAAAAATAATTAAGTTTGTTTTGGCATATGTCAAGTTTGTACAGCTACTTCCGTTTACACCGGAAATGAGTATGTCTTTGTTGAGATATAGGGCAACTTTGTTATTTTGTATGGAACAGCCTGTATATATTGTTATGGATTTTAAGGACTCATGATACAATTGTATCAATCGAAATTTAAGATCACGTTTTTTTAAACAAATTCGAAATACTTTTATATCAAACAGTAAAATTTATAATTATTATTGAACAATTTTGATACATCCTGTATACATATTTTGTGTGAGGACAGATGTCAACATCAAATATTTAAAGGTTGATTCATAGTAACAATTATTTGAAGTATACTGTCAATAGTGTACACAATCGGAAAATAATGTTTGTATGTCACTATTGTAAATCGTTTTAATTTTAATATGTTCTGAACACGTTATAAAGATATTCTAATTTTGTCTATATTGTGAATTTTAGATAATAATATTGTAAATAATTAAATTGTATAAATTTCATGAAGTGTCAAAGTAAAAATTTAAGTACTTACCTGAAATATTAAATAATATGGGTTGGTAAGACATTTTGGAAGAATCCCTGCAACGTCCCGCTAAATTAAATTTTCAAACGCATGCGATTTTGTCGCTAGTAGCGATGTTTTTGAGCTCTTCGAGCTCAAAAATTTAATTTTTTTGTTATTTTGAGCTCTCCGAGCTCAAAGATAAAGCTATTCGATGCTTTTGAGCTCTTCGAGCTCAAAAGTCTTATCAAAGTTCGATTCAATTAAATTTTCAAACGCATGTATTTCGTACTGATTTAGTTTCAGCGTACACTAAATCTCATTTACCCTTTTCGCTGAAAGAATTTCATTGTTAATTATAGACAATAAAACTGATACATTAATTTTTATTTGACACTTCTACATTAGAGAGGCATCTAAATGTTGAGGTTTAAATAACGAATTCATTATTATTATTATTATTATTTGACACTTCTACGACAACGAAATATTTTATTCCAGTTAACTATATAGATGTAAAAGTGTAAAACAACATTTGTAACAATGATTTAAAACCGCTCTAACATTTACACGAATTTGAAAATCTGTCAAAAATACTACATTTATAGAAAGAGGGCTGATTAAGGTTTCTAAAAAATAAAAAATATACAGGGTGCTCCACATAAAATAACATAGTTGACATATATCTCAAAAAAACTCACTTCCGGCGTAAACGGAAGTGGCTGTACAAACTTGACATATACCAAAACAAACTTAATTATTTTTAAAGGTGTTCGGTAAAAACCGGACTGTAATATCTGAAATACTTGGCCCCCGGTTTTTGTAATCTATTGCTTGTCGCATTTATGAGAAATTACAATATATTAATGATGCAAGTATTAAACAAAACCTCTTAACTGTGCACCGTCGCAGACATTGAATTATACTTCATTAAAACGTATCAAAACTTTAATTAAATTTAAAAAATCTAACCCTATGAGTTTAGGTTGCTGCAGTTTGTAATTTCTTACACCATGTTAAACTTTGCTTATCTCTGAAAGTTGTGTTTAATATTGCAACATGAATGCGGGTTCTTAAATAGGCACAACTTTAATTATTTTCATTACAATTCTCAGGTAATTTATTTATGCAGCGTACTTATTCATAACCAACTCAGTAAGTTAAACTTTCTGTTTATATAAAACATTGTTATCTACAAAGAGTTTTACTACACCTATAATTCATTTAAAAACCAGGAGCAGTAATTTGAATTTAAGTTGGCAATTCTGTAGATCTCTGATTGGTGAGATTGCACCCAGTTTCAAACAGCACTTTTTAGCATTGACATCTCGTGATAATTGACAGTCCTGACATATAATATATTCACTTAGTTTTTCACTCCAATATAATTTCAAAAAGTAACCTTTAATCCAACTGTACAATAAACGAACAACTTCAATCTTTCAGGAATATCAAATACAAAACAACCAAAGTTGTACAGGTTATAGAATACCCTGTTTGTTCACATCTCATCTCAACCCGACATCTTAAGAATCATTTTCAGTACATAAAGGTGATCTATGATTGGCTAGTTTCCGCGTCAAGTTAATCAATGCATATTCCTTAGATTTTGAACACGACTATTGCGGAACACGCTCTAGTAACTTTTAGTGATGTGGGGAAGGCTTCTGAAATTACTCCTGGTTTTTAAATGAACTATAGTTTTGAATAATTTCTTTATGAGTACGACAATACTCTAGTCCAGTCAATCTTCATAAAACAATTTGTACTTTAGTGTTTTACTTTTAATTTCTTTATTTTTTGCATTATCTTTTGTAAGTATGGTTTTTGATAATTAGAATATGTATATTTGTATTTGTGTCCACAACTTATTGTAACGTCTATTGAATTCAATCACCTGTTTGTTTTTATCCGACTTATAAAAAAGGAGAGGGTTCTCAATTCGAAGTTTACATATTATATATCTTCGATCATTTAACATTAATTTTGAAGCCGGTGCTAAGTAAACTTCTGCCTCTACGTCGCTTCGGCACATCTTCTTCGTATTCATTTTTATTGTTCACTTGGCACATACTTCAAAATGATAAAACAATTAATAATTACATAATAAACAATAATTTCTTAAATTTACTGTTTGGACCCTTACTCCGAAAGGACATATTCAGTAAAAACTTGAAAAGTAGACAAAAAAAATAAAGTGGGATAAGTTTTAGGTCATTAACTCATTATAAGTGAAGAACATTTTATATAATTTATCGCAAACATCAAAAGTCATATTCAAATATACATACATTGTACAGGGTGATTCATTAAGGGTGGCGACTGGCCGTATCTCGGCAGTGTTGTTATTTGTTTCTATGCATGATATTGATTGATTGATATTGATATGTTGATATTTCTTACCAATCTAAATTGGGGAATAATTGTAAAAAATTCAATTATATTTTGTTAGTGATCAATAGCGCCACCTAGCGAAAAATTATTGTTTAAAAATCATTGTAAATCATTTTCATAGCGCCGGTCGCCTCCCTTAATGAATCACCCTGTACAAAATGTGTTTTTTCTTAACTTATTGAAAACAAAAGTATACTGTATACTCAAAATGATCTTTATTTATTTTGATAGAAAAAAAACCAGTCTGTAGGTACTCGACTGAAAATAAACACGTAACAAGCATTGTTACCAATATTCATCAATTATTTTAACAGATAAAAACCTTTAAACCCTTCTCTTACATGTTATAACTCTCCTCCTATGGTCACATCTCCCAATTTTTTAAATGGAACACCCTAAAAATTATTGCATTGTTGGATTCTCCTCTACAAGAGGATTACAAAAATGTATAATACATAAGTGAAAAGTCAATCAGTTGGGAGTTACGGATAATTCCAATTTACTAATAGTAACATTTTAATTCGTATCAAATCTGTTAAACAATACTAAATTATTTTATAAGGTGCTCAAATTGACCTCCATTGGTTTCCATACAATGATACAATCGAGCCTCAAATGAGTTTCGAACATTATGTAACATTTCTGGGGTTATTTGTCGACATTCTTGAATAATTCGCTGACGTAAATCATCTATAGATGCTGGCTGAGTGGCATAAATTTTGGTTTTCAGATATCCCCATAAAAAATATAGGGGGGTTAAATCAGGTGACCTATGTGGCCATTCCAACATTGAGCCTCGTCTACCTATCCACCGAGCAGGAAATGATTCGTTCAAAAACCGTCTTACATCGAGAGCGTAATGTGGAGGTGCCCCATCTTGTTGAAACGCTAGAAAAGCTTCTGACATGGTATCATCATTTTCTAGTATTCGTGTTATTTTGGGATCAATAGCTTCTCTGAGTAATTGTAGATAATACTCACCATTCAAGTTTCCCTCAATAAAATATGGTCACCAAAAATACCACACCAGACGTGCAATTTTTGTGGTGTTTGACTATTAAACTCCCGCATTATGTGTGGGTCATTTTCTGCCAAGTATCTAGAATTATGTCTGTTTACTCCACCATTTAATGCAAATGAACATTCGTCGGAAAAGCAGATATTGTACAATAAAACTGGAGTGTCGTGCAGTCGTTCACTCATCAATTCACAAAACTGTAGTCGCTGGTCAAAATCGTCTTCACGTAGCTCTTGGACTAATTTAATTTTGTAAGGATGGAATTTGTGTTTATGTAAAATTCTGAAAACACTGCTGCGAGAAACACCCACTGCACTAGAAATTTGTGATATTGACTGTTGTCCTTGTTTGGTTGTGTTGTGGTTGGTGTTTTTATTGGCAACTTATCCTGTTTCAAATCTTTTTTTGCATTAATTCAGTTACGTACTTATGTGAGGCAGTTCTTCCGGGATGAGCAGCATTAAACTGACTAGCTGTGGCTCTTGCAGATTTATTGTTTTCGTAGTCTAATCTTAATCAATTTCAATTCTATCTTGCAGAGTATAAGTACATCATTTTTACGGTAGATAGGTATAGTAAAATTAGTACCTATTTAGAGGTACCAGCCGTTTTAGTAACTTAACGTATGCGGCTTCTTGAACCATCTGACATTAACATGAAATCAAAATTTGACGTAACTTCAAAAACGTGACATCTAATAAATTAGTTACGACGTTCATTTTTGTTGGTAATTTTTTGTTTCAACCGATTTATTAATAATAAATAAGGATGGTCTTATTCTAAATGGGTATAAAATTTACTATACTTGTAAATGTTGATATTCGAATGAAAACTAAGCTACCTACTTGACACTTTATTTAAAAAACGTCAAACACCAGTTTTCCGGTCGCTATGTTTTTGTCCCCAAGCAAAACATCGTTTACTTAATTGAGTAGAGTTAGTGCCGCAGTAAAGGCATAGTTTACATTGGAATTATCCGTAACTCCCAACTGATTGACTTTTCACTTATGTATTATACATTTTTGTAATCCTCTTGTAGAGGAGAATCCAACAATGTAATAATGTACTTATAGGATGTTCCATTTAAAAAATTGGGAGTAGTTACCATAGGGGTGATACAAGATAAGTCAAAACCAAGTTAGAAAATTGGTTTTATTCAGTTTTAAAAATGACAATAATAACGACGTGACAATTATAATGACAAACGCTTTCTATAACTAACAAGATTAGAATTAGTAAAAGTAAAAGAATGTACACACCACATTCACCCCCTCTATATTTTTATTTATTTATTTATTTTTTTTTTCTTAGACTTGAAAATCTCTTAGATAAGTCGGACGCCTTCGAGGTCGTGTCGAATATCTTACAGAATTTTCAGCAGTGATCTGCTGATGTCCCGGTACCTCAATAGAAGTGGATGGTTGTTCAAATTCTTGATTTTGCGAAAGGTTTTCCGGGACTATTCGTTCTACCTCTAGTTCGTCATTTTCCAAAACTGTTTCTGTCCTATCATCTGGTAAGTCCTGTAATTGTTCCTGATTCTCTTCAATAATATAATCGTAATTTGTACCGAATGTTTATTAGAAACCGTTATTTCCTTTCCATCAGGTAACTTTATATAAGAATAGGAAGGATTTGCCTCAAGTAGTTCAACTTCTTCGGTCAACGTTTCATATTTATTATTTCTATTGTTTCGTTTCATTAGTACGGGACCGGGAGATAGCCAAGAAGGTAGTGATACCCCATTAGAAGTTCTTCTAGGATGAGAAAACATTCGTTCATGTGGCGAACAGTTTGTAGAAGTACAGAGTAAAGATCGAATAGCGTTTAGAGCTATAGGCAGATTTTGTTCCCAATTAGATATCTCCATATTACTGGAGCGCAATGAAAGTTGTATCGTTTTCCATAAAGTTCCATTCAGTCGCTCCACTTGACCATTTCCTTGAGGATTATAAGGGGTCGTCCTGCTACATGCCACCCCATGTCGAAGAAGGAACGCTTTTACCTCTTGGGACATAAACGACGATCCTCTATCTGAGTGTACATAAGCAGGTGCTCCAAAAGTCAGGAAAAGATCACTCAAGCATTTAATGACGGTTGAGGCAGAAATATCTTTACATGGATAGGCAAAAGGGAAACGGGAAAATTCATCGATAATGGTTAGTAGATATTTATTTGAACTGGCTGAAGGCAACGGACCTTTAAAAGCAATACTAATCCTATCAAAAGGAGATGTTGCTTTCACTAATTTGCTATTATTTCTTGCGAAACGTGGTTTAATTTCTGCACATATTCTACAGGATGTAGTAATTTGTCGAATATCTGCAACAGAATAGGGAAGATTTTTCACTCTTACCCAATGAGCCATTCGTGCGATACCTGGGTGGCATAGAGAGTTGTGAAGTTCTACTAAACGCTTTTCAGTGTGGATAGTGGCACAAATTCTTGAGAGTGTATCAGCAACAGCGTTTTCTTTGCCAGGTCGATAGATTATGTCGTACTTGAAACACGACAGTTCCAGTCTCCATCTTTCAATTTTCTCATTTTTAATTTTGCTTGAATGTTTTTGGTTAAACATAAAAGCAACAGATTGTTGATCTGTAATGAGTGAAAACGGTTTGCTAATTAAGTAATAACGCCATTTTCTTAAAGATTCCACAATCGCAGAAGCTTCTTTTTCAATAGAAGAATGACGCTTTTCAGAATTCGTTAATGAACGTGAGAAAAACGCCACTGGTCGTCCTTTTTGTGATAATGAAGCTGCTATGGAATGCTCCGATGCATCTGTTTCTATCGTGAATATTTCTTCAGTATCAATGACTGTTAGGGCCGACTTAGCTATATCCAATTTAAGTGCTTTAAAATTCGAGATGGCTTCAGTACTCATGGGAAAATTATTGGTATTTACTAAACTGCTGATCTTCTCTGAAAAATGCTTAATCCATTTTGAGTAATGGGCAAACATTCCTAAAGCTCTCCTAAGTGAAGCAGTATCTGTTGGAACAGGAAGATTCATCAATGGCTTCAATCGTTCACTATCGGGCTTAATTGTGTTATTTTCAATAGTGTAACCTAACAGATTTATTGAAGTAATGCTAAACTTACATTTGTCTCTGTTAAGCGTTAAGTTATACTTTTTAACGACGTCTTGAAAATTTCGTAAATTTACGTCGTGTTCTTTTTTGATTTTTTCCACACACTGTAACATCGTCTAAGTAAGCAAATGTTCCTTTGAGATTTTCTTCCGTTATAATATATTCGATTGTTCTTTGAAAAGCAGATACACCGTTAGTAACTCCAAATGAAATTCGTGTGAACTGGTAAAGTTTTCCACAAGCTTCGAAAGTTGTATAGGGTAGTTCTTTTACAAGTATGGGAACTTGATGGTAAGCGCTTTTTAAGTCTATTTGACTAAAAAAATTGTTTTGGGCTACTTTAGCTACCACAGTTTCGATATTAGTAAGTGGAAAAGCATCAAGTTCGGTGAATTTGTTAATGGTTTGTGAATAATCAATTACGATGCGCTTTTTATGGGTTGTACTTGAAGTTATTAAAATCTGTGCTCTCCAAGGCGAATTACTTTCTTCGATTACCCCGTCTTTCAATAGTCTAGAAATTTCGTTGGCGATAAATTGTTGGTCTTGTTCACAGAAACGTCTAGATTTTATTGCTTTAGGCTTCAGTTCAGCTGTTAAGTTCGAGAAAATAGACACAGGTGGAACAGTAGCAGCCATAACATTGCAAATCTTTAAAGGATTTCTTGATCCTCCAAATAAAAGTTCTACGGTTGAATGGTGTTTCAGTAAGTCATGTCCTATTATAATATCAGCACAAAGATTGTTGATAATTAACAGTGGAACTTCATTATAAATATGTTGGCCTAATGTAATAGTTGCAGTACATACTCCTTCAACTAATGATGCATGATTTAACGAAGCTAATGTGATAGTTTGATGGCACGGTTTCTTCTTTAGGTTCATAGTTTTTGCCAGATTACTATCTATAAAGCTAACTGAACTACCTGTATCGATTAAGGCATCAGCTGTAATATCGTTTAAAATGATAGGCACGGTAGCTTTATGTAAACTAGAAGCAGAAGCAGCTAAAATGGTGGAAAAGGTAATATTTTCTAAAATATTTGCTGCATTTGATGTAGATCTACTACTTTTACATACGTTAGCGAAATGTCCCTTCTTCATACACAATTGACAGGTTACTTTGAACGCAGGACACTTAACTCTTTGATGGATGTTACCACCGCAAAAAAAACATCTCTTCTTGAATGTTGAAGAAGCAACCAAGGAATCTTCAGGCTTTGAAATAGAATCGAATTCGTTTATGGAAGCATTCAGAGATATATTATTTGCAAAAGATTGTGAGTTTTCTTCAGCCATTTCAAGAGATATCGCTTGATTATAAGCTTGATCAAGTGTAAGAGAATAATTTTCTAGAAGTCTTTGCCTGATCTTTTGTGATTTTAAGCCATCAATAAATGAATCTCGTATATACTCGCATTTATAAACTTCTGCACTAACATCTTTAAAACTACAATTTTGAGACAACTTTTTCAGTTCACGTATGTATTCATCAACAGTTTCTTCAGAACGTTGTTTTCTAGTTGCTAGTAGATGACGAGCATGTATTTCATTCTTTAGTTTAATGTATATATCATTTAATAATGAAATGGCTGACCTATAATCTGTACTGTCACGAATATTCCTATACACAGCTGGAGACAAATGATTAACTAGTAGTTTTAATTTCTGGGCTTCAGTGTATTCTACAGATTCTTCCGATAAAAAATTTTCGAAAGTATATTTGCAATGAATCCAATCAACATCGGCAGAATTGGTCTTCGGATCAACATCAAAACGTTCTGGCCTCAAGTAACGAGATACTCCACGTAAGGTGCTTGCAATATTAGTAGGACTTGTACTAGTAGCGATTGAGGGTGTACTCATCTTCTTGAAGATTATTACTACTCCACCACAAGGGGGGAGGGGTTTAAAGTTATTACGTCTATATATGAGCAAAAAGACGTCCCCCTTTATATGATTTTTGACGTGTTTTTTAATTTTTTCATAAAATTGACGCCTTCAGAATTATGTGGGGTGGATAGTTTTCATTGAAATGCTCTGTACAATAAACACAAATGGGCAATATTGAATAAATAGAGTTTGTATAAATATGTAAATGTGGTCAATAAACGCGTCTCCTTTTAACATTCCGTCCAATATCACTTTTATTATAACATACTCGTTACGATTGTTATTATGTTTTTATTAGATATTTCTATAAATATAATGTTATGGAATTAAAATTCACTTAGTATTTTCTTGTAGTTTTTTTTACAAATTGATCCATAGAAGTATTCCCTAAGGGTGCGGTGATCAGTAAGTAATCCTGTCACTTTCTTCATTGAACCCCTACTAAGGTTTAGTATTTTGGAACCAGTGAATTCCGTTTCAGATCCTTTGACGAAGGATGATAACAGTGAGCGTGCACTCTCATCCAATTACATCACAGAAAGTACGAAAAAAAATTGACGTCACTGCAGGAATTATTTTGTTTTCTTATTCGTTTATATAAGGACATGCTGTAATCCATTATTATAGGTAAGTCTTACCGAACGTCCTTGAAGATCGAAAAGAAAGTCACATATTTTTCAACTATTTTATTGCCATATACTATCCAAGCAACTGGCTTTCTTTTAAGAGACAATTATTTGCAAGCCAATCGTCAAATTTGAAACGTTGTTAGTGCGATCCTTGTCCTTGTGTTTCTCGCGAAAGCTTTTCTATTTCTGGTTTATGTCTAGTTACTTTTAATATTACACACGCCTCTGAATTTTCTGTTGTTAGCCGGCTTCGATATGAATTCAAAATGATTTTCATATGGGAAAAAACATTGAATTTACTGTTTGGATCCTTTCTTTGTGGAATCTACTCATATTAATGTTATAAATGAAAGTAACTGTTTCTAATTAATTCCACTATTTAATGAAAGGATATTGATAATTATTTCGATATTGACATATCATCGTCAGAATGACAGAAGTTACATTTTATGTGATAACTACTTGATGTTCAATATTTTGGCTGGACCAAATAGTAAGTGACCTATCTTGTGATTAATATATATGAATAGAAAAAAGAAGATTTGATTTTACAAATATTAAAGCTTAGGTATTATTAGCTCACACATATATAGAACTAGCTCTACAATTCAGTATTTTGTTTGATTTATCCTGGGGATCACCTTCTAAAACTATTCTTAGTTCCACAAATTTTGTCTTCCATAACTCGGAGTTCCTAAATGCAATATGCTGAAGCTCAAAATCTTGAATTTCCATCCATGTGAAAAGAGAATCATTAAAAGGAATGTTAGTAAAATCAATTTAGTCTGGTTTTATCAAGAAGGAGAACATGTGACCATGTTTATCAAAATCTTGACATCTTTCATCAAATTCTTTTTAGTAGTTTAACATTTCCTCATTAAATGCAGTATTATCACAATTATTAAGATTGGGTGAGTATGTTTTTAGATTTGGAAAGTATTTGTATGTAGGTATCATATGGGAGGTAATATCGCGAATAAATACATCTATTTTCATTTTAAAAGACTTCCAGGAATCATACAAATCTAGAACAGTTTGACCCGATCCTTGCAACTTAAGGCTTAGTTCGCCGAGATGATTTGTAATATCAGTTAGGAACATCAACTTACAAATTCATTCTTTATTATCTAGTTCAGGAAAGACTTGAGTTTGATTTTTTTGCAACAAAAATGACCTAATTTCTCCCAAACATTCCACAAATCTATAAAGCACTTTACCGCGGCTAAGCCAGCGTGTATTGCTGTGTACCTAATGGAATATCTGAATATGCACTTTCCATTTCTTGTAAAAATGACTTGAACTGTCTCGTGAGTTAATGAAGAACGACCAGCAATGTAGTTGACAACTTTTACAACAGTATATCCATCACAGATTTTAAGCTTCCCCTCGAGATCTTTGCGCATAAATTTTCTTGATGAAGAATGCAATGAAAATTCAAAAGTGGTCGACCAATGCGTGCAGTAAGAAGATATACAAATCCCTTATGTGTTATGTGTCCCGATCATAGCGGGTGCGCCATCTGTAGTTACTCAAAAAATCTTAGTCAAGTCTAGTCCCCGTTTCTCAAAATGTTTAACGAATTCTGATAGTATATCTTCTCCTCTTGTCGTTCCTTCGAATGGTAGCAGACAGATCAGTTCTTCATACACACGGTTATTGTCAAAGTACCGCGCAACGATTGCCAACCGGGAAATGTCATTCACGTCGACACTTTTCATCCAACGAAATGCTAAATACGATATTCCGTTTAATCTGCGGTTAGCATTAAAATATAAATGTTCCTCTGTACAAAAAGTTACAAGCATAAGTTAATTGTTCTTAATTAAAACTTTTACATCATATTTGGAAAATTAATAACAAATGAAGTATCGCCGCAAAATGTATGCCACTTTTTTAACATCTATTAAGATAACAAAATCTAAACTCTCTTCGACGTACATAAGTTAATTGTTTTTTTTTTCACCGTTTTATCAATTTTTAACCCTTTCTTATCAACCCTTAGTATCACTTGGATTTCGGATGAAAAATAGTACCCAAGGAATGCATCCAGATACACGACATCCATAAGTAATTTTTCTAGTTTCGTGAAAATTCTAAGATTTTCAATATCCACTGTAGCGTCGATTATCCAGTTTGGGTGCCTTATTCTACTTGTTTTTCACATGGAACTCGATGGTGAAAACGGCTTCCATTCTAAATAATGAAGCCTACATGTGTCATGGGCTACCGGTCTAACAGCTGCATGTTTAAGATAAACCCTGTGGACAAGCAATTCATTGATATTTTAAACAAAAGTGTTGCTCTTAGGGAACAAAGACATGCAGAAGTTCCAAATAAGGATGATGATGACAAACTATTTTGTATGTCTTTGTACACTGAGCTCCAAAAAGTACCTGCACATGGGCGGCTCCGTACAAAAATACAGTTATTAGAAGTCATTGAGAGGGCCCAAGAATTCTATAACCCCTCACAAATTCCCCAAGTGCCTCCGAGTTATCACTCATCGTACCCACCACCCCAGACATTCAATCAAATGAATTACGTATCCAATGTTCAAAGGCACCAATTTCAACCGGTTCAAGAAAGTTCCTCCTCTGGATTACTCATGGGTTACAGCAGCCAATCAGCACCTGCAGCACCAATGAGCACGACACCATCTGTGGCATCAACAGCACTATCGCCAACGGACAGCACCATTTCTCAAGCAAACACGGATTTTTCTGATATTTACGATTAATAAATTTGTTTCTAAAACATTACTTTGTCAATTAGGCTAATTTCTTCCTAATTGAGGTTTAATAAAAAATATTGTTGTCATTCTTATATTTAAACGTATAATATGAATTGTAATAAATAATTGTAGTAAAATACCTTAATGTTACAACGAGTTTTTCTTCTGGTGAAATTGCATTCCTCAAAACATATTCACAATAGGTAATATGTCATCAGTGACTAAAGATAATAGTTCATCAAATGAACTTATACTCATACGGAAGTAGTTGAAAAACTTGTTGGGGTATTCCCTTAATTTTGGGAATAGCGTCACAAATGAACCCATGGTTAACCGGTCATCTATTAGGGGATGAACCCACCATCGTCTTTGTCTTCTTTGCCTTCTTTGCCGAGCCTTGTATCTACGGTACAATAACCAAAAACAGGTAAACTCCTCTAACTCCATGTGTTCGCACTGAGTACGCTGGTCCAACTGCCGGATGCCGTGTCTTGCGCTGTCAGCCAACATGCACTCGACTCGGCGTCCAACGCCCTCATGTGCACGGTTTCACAATTTGCCAACGCGGCGTCTAACGCCCTCATGTGTACATAGCCTTAGGTGAGAACGGTATCATTTAAATTACACGCAAACAATTGCAAGCGTCATTTTGAAGCTCCGCCTCGCTTCGCTCGATGCCGCTTAGGTGAGAATCGGCCTTTAATCTCTCAGGCTTCCTTTTTCTGGAGGAGGAAATCAGCGCAATTTTTGCAGAATTTACTCTTAGGCATTTCTTCCTAGACTCCGTTTCACATAAGAATAAGCCACTTTGAAGTTTGCCAACTGACTTGCGCAGAAACCAAAATCGGTCTTGTTTATCTATGTCGCCTCGTAACGACCGTTTCATGCCATTGGAGTTACAAACGATTTTCATGCCGACAGCCATTTTATGATTAACATTTGAGGTTGTGTTTGAAGCAGTCATTTACTGTCGAATATTTTAAGACGTTTAGCTAGTTTATCTGTGAGTGTTGTGTGTTTCATTTGATCTAAAACCATGCCTCCTAAAAAACAAAACTTGTTGGTGTTAAAGGAAAAACTATCCCCATTATTCTAATTTTGCGTTAACCTACAATATGTGAAAACCTCATGCTAATGATTTGAAGTCGAATGTCAATTTTACAATATGGCGCTGGTTTTGACAACAAGTTCGCGCATACGACTGCAACTTCAAGTGGCTTCTTCTTACGTGAAACGGAGTCTACATCGTTTCTCCACAGTTTTCAGAGCTTGTTACATTGGCTCTGATATAACATTAAAGTATTTCCCTATTACAATTATTGTCAGATCATTTGCGTACCCTGTTACTGTTTAGTTCTTTCAAGGGTTAATCTATTATGTGAGGTTTTCCCTATCATGCCTATAAATAAGTTTCTCCATTATCTTTAACATAAAATATGACAGAGTTATTGGTCTAAATGACTTTGCCTGGGAATAATCCTTTCCTGATTTACGAATCGGTCTCTTTTCCAAGCAGGTGCACTTTACAAAGTACTGGAATTAAATGTGTTCTCTCTTGCTGCAGATGCACTGGGATTATACCATCTGGTCCAGGAGCTTTGTTGCACGTGTTTCAGTCATTTTTTCTCGCGCGATCTAGTGGAGCTGGAGGACTGTCTCAACGGAATCCGGTTGGTGTGAATGTTGTAGAATCTCCGAGTCTCGCTACCACAGTTTCCGTGTATAATTTCTCTATTGTATGCAGTTATCAGAGGGGTATAATAATCTTCCCACACTTTTGTTTTTTTGAACAGTTTGCGATTTCTAGGTTTTAGTCTTACTCCACCATGGTTTTTATCCCTGGAGAATTGGATTATTTCTAGGCAGTTGTGATTTCGATAGCATCGCGATACTGTTCGGAGATAAGCTCTAAATCATCACTGTTTTTACATTATTTTTGACATTCCCCTTATTTCAATATCATTCCTGTATTTCACCCAGTTTCCCTGTAGGTGTCTCCATTTCGGAGAGTTCTATACAGATGTACCTATGAACCGAAAGCGACGGTGCAACAGACTCATTCAATGAGTTAGCTCTCTTTCCGAGTTTTTCACAAAATTTTGTTTCTACTTCCCGATTCATTATAACTATAATTCTTAGAAAAAATAAAGTTGGGGAGTTCATACCACTGCTACGCCATATGCAGTGTATGGTCGTGTGAATTTGTATCCATCCCAATTATAATCTGCTCCATTTCATCGGACGGAGATGGAGTTGGTGAGTGAATTAGCAGATATAATGAGGCTATGATAATTTTTGTCAAGTTTCCAGCCATCTGTATTTTCAATCTTATGAAATGCTTGGTCTCTAAAACAGAAATCATGAATTTTTAACACATGCATCAGTTCATCCCTAACGAATATGCAGGTTCTGGGATTTCCTGCAGAGGAATAGTAGGTATAGCTTAACTTTAGCATTTCCCAGACCGTCTTGCCTTGGGTAACGTGGCGCCCTCTAGTGCAACAGTTGACGCTTCATTATGTTTCTTCTTCCTTCCACGGGGCACCCTGAAGGTGACAGATCGGGATACGCTTTCAACCTTCTATCTGCCAGCTCCGCTTCAGGCCCTTTCCTCCATCCCCTTATGGTTGTCCCCTTTGCCTCAGGATGGTTTCATAAGATCCTCCAATTTTAGGCCTGTAGTCTGGGTTTACAAAAGTTACTATTCTGGAGGGCTCTTCTAACCAGAAATCTGTGGGAAAAACTCTGGAAGTTTTGATCAGAGTCCCTCTCAGAGTTACAGTTGCGGGGTCTTCCACCAGTAAACCAAAGATAGTTGGCAAACACTCTGCCACCACTTGGCACTTATGGCAAAGCGCTGTAGCAAAGTACCGACCCAGTCGTGCGTGTTTTAAATTTCCTTCCAAGATGTAGAAGCAAGTTGAAGAGGGAGTTGGCTGCTAGCGCGTGCCTCCCGCCCACATGTTATATTTCATGTTTTAAGGTTAGATTTGTAGCTGTTTTGCCGTTTTTTTGTATTAGTTTTGGTTTGCTATTAATTATATTATTTTAGTAATCTGTGATTATATTATAAATGGGATCGAATCAGTAAAATGAATATAATAGCTAGTTAAATTAATTATGGCTCTTAGAAAAAAACTTAGTAAACGACAAGAACGACGCCTAATAGCATATCAGACAAATGTTTATTGGGTTATTGTTCGCCTGTTGAATATTTAAGTAGTAATAATAATACTTCCACAACTACATCTGCATGCTCTAGTACTTCAGGTTCAATACCTACACTGGACAGTACCTTTACATTCAGCTGATTGTGAAGTACCTTCTACTGTAATATCCTGTATCATTACGTTTATGTACCTTTCATATTAACATATCAAAATGTAATATATTTTTATGCTGTACCATTTTAGAGTGAATATATTTTTATTTGAGTTTTTTGTTTAATTTCTGCTGTGGAATTGTGTCCCACAATCATAAATCATAAACATGATAAGGTACCTTCCTTTTGAGAGGTTTTCATTAATAGAGACACCCTGTATTATGCTAGTGGTAGAGAAACCATCTAGCCGTATCCGGATCGCTAGTATACTCTAATTATAACCTGAAACATAAATAGTACGTATTGCCGTAAGACGGCCGAGCGGACATGCCCTAGCTGGCTGGGGGCCGCTACAGCCAGAACGTCAAGAACTGTTTCACCATGACCACCACATCCTCTTGGTTGTAGGTGAGAACGTCCCCGTAAGACATTTATAAATTTCTCTGGTTAAGGCCAATTGTACTTTCTTGGCCTATTCAGGCGACAGATTCACCTCAGGAAAATTCTCCGAGATGATCTCCATTTTTATTGAGGTTAGAGCCTGCCGGATTTCTCCAGCTGTTGAACTGGATTTTGATGCCTTCGCGGGTTCTTCTTTTTTCCACTTCCTCTATTTTGTAGAAGGTGTGCTGATTTCAAAGCGAACTCTTTTACCTTGCACTAGCGCTACAAAACCAGGTCGTGGTGTTTAAGACGTCGACGATTAGACTTTGGTTTCCTATGCATTATCTTTTCCCCTTTGGCTATATCTACCTCAATCGAAAGTTTGCGACGTTTTGTGTCCGATAGTCGAGATTTGCTCAGTTTGACGCTGCTTAAACTGGTAGTGAGGAGATCTCTAATGATGTAATGGTTGTATTAATTCCTCTCCAAAGTGTTTCCGTCTAAGTACTTGTAAGTTCTCGAAGAAGCAGAGTATGTGTATCAAGTTCACTTTTTTGCACATAGGTTCACTAACTTTGCCTATTTGTGCAGATGTTTCCTCAGGGTGCAGTGTCAAGTCACCAGGTCAGTAACTGTCTTCAAATGTTTTTTCCCAGTAACAATAGCCTGGTTGAGAGTTCCTTATTGTCTACCTTGTTCAGTAAACTCTTTGTATGGAGGTGCCCTTGTATCAACCCCCATTTGAGTTGGTGTTCCCTATCTAGCCAGTTCCCGATTTCCCCTCTTATGCAATCTTTTGTGATTCCACAAAACGGTTCCGGACTTAAGAAGTCTCCTTTAGAGCCTTCTTTAGCTAACTGGTCCGCCATTTCATTTCATGTGCCGGCACCTATATTAGAGACATTTTGTTGTCTCTAAAGAACATTTTCTTTCTAGGTCCTTTTATACCAGCCCCAGTGGCATGGTTTGTTTTGGAGCCATCGGAGATGATTTCTCCAGAATTACCTGGGTGCATCACCTGTTCCCTAGCTGGGATGATGGTGTTCACTCGCTCAGTGAATATATTCTCTGGTGTCATGCTATCAAAACTCATGTGAAATATGGGTTCGTCTAGTAATGTCCCAGTTGTATCAGTGTGTCCTGCTCGAACATTGTTCGGGGACCATAAATCTCCCGATTTCAGCCTTAAGAATTGCCATCCTCGCCTCCGCCCTTACAAAAAGTTCCAAAGGAGGACTTCCAATAAGGGCTTCCATTGATGCCGTCTCCGTGCTGTTCATTGCCCCGGTAATACCAAGAAGGGCTTGTCTTTGGATTGCAGTTAATATATTAACTACAGAGGACACTTTCTTGCCTCCTCCAGACTATTGTTCCATGTGATCGTTGGCCTTATCACAGTTGTGTAAAGCCAGTGAACCACCTCAGGACGTATTCCCCAGGTTTTGCCCATAACTCTTCTGCATTGCCAGAAAAGCCTAGTCGCCCTGGTGGTAATTTTTTCCAGGTGTTCTTCTCCGAACATATCAGTACTCTACTCAGAAGGAGAACTCTTCTATTCGTAAAAGCAACCAGCAACCAGGTCAGATTAGTTTGCTCCCTCTAAATTATCAGCAGTTTTTGGTCTGCCTTGGCGTGTATGGATTTTAGAAAGAAGGTCCTCTTTATAAGATTCCCAGTCAGTGCTCTTAGGATCCCTGTATGTTCTAATAGCCGATTTTTCTACGTTAATTTCATTGTATATTTGGGCATGATCGGATAAAGATGGGTCATCCGATACATGCCACTTGCGAATCATCTCCCTGACATGTAAAGTGCAAAGATTAACATCTATAAGTGATTCCCCCCTCGATGTTCTAAATGTAGGCGTATCACTCACATTGGCAATAGCAAGTTCAGTAGTACATAAATAGTCAAATAGTTTCTTACCTCTGGTGTTGTTGTCTTTGCTGCCCCAACTGCTATGGTATGGTGCGTTGGTATCAGCCCCTACAATGACATCCAGATTATGTCTCCTTTAGTATTCCATCAGGTTCTCCATGTTAATACCCGGTAGTGGTTCTTCAGAATCGATGGGAAGATACAGAGACACTATTATTGTCTCTAGTACTACCCCATCTTTTTCGAGTTTAATCTTTGCTGCCACCATGTCACCTGTGCATAGTTCGATAATCAGTATCAAGTTGTGTATTCGGAAGTTCGGAAGTTCTCATTTTAGTTCAATCAGTTCCCCTTATCAGTCCCATTTCCCTAATATTAAGCCCCAATATATTTCCTTTGTTTATCCAAGGTTCTTGAATTAGAACGATGTCTCTATGTTTTCAGCCACTCTTTGATGTAGAACAGCAGTGGCTGTCTTTTTGTGCTGCAAGTTAACTTGAAGATCCTTAGAGATCGATGGTACAGGTACTCGACCAGTAAGTGTTTCCTACTTGGTCGAGTTTTCCGGGGTCTTAAAACTGACCAGCTGGAATAGATAGTACGGTCTTTATTGAGCCCGCACCAGTCCTTTCATGGACTCCTCGTCAATCCGGAGACCCACATGCAGTCCCCTGTCGGATGACTTGGAGCCGAGGATCATCCAGCGATCAACCTTCAGCACTGGATTCTGTTTGTTTCTCGAGCCTCTTCAACCCCACTTTCAGATATCCTCTTTATTGATCTCAGGAAGTTGGACAAGGATCACTCTCGATGAGCTTCCAGTTGTTTTTTTGTGACAAATAGTCCCTCGTTATAATGAAGAACTCCTCATTGTCACAGATTAGCCCATAGTAGCAGTCCATGTATCGACTGGCTTCGTCGTCGATCATGTTAGTTAGGTTCTTTTTGATAGTCCAAACCTGATCTTCAGAGACAACTGTCTCTGAGAAATTTTTAGGGACTACAGCTGCTTTGATCCCTTTGAGGGCCACGCTGTATTTAATACCAGTTTTATTACCGGTACCAGTGGTACGCTTGGCCCTCTTATATTTCTTTTCCTCAGGAGTGCTCCTGGCTGACACAGTTATTCGCTTAACGCCCTTTGTCCGCTAGTTTACACACTGTTTTGATGTTGAGGGAGTCGGCAGCACCACATTCTTGGATTCAATTCCTCGTTCCCTCATTTTTTCAGCTTTTTACGCTGGGCACCTGAAAGTTTCCCATACGAAGCTTTTTGTTCCACAGGATTCGCTATAGCGTCTCCTGGTGGTTTGGTTTTGTCTTTGGCTTCAGAGGTATCTGGCTGCGTTGGAAAGACTTATGTCTCCATTGCTGCCGGATCTTCCAAATCCCTTTTACTAGACTCTACCGCCCTCCTATGTCGCAGGGCAATGCACGGAAAGTTGAAATCTTGGACAAGCCGTAGCAAGTCTTCGAAACCTCAATGAACACGGGTCTTTGGAGAGTAGTTGCGCAATGCCAATTGAACAAGTTTCACGTCCCTTATCTCGTGTCACCTATTAACCCTTAATTGTCTGCTCTGTAGAAGGTTCTCAGTCTACCTCGATCACAAGGTGAGAGTCCCTGACAAGCGGTCCTTTAATTTTTTTTTCTGGATTTCGGCATCAAAGAAGCAAAATAGTTTCCCCAAATCCAGAGACACGAAATAGTCGAACAGATCTGCTTATTATTTTATTAATTTGTTGAAGTCGGTAAAAAAGCCGTGAAATGGACCACAGATAGGGATGCGTGATACTATCCGATATTCCAGTGTATCGATACTCGATATTTTGTATCGATACTATGGTTTTCGATGCAACCGAAGTATCGATAAATTTGTAGTGTATCGATACCTTGCGATACGGGATTTTTAGTGGTAGTGGCAAGTGGCGTTATCTATAGTGATGAGCGATATCGTGATTTTTTAATCACGTTGTGAAATGATATCGTGCTCTTTTTTAACGAAACTAAAAATAAATAACGAAAAATGTGCAGTTTTTTGCGTTTTTCGAGCTAATTTTGAGGTTATGTGAAAAAGTCATGGATGAAAAAGTTGTACATTTTCTCAAGATCTACAACTTTTATAATCAACTTTTTATTCTAGGAACTCAACTTTGACCGGAAATCGCAATAATGTATTTTTCCACCCCCCCAAAAAAGTGTTTTTTATCGAAAAAACGTTATAACTCGAAAAATTTCCAATATTTTAATTTAAAATTTTTTTTCATGGTTTGTGACTATCAAAACTACCTTCTACTAAATTTTCATCAAAATCGAACATTTTTTAACGAAACCAAAAATAAAAAACGAAAAATGCAGTTTTTTGCGTTTTTCGAGCTAATTTTGAGGTTATGTGAAAAAGTCACAAATGAAAAAGTTGTAGATTTTCTCAAGATCTACAACTTTTATGATCAACTTTTTATTCTAGGAACTCAACTTTGGCGGCCGGAAATCGCAATAATGTCTCTTTCCACCCCCCAAAAAAAGTGTGTTTTACCGAAAAAACGTTATAACTCGAAAAATTTCCAATATTTTAATTTAAAATTTTTTTTCATGGTTTGTGACTATCAAAACTACCTTCTACTAAATTTTCATCAAAATCGAACATTTTTTAACGAAACCAAAAATAAAAAACGAAAAATGCAGTTTTTTGCGTTTTTCGAGCTAATTTTGAGGTTATGTGAAAAAGTCACAAATGAAGAAGTTGTAGATTTTCTCAAGATCTACAACTTTTATGATCAACTTTTCATTCTAGGAACTCAACTTTGGCGGCCGGAAATCGCAATAATGTCTTTTTCCGCCGCCCCCCCCCCCCCCCAAAAAGTGTTTTTATCGAAAAAACGTCATAACTCGAAAAATTTACAATATTTTAATTTGAAATTTTTTTTCATGGTTTGTGACTATCAAAACTACCTTCTACTAAATTTTCATCAAAATCGAACATTTTTTAACGAAACCAAAAATAAAAAACGAAAAATGCAGTTTTTTGCGTTTTTCGAGCTAATTTTGAGGTTATGTGAAAAAGTCACAAATGAAAAAGTTGTAGATTTTCTCAAGATCTACAACTTTTATAATCAACTTTTTATTCTAGGAACTCAACTTTGGCAGCCGGAAATCGCAATAATGTCTTTTTCCACCCCCCAAAAAAGTGTGTTTTACCGAAAAAACGTTATAACTCGAAAAATTTACATCATTTCAATTTGAAATTTTTTTTCATGTTTTGTGACTATCAAAGCTACCTTCTACTAAATTTTCATCAAAATCGAACATTTTTTAACGAAACCAAAAATAAAAAACGAAAAATGCAGTTTTTTGCGTTTTTCGAGCTAATTTTGAGGTTATGTGAAAAAGTCACAAATGAAGAAGTTGTAGATTTTCTCAAGATCTACAACTTTTATGATCAACTTTTCATTCTAGGAACTCAACTTTGGCGGCCGGAAATCGCAATAATGTCTTTTTCCGCCCCCCCCCCAAAAAAGTGTTTTTATCGAAAAAACGTCATAACTCGAAAAATTTACAATATTTTAATTTGAAATTTTTTTTCATGGTTTGTGACTATCAAAACTACCTTCTACTAAATTTTCATCAAAATCGAACATTTTTTAACGAAACCAAAAATAAAAAACGAAAAATGCAGTTTTTTGCGTTTTTCGAGCTAATTTTGAGGTTATGTGAAAAAGTCACAAATGAAAAAGTTGTAGATTTTCTCAAGATCTACAACTTTTATGATCAACTTTTTATTCTAGGAACTCAACTTTGGCAGCCGGAAATCGCAATAATGTCTTTTTCCACCCCCCAAAAAAAGTGTGTTTTACCGAAAAAACGTTATAACTCGAAAAATTTACATCATTTCAATTTGAAATTTTTTTTCATGGTTTGTGACTATCAAAGCTACCTTCTACTAAATTTTCATCACAATCGAACATTTTTTAACGAAACCAAAAATAAAAAACGAAAAATGCAGTTTTTTGCGTTTTTCGAGCTAATTTTGAGGTTATGTGAAAAAGTCACAAATGAAAAAGTTGTAGATTTTCTCAAGATCTACAACTTTTATGATCAACTTTTTATTCTAGGAACTCAACTTTGGCAGCCGGAAATCGCAATAATGTCTTTTTCCACCCCCCAAAAAAAGTGTGTTTTACCGAAAAAACGTTATAACTCGAAAAATTTACATCATTTCAATTTGAAATTTTTTTTCATGGTTTGTGACTATCAAAGCTACCTTCTACTAAATTTTCATCAAAATCGAACATTTTTTAACGAAACCAAAAATAAAAAACGAAAAATGCAGTTTTTTGCGTTTTTCGAGCTAATTTTGAGGTTATGTGGGAAAGTTACTGATGTAAAAGTTGTAGATTTTTCCAAGATCTATAACTTTTATAATCAACGTTTTATTCTAGGAACTCAACTTTGGCCGGAAATCACGATAGTGTCTTTTTCCACCCCCCCAAAAAAGTGTGTTTTACTGAAAAAACGTTATAATTCGAAAAATTTCCAATATTTTAATTTGAAATTTTTTTTCATGGTTTGTGACAATCAAAGCTACCTTCTACTAAATTTTCATCAAAATGGAACATTTTATAACGAAAACAAAAATAAAAAACGAAAAATGGATCTTGGGAAAATCTACAACTTTTATAATCAACTCTTTATTCTAGGAATTCAACTTTGGACGGAAATCGCAATAATGTCTTTTTCCACCCAAAAAGGTGTTTTTTACCGAAAAACGTCAAAATTAGCAAAATCTCGAATCGTTAACGTATTGATACTTCTAGTATCGATAAATTAATATTCGATATTCTACTGTATCGATACTTTATGTTCCGATCCGTATCGATACCTAATATCGATACTTTCTAGTGTATCGCGCAACCCTAACCACAGATAACCTAAGAAAGGGACGTTCTTTATTATTCCGATTTTTGACTGAACGGGCGTGGTCAATCGTCAAGAAATGTCAAATGTTTTTAGTAGTAGTTAGTGAGGTTATGTTTACAATCTCTTGTAATGGAATGAACAATTTTGAATAAATAGAAAATGATTTTGAAGAATAGAGTGTTCAAAGAACATCGTTACTGAAATGTCACGACTGGCTGATTACTTTGTTGTAGTTGGATATGACCACGAAAAAGAAAGTGTGTATTAATATTTTATTTATTTTTTAGTGTACATATTCTATGAAGATTAAACATTTGTTGTAATGTATTTCAGTGCTTTTTAAAAGGAGTAAAATGTGTAACAATTTTTTTTCTCATACACAAAGTATAAAAGACTTAAATTAGGGTTATAATTTTCACCAATAAATACTGTGATGCATTATCTCAATGTTTATTTCCACTCAAAATCTAATCAAAATATTTTGCTTTCTATCAAGTACTATTTATTAACAGAAATATTGTAAGAAATATTACCCACTTTTTGGTAAATTAAGTATATCAAACAAAAATTGTGATCTCTATGAGTAGACATCTGCTATATTGCTTAGATAGATCTTTAAATGGACACTTACATATGTACCCATTGTACTTGAAATGTCGATGACCAATAAGGCTTTGTAGTTAATATTAAAGTAGGTATAATAAATAACTGAACATAATTTAAAGAATTAACACATAAGATTGTGTTAACAAATTCCTATCTATTTGTTAGAGTGTAATATAATGAATTAGAAGATTTATTGTTCTCATGTAGTTATAAAAACATGAATAGTGAGTGGCTATAAAAACACATAGAAATACTTAAAAATAAAATGTAAAATAAACAATATAAGCTACAAAGAAGATCATCTGAATTTAAACAATCTGTTGTCATTGGTAATCAGCTCCTCCCCCCCTCCCATGGAATTAAATTCAGTGATAACTAGTAATCAATAAATAATGAAATTAGGATATGTTTAAGTGTTTGAAATTTGCATTTCATTTTAAATTAAGGTTCAAAGATAATTGAATGTTTATTACTTTAATCTATGTATTTTTTCAGGAAGTGGAATTAGTAATGGATTAATTTTACAAAGATTCCCAGAGAAAGATTGGTCAGACACCCCTTTTATTGAAGGGATAGAATGGGTAATGAATATTTATTTTCAAAAATTAGGTTTCATATAGAGTTACTATGTATTGTAAAATATGTAAACTTAACGGGCAGAAGGACCACAGTCGATAGCACTTTGTAAGAAATTACAATAAACATCATTATTATTATTACACCAACTGGCAAGAAGTGAAACATTGGATAAAAGCGAATATGCTCAAGCCATATTTTAAATTAGTTGTCACTTGTCATGCTATCACATGTAGGCTTCTTGCTTATGGTCTTAACAGGCCCTTTTTTCTATTTTCTTAACCATTTATTTCCATATTTTCGGATTTCTTAGTTTTTCTTCCATATCTCTTATACCCATTTCTTCTACATATTTCATCACTTGTAACCAATTTTTTCACTCCAAAGGAGTTCATGCGAAAAAAACAAGTGCAAAATTTCAGCTAAATTTCATAGGTACAAGTGGTTCGAAATTCAGTTGCCCGATTCTCCACATACATACAAGTCAAATATAATGAAAGCTCTTGTTTAAAAATATGGTAATTTCAAATTAGATTAAAGTTTGCTTGTAAGCTGGAGTTATTTTTTAAAATGATGCACCTCATGTCCATATTGTTAACAAAAGATGCAGAAATAGTTACTGGAAGAAAAATACCTATACAGGGTGATTGATTAGTGTGATAAAGCTCAGTAGGTCAGATCAAATTTATGTTTTTTTACACAAAAAAACTATATTTTACTTTAAAACTGGAATCTGCTTCACTTTCCCATTACAACAATATAAGGTTGTAATCTGTTATACAGGTTATTTGAAAAGTTATAATCAATTTTCCATCAAAATCGTAATAAGTTCAACACCCTGTATAATTGGATAGGAGTAAAAGAATAATAATCTATTGAAGCCAATGCTTTCTAATGATTATCAAAATTCATAAACACTAATGATTTTACAAATATTTATAAAATTAAATACATGGTAAGTCAAAACTCAAGTTCATTATTTTCTCAGTAATTTTAAATGGATCATTCTGTATTTTATCACATTGTTGAAGAGTACTAATTCCAGACCACTATTTTTATAAAGATTTTCCCATTCCTTAAGTTATTAGTTTTTGAGATATTTTCATTTTTCTATGCCGAGTACCATTTAAGTAGATAGATAGATAGCTTTATTGGTCTTAAAATATTACAGTTTCTGAAAGTTGAAATTTCCTAAAATCTTCACAAACACAAACTGTTTAGACATGTTAACATAATAAAACAAATTTCTAAAAACATTTCACCTAAAATTGACTAACCTAGCCAGTTACAGTTAAAAACTTCATCCAACGAGTAAAAAGCCAGTCTCTCAAGTGCATGCCTTAATTAAACTTTGTCCATTCAATTGGTATAGAGTTGTAAATTTTACAATACATGTAATAGTTTAGCAGATGTTATGTAATTAAGATCTACTTCATTTTAGTAAAAATAGTGTTGTTTCTTATTTCCCCATAAGTGTAATTTTTTGTAAACCTTCAACTGTAAACTATGACATACCCAATACTACTTTGGTTAGAAAAATAAAAATATCTCAAAAAACGGATAACTTAAGGTATGGGAAATGCGTGATAAAAATAGAAGTATAGTAATAATACTCTTCGACAATGATATAAAATGTAGGGAGATCCATTTAAAATTACTGAGAAAATAATGTACTTGTGTTTTGACTCACCATGTATTTGATTCAATAAATATTAGCAAAATCATCTGTGTTAATAAATTTTGGAAGTAATTAAAAAGCTTTGGCTTCAATAGATTATTATTATTTTTCTCCTATGTAATTATAAAGGCCATTGAATGGTGAAGTATTCAAATACCCTGTATAACAGATTACAACCTCATATTGTTGATATAGGGAAGTGAAGCGGATTTCAGTTTTAAAGTAAAATGTAGGTTCTTTCATTTAAAAAACCATAACTTTGATCTGGCTCCAAGTGTTATGAAACACCCTGTAACACTGTAACTAATTTTAGTATATGAAGCTTAAAGCTGTATCCAACTTTTATAAAAACCTTTTTTTGATATCTTTTATGATACCAGATCTACTGAGCTTTATCAAACTAATCCATCACCCTCTATACTACATTTTGTAAAATACAACTTTATGCTTTTTCTGTTAGCTGTCACATTCAAGGACTTTTATTTCGACCCCTCCAACATCAAAGGAATTTCGCTATGCTTCACTTCTCCTCAGTTGGTATATTCTGTGGTAAAGTGATAATTAAATGACAAGTGGATTGATTTGGTGTTAGTCCTATATGATAAAATTCTGGAATGTGCATTTAACTTATCTGACAGGAATTCGTTAAGTAGCAGAGGTCCATATACTCTATTTTCTATTTCTTAAACTAGGTTTTACTTAAAAATGCAAATATTAACATGACATTGCAAAGAATAATATATATATAATCATATACCCTTATACCCTTAGGTGTCGGGTTTGCATTTAATTCTCGTATATAAATTTTTTCCATTCTTTCCTGTTTCTTGTCAATGTTCTCGCCTCTTCCCATGATTTACCTCTCTCTCTTAGTATATTACCCACTATTGTATTCCATGTTTGTCTTGGTCTTCCTTTTTTTCTTTTTATTTGTATTTTTGCCTCATATGTCCTTTTAACTTGTCTATTGTTATTCATTCTCTGAATATGTCCCCACCAGCTGAGTTGTCTTTGTTCTATAAATTTTAGTACGGGCTGGACACCTAATTCATCTCTTATTTTTGTGTTCCTGATTTTGTCCTTTCTTGTTGCTCCAAATGTTCTTCTCAAATATTTCATTTCTGCTGCCTGTATTTTGCTTTTTTGTTTACTTGTAAGAGTCCAAGATTCGCATCCATAAGTTAAAACTGGTCGATATATTGTATTATACACTTTTACTTTTGTCTCTTTGGTGATTTCTTTTTTGTTTATAAATTTTTGGTTCATGGCATAGTATAGCTTAATTGTTTTCTCTATTCTTTCATTTATCTCTGCATCTTGTTTTCCTGTTTCCTCAAAAGTTATTCCTAAGTATTTGAATTCTTTTACTTGTTCTATTTGTACATTATCTATTTTAATTTCTGTGTTGATCTTCTGTTTTCCTATTACAAGTATTTTGGTTTTATTTTTGTTGATTTTCATGCCTTCTTCTTCCATAACATCTTTCCATATGTTCAGGTTTTCTTGTAATCGGTTTTCACTTCCTGCCATTAGCACCACATCATCTGCAAATACTCCTTCGGCTATCTCTACTCTTTCTAAATTTTTATACCCAACGAACATTTTCTTCACCTTCTGTTGGCTTTTATTAATAATACTGTCCATATGTATATTAAATAGTGTTGGGCTCAGTCCCCCTCCTTGTCTTAATCCTATGTTGGTTCTAAATCCTGCTGATTTCATGTTGTTTTTTATGATAAAATTTATGTTTGTTTCATATATATCTTGAATGATTCCGATTATTTTTTTGTGTATTCCCTTTTCTTTCAGTCCCATCCATACTTTTTCCCTAGGTACCGTATCAAATGCTTTTTCGAGATCTATGAACGCTAGATATGTGTTTCTATTTTCTATATGTCTCTTCTCTTCTAATTGTTTTATTGTGAAGATGTGATCCTGCGTACTTCTTCCTGGTCTGAATCCACTTTGTGCTTCTGAAAGTTGATTTTCTAGAGTTGGTTTAATTCTGTTGTTTATAAGCTGTTCATATATCTTTATAATGGTATTTAGCAAGGTTATTCCTCTATAGTTTTGACATTGTTTCTGGTCTCCTTTCTTGTGTATAGGTGTGATTAAGGCTACTCCCCATTCTTCTGGGATTTTTCCATCACACCAAGCTTTGTTGATAATTTCTAATAGCACTTCCAGTCCTATATTTCCTAGATTCTTAATCATTTCCGCTGTAATTCTATCGTCACCCGGCGCTTTCCCATTTTTCAATTTTATAACAACTCTTTTTAGCTCTTCCAATTTTATACTCTGTATTTCGGCTTCTTCGTTTTGATTTGTTCGTTCGACTTCTTCGTTTTGGTTTTCTTTTTCTTGTTCGTTATTTGGGTTTCTTTGAGTTTGTTGGTCTAACATCTCTTGAAAATACTCTCTCCGTCTTTCTATGATGTCTGCTTCATTTGTTAGTATCTTGATTTTTATCTTTTATGTACTGTTCTTTTCCCTGCTTTTCTGTTCTTAGCGATTTTAGAACTTTATAAAATAGTTTTTGATTCCCCGTACTATCTTTTTCCATTTTGTTGCCAAAATCTATCCAGGCATTTTGTTTTGCTTTTATTACTAGAACTTTGACTTTCTCTCTTTGGTTTTTGTATCTTTCATATTGTTCTTGTGTGTTGTTTTTTAAATATTTTTTCCATTCTTCCTTCTTCTTTTTAACCTCTTCTTTAATTTCATTGTTCCACCATGCTGTTTGTTTTTTCCTATTATCTGTTTTGTAAGTCCCGCATAGTTCTGTGGCAGTGTTAATGACTACGTTTTTAAATATGTTCCAGCCCTGTTCTGTGTTAAGTTTTTTTATGTCAGAGGATTTTTCTTTTAGTTTTTCTTCTGTTTTTAGTTGATATTTTATTGCAACCGTTTTGTTTCTTAGTTTGTATGTTTTTATTGATATGTGTTTATTACTGTTATTTGTTCAGTTTGTGTACTGTCACCTTTAATTTTTGCTTCCAGTAAATAGTGGTCACTGTTAATTTCCGCTCCTCTTTTAACTTTAACGTTAAGTATATTTTTTCTTTCTTCTTTTTGCGTTAAAACATAATCGATAATTGATTTTTCTCCTCTGCTATGTTGTACCCTCGTGTATTTATGGATATCTTTGTGTTGGTATGAGGTGTTACATATTATCAAATTTTGTAATAGACAGAAGTCTAAAAGTCTTTTCCCGTTGTTATTTCTTGTTTTTTCTCCATATTTTCCTAGTACATTCTTGTATTTGTTGTCCTGTTCACCTACTCTACTGTTAAAATCTCCTGCAATATATATAATTCCCTTTGATTCTTCTACCGTACTTGTTAAATCTTCCCAGAATTTTTGTTTTTCTTCTGCTTTACCATTTTCATCCGGTCCATATACTGTTATCATCGTTCTAACTTTTTGTTTTCCGTTTCTTAGCTCTACAAGTAGTATTCTTTCAGATATCGCTCTATACCTTACAATTTGTTTTGTTAGTTTTTCATGTATTATACATCCTACTCTTGCCGCTGCTCGCTGATTTAAGTTTACTCCGCTATATATTAGAATGTGGTCGTTTTGCATTCGAATTTGTCCTTGCCCTTTCTTTTTTGTTTCGCTTATTGTTAGTATCTGTAAATTTGTTTTTTCAAATTCATCTATTAATTCCACTTCCTTCCCCTGTAGGCTTCTAACATTCCAAGTCCCTAGTCTCCATGTTGTTGATTCATTTCCAGCTTGTTTTCCCTTCATTTTTCCCTTTCTCCTGTCCGTTTTCATGGCATTTTTGTTTTGTTCTTTTCGTTCCTTATCTGTCTTGTTTAGTTTTTTTTTGTTGTTTTAAATATTTTTTGGTATCTATCGTCGATGTTTTCCGGTGATCTTTCCCCTACAGTTCTTTTATGTCTGTCAGTAGTAGATTGTTGTTCCTCCTTGTGTTCTTCTTTATTTGGTTCATTTTTCTCAATTATTTCGTTGTTTATTACTAATTTGTTATATTTTATTATCGCCTTGTGTCCTTTACTCCTTGCTTCCTTTAGTTGGGGTATTAGTGCTCTTCTTTCTTCTTGGATATTCTTTGGATAATCTTCATCAATCCATATTTCAGTACCATAGTAGATATTTGGCATTTTTCAAAATTTGAATTTTCGTACTTTCTTTCAATAATTTTATCATTATCGGTCTTGTTCTGTTTTCTGCATATTTTCCTAGTCTCCGAATTTCGTCGACCTCTGTTACCATATCAATATTTAATCCAATTTTCTGCATCACTACTTCTATTTTTCCTTTTGTTTCGGTTTCTTCTTCCATCTCTACGTCAGTAACTCCTTTTATTATAATATTTTTATGTCTGACCGTGCGTTCTAATTTTTCTATTCTGTCTTCCTGGTTTTTTCTTTTTTCTTTTAGATTATTGTTTTCTTGTTTTACTTCTTGCAATTCTAGCACGATGTTATCCAATTTCTGGGTCATTTCTTTCATATTTGTCTCGATTTGTATGAACATTTGTTCTATTCTAGCCATATCTCCCATTTTTACTTATTATCGCGGAAAAAGAAGACCCCGGTCAACCCGTCGGAAGTCTAACTTTTATCGATCTGAAGTTTATTTCAAATAATATTTCTTTGCCTCACTGATAGTTTTGAAGGTCTGGCAACATCGCTTTTTATCGATTCAGGTTCTATTGTAGATAATGTTCCAAGTTAATTATTTATATCAATATCTTTTCACATTCACTATATTGTTTTTTTGGGTAAATACATAAAATACGTGTTTTTACGTCGGGATTTTTTTGGTCAGCTGAGCCTAACACTTCCACTACACTAAACAACTTTTCTTGTGATTGATTTCCTCTACACCACTCGAATTTTCGGGTTTAATGTAGGAGTAAAATTCAACCAATCTTTCTACACTCAGCGCCACGTTATTGAAAATATAAAATTTTTAATATTGTTCCTAATTGTATTTGTTTCTATAATAATCCTGATAATTTACTCATTTTTCAGTTTTGCCAACCTCAAGGATGGATACTTTCATCAGAAAAACAAGAACCCAAGTTCTTTGTATCTGTACTTACAGATATAGACGCAAATAGGCACTACTGTGCTTGCTTATGTTTTAATGAAACAGTATCTATCACACCTAGCAAACCGGTAGATGAAGTATGATTATAATTATGGTGTTTAGTTGAAGTTTATTCACTAGTTTTATTTCAGGACGAAGATGCGATAGAGGGAGTAACACCATTAGTTAGAACAATACCAATAATATCTCATCATAGCATCATGTATGCACCAAAGTGTTTGGTGCTTGTATCCAGATTGGATTATGTAGAAACATTTAAGGTAGGTAATCTTTTAAAATATAAACTTGTTGAATTTCTTGAAATCTATCGAAATTGCTATCTTGAAAATTGTTGCAACTGAAACTTTACTAAGTACAAGTGTTGCATATAACAACATAGTTGGTGCCTCTCAACAAATATCAAATGTAAAAATTAACTATCATGTTTGGTTAAATGAACGCCAAAGTTTCAGACCGCTTCGTTTAAAGCTGTCCCTAAACAGAATTTTTAAAGTTGATGATTCAGTCGAAAAATGGAATCAAGACGAGAAAATTTTCACGGAATCGTTTTCTACAATTTTCGAAGACTGTTGTGTCAATAAGAATGTCTTGCTGAGTTGGTTTCTGTTTTCGGCAATGAAGCACCACATCGGTCGACAATTTCTCGTTGGTATGGAGAATTTAAGCAACGTGGACGGATTAATCTTTCCAAGACCAGGTCCACCAACAATGGCTGTCACCCAGGAAAACGTAGATGCTTTATGTAAGCTGATCCCAGAAGATCGAAATGTCACATATCGTGAAATTGGAGCATTATAGAGCATTTCCAAGACCACAATTCAAAAAATTTAACATGAATTATATGTAAAAAAATTAGTTTCTCTTTGGATAGCGTATCTGTTGACGGTAGAACAGAAAGCAATTAGAGTCAATTGGAGTCACAACACTTTAAACCGGTTTAACACAGGAAACTCAAAGAATATATACAGTATTGTCAGTGGTGATGAATCCTGCATTTACTCTTTTGAACCCGAAAATAAATGTCAGTCGGCTGTTTAGGTGTTCCAAGATGAACCAAAACCGACGAAAGTTATTCCTTCTTGAAGTGTTACAAAAAAAGATGGTGGAGACATTTGTCTCAAAAGCCGGTCATGTAGCAACAATTCCTCTGCAAGATCAAAGAACTGTTACTGCTGATTGGTACAAATAGATTTGTTTCCTGGAACTAATTGCTGAGTTTCGTAAAACCAACCCCCAACAACGAATGATCCTCCACCAAGACAATGCAAGTTCCCAAACAGATCAAAAAACATTTCAGTTTTTAAAGCAAGAAAACATCGAAGTGTTGTACCATCCTCCATACAGTCCCGACCTAAGTCCTAACGAATTTTTTACTTTTCCAAAGATTAAGAATGAACTGCGTGGTCAAAGGTTCCAGTCCCCAGAAGATGCAGTCAATGCCTTCAAAAACTCTATTTTGAATGTATCAACAAGCGAGTGGAATAACTGCTTCCAGAATTGGTTCCAAAAGAAGCAAAAATGCATTTCTCTTCGTCGAGAATACTTTGAAAAACAATAGTGTTCAAAAATTATCTACTGTTTTTTTATAGCTCTATACAGGTTGATTCATTAGTGAGGTAAAGTCCAATATCTTGTAAATCCTCAATGATATTTAAATAAAGTTTTGACCGATTCTAGCCAGCTTAAGCGCCAATATTTTTAAATTAGTCGCAATTGTACAGCGTGTCCCAGAACGCTGTGCCAAATCCAAGGTACATTTTTTTTAAATGGGACACCCTGTATGTCATTTCAAATGAAAATTCAAATTTCAAATTTGAATTCTGATTGATAGTTTTTGTGATATTTCCATTTTGGGGTTAAAATTTTATTTCCAATAAAAAGCAGCTACTTACATAAAATTCATTCTCGACAATTGATGTGTTAGGAAAGTGTGTTATTATAGGAAAATGTTTTAAAAGTACCACAACTGTATGAGGGTCAGATATCTGATGTACTCTTTTTAAATAGTTAAATTAGAACCACATCATCATTAACGTTCTTAGTAATTAGGTAGGTAGTAAGTAGGCCCTGAAATATCAAATTATTTGCTAATTCATTTGTCAAAAAATATGGTATGTACATGACGAAGTTCCTTCTCGCCATAATGCGCTCATTCAGTCAATTGAATGTTATTTTTCCTGAAAAGTAGATTGGATGAGCAGGTCAGCTCGTGAACTCTGTAACAGAATAGAAAGGAAATTTCTTTCTACAGCGTGTCCATGGATGGGGTATCCTATAGGTGAAAAATGTTTAAATATTAGTTTTTGTGAAAAATGTCATTCTTGATAAAAAGTTTTGCTTGTTCTGAAACCCCATAAAATGAAATAAAATTCAAGTTTTATTAAAACCGTATGAATTTTTGCACAAAGTTCGAAAATAATGTATTAATCTAGTAAGTGACGTTTACGATGTACCAAGTAACTGTCAACTTTTATAAATAATTTTCAAATTGTCATTCTTCAATAAATATTTGACAACAATGTTAACTATTCAAGAATTATAATCACTATCAAAAATAACAAGGAAAAAATCTAGTTTAGTGAACCAACGCGGATTTTGATGAAATATTTTTTTTTAATTAATTCGAGGTCGCTGAACACGAAAATGAAAAAAGAAATCGGCGCTCTCTTACCAAAAACGAGTTATGAATTTTTGAAGATGAGTTCAGATCAGCACTGCACTGGTTTTATTGTCATATAATAATTGATTTAAATGATGCATTATAAAGTCTACACAATGTTAATTACACTATAATTACTTTTTACGATATTCCTCTCACACACACATTTAAAAAACACTGATATTGATATTCATTTCCTGCAAATTCGTTTTTTAATTCCACAATTATTATATCTTTTGACATTTTCATGTAACATGACTGACATATAAGTTTTGGTCTGTTTCCGCTCAGTCGCACAACTTGTACCTAATAGCAAATCCAGCCATTAGATATTTAGCCACTTGAATTAGTTGCTGAATATTTTCGATTTCATGATCGTGACATAGAAGATATAAACAAGATGAACATCATGAACATACACCTATTTTTCCGATAGCTGGCGCTGTATTTGGCTCAACTTTCGTTTAACTGAAATCGGTTATGGAAAAATTATATGAACAGCCATCTACATACTGTGAGAAAGGCGCGCCGGATCGACGTTTCGCAATTCGCGCGCTCGCTTCGCTCGCGATAATCAATCTACTTCATTATTTCAAACGGAAATCCAATCTAATAAATGTATCAAGATGATAAGAAGCGATTGCGATTTCACTTTGATCGGTGTTAGTTGGTCGGGAAGCGATATTAGTAGAATTTTCAAATTTTCTAAAAAGGGGAAACAGCTTCTGATAACCAAAGTCTTATAATATTAGCAGTATGTTTAAAATTTGATTTGGAATTACACCTGCAGCAACTATTTTCGTTGTCAGCAGTGTTTATAGAGGCCGAACAACTGAGGAGGTGATTTTTTTAAAGAATTAATTGATGAGTGCAATTCAGAGAAAAAAAATTGTTCAGCATCCTCAATGATCAAATTGAATGGTTCATTATCCTTCAAATAAATGATAAATATCAACCAAACTTATCTCAAAACTAACCATCTTCCTAAAATCAACATCTCTCAAAATTTGAAAAAAAATGTTTCAGCTGTAATACGGCGCTAGCTATCGGAAAAATAGGTGTATGTTCATGATGTTCATCTTGTTTATATCTTCTATGTCACGATATGGTCACGATCATGAAAACGAATATACTCAGCAACTAATTCAAGTGGCTAAATATCTTTTATGGCTGAATATGCTATTAGGTACAAGTTGTACGACTAAGAAGAAACAGACCAAAACTTATATGTCAGTCATGTTACATGAAAATGTCAAAAGATATAATAATTGTGGAATTAAAAAACGAATTTGCAAGAAATGAATATCAATATCAGTGTTTTTTAAATGTGTGTGTGAGAGGAATATCGTAAAAAGTAATTATAGTGTAATTAACATTGTGTAGACTTTATAATGCATCATTTAAATCAGTTATTATATGACAATAAAACCAGTGCAGTGCTGATCTGAACTCATCTTCAAAAATTCATAACTCGTTTTTGGTAAGAGAGCGCCGATTTCTTTTTTCATTTTCGTGTTCAGCGACCTCGAATTAATTAAAAACAAAAATATTTCATCAAAATCCGCGTTGGTTCACTAAACTAGATTTTTTCCGAGCGCCGATTTCTTTTTTCATTTTCGTGTTCAGCGACCTCGAATTAATTTAAAAAAAAATATTTCGTCAAAATCCGCGTTGGTTCACTAAACTAGACTTTTACCAATAACAATACAGAATAATAATGTAAGCAACACTAAGTAAACAAAAAACATCTATTCAATATATTCTCTTTCTAAAATCTTTGTAAGTATTTCGCAGCATTTCTGGGGTAATTTCGTTAACGGCATCAATGATAGCTCGTTTCAAGTCTTCAATATTATGGTTTAAATTATGTGCGTAAACTTTTTGTTTAAAGTAGCCCCATAAAAAAATCTAAAATAGTTAAATCGGGGGATCGGGGCGGAAAAAATATTGGTCCATAACTTCCCATTCATCGCCCAGGAAAATATTCATCCAGCCATCCTCTAATTAGCAATGTCGAATATGACGAACATCTATCATGTTGAAAGTACATTTTACGCCTTTGCTCCAAGGGAATATTTTCTATTTCAGCTATTAAGAAGTTGTCCAGCAAATACAAAGGGCAGACTGCAATTGCGCGCAGCGGTCAGGGTTCTCAAGCAGCTGTCCTAATCCCATCATGCAATTGCGCGCACGTCTCTAAAAAGGTATGCTGTGATTGCGCGCAAAGTTATGATAAAGAAACTAAATATTGTTTACTTATTATTTTAATTTATATTTATTGTATTATATAATGTACATATATTTAATTTGAACATGCCTTATAACATATAGTTTTTACAAAATCTATTCTGGATATTTCTTTATTTTTAAATTTGTAACATATTTAATTTTCTTTCATAATTATTATTTTTAATATTTTTTTGTAAATTTAAGCTATTCAATTGCACATAGCTTCCTACTTGAACACTTTTTAATTCATTTAAAAATACAGAAGTCAGAATACTCTGTATTTTCCTCAGCCAGCGGTTTCAAGAGACTCTCACACGATGACCTGGTTCATGACTATTAATTACTAAAACTGCTAGAGACGACCGTTTTGTTGTTTCTAGTACTTTGAGGAAACGACTGGCCACAGGAGTTTCCCTTTGGAATCATCTGCAAGAAGTGGAGTTGAATTTTGCTCGATAATAATTGTCTTGGACAATAGAGGATTGAAGTCTCTCGTATTGTATTGTTTTCCAATGAATCGCAACCTGACCAAAGGTTCCACAAGACCATATGGTAACGTTCATAGTTATTCTTGGAGAAGATGTTACACTGCTTTTTATATATCTCGGATACTTACTGTTCATGTGCTCATTAATTATAATTAATTTGCTGCCACCTTCACTCAACATAAACTCCATTTTCGAAATACTATATATTTAATATTTGATTCCTGTATTTATACTGTCTTCAACCAATAGGAATTTACAAAATGTCATTAAGAAAACAGATATTGGAATCGTATTATTCCAAGAATTTATTTATATACCCTAATGTTAGATAAGTTTTCTAAAAATTTGTGTCCACCTGCCCAATCGCCTTAATCCTTCCGTTGCGCGCAATCACAACATCCGTCTTCGGGGCAAATTTCAGTATTTGACCGCTGCGCGCAATCACAATATACCGATTACAAATATACCTCCTGATTTAATGTATCTTCCAGAAAATACGGTCCGATTATTCGATCTGGTAAAACCGCACACCAAACATTAATTTTTTTAGCAAATTGACTATTACAGTTAATCCTGTAGCTCATGTTTTCACTAACCCAATATCGACAATTTTGGGAAGAAACGACTCCGTTTGTTGTAAACGTTGCTTCATCAGAAAACAAAATATTATTGTGAAAGAATAGGTCATGCATAAGTTTTTCTCCAATCATCGCACAAAAGTCTAACCTTGTGTCTTAATCACGATCTTGTAAGGTATGAATAAATTTCGGTTTGAATGGATGAATTTTGTTTTGCTTAAATATTTTCTGTAAGTGACCAACCTCCACTGCTCTTTTTCGTAGACTCAACTTGGGATTTTCCCTTATCGAATGCATAGCTAGGGCAATAGCTGCATCATCCTCCTCAACGTACGCCTTTTTCAATTTCTTTTTGTCTTGAACACCCGCCTGTCTCATCAAACTTCTTTATTAATTTTTTTAAACCACACCGCGTAATGGGTACATCTGGATATTTTTCGTGAAATTTTGCAATTGCATCCTGGTTCGAAACTTCCCCAATACCATAACACTTAATAAGATATACTCTTTGTTGAATAGTTAACATTGTTGTCAAATATTTATTAAAGAATAACAATTTGAAAATTATTTATAAAAGTTTACAGTTACTTGGTACATCGTAAATGTCACTCACTAGATTAATACATTATTTTCGAACTTGGTGCAAAAATTCATACGGTTTTCATAAAACTGGCTATAAAATAAGACGGGTTTTGAAAAACTTGAGTTTTCTTTCATTTTATGGGGTTTCAGAACAAGCAAAACTTTTTATCAAGAATGACATTTTTCACTAAAACTAATATTTAAACATTTTTCACCTATAGGATACCCCATCCGTGGACACGCTGTATATTCGGAAATTTCTTGTAAGGTTACTCCGTATGTGTATTCGGAGATTTTCGAGTAGTTCTGTGTGAATATTCGGCAGATAGAAATAGAAACGGCTGGAAAGGTCTTTCTATCTGTTTGTTTATACATACTTATCCGTTTTTGCCATTGTTTATGTTGATTATTGAGTATAATTAGGTACTGAATATTGTTTATTTTTATATAAAAATGAATAAGTATTTTTTTTTCATTTTGTTTAACTTTCAAGTTAGATGGCTGGTACCTAATTAAATAAACTTAGGTAATGGATTTTTTCGTCTACTTCGCGCATTTTTGAGCTATATTAAGTACACAAAATAATTCATTAGTGAATACTTTCTGGCATTTGACTTACATATCGCTTTTATTATATTATTCTGCAAAACTATGATAATTAGTGTTAAAACATAAAAAAAAACATGAATACGATGTACAGCAATATCGGCAGGACTTGAACCGACGACCCTGTAGAAGGCACGCGCTTATCCATCGCACCAAGAAGTACAACGATAAGGGATTTCAATAATACTTAGCTATGAAACAAATGAATACTCTCAGTTTTTAAAGATTGATAAAAAATTATACAACCTGTATGAAATGGCTGAATGAAAAGACATCAAAACAAAACCCAAAAATGGAAATAATTGTTAACTAAATCTCAAAAACATCACAAGATGTAAAAATGTTTTCAAGTTAGGTAGTATTCGTCCATAGCATTTGTAGCAAGTCTTTTAAAATTACCTATCCAGGATACCTGTACTCTTTCCCAGTTTAGTATTTCTAACCATTTTAGAATTAAATTTACATTAAATGGTATAGGATACATTATTGACTTGAAACTAGATAGTATTATTTGTAACACATGAAAACGAAACTATTTTCCACATACTGTTTGATTTGTCAATTTATACATCAATGAAACAAAATATCTCTTACCTTGAAAATGTAAACTTATACTTTATATAACAATTTTTGAAGCTAGGAAAATTGCGGAAAATATATAATGAAATTGCGATCTTTTGTATTGAATGAATGATGTTCTGTTTTTATTATTTAAGACTCATTCAACCTTTTTATTATATAGAATTATATCTGTACATTGTACTCAGTTTCAAAAGCAAAAATTAAATAAATAATTATTATATGTGTTGTCTTGCTGGCATGTTTTGGCTAATGGAAAATATTTTTCAAAAACCTATAAACGACTTCTTTTATATAAAGGAGGGTATTCAAACATTTTAATAAGCTATTTATAAAAAAATTATAAATGTAAACCTTTCTAAATTGTTATATTTATCTCTTTTCTATGGATACAATTCATTTTATTGATATTTATCAGTAATACAGTATGCTTTTAGCATCACATAACAGATTTAATCGTATGTATGTATTTTTTACAGAATTGTTTGGGAATAATCTATTCAGTGTATATAGAAAATATGCCAGTGCCACTCGAAACATTAGTAGGAAATATATTAGGTTGTATTCAAGTTCCACCTCCCGGCGGACCTCAAGTTAGATTCAGTATAGGAGCAGGAGATCGCCAAGCTTTACAACCTCCATTGTCACAATCACTTCCAGTGACTCATTCTTCCGTAAGTTTATTGTTTCATGAGTTGGGTATCAGAAATGTACTGAAATTGTTTTGTGCAATAATGACGGAGCACAAAATACTTTTCCATTCAAAAAGTTACAATCGACTTACGGAAGGTTGTAGAGCTCTTACTGCACTAATGTATCCATTTCGTTATACCCATGTATACATCCCATTATTACCAGCTCCATTGGTAGAAGTGCTGTCCACACCTACTCCATTTATTATGGGAGTTCATTCATCACTGAAGTCAGAAGTAGCAGAATTGGTAATTATTATGTTTTTTACATTATTATTCGTAAACTTGATGAAGGTGGTGTGATGGTCATGATGGAAGTTATTTTTTGTATATATTTAGAATAGGCAAAGTGATTATTAAAGAATTGCAAGAATTCAATAGACTACCTACAGAAATTAAAACTGAAACATCAATAAATGTTTTTAAAAGCTACCTCAAACAATACTTTATAAATAAACAGAACGAAGTTATACCATTTTAAAATCATTTGATGTTATATTAATAGTATTGAGTGTTTCAAATTATTTCTATATTTAATTAAATTAGTTTTTTGCTAAATAAAGGATTCATATTATAGATTCAAACTATTGATATTGTAAAAAAATAATTAAGGAAACTGAGGAAGCACAAAATATGCTTAAAAATAGCAATATACACTTGGGCCAAATTAAGTTGGAACATAATTTGAACCCTAATAACATTTTTGTTTGTTAATGCTTTTAAGATATGATATTAACCAATATGTTCTGGTTATCACTCAAAAATTAAGAGGATCCATTTTAACCAGGACCGGACTCACGATGATTTCATTAAATCAGTGCATTGAAGCTCGTTGCAAAACCTAATGGCGCTACTTATAGACCAACTATTTTTTTAAAAACATTAATCGGAAAACAAGTCCTAAAAATATCAAAACCTGCGAAACCATGATTTTTCATGGGATGATGCTTGTTGTCGTTTACTGGCATAATTTGATCAAGGTTGCCCTGGAATCTAACACATTTTCAATTATTGCCATTCCAAATAATTATTGTATTTAATGTCAATTTAGTTCTATCTTGGAGTCCATGTTTTTTGCCAACCATAATATTACGACAATTGATGAATTAAAACGAAGAATCGTATATTGCTGGGACATGTTAAGTTAATAAATGATTGTATTGACCAATGGAAAAGACGATTACAGGCTGTAGTTGATAATGGAGGAAACTTCATCTGCAGTGATTTCCTAGTGTTATTATTTGCAAATTGTGTGGTTTTATAATGCCCAACGTTATTTAATTTCATAATAAACTGCCATTTCCAAAAGATAAATAAGAATGTCTACAGTCCTCAGAAGCAAACAAGAGCCCCGGAAAATATGCGAACTAAAACAAAGGTCATTGCAACTAGCCAATCAGGAGCCATTGTTAACGATTGTACATTAAAATTAAATAATATCATTTCCAAAAAATATAACTATCTTTTACACATCAATTTTGTGATTAATTTCATTTTTTTGGACTTGACTTGGAATGTAATTTGTTACATATGCTAATGAAATATCTACCTATTTATTTTAGTAATTGGTTCTTTTGTAATGTGAAACTTAACAATGTTGTTGATTAAATAAAAGTTTCTTATATCTAACTGTTGTGTTTGAATAAAGCAAATCAATTAAAGTTGAAGTAGAACAGCATTTAATATATTTATATATTTGAAAAATCATACAAAATTATTGCCATACATTCTTGTTTATAACAACAACCAAATATATAAGACTTAGTTAATTGGTAGTGGTGAAGTGTATATTCCAATATTAACACTGTTATGCACTTTAACTTTCGGCCGTTGTTAAGAGAACACTGGAAAAAATGACAAATCTAAATATACGAAATTGGTCACAATATTAATTTGACACACATAGTTAACAAATGACTGGATTCGACGGTTCTACTCCAAAATATCCTGATGTGTAAGCAGATAGATGTAGGAATAAGCTATAGTAAATTTTATACCCATTTAGAATAAGACCATCCTTATTTATTATTAATAAATCGGTTGAAACAAAAAATTACCAACAAAAATGAACGTCGTAACTAATTTATTAGATGTCACGTTTTTGAAGTTACGTCAAATTTTGATTTCATGTTAATGTCATAACGCAAAATAAGATATAAAAATGCGATATTCTGATGAATCCAAAAAACTTATGCTTAATGTAGTAAACTATTTTCAAAACGATTTAGGATCTCGATTTAAGGCAATTCAAAAAGCGTCCGAAGCACTAAAAGTTCCAGAAAGCACATTATATAATCTTGAAAAACCAAACAGAGCTACAGATTTCGAATTTAGAAGAAATATGTCTGCAAGCGTTTCCCGGAGCAAAACCCGAATTACAAAAAATACCCTGCATTGTTTGAGGGAAGTAATTTATAAAATGTATGCGCGAAAGGATAAAATCACAGTAGAAACTATTTTACGGCAATTTATCGAAGAGTCTCCAGAAACTAAGATTTCCAAAGGTTCGTTATATTTGGGAATTAAAAAAATGGGTTTTCATTTCAAAAAACAGGATGGAAGAAAACATTTATTGGAAATGCCTGCAGACAGATTAAAAATAATATTATTTTTGAACAAATACCATGCTGCTAAAAGCGAAAAGCTCTTTACACCTGTTTTTCTGGATGAGACATGGGTTTTTAGTAAAAGCGGGGACAGAAGAATGTGGCAAGATGGTACTAAACACAGTGATTTAAAAATAACTGGAAGTGGGACACGATATGTAATTGTTCATGCCGGTAATAAAAAAGGTTTTGTGGCAAATGCATCGCTTATTTTTAAATGCAATAAAAAAACAGGCGATTACCATGATAACATGAACACCGAAAATTTTGAAAATTGGTTTAAACAGCAACTAATTGTAAACTTGGAAGAACCATCGTTAATTATAATGGATAACGCAACGTATCACAGTCGCCTGGATGAAGAAATCCCAAGAAAAAGTTGGAGTAAAACACGCATGTTAGAATGGCTCAAAAAAAAGAATATTCCTTTTCCAGATCACATTTTAAAGGATGCTGTTTGGAATATAATTGAAAAGCAAGTTTTGCCAGAAAAAAATTATCATTTAGACAAATACGCTGCCGAGCATGGTCATTGTGTTCTCATTGCCATTTTAATGCCATCGAAATGGTATGGTCAGAAACTAAAAGGCATTATGACCAAGCTATTACGAAAACTGCAAGGTCACCTACTGAAGTCTTAAAAGTATGGAATGACGTTGTAAAAAATGTACCGGAGCAACACTGGCAGAATTACATAAATCATACAGAGAAAATTATTTCTGAAGCATGGGAAGTAGAAAACAAACTGGACCTACTAAACATCGAACCTATGGTGATCTCTGTATCCAATGAATCCGATGATGAACTATCACTTTCCGAAAGTTATTCTGATTTAGAAACTGATTAAACTTTGCCTTGAAGATCGCGTTGTCATTTTTTTAAAATCTAGAATTTGTACTTAATCGAACTCTGAATTGCCATATTTTTTTAAGAAAACTATGTATCTAGTTAATAAAACAATGTTTTTAAAATTAGTGCGCTTCTTTTATATTCTTTTATTATGTCAACATCTTTAGAATTTTATGAATTTCATAAAATTAATTTGTATTATTACAAACCGCCACTGATAATATGAAATTTCAAGTCACTACGCCAATGCAATAAGAAATATGTCAAGCATTTGACATGACAAATGTCATAACCTAATTTTTTTCATGCGGGTTCAGATGGTTCAAGAAGCCGCATACGTTAAGTTACTAAAACGGCTGGTACCTCTAAATAGGTATTAATTCTACTATACATAACCAGTTTATATTTTGTTGCTTCCAATACAAACTTGACCCTCTTTTACGACATTACTACAGTCATGAAATTTGAAAATATATACATTTAGAAAAGATGGTAGTTTTAATTTTGGTCCAATACATATTTTTTTTATTAATAATTAGGGTTAAATTTTTGGCAAGTTTGACTTTGTTTACATATCTTTTGACAGTTGACACTTATAGTATCGATATTTGGTCATCGATACAAAATATCGATTGTTATTACAAGAATCAAACTACAGCGACATGGACACGCCCTCCCAGGGCTCTTGTTTGGTTCTGTTAACTGTATTCGCAAAGCAATTTTGTCAGACTGCATTTTTTTTTTCGGGCCGAGATGGGAAACTCATGTTCGAATGGGTCCAGGACCCAAACAGTGTTGGACTCATCCCCAAGGAGATGCCTACCAACCCTACCTCCTCGGAATCACTACCCTAGCATACTTCGAGACGGGCGGCGGTCCCTCGCACACTCTCCGCTCACATCGTCGTCTTCTCCCTAACTTCCACTCCTACCATATCGAGTCGTTCTCTCCCCCTGACCATGCTCTCTACTACGCCACTTGTCAGACTGCATGGTATTATTTATTACTTGAAGCCAACAAGCATTGTCCAATAAAAAATCATCGTTTCTCAGGTTTTGGTTCTAAATTATTGTTATTTTCAGGACTTTTTTCCGATAAATGTTCTTCCCTAAAAAAATATTACTTGGTCTATAAGTAGAGCTATTCGGTTTTGCAACGAGCTTCCATGCACGGATTTAATGAAATCGTTGTCAGTCCGGTCCTGGTTAAAATTGATACTTCTTATTTTCAAGAGAGAACAAGAACATATTGGTTAATATTATAAAAAGCAATAAAATCCATTAACAAAAAAAATTATATTAGGATTCACACTATATTCCAACTTAATTAGTCCCACACTCTAATACACCTCTTAGGGAGGAGCCGGTGACATCGACATCGCGGTATTGTAAGATTTTTCTAAAAATTGATAATTGACAATTATACGAACAAAATGGCCTTGGTACGCGTTAATTTACTTGGTCTAAAGTATAAAAAACAAAGATTTATAATAAAAATGAAAAAATTGGCTTCCTTAATTTGAGTTTTTGTCATAAGTAATGTTTACTGTATGACTACTGTCATTTATAAAAATTAAGATTACTGTTTACAGAAAGTATTAGATTTGCAGTGGCGGCGCTGCGGTGAAAAAACATACTGCTTAGATAGACGATTTTGAAGACTGGTTTTGTCAATTTTTCCGTATGAGTTCGATCTCCTTATCTAGTCTCCATGGGTCGTAGCTTGGACCACCAGTTATTGTTAAATAACTTACCTACCTATTGAATTTAATTGATATTTTTATATAACTAATTTTAGTAGGCATATGGAACAAAACTGTAGTTATTTTTAAATGTACCAATTTAAAGCGACACTACGACACAACTCATCACCAGTTCCTAAAAAACTCCCTCTTGGCAGTGAAGCTCATAAAGAAAGGCTCCATGCATATCTAACTTATTACAAAACAAGCTTGGCCTACTAGTTCGGTGTTGGACACTTACTTAATAAACTCCAAAACCCATTTTCAGATTTTGGTATGGTGAATACATGCATGTCGGAAGTGACCGCGTCACTTTTTATTGAGAAAACGGTTATTATCGCCGCAATACAAGGTATTTCATGATTGATTGAGAATACATCCTGTTGTTGTACCGTTTATCTGAAGAGCCTTAACAGTCTTTTGACTAAATCCTTCTCGGAGAAATCCATTTAACAAGCGCACAAGGATCCACCTTTGTATATTCTTTTGTATTTATTTGATTGTGTTTATATACAAAATTGATATTTGTTTTTTTTACAGATGGACGTAATTATAGCTGATCTTGATGGAGGATCAATTACAATTCCAGACGGCGTTTCTCTACCACTTCTACCGGAACCGTTACTTAGCTCAACACAAGAAGCACTCAGCATTTTACTACAACCTGAACTTAACTTTGCAGATCATGCATTTCCGCCATTATCAGTTCGGGCACCTCAATGTATTATGTTAGATAAAGAAATTCGCGCTGTTTTTATGAGGACGTTTGCTCAATTGCTGCAAGGTTATAGAAGTTGTCTTACTATTATTCGAATACATCCAAAACCAGTGATAACTTTTCATAAAGCTGCTTATTTAGGAGAACGCAATTTAAAAGACTGTGATTTTACGACTAGAGTTTTGGATTCTATGTTTTTTACTAGTTTTGTGTCAGAGAGGGGGCCACCTTGGCGGCCATGTGATATATGGGATGAATTATATAGTAACATTAGTGAATTATTGAAGACTGAAGCACAAGATTCGCATTTAGTTCTCACTCATATTCAAGAACTAGCAACTCAACTTTATACTAATGAAATTCCCAGTCCTCAATCATATGCACAAAAAATTTTAGTTCCTCCCGAAGGAGCATTCGCAAGAATTCATCAGCCACTGTATCCTGTCATACATGGAGAAAAAGTACAGGCTATTATTGATGAAGGACTATCAAAAAATAACTTAAAATCGAGGTATGTAGTTTGCTTTAAATTATTTTTATATTAACAACTTTTTAAATTGAAATAATCAACTACTGATATATGTGAGATTTTATAACAAATTATATGTAACTAAGTATAGAGAGAGAGAGAGAGAGAGAGACATTTTTTTACAATTTTATGGACAAAGCGACATTTAAAAGATGAAATATGAAAATAAAAATTCACAAGAAAATATTTAAAAAATACTGACTATACTATTCTAAGGGACGGTTTCATAATCATTTTTTTCTACTCCTATACTATAAGTTGTTATTTAAATGCCAATTTTCAGTTTCATAATGATACTCATTGTAACGTGCCTCCCTTCACGTCACACGTCACTATGGACACCCTTGATGCAAAATCTCGGGCGCCAGATTATTAACGTGGTTTGCTCCACGACCCCTTGACCCTTAGCGTCAAGAGTTCCAGATAGCCTCAGATGGAGGTTACGGAAAATTCCAGGGGTCTTGTTGAATTAAATTTAACTAGTGAAAATCCGGAAAAGCCAAATCTTGGTTCTCCAATCAATAAATTGCGGTTAATAATGAAAATAATAGGAATTCAAAACTTTGATCTATTAATACTCTGTGGTCTATTTTACGAATAATTCTTTAGTGACAAACAAATTAACAGGGAAAAGAAAATAAGCTATCTTTACCATATACTTGGTACTTTGACGGACATAACGGTCAGGTTATCAAATGCGGTTCAAATCTACCGGATTTAACGGGGTCTCTAATGCACGATTTAGATCTGCCGGGAAATCAAACAAATTGTGGCTAAGCCTCTTCCAAGTCTGATTAACCCTTGAATCCAAATGAAACCGGCAACTATTATTCCGACAATAAAAAAAAACAAAATATAAATAATGATTCTACGAAACGGGAAAAGAACGATTTAGATCTGCCGGGAAATCAAACAAATTGTGGCTAAGCCTCTTCCAAGTCTGATTAACCCTTGAATCTGAAGGAAACCGGTAGCTATTATTCCGAAAAAAAAATAAAATTCAAGAACGGATTAGATCTGCCGGGAAATCAAACAAATTGTGGCCAAGCCTCTTCCAAGTCAGATTAACCCTTGAATCTAAAGGAAACCGGTAACTATTATTCCGAAAAAAAATAAAGTTTAAGAACTAATTAGATCTGCCAGGAAATCAAACAAATTGTGGCCAAGCCTCTTCCAATTCTGATTAACCCTTGAATCTAAAGGAAACCGGTAACTATTATTCAAAAAAAAATAAAATTTAAGAACTAATTAGATCTGCCAGGAAATCAAACAAATTGTGGCCAAGCCTCTTCCAAGTCAGATTAACCCTTGAATCTAAAGGAAACCGGTAACTATTATTCCGAAAAAAAATAAAATTTAAGAACTAATTAGATCTGCCGGGAATTCAAACAAATTGTGGCTAAGCCTCTTTCAAGTCTGATTAACCCTTGAATCTAACTAAAGCCGGTAACAATTTTTCCAAAAAAAAAAATATATTCCCACGAGTTAAACGGTACCAACTATCGACACACAGAGTAAAAATATTCGTACTAGCATAAAATTAAAATATTATAATCCACTTGGATATCAATTTAATATAAAACTACTGACAACCAAAAGCATAAAATAATTCGAGAATCCACTAATAACTCATATCAGTTAATTAATATATAATAAACGCAGTAAATAAAATTCGAAATCAAATTACGGTTGACAAATCTTTATTTCCAGATAAGAGAAACAAAATAAAAAAACCAAATTTCAGTTCAACAACAAAAGAAAAAAATAGCCGGTCGGAAAATTTTCAAAACCATACATTTAACAATTTAATACTAAGCGGCGATACGGAAAGTTTAGAATACACAGTTTAATTGTAAAAGCGATTTACCTTATAAAATACAGCTGAACACACAATCTTGGTGCACTAAATTTTCACAATACGGTTTATCGGTTTTTCGGAAGAAAGTTGAGCGAAGAGTCACGAATTACTATTGTAGAGCCGGAATAAATCAGAGCGCGAATGAAAATCACCCCGCAAAATGAATGCTAGACGGAATGAATCGGAGACGGAATAAAAATCGGAGCGCGAATAAAAATCACCCGAAAAATGAATTGTTTGAGAATTTATATCCAAAATTTTTAGTTACATTCTTCGGCCGTAATTGTGGTGTGGGAATTAAACGTGAAATGTATCTAGTTTCGACAAAAACTTGTATCTATACTAGACGGCTTTCGTTTTAATTAAAATGTTGTATATACCGGGCGTCCCTTCAGTTGAAAAATTTAAATATCGGAAATGAATAAACTGTGTATGGTAGAATTTGGATTTGCGTAACTCGGACTTATACTAAAATATACAACGGTAATAACAAAAAAAAATAATAAATCAATGCGGTAGTACAAAGGGTTGTAAAGTAACGAGTTATATATACCCTAGTGGTAAAATAAAATATATTACGGAACAAAATAAAAATTAAACTTGCAAAAAGCAAAAAAAAATAACTCGTTACATCATTATAACACTGGTTTTCATTATGAAACTGAAAAATTGACCAATAAAAATCTAGATTTTTAAATAACCAAGTAGGCAGTCGCAATATTTTCTGTAGAATGTTTGACAGTTTCTAAGAGATTCGTGTTTTATGACATTTTCAATATTTTGCGTTGGTCAAAAAGATAGATACCTTCTGTGTTATTTAAATATGTTGCTTTCTTTTATGTAGGTTGCAATTATTGGATGCCTTTCAATTATTACCAAAGAATACACCTGCAAACAAAAAGCGAAGCTGCCTTTCCTTTTTTTGTATGCGCATGTCTGAAAGGCGCCAATTTTATAATAATCTATAGTAAAATTAATACCTATTTAGAGGTACCAGCCGTTTTAGTAACTTAACGTATGCGGCTTCTTGAACCATCTGAACCCGCATGAAAAAAATTAGGTTATGACCTTTGTCATGTCAAATGCTTGACATATTTCTTATTGCATTGGCGTAGTGACTTGAAATTTCATATTATCAGTGGCGGTTTGTAATAATACAAATTAATTTTATGAAATTCATAAAATTCAAAAGATGTTGACATAATAAAAGAATATAAAAGAAGCGCACTAATTTTAAAAACAATGTTTTATTAACTAGATACATAGTTTTCTTAAAAAAATATGGCAATTCAGAGTTCGATTAAGTACAAATTCTAGATTTTAAAAAAAAGACAACGTGATCTTCAAGGCAAAGTTTAATTAGTTTCTAAATCAGAATAACTTTCGGAAAGTGATAGTTCATCATCGGATTCATTGGATACAGAGATCACCATAGGTTCGATGTTTAGTAGGTCCAGTTTGTTTTCTACTTCCCATGCTTCAGAAATAATTTTCTCTGTATGATTTATGTAATTCTGCCAGTGTTGCTCCGGTACATTTTTTACAACGTCATTCCATACTTTTAAGACTTCAGTAGGTGACCTTGCAGTTTTCGTAATAGCTTGGTTATAATGCCTTTTAGTTTCTGACCATACCATTTCGATGGCATTAAAATGGCAATGATAGGGTGGTAGCCTGAGAACACAATGACCATGCTCGGCAGCGTATTTGTCTAAATGATAATTTTTTTCTGGCAAAACTTGCTTTTCAATTATATTCCAAACAGCATCCTTTAAAATGTGATCTGGAAAAGGAATATTCTTTTTTTTGAGCCATTCTAACATGCGTGTTTTACTCCAACTTTTTCTTGGGATTTCTTCATCCAGGCGACTGTGATACGTTGCGTTATCCATTATAATTAACGATGGTTCTTCCAAGTTTACAATTAGTTGCTGTTTAAACCAATTTTCAAAATTTTCGGTGTTCATGTTATCATGGTAATCGCCTGTTTTTTTATTGCATTTAAAAATAAGCGATGCATTTGCCACAAAACCTTTTTTATTACCGGCATGAACAATTACATATCGTGTCCCACTTCCAGTTATTTTTAAATCACTGTGTTTAGTACCATCTTGCCACATTCTTCTGTCCCCGCTTTTACTAAAAACCCATGTCTCATCCAGAAAAACAGGTGTAAAGAGCTTTTCGCTTTTAGCAGCATGGTATTTGTTCAAAAATAATATTCTTTTTAATCTGACTGCAGGCATTTCAAAATAAATGTTTTCTTCCATCCTGTTTTTTGAAATGAAAACCCATTTTTTTAATTCCCAAATATAACGAACCTTTGGAAATCTTAGTTTCTGGAGACTCTTCGATAAATTGCCGTAAAATAGTTTCTACTGTGATTTTATCCTTTCGCGCATACATTTTATAAATTACTTCCCTCAAACAATGCAGGGTATTTTTTGTAATTCGGGTTTTGCTCCGGGAAACGCTTGCAGACATATTTCTTCTAAATTCGAAATCTGTAGCTCTGTTTGGTTTTTCAAGATTATATAATGTGCTTTCTGGAACTTTTAGTGCTTCGGACGCTTTTTGAATTGCCTTAAATCGAGATCCTAAATCGTTTTGAAAATAGTTTACTACATTAAGCATAAGTTTTTTGGATTCATCAGAATATCGCATTTTTATATCTTATTTTGCGTTATGACATTAACATGAAATCAAAATTTGACGTAACTTCAAAAACGTGACATCTAATAAATTAGTTACGACGTTCATTTTTGTTGGTAATTTTTTGTTTCAACCGATTTATTAATAATAAATAAGGATGGTCTTATTCTAAATGGGTATAAAATTTACTATACTTGTCATACTTCACTTTGTCGACCAATTATATCTCCGATATCTAAAATCATTTTCTCAGTGTATTTACTAAGTTATCTGTCAAGGTAGGTCTCTCAAGGTCATAAATTTTTGTTACCAAAACATCAAAGAGATTGCGTCGGGCTTCGCTTCTTGTTACATGGTGTATTCTTTGTTATTACCATGAACCAGGATTATTTAGGTTACCATTGAAACATGTAGTCATCAAAACCATCTTTATTTAGTATTGTCAACTGTCATGTCAAAATGTCATTGTTCATCTTACATAAGCCATATTTTTGTGATCTAGCGTCTTTAAGCGGATTAACAGTGTAGCTTAAGCGTGACCTCATAACGGTGACGTCACGCTTAACTTCGCAAAAATGGAAATATCTAGCGATATTCTGACATGTGACAACGACATTTCTCTCACGACACATACATACTTTACTTTGTTTATTTTTTTCTTTCTGAATTTCTGAATCTGTAGTAAGCAAAATAATATTAATATACCTAATAATATTGCTTTTGTTAAAATTTGCGATCTTAGAATTTAGAATGAAAAGGAGGAGAGACTCTTAAGAAGCTCTCAAGAAGAACAAAAAGTTTGCAAATAATTTCTTCAATTCTAAGAGACCATCATATCAGATCAATTTATGAGGAAGAATGGATAAGCCGTAATCTAAATTATGACTTTTATATTTTATTTCGAATGTCTAAAGAAACATTTTATGATTTTTTGAAAGTCGATTGGTCGACTCTCTATCAATTTATTCTGTCAATGCTGTCAATTTAATGCCGCACAACAGCTGAACCGCTTCAAAGTTTTCTGGCGCACTCCTTCCGCTTCAAGCGTTTTTAAGCGTGACGTCATTACTTATTCGCGAAAATGAATCGCTTTAATCCGCTTAAAGACGCTAGATCGCAAAAATATGGCTATACAGTAGTTACATTTGACATACAGGATACATCTATCAAATGTCAGTGTTCATCTTACATACAGTAGTTACATTTGACATACAGGATACATCTAACACCTTCCACTTTTTAAAAGAAATGTCGAGCGACGAAGAGTTTTCATACACACCACCTGAAATCGCTGAAAATGCGAAAAATGTATCCAATAATTTATTACCTGCAAAATCAAAAAAGGTAGGTCTATGATAAATTTTATGGTTTTTTGGAGGGTAGCAAGAGAAGTATAAAAAAAAGCAATGTTGTTGAATTCAAATAAAATTTCTTCTTCGTAGAAAAAATAGTGTATGCAACTCTCATGTAATGGTTATTAATACACTCGCATTAACCATACGAAACTCGCCTTCGGCTCGTTCCGTATCCCGATTAATGCTTGTGTATTAATAACCATCATTACATGATCGTTGCATAATATACTATTAAAGGATACTTTAAACCGAAAAGCATCCTTTAAGTAATAATTGGGTTTCATAATGGTCAAATCAATGTAAAGTCGATTTAAACCGCAAAGTGCCGAATTCTGGCCTTTATAGCGGTAAAGTCTACTTTATAACGTTATTTAACCTCAAACAACATGCAACAAACAAATTTACTTGTCACAATCTAAACGAAATTATTTGGAAATGAATATATCAGATAGTGAAATAAGAAGACGCTTAAAATATATAGAGCACGTCACCGACATTTTGAAGAGTATGACGATATTTCTTTTTTCGAAGGATTTCGATTAACAAAGCCGAAAATTGTACATATTTTAAAGCAAATAGGAGATCGCCTGGCTTGTACAAATAGCTGTGTTTATTGAAAGTTAATTGCACATTAATGTTAAAGTGATAAACTTTGTAGGGGTAGTCATACAGCTAAATGGAGCAATTATTGTTAACTTTAAGATTTCATGCATTCAATAACGCGTTTTTCATTTTCCACTAATTCTAACAACCTAAGTTTTCATTGATCACTGTTTACACTACCACTACACCAACACTAACACTTTACACTATCTTACGCGCGTTTCGATAACCAAGTTATCTTCTTCAGAGACTGAAGGTATCACGACTAGTTCATTTTACATAATGCCTTCAAAGCTCCAAATCCAACTAGTTAATGTCACTGTGACATTTAACACATCTGGTAAAAATAAGAGCAAAAAAAAAGAAATCCCCTAGTTTCAGCGATACCGTACACTAAAAACCAAGACATAATATAATAAAGAGCACTTTAAATAAAGACAACTTTAAAAATATTTATGAAATTAAACTCACTTTACCGCAGTTGGAAAGAACACTTTACCTAAAAGCCTCCTTTTCATAATATGAATTTACTAACATATTATGAAATCGGCCCTAATAATACAAAACATGATATAATATACAAATTTAATATATTATAATATCGTACATCATACTAAATATTGTATTATGCCAATGTAACTCAAAAGTCTAGGGTAGATTTTACAATTCTGCCACTGAATAATAAGACCTTTCAAGCAGAAATGCCTTTGTAAAACTTGGGAACTCATTAAATGTATTTGCCACTTTTAATTCTAAAGGTAGCTGATTAAATAATTGGCATTGAAGGTGATGGAATTTTTTACCAGATCTGAGGTGGGCATTGTTAAATAAATATCGAAATTTTTTCTTCTAGTAGGGTTACTATGAATTGGTCTCTCAGTTAAATTGTGAAAGTGTTTTCGAAACAAACACACGGATTCCAAAATGAATAGAGCGAGAAGAGTTCAAATTTTGTATTTTTTAAAATAGAATTCGCAATGCGTCCTATTACTAAACCATAAATGTAACAAATAGCTCTTTTTTGTAATTTGAAGATAGATGTGAAGAGGTGCAAACTACAAGATCCTCAGAAATGCAATCCATAGCGAACAAAGAGCAGCAAGTTGTTAAAGCAGTAGAAGAATCAAGCTGTTTAGACACATATTTAATGGCAGAACAAGCAGATGATAATTTTCCACATTTTCCACAAGTTGTCCACATGTACAAACCATTTAAGGGCACCTTCAATATGGTTACATTGAAAAATCGAATTTGCAGATCTTATTAAGTCATTGTTATGTTTGAGAGGTTGCAAAACTCCTTTGTAAGATAAAACTAAAGTTTTCTCAGCGTTAAAACAAAGCCCGTTCGAGTAAGAGACGTAAGAGCTGAAATATTATGTAATTAATATGGATGGGTACATATACATTCCCTACACCTACTTATTGTATAAAGTTTTGTTTTTGTTTACTAAATTCCGACGAACAATTGGCAGCGGCCTATTGTAACTACATTTTCTTGCCATCTATAGTCCATTTAATAACCAGGAGGAGTAATTTCAGAAGCTTTACCCACACCACTAAAAGTTACTAGATTAGTTACTAAAGAGCGTGTTCCGCATTAGTCGTGTTCAAAATCTATTAAATATGCCTTGATTGACTTGACGCGGAAACTAGCCAATCATAGATAACCCTTATGTCATGAAAATGATTCTTAAGATGTCTAGTTGAGATGTAAACAAACAGGGTATTCTATAACCTGTAAAACTTATGCAGTTTGGTTGTTTTCTATTTGATATTACTGAGAGATTGAAGTTGATCGTTTTATTGTAGTTAGATTAAAGGTTTCTTTTTGAAATTATTTTGTCTTGTAACTATATCGATTTTATAATTGCAGTAATGCACGTAAATGTTAAGATATCACTTTCGTATATTCTGGCATTTTGGTGAACATATTCGGTAAATTAAAGGTGAAAATGTTTTTAAAACCGGTCATATAATTTAATGTGGAGCTGACTTCAATGAGAAAATAATCAAAAACTTATGTATGGGATCTTTTACAATTTCACATGAAATCACCATCATACTAAATGAGACCTAGACTTGTTAATGTTATTGTATATAGGGCCATCATTAATAAAATCCGATTTTTGCTCTTAGTTTTGATAATGTTTTTCATCCAATGAATAAAATGGTTCCAGTAAAGTTATTGCTGATTAAATGTCAATTAATTGTTAACGCTTTATTTATTAAAAATATTCTACAACTTTTGCTTTACAACAACTATATTACACTGTCAAATATTAACAATAGAATAATAGAATAAGTTCCTTGTGTATATTCAAAAGTTATACACAATACAAATTCATATGATAAATGTGATGTATAAAATCTGATTCATTGGTTTAAATGTATCCTACCAAACATAGTAGTAAAAATATATAATAGGTACTTGTACAAAAGAACTATCGAGACACAACAAAGTTTCTGGGAAGAATATAAAGTTTGGGGTAATTCACGTAGGTATATTATATATTTCCCAGAAACTTTGTGTCTCGATAGTTCTTTTGTACAAGTAGTATATATTTCTACTACTATGTTTGGTAGGATACATCTAAACCAATAAATCAGATTTTATACATCACATTTATCATATAAATTTGTATTGTGTTTGACTTTGAAATATACATAAGGAACTTATACATTTGAGACTAAAGTAAAATGCACGCGGACGTCTGCCCCGGTCGGTTGAGGCAATTTATACGATTTGACGGGTAATTCGGATTGAAAATGACATCTGTTCAGAATGAGAGGCACTGAGAGACCTACCGACTACCTAGTTATTACAGAAGCATAATATAAAATAACTTTGCTAATTTAGAATAATAATTGTTTTGTAAAATCTTATTTATTAAAAATCTTAGGAAAACGCTTAGAATCGCCAACTTTATTTTGCCTATTGCATAGATGAGATGAAATATAAAACTTTCCTAACGAAAAACAAATTGCTAGCCTACCTTACCAACCATTCTGAACGTATGTCCATTTTCAATTCGAATTACCCACCAAATCATATAAATGCTTTAACCAATCAGGACAGACGTCCGCATACATTTTACTGTAGTCTATACATCTGTATCTGAAGATTCAGTTTCACAAGATTCCGTTTCATCTGAGCTTCCAGTGTTGGCAGATATTATCATGTCATCCATTATTCCATCCAGTGTGGACATTTTTTGCTCTTCCTTAATGACATGCTGTATACATTTCTGCCAATTTTCAATAATAGGCCTTTGACGTCTGCCAACTTGAAAGTTGTGTTTTTAGCTGCTACCTCATTCTTTATTTGTGCCCATATCAATTCTATGGGATTTAACTCACAATGGTATGGTGGCAGCCGTAACACAATTTTATTGGATTCTTTGGCTATTTCATCGACAACATACAAATTATGGTTATCTTTATGTTGTCGGATTAGGTATAAGATTTCACACCTCTTTATATTTACATCAAATGGTATATTTTTAGTATTTAACCATTCCTGCATTTCAGCTTTTCTTGATGATGAGGAAGAAATCTTTCCAACTTTTCGACTATGATATGATACATTATCCATCACAATCACAACAGCAGCATTATCAGGTAACCTGTAGGAGTTTTCAGGCCAGTGGATAAACCTTCGGTAAACGCCTGATGACTACCGGTTACATTCTGGTCCTCCCATGTTTTCCTCTACTATGACCTTCATTAGTCCAAGTTTCATCTAAGTAAAAGATTGGCCTGTTTTCTTTTCTATATTCTAAATAGTTCAACCTCCATCTACAGATATCATCACGTTCTATTAATACACTTTTACGATTTTTCTTCAAATATATTATATAATAAATAAACATTTGACTCTTCAAAGTTACACACTTACTTGAAGTTAATTTGTTTTAAGAAAGTATATAAGGATGACCGGGACAATTGTAGCAAATCTGAACGTTTCTTCAAAGCTATTAAAATTTTATCCACTGTAGGTAACTCATTTTTGAAAAAAAAATCATGCACTATTCTTCGAACTGAATTTTTATACCCTTCATCACAATTTTTGAGAAGTCCCGGACTTCCACCACTATTTTTTGGGCTGGTAATTGTTCCACTACTACGGTATTCCTTCAATAGTCTGTAAACTGTTGACTGTGCAATCTGTTGTAAGTCTATGGGCTATCACATCAGCAATGCCGTGTTCTAATTTGACACTTGCTTAAAAATTATTCTGACGTATGTAATATCATATCTGAATTATATATTGTGTAAAGTATATTAGTAAAATAGTTTATTAATAATATTTATTCTTTCGTCCGTCGTTCCACCCAACAATTGGTAGCAGAGCGTGGTTGCTGGTATAAAAAAATATAGTCTGTGAAACTGAAATTTTTTCGAAATGAGCACGTTGACAGCAACCGCTTCGTCGTCGTACCATCGCATCGAAGCCCTAACAAAAGAAAACTACGATACGTGGTGTCTACAAGCGCAAGCAGTGCTAATCAAAAATGGCCTGTGGGAATACGCAAGTGGAGAGATATCTGAACCGATTTCAACCAGCGACGAGACGGAAAAGAAAGAATTTCTGAAAAAAGATCTACTAACTCGGTCAGAATTATTATTACTTATTTCACCATCAGAGTTGAAACAAATAAAAGGCTGCGAGACTTCGTACGAACTTTGGCAGAAACTGAAAAGCATTTATCAAAGTACGGGTCCCGCAAGAAAAGCAACACTGCTGAAGCATCTCATACTGAAAAAGTATGATAACGGTGACGTACGCGAACATCTAAATGACTTCATGAATACTGTCGATAAATTAGCAGATATGGACATTACTCTTCAGATCTGCTGAGTATCATGATGCTATACAGCTTACCCGCTTCATATGAAAATTTCAGAATAGCGGTAGAATCTAGAGATACACTACCAAAGCCCGAAGAGCTGAAAATTAAAATTATAGAAGAAAGCGAAGCTAGAGATAATCAAGATCTGAGAAAGGAAAGAAGAGAAGGTGCGTTCTATTCCAAAAAGAAGCTGAAATACTGCCAGAAATGTAAGAAACAGAAACTGATGAATGCTGGAGTAAGAAAAATAAACGTTAACAAAATCAAACATTCCAGAAAAGAGAAGAGAAAAACTTCAGTATAACGCCTACTTGTTTGTCAATTACCTCTGCAGATACCTGGTGCCTTGACAGTGGTTGCACGTCCCATATGTGTGCACAGGAAGAACATTTTGTGAACATGAATTCTGAAACTGGAACTTTGCGGTTAGCGTCTGAAAATCACACTACTAAAGTTGAAGGTAAAGGTAAAGTACGTATAAACATCCAAAATGAAACAATTAACCTTATTGATACATTATATGTACCTACCCTGGCAACAAACCTGATGTCAGTCTCAAAGATCACTGAAAAAGGAAACACCATATTGTTCACAAAAGATAAGGCATACATTAAAAACCAAAAAGGTGAAGTAACTCTAACTGCTACAAAAGAAAACGGTCTGTACTACACAAAGGGAGAAAAAGCAAATATAGCAAAAACTGTTAACAATATTGAAATTTGGCATCGTAAACTTGGACATATTAATGAGAATGACTTAAAGTTAGCTGCAAACAAGAACCTAATTAAAGGATTGGTATTAGAAAAAGGAAATTTACCGGACTGCGAAGTATGCATTAAAGGAAAGATGGCTAGACTACCATTTTCATCCCTAGACGGACCACAGTCTACACAAGCTCTGGAAATTGTGCATAGTGACGTCTGCGGACCAGTCAACACTGAGACTCTAGCCGGATCAAAATATTTCCTGACATTTCTGGACGACTACACTAAATATTGTTATGTCTACTTCATATCGCACAAAAGCGAAGTTTTTGAGAAATTCAAAGAATACAAAAGCAAAGTTGAAAAATTTCACAACAAACCGATAAAAAGCTTACAATCTGATAACGGAAAGGAGGACTGCAATATAGAATTTGATAACTTCCTGAAACAAAATGGAATCAAGAGAAGGCTCACATCACCTTACACACCTCAACAGAACGGCCAAAGCGAACGCAAAAATAGGTCTCTTCTTGATAGAGCACGGTGTTTGATGATCGAAGGTAACATACCTCAAAAAATGTGGGCCGAGGCGGTATACACAGCGAATTATCTCATTAACAGAAGCCCAGCTAAAGCCCTGAAAGGTTGTACACCATTTGAAAAATGGACCGGCCGTACTCCATCTGGAAATCACCTACAGATTTTTGGGTGTAAAGCTTTCGTCCTAAACAAAAATAGAAAAGGCAAATTTACACCAAAATCTGTAGAAGGAGTTTTCATGGGCTATGCACAGCTAGCAAAAGGTTATCGCATTTATATTCCTGAAAAACAAAGTATTGTAATAAGCAGAGACGTAAAATTTATTGATAAAATGTATTATAAGGGTGAAGACCGTACCGAAGAAAACTATGAAGAGTTTTTAAAGGAGCTTGAAGAACAAGAACACATGACTCCTGATAAAGAAAATAAGGTTAATAAAAATACCGACATAAAGGGGAAGAAACAACAAAGAAAGAAGAACAAAGACTTACCTATCATAGAAGTCGAGTTCTCATCAAAACCTACCCATGAAAATGAAGTTATACCTCCTGAGCGAGAATCTGAAAATAATGAGCTTGAAGTCAACGAAGAGCCTGAAATCCGAGAAGGTATAAGTCATGAACCATTGAACATAAGAAGTTGTATAAACGAAGAGTCAAGACCCCGTAGAGAAAGTAAAATTCCGAATTGGCATCATGATTATGAGATGACAAATACAGTTTCATGTTGTGGTGAGAATCAAGAACCATTAAATGTAGACGTAGATGAACTCACATTTATATGTAATAAGGATTTCGAAAATGAGGAATGGCATGACGCTATTAAAGCAGAAGTAAAAGCTCACATTAAGAATGGAACTTGGAAAAATGTTAAGAAAGAAAAGGATATGAAAATTATTGATCACAAAATGGTTTTGAAAAATAAATGGACTCCAGAAAAAGGAGAGATAAAGAAGTCCAGACTCGTTGCGCGCGGATTTGGACAAAGACCTGGGATTGATTTCAATGAGACATACGCACCAGTTGCCAAATTAAGTAGCATTCGAACTGTAATTGGACTAGCTGTCGAAGAAGATTTGAAACTTAACCAAATGGATGTCACGACAGCATATCTCAATGGCGATCTAGTAGAAAACATATTCATGAAGTTTCCAGAATATATCGAGCAATATATTGCCGAAATTATGGTAGACGCATGCGATAAAGATGATTTTATTTTGTATGATAAAGCAAAGAAGATGCTAGAAGATATGAGAAGTATCGAACAAGAAAAAGTATGTCACCTCAAAAAGGCTCTCTACGGGCTAAAACAAGCAGGAAGACAATGGTATACAAAATTAGACAATGAACTAAAGAGAATAGGATTTCAAGCGTCGAAAGCTGATCCTTGTGTCTACATATTAGCCAAAGGAGGAGAGAAGACAGTAATTGCCATATATGTAGATGATCTCCTTATTGCTTATTCTTGTCCAAAAATACTGGCTGAAATCAAAGAAAAGTTAAGCGAAATATTTGAAATGAAAGATTTGGGACAACCAAAATGTATAATCGGAGTTGATTTGGAATACAAAGAAAATAAAATAAAATTAACCCAAAAGAAATTTATTCTAGAAACTCTAAAGAAATTTAATATGCAGGATTGCAAAATTTCTACCACACCGATGGAAGTTAATTTAAATCTGGAGCCTAATACGAAAGGAGGAGCAGAGAATTTGCCTTACAGAAACCTAATTGGAACACTTATGTATGTTTCAGTTGCTACCCGACCTGACGTAACGTACGCTGTAAATTATTTATCAAGATTCAATGATTGTTTTGGACCAGAGCATTTCAAATCAGCAAAGCGAATATTACGATATCTTAAAGGTACGATCGATGTTGGTTTAACATACTCCAAATCACAAGAGCCATTAGAAGGTATGGCAGATTCTGACTGGGGTGCTTGCAAGTTGGACAGAAAGTCCTGTTCCGGTTACATTTTTAAATACGCAGGAGCAGCTATCAGTTGGGCATCCAAGAAGCAAAGAAGCGTAGCATTATCAACAGCAGAATCTGAATACACAGCTTTGACAGAAGCTGCAAAAGAAGCTGTTTATCTTAGATCACTGTTCAGAGATTTGAACATTGATTTCGGACAAATAACAATTTGGAGTGATAATCAAGCTGCCATAAAATTAGGATATAACCCCATAGTATCCCCTAAGTCAAAACACATAGACCTTAAGGTTCACTACATAAGAGATTGTGTTAATCAAGGAATCCTGAATATCACTTACAAGTGTACAGAAGAAATGGAGGCTGACCTTTTGACGAAGTTATTACCAGGACCCAGATTAACAATGCTGAGAGTCAAACTAGGTCTTCTGCATTAGTGCTGTGAGGAGGAGTGTTGTAAGTCTATGGGCTATCACATCAGCAATGCCGTGTTCTAATTTGACACTCGCTTAAAAATTATTCTGACGTATGTAATATCATATCTGAATTATAAATTGTGTAAAGTATATTAGTAAAATAGTTTATTAATAATATTTATTCTTTCGTCCGTCGTTCCACCCAACACAATCCTGTAAGAAAAATGTTGAGCATTTAATACTATTGTTACTTTGAAACTTATAATGACAACTTACCGGCTGCTTGAGAAATTTTGGATATAACATTAATAGTTTTAGTATTTGGCTTTTTATCCAATATTTGTTTATACATATTTATTATATATTATTTTTCTGACATTCCTAAATGGTCTAGACTTAGCCGTTTTCGTGGTTTTGGCGGACTACGCAAATAAATGGTACTTGGAGTAGAAGGATCCTTAATCGCAGAAATTCAACAAACAGGAGTTCTGAGAAGAACTGTTTTAACCAAATAGAGTGGAAAACTAAGTGAAAATTATGAAATAACAAGGGAACGGATACGATGATAATAACAAATATAAATATTATATATGTCAGAAGTCATAACTGTCATCTATCACGAGATGTCAATGCTAAAAAGTGCTGTTTGAAACCGGTTGCAATCTGACCAATCAGAGATCTACAGAATTGCCAACTTAAATTCAAATTACTCCTCCTGGTTTTTAAATGAACTATAGACGCATATTGCCATCTATGTATATACAGTATAAGTCACAGTTTCATGTTATGAAAATTGAGGGCGGTGTGGCAGCCTTAATACTGAATTCTGATAAAATAATTTTTTCTTCTTTTTTATTTACTTTTTTCTTTCTTGATCCAATAGGATGTCTCTTAATTTTATGATATTCACAATTTTCCATGTTTCATCTTTATTTTCTTCTGCTTCCAACACTGAGTTTCTTTTTAGACAATCTGTTTCCAGATTATCTTTTCCAGGAGTGTATTCTATTTTAAAGTCGTATTGTGACAAATAATACGTTAATTCATTCAGCTCTTCATCGGTTCTCTATTTAAGATTCATGTTTTCAAGTAAAAGATTTTCCTATCAGCCAGTATTACCAATACCTTACTGCTTTTTTAATGGCCAAGCATTCCAAGTATATTGCTTTCTTCCTCTTTTGAGATTCATTGAGTTTTTTTTGAAAAGTTTCTCTTTGCCATTTGTTTGTGTTCGCTTTAAAATTGCACCAATTCCTTTCAATGATGAATCTGTATGAATATTTATTTGTAAATTTGTTTAAAAAAATTTCCGGTATTGGTTGTGAACATAACAGATCTTTTATCTTGTCAAAGGATATTTGGCAATCTGGGGACCAAATAAATTTTTGATATTTTCTCGGTAAATTGTGCAATGAATCCAGAATTATTGAACATTTTAGTATATACACGTGATAAAAGTTGATTTTGGAACAGGAAAATTCTTGATTGAATTATGTTGTATTATATGACCAAGATACAAATGTTATATTTCTGTTGTTTATTAATTTTATTTCATAAAGACCAAGATACTTCTAATGAAAAGGTGCATTTTGTGAATTTTAACCTAAAATTTTCCTTTTGTATAGCTTGTAGCAATTGTGTTAGATGATTAATATGTTCAAAGAAATATTTTGAGAATATTAGAATGTCATCATTGTAATTAACTGCGAAATCAGTGTTATATTTTCGCAATAAATTGCTTAATATTCTGTGAAATACTGCTGGTGACGTTTTTAGTCCAAAAGGTAGGCAAGTCCATTGAAAATGTCCTTCTTGTGTTACAACCACAGTATTTTTCCTATCTTCAATTCATATTGAAATTGACCAAAATGCAGAGTTTATATCCAGCGTCGAGTTACTGGAGCATCAAATGGGTTATGATTCTTCCAATAGCTTTTTATCCAATAATCTTGATATTTGTTCTTTTATTTCTTTCTTGTCATCTACCTTACATCTATATGGTCTTTTACTATAATATTTATCGGTTAATAAGTAAATTTTTTGCTTCATAGCCTTTGTCTACCAATATCATATTTGTCTCTAACAAAAAACTGATTTGTGTTTATCAATCAATTTATTGATATCATTTTTTTTATCCCAATCTAGATGATTATTTTCATAAATTGAATAGATGAGGCTTTTACTTGATGAAGTTCCATACTAAACGTTGAAATAAGACAATTTAATTTGTTTTAATCTTCATTTTATTTTGAACTAACGTTCAAATTAAATTAGTGACGCGTTTCGCTACACAGTAGCACTAGTTTGAAAAAGCTACTGTGTAGCGAAACGCGTCACCAATTTAATTTGAACATTAGTTCAAAATAAAATGAAGATTAAAACCAATTAAATTGTTTTATTTCATCGATTATTTTCATCTCAAAATTGGTTTAATTAATATATTCATTAAAATTTACTCTACATTCTCCTGAACTATTTTTTATACTTTCTTCACCTGACAATGTAGGATATATTTTAGTTACGTTTAATACACTTCAGAAAATTAAACTTTCTTGCGTGGATAATTCACGTATACAATAAATAACTATTCTTTACATAGATTCCATTATTGTTTGTTTATTGAATAGACATTTTTTTTTGTTTCAGGTTATCTTCTTTGAGACCAATACAGCCTCGAATTGTACCTATGGGACCAAGCATATCAAATTTAAGTGATAACAAACATATTGTTAGTAATTCAGCAAGAAGGCTAGAGGTAATAATTTCAACAGTTTTATATATGGTGTGATCCATTTAAGATCTCAACACATAGTTATAGCTTTTTATTGACATTTGATGAACTTTAAATTTTGGTGGTTTAAAAAGGTCGGCAATGGGACTATTTTTACTTATTAACATTTGATATATGTTAGTAGCGTACATTTTTCGGTTTCAAAACGTCGATTTAAAAAAAAAATATTAGCGATTTTTTTATTGGACTTTTGGTTACCACACTGTAAAGAGTATCCCTTGAAACACTTGTAAATTTTGAGTACTGTAACGTCACCGGTATCTGAGATGTACGTTGTCAAAAATTGTTTTATTTTTATTTTTGAACGTCCCAGTATACATGCTAATTGACGTTTTATGAACTCCAAATTTGGTGGTCAGTAAAAGACAATTAGTTGAGTGGTTGCCCTTATGAATATTGGGTTTGTATCGCGACGTATTTTCCAATGATTTTTTATTAACTATTGTTTGAAATTGATAATTGAAAAGAAAATTTAGAATAAAATTTCACCACATCCAACAGAAAATCTACAATTGTTTCATACCTATATTCAGATTGTCAGTATTAACAAGAAATTGGTGACATGTAACTTTGTAATTTATTCATTAGACCATCAATACTTTTTTAATGCTTAGTAATAATATCAAAATTTATAATTGTCTAACCCAGATAGAAATCATTATATTTCGACCACCTGAATAAAAATTTACAAATATACAGAGAACAACAGTTTATTGATTGAATTCTAATTTAGGTTCCATCAAATTAAATGATGTATATTTGTATTTTTGAATATTTATTTTCTCCTAGTTTGATGCAACCAGTTCTGTTTTTATTATTTGATATTTTGAAGTGAAAAATCAATTTTTAAAAGAAAATTTAATGATACAGTGTGACCCAGTTAAGATAGCAACATTTTTAGGAGGCTTCAAAACGTCGATTTTTCAAACAAAATTATTAGCGATTTTTTTATTGGACTTTTGGTTGCTACAGAAACTCCTAAAGGTAAATCTTGATTAATGTAACTTCACCGATGTCTGATATGCCAAAAATTGTTTTTTGATTTTAGAACGTCCTTGAATACACGCTAATTGACGTTTTAGGAACAACAAATTTTGGTGGTTAGTAAAAGTCAATTAGTTGAGTGAGTGTCCTTATGAATATTGGGTTTGTGTCGCGACGTAGCTAAATAAATATTTTTCAATGATTGGTATTTCCATCATGCCCAATAAACAAAATTCCATGCCTTTACCTTTACGCTCTTATTTTTAATTAGGTAATTTAAACGAAATTAAAAAGCAGGCTTTGATTTTAGTTCCTGTGCAAATGTAATAATAATTTGATTTACCTTAATTGGACTTGCTATTGAAATAACAATTATTTCTCTAAAGCAAAATGGTTGAAAAATTATTGGTACAAGAAAAAATTGAAATTATACGTCTTCGTGGAGACAACGACCGAAGCTTTAGAGAAGTATGCCGAATATTTAACAATATACATCAATATTGTCTCCCTGTTAACAGTAACTCATTACTCAGAATAAACAATGTATTTAATGAACCATTTTGTTTTAGAGAAATGATTATTATTTTAATAGCAAGTTCCATAAAGGTAAATCAATTTTTGCGTAAACTGACATTTGCACAGGAACTAAAATCAAAGCCTGCTATTTAATTTCGTTTAAATTACCTAATTAAAAATAAGAGCGTAAAGGTAAAGGCATGGAATTTTGTTTATTGGGCATGATGGTAATACCAATCATTGAAAAATATTTATTTAGCTACGTCGCGACACAAACCCAATATTCATAAGGACACTCACTCAACTAATTGACTTTTACTGACCACCAAAATTTGTTGTTCCTAAAACGTCAATTAGCGTTCTAAAATCAAAAAAACAATTTTTGACATATCAGACATCGGTGAAGTTACATTAATCAAAATTTACCTTTAGGAGTTTCAAGTGATACTCTGTAGCAACCAAAAGTCCAATAAAAAAATCGCTAATAATTTTGTTTGAAAAATCGACGCTTTGAAGCCTCCTAAAAATGTTGCTATCTTAACTGGGTCACACTGTATCATTAAATTTTCTTTTAAAAATTGATTTTTCACTTCAAAATATCAAGTAATAAAAACAGAACTGGTTGCATCAAACTAGGAGAAAATAAATATTCAAAAATACAAATATACATCATTTAATTTGATGGAACCTAAATTAGAATTCAATCAATAAACTGTTGTTCTCTGTATATTTGTAAATTTTTATTCAGGTGGTCGAAATATAATGATTTCTATCTGGGTTAGACAATTATAAATTTTGATATTATTACTAAGCATTAAAAAAGTATTGATGGTCTAATGAATAAATTACAAAGTTATATGTCACCAATTTCTTGTTAATACTGACAATCTGAATATAGGTATGAAACAATTGTAGATTTTCTGTTGAATGTGGTGAAATTTTATTCTAAATTTTCTTTTCAATTATCAATTTCAAACAATAGTTAATAAAAAAAAATGTATGTGGTTATTTTTAGGTGCTGAAAAATTGCATCAATTGTATTTTTGAAAACAAAATTTCGGACGCAAGAAAAAGTTTCCCAGCTGTTCTACGGGCCCTCCAGTCCAAACAAGCACGATTGGCTTTTTGTGAGGAGCTGTCACATCATGTAAGTGGAACTAAAGCGATGTTGGAACATCAACAGTTTGATTTAGTAGTTCGATTAATGAACTGCGCTCTTCAAGACGATTCTCCAATGGATGAACATGGTGTAGCCGCCACACTTTTACCACTTGCAACAATATTCTGTAGAAAATTATGTACTGGAATTATCCAGTTTGCATATACTTGCATTCAAGAACACACAGTTTGGAATAATCAACAGGTAATACATTATTTAATAGATGTTAGTCAAAATGACCCATATCAAAATTAAAAATAATTAATTTCTACATATTCCTCTAACATGTTGCATCATCCCTTGGACGACCTCGTTGTGGATTTATCTATTTTTTCTGAATATGCGGCGTCGCATTTGTTTTTCATTTTGTGCTTCCCATCCGTTATTATAGTCTTTCTCAGAATTCTTCAATCGGGCGAGCTTGAGATAGATTGGGGGATTCTTTCATGTTAGCTTCATACCAGTCCCTTGTGAATCTCGCGTAATGGTATGAAGCAAGATCTGACCAGAACATTATATCATCATCTACATGATATGTGTTCAAAAACTGAACCTGTTTAGAGAGATATATCTGGATATAAAGGTCTGCATTCAAATCTTCGCTCCAAAAAACGCCAGTGTAGGACTGTGAGATGAAGCCAGCCTCAGAAATTGCACACCATATCCAAATGTTATCCTTTCTTGTTTTTCAATCTCATAATCGTCATCGGCACCTCAGCCATTAGGCTTTTTGTGCTCTTGGTTGTACCGTTTGTGTAAAGAAAAATGTAGTCTTTATCAGACTCAACAGTCTTTTCACTAGGTCCCTCTTGGAGAAATCCTCCATTGGGTGCACTAGTCCTAGGAGTCTATATCTCCTGTTACATGTGCTTCCTAAGGGTACAGTGACCGGTGAGTAATCAGCGACTCTGAGGGTATGTACGTCTGATATTTTGTTTGAAACCGCCGAGATGTACAACCACATGCTGCAGTTTTTGATATTCCAAATGCTGGTTCAGAACCAGTGAATGGAGTTTCAGACCCTAGCTTAGCTAGGGTGTCTGCCGTTTCATTGCCTACAATACCCCTGTGTCCCGGGACCCACTTAAGTGTTATCATATTGTAGTTTGCCCGGGTTAAGAGTTTTTGAAGGCAGTCCCAGAAAGTCTAGATCTGATCTGGGGCTCCAGCTCCTGTTCCTATATCAGTTTTAGATCCGTCAGTGTACCACACCAACGTTCCTTCCTGACTGCATGCTTCCAACCCATCCTAGTTTAGCTGGATATGGTATTGTTGGTTGTTGTTAATTGTGGCCAACATGTTATTACTTCTCATTTCAAGAAGTGACTATGGGTGTTGGTTCCTTCGTGCCAATTCCCATTGCATTCCAGTCTGTATGCAGCCATCCTCGCTTCCGCCTTAACATGTAGAGCAAGAGGCGGACGATTGAGTATGGTTTCCATTGCCGCAGTTAGGCTGCTTCTCATCATACCCGTTATGTACAGAGAGGCAAGCCTCTGAAGTTCGGCATTCCTCTGATCTGTCTTTGGCCACCAAACTAAGGATTCATAGGTGACCATGGGGCCAGTGAACGATCCGTGGATTTAGTACCCATGTGTTTCCTACCGCCCGTTATCAGCCATTAGAGCCATTTCTCCTTTATTTTGTCAAGTAGGTGTTTATTCCAGTTTTGCAACCACAAATTATACTCAGATTTTTGACCTCCTGGTTTATACACAGCTGCACGTTGAAGAGGCTTGGCAGTTTTAGTCTCTTAAGCTTCCATTTTCTAGTAAAGGATATGAGCACATTTTTTGCAGGATTCACCCTTAGGAATTCCTTCCTACACCATTTCTCCACCGTTTCCAGAGCTTTTTGCATTAGTTCCGATATAACGTTAGGATGTTTCCCCATTACAAGTATTGTCAGATCATCGTTGCTAGTCGTGATTTCCACGTTGCGGGCGATTCGTTATTCGCAGTTGTTCCCGAGTGGACTAATTTATATTGGTTTTCCGTTGTTGGCGATGTTGAAATTTGATTGGTCATAAAGGTGACGCATGTCATACGATAGAAAAATTTACGTGACAGATTATTGTTGTTTTGTTATTGTTTCTCGTTTTTGTATCAATATATCAAGAAAATAAGACGGTAATGAGTTCTTCAACAGCAAATTTATTATCAAAATAAGTGGAGTTTGACACGATAGGCAGATATCAAGTCACGTGGTACCAACTTCAGTTTTCATTGGCGGAACTGCGAATCACAAATAACAAGATATAAAATTTGGTTATTTGAGAGCAACGACGAACAACACGACAACTACGGTTTATAAACGCATGTATGTGATATCAATGTTTTATTTTCGAGCAGCGAGAATCACGAACAACAACGAATAACAGAGTTTATAAATCCAGGTTAATTTATATTGCTTTTTCGTTGTTGGCGAGGTTGAAATTTGATTGGTCACAAAGGTGACGCACGTCATATACGACACAAAACGTGACAGATTATTATTGTTTTTTTATTGTTACTCGTTTTTGTATCAATTTATCAAGAAAGTAAGATAGTAATGAGTTCTTCAACAGCAAATTTATTATCAAAATCAGTAGAGTTTGACACGATTGGCAGATATCAAGTCACGTGGCACTTACCTCAGTTTTCATAGTTGGAAATCACGAATAACAAGATATGAAATTTGGTTATTTGAGAGCAACGAATAACGAACAACAGAGTTCATAAATCCAGCTTAACTTTATACATGATATCCCTTCATTCTTTGATTGTGCGATATATTGTTGATTTGTTTATGCTTCGATCTCGATAAATATAAATGCTATACAGTAGTCGCCAATTACTTAGATGTACTAAAATGAGCCTAGGGAGATTATGACTGACAACCATTATTCAGACGAATAAATTATGATAGGCAGTGGTATCGGTTCAAGTGTGTGTGAGGGAAAAATGGCACGGAAATTACTCCATTTGCCACAGAATTTTGGAAATTGTCTTGTTCAGTTTAGATAGTAACGTTGGACTCCTTCAATAAATTTATTAATAAATCATAAATCATTCTATTAGCATTATTTAGAATGTGGCTAATATTTAGCGGAGGGTTATAATTCAACTTCATAAGCGACTAAACTGAACATTTGGATCTCACGACGTTATTAGAGCAACCAAAAAAGATGTGATTCAAATCACAATAAGAATATTCGTTACAACTACAGGATGATAATCTAATAATACCAAGTTTTGCAAGGTGTGCAGGAAATCTCCCGTGATTGGTTTTAAGTCTAAATATAATAAATATATAGTGAATATATATTCGGGAGGAAGGGGTAATGTAGAATTAATGTGAAAGTACTGGTTTGTAGAGGATCTAGATATATTTGTCCACTCCTGTTTCCATTTATTGGCAATTCTTTGACTTATTGTGCTGTTTATATCTGCTGATGTGAAAATATTTCAGACTTGTCCATTTATAACTGCATCCTTCGCTAACAGGTCGGCCCTTTCGTTCCCAGTTATATTGCTATGACCCTTAAGTCCAAAAGCATAGATTTGATACTACATAGTACAGTACATCCAATACATCTGATATGAGTAGATTTTATTGAATCGATAGCAGATTTAAAATCAGAAAGAATTACATCATTACTTAGTTGGTTTGTAATCAACCAATTGAGGCTTTTCAGTATAGCTACGAGTTCTGGTATATATATGCTACATATATCGGGTAATTTGTAATCATATGATAAGTTCCAAATAAAAATCCCACATCCTACCTCATCGTTCGTTTTAGATCCTTCTGTATATATGAATATTTTATTAACAAAGTTTGACAATATTGATTTCAGAAGGACTGCATTGATTTTATTGGATGGTGAATATTTGGGAATTATATCTCTGTGACTCGGTTCAAGTGGTTCATTAATTATTATACTAACAAAATAAGATTTATTTTGCTAACGTACTGAGATCCATCTGCAAAAGATATACCTTACACTATTTACAATTTTAGTCTTTCCGAGAAACCATTGTTTTACAATATTTTCGATAGCAAACGAATGTATAGTAAATTTTATACCCATTTAGAATAAGACCATCTTTATTTATTATTAATAAATCGGTTGAAACAAAAAATTACCAACAAAAATGAACGTCGTAACTAATTTATTAGATGTCACGTTTTTGAAGTTACATCAAATTTTGATTTCATGTTAATGTCATAACGCAAAATAAGATATAAAAATGCGATATTCTGATGAATCCAAAAAACTTATGCTTAATGTAGTAAACTATTTTCAAAACGATTTAGGATCTCGATTTAAGGCAATTCAAAAAGCGTCCGAAGCACTAAAAGTTCCAGAAAGCACATTATATAATCTTGAAAAACCAAACAGAGCTACAGATTTCGAATTTAGAAGAAATATGTCTGCAAGCGTTTCCCGGAGCAAAACCCGAATTACAAAAAATACCCTGCATTGTTTGAGGGAAGTAATTTATAAAATGTATGCGCGAAAGGATAAAATCACAGTAGAAACTATTTTACGGCAATTTATCGAAGAGTCTCCAGAAACTAAGATTTCCAAAGGTTCGTTATATTTGGGAATTAAAAAAATGGGTTTTCATTTCAAAAAACAGGATGGAAGAAAATATTTATTGGAAATGCCTGCAGTCAGATTAAAAAGAATATTATTTTTGAACAAATACCATGCTGCTAAAAGCGAAAAGCTCTTTACACCTGTTTTTCTGGATGAGACATGGGTTTTTAGTAAAAGCGGGGACAGAAGAATGTGGCAAGATGGTACTAAACACAGTGATTTAAAAATAACTGGAAGTGGGACACGATATGTAATTGATCATGCCGGTAATAAAAAAGGTTTTGTGGCAAATGCATCGCTTATTTTTAAATGCAATAAAAAAACAGGCGATTACCATGATAACATGAACACCGAAAATTTTGAAAATTGGTTTAAACAGCAACTAATTGTAAACTTGGAAGAACCATCGTTAATTATAATGGATAAAGCAACGTATCACAGTCGCCTGGATGAAGAAATCCCAAGAAAAAGTTGGAGTAAAACACGCATGTTAGAATGGCTCAAAAAAAAAGAATATTCCTTTTCCAGATCACATTTTAAAGGATGCTGTTTGGAATATAATTGAAAAGCAAGTTTTACCAGAAAAAAATTATCATTTAGACAAATACGCTGCCGAGCATGGTCATTGTGTTCTCAGGCTACCACCCTATCATTGCCATTTTAATGCCATCGAAATGGTATGGTCAGAAACTAAAAGGCATTATGACCAAGCTATTACGAAAACTGCAAGGTCACCTACTGAAGTCTTAAAAGTATGGAATGACGTTGTAAAAAATGTACCGGAGCAACACTGGAAGAATTACATAAATCATACAGAGAAAATTATTTCTGAAGCATGGGAAGTAGAAAACAAACTGGACCTACTAAACATCGAACCTATGGTGATCTCTGTATCCAATGAATCCGATGATGAACTTTCACTTTCCGAAAGTTATTCTGATTTAGAAACTAATTAAACTTTGCCTTGAAGATCACGTTGTCTTTTTTTTAAAATCTAGAATTTGTACTTAATCGAACTCTGAATTGCCATATTTTTTTAAGAAAACTATGTATCTAGTTAATAAAACAATGTTTTTAAAATTAGTGCGCTTCTTTTATATTCTTTTATTATGTCAACATCTTTAGAATTTTATGAATTTCATAAAATTAATTTGTATTATTACAAACCGCCACTGATAATATGAAATTTCAAGTCACTACGCCAATGCAATAAGAAATATGTCAAGCATTTGACATGACAAAGGTCATAACCTAATTTTTTTCATGCGGGTTCAGATGGTTCAAGAAGCCGCATACGTTAAGTTACTAAAACGGCTGGTACCTCTAAATAGGTATTAATTTTACTATAATTGCATTGTGTTTAACTATAATTACATTTATAGTTTCAATACGTATTCTGTGAAATTGTTCCATTATAGTTTAGTAAGAAGATATCAAAAATATTAAACTATATTTAAAGAAAAATCAACTATATAGTGGAATTATGGTAAAATGCATAAAATATTGATTTATTTTATAATAATATATTTCTCTTATAATCATTAAATTATTTATAGGTACATAATCAACTTGTGTATTACAAAATTTAACAAAGAAACTTGTAATAACACTCAAGCGGTAACGCCACACAACGGCCGAATGATTTTGCCTAATATTTGGACAGAAAGCTTGCAGAATATTCGGTATATGGCCGAGAATACTATTTGTGTCCCCCGGCCGGAAAGTGTCAACTTTCAGGCCGCCGCGCTAAACGAACAGAAAAATAGTATACCAACCTCGGCCAGTAAATAAGAAAGCCTCAGATCACATGTTTGTCGACCTCAGCTCCGCTTCGGCCAATTACATGTGATCTGAGACATTTCTTACTTTACTGGCCTTGGTCCGTAATATACTATTAGTTGCAGGTCTATGTAGGACCATTCGTTAATGTAAATACTGGTCTTTTTGTGAATATAATATTCACAATTCACATTTTTGCATCCTAAAACCTAAATGTAGAAGACATATAACTAAAGGTTCGTTGTAACGTTTCAATATTTTTATTGTAGTTTTGGGAAGCTGCCTTTTATCAAGATGTCCAAAAAGATATCAAGGCATTGTATGTAACTAGAATAGATAATCATCCGCCTCGATTAGATAACGATCTGCTTAGTCCAGCTTCACCTAAAGATTCCAAAGATTGTTTGTGGCCTCGACGATCCAATTTTATACCAGCACAAGAAGCCACTACTTTGGAAATAGCAGCTGAACAGATGAGAATTTGGCCGACAATAAATAACGACAAACAAAAAGAGTTGATTGTATGTGAAGAGAATACCATATACAGTCAAGCAATACATTATGCCAACAGAATGGTTTACTTATTGATCCCCCTAGATATGGGACATAAAATAAGTAAGCATGATTTATTTGATGACGAAAGAATAAGCAACAGTATTGCAAATAGGTAAGAATTTATTTTTTAAATGTAACTCTTATATGTATTTAACCTTATCTAAAATTTAAGTTGAAGTTAAAATAAAACTTCGATAGCACAAGTACCAAAAGTACTCTGCTTCATTTGACTATCGTAGTATTTTTATCTGACAACGCTGCGTAAAAGTAAGAAAAAGATAGAGGTATACTTACAGTAACTCACTAAAAAAAATACATATTCATGCCATCACTCTCGCATATTATTTTGATTCCATGCATGTTTAAATTTCGCGCGCGCTCTAACTTTTTTTACGGTGTTGCCACGTGTACCACATTTAGTTAGGGTACTGTAAAAAAGCCATTATTGGGTCTGAAATTTCAATCTGAGGACGACCCGCATCAATCATACCAACAGCCCTACCAGCTTCATCCGCACCAAGTTTACGTCTAGGCATTATTAAAAACAAAATTCTAAATTTTAAACTGAATAAATTGGAAACAATAACCGATAAAATTCTTGAAAATACAAAAGAAAAGAATTTGCCCTGAACTTGAAAACTTATCAACCTGGAAACAAAAAAACTAGTTAGAGAAGCAAGTAAACATTCAATGTATTCTAGACAAAACCAATATTTGTGAATTTCCCTTTTATGGAACAGTTTATACAGAGTGTATCGAAAAGATTAGTCATAAATTATACCACGTATTCTGGGGTCAAAAATAGGTTGATTTAACCTCACTTGCCTATATACAAAAAAAGTTACAGGGTGATGTATTTGAAAATTTAAATTCATTTTTTTAACGTTGTTCTAAAACGGTGTAACGTAAATCCGTGATAATTATTATGATATACTATATAGTATACGATGAAGCATAAACCGGAATTAGCGTTCATTTATTTTTATTTATTATGGATTTTCATAGGGGATCAGCACCCTCCAACTTTTTTTGAGGTTATATTTAACAAAATATGGAACGCCACTGGAATTAAAACGTCTATTCTTAAACTTTTTTGCCTCTTTTTATTTCTTTGAAAATATTTTAGTTATAGATAGGTGAAGCCATCGTTTTAAATGTCAATTTCAAAATTTTGAATTAATCAACTGTACTGTATTTTCATAAGTATCAAAAACAACTTTACCCTGTCAAATGTTCATTATTATATGAGTTTTCCAGATACAGAGCGTTAAAGTGGAGAATTGCTAATTTTATCAGTTTTTCCTTTCTGAAAAAGCTGGATTGTAGCATAAGTTTTGGTTAGATGTACCTACTTAAAAAGGTACAACTGAAGATATTCAAGGGTAATATTCCTTGATAAATAGTCAGGTATTTTCATCATAATATTCAGAATAATTTCGTTTCAATTGGATGATACGTAATTTTGGCATAAAGAAGTAATTTGTCAAAATATCATATTTTGAAAACGGCAATTAATGAAGCGAATTTTCTTCTTTATAAATAAGTTTTTCCATGTAAATTAAGGCCAACTCCAAATTTTTAATATTTTTATTAAAAATATTTGTTGTTTTGTTGAAAAATTTGAAATATTTTTCGGCACATTGACACACTGTAATGACTAAATGTGACGCATTGGTTAATTTTAAGTACTCTTTTTGTATTTGCAACTTACATACAGATTTGTCAGTTTCTAATGAACTTAAGCAGTGTTTACAGGAATTTTTTTTTAAGATCTTACTACAAATCCTGCGATATAACCAACTACATCTAAAACATAGTCTGTTAAGTTCCATGAAGTTGAAACTAAATATTTAAACTCTTGATATGTTCTTCAATTGAGGTGTCAAATTCTGGATTTTCTACAATAACTCAATTTTTAATATTACTAGGTCTTCTGCTACTACAGTGTAATATTCCAGTAGAATCAAGCCTAATAGCATTTCCTGTATCACCTGCTTTAACTTCTTGGTGAATTAAAAGTCTCTTATAATCTTGTTCATACTGTCGTACTGTTGGGTTGTTGTTGAAGACACCTTTACTTCGAATAGCACCAAAAAAGAATTCTAATGCCCAATTTCATAATGCACTTTAAAAATGCTTTACGACTTTAAGACTTTAAACCAGTCCAGTGAGTTTCATAAAACCACTTTAGTCGTTAAAGTCACTTTTACTATAAAGTGAGATTCTACGTCACTTTAACCTATAAAATTTTTATGTTTTGTCATCCATGTAACATAAATATTGAAATATTGGAAAAAGTGTAATGGACAAGGCAGATTCAGATATTTCAACTGACTCCATGATGGCAACGAGCTCGGACGAAGAAACTAACGATAATTCTTCTTGTTTAGTAAAGTTTGACCTCCTTAAACGCTTATTCGAAACGTTTTGGAGGAACTTTCGGTACACGTATTGCACAGGATTGCATTTTGATCGTTGCTTATATTTTTAATTTGGTAAACAATATAGACGTTTTCACTTCTAAACTGTAATTTTCTTTCAAAAAATGACAGAACTTTTAACGTGAAGATAGCCAGTTGTTAAAATTTAGACAATCAGGTTTGCCATCATGCATCACAAAAAGTAAAAACCTAACTTTACTTAAAGTAACCAAACAAGGTGATTATGAAAAAGGATGACTATTGAGTTCTTAAAGTAACTTTAGCTAAAGTGACTTTAAGGAGTTTATTATGAAAATGGCCGTATGTGATCTTGTGATGATTTATAGGTTAAAATATATTTCACTTTGTTTGGGTGAACATAATTATTGAACAAACCCAAAAGGCTTTCTATACACACTAAAAATCATATGAATCCAGTTTTTCTACCTGTATCAAAAATGGGATGGTTACCATACTTAAGTGATGTGATATAATTTTTAATTTCATTCAATCTTGTAAAAAAAGTATCCTTTGTAATTTGACTGAGTGGTCTTTAAAAATATATTATGCCAATCTATTTCTTGAATCAAATATATCGAAAATATCGTTAAAATTTAAAACAAATTCAGCTGTAGCGGTTGATCCAGGGAAATATGGACGGTTACATTTTTCTAAATATTGGAGTGCATCTGAAGTACTTTTACTAAGTATTTGGGTCGCTAATTTCACCTTCATTTTTTCTTTTTGAAAAGAAATATGCCGTTTTATTTTTGTCCCGGCACGTAATCCTTCATTACTTTGAAATTCTACCAATTTATCCAAATATATCACATCATTGCTACCATTTTGAAGAATTTTGTACGTTGCTGAACAGTTCCGAACAAGTTTGATCATGTGACATGGATCATTAAAATAAAAACTTTATCCTTGGTTATTGGATGGTAAAAAAAAGTTTTCAAGGCATTGGCATTGGTTAAATCTGCCCCCAAAGATTTTACCATTTGCAAATTCGCTGCTGCACCATCAAAAGTCATAGATGAAACATTTACGCTACTTTCGTGAATAAATTGAAGGCAATTGTTGACTAAAGTAGCCTTTTCACCACCACAGAGGCCTTGAGGGAAAAAATATCCTATGGGTATTTTCCAGGAACTATTTAGTGCACCAGCATGAATACCAACACCTCCCTTGTTTCAGGAAATACATCAGTATCCATGTTGGCGCCAATGTCGACATAATGCTGTAAATTTTGTCCCTGTCCATTTCACCTGTTTTCTTATTGCCATTTCATCTAAGATTAAGTTGCATATGATTTTTTTGTCACCATTTTCTTGAACTTCTATTTTCAAAGCATTTAAAGCTTCACTGCTCCATCCTGTTGAACCATCCACAGTTTGATACCATTTTGAAATGGTAACTAAGTGAGGCAAGGATTTATGGAATGTTTTCCTAACAAAATTATATGCTTTTGGTGAGTAGAAACTTAAAGTTAAGGCAAATGATCGTAACTCTGGGGAATACTTTTCCTTTGTCCCAGCCCTTTATATAAATAAATAAAAACGCCTTTATTTTAAATAATTATATGTATATAATCCAAGGTACTTGCCATTAAAGCCGTTTCAGCATTATCACTTAATAAAGATTTTTCTCTTAGTATATCAACTAAAGAATTTACTTTAGCTCTTAATCTTCGAATAGAATGATGAAGCCCTTATATTATACTTCCATGGTTTATAGTACTTAATGTTGCTTTGGTATGCACCGAACGAAGCTTAGTTAAATCTGAAAGAAGTTTGAAAACGTCGAAAAATTTAGGAACTTTTTTGTTTGAAAAACGTTCGCTGTGGACAATGAATGACGTTATTTGAGTTTTGAGTACTCTCGTTTACAGATGTGATGTTGTTATTTGAATTTCGAATTACATGTTTTTCATTGATAAAACGTGCAACAGTTTAAATAATTAGAATCAACAACTTTTTCTTGACAGTCAGCTCATCAAATCTAACCAACCTTTCATGAGACATTGATATAAGTTACCCAATTGTCAAAAAGAACAGTTTAAAGTTAATCCTACAAAATTTGGCGTTTAAGTTTAAACTGGTTTAATTAACTTCCATAGAATCGATGGTGCTGTAACGTGCCTACCTTCTTACACGTGGCTCCTGCCACAAGAACACGTCACTATGGACACCCTTGATGCAAAATTCGGGTTTTAAATCTCGGGCGCCAGATTATTAACGTGGTTTGCTCCACGGCCCCTTGACCTTTAGCGTCTAGAGTTCCAGATAGCCTCAGATGGAGGTTACGGAAAATTCCAGGGGTCTTGTTGAATTAACCTTATTTACCTAATTATAATCAAATATGGATCCTCCAATTTATAAATTACGGGTTATGAAGGAAACAGGGGTTCAGCAGAGTTGTATACTACCTACGGTTTAGTGTATACCTACGATCACACAATAAGTCGGTATATCACAAAATAATCAAAAAGAAACTTTTAGTGAATTAATACTCTGTGGTCTATTTTACGAATAATTCTTTAGTGACAAGCAAATTAACAGGGAAAAGAAAATAAGCTATCTTTACCATATACTTGGTACTTTGACGGACATAACGGTCAGGTTATCAAATACGGTTCAAATCTACCGGGTTTAACGGGGTCCCTAATGCACGATTTAGATCTGCCGGGTAATCAGACAAATTGTGGCTAAGCCTCTTCCAAGTCTGATTAACCCTTGAATCCAAATGAAACCGGCAACTATTATTCCGACAATAAGAAAAAACACAAAATATAAATAATGATTCTACGAAACGGGAAAAGAACGATTTAGATCTGCCGGGAAATCAAACAAATTGTGGCTAAGCCTCTTCCAAGTCTGATTAACCCTTGAATCTAAATAAAGCCGGTAACTATTATTCCAACAAAAAAATTTTTCCCGCGAGTTAAACGGTACCCAGCTATCGACACACAGAGTAAAAATATTTGTACTAGCATAAAATTAAAATATTATAATCCACTTGAATATCAATTTAATATAAAACTACTGAGAACCAAAAGCATAAAATAATTCGAGAATCCACTAATAATTCATATCAGTTAATTACTATTTAATAAACGCTGTAAATAAAATTCGAAATCAAATTACAGTTCACAAATCTTTATTTCCACATAAAAGAAACAAATAAAAAAACCAATTTCAATTCAACAACAAAAGAAAAAAAATAGCCGATCGGAAAATTTTTCAAAGAATACATTCAACAATTTAATACTAAGCGGCGGTACGGAAAGTTTCGAATACACAGTTTATTTGTAAAAATGATTTACCTTATAAAATACAGCTTCCACACACAATCGTAATACACTAAATTTTCACAATACTTTTCGGTTTATCGGTTATCGGAAGAAAGTTGAGAAAAGAGTCACGAACGGAATTAATCAGCGCGAATGATTTATTGAGAGTGAAAATGAATCAGAGCGAATGATTGAGAGCTAATTTATATCCAAAATTCTAGTTACATTTTTCGGCCGTAGCCGTGGTGAGGGAATTAAACGTGAAATTTATCTACTTACAACAAAAAGATGTACCTATACTGAACGGCTTCGGTTTTAATTAAAATGGTGTATATACCGGGCGTCCCTTCAGTTGAAAAATTTAAATATCGGAAATGAATAAATTTTGTATGGTAGAATTTGGATTTGCGTAACTCGGACTTATACTAAAATATACAACGGTAATAACGAAAAAAAAATAAATGCGGTAGTAGAAAGGGTTGTAAAGTAACGAGTTATATACACCCTAGTGGTAAAATAAAATATATTACGGAAAAAATAAAAATTAAACTTGCAAAAAAAATAACTCGTTACAGTGCATACCAACTCAAAATTATAAATTAGGTAGTTTAATGCTTGAACCAGTTTAAATGTAAAAGGTGCATACGGTCATTAATGAAATTAATCATAAATCTAATAAATATTTTTTTACAACTTGCCTATCTTATTAGAGTTTTTCTTTTTTTTTTGAATTTTTCATTAATATAAAAACCTATATTATTTTCTAGCTTTGCAGAAAGTGACAGTATAGATGCTGAATCAGGTTTTGAGGATCAAGATCCAGGCGAATCTGGTAACATGGTCATAAAAATGGTGTCCCGTTTTATAGATAAAGTATGCAATGAAGGAGGAGTTACAAGAGAACATATTCGTAATTTACACCAAATGATACCTGGCGTAGTTCATATGCACATTGAAACTTTAGAAGCAGTTCATAGAGAATCAAAACGATTACCACCTATTCAAAAACCTAAAATTTTAACGCCTAACATGTTGGTTGGGGAGGAAATGATTATGGAAGGTATATTAATAAATTTTTTTATATGATTATAATACAAAATCAATATGATATATAAAGTAGGTAGAAAAAATATTCTAACTTCCTGATATTTTTATGATTTTTGATATAAGATTCTGTTTTCTTTCAATATACAAGTATTCAGTTTTCAAAATGTCTCGTACTCTTTGCATGCAAATTTCGACACTCTAGATCGTACCACAAACTATTTTTTAAAGTTGATTGATCGTTTAAAAAGTACTGAGGAATACCAGATATTTTAGAAGTAGACCAAATTATATCACATATATTTCCATAAGAAACTGAAGACTGCATTAAAGGTTTGTGAATAACTGTTGTGACCTTTATTAGACTTGTTGATATTAATCATAAAATAAGTAATGTCATCGAGTACTGTCAAAGTTTATATTGAATAAAAAATGTCTATTTCTAAAAGACGGAAATAATTCAGTTTCAATCATTAGTTTAGACCCTTCTCAGAATTATAATAATTTGCGACGAGTAAAAAAAAATCATCCAATTCTCAAGAAACAAAGAGGAAATTTCAATAATTTTTTTCAAATGGATGCAGAACAATTTAAACAACTTATGTCTGTAATGCGTGGGCAGCAGCAAAGTCTCATTATCGAGATTAAGAATCAATTACGTCCGGAACAACAACAGCCCTCAACACCTTTTCCTGTGAATTTTTCAAGTATAGCACCGTTTCAAAAATTTTGATGCCCACAAAGAAAATTTTTCCTGTTATCTTGAACGTTCTTCGTCCCGACAAAGCAGTAAAACTTTTGAACTACAAAGATTTAGTGCAGGTTTTAAAACAAATGCTAATAACAAAGAAGAGTGTCATTGTTTCTCAACATCTAAACGTTTACCAAAAAGAACGTCAGACAATTGCCGAATATGTTGCAGCACTTCAACGCGATCTTGCAGATTGTGAGTTTTCAACTACATGTGAATGTACCAGGTCTGTTTCTATTGCAGACATTTTCCTCAGAGCTCAGTTTATTCGTGGGTTGCGTGATGATTGGTTAAGAGAACAAATTTTACAGTCAAACGTTACATCTTTCGAAGAAATATTAAAAAAGGCAACTTCTCTCGAAGCCTCGAAAATAGAGAGTAAACAATTATCTCAGCACTCCAGTTCGAATCACTCGAATTTCAACACAACTGATATCAAAGCAATATCAAATTCTACAAGACATAACAGGAATCGTTCCAGTTTGCAATCAAATTCTCGATCACAGAGTCCAAATCACCAGAATTTGCGATACCGCCGCAGTCAACCAGATTACAAGGCACTAGGTATCGAAAATCTTTGTATTCGATGTGGCAGAAACAATAATAAAATTGGAGATTGTCGTGTCGATAGAAACAAAGTTTCCTGTCAATCATGTTTACTTACTTGAAGCAATTCTATTATGAAAACGATTTCCATACTGACGTTCAGCATGATTGATTTGATTTTTCATGAGAAATCAACGAATGAATTATCATTATCTTAAAAGTGAATAGCTAACGATCCTAACAATAAATTATTTCTGGAATGTTCTCGAAGAGCGCATTCGCCAAAATCTATATTCGAGAGACAGGGCCGGCTTTGAGTTGGTGACCTCGCAACATTATGTAAAAACTTTTCGTTTTTGCTTTTAGGTAGATAGGCTATACTTAAATTTCACCAGAAACAGTGTTTATCGTTTACATTTCAAATTTTTCTTTGCTTAATAAAACATTTTGTTTAGAAAACACTGGTAATTATTTGACTTGACAACCCTGCTTCAAGTGTTTTGAAGAGTATATAAAGTCTAGAGTAGTGGGTGTTTCGTGGAGGGGAGGTATGCTGATCTCTCTTGGACATATAGAATTTTATGTAATAATGCTAGTAACGCATAAATTAATTATTATCTTAATAAACAGTAAAATGGAAAATTCCAAAAAAGGTCGATTTTTTATTATAATTTGCTGTTTTGAAATAAAAATATATTATTCTGGATGAATACCTATTGAGTGATGACGTCTGCTCCAGCTTTTTTAAATGAAACAAGCCCCTCCTTCAGTTTGCGAATTTCTCTTGCTTGATTCCAAAAATGTATCACAAGTTGATTCAAATTGGTACACAGTGGACAAAAATGCAAAAGTTGGTTATGACAATTAATTATTTACAAAATAATTGATAAAGAATAAACATATTCTCTAACAAAACCGAACCAAAGAAAATTTACAGTAAATGTTCAATTTATTTTCCATTGACCACTAAACAATGACCTAACCTGGTAATAAATTGGTCTTTAACATTTTGTAGTATAGCGGGTGTTACGTTCTGCATTTCCCACCTGATTCGGGTTTTTAGGTCACAGATATTGTCAGGCCTGTTAGTGTAAACTTGATATTTTAAATAACTCCATAAAGAAGTTTAATGGGGTAAAATTTTCATAAAAAAAATATGGACTAACAATATTTTCCACAACCCATACGTTGATTTTTTGTGGTCTTTGCGTATCGCAATATTGCATCCAATTTAAATTTTCATCAGACCAATATCGGATGTTTTGCTGGTTATCAAAACTTGTCCTCAAAATCGTCTAGATTAGATTTGATGAGGAGGCTAATCGGCCTATTCCACTGCGACCTTTTCAGATCTATTGTGGTCCTCTGAATCTAGATTACATTCTCCAGCCCGACTCTTTTTAGGTAGCCAATCATCCTCGATACTGAATCTTTCATGTAATTTCTTGCCGGTGGCTTCGGCTTCTCATCATCTAGTACAAGAAACCGCACATTCGCCAGGCAGTGACTGCAGCACTGGCATAGGATGTGCTCTTCAGTTCCCTCTTCTAGGTGACAGAAACTGCACATGGTTTCGTCTGTCAACCCCATTAGCTTTGTGTGTCTGTTAAGCTTACAGTGCCCTGTTAACATACCTACTATGGCTTTGACAGTTTTCCTATCTTTGCTTATTAGGTCTGCCGTAAAAGTTGGCGAATGATCTGTTTCGCCTGTCTCTGTCCTGGTGAGATTACCCACCATTCTAGAGGTTTCTGTGCCACCCACTTCATTGTGGCTGTTTTTATTGTCGACTGTGCGTCGCCGCAGAAGGGTTCCGGTCCAATGAATGACATTGATGAGCCTTGTCTGGCCGTTTCATCCGCCAATTCGTTGCCCTGGTACCCAGGCCACCATGACCTCAAAATTGTCTATCTAAGCAGTTTGTTCTTTCACCGCGGCGTCGCCACTGCAAATCCAATACCATCTAACCTTAGTTTTTATAAATGACAAATTTTAAACATTAGCTATGATAATTAATAATAAAAACTGAATTAAAAATATAAATAAAATTCTAAAATTCCATGCCAAAGAGAAATGTTCTTGGTAAGTCATATCATATTTTACCACCAAACGATCACAATTTTCGATATTTTTGAAGACAAGGACAAAAACGGATTTCTTATACACAAAATTTGCCATTTCTGTTTCCTAACCTCACTTACCTCATAATGAGCTAAGAACCAATGAAGCACCATGAACTCAAAGTGTATGCAAGGCTTATGATTGACTGTTATAGGGCATGTCCACCAATTGACAAGTTGACACTAATGACAGTCGTCCTGATGATAAACAATCATTTGGATAGATTTTAGATTTGTAATTTGGTTGTTTTGTATTGATTTAATGATCCTTTTATTATATACAGTCAGATATAGCTTTTAAAATACCTAAGCAATTAAAACAATGTCGAAGAAAGCACCTTACTTCATATTCATCAGGGCGTGACGTCACCTGGACTTGCCCTACTGTTCTGCAGTCAGATGTTTTTGGTATTGGATTTAAACTGGCGCCCTCTGCCATGACCAGAAATTGGAATACATGGAGTCCGATCTCCTTATAAAGTCTCCATGGATAATGATTTTTAAAAGTAAAAAATTAAAATCAAAAATCGACCTGTGCTGGGATATTACTATTTATTTAACTAATATTGAATTTTTGCAATTATTTATGGACGCACTCGTATTTTTTTATTGAATATTAATAAGATTTCACAAAATTCCATGAGATAATTTAACAAAATAAAATCTGCTGTATAAATTCTTCTAGTCTTTTTGACTTCACAATATTACATCCTTTGCTGGAAGTCTACTGAACTCTTAACCTTCCTTTACATCAGTTGGTTACTTCTTATCTTGTTTGATTCAAGTAATAGGATACTTTGCTGTCATACTCTTCAAAAAATTATACACGAAGGTGTCTTGCATGTCCGGTGAGATGCGAACCTACCTGAGCATGACCAGAATTTTGATTAAATTATTTGTTTTATGACTGTATTTGTTTAAATGTGGTTGAATATATTTATATTATTTTTGTTCACAGGATTAAGAGTGTACCTTTTACCTGATGGCAGAGAAGAAGGTAGTTCAGGTTTACTTGGAGGTCCACCACTCTTACCTGCCGAAGGAGCGATATTTCTTACTAACTACCGCATCATTTTTAAAGGAATACCTTGTGATTCATTTGGTGAGTGTTAATTCATATGAACCTGTGGTTAGTTGAAGAGTTATAGCCCAGTAATGTCAGTTCACCTCGGAATGATAAAGATAATAAGCTGTAATCTCGTATAAACCTTTATTTTTTCATACTAAAGATTGTCTCAAAATTCACTTTAAATTTCCGCATCCTAAGATATCAAAGGTCAAAAAATCAGTTTTTTGCAAATATCTCGCTTCCTATGAGTTGCATCTATTATGAATATTGTAGAGAATACAATTCTCTACAACTTTTATTTCAAATATTTTTTTATACACGAAGCTGTTTCTGAGATAAAGGGCGGAGAGCGCGCAGCGCTTAGCTGTTCACATCATAATGCAAGATCAACCGTTAGTTTCGATACATAGTAAGTCTACAAATCATTAAAAAATGTGTAATTATAAATCATTTGCATTTTCTATTGATGATTACATTTTTTTATTGGGTTATCTAACGTTGGTCTATTTCTGCAACTGAGGCTAATCATCGACGCCGGGAGCAAACTACCCCTAACCGGAAATTTTGTCGAACCCCGTTTTTACTTTTAATCCGAAAGACGGCATATCTACATTATACCTTGTGTTCATTGGTATAATGTCTGCGAGCTGTGATATGCTTCTCACCCTAGTAGTCTAAAGTATGTCGCTGCAGGCTTTACGACGGTGTTTCCCCAGTGGTTACCCATCCAAGTACTAACCGCGCTCGACACTGCTTCACCGTAATTATCGCATAAGAAGCGTTCCACTGCAGTGCTGGGTCGACTCCCGATGATTACATTATATTTGATAATTTGTCATTAATAGAATATTTTTGTTTAGTAACACTTACCTATTCGTATCATCAAAACATCGTTAAGTGAATTACTTTACCTATAATTTAGTCAATACCAATAGGCATGATGACTGATTTTGAAAAACTGCTCCACGATGTTTGTACGCGTAAGTTTTATCCAAAAAAATGTTGTTTCTTGAAAAAAAAATGTTTTAAATGAGAAATTTACGTTTTTAAAATACAATTCAAATTTCGCACCAAAACGCTAGGATAGTAATGGCGTCTCTATGACATTACACATCTGTAAATACTTTAAATATTTCACAGTTTGCAAATTAAAAGTTTATTTTGATTACTAATTTGAATAGGGACATAGCAAGAGATGAAAGGCAAAAAGGAAACATAGTTAAGGTTGGGTACAACAAGATAATCATAAATGGAGAGGAATGGAGATGGGACAGCAAGGAGAGCGAAATAAAGAAAGATAGTTCAAAAAACTAGTAAACGAAGATGAAACAGAAGAAATAACACTAGAAACGACGACTAGGCTTGAACAAGGACATGAAAAAGTATTAACTAAAAGAAAAGTGGAAGAGGATCATAGAAGAATGAAAAGGAAACAAAAGATAAAACAGAACTCGAAATATAAAACAATGAAAATAAGCACATGGAATATTAGGACGATGCTAACTGCAGGAAAAATGCAAGAGATAGGAGCGGAATTGCGAAGATATGGAATAAACATAGCTGCCATACAAGAGCATAGATGGAAGGGAAAAGGGGAAATAGAAACAAAAAATTTCAGTCTCAGATACTCAGGGGGCGAGAGACAAGGACAGTATGGAGTGGCCTTTATGATTTTCGGAGACGTAAGGAAAAATATTCTAGAATTTCGGCCGATAAGTGACAGACTTGCATACATGAGGATAGAAGCAAAACCGTCCAACCTATCGTTACTAAATGTATATGCACCGACGGAAACTGCGAACAGAGAAGAAAAAGACAGATGGTATGAAGATATAGAGGAAGAAATAGAAAATATCCCTAAGGAAGACACGATCATGGTAATAGGGGATTTCAATGCACAAATAGGAAAAGAACAATATATCGAACTCGTCGCAGGAAAATATACAATACATGAGAGGACCAATGACAACGGACAGCGATTATGTAACTTAGCAACACGAGCGGATATGACCATAAGCAGCACAAAGTTTCCACATCCCGACAAGCACAAAATAACATGGATATCACCAGATCAGCGAACACAATCTCAAATAGACCATATTCTAATAAACAAAAGAAGGCAATCCTCAATTAAAGATGTAAGATCTTATAGAGGAGCCTGCGCAGACTCAGACCACTTCATGGTAATGGCAAAAATAAAATTAAAAACAAGAAGACACAACCTCAAGAGTGAACAAAAAAATGGGACATTGAAAAATTAAAGGATAATCTAGTAAAAAAGAAATACGTAGAACAACTTGAAAATTATTTAACAGAAGATGGGAGGCAAGAACGCAATGATATGAAAGAAGAATGGTGCAATATAAAAAACGGAATACAAGTAGTAGCGGAAAAAGTGATAGGTAAAAAGAAGAAGGAGAGCAAAAAAGAATGGTACAATATCGAATGCCAAAAAATAGCTGAAACAAAAGCAGAAGCTAGGCTAAAATGGATAAGAACAAATAAACCAGAAGATAGAGAAAAATATCAAACACTAAGGAAAGATAGCAAGAAAATAATCAGGAAAAGAAAAAGGCAATGGATGGACTTAAGGATACAGGAAATAGAGAAAGAGAAATGGAACAGAAATTCAAAAAAATTTTATAAAAAAATAAAAGAAAATAATAGGACTTTCAAAAACAAATTAAAAGGAATAAAGAACAAACAAGGAAAAATTGTGGAAGATGAAAAACAATACAAAGAAATATGGACAACGTACTTTAAGGAATTACTAAATGAACCAGTGATAGAAGATGAAATAGGAGAAGAAGCAGAAGAAGAAATTATTACACAAGAACCAACATTAGAGGAAGTAAGAGATATTATCAAGAGAGGAAGTAATGGAAAAGTACCTGGAAAGGATGGAATCAATTTAGAGCTGATAAAACACGGAGGAGACATGTTACATGAAAGAATATATAGATTGGTTAAAAAAATATGGGAAGAGGAAAAAATGCCGAACGAATGGGAAACTGGACAAATCATAACGATACACAAAAAAGGAGACCAGCAAGAATGTAAGAACTATAGAGGCATTACACTATTAAACGTAGCCTATAAAATATTATCATCACTAATACAAAGACGACTAATAACTGAAACTCAAAATATTATAGGACAATATCAATGTGGATTCATAAGAGGCAGATCAACAACAGATGCAATACACACTATTAAACAAAGTATGGAAAAAGCATACGAACATAAATATGAAATAGAAATGTTATTTTTAGACTTTGAACAAGCCTTTGACTCTCTAAAGAGGAACGAAATTATGAAAGCTTTAAAAGAACAAGGGGTAAGTAAAAAACTAAGAAACCTAATAGAGATGACAATGAGACATTCAAAGGTTAGTATCCTGACACAAAAAGGAGAAACGGAAGAGTTTGAAATAAACAAAGGTGTAAGACAAGGAGACTCACTGTCAGCTACGCTGTTCAATCTGTCTCTAGAATTTGCTTTGAGAAAGTTACAAAAGGGAAATCTTAGAACAACAGGAAGTCAATTCATAGCCTATGCTGATGACATAGTACTAGTGACAAAAAAAAGGAAAATCATGGAAAAATTACTAAGGGAGATTGAGGAGGAAGGGAGGAAGTTGGGACTGAAAATTAATGTGAAGAAAACGAAGATAATGAGATTTGGGAAAACAGGACAGAATGGGGAAATACGAATAGGAAATAAAAAATTCGAAGAAGTACAAAAATTCAAATACCTGGGTGTAATGATAGACAATAAAGGGGAAAGAAGAACGGAGGTCGAAGAAAAAATAATGGCAACAAATCGAGCGTACCAAGCTAACAAAAATTTGTTAAAAAGTAAAATATTGACTAGGCAAACAAAGTTGAACATATACAATACAATAATAAGGCCAATAACAATGTACGCAGCAGAAACTATAACTATGACGAAAACAGAAGAAGACAAACTAAGGATAAACGAACGCAAGATATTAAGATCAATTCTGGGTCCAGTGAAGATAGGAGAACAAGAATATAGAAGGAGAACGAACCAAGAAATATTAGAAGAACTGAATGGAGAAGACATAATAAAGAAAATTAAAACTCAAAGAGTCAAATGGCTGGGACATATATGGAGGCAAGGGAAGGAAGCAGTAACAAAGGCTATGCTACAATGGCAGCCGGGAGGGAAGAGAAGACGTGGAAGACCCAGATCTAAATGGTTGGCAGAGGTAGAGGACGACTTGATCAGGGCAGGTGTGACAAGTTGGAAGCAAGAAACAAGAAACCGGAAGAAATGGCGGCAAATAAGCGAACGGATACAATAATAAACCGAGGATGGGGACTGATCCACCCCGATAAACGGATTTAGAAAGCGAAAGCGGCGCAACCTCACATGAGGTGTTAAGCCATATATATATATATATATAATTTGAATTATTTTGTGTGATAGTCATGAATTCTATAACGAGTAAATATCATTTCAACGATGCAAAACCATAAAATACGTAAAAGTTTGAAGGATATACAAAAGGTTGACGTCGCACGACTGTTATCGGTGTTTTAGCTAAGATGGCGGATTGACATGATTTGTAATTATATAAAATATAAATATAATCACAATTGTAATGTAAAAATAAGTGATTGTTTTAGAATCTTTGTAATCTAAGTATACAATTATTTCATGTGGCTCCAGTACGACTGATGTTTAGTTTGAATCCACCAGTTTCAAACCATAGCTTTGCTAGGATGTCTGCCTTATCATTCCCTATAATACCCTTGTGCCCCGGGACCCACTTCGGAGTTACTCTGTTATGGTTTGCCAGGGTTAAGAGTTTTTGTATGCAGTCCCAGGCCAGTCTAGATCTGATCTGGGGACATGCCAAAGATTTCAGTGATGCCTAATTGAGAGTATGAGGATATTTTGGCGTATATACCCCCTTTCGATGTTCATTTGCAAACACGTGTCGATAGCGTAGATTTCTGCCTGGAATACAGATGCAAACTTCCCCAACGATCGGTGGACATTGTACCTGGGTCTGGCTCCTGTTCCTATGTCAGTTTTAGATCCGTCAGTGTACCTCACCAACGTTCTTTCCTGAGTGCATGCCTCCAACCCATCCCAGTTTAGCTGGATATGGTATGGTTGGTTGTCGTTAATTGTGGCCAACATGTTATTACTTCTCATTTCAAGAAGTGACTATGGGTATTGGTTCCTTCGTGCCAATTCCCATTGGATTCCAGCTTGTATGCAGCCATTCTTGCTTCCGCCTTAACATGCAGAGCAAGAGGCGGAATATTGAGAATGGCTTCCATTGCCGCAGTCGGGCTGCTTCTTATCGCACCCGTTATGCACAGACAGGCAAGCCTCTGAAGTATTCGGCTTTCCTCTGATTTGTTTTTGGCAACCAAACTAAAGCTCCATAGGTAACCATGGGTCTCACCTCAGTAGTGTACAGCCAGTGAACGATCCGTGGATTTAGTCCCCATGTGTTTCCTATCGCCAGTTTGGCAGCCATTAGGACCATTTTCCCTTTATTGGTTTTGTCAGGTACCTATGTGTGAATTCCAGGTTAGTTTTGCGTCAAGAATTATGCCCAGATACTTGACCTCCTGGCTAAGACACAGCTGCACGTTGGAGAGGGTTGGCAGTTTTAGTCTCTCAAGCTTCTTTTTTCTAGTGAAGGAAATGATCGCAGTTTTTGACAGGGTTCACCCTTAGGCATTCCCTCCTACACCAAATCTCCACCATTTCCAGAACTTGTTGCATCAGCTCCGATATAACGTTAGGGTGTTTCCCCAGTACAAGTATTGATTAACCGGAGAGGTAGTGCTGGTTACAGAGCGAACTCTTTTACCCTGCACTTTTGCTCCAGGACCAGATGGCACTGACGTCGTTGCAGCTGAGGCAGTTTGACCAGATATGGATTTGCGATTATACCTAGGTTTCCTATGCCTAATTTCTGCTCCACTGGCTTTTGCTACCTCAATCGCACGTTTGCGTCGTTGCGCTCACGAAAGTCGGGGATTGTTTAGGTTAACACTCCTCAAACTGATGGTAAGGAGATCTTCATATTGGCTTTTATTCCCTCCAGAAGTTTCTCCCTGCTCCCTTTGTAACTTGGGGTCCGCTGAAGGACTTTCACCTCCAGACTGACCTTCGGATACATTTATTGAAGGCGAGGTTATTACCACCTCGACCTCCATAATATGTTGTTTTTTGTGGTGTCCATATGAGTCCCACGAGTAGCTAGGGAAGAATGGTCGCCTACAACAGGGCTCTGCATGTTGTAGGAAGGCTATATGCAAGAGGGTTTCGCCTGGTTCCTTCAGGTTAGTCGCTAGGAATCAGGAAATGCTGGGTTCGGCTTCTCAGTCCCACAGGTCAAAAGCTCGAAGGGGTGAATACTTTCCCCCGTTGTACCCCCGACCTTTCATCCCTTAGGCGCGCACTATACCGTAGGATTAGGTAGTTTTTATGGTGGTTGTCACCACGTGGTCCAGACAGTTAGGCCAAGACCCCCGTGCTCCTTAGTACTGCATACCCTCCATCGCTGGAGGGGTCGTTGCAATACCAAGCTGTTTACGGTTTATGCCACATGCTGATCGGCGGCAGACTATTTCTCAGGATTCTCGGAAGTTTTACGTTCCTTACCCCGTTTTATTAATCTATTAACCATTTCATCTGCTCTGAAGAAGGCTTTCAGTCTCAGTCAACCGATCCCCTTCCACAAAGTCGAGATACCATGACCGTTCCTCTATCCTCCACCTGAGGTGGCTCAACCGAATGGAGATTTTATGAGACTTTTGAGACAACTTTTATAATGTGAACATAAAGGTTTATACGAGTTTGTAGCTTATTATCTTTCATTCGGAAGTTTGCCTCTTTTTTTGGCTTATATTACTGGACTATTACATTTTTTAATGTTAATTATATGTATCCCAATAATTGGAACACGAATACCCAACTTACCTTTATGCAAAAATTCGGGATATTAAATAAAAATATTAGTTTACTATCCACGAATAGCAAAATCGAATTTTTGTTCCTGTTATTGGTAAATTTTGTTTTTAGCTTGCGAACACGTGGTGGTTCGCTCTTTTCCAGTAGCTTCACTAACAAAAGATAAAAAAGTTGCTGTGCAGTATTTAGCACATCTTGACCAGTGGCTTCAAGAAGGTTTGCAGCTTCGATCGTGTACTTTCCAATTAATGAAATTTGCATTTGACGAAGAAGTAACAGCTGAGAATGTAGATACTCTTAGAAAACTAATTCATAAAATTAGACATCCACCAGATGTTTTCCATCATTTTGCTTTTACCGGCCAAGTTGTGGTTACGCAAACACCACTACATAAAAATAAGGTAAGCCATTAAATTAGTCAAAATATTTTTTTTTCAATTTTATTTTTTTATTAACGATATTAAATGCTGAGTGTTTTCAGACATATTGTACTGAAATTGAGATGATCATAAATGAAATGAAATGGTTACTTTTAGAAATTATTATATCATATGTACATGGAAATCTTATGTTATGTTCATCATTTTAACAATAACGTTAAAATGATTAAATTAAATACTTACTGTTAGATATTTTTATGTACCCTGTATAAATTAACTGATAAAGTTGATATTGGAAAATGTCAGTACAAGAACATTGGTTGTTATGGACATTTTTATTTGATTAAATAATATGAACTGTCAGTAACTGGATTTCAACAAAAATTAGTAATTTCTATAATAAATAAAGAAGAAACAAAAGGATATTCGTTAACAACGGGAAAAAAGTTTGTTAGGTGATCAGTAACTAAGGGGGAGACGAAAAAAAGTAATTTACGTTACAAGTTTAAATGTACGAAGACTTTAAATAAAACTGATAAAAGAAAAGAAATAGTGAGTTAGAAATATCTTACACAACTTACCTTCGATTTGAATCCAGTAAAGGTTGTTCAAGCTCAAGATTAAGAGAGATCATACACCAATAAACGATGGTAATGTAAATCATTTTATACTAAAACTTGTACCTAACGGCTGCTTGTAAACAAGACCGAGGTTCGAGACGTTTACTAGTAATTTTTCCTTTGCGCAACGCAGAATTTCTTCGCTTCAGAGAACAAGTCGTTTTCTATTTAGATAATACAGCCACCGTCGGTGTTTCGACAAGATATTGAGAGATTTATTTTGTTTGTGCGGAATTGTGTTAATTTTATTTTAATATAGGTTGTAATAGGCTAGGAGACCATCCACGGATTGCAATCTGGAGATAGTTATTTAATTAATATTAATTTAATTTTGACGTTAAAGGTTATTATATTTCAAATTTTACTCCTTAAATTTAGACAACTCACTTTACCCAAAATATACCCTGAGATACACGTGCATGTGATATAATATTAAATTTCAAACATTTCAGATCAATAAATACAACTTAATATAAAATTTGTTTGATTTGAAGTTCTGGTTGATACTGATGTATGTGGTATATAATATTATTCAATAAAATTAAATCACCACACATTGAATTATTGTATACCATAACAATATGTTACAACTTTGCTATTGCATTTACATACAACAGTCTTCATAAAAGCAACTCTTCAATTGTTTAAACTATCTCACACTTTCTAGTTCTGATCTGATGAGTTGGGAGGATAGGGCAACCCCTCAGCACCTAGGCATCATTAGGACTTCGTGCATGGTCCTGGAAGTCCCTCTCAGTACGTCAACCAGCCTATGGTTTTAACATAGTTGATAACGTCCCCCAGATGAATTTCTCTCAGCATGGCTGGTGCTTTTGAGATGATTTGGAGAACCATCTGCATTTTTTTGCAAAATATACTTTCAAATCTTCCTCTTTGCAGAATGAGTAAGTCGTCCGCATCTGCAATTGTGTAGATGTTGTTGTCGTTGAGGCGGCTGAGAAAGGTGTCAAAGACCAAGTTCCAGAGTAGTGGTAATAGCACCCCTCTCTGTGTAAACACCGTACTACAAGGCCTCGTAGACCTTAATTTGAATTGTTCGTTTTGAGAACATATTGTGGATACACTCGTTTATCACCTGAGGAATGTTCCTCATGGTGAGTGAGTTGGATATGGTTTTGTCAAACTCGCATTCTATGTCTATGAATACACCGAAAGTGGACTTTTTAATGTCCAGTGCTCCTTCGATGCGGCCGGCTACCAAGTGAGGTGTATGCGTGTTGATTAGTATGCAATGGTTGTCTACTAATCACTATATCCTTTATGTATCTATAGCAGTCTCTGGCATTTTCATAGAAAACGAAGTAAGGCTAATAGGACATTTTATGGAACTGAAAAGTTCATCCTACCTGGTTTGGTAATGAAAATAACTTTATCTTCTCTCCAAATCTTAGGAATGTATCTCGGAGCCAAATAGGTTCTGAACATTCCCACTAGGTGCGTTTTCAGGTTGTCCTGACCCCACTGTAGTTGGGCGGAACAGCTTCCATTAGGTCCTAGGAAAGAAGCTTGAGATTGCTCTCCCAATCTTGTCTTCGACAGCAATCTTTCTGTCGATTTCCCACTTGTCGTCTGATGGTTTATGCTCTTATTACTCGACACACGTAGCCACGTTTGTAATAATGGAGCCGGGAAAGTTAGTTGACATGAACAATTGGATACTCTCTGTGAGGTTAGCAGTTGTTGTGTCGTCTTCTTTTATGAGGATACCTATGCTATTATATGGTTCCTTGTTCAGAGCCCTTCGGAGTCTTGCTGCTTACGGAAAATCCATAATTTCCTCGCAGTAGCTTCTCCAGGCTTCCCTCGGTTTTTGTCTTACGACTTTGTTGAACTCTTTGAAGTGAGATTTATATAGATCCCAGTCCTCATCGGTATTTTTGTTGAAATATTATCATTTTCTAGGTTTTTTCCTTCTAGTTTACTAGTTATGTACTTGTTTATAATATACAAAATGATACTTGTCATATATAATTTTAATAGTTGTCATTATTATAATTTTTCTTTAAACATAAAAGTCTTTTAATAGAGTATTTCTGTGTTATTGGGTTTGCTTCAACAGGTTATGGGCCCAGGAACGCAATAAATAAATATACCCCAATTTTTGTCATCACCGATTTAGTTGACAAAATGGATTATACAAAAGTACAAATTGGACTTTTAGAAGGTAAATCAAATTGGTCTACGTGGTAATTTAAAATTTGCATATTACTAAGAGGTATTATTGGAGCTCTAGAAATTGTAGAAGGTACACTAAAAGAACCTAGAACTTTAGCAGAAAATGCTACGGAGGCAGAAGGTATCAAGTACAAAAAAGAGTTGAAAGAGTACAGAAAAGTAGAAAGCAGTGCAATGATTATCCTAACAACCAATATGACCGAAGATACTTTAAAGAAAATTATGAGATTTTCAACAGCAAAAGAAATATGGCAAGAATTAAATAGACTATATGATGGTGCAACAGAAGAAAAAGTTTATGATCTCTGTTTAGAATTCTTTAGCTTTGAAAAAGAACCAAATGACGATGTAGCTACACATATGTCTAAGCTTAAAAATCTTTGGAATGAAATGAAATTAGCAGTTCAAAAAGAAAATGCAATTGAACTACCAGAAGTGTTGCTAATTTGTAAAATTTTAGGAACATTACCAGACAATTATTTCTCATTTAGATCTAGTTGGATGTTAATATCCAAAAATAATAGAACAATAGACAACCTTACGAATCAATTGTGTGTTTATGAGAAAGCCTTGAATGAAAAAGATAAAAATAAGGCGAATCAAGAAGTTCTTTTTTCTGGTACGTCTTCATATCCAAATAAAAATAAGTTCAAGAATTGGTATTGCAAATATTGTAAAGAAAAAGGTCATAAAGTTAAAATGTGTCCCAAATGGCGTGTTGATGGCAAACCCCCTAAGCCAAGTGCTACAAATTCAAAAGCTAACGTCATTCTAGTCTGTTCAAATGAATGTTTTAATTCAGAAGAAGTGGTTCGTAACTGGTATGTAGATAATGGTGCTACAAATCACATTACATTTTGTCCAGAATTATTTGATACTTATGAACCTTTCACAACAGCTCATCAAGTGATAACTGCAAGTGGTGAATCAATTGAAGCCCTAGGAAGAGGAACAATAATTTTTGAAACATTGGTCAATAATAAAAAAAACACACTAATTCTTAGTGATGTTTGGCTTGTACCAAAAATCAAGAAAAATTTGTTTTCCGTTCTCGCTGCTCAAGATAAAAAACCAAATAGTCAATTTATCTCCAGAGCCACAAAATGTTTTCTAAAAATTGATACTATAGTTGTTCTTGAAGGTTACAGAAGCCAAAATTCCGGATTATTTAAACTAAATATAAACACTATTACGAAATTACCTGAATTGAATAACATATCAAATCAATCACAACTACAGTTATTTCACGAAAGACTAGGTCATCAAAACAAAAGACATGTGAAAAACTTGATAGAAAGAGAATTTGGAATCAAAGTATATCTCGATAGCGAAATATGTGAAGGATGTGTGTTTGGAAAAGCCAATCGAAGAAAATTTGGTACAAGAGAACATGCAACTCTACCTGGAGAACGTATTCATACGGATGTATGTGGTCCATTTTTAAATTCTATGTCAGGGTTTAGATACTACGTTTTATTTAAAGACGATTTTACTTGTTTTCGTGAAGTATTTTTTATCAAACATAAGTCAGAAGTTTCTTCTAAGCTGCAAGAAATGTTGCTTCAGATAAGAGCTGCAGGTCATACAGTGCAAGAACTGCTTTGTGACAATGGAGGAGAGTTTGATAATAAAGAAGTTAAAGAGATTTTAGCTAAGTATGGAGTAAAACAACGCTTTACTATGCCGTATACACCGCAACAAAATGGTTCTTCAGAAAGAGAAAATAGAACGCTGGTAGAAACAGCTAGAGCTCTTATGCACTCCCATGAAGAAATTCCTCAAGGATTGTGGGCTGAGATGATAAATACAGCTAAATATATTCTCAATCTCAGTGGCTCTTCTAGAATAGAAGGAAAATCACCAATACAATTATGGACTGGGAAGAAACCAAGCATTAAGCATCTTAGAATTATTGGAACTACATGCTATGCTCATATACCTAAACAACAAAGAAAGAAAATGGATAAAAAGGCCATGAAAGGTATTTTAATTGGTTATGATGGTGTAGATGGGTATCGCATATGGTGTAGAGAAAATAATAAATTAATCAGGTCACGTGATGTAACTTTCCAAGAGAACATTCTCCAAATTAAAAGTAATTTCAAATTAGAATTTGTTCGACAGAAAAATGAAGAGACTCATGTGGAAAATCGAGATGTTAAGGATAATGATATTCAAACAGAAGAAATCTTGAAGAAGACAGAATTTATAAGTCAAGACGAAGATAATGATGATGGTGAAATAGAAAATTCAGAACCGCAAATAGATGAAACAAGAAATCTACGAAATAGAGCATTAATAAAACCTCCACAACGTTTTGAAGACTTTGTAATGACTTCTTTAGCAAATATAACTGAACCTTCAGAACCATCTTCATACAGAGAAGCTATAAACAGCTCTGAGAAGGAAGAATGGCAAAAGGCAATGCAGATAGAGATGGAATATTTACAAGAAAACCAAACGTGGACTTTGGAAGAACTCCCGGAAGGAATTAAAACACTTCCATGTAAATGGGTTTATAAAGTAAAGACGAATCCCGACGGCTCCATTGATAAGTATAAAGCTCGACTAGTCATAAAAGGTTTTGCTCAAAAAGAAGGCGTAGATTATGATCAAACATTTAGTCCAGTTGCGAGATCTAGCACTATAAGACTTTTACTTAGTGTTGCAGCAAATGAAAAGTTGAAACTCACTCAGTTCGATGTATCAACTGCTTTTCTTTATGGAGAGCTAGATGAAACAATATACATGCGTCAACCTGAAGGATTCAATGATAACTCTCAAAAGGTTTGCAGATTACACAAGAGCCTATATGGGTTAAAACAGGCGCCTAGGTGCTGGAATCAACGTTTTGTTGAATTTCTAAAGGAATATGGATTTATAATGAGCGAAGCTGATCCTTGTCTTTTTATAAAGCTACATGGAAAAATCAAACTTTTACTTGCTCTTTATGTAGATGATGGCCTGTTAGCTTCTAATCATCCTGAGCATACTGCAGATTTTGTTGAAAAACTGAAATCTGAATTCAAAATTACCCTCAAGCCTGCTTTATATTTTCTAGGTATAGAGATATCTACCAAAGACAATGGTTCAATAAAAATACACCAAAAGTCCTATACTAAGAAAATTTTAGAAAATTTTGGCATGGAAAATTGCAGACCAGTTTCAACACCTATTATTAAGGACTATTCTCAATCAGGGAAAGATCAAGATGAATCTCTAAATTTTCCTTATAGAGAAGCTGTTGGTTCATTAATGTACCTTATGGTATCTACGAGACCAGATATATCTTATGCACTAGGAGTTGTTTCTAGATCGTTGGAACATCCCAGTAAAGAAGATGTTATTAAGGTGAAACGTATTTTTAGATACCTTCAAGGAACATTGGATTATGGAATCACTTATAAACCACACCATCTGCAAGGAATCATAAGAATATACAGTGATGCTGATCATGGTGGTGATACACTCACTGGTAGATCAACATCAGGAATTGTTTGTATTTATGCTGCAGGTGCGGTATCATGGTTAAGCCAAAAACAAACTTCAGTAGCAATTTCCACAACCGAATCAGAAATAGTTGCTGCAAGTGAGGTGGCTCGCGAAATAGTTTGGATTAAACGTCTCTTGGCAGAAATAACTAACTTATCAGCTGTACCAGAACTTCATATTGACAATGAACCAGCATTGAGGTTAGCCCAAAATCCCGAATTCCATAGACGTACCAAACATATTCGAACAAGGCACTTTTTTGTACGGGAATTGGTATCAGCAGGAGAAATTGTCGTTAAGAAAGTACATACTGAGCATCAGTTGGCTGATATGATGACCAAAGCTCTTCCAAAACCTAGATTAGTACAGCTTTGTACAAATATAGGATTAAACTAACTTAGTGAAGAGAAAAACCACTTAATGAGGGAAAGTGTTGAAATATTATCATTTTCTAGGTTTTTTCCTTCTAGTTTACTAGTTGTTATGTACTTGTTTATAATATACAAAATGATACTTGTCATATATAATTTTAATAGTTGTCATTATTATAATTTTTCTTTAAACATAAAAGTCTTTTAATAGGGTATTTCTGTGTTATTGGGTTTGCTTCAACAATTTTACCTTTAAAGAATCATCTGGCCAACTTCCTGAGTCCCTCCTGCACTCAAGACCTTTAGCTGTACCCATCTCATGGGACAGGGTCTTTTATATGCAGTTTGAATGGGTTTGGATAGTAACCTCGTACTTTTTCAAATCACTATTATTATTATATATATATTATTTGGTATCTCAGGAAAGTGGGAATAATTCTTGCTCGTCTTTCTGGGGTCACCCGATAATATGGAGCATCATATTAATATCCTATAATAATCAGCGATGAACGGACAACCTAACTTTGTACGATACGAGCCAGTTTTGAATAAGTTTAGATATATTTAGATTTTTATTATTAATGTAATCATTCAGTGACTTACCCCTTTGTGTTGTTATCATTGCTGCCCCAATTTAGGTGTTGTGTGTTTGAGTCGCAGCCTATTACCAACTCAAACTTCTGATTGAGGCAGTAGTCCACCAGGTTCTCCATTTCTCTGCTCGGTGATGGTGTAGCTGCATCAGAAGAGATATACACTGATGCTAGGACCGTACTATTTTGGTCTATTTTGGAGAACTCCAATATTACTGTGGTTAGGTCAGAGGTGGAAAATTGTGACATGGGATATACCTTGTACTTCCTAGGAATGTAGATGAGGTTTTTGGTTGCTTGAAAAGTTAAAAACTGAATCATTTCGATTATTCAATCTTATTATTTTTGTTTTCCTTATTCAGGGTTCCTGGGTTACCTTGTTAACTTCTATTGTGCCAAAAATAAGTAGGGGTAGTTGTTTATTCGACCATCTTTTGTTGTATGTTAGTGGAGAAGACAGAATAATGGTCTCATCCTTTGCGCTCACTTTTCAGTTAAAACTTCAATAATATTGTTCAATACGACATTAATCATTGTAATTCAAAATTTCTATGTTCAAGGAAAAAAATGCAACACTAAAAGGATTTGCGAAAAAAACTCTCCTTAAAACTGCTCGGAAAGCTGGATTTAAACAAAAATCTTCATCAAAACGACAAAAATATGTACTTCCCAACCTTAATATCAGTAATGGTAATAAATATATGACATCACCTGGTCGCATGAGTCTTCCGCTTGCAGATGATTATAGTATTGACGATAATGTATCAATGAATCTTTTTGAAAACGGACAGCCAACATCAAATCCCACTGACGCTAAAACATTAGAACGACTGCAAGAACGAAGTTATGTAAGAGATTGGCAGAGACTCGGTATCTATAATAATAGTGGCTCACCTACCTGCAAAGCTTCGGCAGAACAATTTAGATTAACATCAGTTAATTTTATGTACATGATGTGTAGAAGGTAAGTACCATCGCTTATATAGTTGACACAGAATCGCAAATCCTTTGGACTATTTTGCAAGCAAATCGTTAAATGAACTCACCGAGTTAAAGTCACTAAACTGTTTAAGAAACAACTGGGGTTTTAATTAAATTGTGTTGAGTAGATACCAGTGATACTCGAGGAAAAAGAAAGATATGTAAAGTGTGGCAAACTCATCTGAGACTGTGAAAGGAATGCAGTCGAAAACATTCGATATTGCCAAGTTTAACTATAAAGATGCTAATGAGCTGAACTAACCCTGTATAAGTAAGTCGTAAGAAACGTTATTTCCGGTAACAAAGGACGTTGTGCTTTTAATTTTCTAAAACTCTTGGGGAATAAGAGAAGAAAAATTATTTAAAGCTTATAGTCTCTATTTACCTCGTACTACTGAATTAATTACTGAAATTATCCTTTCTTTACAAAGTTTTGTTATACTCCGTGTCCCAAGTTAGCGTTTACATGCAATATCTTGCTTAATTTAAAAGATAATGAATGGCATCAAAATTCATCCTAATGACGTATCAGAAACTTCATTTCACTCAAAAGTTCTTTGGCAGCCACCCCTCACTTTCTATTTTCAAATGGCACCCCATGTATATTTTCGTTGAAAATTGCTTTTTGGAATACAACATGTAACATACAGTTGATCCGGTGAATCTTTTTCCATGCGTCATCATTCATATACAAACGCAATAAATCAATACATTAAGTAACACGTAGGTCGTAGATTGATGGTTTAATTAGGATGTGGCTAAAATGACGGTGAACGTTATTTATTATTGTATTGAAGCTGGTGTAATAGATATTCGTAAATATTTTACAGCCATTTAGCAATATGCTACCTAATCATTTAGTTTGAAAAAACTGTTAGTATTCCAGAGTTTTATGGGGCTATTCTGCAAACTTGCTTTTAAGCAAATTTACTTGCATAAGAGTTAGTATTAATAACAACTTCCTCAGTAGAAACTGCAAATCAGTATTGCCCAGTTAGGGTTATGGCTGGCAACCATTACTATTGGGCCGTCCCACCCATACAGTTCAACAATGAAAAATAAAAATCTTTTGGGTTGTAAAAATAAATAATTAATATTTCAAATATGTATATTTAAGACTCATATATATACAATAAATTTTATTTAATTTTCCTCATAGTCAGAATCAGAGCTATACTCGATAATCGAAATTCTGTAAAGTGAGTCAGAGCTATCTAATCAACACTTTGGTTAAAGCGCAGTTGCCATATGTATTCTAGAGAGAAATGCTGTATTTTATAAATACACTTCAAATCCATTGTGTCAATATTTCAGGTACAAAAGATGCAATGTAATTAAGTCAATACCAATTTAATATATTTATTTCAAATTTCAAGCAGACTAATAATAATTAGTTTACTTGAAATGTGAAATAAAGTGTTTATGTATATTTCTTGAACGCAAAGTTTGTTGTGAAAAACTCGCCGATTTGACAATGTTGGAGAGTCGCTTCAATGTTCCGGCTTTGAGAACGAGATAGATAGATCGAGCTACGCGAATGAGACAGTGATAGTAAACAGTTATGTGAGGTGTTTATTCTCTTCATGAACGTAACATCAGTATTTGTGTTGTGGTTTTGTGTGATAAATCGGTTATTATTGGTATTTATTGTAATATTTATATCGGTATATTTAGTGACAATAATGGCGGAGTGTAGCGGTGTTGGCGATAAAAAACGGCGTCGTAACAATTTAATTCGGGAAGAAAAAGTCCTCATATTAAATGTGTACGAAGGACTGCGTGCCATGGACAAACAGTTGGGTGTTAGTGACGCTGTGATTAAGTGCAGTTATTTAACTAAAGTTTCTGAGAGTACTATATACAATATTCTAAAGAAATCGCGGGACGGATCTTTGACAAGAGAACGAGGTGAAAACTGTAAACCGGAAAGTAGGGGAAGAAAGAAAATTGTTTTGGACGACCAAACACGGAATGCTATACGTAGGGAAATACATTCTTTTTATTTTAGGAATGAAATCCCCTCGGTAGCTAAATTGAGCAAGGTAATAGAAGCTGATGATACTTTACCAAACATCAGTGATAAAGTTTTGAGACGAACTTTAAAATTAATGAATTTTCGTTACCAAACAAGAAGTAGAAACAGTGCCTTAATTGAACGAAATGACATTGTGGAATGGAGGAGAAATTATTTAAAACAGATACGACAGTTTCGTAACGAAGGACGGCACATATATTATCTTGACGAAACATGGTTAAATGAAGGCCACACTGTGTCAAAAGTGTGGCAAGACATGAATATACGAAGCAATCGACAAGCCTTTATGGAGGGTTTCTCTTCCGGTTTAAAAGCTCCCTCTGGGAAAGGACGTCGACTGATTATCACTCACATTGGCAGCGAGGAAGGATTTGTAGAAGGTGGATTACTAAGTTTTCAGTCCAAAAAAACTGTCGATTACCATGAAGAGATGGATGGTAACCGGTTTGAAACATGGTTTAGATCAATTTTAACAAAGGTAACTCCTGGTTCAGTGATAGTTATGGATAATGCTTCATACCACTCTCGTCGACTGGAGCAAATACCTACTTCAGCTAGCCGCAAGAGGGTTATAATTGATTGGTTAGAGAGTAAAAGCATTCCGCACAACGAGGCAATGCTAAAAGTTGAATTATTATCTCTCGTACGGAAACATAAAAGCAGTTATATTAAGTACGTTGTCGATGAAATGGCGAAAGATTTCAACGTCTCAGTTGTTAGACTTCCTCCCTACCACTGTGAGTTAAACCCCATCGAGCTGGTTTGGGCCCAAGTGAAAAATTATGTTGCGAGAAAAAACAGTACATTCAAAATGGCTGACGTTGAGAAACTGTTTGACGAGGCGCTGCATACCGTTACTGCTGAGAGTTGGCGTAAATGTATTCAACACGTATTAAAAGAAGAAATAATGTTTTGGGATTTAGACATACGTGTAGAAGTAATGACGGAACCACTCATTATCGATATAGGAGGAGAAAGCGATGATTCTGAGGAGTCGTCAGGGAGTGATACCGCTTCCAGTTAGTCAGACATTTTACAAGTGACCTCGCAACATACCTATACTTATCGGTAATTTATTTTGGTCTTGACAAACAACTTTCTTTTACGTAATGATAATGCCGGTTAGCAAATAACGAAAATGTTACCTCAATTTTAGTTTTAGTAGTAGTAAGTTGGAATTGACTTTTAAACATTTTTTTATTTTGTTTTAACTTACTTATGAACAACTTGTGATAAGTTATTATTTCAAATGTTAAAAATTGAAATTCCAGATATTTCAGTATTCGCACCCTTAAACTATGATACGCTCATGGAGTTCACTTTAAATCGGTAGATAACCGATGACGTCACTTTACAGAATTTCGACTATCGACTATATCACCAGTATTTATATCTATTGTAATTGGTTGAATGCTAATATCAACTATATTCTGCTCTCGGGCATACCACTTTTGAATAATTTCATGGGTATGCCTAACACATTTTTCCCAAATTTTTTGATTACATTGTCCCAGTGCCTCTTTCCATATATTTATAACAGAACTATCTGAATACCCATCTTTACCAATATATTTATTATAATATGACTTGCAATTTGCCCAAATTAATTCAATAGCGTTGAATTCACAATGATATGGCGGTAGTCTCAGCACTTCATGACCATGTTCTCGTAGTAACTCATCAATTATATACACGTTTTCTTTTCTATTCATTTTTGCAATTTGTAGCAATTCAGGTTTCGTAAGTTTTGTATCAAACTTAATGTTGTTTGCTATCAACCATGTAACAATCTCATTTTTTGTCGAATTAGTAGAAGGTTGCTTTTCTAAAAGAACACTATGATATGGAGCATTATCCATAACAATAAGAGATGGCTCTTCTAAGTTGGGAATTAATTGAGTACTTATCCATTTCATAAATATTTCATTGTTCATATCTCCATGGTAATCAGCTACTTTAGATTTTGAACAGAATAATAAACTTGCTTCAGAGACAAATCCTTTGGTAGAACCAGCATGGACAATTATAAAACGTTTACCATCATAACCATCTGGTTTACGTACACTTTTAGTGCTGTTTTCTGGCCAAGATTTTGTTTTATTTCCCTTCGAATAGATCCATGTTTCATCCAAAAATACAAGTTCTCTTGGGTGAGTACTTGAAAGGTTTTCAATATATTTACGCAGAAAATTGTCTCTCAAGGCTGCAATACTGGTCCGCTCCATTAAAGCTCTCCGATTGTCATCTTTGTTATATTTGAATCCCAATGTTTTTAACAAAGTGCTCAGAGATGTTTTGCCAATAGATACAATTTCGCTTTCCCTCAATTTACAATTTAAGGTAGTCAAAGTAACATGCTTCTCTAAAACAAAAACAAAAATTATAGTACAGATTCAATTTGAACAAATACTATATTTTTAATGATATTATGTTTGTTCATTAAATTAATGTTTTAACCTTGACTGTTCAAGAATAAGGTAAATTCAATAGTTGAATTAAATTGTAATGTAGTCACAAAACTACCAAAATCTATATAAATACCTTCCTAAATTTTTCTTGAATATACCATGATTTGAATACTCGTTACAAAATACCTACACCTACATTTTACCAAAAAATTCTAATTAAATTAATTGATATTTACTCTGTTAGTACATATCATATAATGTGTTCCGTACTGCCATCTTAGCTCCCTCGGGTAGATCAGTTGTTTTAGTTTTAGAACGAGTTCTGCTTTTGCCTGGGCTTGAAAGAATTGGATTATTTTCTTTTCTTTTTTTTAGAGCATTGTTCGTCGAGATATTTTCAAAGCAGCAGCTACCCTCTAACATAAAAAAAATTGATTAATAATAAGTATATTGCTAAACAAGCATGCACTTAAATTTACTTAATTACAGTTAACCGTAAATAATTGTCATATTAGTAAAGCGTGATATATAGACGTCAAAAAATAATAGTTCCATACCAACCCCGTTTACTTTAGAAGTGTAATTCAATGTCTGTTGGGGCATATAGCTCGAGAAGTAGTTGTTGCTTCTTAGTAGACGGTCTGCTCTTTGGAAATTAATTTTTCTAATTTTGTAAAGCGTTTAATAGTATTGAACTATTATTTTTTGACGTCTATGCACTTAAATATTTATGTTACCTCTTGAACACATGAAAGTGGTTCCAAAGGTCCTCCATTTCTTTTTTCTAACTCAAAATACTCCAACACATTCAGGACCAGCTCCTGTGCTTGCGAATTCAACGTTTTTCCAGGCATATTCTAAAAATAAAAACCATTCATAAATAGTTCTGGTCTTTCGGAAAATGAGGTCAATATTTTCTACATTGGTGGCAGCAAAATATGTTTCATATATTTCAGTTTGATGGAGTTCTAACCAGAATCATAATGAAATGTCAATTTAAGGTTAGTTTTCATTACGAAGTAAATAAATAAAAAGTAGATAAATAATATTTACTTACCACAATAATTCGAACACTCAGGTATAAGTTAGTCGTTATAACAACTGTTTTTGAAATAAATGTTCATGCAAGGGGCAAAAAAATGGATAAAAATGTAAAATAAAAATGTAAACAAAGTCTTTGGTCTGTCAATATACAAATTCGCGGTTAAATCACAGAACTTCTGTTGTGTGGGTTACACCTAATCACCCACATTCATCATATGGCTATCTCTGTCTGTTATATTATGTTGTAATGGAACAAACGGTTTCATTTCGGGGGTTTAGATTATGTGAGTAGAAAAGAGACGTACTACAAAAAGTAGTATGTGAATAATTTCATACATGGGAAAAGATTCAGCGGACAAACTGTACTTGTTGGTTTTTTATTATTAGCACCAAAAAATTAACATTTTATGATATTTTGCTTTACCTAATTATTGCTTCCGCCACTGTTTTTAAAAACTTCACGAGATAGAATTAGATTAATCTTTTGTGTAAAAAAACTGATGCTTTTTATGTCAAAAAATTAATGACAGTTAATAATAATTAGTGTAGAACAACAATCATTTGCGTGTTGTAGTTAATCGACGAATTAAATTTGTATACTATCCACAAATTTGAATTCAAAATTATTAATCTTGTTATAAGCACAATGCATTTACATTCAGTCCATACGAGTACATTGATATGCTATTGGTTTATGGTGAATGCAGGAAAAATGCTCGACGAGCGGCCCGTTTATACCAAGAACGTTTTCCTCAACGTTCTCATGTATCACACATGGTGTTTCCTAAATTTGAACTGAAGATGCGCAGCGGTTCGTTCTCAAACAAAAACCGTGCACCGCACCGGTATCCAGTGAGAACTGATGATAATGTAATTAATGTACTTGCATATGTTGGTATCAATCCTCATACTTCTGTTAGAAACATAGCTGAAGAACTGGGAATAAGCAAGAGCACGATAAAGAGGATTTTGAAGCAACACAAATATCACCCATTTAAACTACATTTAGTTCAATGACTGAGGCCCACTGATTTCGATAGAAGATTAGAATTCATATCTCTAATCGATGTTATGATTTCCGAAAATCCCTTACTATTAAATATAATATTTTGGAGTGATTAAAGCCGCTTCCACAACAATGGTGTAGTTAATACACACAATTCCCATTATTGGTCGAACGAAAATCCTCACTGGGTTCGTTCTACTCGTTTTCAAACAGTTTGGGGTATAAATGTATGGTGTGGGTTATTCAATGGTCATTTGATTGGGCCATACTTTTACGAGGGCACATTGACTGACTTTTTTTGTGGGGTTGTCTTAAAGAATAAGTATATCAAACACAGTCTGTAGATTTAGATGATCTTAAATAACGCATTTGTGAGGTATGTCGTAGTATTACACCAGCTATGATTCATGCTGCGTGCACAAGAGCCCTTTAAAACGTTTTGAAACTTGTATGGAACCTGCGGGAAATAATTTGAACACTTACTGTAATTTTTTCTTCATTCTTCTTCTTATCACGCCCTCTCCTGCCGAAGGTTTGCGATCCAAATGGCAATTGTAGCTCTGGAAACTGCAGCACGCAGGATTTCTGCAGACGAGCGGTCGAACCATCTCCTTAAATCTTTTAGCCACGAGTTCTGGCTTCTTCCTACTGATCTTTTCCCCTGAACTTTGCCCTCTATTATGAGGGATACATTATTTGTATTTTATTTTAATAAGTAAATTTAGAAATTACAAAATGTTAATTTTTTGGTGCTAATAATAAAAAACCATCAGGAGGTGCCATTTGAAAATAGAAAGTGAGGGATGGCTGCCAAAGGGCTGTTACGTAAAATAAAGTTTCTGATACATCATTAGGAAGGAATTCGCAACAGTTTTTACAATATTGGATTATCTTTTATATTAAGCGAGATATTGCCTGTAAACGATAACTTGGGACACGCTGTATTTCCAGTTTCATGTGGTATTTTTACTTCACGGAAAGACACTTCATCGCCAAACTAGAGAGGTGATAGCTAATGTTTATAGGTAGGTTATAATATTATTAAGTATATAATAATTATATAATTTTTGGCATCCTTTATGAAACCATATAAGTAAAAAAAATTTATCTGGCTTGCCGGAATGAAACCTAATTAAATGTGGAGTGAGTCTCACATTTTTATTTTATTGGAAACCGACCAACTTATTGAACCAGTTATAACCACTGTTGGTGATGATATGGATGATCATTATGTTTTTAATTCAGGTACAATTTTCAACTTCATTTGTTTTTAACAAATACTTTGTTTAGCGAAATACTTAACCTGTAAAGCAACTCATAAATCAGTTTCACATATCTATAAAATGTTATTAATACTTTTTAAAAATACCTATTGTACGCCACTGATACTTTTATTAATCAAATAAGCCATGTTTCCTATCCCCTTACCGACGCCGTACAGTTTCAGATACGTTTGCCACGCTGTATCATCTCTACCGTTACTGTTTGGGTGGATATTGAACAGATCTTTGACGTTATTAAATTTCATTACATTTTTGAAATTCTTCAAATAGGTTATTAGGTAGCTATGAAATAATAATAAATTCCATTCAAATTATTATTTAACTTTAACAAATTTGGACACATTATTGCAAAAATGAAATTCATTTGAAAAGGACCCACCCTTAATATTTCAAAAATGCGACATATTAGAAAGAAATGCCGAGACACATCAACTTTTAACTTGAGGGGGATACTTTTTAGCGCTAATGTCATAAACTTCCCTCCCTACTGGAGATACCCCTTAAATTTTTTCAAATGGCGTTAGATATCAAGTCATATCTCATTTGAAAGGTCTGGTGAATCTCTATTCAATCATTTTGTTTTGCCTTTGATACCAGCTTTCCATTGTTATTTAAAATTGGCTCTCTTTCAACTTTTTGTATGCCCCCGTATTATGTTATGACAGAAAGACTCTTTAAAGATTCAAAAATTCACCAATAATAGTACAAAGACAACTGTTAACAAGAAATAGCTGTTATTTAATCATGTGACAAAGTGATCACCGTTAACATTCAGGCAATAAGTTGAAAGAGAGCCAATTTTAAACAACGATTAAATAACAATGAAAGGCTGGTATCAAAGGCAAAACAAAATGATTGATTAGAGATTAACCAGATCTTTCAAATGAGGTATGACTTTATACCTAACGCCATTTGAAAAAATTTAAGGGGTATCTCCAGTAGGGAGGGGGTGAATCTGAATTTCTTTCTAATATGTCGCATTTCTGAAATATTGAGGGTGGGTCGTTTTCAAATGAACACAGATATTGGGTGACGCAAATTTCTAACATTGGAGGGTTACATCGTTGTGCTAAGAGATATAACTTTCAAATTTTGTGTGAGCTATAACAGTTAGTTAGTGCAGATTGTGAAAATATTTCTGAATATACAGGATGTTATAAAAGTGATCGGCATATCAAAGCTATGTTTTTTTTAATGGATGGCCCTATATTTAGTTGCAATTTTTAATCTGTAATATTAGACTATATCCCTTAGTTATCAAGAAAGTTGCTATTGTCAAATTCATTACACTTCCTATTTTTAGTAATTTGAAAGTAGGTATAGTATCGTTCTTATTTTAAATTGATCATCACCCTGTATTTTATCATTTCATCTTGCAGAAATTTGAATACTTGTTATATATGACATCTCACTTTTCCCCGTTTTCTTTCTCCAATTACAAACTGTGGTGCAGTTGCATGGTGCGGTTGTTAATGTAGCTCCCACACACTCCGTGCCGTCTATTTGTTTTGTTTCTTCGTGGTGAAATAATCTAACAAATTTAATACAAACTGACGATTTTCTGCATTCATGCAAGCAAAAACTAAAACTTAAATTAATTTAAAACTAAAACTATGAACATAAAACCATGTAATGTTGATGTTCATGCAAAAAATTAAGATATAAATTAAAACTCAGAAAGATGGCCAACTTTCAACTAAGAAATTAATTTCTTCTATGAATTCGATACAACGCATGCGTCAAGCACTGACCACAGATCACCTACTGGTTCTAAACTTGCCGAACAGCCACCATTTGTGTTAAAGTATAGTTATTACATGAGCTTGTGTTACATGTTTGAAAATTTTTATAATTTACAACTTTATTTTCCGTAAACAAGCTGGTTAACGTTTAGTATTTATCTTCAGTTATCTGACAGCTCAATTACTATTGGAAGTTTTGACAACTTTTTGAAAAGAGTGCGCATGTCCTGTTGATTAATTAATTTCGAAATTTATGTTGCATGAACAGCTGAATATTCTTAGTTTAAATTTAATCATAATACTAAATTAGTTTTAGTTTAGTTGATGTTGCATGAATCCACTTTTAATGTTTTTCCGGGTATTTCTTTTACAAGTGTTTTCAAATAGATAAATCTAACTTTTGAAATGACATATTTGTGGCTTGCTACTTTCAATAATATATTCAATGTGCAGATGCACTAGTGTATTCAACAGCAAATGTCACTGCCAAAGCAGCATAATCAATCTTAGCTGAAACGACCAATTTGTACTTTGGTCCTTTTAGCTCCAAGCCACAGATATAATGACATTTAATAAGTATGTGATCAAACAGTCAAGAAAACTACGACACTGATCATCAAATATGAAACACGAAAAGACATACGTACGGGGAGCTCGTACGAAGACTAGTGAGATATCTAAGATATAATTACTTATTAATAACCAACTCTTGTGAAAACAAGTGTCATATACGAGTGTAACTGAGAAATATGTGTGATGTAAAAACTTCTTTATTTCATTGAGGGCTCAAAATCGCTGAAAAGTATCATACCTTACATGGTATAACTAGACTAAACCCCATCAGAATTATCGATTTTGTCAACATGAACCTAAATTGTGGTTAATGGGGAAATTGCTCTAATTTGCCAACTCTCGATTGCTAAATGATGGTTCATTTTTCAGTTACCCAGCTTTATTGGTAGTACCTGCATCTGTTACTGATGAGAGTATCAGGAAGTTTTGTCGATGCTATCGGCAAAACCGCATTCCTTGTATTACTTGGCGTCATCCACGAACAAGAGCATTACTCCTAAGAGGTGCCGGTCACCATGGTAAAAGTGTAATGGGCATGCTAAAAAGTCACCCAGCACCTGCTGCTTCCACTGGTAAGTATAGATTTTTCATAAAGCACGAATTATGGGAAAATTCACTTGAACTTTAAACTTGCTGCATCTTCTAAGTGTTATGATAAAATACACTGTAAATTAATATTTACAATACAATATGCTCATAATAGCTGTACTGTCTCAAGGATTTAATAAAAATGTTTGCTTTGGTCAAGGTAGTGGGTAACATATTTTGTGTTTTTATCTAAAGCTTCGTAAAAATTAATTATTCAACATAGCATTAATTTGTACTGTTTATTTCCATTCTTGTTTTTATTTTAAAGGCTTTTTACTAAAGGGCGTTTTATACAACATTTAGATTTAGTTCTTTAAACTTTTTAGATTTGATGGCCTTTTTAATAAGAAATTTCAAATTCTGTTAAGAAATGCCAATCCTCAAATTTCAAGATAAAAAATGCAAGGTAATAATATTCTTAATGCTTGTTCAATCTCTATTACTATAATAAATCCAAATTCCTACATTTGTATAAATGAATAGAATTATATTATATTATAAGGATACCAAAATTCGCGAACTATACTTGGGAATCGTTCTTCATTGCCTTTATTTGTTTATTCAATTTCGCAAAACAATAAATATAAAGAAAGAAAAATGATTCCATAATTTATTATAGGTAAGTATTAACTTCTATTTTATATAAAGCCTATTCTAACGGCTATACATAATCTGTTTGATATTGACTTTAAGAGTTAATAAAAGGTTCAAGATTTCACAGACGCTAAAAGTTAGTAAAAATGTCAATTTTGACGTATTTAGCAACAGTCAACAGCAACATCTCACATGAAATGTTTTCAATATTTATCATAAAACCCAAAAGCCAAAGATCTACCAGTAGCTAACTTACTTGATTTAGGTATTTACTTAATTGCAGTAACCTGTAAATGATTGTCTTGTTAGTAAAGCAGACGTCAAAAAATAATAGTTCAATACTATTAAACGCTTTATAAAATTAGAAAAATGAATTTCCAAAGAGCAGACCGTCCACTAAGAAGCAACAACTACTTCTACACTTCTAAAGTGAACGGGGTTGGTATATCTGTTAAAATAGAACCAATCATTCTGGTTTGCGATTAGAAGGAATAACATCACTTGTGGACCGGTTTCGGCGTATTAGCGCCTCATCAGCACAAGGTAGATGCCATTCGCCCAGAAGAGCTACTCCTACATTTATGAATCAGATAGGCCTGTTTGGGAACGAAACAAATACTCCAAAGTTAAAAAAAATCCAGGGCCTTGTTTGAAAAAATTAAGCTAAAGATGAATGTGGGAATCGGAGAAGTCACTTGTTTTCAATTATCTCAAAAACAAAACAAAATATTTGAAATACGATCGCGTCTAATTATTGTTCGCTTAAATGCACAACTTTGCCACAATTTAACCGACCCTTTATCTTTTACCGTTTTCGGGATCCCAATGATGCGTCGAATTTAGGACTCACTGTACATTGGTGATTAGTGCATATAAGTTGGAGGGTGGAAGGCTAAACCTGCATACTGAATAACACTGATACTATAGATTGCAGTCGACAGAAGCAACCAAGAGCCATGTCGCTGTAGATGTATTTTTGTAGTAACAATTGATATTTTGAATCGAAAACCATTTATCGAAACCATACGTGTCAACTGTCAAAAGATATGTCAACCAATTCGAATCTGTTTACACATCAGGATCTTTTGGAGTAGAGCCGTTGAATCCAGCCATTCGTTTTTCTTAACAACAGCCGAAAGTTAAAGTGCATAACAGTGTTAGGAATATACACTTCACCACTACCAATTATCTAGGTCTTTATATATTTAGTTGTTGTTGCAAGCATGTATGGCAATAATGTTGTGTGATTTGTCAAATATATAATATATATTTGACAAATCAAATCCTGTTCTACTTGTAACTTTACTTCGTTTGCTTTATTCAAACCCAACATTATTTAATTAACAACATTGTTAAGTTTCACATTCAAAAGGAACAAATTCCAAAAATGAATAAGTCTTGATAAAGACAGATTGTTCTGTAATTTATGAAGCAAATAATAACCTATAAAAATATAAATATTATATGACAGCACATATCAAATAGAATGCAAATTACTAAAATGACACCGAGTTGTCTAAATAGAAGTTTTCGACCCTAGTCAAAACACCCTTGTGCACCCTTGTGCGAAACACTCGAAAAGTCAAAATTATCCGGTTGACGAAATTGTCTGAAAATCGGATAATTATCCTCACATTGACAACTCTGATGCAGCCACTAAAATTGATGTATATTGATAAAATCATTCGGTCATATTATCTTGATTATGTTTACAAGTACAATCCTTAACATTGGTTCCTGATTGGCTGGTTGTGATGACCTTTCTTTTAGTTCTCATATTTTCCGGGGCTCTTGTTTGCTTCTGTCGACTGTACGATTACTCTAATTCAAGTGTCAATACTTGACATACTGCAGACATTACTTTAAGCTAACATATTCATAACTGATCCGAACTCTCTCTCTCTCGTGACCGGCAATATGTATACATATTAATTATTATATTTAAATACTCTTCGTATAAATCAATAGTTATTGACATACTTATTGATCAAGACAAATATATTATACGGGGTGTTCCATGTATTTGGATAAATACATTACATTACATTATCATCAAACTCTTAATTACGATTTAATAAATTTAATATTAAGAAATTTACTCACGCTCATATTAATAACTTCCATTTTGAATATACTTCAACCTTTCAATTAGTATTATAAAAATGGTGAAAAAATTCCATATAATTCTCATCAGTTAATCAAGGGCAAATGACATAATTGCACTAATAATAATAATAGGTATTGTTTGGCAAACCTATCTGAAGCTACGCGGTGTCGGTAAGGGGTGAGAAAACAGGGCCGATAATCAATATCAGTCAATAATCGAAGTGAGAAGGAATAACACATGCACGCGCTTGCCAATAGCAAGTCAGGTGGTTGCATACCAACGGGCCGATCTCCACCAATTGAAAGATCAGTATTTGAAAAAAATTTAACTGTAAAAGTTAATTGTTCGCAAATTTGTAACTAGATGTTCACTTGGGTGCTAGAGTGGCCACTCGAGAAAGATGCCGGCATGAGACTATTCTTCTCAAGGGTGGTTCTACTCCATGTTAGTGCTGCATTAGATATGCCAGAGGGTTGTCAGACTATAAGAAGAGTTAGGGCTCCACTACCTTCTACACCTCGACCAAAGAACAAAAATGAATTTAAATAAAAAGAAAACTAAGGAGAAAAAGGCAGAAACGCCTTGTAGAATTTAATTAAGATAATATTTATTTAAAAAAGTTGAAAACTTACGTTACTTCGGACACGATTCCCTGCAGCTCTTATAGCCTGTTGGATTCGAAATTAAAAAAAAAAATAAATGAAAACATTAATCTTATTTCTACCGGGAACGGAACAAAAATGAAATGGGGCCTGTTCCTTTTCTGGTACTTACCTTTAAAATTTCCTTCGGGAATAGTGTGGATGGAAGCCTTGTCCTGAAGGTATCCTCGTAAGTCTTAACGATATCCTCGAAGGTCTTAACGGTATCCTTGAAGGTATCTTTGAAATATTGAAGGTACTCTAGCAGCTGTGCTTACCACAGCAATTTAGGTAAAAAAGATATAGAAGATAAGCAATAAAAGATAAAAGGTAATTCAAAAGGTATGTTGCCTTGAAGACAGTCGATAACTTGCTCTTGCCGTTGCAAAAATAGAGGCGGTCGTTGGCAGATGTCAATTGTCTTCTGGTTAGGGTTGGGGATTGGAAGTGGCTAATGAGACGACGAGCGGGAATTGAAGGATTCATTTAAAAGTCGAAACAGGTCGACAGACACAATGTTAATAGACAAACAAGCACATAAAAACACTAACGTATAATCATTATTAATATATTGTTGATAATCAAAAGTCTATTTTCAAATAATTATTACAGTAGAAACGCTGAAGCTTTTCCATCACGTGACTGTTACGTCAGCAATATTGTTCATATGAATTAAATCAAAACTTGTGTCAACTCAATAGGAATAATCGTTATGACTAATATTCCAAAGGTCGGCGTTTTACGAATTGGTAATTAAACAAGAAATTTAACTTTTTTAATTGTATTTATTTTATTTATATGGTTAACATCGACATATTTATTAAAACTATCGATATACTGGGCGAATAAGTTACAAAATCCAAAATTAATATTAACCATGCTGGCTTATTAGTGGAGAGCTGATTTTTTGTAGGATATCTTGTATTTTATATAAGTACATACAATTTATGAAGTTCATGAAACTGACGTAATGTTTAGTCTACTGACAGGGTGTCCTCTAAAACTTTTAAAATAACACTTTCTAAACTGATTATATTAGAACAATTTTTTTTGGATGGGCTATAGATTGTAAATAGAATAAGATTCCCACACAGCTTGAAGGTGGACGTTTCGATAAATATATTACCATCATCAGGGCAACACATCAAATGGAAACCCTCATATTAAAAGTAAAAAACAGAAATATCCGCAAAAGACATCAAAAATAAAATGTGAACACATATAGGTACTAGAAACGAAAAAACACATCAAATATGACAAATCTTGCTTTATAGTTCATCCATTTCGGAATCTGAGCTGTCTTCACCAGTATTTATTATCACTGGTTCAATATGTATGTTCATCAAATTTCGTTCTCGAGTAAACCAGTCTTCGATTATTTTTTCGGTATGCCTAACACAATTATCCCAAACATTTGCACTACAATTTTCCAATGCTTCTTTCCACATACTCAAGACCCTTTCATCGCCGTATCCGTCTCTGCCAATATACTTATTATAATATGTTTTGCAGTGGGCCCAAATAAGCTCAATGGCATTAAATTCGCAATGGTAGGGCGGTAGCCTTAAGACTTCATGACCATGTTTTCGGAACAATTCATCAACAACATATACATTTTCTTTCCGGTTCATTTTAGCAATTTGTAATAGTTCAGGTCTTGAGAGGTTTTCATTAAAGTCAATATTGTTGGCTTTTAACCAAGTGATAATTTCATCTTTTTTTGACGAAGTGGAAGGTTGCTTTTCTGCTAGTATACTATGATAAGGCGCATTGTCCATTACCACTAACGACGGTTCTTCTAAATTCGGAATTAACCGTGTCGTAACCCACTTTGTAAATATTTCACCGTTCATTTCACTGTGGTAATCTGACGACGATGATTTAGAGGAAAACACTAAGCTGGCATCTTCCACAAATCCTTTGGATGAACCAGCGTGAACAATAATAAAATGTTTACCGTCATAACTTCCTGGTTTACGTACACTTTTAACATTACTGTCCTGCCAAGAACTTAATTTAGTTCCTTTTGCATATATCCATGTTTCATCTAAACATATAATTTGTCTTGAAAAAACACTATCACTATTTTCTCTATATTTTCGAAGGAAGCATGCTCTTTGGCTAGCAATATTTGTTCGTTCTATTAATGCTCTTCTGTTATCTTCCTTTTTATATTTAAATCCCAAATGTTTCAATAATACCAATAAAGAGGTATTTCCAACAGAAAGAATTTCCTTATTTTTTAGTTCATCGTTTATGGTTTTAACAGTAACATGTTTCCCTGAAAAAATAAGAAAATTTAAATTATCATTATCTCAAACAAAAAAAAGATTTTTTTATATTTACTTCATACTAAACTTGAACACAAATTTTTGATATTCAGATTTTTTTATTATTTGTACCAAATAATGTATAGAATAACTCCGTATGTGACATCAAAAAATTTAAATTAGAAAACTAAATTGTGAAACACAATCTACACTCAGAACATTCAAATTGGTAAACATTTATGGACAGTACTCAACTTAGAAATCAGCACATGTAGAAACACATTCAAATTAAAAATATGCACTTTCTGTATTCTAAAGCTTTCATTACTCATAACTTCTATAATCGAACTTACGTTAAATTACCTACTAGTTTTCTAAGATTTTCATATACCACACTATAAGCTGCTGGTGAAAAATCTCACTGTATGGATAATACTACATGAACTATGATGTGTAATCTTAATTATTAAGGTACTATGATTTCAGTTCTCTTTTATTTAAAGTGTAAGCTGACTGTAATGTAAAGCTTAAGAACTCCCATGTTCTTGTATTATTGTTTCACATGTTTGTTTACTTACTTTGTTCATACATATTATATAAGGTATTCCGTACTGCCATTTTGGTTCCCTCGGGTAAATCCTCTGTTTTTAGTTTTAATCGAGGTGTTTGACTGAGTGACGTTGGGAAAGTTGGAATATTTTCCTTACTTTTATTAAGGGAACATACCGTTTTCACAGATATTTTCAATGCAGTTGCCACTCTCTGAAATATAATATTAAATAGAAATGTCCTTAAATAGATGTTAACTTTAGTATAATACCTCCTGAATAGATGAAATAGGTTGAAAGGGCCCGCCGTTGTTTTTTTCCATCTCAAAATATTCAATCAAGTTCATAACAAACTCCTGTGCTCGTGAATTAAGCCACTTTCCAGGCATTTTCTGAAAATAACTGTTGGTTAATTTACCGTTACAAGTACAATCAGACACTTGATTCATGCAAATTTGAAAATTCTGCAGAGATTTACAAATTGTAGAGAATTATAAATACTATTTACCACCAATAAGTAGTAAAATAAGCATTGTAATATTCCCGTCTCACGGCATTTTAGGTGTTATGAAATGCCAAAAGTTTACAAGTTGTTAATGTAATAAATTAGTACTTACCAATGTTAAATGGAATAAAAAGTCAAATTAGTTCTTACAAGAACTGATTTTAAGAATTGATACACTTTGAATCCAAAAAATCGCTGAAAACAAGTCAGTAAACTAACCTCAAATGCGGTAGTGTCAAATTCAAGTTTTAGTACGATCAGTTATTCACGTTACGTCAATTATATCGTTGTCTCTTTTTACGATTACTACGGCAAATTTATAGAAACTATTACGTATGTCTTGTAGTTGGTCTTGTGTAGAAGACAATCGATCGAACGTTGTTATGTTTGATTTATATTGATAGAAGAAGATAGAATGTAGAAAATATGTGTTGCATAAATCGTAGATTGGATCACGTGATGGAAAAGCTTCACCGTTTCTACTGTACTACATACTCATCACTTGTTTTATAGTTAAACGTGGCAATATCGAATATTTCCAGCCGCATTGCTTTCACAGCTTCAGATAAGTTTACCAAACTATATTTGTTCAATTGTCTTGGGTATTATTGGATGTCTACACTTATTTTATCACAAAGGTGCTGTTTAAATTGTATTTAGAAAATAGTGATTCGTTGTGAAGTGTGCAAAAGAAAAAGCAAAAGTCGTGTTTACAATATATCGTTTCACAGGTAAACAAGTAGTGAAGAGCTCTGAACTCCAGAATGTTGGCTTCAAACCAAGTTTTGTTCTTTATCCAGTCTGTTTAATGATCGCAAATGTGGTCAACCGCAAGGTGACGCCGAAATATATAGCAAACACCAAGTTAAAAACTTGTACAAACTGGTACAGAGGACAAAGGTGCTGGACTGGGTGCTATGAAAAAATACAATAAACGATTCGACCGCAGTGATATCGGAGACTTTGTCAGACGGGCTCATAGAAAAAGAACAACAACATTGTAGAAAATATTGGAGTCAAGAAAGCGTGTATGCAGTGGAATAATTACAAGAAACGAACAGTGAAGAGGGAACAAAACAAATTATTATTAGATCAATAGATAAAATAGTGCAATATTAACAATATCCAATATACCACTTTATTATCCTTCACTATAAGACAGTGTTAAAAATGTATTATAAATATTTCCGTTCTTTATCCTGTTTTGCATTAGGTCGTCAGTGGCGTACCAAGGCTACTATGCGCCCGGTGCTAACTAGATGGTTGGTGCCCCCTTACACTTACGGTTCAAGGATCAATGAGTTTAATTTAAACACAGTTACATGTTCATAAATACATTGGTATATTGAAGGTAGAAGAAGATAGATTAGATGTAGATGGAACGTTGAAATTTCTGCATGGTTACGTAGAAATTAGCTATACAGAGTGGGCCACAGAAAACAGTCCACCCCGATATTTAGCCGTATTCCTTAGATTTTAAGGAAATTAGGAAACACGTCAATTTTTGTTCTAAGGGGGACACATTTTTACGATACAGGCATCTGTCATTTGTCAACCCCCTCATTTCCACTTCACCAACCCCTTATTTTCAAATAGGGAATATACCATGTGCGGCACATCTTTAGAAAGGCATTTAGTTGGAGTATTCAGACATTATGATCGTCCACGATTTTTTTTCGATATTTACACCATCTTCGCAAAAAAAATCTTAATCAATTTAAAGTACAACAACTCTTAAAAATGAAACGCAACGCCTATGGTTTGCTAATGTGTAATTTTTTCTGTCACATCAGTAGTAGAAGTAAATTAAATCAAATATTGGATGATTGATGATCTGAATTGATCTAGCTTCGACTGGGCAATATATTTACTTTAAAATCGATAGTCGATCGTTATTTTACGAAAAGTATTATTCGTTTGTAATTTGTTCAACTGATTTATTGTTGCTCACTCTAAGATTATTTAAAAACTTACTTTTTATTATAATAATGATATTCCAAAGACTAGATAGTTGTCTAATAATAATATAATCGGAATCATAATAATCTAAATTACCAGTTAAAAAATAAAAATGTTTGATTTACTGTGTCAATTTAATTATTCAGAAAAACTAGATAGAATCTTACGTAAGGCGGGGGAGGGAGGTTTCGAGAAATCTTTGTCCTTATATGCGGGTAGGGGGGGTCAAAAATTGCCAAAAGGATCCTTACGTAATTAATGAATGGCCCCTCAACTTGAACATTTTTATAACTTTTGTCTTCATTTTTTAGTTAAAGTAAGAAGAAACCATATTTAATTCATAATTTTCTAAATAAAGTAGTTATAAAAAATTGCTTTTTCAGAAACGACTTCATCTACTGAGCAAGAGAAGTACTTGTTGACCGTTGTTGCAGCAACTCCTGTTTATTCTCATAGATCCACGTGGGGTATGTCAGACAGCTCATTGAGTATCGATTCACTTCTTTTAGCCGCAGAAGATCCTTTAACATGTACTACAATGACACCTGAAGTTGCTAGAAGAGCAAATCCTTTTAATAAGGCCATTGGAACATTGGGGTAAGCTTAATAAGCAAATTCATATTTTATATAAGATTTTAGAATTGATTATAATCATTTGTATATAAATTGTGTTACAGTTTCTTGTTTTCATCATTCTAGTTTAAATATCATTTTCTTGAAAAATGCATATGTTAGCAAAAATTTACTAATTCTATTTCATCAATAAAATCAGATGAAAAATTAATATATTTTCACTAGTAATACCACTAGAGGTCAAATTATTTCCGGAAATTTTTTCGAGCTCATGAATATTTTGAAAATTATCCCGAGTGGAAGACGAGGGATAATTTTTTGTAAATAATCATGAACTAGAAAAAATTTCCGGATTTAATTTGACCTCGTGTGGTAATCGGTAAGAAAATTCCACACCAAATTGTGTTTAAAAATCAAATAATTATAATTTATTTTTCGATTTCCAACAACGTCGCCAGGAGATTAAGCAGTTGACACCCGCGAATACTAGGAAATCGAAGTCAAGTGTATGGAAGCAGTTTACAAACTTTCTACCGGTTTTACTAGCTCAAAAGTGCCATTTTGGGATCTAAAATATTATATTTTTTCATTTTATAGTTACTTGGTCTTACTGTAAGTGGTAGAAAATCATAATTTTAAAGGTTTTTCCGAACGCTGCATGAACAGATTTACAGCGCGTCACAGTTTTGGCAGCAATTTAGACCTTTAAATTGTTGATTTCTACTCGTAGTAGTTGCACGAAAATACCATCTCAAGACACAACACAGTATATTCTTCAATTTTACATAAGTTTTGAGTAACTACAAGTGGTAGAAAATTGCTTTTTTTCAAATAAAAACCAAAGTGTCAAACAAATATTCTGTCATTATAAACGTAAAAAATTTTTCCAGTATAATTGATACCTTGCCATGGTGATCTGTCAAAAAAACACGTTTTGATTGCCTGTCGAATGTGCGGTTTCTTGTACTCGGCGATGAGAAGCCACCGGCAAGAAATTACATGAAAGATTCAGTCTCGAGGCTGATTGGCTACTTACAAAGAGTTGGGCTGGAGAATGTAATCTAGATTCAGAGGACCACAATAGATCTGAAAAGGTCGCAGTGGAATAGGCCGATTAGCCACCTCATCAATTATAATCTAATGTTACAAATAAAAGGAAGCTGAAATAATTTATAATTAATTTGTAAGATAGGCATACTCATACTGGTTGAGCCAACCTTGTGTATAGAAGGCTCCAACGCAAAGGTAGGTGTAGGAGTCAGATTTGTAGAGTTAAAACAGAGGATAGTTATTTCAATTTGCCTATCTAAGGACTTCACAACTTTCCAAGCAGAGGAAGAATTTAAAAGTTGAAAGAACCACAGTTGCCAACTTCACAAACATTCAAGCGGCACTTAAGGAAACTACGAGTCCTAAACACACTCGGAGGCCGTTTCAAGGTCACGGTAGGCTTAGTACCAGGATACAGGGGTTAAACGACATGCAAAATTGACAAGGAACACTGCCACAAGAAAGTGGGTGGCTCAGAAATCTGTAGAATGGTGGAAAACATCACCAGTACAGAGACAGGGATTAAAAGACATTCACCAACATTTACGGCAGATCTAATAAGCAAAGTCATAGTAGGTCTGTTAACGGGGCACTGCAAGCTTATTAGACACGCAAAGCTAATGGAGATAACAGACAAAATCATGTACAGATGTTGTCACCTATCTGAAAAAAAACATTTATTGAGTATTAATTAATTAACCTTAACATTAATTTCTTATCACACATATACAATTATTTTTATAACAATTAAATTTAAACAATATTTGTTGACTGTTAGGTTAGGTTAGGTTTTTGATGAGTGGGTCTATAAGGCCCTCCACTGCGACTCGCAAGAGTCTATTGTGGCTCACACCTATTCAGATTTCACCAAACAAATTCAGCTTCTTAACAAAGCCAATTAGTTTATTTGGTGAATGATATTTCAGGTCCGAGGGCGAGAGAGAATCCCTGCCAAACATCAGATACATGATTCGAGCCGCGGCTCTGCTGATTCATCATCTTCCAGACAAAGACGGCAGGTCGGATCTTCCGACAGTCCAAGTTTTAGCATATGATGATTCAGATGACAGTGGCCTGTTAAAAGACCTGTTAGACAACGTAGGTCATGCCTGCTATAGTCTAACATTTTTTTGGAGACATTCTTCGAAGGATGTATGAAAGCCTTTGAATGAACCAATTCTGGTAAATTATGCCAGAAGTCTAAAGCTCTTCTTGCCGTCCAGGTATTTGGCAAAACTTATTGCGATGCCAATTATTGGTTCTGGTCCGATAGAAACACGTACGGCACCCTCCCTTGCAAGAGAGTCTGCCTTCTCGTTTCCTTCCATGCCAGAATGGCCAGGGATCCAGACCAGCAATACTTTATTGAGTTCTCCGATTAAGGAGAGTCTTCTTTGGCAGTCTAAAACCAATTTCGACGTTACACGGTGAGAGCTAAGTGCTTTCGAAGCCACTTGGCTGTGCGAGAAAATTTTTATTGTTCTATGTATGAGATTGGCTTGCTCCAATCTCTCCACACATGAAACAATGGCGTAAATTTCCGCCTGGAATACGGTTGCATAGGATCCTAGAGAGATTGAGATTTCTGTCCTAGGTCTGCGCCCGTATACACCTGCACCAGAGCCTGAGGGTGTTTTTGAACCGTCTGTGTACCAACAGCTGTCTGCTCTTAATAGTTCATCCTTACGGAGGACCCATTCATCTCTATTTGGAATTAGGACGGTATAAGGCAGGCCGTAGTTTACTGTTGGAGGCATTATGTCAGAGGTCATTCCCAGAATACTGTGACTTTCAGTGTCCACTAGCATTCTGCTTTGTTCTGTATAAGCCTGATTTGTGCATTTAGAAATATGCACAATTCTGTAAGTTGTCCATCTAGACTCTCTTTCCAAAAATATATGGAGAGAAGGTAGGTCCAGAAGGATTTCCATGGCTGCTGACAGTGTGGAGCTGATAGCACCAGTAATTGCCAGGCAAGCCTGTTTCTGTAAACCAGAGAGCTTTGCTTGGGCTGTTCGCTGTAAAGCTTTTGGCCACCAGGCAATAGCTCCATATGTGATCATTGGTCTAATGATCATCACATATATCCAATAGATTTGTTTGGGTCCCAAGCCCCAAGATTTTCCACAGATCCTACGACATGTCCACTAGTGATGTAACGGAGGTCCGGCTCACCTGCTGACTCCGGCCACATCCGGCCTGAAGCCGGAGTTCCCGACTTCGGCATTATTGGCACCGGAGATAGGCCGGAGGAATTATTTTTTAAACTTGAATAAAAAATAAGAAAAAATGTAAAAAAAAACGTTTTATTTTAAATCTGATTCAAAAAATGACAAAACTAAAATAGGTATATTCTCTAGTACTCAAAATTTAGACGGGGAAGATTATGGTGAATAAACAATAATTTCTCAGCATTTCGTGGAGTAAGTCTATTACGTTTATCTTCATATATGTTTCCCGCTTCCGAAAAACTTCGTTCTGAGTAAATACTGCTAGGTGGAGAGGATAAATATTTTATTGCCAATTTCACCAAATCAGGAAAAGCATGTTGGTTATCTTTCCAAAATGAAATGGGATTCGATTGTCTATCATTGAGTGGGAGTAATAGATAGGCAGAAATTTGCTTCGACAGATCCTTGTTTTTCTTTAACCTAGGTGTGGCTGCGCTTATATTGGTTTTGATTTTGATATTCGATGCAGATTGGGCAATTTCTTTGTAACAGTCAAAACTTGAATCACGTTTCCGCTTTGAAGAAGGGGGAGAATCCCCAATGCTGAGGCTGTTACTGGAAGATTCACTTGAATATCCATCATTATTAGATATTTCATCTTGTTGAAGTTTAAGTGCCTCCACTAATAACAACCGTTTAACATTTTCACCTCTTTCATCATCAGCACTATCTGCAGTAGAAAAAAAGGCCACTTTGTAGCGCGGATCTAAAATTGTTGCCAACGAACAGTTTTCGTTTTTCTCGTATTCTCCAAACCTTTTGTGAATTTCTTCCACTGAAGTTTGTAGTAAAGTGCCCAGACCAAATGGGTGAACTTTTGATAAATATTTATTGAGCATTACAATAGAAGGAATCACATCAGATAAATATGAGTCTGTACTGCTAAGCTGTCTTGTAAGTTCCTCGAATGGTGCTAACAAAGTTAGCAGAGAACCAATTAAATCCCATTGTGTTTTGGTCAAATTACCAATGTTATTTTCATTAGCATAAATTGATAAGCATCTTTTTTGTTCATAAAGGCGCTCTAGCATATAGAATGATGAATTTCATCTGGTTTGGACGTCTTGAATTAATTTTTTATTTGGTAGGTTAAGGTCATTTTGAATTTGTTTAAGTTTGTCACAGGCTAAAGACGAATGACAAAAATGACCCACAATTTTTCTAGCCACTGCCAACGTGTCAATGACTGCTCTTTGCGATTTTAAGGATGATATAACCACTAATTGTAAGGAATGTATAAAACATGAAAAATTTTCAACTCCTAATTCATTGCAACCTTTAACCATATTGGATCCCCCATCTCTAATTATAAGATGTATCTGAGACTTTGTTAAATTCCATGATCCTAGCAAATTTTCAAATTTGGCACAAATATTTACACCTGTGTGGGATCCAGAAAAATGTTCGCAATTCAAAACAGCATTGTATTTTATGAAGGAAATTGGATCTATCCAGTGACCAGTCAAACTTATAAAGCTTTCATTGTTTTCTTGGCAAGTCCAAATATCCGAGGTTAATGAAATGTGCTCAGCTTTTTCTAACAGTACACTTATTTTATTTCTCAAGCGGCCATAAATATCGGGAATTATGTTGTTGGAAAAATAAATTCTTGAAGGAAGGTTATACTGTGGTAAAGCATGAGACATTAGTCTTGTAAAACCCTCATTAGTAACAATTGAGTAGGGTTGATTATCTAAACATATCATTTCAGCTATTTTATAATGAACTTTAACTGCACGACTGTCCATAATGTCCCATATTTTTTTTTATCTATTACTTTTTCTAATGATAATTGAATTTTGCTCCCTTTTTGTTCATTGTTTTCAGTTTCTTTAACTTTGTCTTTTTCTTCAGTTAGATAAGTTAGATTATTAAATTCCTCTTGATGAATGCTTTTTAAATGTCCAAAAAGAGGTGTAGTAGAAGCTGCTTTGCCACTACCACCTCTTGAAATTAACTTTTTGCAATAATTGCACTCTGCTTTAGTTTTATCACTTTCACTGATTTTGAAATGTTTCCAGATCACACTATGTTTTTGTTTCGAGCGTTTCAACATTTTTAATCACTATTTTTACTAATTTTTAGTATTGTTATGTTATAGTTTTTTTATGTAAAAAATGTACTAATCTAATAAGCTAACAACACCGAAGTTTCAAACAAACAATATTAATTTGAACTTTTAAGGTTATGTTATTCACAGGGATGCAAGATGCAAGTTTGTTTTGCGCATGTTTTGTGATTTTTGACAATTGACAACCTCCGGCAGTAACTCCGGCTAAATATTGCCGAAGTTACTGACTTCGGCCTTCGGCAAAATCTTACCTCCGTTACATCACTAATGTCCACAAGGATAGTCTGGCCTTATGGATAACTTTTTCCAAGTAAGTTTCATATCTAGGATAATCCCCAAATATTTTACTTCCGCTGCAAATGGAATAACCTCACCATTGTAGGAAAGTGGTGGAATATCCTCCAACTTTCTTTTCCTAGTGAAGGGAACTATTACAGTTTTACCAGGGTTAACAGACATCTGTTCCCTCTGACACCAACTGTGGACATCGTCCAACGTCTTTTGGAGGGTATTATATGCTACCCTTCCTGACTTGGTCCTTGCCAAGATGACAAGGTCGTCTGCATACGCTTGCAGTTCTACCCATCTTCTTTCGAGAGCGCTAAGCAAGTTATCCATCAAGAGTGACCATAGTAGAGGAGATAGTACTCCGCCTTGTGGGCAGCCCCTGGAAACCTTAAAGCTAATGGTCTCGTCCTGAAGAGATGTTGACTGTACTCATCCCTATTATATTAGGTATAATTTAGTCATAATACTTTTAAATGTATTAATTCTGACTTTGGACACCCTTGATGTAAAATCTTCTCAATGAAAGCTCGGGCGCCAGATTTTTTACGGCCCGTTGACCCTTGGCGTCAAGAGTTCCAGATAGCCTCAGATGGAGGTTAAGGAAAATTCCAGGGGTCTCGTTGAATTCAACAGTTCTATAAAACTATAATCACAGATTTACAAAAGTGGGTTAGTACCAAATAGTCAATAAAAAAACCACAGGTGAAGCCTTTCAAATTTACAATTACTTTCCTGAAGAAGGTTCTATTTACTTAAAATCCTGAAACTATGTCATCCAGGAACTTGTTATCTCATAGGAACAGTATCTCTCAGGACTTGTTTCTTAAAGGAACAGTCAGGAACTCATAGGAACTGTATATCCCCGGAATTGTATCTCTCACGAACTGTGCAGTAATCCTAGTAAAATTTAGAAAATTTGCCAAACCATATATTTTTGAGAAAATCTTTAATGAACTACTGCACAGTTCCTACTTGGTGCTTTCGCTTCCAAGGCAAATGATGAATAGGCGGCCAGAAACCTCTCCATTCATATATATGTAAACTCAATATACTTTAAATTTCGCGCTGAATTTAAAAACCGGAACTATAATTATTGATTTTTGGACTGAATAGACTTGTTAATTTTGAGAAATTTTCAAATCAGAAATGTTATCAGCAAAGATAACGTTTCATTATATAGAATACAGAGATTCTAGAGAAATCACTTTTACATTGCAATTGTGATTATATTTATTTAAGTAAAAATAACAATAACAATCCGCCATCTTGGCTCTCCTGTCTATTTTTCCCGGTCTATTTATTCCGGGATACGTGAAATATTACTCACAGTTCTTAGGTTTTTCTAATAACACGCAGATAAATGAATCGAAAAATTAAATGAATAAAATAAAATTCTCAAAACGTAAACCCAAAAGTGAATATATCAAATTGGAACCTTATAAATCATTTTAATCGCGTCAACAGCACACATTTTTGCCAACATAAAATTTTTAAGTCGACTGATGTTAGATTGAATTTTTAATGAAATTACACCTACAAATTTCAATATTTATTAGGTTTAAAATGACATTCTGATTGACAGTGGATTGAAGCTGAAGATGAATGACATAATACAAGCGAACGTCCTTGCTGACGGCACTTTTCTCACGTGAGCCGGAATTTATATTGAATGAATAATATTTGAAACTGCTTTCAAAAAAGTTGTTACTTATCACTTAAAAAAATTTAATGTTTACATTTCATTATTTTAAAATCATCTTTCGCCTTTGCTTTACGTTTGCCAAATTTCTTTCATTTCATGCTATGCAAAAGTTAAAGGAGGAGTATAATTACTAATACTATAAAAGCGCACTGTGTATCAGTCATTTTTTCTGACAACTAACATTGGACTGTACTTTGGTTTAGTTTTTATAAAACGATTTTACTGTAATTATGAGAAAAAACTCTTATTTTCAGAGCTTTTCCTCGTTCATCTGGTGGTAAGGGTCCTAAAAATTTTGGTAGATGGGGCTCACTTAAAGATCGTCGTCAGTCTTCACAAGCTTCGTTGGCGACTGGACAGACCAATAAAGTTAACATGCGCCATAGCACCGAAGTAGAGTCGGGTGTGGATGGTGTTCATACTTTACAAAAAGCCGCACTATATATATTAGGCGAAAAAGCTCAAATGAAAGGTATCAAAATGGATTCGGCACCGAAAACTGAATTTATTCCTGTAGAATATTATGACATCAGACATACTAGGGCTGCTTTTAAAAAACTAATGAGAGCATGTCTACCAAGTTCTCAAAATGCAGAACCGGAACACAGTTTTTGTAGGTAAGAATTAACATAATCGCACATAATTTATATACAGCGTTGCTGAAAAGTCTCGCACTAAGGGATTATCTTTGAAACGAATAAAGGGAAAGTTATGAAATTGTTTGTCGATGAATATTTCTGCATATTTTTGAGCAAATGTCAACTGTTTTTGCCGTCAGCGTTTAGTTCGAGTGACGTATCACAAAGAAGCTTATTTTTTCTCTTTCCAAAAATAATAGCAATGAATCACTTTAATACAAAATGTCTTCTAAAATATCTTTTTAATTTTTCTAAATTAAATTTCAAAGATAACCCGTTGGTGCGAGACTTTTCAGCTATGCTGTATTAAAAATCAATATTCATTACTTGTATTATTTCAATGATTTTTGAATTTTAAAAGCTGAATATTATGTGTATAATTGAACTTAATATCAACTGGAATGGATTTAATCCATCTCTCAAATGGGGTTGAAATCCAAAAGGTTGAAAGAGAAAATAGTCAAACAATATAATATACTTTTGTTTCCTATGACAAAAAGGTGACAAAAAACTACACTCGTCACAAAAATTAAATTGATTATGACTAAAACTTTTTATTACCATCGCCTAAAACTTTCAGAAAATGGTAAAAGGAAAGAGAAAACTTGATAGTGTTTGCCATTACAATAAAAAATTAAAGAATAACAGGCAAAAATTATAAAAATTCCAAATATCTTCTGAATGCTCCTTGTGTTATATTCATTATTCTTTTTGTTATTTTTTTGGGAAGTTAAACCACCATCCTTTCTTAATTTTTATTTCAACGTTTCGGTGGCGTTCCAACTACCGTCATCAAGAATAATCAAGTTAAAATTTTTGTCCCTACCTGACACTTACAAAGTTGTTGAATTTTTTTGTAGCTGAAACGCTGCCGAAACGTTGAAATAAAAAAGAGGATTGTGGTTTAATTTACCAAAAAATATAAAGAATAATGAAAATACCAATTATTCAACAGAAACAAAAAAATACAAAGTAACAAAATTATTAATTACATAGACAATCTTGGCAATTTAGTATCTAGTATTGGCACCTCCGGCTCTAATGACATCTCTATTTTTCCGTGGAAGGCTTCTGTTCAGAGCTATTATGTACTCCAAATCAAAATTTTCCCATTCTTCTCTTAAAATATTTTCCAGCTCATCAAGGATGTCTGGAGCGATATTATGAGCTCTTATACTGCTATCCTGGTATTCCCAAACATGTTCAGTATGATTTAAATCTGGACTAACTGCCCACCAATCTAAAACTTGAATACCAACTCCTTCATTGCTATTCTGGCAACGTGCGGGCCAGTATTATCTTGCATAACAACAAATTATTCTTCACTGCAATACATTTTCCTTAAGAAGCCATCTATATACCGATCAGCTGTCAGAGATCCTCTACGAAACACTGTTAACTCTGTATGACCTTCAAAGCAGATGCCTCCCCATATCATAATCGAACCACATCCAAAATGTTTCGCTGCTGTTTTGTTACACTGTTTTAAAAATTATGCAATACTTTTTGTGACGAGTGTATTATCATTATCATTCTGAAATACAAAATGGTCACTGTTAGAATAGAATTGTGAATATATGGGACTGTGAAAAAAAATATTGTATGTAATGTAATTATAATTCATAATTTTCTATGCAGGTTAATTGAAAACGCTGAATGGTTGCAACAGATCCAAAATATCATGCAACTATCTGGTGCTGTAGTAGATCTTTTAGATCTTCAAGGTTCTTCAGTGGCAATTTGTCTTGAAGAAGGCTGTGATATAACAGCACAAGTATCGTCAATAGCACAATTATGTTTAGATCCTCAATATCGCACAATGGAAGGATTTAGAGTTTTAGTTGAAAAAGAATGGATAGCATTTGGACATAGGTTTAGCCATAGAAGTAATCTTAATGCTAATTCCCAGGCAGGTGGATTTGCTCCTACATTCTTACAGTTCCTTGATGTTGTCCATCAGATTCAGAAGCAATATCCATTGGCATTCGAATTCAGTGATTATTATTTAAAATTTCTCGCTTATCATTCTGTATCGTGCCGATTTAGAACGTTTCTATTTGATTGCGAATTAGAGCGAGTAAGTATTTCATTTTTTCTTAATATAATTCAATAAATATATATAAACACTTCTTAAAAGTTATTTAATCAACTAGTTTATTAAAAAGGGCTATTAACAATCGAGATATTTTATTGTTCGAGATTGTTAATCGCCCTTTTAATACACGTGTTAGATACAAAACTTTTCAGTCGACTGTACAAAGTGTCTCCTTTTTTCTCAATCTTTAAAAACTAAGAATATTTATTTGTTTCATAGGTAGGTAAATATCGTGTAAAGTAAATTAGATTTTGAACTGTCATTGTCGGGCTTTTTGGTGCAATGGAATACGCATGTGGATAATACAGTGAAAAGTTGTTCGTTCAAATCTCAGTTCTTCTTCTTCCTTGAAGTATTGGGCTTAATCGTTAGATTATCCACCCAAGTTTTTGTCATACACTAGTTTTGTTTTTCCAAACAAGAGTTTTGTACTTGCCGCGTCTAACTTACTGTCATCACTTCCTCCGTATTATCTGCTTTTTTTCGGGCTGTAAATATTAAACTTTTACAATTAATCTGTTCAAGATAAGCGTAAATTAGCGAAACACTACTAGCTGTTGGGTAACAAAGCTTGAATTCTAAGCTTATAGCGGAACTACCACTTTTTGTTAAGCATTTAAGAAGTTTGTTTCCATTTTTTTTTCTATTATTTTGGGTGTTTTAACACTAACAATTATCATAGTTTTGTAGAATAATATAACAAAAAGTATGTGTCAGTCAAAAACTAGAAGTTTTCCATTAGAGAAGTCAGCATTACACAAAATAGCTTTTCGATATTTTCAATGTTACTGTATGTTTGGTTATTAATAATATGATTTTGAGTATGATAATATAGCTCAAAAATGCACGGTCGGCGGAAAAGCATTTTTAATATCCATGTTTAAGTTTTGCTTTCAATTTAAGTGTTAAATCATAAATAAAAAAAACGAAAACAGTTACATTAATGGGATTTGTACCGACGACCTTTACTGTGGCAGACAAATAGTTTTTAAATAATGAGAAAAAAGAATACACCTTGTACATGTACAGTCGACAATCTCGAACATTAACATTAAAATATCTCGATTGTTAATAGCCCTTATTAATACACTTGTTGGTTAAGTAACTATTAATACATGCTGAATTTGGCAGAGTTATTACTAGAACATTGCTTCATTATTGGGTTTCCGAAAAGTTGATAGTATACAAAGTGTTCTATTGATAATCGGAAGTTGTATGCCAGTAAAAATATTTTCAATAAATTCCATAAGCTCGTCGTAAAACAGCGTGTATTGGTCTGAAAACATAGTGCCCATCTAAAAATATATTCAGCTAGCTTTACTAAAGTTTGCATAAAAAATAGAGTAATTTATGATCCGACCTTTGGATATGAGATGCTCAGATGATATTTAAAATCCTAGAAGTAATTGGCTGCGTTTCGCACCAAAATTGATTACACATTTTTTCCAAATACATATCGTATTTAGTTTGTTTATCATGTTGAATATTCTAAATATCTTCTGTTCGTTCCTTGTGGTATATTAATTATTCCCTTCGTTTTTGATGGGATTTTAAACCACAATGTTTTTTCATATTTTTATTTCAATGTTTCGGTAGCTTTCCAGCTGTCGTTATCAAGAATTATTCTCGCATTGAACACAAAAATTTCGACTACTAGACAATCAATGAAAATATTGCAAAATGGTTGTCAAATTTCCTCAAGGACCATTCGCAGTAGATTACATTTTCGATAAAAATTATTTTGAATAAGGAAATATCTTTTGTAATAACATTCTTACAGTATTATAGTCTACTAGGGATGGAATCTGTAAAGTGCACGTTCCAGGAACAGTTTTTCAAAGAGCAGATAATTATCAATAATTTTTAAAAATTATCATCAACTTTTTCATTAAATAGTGGAATTAATTAGAAACAGTTAGTTTCATTTAAAATAGTAATATGAGTAGATTCCACAAAGTAAGGGTCCAAACAGTAAATTCAATTCAAAAGACTAGCTTGCGTTGTACGGCTCTCTATTCTTTAATCTAGTTAAGGAGCACTTAATATTATGTTCCCGATTGGGTCGACTTGGGACATTTTTGAAGTTCATTCCTCGATATCCTCGAAATAATAGACTTCGGCTTACCGAGATGGTTTCCACTCGTTTCCAAAGATTTCGGGTGACAAAGCAATGTTGTTTACAGGCTTCAGGATTTATAGAGGAAGCTCTGAAATTTCTAAATGATTTTCAAGTAAAATATTACCTAATAAGGAAAACTACAAGACCAAATGATCAACTATTATTACAGAAACAACAGCGTGTCTCTCATGAATCAGCGAAAAACTTAAGTGCTTCTTAACGTTAAGAGCAACTTACGAAAGGCTTGCTTAAATTCCAAACGGTGGAAAGGGGCATAAGAGTAAAAACTATCAATTCACCTACAAAAATATTAACACAATGTCCATATAAACTGTAAGCAAAAACATGTATGGTGTACTTTGACATACAGTGAAAACAGTTCTTCAAATTCTAATGACCTTTTGTTAACTGGCTATTAGCTCATATAACATCTATTCGGAATGTTGCTAACTTCATCTTTAGTTATATGACGATTTGTGGTAAAAGTAGCAAACATTTAGAAATTCTTAATTTCCAGTTTTCTTCTAAAATATTCGGTTTAAAACTTTTTAAAATTAATGTTTACAAATTAGTACTAATATACTCACTAAAATACCAAAAGCCGGATATCGGCTTAACACCTTATTATTAACAAAAATACATGAAAAAAAATGTTGTTTCATTTTCCATCAAAAACAAACAAAATATTGAACATTCTAATTTAATTAAAAATATATAAAACTACGTCAATCAGTGTTGGATTTTGTTGCACTATAATTGTAGGTATGTAATTTAAAATGGAATATTTGTTTCTTCACAGGTAGAAAGTGGAGTAGCCGCTGTTGAAGATAAACGTGGCTCGTTAACTTCTCATCATAAAAGTGTCGATCCAGCGTCTGACGACGAAAATATATACCCTGGTGGCCGAACAGCTTCCACTACACAGGGTCATAATTTAGGACAAAGTGTTTTTGATTACATTGACAAACAGCACGCTAGAAATCCCATGTTTTTTAACTTCCTGTATACACCTGATCTTGAACAACCGGTATTGAGACCACAATCGCATTTACCTTGCCTGGAAATTTGGAATTATTATTTAAATGAAGATTTGCGGTATGGACCGAGTTACGATCCTGAGATCATTCAGATGGACACTCAGCAAGAAGAAGAAGCTGAAGCAGCGGATGGAATTTCTCAATCCAGGAAAATAATGTCCTTAGGGTAAGAAAAAAATGCCATAATTTATAGAAAAGAAAGAAGCGTATTTTCTGGGCTCATCGAAATCATTGAAAGTTCAGAACTCTATCCAATAAAATATAGCCCACCCCTCTTTTATTTATTGATTGATGAAAATTAAAAAAAAAAAAAAAAAAAAAAAAAAAAAAAACATTCACGTGTTGAGCTTCATCGAGTAAACATCGTTAAAGCAAACAACAAATTTTTGCTAATTCGTCTACGAGTTTTATCACCAAAATGTGATAAGTAAACGAGTTTTTTGTTGCAATATTTTTACAATTATATTGGATTCTTATTATCCTAGTAATTATTAGTGAATTCCAGTGGTGTATCGCTATAAAATTCTACTAGACTAAGGTGAGTTCCTTCTCAACCTCTTCCGCTCTGGAAGAGAGTCTGTACTATCCCCCCCTTTTGTATTCATTTTTATTTTTCAATTTTCTTTTCTCATTCTGTGTAGTGATCTTGGTAACCAGGATCACACACACATAAACAATGAGTACCCACAATAACTTACATTCATCAAACAACAATCCTATCACCAAACCAAAATCATATGTCGCTGCCGCACTCACCAAACCTCCTCCTCCTTCATTTCCCAAAAGGGACCAAGCTATTGTTATGCACTCAATACCAAACACTGTACTAAGTAAATATATTAAATCCATTGGTGAAATAGTTACTCCAAAAAATATCACATTTGCTTCTCGTATTTCCAATAACAGAATTTGCATTTTCCTCTCTTCCACTCAAATTGTAGATCAACTTCTGAACAGTACACCATACATCACGGTTAACTCCACTGTCGTTCCCATCCGGAGACTAATCTCACCTTCTAAGAGAATTCTGATCTCAAACGTATGTCCTTCCATCCCACATACTCTAATTGAGCAATCTCTAAAAGATCTTGGTTTGCAGCTTGCAACTCCAGTCACTTTTGTGAAATGTGGACCAATTGACGATCATTATGATCATGTCATGAGTTTTCGTAGGGTAACCTTCATCATCCCCGATAAGGATGACTTTGAGTTACAAACCTCCTTACTAATTAATCACGAAAATACATCCTTTAGAATATTCATATCCACCGACAGACTTGAATGTTTTCTCTGTAAACTCACCGGGCATACCGCAGACTCCTGCCCTAAAGTCCCTAGTGGCCCTGATACCAATTTACTCTCAACTAATCCTCCCCATTCCTCTTCCTCCCCTGTTTACTCTTCAACTACACTGATTAGCCCTACACCTATAGAACCTGAGTCCTCCCTAGATGATTCCACTCTACCTCTTACAAAGAATCCTGAACTTCCAACTACCTCTCCTGCTACTTTCCCTCCAATAGCCACAGGCCAAAAAAAGAGGCCACTCTTCTACCGACAGCCCTCTTGACACTCCTCCAATACTGTCTCCCTCCATTACTTTATCAGCCTCAACCTCCACATTACCTCCTTCTTTCACTGCACCACCCAAACCAATAAAGAAAAAGTCCAAAACCAAAGCTAATAATCGCTCAGATCATTCATTAGGACTTAACTGTGTTTCTGTTATCCAAAATCTCTACAAAGACAACCCATCTAACTTTACTCTAACCTCAACTCAACTAATCGCTTTTCTCGAAAATTCTTTTGGATGTCCTCACCCGCTACAGGAAGCACAAAAATTCTCCTCTGATGTAGATGGCATACAAAAGGTCTTAGCACAGCTTTACACTGCTACAAGGGAAAGAGCACTAAAAAATCGTCTCACCAGACTTTTAAACAAATTAAAACATCAGCTTAACCCAATTGATTTCCCCGACAACGTAAGCATCTCTTCGGATAACCTTACAGATACAGAATCGAACCACAGCTCACAGAACGAACATTAACTTTTTTAATCCTTTTATCTTTTATAACCCTTCTATTTTCAAATTATTACAATGGAACTGTGATGGATTCTTTCCCCGATTGGAGAGAATCCAACATTTAATATCAGAATCTACACCAGACATTGTATGCCTTCAGGAAACCAATGCGAAAAGTTCCAAACTTCCCCTATTGAAAAATTTTGAGGGATATCATAATATTAGAACCAATTGCCTAAGAGCTAGTGGTGGTACCTCAATATTTGTCTCCTCTGACTTTTTTTCTGTTCACCTTCCGCTTTCCTCTGAATTAGAAGCCATAGCCATAACCTGTTGGTGTCCCGATAAACTCACTATTTGTAGTCTGTACGTTCCACCAAATCACCCTATTAAAGAGGAAGAGCTTGCGAATCTCATATTTGAACTTCCGCAACCCTACGTTCTCGTAGGAGATTTCAATGCTCACAATACAATATGGGGTTCCAATCATACATTTGGTAAAGGAAAGATTGTTGAAAACGTTATAGATTGCACCGGTTCCAATACCCACTTCAACATTTCATCTGGCTCCTTTTCTAAAATCGATCTTAGTTTTAGTGACCCTAAACTAGCTCCTTCATTAACATGGTTTACTGATGATGACCTTCACGACAGTAATCATTTTCCCATCTTCATAACTAACACCGATAATTCAAATGACCGAGCTCTAACAAAAAGTTACTGGCGTTTAAAATATGCTAATTGGCCTGAATATATTACTAAAACTGAACAATCCATACCCAATCTCTCTCTTACCAACAACATTGATGAGTCTGTTACCTTGTTCGCAAATACTATTCGACTTGCTGCGGAGGCTCACATTGGGAAATCAGTCATCTCTCCTTCACAAAAAACTGTTCCATGGTGGAACTCATCATGCAAACATGTAGTTCAGCAGCAAAAAACTGCACTAAAATTATTCCGCCGTGATAAAACTCAAGAAAACCTCATCAATCTCAAAAGAGCAAGAGCAAAAGCCAGATACATTATAAAACAAAGTAAAAAATCTTCCTGGAGAAATTTCGTCTCTTCCGTAAATGAAAACACTAACCCCAATCAAGTGTGGAAAAAAATTGGACAAATCCAGGGCAAGAAAAGTAATATAAAAATTACCAGTCTATTTCACAACCAAACCAATGTCACTGATAATCAAGATATTGCCAAGGTCCTAGCTGAAAGCTATGCAGCGAAGTTTCGCAGTAAACGCAGTCCTATTTTATCGAAGTCGCTTCTCCAACCACCTTTGCCTTGCTCATCCTCTTCCATTGAAGATATTGATATGCTCAACTCTCCTCTCACGTTTCCAGAATTAAAATCTGCACTAAAATCCTGTAAAAACACTGCTTCTGGCCCAGATGATCTCCCCTATATATTTTTCAAAAAACTTTCCTTCCCAAGTCTCCAAAAACTTCTCGAATTGTATAATAATATCTGGCTATCCCAAAAATTTCCAAATGAATGGCGGTCTTCCATAATAATACCAATAAAAAAACCTGATCAACCTGCTACTTCTCCTAATTCTTACAGACCTATATCACTCACATGTACCTTGTGTAAAATACTAGAGAAAATAATTAACAAACGCCTCGTTTGGTTCCTTGACAAATACAACATTATACCAAAAGAACAATCAGGCTTTCGACGACATAGATCTACCCGCGATAATCTTGTTCTGCTACAAAATGATATTGCCAACTCAATAAATAACAAATATGAAGTTATCGCCGCTATCTTTGATATCGAAGGAGCTTTTGACAGAATAAGTCGTCAAGCCATAATCTCTAAACTAAATCAATACCATATTAACGGAAATATATTTTATTTTATACAAAATTTTCTAACTCAAAGGTCCTTTAGGGTTTCTGTAAACGGCCATTTTTCATCTTTGTACACCCAGACCGATGGTGCTCCTCAAGGATCAGTCTTAAGCCCAACTCTATTCAACTTAGCAATAAGTGATATGTGCCATAACTTACCTTCTCCTACCAAATATGTAGCTTACGCTGACGATTTAATACTATACTGTCATGGTCGTTCAGCAACCACTAGCTCCAAAATTCTACAAACCGCGGTGAATCTTTTACTCGCGCGGACACGTTCTATAGGATTAACCTTATCTTCAACAAAATCAAAAACCATTAAATTTGGCAGGCGACCTCAATCTCCTATCTCCCACATATTTATTAATGATTCTCCCCTTCCTATGGTTAATCACTGCAAAATTCTAGGTATGACATTTGATTCTCGTCTCTCTTGGAAACAGCATATTCTTGAAACAAAAGGTATCTGTTACAAACGATTAAATATAATTAAAACACTGTCTCATTATCACTGGGGTGCAGACGAGAAATCCTTGATGAAAATTTATAAAGCACTAATTCGCTCCAAATTAGATTATGGCTGCATCGTTTACATGTCAGCATCTAAAACAGACCTAGGATCCCTTAATTCTATTCATAACACGGCCCTGCGACTTTGCTTAGGCGCTTTCCGTAGCAGCCCATCTGAAAGCATCTACTGCGAAGCTGATGAACCCCCACTATGGATTAGACGACAATATCTGCTTCTATCCTACGCAGCCTCAGTCTCCTCAAACCCTCTCAATCCTGTCTATTATCTGTTCACATCAACTGCCAGCCCTCTTAATAATCCTTCACCAATAATTAAACCTATCGCTCTTATATTAGCTTCATTAACAAATAACATTAACCTCTCACTCACAAACCCCATTCCTTTTTCTACATCTCCTTCCTGGATTATGCACCCTCCTCAGGTCAATACTTATTTATCCAAATTTAATAAACACGAAACACCTAAAAAGCTCATGATTAAATCATTTTTTGAAATCATTCATAACAATCATTACGACTTTGTATTATACTCCGACGCTTCCAAAAGTGATACTGGCGTTGGCTGCTCAGTAACCACAGCAAACAAACTCATCAGCACTTCCCTAATCCCTCCTTTGTGCAGTGTGCATACTGGAGAATTGTACAGTATTCTACAAGCTTTTAAGCACATCAACCATTCCAATAAAAAAGTTGCCATTTGTACAGACTCTCTAGCGTCTATCCTATCTATCCAAGAATTATTTACTGAACATCCCATTGTCCAAGAAATCCATCACTCTTATCACCATATTTATTCCCTAAACACCACAGTCACCATTATATGGATACCCTCACACATTGGTATACCTGGAAATGAACTGGCCGATCAGCATGCCAAAACAGCGTCAACTACTGCCACAATTACTTCTCACATCCAAATTTGCAAGGATGTTAAGGCAGAAGCAAAAAGGAACGTTAGATATATGTGGCAAACTCACTGGAGCTCCACCAAGACTTCCCTACTATCTATCCAGCCTATTCTCAACACACCTCTGTATACTGACCCCACTGGACTCTCTAGACAAGATGTATCAATACTACATAGACTTCGAATAGGTCACACCAAACTCACACACAGCTACTTAATGACCTCAAGCAACAGACCTTCCTGTCAAAGTTGCCAGTGCCCACTTACTGTTAAACACATCCTGGTTGATTGTCGCCAATTTAGCACAAGAAGACGACAACATAATCTCAAATGCCAGCTGCAAGACATCCTAGGGGACCCAAACCAAATCGAGGCAACACTGAAATTCTTAAAAGATATGTCACTCTATCATAAACTTTAAGCTATGTTTTTACCTATTCTGTAATAACTACTGTTTTTCTGTAATCGCTCTGTGCAAGTGGCCATAGTTGCCGAGCACGTCAATTGAATAAAAAAAAAAAAAAAAAAAAAACAATAAAAAAGTTAATGGATTCATTTTAAATTTTTAGATACGATAATGTGCACAAATCAGTTCCGGATGCTTTTAGCCACTTTTTGGAAGAAATTCATAAACTCGAATCTGACTTAGGTCATTTACCACAAAAATGGAAAGTATTATGGGATAAACTTGAGATTCCGTTAACTGATTCTCTTACAGTAAGTATAATTTGTAATACGAAGTCGTCCGGTCCTGGTATTAGCGATCAGTCGTGTTTTATTTCAAGTGCGATTAATTAATTAAATTTCGGTGGACTCTTGTGTCAAAAAATATTATAAGTGGTTGAAATGAGTAGTCTTAGTGATGGAGGTAGTTTTCGCGGATTTACGCAAGAACAACTTGAGGTAATGGAAACGACGGAAAATATCAGTGGTAAAGTAATTAAAAAAAAACAAATGGAGATCATGTCAGTAAATTTGATCCAAGTATAAATATTTTCTTTGGAATTTTATCAAAAAAGAATAAAAATAACGTCAATGACAACGATTCAATTCATAATGCAAATTTAAATAATGATATGAAACAATCGATATCGCTATCTCACTTGTCTAGTACATCTAAGTAATGGGCGATTACTGTACCTATTATTTTACAAATGCTGATTGCATAAAAAAATGTTTAGATCAGATGCAGTTTGAAAAGTTCACGAGATAATATTGGATTGCCACTAAAATAAGGGATATTCCTATAATCATTGAATATAATCTATAGTAAAATTAATACCTATTTAGAGGTACCAGCCGTTTTAGTAACTTAACGTATGCGGCTTCTTGAACCATCTGAACCCGCATGAAAAAAATTAGGTTATGACCTTTGTCATGTCAAATGCTTGACATATTTCTTATTGCATTGGCGTAGTGACTTGAAATTTCATATTATCAGTGGCGGTTTGTAATAATACAAATTAATTTTATGAAATTCATAAAATTCTAAAGATGTTGACATAATAAAAGAATATAAAAGAAGCGCACTAATTTTAAAAACATTGTTTTATTAACTAGATACATAGTTTTCTTAAAAAAATATGGCAATTCAGAGTTCGATTAAGTACAAATTCTAGATTTAAAAAAAAAGACAACGTGATCTTCAAGGCAAAGTTTAATTAGTTTCTAAATCAGAATAACTTTCGGAAAGTGAAAGTTCATCATCGGATTCATTGGATACAGAGATCACCATAGGTTCGATGTTTAGTAGGTCCAGTTTGTTTTCTACTTCCCATGCTTCAGAAATAATTTTCTCTGTATGATTTATGTAATTCTTCCAGTGTTGCTCCGGTACATTTTTTACAACGTCATTCCATACTTTTAAGACTTCAGTAGGTGACCTTGCAGTTTTCGTAATAGCTTGTCATAATGCCTTTTAGTTTCTGACCATACCATTTCGATGGCATTAAAATGGCAATGAGAACACAATGACCATGCTCGGCAGCGTATTTGTCTAAATGATAATTTTTTTCTGGCAAAACTTGCTTTTCAATTATATTCCAAACAGCATCCTTTAAAATGTGATCTGGAAAAGGAATATTCTTTTTTTTGAGCCATTCTAACATGCGTGTTTTACTCCAACTTTTTCTTGGGATTTCTTCATCCAGGCGACTGTGATACGTTGCGTTATCCATTATAATTAACGATGGTTCTTCCAAGTTTACAATTAGTTGCTGTTTAAACCAATTTTCAAAATTTTAGGTGTTCATGTTATCATAGTAATCGCCTGTTTTTTTATTGCATTTAAAAATAAGCGATGCATTTGCCACAAAACCTTTTTTATTACCGGCATGAACAATTACATATCGTGTCCCACTTCCAGTTATTTTTAAATCACTGTGTTTAGTACCATCTTGCCACATTCTTCTGTCCCCGCTTTTACTAAAAACCCATGTCTCATCCAGAAAAACAGGTGTAAAGAGCTTTTCGCTTTTAGCAGCATGGTATTTGTTCAAAAATAATATTCTTTTTAATCTGACTGCAGGCATTTCCAATAAATGTTTTCTTCCATCCTGTTTTTTGAAATGAAAACCCATTTTTTTAATTCCCAAATATAACGAACCTTTGGAAATCTTAGTTTCTGGAGACTCTTCGATAAATTGCCGTAAAATAGTTTCTACTGTGATTTTATCCTTTCGCGCATACATTTTATAAATTACTTCCCTCAAACAATGCAGGGTATTTTTTGTAATTCGGGTTTTGCTCCGGGAAACGCTTGCAGACATATTTCTTCTAAATTCGAAATCTGTAGCTCTGTTTGGTTTTTCAAGATTATATAATGTGCTTTCTGGAACTTTTGGTGCTTCGGACGCTTTTTGAATTGCCTTAAATCGAGATCCTAAATCGTTTTGAAAATAGTTTACTACATTAAGCATAAGTTTTTTGGATTCATCAGAATATCGCAATTTTATATCTTATTTTGCGTTATGACATTAACATGAAATCAAAATTTGACGTAACTTCAAAAACGTGACATCTAATAAATTAGTTACGACGTTCATTTTTGTTGGTAATTTTTTGTTTCAACCGATTTACTAATAATAAATAAGGATGGTCTTATTCTAAATGGGTATAAAATTTACTATACAACAGAAACTAATGTATATTTTATATATTTTCAGCGACATGCTTCCTTTAGCACAGCTTTGGTTAGGTCTCATGGTCGATTAGTTCATAAGCGTTCAACACTAGAGATATTAATGAGAGGTAAGATGGTTGGAGCTGCGGAATCTTCACTTATATACTCCCATCCACACAGATTCGAACGATACAACTGCACTACACCTACTTATTGTGATCTTTGTTCCAATTTATTGTGGGGTCCTGTTAAGGTACGTGCATTTTTGATAAATCATCTAATATATAACCATATGAAAATGTTAAAAAGCTTTGGAGTTGATTAATTAGGTCCGTTATTATAAATTATAATTTTAAAAGGTGGAACACTTTTTGTAGTACCAGTTTGGCAAGAATTAGGCCGAGGCCAAACGAGCGTAATATTGTGAGTTGTTTTTTTCAGTCGCGTAATTTAGACTGCAATCGATTTCATACAAAAGTCCTCTTTGTTCTACACGACGGCGCCAAATGGGTTGTCTGTCGACTCACTCTAGTGAGTACAACCAAATTTCAGTAACATTACGTGACGTACTGGTTGTGGAGTAGATGTAAATTTTGTCCATAAAAAATGAGGAATTTCCACATGTTTTCAATGATGAATTTTCATAGATTGGCCGTTATAAAGTATATTATCGCAAAAATTGGAAACATTCGTTAATTTATAAGTGAGAAAATATTTAATTTTATATTTCGCTCTGCCCCTAAAAATTTCGCGCGACGTCAAAGTAGGAGTGATGGGCAAAACCAGTACAATTGGTTGTACTAGCACACTCCGTACATTTTGTACGACACGCACACGTACTTCCCATCTCTAATGTATACCTATTAACTTTAAAGCTCGCTCAAACTTCATAATCTATGTAATAGAGTTGGTCATTTTTCCAATAACAGTAATAAGACAGCTGTCATTCATAGTCCACAAGGGAATTTGTGGAAAGTGATTTTTGGGTCAAAAATATTTCCTTTGTTCGGTCTAAAGCTAAGCAAGACATTTATACAGCGACTAGACGATAATTATTAACGAACCCCTAGGTATGATGTAAGATTAATGAAGAAAATCTTAAACGAACCATGCAAGTTTGCTAAAATTTAAAAGTTTGCAATTTAAATCAGACCAATCTTCTTTTTATAACATCCACTTCTACTGCTATATAAATGCACACTATTTTTAATGGTCCCATTACACTATATAGACGCAAACACCCAGTACAAACGTTTAAAAGTAACGAATAAAATAAGTCCGTCTGGCGGCCCAACCGAAGTAAAAAATAAATTACGCTACTCAAAAACGCAGCTCACAACTCACTCTTATTAATTTTGATTAGCATATTTTAGGTAGCATAGCTAAATCTACTGTTCATTTGTTAATAAAATGATCTGCTCAGATAGTACTTACATTTTTAGACTGGTATGCGGTGCATGGATTGCGGTTACAGTTGCCATGAAAAATGTATGGAAAGCGTCCCTAAAAATTGTACCAAGTATAAATCTGTCACAGACAGTACGACGTCCCACAATCAAGGCAACACTGGCGATAGTGCATCTGTTAGTTCAGGTAAGTTTTACAATGTTTTGTTTTAGCCAACTACATATATCTAAATATAATGATGCTACATAGAAAACATTTCAAATAGTGATATATTTTTTATTTTTGAAGACTACATTTCATGGATATGTAGAGAACATATTTTGGTCATATGTACTCGTGTCGTCAACTGGCCTAGGAGGAAACAGAAACCGTTTTCGGGTTTCTTCCCTCTTTTTTTCTGATGCCATGGACAGGGATTTTCCCAAACCAGTAGTGGATGTTATTCTTGATTTTTTGACAGATTGATAGATTATCTATTCCTGCCCTTTCCTTAAGATTAAGGACTTTCCATTGTTTTGTTGTCAAACCTTCGTTCTGCGCTTATATCAAAAGCCGAAGCTTTTTTTCTTCCACTCCTTTGCTTTTTAGAAGGAAGAACGTGGCGGAATGCATTTTTGTGATGTTGTGTCCCTTGTGCACCGTTAGTTCTGCTACCTTCAAGCTGTGGTATTATTACCTGGAGCCATTCCGAAGTCTGTGATGTTTCAAAGTCGATTAGAACGACTCCTGGTCTGAAGTGAATGTATCCGGCATACATTTCCTCTACTATTGCGTTCTCCAATAAGGTTTGATCGTCCGCACTAATGGTAGTCTCAGAGTACGAATTAGAGAGAACCGCAACTCTTATTGTTTTTACTGCAGCTGCCAAGTCCACGCCTTCGTGGGTCGTCCCTTCCTCCGGGTGTTAGAACTTTATTAACTTTTTCAAAAAGTGGCAACACCACGGAAACAATATATATTTGTGTGTCGAGCCAAAAAATAAGTGACAGTGACAAGTAAAATTTCATGAGATTATCAAGTAAAGCTTTTTTATTTTATATTACACCATGTAAAATATATTATGTTCATCAAGTAAATACAGTCCACAGTTTCAAATTTATTATTCAGTAACCAGCAAACAAGTAATTCATAAACATTTTTGGTCCATCTCACCGGATTCAAGTGTTAAAAGCAAAATTAATTTTACAATATTCAAGTCAGCATGTGGTAAGATTATCGATCCAGTATACAGCGTGATCCAGTATACAGCAGCGTAACGAATTGAGTCAAGTCCCAGTTCATGTCAATGCAGAAAAGTTCCGGTCTAGCGGTAACTACTAAGCAGGGTGACTAGCTAGTACAATATAGGTCAGAGAATTCCTTTCTATTCCTTTCAGTTAACACGTTTAATTTGCATTTTTATATATTTAAACTGAATAACCAGGTGAATAATTCGTAAACAAATTGAGCAGTGATCTTCAGTTTGTATTTATCGAGATTGAAGTTCAAAATAGTAAAGCGTAGTTTCAATTCATAACCTAAATTTGTTTAGTTTTGTGTAAAATCAAGATTCAAGATGCCAGATTCAGAAAATGAACAGGTAACAAGCGAATTAAAAATTCTTAAGCGTAACAGAGGTACAATTGAGCAAAAATTGACATTGTTAGAAAAATATATCGAAACTATTAAAACCTCTTCAAGTGATGATTTACCTAATATCAACGATGTAGAGTTGCGATTTGATAATCATTCAAGTTTATTAAATGAGTTTGAAAAGGTTCAAACCATTTTAGAATCAAAATGTAGCGATGACGATTTAGAAAGTCATTTTTTAGAAAGAGAGGATTTTGAGAATAGATTTTATAAATCCCAATCATATTTAAAAACATTATTGAGTCGAATACGGGCTCCGGTTGCACATTCAAGTCATGAGTTACATTTGGGTTCACAGCCGAACGTTTCGACTACTAATATTGACCCTCTTCAGAACATGTGGCTGCCTAAAATAAAGTTTTCAGGACAATTTCAACAATGGATTAACTTTAAAAATAATTTCAATTCCACTATCGCTAATAACAAATCGTTAAATGATAATCAAAAGTTTCAGTATTTAAAAGCCTCGTTAGAAGGTTACGCGGCTAACTTTATTGAGGGCATAGATAGCACTGAACAACCTTTTAAACGGTAAAAATCAAGTTTTGTTATCAACCATAAGTTGTTATGTACAAGACAACGACAAACAATTTCATTCTTGCAGAGCTCTCTTAGATTGCGGAGCGCAGATGAGTTTGATCAGCACCTCCTTTTGTGAAAAATTAAAAATTCCATTTGTCAATAATAATTGTTCAATTATAGGTATCACTCAAAGTCAGTCAAATATTAATAAAAAGTGTACAATTGAAGTTTCGTCGCGATGTTCGGATTATAAATCAAGTATATCATGCTTTGTTGTTCCAATCATTACAAATAGAATTCCTACGTATTCTTTCAACATTAATAGTATGCGTTTACCTCATAATATAGACTTAGCAGACCCTGAATTCAACCATTCTAACGACATTGACCTATTGCTAGGGGCTAACATTTTTTGGGACCTTTTGTTAGAAGGAAAAATCCAATTAGGGAAAAACCTTCCTTCATTAGTAAATACAAAGTTTGGTTGGATAATAACTGGGACGATGACTGTTAGTCAATCCGATAAGCGTATTTGCAATTTTGCAAAAATTCAGCTGCCTGACGATGAACAACTTAAAAAATTTTGGGAAATAGAGGACGTGCAAGGTAAAAATGAATTCATTTCCCAGGAAGACACTATATGTGAATCTCTTTTCAATAAAGATACTCATCGTGCGGATAATGGTCAATTTATTGTAAAATTTCCACTTAAACATCCTACTGAATTATTAGGTGATACAAGTGTGTCCGCTGTAAAGCGGTTCAAGTCTTTGGAAAACAAATTCTTCGATTCCAACTTTAAAAAATTGTACTGTGATTTCATACACGAATATCAGAATCTCGGTCATATGAGTAAAGTTTCAGACAACCTCGAGGCAGAATTTGGTTACTTTCTACCACATCACGGTGTGCTTAAAGAAACAAGCATCACTACAAAACTTCGTACAGTTTTCGATGGTAGCTGCAAAAGCACAACAGGATGGTCGCTTAACGACATTCAATAAGTAGGGCCCAAGGTACAAAACGATATTTTCGACATTTTAGTAAGATTCCGCACATATACTTTTGTTGCGTCAGCAGACATTTCGAAAATGTATCGACAAATACTTATGCATCCCGAGCATAGACCTTTGCAAAAGATTATATGGCGAGAAAACCCAAACGAAGATTTTGGTATTTACCATTTAAATACAGTTATTTATGGTACACGATCAGCGCCATATTTAGCAATTAATTGTATTCGGACGTTAGCAACTCAACACATACACGAATGCCTAGAAGCCTCTCAGACAATTTTGTCAGACATGTACGTCGACGATTTGTTAACTGGCTCTAACGATTTGGAAGAGCTGCAAATACGGTGTAAGGCAATTTTTAATATATTGAAGTCTGCACATTTCATTTTACGCAAATGGACTACCAATCATAAGCAAGTGGTTGCCGCCTTTGCAAAATCTGATATTTCCAATTCTATTCTAAATATTGGAGATCAAGATTCTAGTAAAACGTTAGGGGTTCAATGGGATAATAATTCAGATACATTGAAATACACGATTAAACAATTTTCTTGCCAAACTTTTTATACTAAACGATCCATTTTATCCACGATTGCTCACATTTATGACCCTTTGGGACTTTTAAGTCCATCTATTATTTTAGCCAAAATACTTATCAAGAAACTTTGGTCTCTTCACATTTCTTGGGATTCTCCAGTCCCCCCAGACATTCTCAAGAACTGGTTGCAATTTCAAAATAGCCTTGACAGTTTCAATCAACTATCCATTTCCCGCAATGTATCCTCAGAAAAATTTGTAGATATTCATTGCTTCTGTGATGCATCACAAGATGCATATGCGACATGTATCTATCTTCGTAGTACAGATAGTGCTGGTAATTATACTATTAACTTACTTTGTTCAAAGTCTAGAGTATCACCCTCAAAGGCTATAACTATTCCTAAATTAGAACCATGTGCTTGTCTTTTAGGTGCGCAATTAACCAGACATGTAGTCAGTGCTCTTAAAGCTGATATTCCTATCTATTTATGGTCTGATTCACAAGTTGCTTTGAGTTGGATCTACACTGAACCCTGTGATTTACAAGTTTTCGTGGCGAACCGTGTGACAAAGATTCAAGCACTTTCAACCGTCGCTGACTGGAAGTATGTAAATAGTTTAAGTAATCCGGCTGATTTAGCTTCAAGAGGTATGTTACCGGATAAGTTAATTCTTAATGGCATATGGTGGAAAGGCCCTGATTTTCTACAATTGCCCTCTTCCGAGTGGCCAAGTGAAAATTTTATTATTAGAAAATCAGAGTTACTTGAGTTAAAAAATAAACCCTCAGTTTTACACGTAGTTTCAACATTTGCATCAGATTTAATTACCAGGTTTTCTACTTTAATCAAATTACAACGAGTTACAGCTTGGTGTTTACGTTTTTATAACAATTTGAAAGGTGAATCGAACAGGCATACTGGCGTTTTAACCGTTACAGAACTAGAAAATTCTTTAAAAATATTAGTTCAACAAGTTCAAGCAGAGTCGTTTTGCGAAGAATTGAAAGCAAGCTCTTAAAGGAAGCAAGACACTTTCTAACAAACACAAACTTTCATCATTAGCGCCTTTTCTAGATGGTCAGGGAATTATAAGAGTGGGAGGAAGATTGAAACACACATATTTACCATTCAGTACCAAACACCCAATTTTATTGTCGTCCTCACATCATTTTACAAAATTAATTTTCGAACATAAACATAAACAATTATTACACCCAGGTCCTCAGTTGCTATTGGCATCCGTTAGACAATTTTATTGGCCAATAGGAGGGCGTATTTTAGCTAAACGAACAGTGAAAAATTGTCTCACATGCGTTAAATTTAACCCAGTTCCATTTTCAGCCCCAATGTCTAATTTGCCAAATGAAAGAATTGCGCCGCAGCTTCCATTTCAAGTAATGAGGATTGACTATGCTGGTCCTTTCTCAATTCTTAACAAAAAGGGGAGAGGATCAAGGCTAATAAAATGTTATTTAGCTGTATTTGTTTGTTTTTGCACAAAGGCAATCCACCTTGAAGTTGTTTCCGACCTCACCACAGACAACTTTTTGGCAAGTTTTAAAAGGTTCGTTTCACGAAGGGGTGTTCCGTCTGTTATCTATTCCGACAACGGAAGTACGTTTGTCGGAGCAAGTAATAAATTAAAGGAGTTCGGACAATTTATGTCCAGCAATTGTAATTCTATTAATAACGAGTTAATAAATCAGTTTAACATTAAATGGGTTTTTATCCCCCCATATACCCCAAATCATGGAGGTTTATGGGAAGCAGCGGTAAAAATGGCAAAACATCACTTGAAAAGAGTTTTGATCAATAAAAATGTCACATTTGAGGAATTTAATACTCTCGTCATACAAATTGAAGGGATTCTCAATTCGCGACCTTTATTTGATGCGTCCAATGATCCATCGCCAATTACTCCCTCCCATTTCCTGATTGGACGTAATATCACATCTCTACCTGATCCCTACCTAATCAGTCTACCTGCACATCGCCTATCACGACTCCAGCATATTCAACAGTTATATCAACAATTTTGGCGGCAGTTTTCGAAGCAGTACATTTCACAGTTGCATCAGTTGTATAAATGGAAAGATGCGCCATGTGAAATAAAACCTGACACACTCGTACTTATCAAAAATGATGCACAACCACCTTGTAGGTGGCCTATTGGCAAAATAATCCGACCATTTCCAGGCAGAGACGGAGTATCGAGGATAGCCGAAGTTAACACCTCCAAAGGAACAGTTGTGCGGTCTGTTAGACACTTATGTCCGTTACCATTACAAAAAGACACTTATAATTAAATGTAATGGGTAGTGCTACTCTCGTTTTTTTTTTAGAATATTAATCTAATTTAATGAGTTTATTTTGAAGGTGCCCTTCAAAGTGGGGGCAATGTTAGAACTTTATTTACTTTTCAAGTACTTTTTTCAAAAAGTGGCAACACCACGGAAACAATATATATTTGTGTGTCGAGTCAAAAAATAAGTGACAGTGACAAGTAAAATTTCATGAGATTATCAAGTAAAGCTTTTTTATTTTATATTACACCATGTAAAATATATTATGTTCATCAAGTAAATATAGCAAAATTAATACCTATTTAGAGGTACCAGCCGTTTTAGTAACTTAACGTATGCGGCTTCTTGAACCATCTGACATTAACATGAAATCAAAATTTGACGTAACTTCAAAAACGTGACATCTAATAAATTAGTTACGACGTTCATTTTTGTTGGTAATTTTTTGTTTCAACCGATTTATTAATAATAAATAAGGATGGTCTTATTCTAAATGGGTATAAAATTTACTATACAGTCCACAGTTTCTAATTTATTATTCAGTAACCAGCAAACAAGTAATTCATAAACACCGGGTTTACCCAGTTCAGAGAGGTTGGGGGTTTTTGTACCTATTTTTTCCCGAAAATTCGGAGCAGTTGAGCAGGTTGAGGGTATGAGAACCCCTGCCGTTCTCCTCTCCAGGTTTTCTTTCACTTCTTCAACAGGAGGATTACTCCCTTGTGAGAAAGGTGCTATAGTATTTTTGGGCACGCGGATGGTTTGCTCTTACTTGTGCTCTATAGCGGTGCTTGCCCACACCTGTTTAAGGCAAGCTCCCACATCTAGTGCATTTACCTCATCAACCATCTTTCACTAGATACGGTTTTTATTAGGCAGGTCTCCACGAGCAGACTGCCGCTCCGACGACGTCGCTGATTCCGGCATCCGACCAGCTCTCAGCGAACTCGTTGGGACCCCGAAAATGTTGATATTGGGAATCCTTTGGGCCGTCCTTGGTTTCACGTATCAGTCCCGTATGGCTCGAGGAGGAACAGCTAATCGGCCCCTACACCAACGACCAGTTCTCACAGCTCATTGGGGAATTGATTTTTCCCGAGAATGGTGAATAATAACGAATTCAAGCAACAGCAAATTTTTTTGAAAAATACAGTTTTTGAATTTGATGTAAAATTTGTAAAAAAAAACTGATACACAACAAATTTAACCAAATTTACCCGTTGCCCCTCCCAAGTTGAACACTTGTGATGGCAATGAAAAACGCAGGTTTGTAGTAAACAATTTTTCCCTGCAGAGTTATACAATGTACAAGTTCGAAGTTTGTAGGTAGCGTTTTTTTAGATATGCTTAAAAAACTGACTTAACAGCGTCATTTTTAAAGGGCGCTAGGTAAATTAGGTTAGATGGACATAAAATCACATCTAGTATATGTAGTTTTCGTTTAGCTGGTCACTTTCTGGACACCGTGTATATATTTTTTTCATTTGAATGGTTTATGGATACTATTATGTATGGAATATAGTACAGAGTGTCCAGAAACTCTCCTGCCAAACGGAAACTACAGTTACTAGAGGTGATGTTAAGTCGATTTAGCTCACATTACCTTAATCCGAAAATGCTTCCTAAGGGAGCTACAGCCCTTTGAAGAAGATGTCCTCATATGAATTTTCTTCAAATTATTATGTATAATATATAACATCGTACAATATACGCCGCTTCTGCTCACTGTGGCACGAATCCGAGTGGTCCAATTTCCAATGACTGACGCATAGATCTGGGTAGTGTTGTCTTTGCGGACCTCGGTTGATTGAAGCTTGTTGGCATAAACATGCAGCTTCAGGAAACCTCACAAGAAAAATTATAGCTGGATCGAATCGCACGATCTTGGTAGACAATGAACGTGCGAGAGATTACCATACCCTCAAATCGTCCATACAAAATGTTCATCGTAGCATTGTTTGATACGTATCTCCTTCCTGCTGGAACCACATATCCTCTACATCTATATCGTTCAATTTGAAGAAATCCGTTATCATAACTCTGTAGTGGTCGCCAATGAAGGTAATGGCACAAAAAAATTACATTTTGTAGATGTATTGCCACCTGGTGAATCTCGAGTAAAGTTTGGCAAACATATCTGAAGCTATGGAAGGAATGCGGCCGAAAACATTTGATATTGCCACGTTTAACTATAAAAAAGTGCTGAGTATGTAGTAGTAATTATTTGAAAATAGACTCCGAACGAACACAATTGGTGAAGATCGGCCAGTTGCCATGCAATCATCTGACTTGCTATTGGCAAGCGCGTGCTCAAGTTCTTCCTTCTCACTTCGACTATTGACTGATATTGATTGATGGCATTGTTTCCTCACCCCTTACAGACACCGCGTAGCTTCAGATAGGTTTACTAAACTATATTATGGCAAATTTGCTGGTCAACGTAGTCATTCATTCAAAAATGTTCCTGTCTCTAAATATAATTTATGTCAAAAAGAGTTATCTATGGTCACAAGTCGCGTCGGAGAATTCTCCAATTTCAACTATTCGAAAGTCCGATCTCTTGAGCCTGACGAGAAATTCACCTCGGGTTCTCCTGCATACTTTTATGGATCGCAGCGATGTTTTCGGCCGATCTGGCATTCTTTTGCCGAACGGGCCACCAAATGTTAGAGCATCGACTTTGAAAGGCGACCACGTCTGCTGTAAAATGGAAGCGTACAACTTTTGCACTTACGAACATTTATTTACGTCATTTGGACGCGCTGCTCAATCGTGTAACTTGCGATGCTGATGTGGCATCAGTGATTGAATAATAAACAATAGATTAGACATACGCCACCAAAATAACACTGTCCAATATAGTAAATGTTATGTATTTCAATAGAATTTGATGTCGCCTTTATTATTGCTGTAATTTATAAAATACCAATGATACTATTATTGCTTTTATTATTAATTAGGAAGTGCAAGACAGACATCTAGTCAACAATACTATGATCAATTCTCATCGAATGTGGCTGAAGATAGGACTCACGAAGGATATCTTTATAAAAGAGGTGCTTTACTCAAGGGTTGGAAACAGCGTTGGTTCGTGCTAGATTCAATCAAACATCAACTAAGGTATTATGATGCCATGGAAGATTCTCACTGTAAAGGATATATTGGTAAGTAGAATAATAACAATTTCCATCCAAGTTATAGATAACTGACATGATTGTTAAAATTTTTACCATACATTCTTTAGTAGGTATGGTTTGAACGAACCAAAAAAAAGTTTTACGACCCCTAGTCAGTGCTAACTACTGGATAGAAGAGGGACACTTACCTAAACTAAAGCCTGCGGATATCGTAAAATTCGTTAGTCTACCAGTCTATGAGACTTTCCTCGGGAACTAAGTAGAAGTAGAAGCACAATAGATCTTTTAAGTCTACACTATACAAAATTTCATTGTTTAACAATATCTAACACATATGAGAATGCATGATTTCAAAGCAAACTATGTAATTTCGACCAATTCTTTGGTGTCCGATAAGATACGTAACGTTTTAAAGAGCCACGCATTCAGTTCATGAGGACAATACCAGGAGCGGTTACAAATGTTTCTATTTATTTTAAAGCTCGCTATGGAATTACCGACCATATCCCAAAAATTCCTTTGTTCCAACTGACTTGGTACAAACTTTATACACTCGTTTCCCATAAAAGAAACTAAATTTCATCAATATTGATGTATTAAAATTAAACTGTTAACCATCAAAATCACATGAGTCAGGCAATACGTTACATTATCAATTCAGGATTTATTACGGGACCTGTTTACATTTATTTTATTTTTAGATTTAGCTGAAGTAATGTCTGTAAATCCAGCTCCTCCAGCACCTGGTACACCAAAAAAGACGGATGATAAATCTTTCTTTGATGTAAGTATTGTTATGATTACAAAAATTACTCTGCCACGGAGAGGTTTAGTATATTTCTTTCATATTTTAATAATATTACAGTTTTGATTTAATATCATTTCATTTATTGATCAAGGTCATAACTTCCGGTATTGCCTTTAGGCTTTTTGTGCTCTTGGTTGTACCGTTTATATGAGACCAGTAGCCCTTATCAGGCTCAGCGGTCTTTTCACTAGGTAATTTTTGGAGAAATCTTCCATTGGGTACTCTAGTCCTAGGAGTCCATATCTCCAATGAGACAGTGCTTCACATTCGAAGATAATGTGTAAGGCTGTTTCCTCCTCTTCCATGCACAACCGACAGATAGGTTCCTCCCTATGTATGCATGTGCTTCCTTAGGGTACAGTGACCGGTGAGTTATCCTGTTACTTTCCTTATCTGGCCCATGCTGAGATTTAATATTTCGTTAGTCAGCGACTCCGAGGGTTTTTTTTACCAAAAGTTTGCTGTGTTCCTGTTTTGGCATGTGGCTCCAGTAGGCCTGATGTTTAGTTTGAATCCACCGAGATGTACAACCACGTGCAGCAGTTTTTGATATTCCAAATACTGGTTCAGGACCAGTGAATGCAGTTTCAGACCTTAGCTTTCCTAGGCTGTCTCCCGTTACATTTCCTATAATACCCTTGTGCCCCGTAACCCACTCAAGAGTTTGCCAGGGTTAAGAGATTTTGTAGGCAGTAGGACATGCTCGATAGCGAAGATTTCTGCCTGGAATTCAGATGCAACCTTCCCCAACGATGCGTTGACATTGCACCTGTGTTTAGCACCGTCGACTCCAGCTCCTGTTCCTATATCAGTTTTAGATCCGTCTGTGTAGTCACACCAACGTTCCTTCCTGACTGCATGCTTCCAACCCATCCCAGTTTAGCTGAATATGGTATGGTTGGTTGTCGTTAATTGTGGCAACAGTTGTGTACAGTCAGTGTACGATCCGTCGATATAGTCCCCATGTGTTTCCTATCGCCCGTTTGTCAGCCATTAGGGCCATTTTCCCCTTATTGGTTTTGTCATGAAAGTGCGAATTCCAGGTTAGTTTTGCATCCAGAATTATTCCCAGATACTTGACACAGCTGCACATTGAAGAGGCTTGTCAGTTTTAGTCTCTCAAGCTTCCTTTTTCTTGTGAAGGGAAAGGGCAGTTTTTGCAGTGTTCACTCTTAGGCATTCCCTCCATATATCTTTATAGTTATAGATTGGAGTGCATCTCATTGTATGTTTTACAAACAAATTGTAAACTAAATACTACAAATATCTGTATAATTTATGGTGACTCTTCAGTACTGACAGATAATATTTAACTGGTCTCTTTTTAACTTAATTATTTATAATTATGAATCTTAATTAAGGAAATCCATGTAATAAAGTTGTAAAACTTGTTTGGATTTAAATAAATAAATATCTCCACCGTTTCCAGAGCTTGTTACATCAGCTCCGATATAACATTAGGATATTTCCCCAGTACAAGGATTGTCAGATTATCTGCATACCCCCGGGTTTATAGCCCTTTCTTGTTCAATTCCTCCAGGAGTTCGTCTATGACGAGGTCCCACAGCAAAGGTTATCGTTTCTGTCCTGTTGAAAAGCATGTTATTCATCCACCGACATGCGGTGTCGTCTACTCCTCGCCTTGCAATAGCAGTTATCATGGAATCAAAGGAGGTATGGTCGAACGCACCTTCTATATCAAGAAATGAAAACACAACCTAGTTGTATTCATAGTTCCCAAAATTTTAATGGTTTTATCTCTTTATGGTTGGCTTAAGAGCAATTAAGAAATTCCAGCCAGGCTCTAACGATCTACTTCCGCCAAGTATGTAATATACTATTTTTGACAATATCTATTGTTACGGTTACAAAATCAGCATATTAAAATGAATTCATTATTTATTGCATCGCTACCACATGAGAACATTCGTTCCGAACCTATCAACTGGTTTAGGAGTGGTATGGACTTGAACAAGATGTTGAGGATAGAAAAGAAACAAAAAAGAGTTGGATGCCCTAATTGCAATGGTACCTGTGATAATTCCTAAGTTCCATCCTACAATAACGATGAAGATGGAGAGACGGATACTTTTCTCGAGCAAACTTGTGACGAAATGGAGGAAGATGACAACGCGGATTGTGAGAAAGAAATTTCTATCTGTGACGTTTCGATCGGTACTAGCAACATCTGGTCCGCCAAGAAGAGCGAAGCGAAGGAGATACGCTAAATATTGTATTGCATATGGACAAGGCCAACTGGGTATACCACGATAAAAAACGTGCCACTTATTCTATCTTATGGTGGTGTGGAAATGGGTATTTTTGTCAAAACGCGTGTTAGAGTAGACTACGGAGCTCGTACGCCGAAAATATTTATTTTACAAAAAATGTTTACCGCACAGATTGTAGAAACTTCTCTAGTTATATTTATTAGGCAACTATTTTCATCGTAAAATGAGTCGGAAAGGAGATATTGTCAAAAATTGTTTTCCGTCGCCATTTTTCGGCAAAGTTGAAATTTAAGTCAAAATCTATAAAATCACCAATTTTCGAAACTCCCGTAAAAGTTATCAGGTAAATCTACCAAATGACTGTACTACATTACCTTCAAACTTAACTGTTAACTGTCGATGAACTACCCACTGCTTAGTATCAGTATCTTCCACTATTGTTCGACTATTGCTGGTCCAATTAATTTAACAATTTCATTGAAGTTAGTTTCGCCTATTCAGTAATTCGAAAAAATTTTGGGTAAATTTAATAATACAACTTTTCTTCATAATAAATATACTTTTGGTTTCTCTCCTTCTCCTCCTTTGTATAAAAGCCATAACAACATTTCTCGATAACATTTTTACTTTTACGCCACTGCTCTTTTCAGTAGCAGCCTATCAACTAGCATATTCGAAGCAATCGACCAACGTTGTTGGCTGCTCTTATCCTCTTACTGTCGGGCACTTAGTCAGTAGCGAAAGTTGTCACTTCGAAGGAATGTTATTTGCTAATAAAAAATTACCAGTGAAATTTCATTAAATTTGGCCTTAATATAACATTTACCAATCTCGAAAATATAAACTGGTTTGAACTACTTTTTAAAAAAAAATTATAAAATTTTTAATTGTATTATTTCTTTTCCAGTTGCGTACTAGTCGACGGACATATAATTTTTGTGCCACGGATGCTCCATCCGCACAAGAATGGATTGAAAAGCTACAAGCTTGTCTTTAAATGGAATATTCCAAAGTTAAAAATTTACGAATTGTTTTATAACTTAAGTTAATAAATATTTGTTATATATTGTGTGATTTCAATTTATATGGATCTAATTCACCTACAGAATTCGATATTATATTTTTACTCGATAAAGTAGACAATGCACACCAATTGTAACAACTAGAGTAAAAAACATTTTTCTCTTTGGTTCACTTATAACATCAAAGCAATGATAGATATCATGCTTATAATATAAGTATAAAAGTCGACGGTTGGCTGGACCACTTATACTACTTTGCATTGTTACTGCAGGAATATAAAGAGAGAAAAAGCACTCTTGGACAAAAGCATTTCCAAAATATGTGGAATACATTGAAAACCCTTGAAATATCAGATGACCTATCCCTCCAAATATAAAAGAGACAATTAAATTAATCGCCTCTTTAATTGTACTCCTGTAACTATAAAGACAACTGGGCAATTAGCTTTACTCGATCTATATTCATCAGGATATCTCAAAACGATTGCCACACATGTATTAAGATCTCGTTACTCAAGTTACAGCTAGCTGAAAATTGAGCGCATTCTTGAAATAATGCTTTTATTATTCTTCTTGCACAATGTTGTCATCCGACTAGCATAGCTGATCTCCGGGCAACGGTTCCAAAATTCCTGACTTAGTCTTAACAACAATAATCACAGTATTAAAACACAAAAAATATATTTTGATTAATAGTAGATCTATATAAACATATTTTACAGCCAAGTAATATATTGGTTCTACATGTGGACAAGTAATGTGCATGATTTTGTACTATAACTAGCAATAATAACGCTTATATACATGGATACTTTTAAAGTTCCATTAAACCAGCGATTTCCAAACTGTGATTAGTCACAGCCAACAATTTTTCAAATTACTGCTATAATTTTTCTGTAAAAAATGGATGAATAAACGATAAAATATTTTTATTAACTACTAAGCAAGAGTCATACCTTTGTTTCTAAAATTATTATTCATTTGTTTCTTGAGAATGTAAACAAATGTACGTGCAGCTAACGCAATGCGTAACCGTCGACCGAATACTCAAACGAAGATCACCGCTTAGACAAGATCAATGCATTACTAGCATCGTATTTAGTGTCTTGCTGAATCTCGAAGTGTAAAAAACCCCACACAATAGATAAATTTATTGTGTATAAGAATTACATCTTTTCACAAGAAGTACGGCTATACAATATATTATTAAATAGGTAAATTATTCATTAATTATAAAAGCTCGCTATTTTAACATACTAAGAATACTATAAACAAGTTTCTTTTGTCTATTTAAATCATGCGAATCCAGAAGTAGCACCAAATCATTTAAATTCTTTAAATTTGAAAACAACTGCGTGTCCCGAACACCACTATATATTGGGCATTCAAGCAATATATGAGTAGGAGATTCAGCAACTTGCAGATTGTACATATATCCACAGTTGACACAGAATACACAATACCATGTGAGGTTATTCTTAACGATTCTACACTACACGTTCGCAATTACACGGCAAATATAAATTGGAGCTAAAGTATTTAGATAGAATGTCCCGGCATCATATGTGGATAAATATTTATAAACAAAAGGATATGAAGATAGGGCCATCCTTCGAACATTAGCATTTAAGAGAGATTGTATATAAGTGTCTACAATGTTGTTCAATAATGATGTAGAATTATTTTGTAAAAAAGATAGTTTTGAATTATTGTGATTATATGAAAATGAAAAACTGGTACTGGAATGATCTTTTAATGTAAAAATGACAACTATATAACTGTCTTATTTGACAACATGAAAATACAAGTGAATGTTACAAACTTAAACAAAACAATACCTGCAGACAACGCTTTACTAAATTCAATACTCCCACTTTTTGTTACAAGTCAATGTCAACATTCACTTTGACAATACATTCAACATTTGACAAAAATGTTGATGTTTCAATTTTGATAATGCCTTTGTCATGATATCGGCTGCCTGGTCATCTGTTTGAACATATTGTAATTCAAAAAATTCATCTTTGAATTTCTCTCGGATAAAATGGTAACGTACGTCAATATGCTTAGTTCCCTTATGAAACTCTGGATTCTTCACAAGTCGTATTGCGCTTTGATTATCCATAAATAAAACTGGTACATCCCATTTAACTTTTCGAAGATCACATAAGAGATTCTTCAACCAGACAAGTTCTTTTATAGCTTGTGACGCTGCCACATACTCGGATTCTGTTGTGGATAGTGCGACGGATTTTTGTCGTTCTGATCCCCAGCTAATTACACTTCCTCCAAGCATGAAAACATAACCTGATGTTGATCTTCGTGTTTGCGTGTCTCCAGCATAGTCGGCATCACTATACCCGCAAAAGTCTAAATTGTTTCCGCTTACGAAACGTATTCCTTTGTTCATCGTACCTTTGATATATTTCATAATGTGTTTTACTGCATTCTCATGTGCAGTAGCTGGTTTTTCCAAATATCGACTGACACTTCCAACTGCGAAACTAATATCTGGTCTGGTTGCAACGGCCAGATACATCAAGCTCCCGACTGCCTCTCGATAAGGAAAATCGATTTTTTTATCAGCTTCAAAATCTCCGAGGTTTTGTGAACCAGCTAATGGAGTTGTCACTGTCTTACAATATGTCATATCAAAACGATCAAGAACCTTTCTTGCATATCCTTGTTGATGAACATGAATCGATCCATCCAAAAGCTGATCAATTTCGAGTCCCAAAAAACATTTCAGCTCAAAAATTTTGATCTCAAATTCTCTCTGTAAGTGTCTAATGACCGGCTTAATGGCTTCTTGTTCTTCTGCTGCAATCAATCCATCGTCAACGTAAATTGCCAAAATTAACATTCCATCTTTTCCGTTGCTAACAAAAACGCATGGATCGGATCCACTCTCTTTGAAACCAAAACTGTTAAGGAAAGAAGTAAGCTTCTTATTCCAACAGCGCGAAGCCTGCTTCAAACCATATAAACTTTTGTATAGTTTACACACTCGGCCACTGGTTGTCATTATATCCAATTGGCTGGCTCATATAAACATTTTCTTCTAAATCGCCATTTAGAAAAGCCGTTTTCACATCAAACTGTTTTAGTGTCATACGCTTTGCCGCAGCCAATGCTAGGATCGCTCTGATTGATGTAAACTTCACCACTGGACTAAATGTTTCCTGGTAATCGATTCCGTACTCTTGTGTAAAGCCTCGTACTACCAATCGTGCCTTATACCGATTAACACTCCCATCCGGATTTTCTTTGACCTTGTAGACCCAGCGATTGTCAATCACTTTTTGATCAACTGGCGCATCGACCAAAATCCAAGTATGATTTTTCATAAGTGAATCGTACTCTTCATCCATTGCTCGCTCCCACTGCTTGTAATCAATCGACTGAATTGCCTGCTCATACGTTCTTGGCTCATCACTGACTGCCAACATTGCAGAATGTTCACCAGTTACCAGATGTGTTACGATCACGTAGATGCCTATTGACAATATTTCTGCTATCAAGATCGCAGGTCATACCACGATTTTTCTGTTGATCTAGTGACGCACATTCATTTGTGTCCTTATCTTCGTCATTTTCATTTTCTGCACCTTTGTCAATACCATAATTGTCTTCGTTTTCGTTATTTTCATTCTTACTGACTACACTAGCATTTTCTTCAACACAAATATCGAGTGTTCCCATTGAATTTTCTAACAAAAAAACGACGTCTCGTGAGATCTCGATTTTACTAGTTTTCGAATTCCAAACTCGATATCCCTTTGAATTATTGTCATAACCAACAAACATACATTTTTCTGCCTTCGCGTCGAGCTTCTGACGTTTTTCTTTTGGAATGTGAATAAATACTTCCGAACCAAAAATCCGTAAATGGTCTAGCTTCGCCTCCTTGTTATGCCATAATTCATACGGTGATTTGTTGTCAACTGTGCTTGTTCCAGTTTGATTTAGCACATGAACTGCTGTATTTACTGCTTCCGCCCAGAATTTCCTATCAATCTTCTTTGCCTCAAGCATTGTCCTTGCTGATTCAACGATAGTTCGTATTTCCCTTTTTGCACAACCATTCTGCTCTGGTGTATATGGCACAGTTCGTTGATGATGAATTCCAGCTGCTTCAAAGAAAACTTGCAGCTTTTCATTGACAAACTCTGTGCCGTTGTCAGATCTGATATTGCGAACACTGTGACCATGCTTCTTCTGAATCAGTTTAACACATTTTTCGATAATACTCGCTACTTCTGATTTTTGTTTCATGAAATATACGAAACGAAAATGAGAATAATCATCTTTGAGCAACAAAAAATATCTGGATCCACCAATTGAATTCGTCTGAAACGGACCACACACGTCAGTATGAATGATTTCGCCACACATCTTTGACTTTTCTTCGCGACTCTTGAAACTGCTTCGATGATGCTTTCCATAGACACAAGCTTCACATGCAAATTCCTCATCAATGAAATCTATACCCCGACTTAGTAGGAACTTTTTCACGTGTGTCGAATTCTGATGTCCTAGACGTTCGTGCCATGAACGAAGTGTAGCGTTTTTGATTGCTACACTCGCTGTAGTTTCAATCTTTGATGGTTGTATTGTTCTGAACAACATTTGGAACAAACCTTTTCTGCGAACTCCCACTGCAACAATGTTTCCATCTTTCAGCAATTTGCAACCTTCGTTGTTCATGTTCAATTGATGCCCGCGATCTAACACCTTTCCCAATGAAAACAAATTTTTCTTAAGTTCCGGCACGAACAAGACTCCCATGACTCGTTTGCGAATCCATTCATCTCCATTAAAAGCAAAAATGTTGATATCGCCTTTGCCCAGAGCCATGATCTTGTCACCATTACCAACTGTAATTGGTTCAGCTATTTCCGTATAGTTTTCGAACCATTCTCGGCGATGACTCATGTGATAAGTTGCACCTGAGTCCAAAATCCAAGTATCTTGGTCTCTATTTGTTGTTTTGTAACAAATAAAAGCATCATTTGAATTTTCTTCTTTTCTCCCGTTGAAGTTAGTCTTCTTTTCCGAGCATTCCCTTTTCCAGTGGCCCTTTTTTCCACATTTGAAGCATTTGCCTTTCGGTTTGTCATTTTTATCTGTCGCTTTGTTATTATTCGATGAATTTCCTTTCTTGTAATTATTGATTTGTTTCTTCGAGAAGATTCTCTTAGCCATTAGCGCCTCTACTTCTTGAACTTGACCCTGCGACTTCAAACGAAGTTCTTCTGCCATCAAACGAGCCCGCAAATTTGCCAAAGTTTGACTATCTGCGTTTGCAGATTCCCATGCACTATGGAAATGATTAAACTCGGACGGTAGTGACATTAAAATCTTCGAAATTACCATGGACTCAGAAATAATTTCTTTTTGATCACGTAATTGCTGCACTATTTCCATTAATTTTGATAAAAATGTCGCAATGTCATCTTCCGGTTGTTTTGTGTAGCCATAATATTTTTGTTGTAAAAATAAAATATTTGCCTTTGATGTTTGCTCATACGTACTTTTGAGCGTCTCCCACATCTCTTGAGCTGTTTCACAATTCATAATCTGCAGTAATGCCTGTTTCATACAAGTCGTGGAAATTGCTCGTCTGGCCATAGCATCCGCCTTCTTCCAAGTCACAATTTCCTTAGCATAATTTGTACATTCAGCTGTCGGTTTGACGTTTGTTCCATCGACGTAGTCAAAAAGTTCGTTAGCTTCCAAAATCTGACGCATTTGAAACTTCCATGTTAGCCAGTTGCTGCCGCTTTCCAGCTTTTCAATATTAACGCGATCGCCTTCCATTTATTTTGTCTTTTAATAATTATCGGCTTCAAAAACTTCAAAAAATAAATTGCTTTCCAATTTTCTTTTTTTTGAGTTCACAAATAATTCTTGCACAAAATAAATAACGATATTTACTGCAGTTAATCTTCCTTTACAATTTCACGTAATCTGGGCCCATAATCTTTTGAATTATTGTGATTATATGAAAATGAAAAACTAGTACTGGAATGATCTTTTAATGTAAAAATGACAACTATATAACTGTCTTATTTGACAACATGAAAATACAAGTGAATGTTACAAACTTAAACAAAACAATACCTGCAGACAACGCTTTACTAAATTCAATAGATAGCCATACAAGATCACCACCAGCAAGATTAAAATACTCTTCAAGTTGTATTTAATATTACATTCGCCTAAATTCATCAGCCGCAAAAAACATTGTTTGGACAGGCGAGGCTCGTCCATAACTTTCAACTGATTTACCCAAATTAAAGCAAACTTGAAAATTAAACAGCTGAGCTTGTTCGAGCCGGTTTCCAATCTAATAATGTAATTGGGTGTCGACCTTGGTAGATTCAAGTCGTTTAAAAAAATATGTCTGTACACGATCTAATAAGTCTGCATACCTTATGCCCCACACCGCTAATCCATAAGAAAGTGAGGACAATATAATTGATTCATAAAGTTTTATACTGGCAGGCCAGGAATTAACTTTAGATTCGCTCATAATGGTAGTTTTCCAATTACAGCATTAAAGCGCATTATGCGGCATAGTGCTCAGCGGTGAATGCTCCAACTACAGCAAAGCTCGCAAAATCGAGCACTTTGAAAAGTACTGCTTTGGGGTGATGTATTGATACCAATTCAGTAGCAGAAAATATGAGAATTGTTTTTTCACACTGCCAGTGCACTTGAAAACTAATGCACCTTCCAAGCATTAACACACCTCGTTATTGTGCCCCATTGAGTCGCATTATGCGTTGTAATTGGAAAACTATGAATATTCTTTACAACACCTATTGCTTGTTTTGCTTTAATAATAGTTCGTTTCGTCATTTCTAAGTACAAAGAAGATGACGAAAATGTTACACCTAGATAATTGAAAGCTTCAACTATTTCAATTGGTTCGTTACTGAGAGAAACGTTGTAACGATAATTACTACTGTACCTCCTTTACTAAAAATCATTATTTTTGTTTTTTGTAAGTTTACCGCAATTCTATTTTCCAGCGAATATTTTTCTAGATTACTTAATTTTTTTGAAATATCTATTGGAGAATCCCCTAGCAGAACTAAATCATCCGCATATAACAAAATAAACACATCCCGATGATCATTGACATGTACACTCATATGCCCCGCATTCTTAAAATATTCTTCAATGTCGGCCATAAATAAATTGAATAATAAGGGACTTAGTGACTTTCCCTGAAGTACTCCTTTTGAAATGTTGAAACTCTTAGTAAATGAATTATTTACTTTAACAGAAATTTTAGCATTGTCATAGAGATTTTTTATTACTCTAATTATTTTAGAGCTAACACCCAAGTTGTATAGTTTCATCCACAAGAGGTCGTGATTTATACTGTCAAAGCACGCCTAAAGTCTACAAAAACGGCAAAAATCTTACGTTTTGGTAATCTCAAATGAATCTGTAGAATTGAATTCAAAATAAATATATTATCCATCAACTTCTATTTTTCCTAAAACCGTATTGACAGTCTGGTAAGACCGAGTACTCTTCACACCAACTTGATAAACGATTTAGCAGAATTAGTGTAAATACTTTTGTCATACAATTAATTAAGGCAATACCACGATAATTATTAGGGTCATCAAGAGAACATTTTTTATGAAGCATTATTAATAATATGTCGTACCAGGCTGAAGGGAACTTCTCCGAATAAAAAATTCTATTATACAAATTGCAGATATATAGTAACCAATTTTGTGGGAGATTCTTCAAATGTTCCTATACAGTTTGATCTTTGCCTGATGACTTACCGTTTTTGCAAACCTTCCAAAGCATTGCACAATTCCTCAATAGAAATCAAATATTGAAATCTGGAATCGGTAAAATCCAAAGGAGTATGTATCCTTTCTTTATAGTGTCATAAAAGACCTCCCACTGCGAAATGTTAATAGAACAGTTTATGTACCTACGTTTAGAAGACTTGATCATTTTCCAGTATTGTTGTTGATTTTTTGTTTCAGATAATGTAAACAGAATATGTTTCTGATAGTCTGCTTTTTTATACCCAAGTAGTTTTTTCTAAGTACCAGATAATCAGTTCGATGTGGTTCTAAGAATTTTTTTTACAGAATTTTGACTTGTTTTTTAAGTCTGCTTTAGCATTCTGACAGTTGAATCAAACCAAGGTCTAATTTTATTATGATCATATTCCAAAGGCACTAGTGAAACACTACCAATGCTTTTAGCAGTATTCAAAATCGTATTGCATATATTTTCATAAGAACTAACAATGTCGGTGAGAAGACTAATATTAGGGGATAGCTGCATTAATAACTGGTATTCAACTATTTTTTCGTTTTCCCATCTGAGGATTTTATGCTTTGAAACGGATCCTTTTATGGGTGGAGATTTTTCAACTTCAACATTCAATTCTATGCTTATTGGAACAGTACCTTAAAAGATTTTAATAGGTCAAGGCTGTCAGAACTACAGAAGCACAGATTAATGACACTTTGACCTTGTGAACCAAAAAAGGTACATTGAACTGGTCTATCTGTATCTATGTGTCCATTAATAAGTGACAAATTATTAGATAACATAAAATGTAGCAGCTCTTCACCCCTAACATTGTGCTTCTTATCGTGACTGACATATCTGGTGAACACATGGTGCCTGGTAAAAGTTCCAGCGGTATAACACTCAGTTCACCAATTCTGGAATTGAATGAAAATATCTTTATATTCTCTAACTATGCCATCAATTGATAATTGAAATAACTCTAATAACTCATCAAATTCAAGCGACTGGTTAAAATAAGTTATGCAAACTATAAAACATAAGCTACCATTTCTAACTAAACATATTAGCCACCAGGGAGATGTCTCAAGCACTTTCACATTAATACATTTTCTATAGAACATGGCAATACCACCACTCGCACGTCCCCGAGACTTTTCCCTGATCGCTGGAGAAAATACAACATAAAATGTTTCTGCTAAAACAACAGGCACCTCCATATCACTGGTGACCCATGTTTTTCTCAAATGCAAAATAGGTCAAAAGAACCATGTACTGCGTCTGCCAATATATTATTAATATGTTGTATGCCATTTGCATTCCAAAATATTATAGATAGGCTAGACGCATTAGGCCGCTTATAAAGAGACACTTCACTACACAGGGGCTGGTTTCTAAATATTTCCGAATTCTCGCCTTTTATCGTTCCCGGTTTTTTTTTGGACTAACGTAATTGTACCTACTACCGACCACTTAAACCCCTTGTTTTTTTAATGGTACTTTTAAAAAATGTAGAGTAAATAATTTTTGCCAAAACTGTGCTTATCGTTGACGAGAACTTTTTAAATATTTGTTCTGTTATCATTTATTCTTTTGTCCACGTATTTTAATCAAAAATATATAAAATGGTTACAATATGCTCCAGTGCCAAAATGCACCTACTTCCGACCAAAATTTTGCTATGTTCCTAGTTCCGACCATTTAGGTACCAAGTTCCGACCTCCACTTTTATTATTAGGTTTTATACGATATAAGCAAAAACTATGCGCAAAAGATAGGTACTGCATTTTAAAACATGAATTTTTATTTTTACATTATAATAAACTGAATATACAAAATCACATGTATCAACTTCTCACCGAAAAATAAGGCTAAAAAACCAAAATAACATTGACAATAATTTTTAAAAAGCTTAGCAATTATTTGGAATAGAGTCTCATTTCAGGAACACTAAAAACGCCGCGTTTATTTATTAATTTAGGTGGCGCAATACGCTGAATGATGTCAGTAAGGGGATATCTCAAGATGTCATCCTTTTCAGGCCACCTCCAGTTACTACCGCTCATAGTCATTGTTTTCACTTCTACACCATCGTCGTATTCTTTTTCTACTGATCCTGGAAAATATTCATTTTCGTAGGAAATTACAACAAAATTTCCACCTAGATATTTTTCAGAATTTTCTGATTTTTTTATTTCTGTACAACCCGTTGCATTAAATTCATTATCTGAATCTCTTCTTTTCTAACTATTTTCCGACTTTTTATTTTTGTCCTCACAATTGTTTGCTTTAATCTTCATTTTGTTTTTGTTTATTGTTGCCTTATCTCCTTTTTCTTTTTTTTCCGCTAGTTTTTTTAATCTTTGTTCCTTTCTTTTTCTTCTTCTTTTTTCCTCTTATCTTCTTCTACTCTTCTCTGATACTCCATAAAGTCGTCACTTGTGGCTACTGTGGGTTGGAGTTTTGGTATTTTATTGGTGTCTGGAGAAGTCTTTAGCTTTCTTTTGATGGTTTTTGTGTTTCTGTTTGGCCAATATAGAGCCTTTTTGAATGGCGTGGGGTATTTCTTTTTCATACTATTGCTTTTTCCTGCTTCAATTGTATCTTCTGTAGTTAACTTAAGTGGCGTCAGTTCTGGAATTTTGATGTCTATATTTTTAGGAGTAGTATCATGCTCACCTTCGATTACTGGAGTAGTACTTTCTTCAAAATTCATATTTTGACTGCACAAGCTTTCTTTCTTCAGCTTCAGATAATACTGATGAGGGTCCACAATTTCCACTTCTGCTATATTTGTTACTAAAGTTTATCTATTATCGTTGTTTTTGGCACACTAAACATTTTTGATGCCTTTCTTATGCTCAGGCAACCTTTTATTTCATTTAGAGCATTTTCGACAGATTGTTGGGAATAGTTAAGTCTTGTTGTTTTCGTTCCTGTCTTTCCCATTTTATATTTAAAAGACCAAATAACATTATTGTCACTACTCACCACCTACGGTCGGAATTAGGTTCATTTGCTAAAAAACTGTGCCTAAACTCCGACCGCTTTTTGTTGAGAATTTGTAGGAAACAGGAAACATATTTTTAAATAGATTTGGTTTATAATGTTTATTAAATATTATGCTTTTTCTAGTATGTCAAGAAGAGTTTCAACTCCAGTGTAAAATATCAAATAATATAATTTTTATGCAGTTTTAACAATATGTTTCTGTTCGTTATTTAGAACACGAAATCAATATTTTGGACAATTTTTAATATATTTTAAAAATGGTTTCAGTAGGTCGGAGGTTGGTCCCAATTTAAAATGCATTTTAAACGTTCCCACTGTATATATAATTAAGCCAAAAACATGTTACTAATTAACTTTTTAACGTTTTAATATAACATATAAATTTACCTTTTTCCGACCGGTGGTCGGTATTAGGAATACATCTATAATCACGGGATCCTACTTCCGACCACAATTTTTTTTCGTGTGTTTTTAAAATTATTGAATTTATCATTAAAAACCAATCACCATATGAAGCTATATGTATCAAAGAATGATAATAATGATGTTTAACATACCTAAACCAACAGCTTATATACAAAAAAGCGTTTTCTGTAGCCACTTGCTTTTAAGGATTTATGCTACAAATTCACTTAAAAATGATACATTCAATAGAGTTGTGATTTATATTGAAACGAATGTCAGTTAAAGAACAAACCGTGACGTTGTAGGAAGTAGTAGTACAGTGCATCACTTAGATTGTAAAATGATTACTATTTAGTGCGGACGTTTGAAAATATTCAGGAAAAACTAAAACGGTCGGAACTTGGAACATATGGACGGAGCTCGGGGCATTTACGTTACTGCAACTACGTGATTCTACTGGTTTTTCTTCATTGTGGTCCCACATCCACAACCTTCCGTTTACTTCCATCTTTTGGTACCACACCTTGACATTTGATCCAATTCTTCTCTCTGCCTTTGCGAAATCCCTAATAACTTTCTGAATATGCCTTTCTTTTAACGTAAGTTCTGACTCAATATACACACGATTTCATATAGACACGATTTGCAAACAACCTCACTTCATTAAACGCAGGACCGTACTCCACACAATAGCAGAAACCTTAGTTTTGCCAGCAGCTGTTGATATGGTCAAAACAATGTTTGGCGAATCATATGCGAAACAGCTGCGACAAATACCGCTTGCTGATAATACAACTGGCAGGAGAATAGATGATATATCTGAAGATTTTTGCGACCAATTAGTTTCTCGAATGCGTACTTCAAAATTCGCCATACAAGAAGATGAAGCAACTGATGTAGCTAAAGACTCACATTTGATGGCATATTGTTGAATTAACTACCCGTTTGAAAGGACTTCCCAAAATATATAGTAGTATATAATGATCGTGATAGTTCCAAAAATGTATTAGTAAAGCCCCAAAGTATAATTATGACTTTTTACTAATATTTATTTCACGACTGTTTTTTTTTGTCAAAGTACAATTGAAAACTTTCGTAAAATTACTGACATATTGTCACCCTGAATTGACAAGACCAATAACGTTACTTATGCTAAAAAGAAAACAATTTAACAAAACTAGGGGCTCTACAATTTCTACACATATGTTCGATACATTGAAGAGACTTTTATAATTGAAGATATATTATTTTGCAAACCAATTTCTGGTAAAGCCACATCCAATGAACTTTTTAATATAATAGACATATTTTTTAATGAGAACGATATAATGTGGAATAATTGCGTTGGGCTCTGTACTGACGGTGCACAATCAATGCCTGGACACCAAACTGGTCATCAAATACTAGTTAAAAGCAAAGCTCCTGACGTTCTCTGGACGCACTGCATGCTTCATAGAGCAGTTCTCGTATAAAAAAATATAAGCGAGGAGCTTACCAATGTTTTTAAAAAAGTAACGAAATTTTATAAAAAACAGTCCATTAAAAGTTAGGTTTTTCGCAAAACTGTGTGAAGATATAGGAGCTTATTACTCCTCACTTCTGTACTATTGTGATATGTTTGGGGATGATAATTTTATTGTTAAACTTACATATTTGGTTGACATTTTTGGAACATTTAGTGTTTTTAATAAATCAATACAAGGTCCTCAAATGCATTTGCTTATACAAAAAGACAAAGTGAAGGCATTTAAAAAAAATGGAACTATGGAAAAAAATAAGATTGACATGTTTCCACTCTTAAATTTATGCGCCCGAGATAAAATAGAAGCAAGCAAACATCTATGAATGGTTTGTTGATTTAATTTTCGAATTATTTTGATGATCTTGACTTAACGAAGTTTGCGTGGATACAGAATCCATTAACGACGAAAAAGATGATGAATTTGGATTGACTAGTATTGAAAAAGAAAAATTGATTGAATTATCTTGTGATACTACCTTAAAACATAAATTTCAGACTGTATCTCTGGATCTTAATACAGAATGTAATAATTTGTCAAATAAACCTTTGAAAATACTGCTGCCATTCGGAACATCATATTTATTCGAAACAGGATTTTTTGCCTTAGCTGCAATGAAATCCAAATATCGAGCTCGTATAGTTATAGAAAGAGCTACGAGTAGCTATCTCGTCACTAACACCAGGATTTGATAAACTTTGTGCTAATAGAGAAGCACATCCATATAATTAAGAAACAATATGTCATTATTATTTTGCTTTATTTTCAATTGGTTTGTATAAATTAATTATTTTGGAGTAAAAATGTTTGCGTTTTTATTTTGGGGGGGGGGGGTGGCGCCAAATGATTGAATATTTTTATGGGAGGCGTAGTAACATCAAGTTTTGAAACCGCTGCATTAGACCGTAAAAATCTTTGTTGGAAATAGTTTTGGCTCACTGCGTACAAAAGCGTCCATGTTAAATTATAGTGCTATTTAAATAAATGTAAAATTAACAAACTGCTTATAGTCCAATATACCAGGACAGCAAAACATTACTTATTTTCTGAGTAACCAAAGGTGTCGGGTAGACTGATAAAGGTACATATAAACAATGTTCACTTTTCTTAAATTCTGAGTGCTTGTTTTTATGCATGTGTCATGGTAACAAGGCAACATATATGTCATTCCAGCCAACCAAACACCTGACATTTGTGATTTTGGAAAAAACAAAAATTCACTCCAATATAATGTAAGAAGTTGGTTATTAAAGATAAGAACTAAAAGAAATCATGAATCATATGTTTTATTACCACATAACTAATAAAAGTAGACGATTAAATAAAATCAATAAATAACAAATTATAATAACAGATATATAACATACAGATTGCGCAAAAGCTTAGTTGGGCATACGATTTAGACAAGTACGACAAGGATAATATGAACAACACTACTTGAAAGAGAGAAAAGAATTGTTTCGCTCAGTCCCCTCTACCAAAATAGGTGGGCGAGTGTTCATTGCCCTAGCAAATGACTTTTTTCTTAAAAAGTAGCATTTATCAACATTAATTTGACAGTGCTAATAATTTAAATGAATTGACGGTGAAAATACCTAAAACTGAAAGGATCGTACCGTAGGGTTTCTGAAACCTACTCCCAGAGTGGGGATAGTCAATCTGCTAGGAAAACAGCCTTATCAAACCAGTAGTACACTCAAATAGAAAAGTGACAAATATCTATACTAGATTAACTTGAAAGTTCTTTGCTGGAGAATATGAAAATTATAGAGAAATGTCAGTGACAATGTGATTGGCTAAATTCATTGGTATTGAAAAGCCGAATGGAAAGTTGAGGATACATCTGGATCCCAGAAAACTTGTAAAATGGCAGTTATAACCAGTACGCTTTTATAATATGTGAAAAGTAGCAGCCCTGCCAGAATCAGATCTATGAAAGCAGCACTTGTAAACTGTCGTTGGTATTGTAATGTTCACAAAATTAATATTCCTGCTAATTACCAGCTTGTGTATTCAGTATAATGTATTGTTTAATAAAACCTGTATCATATTTGTGCATTATTTCCACTAAATAAATAACACTTCTTTATACTTAAATAATGACCTTTCTGAATACTGGTTTGTTTGCCATTAGAATTACGAAAGTTTACACCCTTTATAGTATTTTAATACTTGTTCTATTAAAGATCATATATCTTAATTGTAACTGTTAAGTCAATATTTTGATTACGAAATAATTATGTATTTGTTGCAGTATTATTGTCTTGAGAGCCACTCAGTGATACCGAACAAATTAGAATATTAATTTGTTCAGGAGAAGGGCATCCAATTAGTATCTGATCTTCATTGCTGTAACCAACTTTCAATAAAATTTGATCAAGTTGTATAAACGCATTAACAATATTATTTTTAATAGGTCTGAATAAAATGAATTCTGTTTCTCTGTTGGATAGGTAAATCTGCATGGATCGTTGAATCTGTGGTATTTTTATTTTCATGTTCTTTTGGATTTCTTTAACGATTGATGCAAGAATTTCAGCTTTACCAAATTCTTCTTGGGAAAATTTCTCCGGAGCAGCTTTTTCTTTTTCATTTTGTTGTAAAATTTTGTCTGATTTCGTTATCCAGTCAAGAAGATTACCTAAAAAAATTTAACTATTTGGAGTGTTCACAATGTAAAGAATTTGCACAGGCCGACAAATTTCATTTTAGCCGAGCGCTGTGCGTGTTAAGAACTTGGTGCTAAGTATGGCTGACTGGGACACCTCAAAATTACGAAGTTTCCATGTTTTTATTATTTTTTATCATATCAATATTAACTCTGGGAATTTATCCAAACGAACAAACCTTACTCCGTTTTCAAAATATTAGTATGTTGCAATTAAACAAGTAGGTACTGATCGTACTGAATTCAAAATTACACGCGACAGCTAGCCATTTCCAAAGGCCGGCCGACAGAATCTTATGTATTTTGACGTCGTTGATCCTAGTGTGATGATTAAATATTTGACATATAAGGAATTGAGTAAGTTTCTTATTTTTAAAGATATTGAATTGATTTTTGTTTAGTTTAACAGATTAATGAAAATACTATTAAAATTACTCGTTATTTCTGAATGAGTAACTTCTTAATTGACTATTGTCAATTGTGTATGCAACAGTCCAAAGTTTAGTTAATTTTTTAATAATGAAAAACAGGCTATAACCTTCAGCAAGACTTAGAAAAGGTTGGAGTGAAAATTACCGACTCTACAATCCCAGACGTCTTTTGGAGGGAGGAGGAAAAGCTGTGAGACCTTAAAAGAAACAGCTTCTAACAGAGGCTATGATGAAAAAAGTCTGATTTGGCCAAATAAATATGTTCATTGGACAGAACACTGGAAAAATGACTTCTTTTCAGATGAGACACACTTTTTAGTGCTGGGGTACCGATCAAAGATCGTGCGGAAAGGACGAAAAGTTTACATTTAGGCAAGAAGATGTTTTGGAGCTGCTTATACCCACCGAAGGCATGATGGAGAATGAAAAATATATAGGGATGTTACACATGTGTTTGTCTTGAGAACTGGAGAAGGTTCAAGTCGTTAATGAGTCAATCTTCCAGCAGGATTCAGTACTGTTCCATGTTTCGAGAAAGATGGTAAAATATTTCAAGAACTACCCCTCTAGACTGGTCTGGAAACTCACCATACATTAATCCATTGATAATTTGTGTGCTATAGACTTGGCCAGATTGCCGAAAATGGTTTGTACGACAAAAACTAATAACATTGAGGTGCAGCTTTAAGATCAAAATCAAAAGAAAATTGCAAAAAATTAATTGATTTTAGGCCAAAGCAAGTTGAAACTTTATGTGTTAAATTGTTTAATATTCTCTTCACTGTGTGACGGCTGGGTCGGGGTCGATCTGGATATCTTGTAGCAAATAAAACACATGTTCTAGTAACAACTCTGTCACATTCACCATGTATTAAAAGTAAATTTAGATAATCTTCATTGTTTAATTCCAAACGAGCCATTTCTATCACTGTACAATTCGATTGTTTTCAAATAATGACAATCAATACTATTTAATTATGACAGGTAAACACATAAGCTAAATAAAAGAATAAATAACACGGCCTACGCAATAATAAGGCTGAAATAATTAATCATTTTAAATACATGATAATATCTCTAAAACGCTTAAGATTGGGTATAGGGAAGTGAACAAAAACTGCCCTTATTTTCTGCCTTAGAATTAAGTAAAAGAATAAAAATATGGTTGTTGGGACCACAATGAAAATGGTCCAAGTACAGTTCAAAAAAGCATACAATGTTAACACAGAGTACAGTGGAGGAACACTCCTACACAGTAAGACCTTTAAAGGGAATACATGTGTTGAACGGACTCAAAAAACTACTAAACAACAAAAGTAATTGGTGGCTAAGAATCGTTACAGGTTTTCCAACGGGTCAGCTGCAGACTTGCTATAGTCATAATCACTCTACTTCTTGTTATCTACATGTGTTCTAGAAAGTGTTTGTTTCTGTGTGGCTGGAGCAGATTCTTGAGATTTTGAGAATCATTTTTACCTAACTGTCGAAGGAGGATTATGTTTTTCAGCATGTAAGTATGTCTATTTTTCTGGAAAGTCTGTAACTAAAAGCCTTATCGGATTTTAACATGAGGTATCATTAGATTCATCTTAATTGAGGGGTGACATATGATATAAAACTTTGATATGGCGCCCGATAAAATGAAAGTAGAGGAAAAATATAACAATATGGGTATCAAATGAAAGTTAATATGACCCAATTCCAAATATAAAACAACTAAACTGACAGCATTAATATTTTTTATTGAAAAGCAAAAACAAGGCATTGCAGGAGGGAATTTCCTGGTGCCCAAAGAAGGTGTTAAAGCTTTCCCTGGGCAATACTTTATTTTTCTCTTTTCAATCAAAAATCTTGATACAGTCGTTTTTTTTGTTTTAGTTGATTATTATCAGTAATTTTTGCAGCTTGATATTGATAGTTCTAAACCTATTATTGTGATAATTAAATATATATCATTTTTTTGTTCTTGTAAGGAAGTCTTAAATCCTTTTTGGTCTTACCAGAATCGTATCATATTTGTTGCAAACCAATTAGGAGTTTATTCCGGGGAAGTTAGGACACAAACATCAAATTTTTCCGAGATGGAATATTATTTCCCTAATCATTTTCCTAAATTCTCGAATAAATTCCGCTCTAGAGCTTGCGACGCCGCGTGCAAGCTCAGCGTAGAGCACTCAAAATTGGAGTCGTGTTCGCTGATATCTCTTACAGTTTTGCTTGCAAAAAAAAATTGTAGACATCAAAATTGTAGGAAATTGCCCTATAACATGATATAAGCGGATTTAAAAAAAATCTTTTTTCAACCCTTAATTTTTCAAAAATTGTTGAACAATTTGAAATTTTGTTTATTTAAGCGACAAGTATAATCATATTGACAAAATCAAGGTGAAAAAAGTTGACGTTTTTAAATTTTGAAAATATAAAATGGCGGCCGCGCAAACTTTCTTTATATATATATTTTTTTCAATCGCTTTTATGAAAATTAAAAATTTTGAGATGCAGTTTGTTGCAATCGACAGAGTAAGGGTTGTAGTTTAATAGACCATATGAGTAAAATAATAATAAAATACGTTTTTTTCAAGATTTATTGTTGAAAAATTAATATCAACTTCTGTTCGAATTATAAAAGGAAAACCGATAGACCTTCAAAAACCACACATTTTGAAAAAAAATATTGTAATACGATCATTAGAAGCCGAGAAAACGAAAGTCAAACTTCGCTAGGCTCTGACTGAATAAGGAATTTTAAGATCATGATTGATTCGCTAGGTTTTGAAAACACCAACTTTATTAGAAACATTTTCTTATATCATCAGCTTTTTCATCATTTTCATTATACTTGCCGCTTAAATAAGCAAACTTTCAAATTGTTCAACAATTTTTGAAAAACTAATGGTTGAAAACAAATTTTTTTAAATCCACTTTTATCATTTGATAGGGCATAAGATTTCCTTCAATTTTTTTGTGCGAGCAGAACTGAAAGAGGTATCAGCCTAAAATACTCCAATTACGAGTGTTCTACGTTATGCTTGCAAACTGCATCGCAAGCTCCAGCGAAATGTAATTGAGAATTTAGGAGAATGAGTAGGGGTCAAGATGTTTTCGATTAGGGACATCCCGGAAAAATTTTATGTTAGGTAGATTCTTCAACCTTACTTCCCTGGACTAGTTAACTATTTTTATTTGTCCTTTTATAAGTTCAGTATCATCAACACACAATAAACAACTTACCTACGAATATTTGAGTTGAAAATGTGATAAATGCTTCACAAGATTGTTTTAACTGCTTATCAATTTCTTTTCTCGAGTCAATCAAGTGTTCTTTAACTTTTGGAGTTCCTTCTAACAGAAATTCTAATAATGCATTATTTGATCCAAATGTGAATATCTTATTTCTGTGATTAATAAGATCAATTGCTGCTTTATGTACTGTGGTAAAATCTAAAGTTGTTTCTTTAACAGTAAAGTCAACCTAAAATAAATTTAAACATTTGGTAATACGCCATATGACAGTTCTTGATCTGAATTGACCTCCGAACAAAGAACATATTTAATGATCAATTATTTGTATTGATATAGTATATTGTGTCACAAGGGCAGAAAATGATCTTTAGCAGCCTGAGATTATTAGACACACGAGCGAGCGTAGCGAAGCGAGGGCAGCTGATAGTTAAGGGTGGCTAAAGCGTTTCCTGCGTGTGTGACACACAACTGTTTTTTGCATACCAAATAAACCAAAAATAGGAAAGTGTGACTAAAAACTTTGACATACACTGAAGTTTAATTGAAAAATTTACGTGAAACGTCAAAGTGCTCAAGTGACGGATGGTTAAAAACGTAAAAAGTCGTGGCGTTAAGAATTTTCCTCCCTTGGGCTGCTAAACAATACGTTCTGCCCCATTGTTGGTGTTCTCATGATCGGTTTTCCGGTAACGTAGTCAAAAAAAAATAATGTAGGTTTATGTCTAATAAATATTAAATCACAAATCAAAAATCTATGAATTAAATTATATATCCAGAATTTATACACTTTATGTGTACCATATATTTAAAGTTTTAATGCAGTGTTGTAATTTATGTAAATATTGGAAATTGTAAGAAATGTATACCTACTTTTCAAAATAATATGGTTTACCTGAAATGGGGCAATTTGTTCCCGTATAATCAATAAATGCTTAATTTGAAAAAGTAAACCATCAATTTTCGTTTTACGTGTAGAAATAAGATTGGCGGCTGTTTTAACAGTTTCAATACATATGACTATAGCTTCTTGTGCTAATCCTTGAAATGTACTTCGGTCTAAACAAAAATATAATCGAGACAAACAAACTAAGGTGCGTTTTACAGTAGGATACCACATGCCATGTAAATCTGCAGATGCATTTCCTAAAAAAAAAATGAAGTTTTAGTTAAAAGATAATTTTTTGTTAGCTTAGTTGGATTTGTGACAATATAAAGAAGATTATAAATGAATGATATAATGAAAATTATTTTGATTTAATTTTTCAGTCAACTTTTTAAAGTTTCGGTAAAAACTCTATATTTTACTAATATGATCGATCAATCAACATCTTAGAATATGATGAATCCTAATAAAGTTTAGAAATATTTACCAACACCTCAAGTAGAACAACATTTCAGCACTTGAAATGCTGTTTTTCAATAGTAAAAAGATCTTTTAATTTTAAAAAGATGATACTTTACCTGTGTAAGAACGGAAGTTTGAAATTTGCGTATTTATGTTAGCAACCTCCTGAGATTCAAGGGATTGAACTGAATTTCTTGAATCTGATCTCTCTTTTAATTCCAAGACAATATTCTCAATTTGTTCTAATTTTTCTGGGTATGCTAAGTCACCTGGTGATGGTTTATAATTTAAGAGATCATATTGGAAAAAAACATTTGTCCTAAATACCAGTCTCTCTTCCACATCTTGCCATAACTGTTTAATTATTTCAACATATTTACCTAGTTGAATAGAATCTACAACCTTTTCACTTAAAAATTCATTGCGCAGAATACCACATAATTCACACAAGACCTCTATATGAATAATTGTAATAAGATTGGGTCTTAAAGTATCGTAAAGGTGCTGGCAAAGTGCTCCTAAATAATCATTTAAATGTTCAGTGCCTTTGGAGAAAAAGTAGTTATAGCACATTACTTCATCTTGACATACTTTTAAAATGAAAAGACTGCAAGATCTGAAGAGGGAACTATGGTCTTTAAAATATTTTTCTTTCAAATCATTCAAAGCTTTTACTACTGCAACTGTTAGTATCGGTAACCTTTGAGTAAAATATGACTTTTTGCAATCAATTAAAACATTTCTATATTGATCATTTCCGTCCTCCCTTTCTTCTAAATTATTTAAAATACATTTTACTTTGACTGAAACACTTTGAAATTTTCCATAATATAAAGAAAAAGCAGAATCCACTAGACTATTAATATGAGGAGTTTGAGAGGATTGAAAATTAACGTCTGGATCTACTACTTGCTTTGTTGTCTCTACCAGTATGTTATTTACATAGTCATAAATCTTATTAAGGATAGTATTTAATAGACTTTCATATTTCATCTTATAAATTCTGGATTCTTTATAGTGTAGATGTTGATTCAAATAATCTATACTTTCATCTATTTTATCCAAAACAAAAATACAATCCTCATTATTCATTTTACTTTTTATTCTTTCGATTCCATCTTGACATTTTGCAAATTCAGTAAAATATTTCAACTTATTATTTATTTGCTGCTTCCTTTCTTTCAATACTTTTTGATTTGCCATAAGTTGTTCACTGAGATCATGCAAGTAATTTGTTTTTTCTGTCACATTATTATAATTTTCTTTCAAATTATTAAGAGAATCCAATGCATTGTCAGACATATCAAAGAGAACTTTACAATTTGATTGATACTGTGTTAATAGTTGATAATAATCTTGAAACTTTTTTAAATTTTCGTGTTTAATATCATGCTCAACTGCTATAGTCCATTTAACAAAATCTTGAAATGTATATATAATATTTGGTGTCTCATTGGTTTTATCTACATTTGTAACTTCCTTTTCTTTTGTTGAACTCGATATTAAATCGCCTAACTCATATATTACATCCAGTTGTTCTGATGACAAGGGTGCTAAGGACACATCCAAGGATTGCCATTTGACAATATTCTCTTGTATTATTTTTTCTTTTGAATTTTCAAAATGTTCTATTGGGCCACCACTTGGCATATTTAATGTACTAGTTATTGTTGTTGTTTGGTCGTACTGCATAAACTTAGACAATCAGAGATATTTTTCTAACCTAAAAAACACGTCTCTCCATATTCTCTTCTTCTCTTTTAATTAATTGGGGCTGATTGGAGTAAGAAGCACAGCACATGGAACAATAAATTTATCGGTAATTTATTTGAATCTCTCTCTCACAACAACTGCTTTATCAAAGAACTTTAAACTGTTGTAGATAGTTCTTAAGAAACACCCAAAATAGATAATAATCAATAATTAAAGAACAGCTGATTCCGTTACAAAACTAGTTATAGTGGCGAATGGATGTCAGTAAAAATAAGATTTGGCCACTCGTTCAATAAGAAAAAACCCAACAACTGAAGCAAGCGTACACTTTCAAATTTCCTATAACTGGGAGAAAAAAACAAGACCTAGGGGAACCTGGTGATGATTCAACTGGTTTAGGTTTTTAGATATGGAACAAAAGCATAGAATATTTATGTTGCAGATGCATACCTATAGTAGGAAAATGCACCATTATTTTATAATAAAGCACAAAATTGCTGTATTGACTACTTTTAAATTATTATTTTTAGATAAGTTGCGTTTGGTTGTATCTTCCCCAGGGGTGGGGTATATTAACCCAACATATGGGGAGGATTCAACCGCAGAAAAAAAACAGGTAGGTAGTTAAACAAAATGTAGAATTTATTAAAATACGCAAATATTTTAACACAAAATCTTAAAAATAATATATTCTTTGCGTAGCGCACATTCCAGCCTTTAAAGTTGAATTTAAATTTAATTTTCATCATCTTCCTTTCGAATTTCCTTCATTTCGGGTCTAGCCGTGTATATTTTTAATTTGCATTCCCTCTTTCCTTTTTTTCTTGTCAACTTCCCGCTAAGAAAATCAATGATTCTTCCTAATGATTTTCAAAAATCGGGAAGCTATTGTTTTTACCCCGTTTTAAGAAAATCGAGGTTTCAACAAATCTCGACGTTTTGAAGCCCTAAGAAGCTTTCCTGACTATTTTTACGATGATGTCCGTACGTCTGTATGTATGTATGTGTGTAATAACTTTTGAACGGCTTGACCGATTTGATCGCAGCTAGTGTCATTCGAAAGGGCTTCGCCAAACTTAGATTTTCTGTAAGTTGGAACCAATTCGGACTGGTAGAGTTCGAGAAATTCCAAAAAAAGTGAAAAAAAAAATGTTTTTTTTAGTTTTTCAAAATATCTCCGAATTGGCTGAACCGATCGACCTCAAAAACTAATCAGCTCTTAAGCTTGAAAACCCGCATCGATCGCCACCAAGTGCGTCAGAATCGGTTAATGCGTTCGTGAGATATCGTTGTCGAAAAAAATCGAAAAAAAGTGTTTTTTTGTAATAACTCCGAAATGTTCCATCAGATCAATTTTTTTGTTCGAAATTTTTTATAGAGCTCAAAAAACTACATCGATCGCCGCTAACCGCGTGAAAATCGGTTAATTCATTCAAAAGTTATAGCAGTTTGAAAATTAAAAAAATCGTGTTTCATCGAACTTTTGAGCTCGAAGAGCTCTAAAGCATCGAATAGCTCTATTTGTTATGTTATTTATTATAATAAAATAACACAAAAATCGCAACTAGCGACAAAATCGCATGCGTTTGAAAATAGAATTTACCGGGAAGTTGCAGGGATGGTCTTTAGGGTCAACTGATTTCCAAATTTTCTTCTCTATTTGCTTTTGGCAGTGGTTTAACATGTTCCAAAACAATTTTCGTGGATTCGTTTTTAGCTTTTACTTCAGGCTCCTTGTCTGGTAGTTACATCATCAGATTCAGCATCAGCACTCGTTGAAGAGGCAGCTTCTAAATTATTTGTTTGATGTTCAGTTTCTTTATTTTCGAAGTCCTTGTCAGTCACTGAACTTGTAGAAAAGTCCAGTGGTAAGTATCCCAGCCTCTCACGCGGTAGTTCGATTCCCCGTTGGGAAATTTTTTTTAAATTTTAATTTCATTTCTAAATAATAATAATAGTAAAATTATTGAAAATTTTTAATTTGAAATTATATTATAGTTTAATAAAATGTTTATTTTATAGATTTTTTCTTAACTGAGTCGTAGAAAAAATATACTGTTCGACTCGTGTGGATTGTCCATATCGCTCTCGGACGATTGAGCACTCCGCCTACGGCGTCGTGCTCAAACTTCGTCCTCGAGCGATATGGCCATCATATCCACACTAGTTGCACAAACTACTATAAGTATACAATGGATGGTTGTCTCTTCCCCCTGGTTAAATCATCCCCAGGTCCCCCTACTAATGGAACAGGGTAAATATTATAGAGGGTAGAGAGAATGACAGATGCTTTGGATGTGGGATAAAGGGCCATAAAGTAGCAGGGTGTAAGGTGAAGGTAGTCAAGGAGAGGAGTAAGTGCTGGCTTTGTAAGAGCGAGGATCACATGGCGAGAGACTGTCTACAGGCCTTCCTTTGTAGGGTATGTGGGGAAAGGGGACACAAGCCAGGTGAGATAGAATGTAGTAGGGGAAGGAAGGGAGTAGATGAAGACAATGGAAAACAGGAAGGAAAAAATGGGAGGGACCCTCAGGACCCCTCAGAGGGGACGAGTCTGGAGCAATGGGAGGAAGGGGAGTGCAGTACGCGGGAAGAGGGAATGTAGGGGATGGATGGAGGGTGCTGCAGATAAATTTAGGGAAAAGCAGGATAGCGCATGATATATTGGATCAAGTGATTTTTAGGAGGGAAGTGGATGTGGTGTGTGGATCTGAGGTAAATGCTAGATATGTGGGAAAGCAGGGATGGATTATGGATGATACAGGAGAGGCAGGAATAAGAGTGGTGGGAGATGGACCGAGGGCGGATGAAGTGAGGAAAGGAAACGGATGGGTGGTAGTGCGAATGGGAAACATGGTGGTATACAGTGTGAATATAAGCCCAAATGTCAGTCTGGAAGAATATGTGAGGAGCATCACAGGATTGGAGGACGATCTGAGGGTGTCAAAAGGGAAAAGGAGGATAATTAGGAGAATGGTGACAGGGGACTTCAATGCTAAGAATACTGCATGTGGGGGGGGGGGGGGGAAGAAAACGGATAGGAGAGGGGAGATCCTGGAGGAAGTGTTGACATCCAACGGGCTGGCGGTGCAGAATGATGGACTACTGCCCACCTTCGTGAGGGGTGACGGGGGTTCGTTATTCATTGATATAACAGCATGTGATGAATGGCTGGGGAAAAAAGTGAGTAGTTGGAAGGTGCTGGAGGATGAGGAAAGCTTGAGCTTACATAGGTATGTGGAGACGGATATAAGGAAGGGGAGAAAGGATTTATCGGGAGAGTGGGGATGGAGGTGGACGAAGGCAGAGGCAGAGAGTATGAGGAAGAAAGTAAGAGTGGAGATAGAAAGGGGACTTGGACATGATGTGGATGAATTGTACAATGTGATACAGGGCTGTAAAAGAGAGGGAAAGAGGGGCAATAGGCGTGATCGGAGGGCTAATTACTGGTGGAATGAGGAAATAGAGGAGCTGTGGTGGGAGTGTAAGAAAGAAAGAAGACGGATGCTGAGGGCAAGAGGAAGGATAGAGTGAAAAGGGGGATACAAAGAGAAGAAGAAGGAACTGGAAAGACCTGGAAAGACCTGGAAAACAATCCACGGGGAAAGGCATATGAGATAGCGGTGAGGAGGATGGGTGGAAATAGGAACGAAGTGCTAGAGGAAGATTGGGAGAAGAAAGTTATAGGCAAATTGTTCACAGGGGGAGAAGGAGGAGTTGGAGGCAGGATTCGAGAAGTCCAGGACACTAGGGGGGTAGGGAAAATGAGGGGGATAAGGCCGGTAGAGAAGTGGGAAGTACAGGAGGGGGGAAGGAACGTTAAAGTAAGGAAAGCCCCAGGGATAGATGGCCTGAGGGGAGATATGATGAAGAGGCTGTTGGATGACAATGGGGAGTACTTCTGCGAGCTTTTCAACAGGGTGCTAAGGGAGGAAGAGTTTCCTGAAGGATGGAAGGTAGCTAGGGTGATACTACTCAAGAAGGCGGGTAGAGAGGGGAAGCGGGCGGGGGACTACAGGCCCATCAGCCTGCTGTGTGGTATGGGTAAATTGATGGAGGGGATAATAAAGGATAGGATTGAGGAGGAAGTTGGTAGGAATGGGGGTTTTAGGGAAAACCAGCACGGGTTTGCGAAGGGAAAATCATGCATCTCGGCGCTGGGCAGGGTGATGGGCTTGGTGGAAAGGGCTAGGGAGGGCAGTTGGAGGAACAAGAAATTGGCCCTACTCGTGTTCTTCGACGTCGGGAACGCGTTCAACAGTGTCAGCAAACGGGCAGTGTTGAGCGCGTTGCTGAGGCTAAGAATGGGGGAGGGTTTGGTTAACCTAGTGGAAGACTACCTGACGGGACGTGTGATAGTAGACACTAGAGGGAGGAGGTATGATACGGAGGCTGGAGTGCCCCAGGGCTCGGTTCTTGGACCGACGCTATGGAAGTGTGTGTTTGATGAGGTTTGTGGGATAGTATGTGAAGAGGGATGTGAGATTACGGTGTATGCGGACGATGTGTGTCTGGTAAGTACGGCAAAAGGAGAGGCGGAGATAGAAAGAAAGGCGGAGAGAATGTGTAGGAGGATTGTGGAGAAGATAGAGCGGTGCGGACTAGAAGTGGCTGAAGATAAGACGGTGGGGTTGCTAGTGAAGGGACGGAGCAAGTCGAGGGAAGTGGGGGTGATGGTGAAGGGAAGGAGAATTCGCATGGAGGAGTGTGTGAAATACCTAGGGGTGTGGTTGTGTAGTCAGTTATCCTTCCGAACACACATGTTGAAGGCGGCAGAGAAGGGGAAAGTGAGGGCAGCATGGGTGGGGAGATTGATGAGTAATGTGAAGGGGCCGGGAGAGTGGAAGAGGAGGATCATTGGTAGGACGGTAGAGCAGAGTATGCTGTACGGTGCGGAGGTGTGGGGTGGAAGAGCGGGAGTGAATGCGAGGGTTAGGCCACTCCTGCGGGTGCAGAGAGGTATATTGCTAAGGGTAGTGCAGGGGTACAGGACAGTGGGTGGACTGGCAGCAGCGGTGCTGGTAAGGACCTACCCATTGGACGTGATGGCTAGAGCCAGAAATAAACGCTTGAGGGGTGCGACCAGAGAGGAAGTACAGGAAGGGATGGAGGAGGAAATGGAGAGAAGGTGGGAGGAGTAAGAGGGCGCGCTAAAAGGAGCGATTGGGAATAGGAGAGATTGGAAGGATCGGAAATTCGGGGAGGTGAACTACTTCTTGACACAGGTGTTCACTGGACATGGGTCGAGAGTAGGGTACCTCCACAAGATTGGAAAAAGAGAGACTGGAGTGTGCGAGAGGTGTGGAGTGGAGGATGATGTGGGGCATGTGTTTAGATGCTGGAGGAACGAGGAAGTGCTGAAGAAGTTGGAGAGGAAACTAGGGTAGGCGGTGTATTGGGAGAATATGGTGGAGATAATGTTGAGGGGGGAGGAGGAATGGATGGAGGTAAGTGGCGTAGTAGAGAGCATGGTCAGGGGGAGAGAACGACTCGATATGGCATGAGAGGTAGGAGTGGAAGTTAGGGAGAAGACGACGATGTGAGCGGAGAGTGTGCGAGGGACCGCCACCCGTCTCGAAGAATGCTAGGGTAGTGATTCCGAGGCGGGGGTAACGGCGAGTTTGAGGTGGGTTTGGTTGGTAGGCATCTCCTTGGGGATGAGTCCAACACTGTTTGGGTCCTGGACCCATTCGAACATGAGTTTCCCATCTCGGCCCGAAAAAAAAAGGTTCGCCTACTTAAGTTAATTAACACTAATATTTTTCAAAAATATTATGAACCCTTTCAAAATTTTGGGTCATTATGAATTTGTTTTGAGTTTATTTTCCATGAAGTACAAATTCAACCATAAAGTTGTCTTTTAATGCCCCTTCTTTTTATCGTAAGTGGAAAAAATGTTAGAGGAACACATTTGTAACTTTTTCCAAAATTTCATGGATTTAAGAGAGGTTATTTCGCAAGAAAATCAAAAATATCAATTTTTCGGACAATATACACAACAACTAACAATGAGCAATGAATAATAATAAAGCTCTTATGAGTATTCTGTTATTGTTTTATTTTTTCTAATTGAAAATTTTTGAGTCTTATTTTTCGTTATTGAATTTCCACGAAGAAGATGTATTTTATTTCTGTCTAAAGCACATGCGCAGTCTCCAATTCCAGTTCCAATTCCTTGAAATTGTTAGAATTACCTGTGAACACAATTGCAAATCCTCTTAAATTAAAATTAATATGATAATACCAGTTTCGAATAAATGATATTATACATTTAGTATTAATATCGTCTGTAGTTAAAGTGATATTGAAATGTGTAAGGACGAAGTATTGATCGACGATTCCAGACACTAAAAAGAGATGGTTATGGATATGTTAAGATCGTAAGGTAAAGTTATATTGATTCAGTTATTAAAAAAAATTCTAAATTTAAGAACATCTATTAAAAAAACTATTTAACGTAGTATTACTAAGAGAAATTTGGTTTATCGTCACGGTAAATAAGTTGAGTTTACATATGACATACAGGGTGTTTCTAAATTCATGCAAAAAAATCTGTGCGATTAGAAAGGATGCAAATAAAATTCGGTTATATATTTTTTAAATCAATTCAATGTATAAACTTCAATTTTTAAAGATTACAGTATTATAAGATTTACATTTAGTTGGGGGAATTTTGTTAATTAGAAAATATAATTGGGACTATTGTACCTTATAGTGCAGTAAAGGTTTTTATCTCTGAATTCATTGAAAGTCCACCGATATGTTTGAAATTTGTTCAGTTGTTAGGAGTAAAAATGACAGCAACGCTGTGTGCTTATACCATAGGACATACGATGAAAAAAAGATGGTTTATTCGATTTTTTTAAAGTTAGCAGTAAAAACAACACTAATTCCATCAAAATTAATCTTAATCCCTCTATAATTTACTTCATTTGAGTGTTATTAATGTGACCCAGGTCCAAATTTAAATTTGGACCAGTTTAGAATGCGTATTTTTTTGAAAAACGTTATTGCAAGTTTCTCTATAAAATATATTTTCTTCATAATAACTGTAAAACTATAAAGGAAACGTGGAGTACAGAAATGTAGGTTTTTTCTGTTGCATACAAAATAATGGAGATACAGCTGATTGAAGTTTGGACTATAGTGCGAGAACCACTTGTCTTCAGTCCTTCGACCCTTCACCCTTTAAATAGGAAGGTGTTTTAACATATACATATAAGGGCAAATTCTGTAAGCAGCTGTTAAGTTTTTTTCAACACGATCATTAGAAGCCGAAAAAAGGGAAGTCATAGTTCGCTAGGCACTGACAGAACACTATAAGGAATTTCAAGTTCGTGATTGATTTGTTAGGTTATATTGAATCCCACCATGATGCCTATTTTGCTGCCACGCTATAGTTTCGTTGCGCGCGCTGGAAAAATTTGTGTTCACATCGAAAATGAATTAATTTACAGATTGGATTCATTAACCTATCGAAACGATTATGGACTAAAAATTCCTAATAGTGTTCTGCTAGTACCCAGAAAAATTTGACTTTCGTTTTCTCGACTTCTAACGATCGAATAATTTTTTTTTTCAAAATGTGTGGTTTTTAAAGGACTATCTTTACGGAAGTTGACATTAATTTTTCAACTATCACTCTGGAAAAAACGAATAAAAGAAAATATTTTTTTTAGTTTAAGAGTTAAAAAAATTTGTGAATGAAATTTTAAAAATTTTGCTTATATGGTCTACCAGACTATCACTCTTACTCTGTCGATTGCAACAAACCACATTTCAAAATTGTTAATGTTCATTAAATGAACAGCAATTCAAGTGCCTGAGATGATCCTGAGATGATGAGAACAACCCAAATATATGAATGAATGAAGGAACAGCAATTGAAAAAAAATTATGAAGTCAGAAGTTTCAAAATTTGAAAACGCCATCCTTCCTGGAAACATTTTCTCTATATTATCATATTGTTTTGGTCATTTTCATTATAATTGCCGCTTAAATGAACAAAATTTAAAATTGTTATATAATTGGTATTGGGTTATTTTCATGTTCCGATATTGCTGGTATTATTGGTCACAGTAAGCTTTACAGTAGCAGTAATCAGTAATCAACTGCTGAAGATTTTCGGAACGTATTGGTCAGTAACAGTGTTGTAAAAGAAAAGGAACAAACATAATGTAGATGTGGAAGATAATAGTTTAATACTATTATAACGCCTTATGAAGTTTTTGAGAAACATTTTTCAAATAACAGGGACCGTTCACTAAGAAGCAACAACTATACTTCTCGTGTTGTATGCCCCGACAGATATTGAATTACATTTCTAAGTTAAACGGGGTTGGTATATCTGCAAGATATAACCAACCATTCTGGTTTGTAATTAGAAGGGACATCACTTGTAGACCGGTTTCGGCGTATTTGCGCCTCATCAGTACCCGTCCAGAACCTCTGAAAGCATAAACCTGGACTGGAGACAACTCTGAAACCATATCAATACATTAACCCCAGTAAGGCGTTATAATAGTATTAAACTATTAAATTATACATCTATTGATAACACGCTTTACTAAAATATGACAATTTTTACAGGAAACTGTAATTAAGTAAATAACTACAGAACCGAGATGGTTTTTGGTCAATATAGAACTTTGGTTTGTGGTTATATGTGGGGATGTCGCTGTTATCGCATTCTCAGCATTTCCTTTACTGGGGTTAATGTATTGATGTGGTTTCAGCGTTGTCTCCAGTCCAGGATTATGCGTGATGTTGTCCCTTCTAATTACAAACCAGAATGGTTAGTTATATCTAGCAGATATACCAACCCCGTTTAACTTTCAAGTGTAATTCAATGTCTAACAGGGTATATAGCCTGAGAAGTAGTTGCTGCTTCTTAGAGAACGGTCTCTGTTCTTTGAAAAATGTTTTTCAATAACATAATCTTCCAGTATAACTCGAAACCTTTTTTGTGAAATTTACAAGAAAATTTGCAGATAAAAATTAATAACCAATTTCAGATGGTAAATATTTTTGGTGTCTGGGGGATGTTTGGCCCTTACGATGGGTCTGGCTGAATAAATATACAGATTGCGAAGATCCCTTTCTCACAATGCGACTTATACAAGTACGACAAGGAAAATATGAGCAAAACTACGTGAAAGAGAGAGAAGACTTGTTAGCCCAGCGATCAAGTCCCCTCTACCAAAACAGTTGGGCGTATATTCAGTCCCCTCCTATTTATTTTAACTGTTGTGTTGCCAAATGTACTTATCTGTAAAAATTATTCCTAATTTTTGTCTCGAAATTATTAACGATGTTCAAAATTGTTGTTCGTGAAGGAATTGGGCGATTTTCAAATGCCACAATAAACAATTTTCGTCTAACTTCTACTGCAGGCACAGTTACAAACTTTTTACGAGGCGTTGTAACTGCTGTGTTCGTGCAGTATGATATAAAACAAGATTTATATGATTTTGACATTATTCCAACTTGAAAAATTGTGGAGAAAAACTAACTAAATAGTTATTTATGTACCTCGGTCGACTCACAAACCCTCGGGCCGGAGGCCATCGGGTTCGTAAGACGTCGCCCTCAGGGCATAAACATCTATTTATGCCCGCGGTACATACAAACATTTATGTCATACTAGTTCGTTATTGCAATCCAATCTCAATACAAATCAGGTTTGAATTAATAACAGTGCCATTTTATCATAGTAGACACTATCGCTGCTAGGTGAATGTTGACAAACGTAAATGTCATAAAATCACAATAATTTTTATATGTCTCAAAGTTAGAATTATTTCTCTTTATGCCCGCACGGGCATAAAGTACGACATTAGATAGTTGGTAACTAAGCAATAAAAACACAATAGTTAACTAGTATGACATAAAAAATATTAACACAATGCTTTTATTTTTTCATAATATTAAAACGTCAAGCTCGTATAAACTGTAAACAAAAACAATATATTATAGACTTTGACAGTTCTTCAAACTTCAAATGGCCTTTTTATAACTGGCTATTTGTTCATAAAACATCTAAATCAGAAAGTGGCTAGCTTCATCTTTAAGTGCGTGACGTATCTGTAGTGAAAGTTGGAAACATTTAGGAAATCTTAATTTCCAGTTTTCTCCTCAAATATTCGGTTTAAAAAATTTTTAAATCAATTTTTGCAAAGTACTTAGTACTAATATACTTCAATAAAATACCAAAAGCCGGATATCGGTTTAACACCCCATTGACCCTTATAGGGAATATTAAAGGAAACATTTTTAAACTACCACAACCCACTTGTATTATTCTATGTGTATTTTTTCGGATATAATATATCTCAATGGATTTTGTTACATTTACAAATTCAGGATTTTTTTGCATATTTTAGAATTAAAGTAACACAAAAATTCATTTTAATAAAATAAACTACTATTTTCCAAAGAATTTCACAATTTGACTGCATTAATAAGGAACAATTACGGTCATTCTACCTCATATGTATAACTCGTAATATTGAAAAAGCTGGTGTTTTTAAATTTTGAAAATTCAAAATGGCGGCCGCGTAAACTGACTTTATATATATTATTTTCAATCGCTGTTCATTTTATGAACATTAACAATTTTAAGATGCGGTATAGACTATATATGTGCAAAATTTTCACAATTTTATTCACACATTTTTTTAACGCTTAAACTAAAAAAAATATTTTTTATACGTTTTTTTAAGATTTATTGTTAAAATATTAATTTCAACTTTCGTTTCGAACTATAAAAGGATGGGCAGTAGCCGAGATAACGAAAGACAAAGTTCGCTAGGTAAATAAGAAATAAGGGTGCGTTTTTTTTTTAAGGAGCCGTCCCTTCGCCGGCGCCACCTCAGCCTCCTGGGCTTATTGTGGATACTCCTAGTATTCTGACTATAGCCTATGCAGCAAATCCGTTCCCTGTATTAGCTCATACAGGTTCTTTGCTGGTTGGTTGTAGAAGTCTTCTGGAGTCATTTTGGGTCTACCATACAGTTTCTGCCTCCTGTGGTCCAGCGTCTCACAGTTGCATAGTATATGCAGAGCTGTTTCGGTATCCTGTTTGCATCTTCTGCATGTAAGGTCTCCGTTATACAGCCCTATTTTGTTCAGGTGCTCCTTTGTGAGAAAGTGTCCCTTAAGAAGCCCCGTTATGATGCGTAGTTTGTTCCTGCTCATTGAGAGCAGTTCTTTCGCTACTTTTTCTGATGGTTCTTTTATGAATTTCTTCCCATGTATTTGCCTCGGCGTATTCTTCCAGTGTTTATTGTGTTGTTCTTTTACCCACCCTTTTAACCATGACCTAGTTGAGCATCTGGGAATGCCCACAGCTGGTTCGGGTCCGTTCATCAGGGTTGACGATCCTGCTCTTGCGAGTTCGTCAGCCTTTTCATTGCCAGCGATTCCTTTGTGACCTGGGACCCACTCTCAAGTGTTACACTGTTCCTAGTCGCCAGTCTTCTAAGTTCTTCGCCGCATTCCCATACCAGCCGAGATGTTACCTTAGAGCTCTGAAGTGCTTTAAGGGCAGCTTGACTGTCACTGTAGATCCTGATCTGCCTGTTGTTGTAGGCTCTCATGTTATTTGCCCTTGCACATGCAAGTATTGCATAGACCTCTGCTTGAAATACCGAGGCGTATTTTCCAAGCGAGACGATTCCTTCATATTTGCTCGACTTGCTGTATATGCCCGCTCCGGTGCCGAGCTCATTCTTTGATCCGTCTGTGTACCAGATCAGTTCATTTGCTCTACTGAGTGGTGGTGCATTCTTTTCCTCAAGCTCCTTTCGATCTTTGATGACAATCTCGAAGTTCTTGCGAAAGATATATCTGGTGGTCATGTGGTCTGTTGGCATTTTAAAAATGTCGTCATCCATATGCCTTATTTCTGTGTCTCCTCTCCCATGTGCCACGTCATGGTCTGATGCTTTCTCCAGTGGGGTTAGAGCTGCCCTTGCTTTGCACATTATGACACAATGTAGCGGAGGAAGGTCTAGCATTGTCTCCAGCGCCGCTGTAGGAGTAGTCCTCATTGCCCCTGTAATGCCAATGCATGCAAGTCTTTAGACCTTGCTTAGTTTTAGTATTGCAGATGTTTGTCTGATCTTTGACCACCAGACCAGAGATGCATATGTAATCCTGGGGATGACAACCATTTTGTACAACCAGTGTACCATGCTTGGTCTAAGTCCCCATTTAGTGCCGTAAGTGCGTCTGGCAACCATGAAGGTTACCTCTGCCTTCTTGACCACGTGCTGCATGTGTCGGTTCCAAGTTAAACCTGGGTCTAGGATAGCCCCAAGATATTTTACTTCATCCGACAATCGTATTGGTTCACCTTGAAGCGTCAGAGGGCCAAGTCCTTCCCTTTTCCTTCTTCTGGTAAACGCAATTATCTGTGTTTTTGAGGATACAGTCAAAGGAGCGTGCATGAACTGGGCACTTTTTAAACCTAACCGACCGTCGAATTTAAATAAGCTGAAAAAAAGTTGTTTTTTTTTGGATTCAGCTTTAATAAAATATGTAAATAACATTTTGCTCATACTTTGGCCTATTAAACTACCACTCTGGCGATTGCAGCAAACCGCATAGCAAAATTGTTAATGTTCATAGAATGAAGAGCGATTGAAAAAATATATACAGGGTGGCCTGACGAAAACGAAACAGTGCCATTATCAGGAACTGCATCAACGTTTTAAAAAAAATGCAGAGACCCGTCGATTTTTGATCAAAGGGGGGACACTTTTTTCAGGTATTTTTGACTTTCACCCCCTTGTACGGGTAAGCATCACCTCAAAATATTTAAATGACAGTAGGGGTCGACTACGGTACCATTTTAAAGCCCTTTCAATTCTATTTACAACAGTCTTAAAATTTTAAAATTCGGACTAATACGTTTTAATAAATTACATTTTAATGTTTAAATTATGTTTATTTGTTTACTTGTTAGTTAAATTAAATGTTCAAATTGTTGACCACCCGCATCCATACAATAATAAATATTTCATTGGAAACGCCATTTAAATATTTTGAGGTGATGCTTACCCCCGCTAGGGCTCGTCATTCATTGATATAACAGCATGTGATGAATGGCTGGGGGAAAAAGTGAGTAGATGGAAGGTGCTGGAGGATGAGGAAAGCTTGAGCTTACATAGGTATGTGGAGACGGATATAAGGAAAGGGAGAAGGGATGTATCGGGAGAGTGGGGATGGAGGTGGACGAAGGCCGAGGCAGAGAGTATGAGGAAGAAAGTAAGAGAGGAGATAGAAAGGGGGGACTTGGACATGATGTAGATGAGTTGTACAATGTGATACAGGGCTGTAAAAGTAGGGAAAGAGGGGCAATAGGGGTGAGCGGAGGGCTAATTACTGGTGGAATGAGGAAATAGAGGAGCTGTGGAGGGAGTGTAAGAAAGAAAGAAGACGGATGCTGGGGGGAAGAAGAAGGATAGAGGGAAAAGGGGGATACAAAGAGAAGAAGAAGGAACTGGAGTGTAGGGTGGAGAGGGAAAAAATATGGAAGTGGGAAGAGTTACTGGTTAAGGTGGCTAGGGTGATATTACTTAAGAGCGCGGGTAGAGAGGGGAAGCGTGCGGGAAACTATAGGCCCATCAGCCTGCTGTGTGGTATGGGTAAATTGATGGAGGGGATAATAAAGGATAGGATTGAGGAGGAAGTTGGTAGGCATGGGGGTTTTAGGGAAAACCAGCACGGGTTCGCTAAGGAAAAATCATGCATCTCGGCGCTGGCAGGGTAATGGGCTTGGTGGAAAGGGCTAGGGAGGGCAGCTGGAGGAACAAGAAATTGGCCCTACTCGTGTTCTTCGACGTCGGGAACGCGTTCAACAGTGTCAGCAAACGGGCAGTTTTGAGCGCGTTGCTGAAGCTTGGAGTCGGGGAGGGTTTGGTTAACCTAGTGGAGGACTACCTGACGGGACGTGTGATAGTAGACACTAGAGGGAGGAGGTATGAGACGGAGGCAGGAGTGCCCCAGGGCTCGATTCTTGGACCGACGCTATGGAAGTGTGTGTTTGATGAGGTTTGTGGTATAGTATGTGAAGAGGGATGTGAGATCACGGGGTATGCGGACGATGTGTGTCTGGTATGTACGGCAAAGGGAGAGGCGGAGATAGAAAGGAAGGCGGAGAGAATGTGTAGGAAGATTGTGGAGAAGATAGAGCGGTGCGGACTAGAAGTGGCGGAAGATAAGACGGTGGGGTTGCTAGTGAAGGGACGGAGCAAGACGAGGGAAGTGGGGGTGATGGTGAAGGGAAGGAGAATTCGTATGGAGGAGTCTGTTAAATACCTAGGGGTGTGGTTGGATAGTCAATTATCTTACCGAACACACATGTTGAAGGCGGTAGAGAAGAAGAAAGTGAGGGCAGCATGGCTGGGGAGATCGATGTGTAATGTGAAGGGGCTGGGAGAGTGGAAGAGGAAGATCATTGGTAGGACGGTAGAGCAGAGTATGCTGTACGGTGCGGAGGTGTGGGGTGAAAGAGCGGGGGTGAATGCGAGGGTTAGGCCACTCCTGCGGGTGCAGAGAGGTATATTGCTGAGGGTGGTGCAGGGGTGCAGGACAGTGGGTGGACTGGCAGCAGCGGTGCTGGCAAGGACCTACCCATTGGACGTGATGGCTAGAGCCAGAAATAAACGCTGGAGGGGTGCGACCAGAGAGGAAGTACAGGAATGGATGGAGGAGGAAATGGAGAGAAGGTGGGAGGAGTATGAGGGCGAGCTAAAAGGAGCGATTGGGAATAGGAGAGATTGGATGGACCGGAGATTCGGGGAGGTGAACTACTTCTTGACACAGGTGTTCACTGGACATGGGTCGAGAGTGGGGTACCTCCACAAGATTGGAAAAAGAGAGTCTGGAGTGTACGAGAGGTGTGAAGTGGATGATGATGTGGGGCATGTGTTTAGATGCTGGAGGAACGAGGAAGTGCTGAAGAAGTTGGAGAGGAAACTAGGAGAGGCGGTGTATTGGGAGAACATGGTGGAGATAATGTTGAGGGGGGGAGGAGGAATGGATGGAGGTAAGTGGGGTAGTAAGGAGCATGGTTAGGGGGAGAGAACGACTCGATATGGCATGAGAGGTGGGAGTGAAAGTTAGAGAGAAGACGACGGTGTGAGCGAAGAGTGTGCGAGGGACCGCCGCCCGTCTCGAAGTATGCTATGGTAGTGATTCCGAGGCGGGGGTAACGGCGAGTTTGAGGTGGGTTTGGTTGGTAGGCATCCCCTTGGGGATGAGTCCAACACTGTTTGGGTCCTGGACCCATTCGAACATGAGTTTCCCATCTCGGCCCGAAAAAAAAGGGCGTGAAAGTAGCGAAGTCAAAAATACCAGAAAAAAGTGTCCCCCCTTGATCAAAAATCGACGGGTCTCTGCGTTTTTTTAAAACGTTGACGCAGTTCCTGATAATGGCTCTGTTTAGTTTTCGTCCAGCCACCCTGTATATAGTCAGTTTGCGCAGCCGTCATTTGGAATTTTCAAAATTTGAAAACACCAACTTTCTTAGAAACATTTCCTTTATATTTCCTTATATTATCAACTTGATTTTGTCATTATTTGTATTATAACTGCCGCTTAAATAATCAAAATTTCAAATTGCTTAACAATTTTTGAAACATAGGTTGACATTTTTTTTCAAATCTACTTTTATCATGTAATAAGGCATAAGGTTTCCTACAATTTTTATTTTGCGAGTAAAACAGAAAGAGATAGTGTCGCAAGCTCTTGCGGAATTTAGGAAAATTATTAGAGGTCGATATGTTGTCGATTAGGGACATAATATTCCATCTTGGAAAAATTAAATGTTAGGTAGATTTTTCTACCCTACTTCCCCGGACTATATATAAAAAACATACAAGTCAAGTTAATAATTGCATATTAAAATCAACCTATTTCGTAAAAAATTGTCTATTAATATTTATCACTCAACGATTAAGCTGAAAATAAATTTCTGTGTTACTTTATGTATGTTAAGCACGGTCAAAGATTATAAAATAAATATAAGATATTTCACTTGAAGGCGGTCTGATTCTTCTTAATTTAATACCCACCTCTCAACGTCTTTGGGACAACGATAAAAGGATATTTCTGGTTTTCCCACCTTGCTGGAACAACCGATCACAGCACAACACACAGGCATTTTAAAACCACAATTATAATATTATTAATGTTACTTTTGGAAGACAGGAGTTAAAATAATGCGAACAAGAAATTTTACTTCCGGAACGTTTCCCGAAAAACTAAATGAAATACTTCTACAAAGTTTCTAGAGATTGTAGGCACATTTCTGGCCCTTAATTGCTTCTCTATATTTTTATCATTGTTTACATTATAAGTACTTAAAATCAAGACTGCATTCAGAATTCGTGGGAAAGTGATAAACTACCATTTATTATGTATACAACTAAGACTATTAACAAATATCACAAAATATTTATTTTATAAGTTTTGCTATTGAAGAGAAAAATATTAATATTATTTTTTCCTTATTGCAATAATTAATTAATAAATTTAAAATATCTAAAGAACATAAACATAAAACACGAACAACGAATTCTAAAATACCAGCACTCGATAGGCGACAACCCGTATAATATGCAAAATTAAATGCAAGTAAGGATTTAGCGACATACTGTAGCATGGCGCCAACCGCCAAATCACCAGACAGTAACCAGCGGTATGAATCCTTTGATCGATAGAATTCGTACGAGTGAACAATCTTATATATTTTTTGTAATCTTTGGCTCGGTGTTAAAATCTCATCAAACACGTTTTTTATATCTTAGAATTTCTTCGTCATGAAACAGTTTGGAGAACTAGCCCAAGGAAATGTCATACCGGTGTGCGTATATCTACGTAACCGAATAGCAATAGTCCTCGAAATAGAAAGCGTGGATATGGTAACATCTGAACAAATATGTGACAAGATTACTAGCTGCGAAGAACTAGGATTAAATCAACAATTATGCTCCAACGTATTTTCATTATGGATGATAAGCCCACTTTTAGGTATGAATTTAAATTGTATAATTAAATATTAGATTTAATAACAATCATGAAGAATCACGATCCAACCGAACGGGTGGTTGCTTTTTGTCAGATATTTTACTCATTTTGATGTGTAGGTAGTCATTTTGTTTAATTGTACCTATAGTGTAGTCAAATTAGCAGATTTTAGGCAGTAAGGTGGAACAAATTAAAGACAAATGTTTAATGGTAGAAATTTAAAGTTAAGGGTGTCTTAAATAATATACTAAAAGTCCCATCTAATCTGACAATGGCAAGTATTGAAAAATCGCCGCCATTTTGAATTTTTTTGGATATATTTCCCAAACATCCGGGTTTTTTGAAAACTTTTAAGTGGCTTTTTTTTGGTTATAAATAAAATTATGTAGTTAATATTGTGTCAAATACTGTTTTTATTTCTCACGATTAATAGATTTTTAACTAAAAATAATAGCGCCAAAAATCAAAAGCTTTTTGTCGCTTTAATTTTCTTGGAAAACACCTAAATTGTGTCTTGGTAAAAACTTAATACCATTTTAGTTTTAATAACATTTTGACAATACCATAATGCACTAATTTAACAGAAATATGTTATCTAAAAAATCCATGCCATATTGTTTTAAAAAACACCATAACTAAAAATGCCTGTTTTAAATAGGATAATGCAACATATTTACATTTTTATTCACTTAAGCAAATAAATACAAAATATCACAAATAAAAGATTACTATCAATAAATAGATGTCTAATAATCGTTGTTTGAATCAATTTAAATTTAAGCATTGATTATGATTATATTGATTTTAATGGAATAATTTTTTTATTTGTTTCTCAAAACATGGTAAATTGAATATTATTTCATCAAAATCAATGTAATTTCTCCTAAACTATTTAAAATTCGTATAAAAATGGTTTTCTGCAACTGTAAAGAAGTTCTTACCTAAACTGCTCGTAACAACGATTGCATTTATTGGTTAATTTTTTTTAAAGCAAATATTTGTTTTTTTTGCTACCTTTACTGTAACTCTTAAAAATTTATGTTATAGGGGTCAACATTTATGTAATTTTTTATATCCTATGAAAAAAGTATCTTGACAATTTCTCAAAAAATTGATACTTTTTAAGATATGTACCAAAATATCGAGAAAATCATAAAAAAACAAAATGGCGACCATTTTTTCCAACTTGCCATTGCAATATTTTATGGGACTTTTAGTATGTTATTAAGGACTATATAACCAATACATTTACGTTGAAAAATGCTTGTCTTTCATTTGTTCCACCCCAATTACCAATTTGATCACACTACTATTATTCGTCGAGGAATTACAAATCAAGAAGCACGAATTAATTGATTCAATTTAACAAATATCTGCAAGGTGGTTCAATAGTTAAACAGACAATACAATACAATATCTGGCTGCAATATTTGCAAAATAGTCCAGCCATTATGAAAACATTTTTAATGCAGAATATGACCTGGCAGTATGTGTTTTGCCTGCAACAGTAAGTATATAGCCGATATAGAAATTAATTTGTATCGTAGACGAGCTACATAAATTGGACAAGAATGGCTGATGAAGAGAAAAATCCGCGTCACAGCAGCTTATATCGATTTAAAAGAAAAGTTAAAGGAAAAAAACGAAGATTAAGCCTGGATAAGTTTTTTAAGAAGAAGAAGAAGAAGAAGATTTCTTTTAAATACAATAGACCGTTTTAACGGAAGACATCTTGTGGTAGCGGCGACCGTTGTCCACCTATAGATTTATATAGTAATTAATAGAAGTTAACTGTAATTTTGAAAGGAGACTGTAACTTAGATCTTGGACAAATGTATCTAAGATTACGGCAACGGTATATTTCTTCGCTTTTTTTAGGGACTCGACGAGAGAGCGAGGACACATATAGGTCTCGTATAGTGAACGAGTAAACAGTGACACTTTTAACGTAATTTTGTAAATCTACCAGTTCTGAGGGTACAGTTTCCTATTAAAATTACAGCTAGCTTCTATTAATTACTATATAAATCTATAGGTGGACAACGGTCGCCGCTACCACAAGATGTCTGTCGTTAAAACGGTCTATTGGACCTAAAATTGACCTTTTCCAAGTACGTCATCGAGACGAATTTCTGTCACCGGACAACATTCACATTAAATTTTAATATAACCTCAAACCGAATAATATAATACGATAAAACTCATAACGATTGCTTTTTTACACTTTCAAATTATTATAGTATCCAACTAATACACACTAGTACAGAAATTTACCAACACCAATTAACTTTTGTTCTCGATTTATATTTAAATCAGTGAAAAATGCTATTTCCATCCATATTTTTTGAAGGTTTCCGTGATCAGCTGACAATATGGCGCGGGATGACGTCACGTGGAAACGCTCTATTAAAAGAAATAATACAAATTTGAGAAAAGCGAAGAATGGAGATAACTATACGGTTCTTAGTGACTGGAGATTCATATAAAAGTTTGATGTATCTGTTCAGAGTATCAGATACTTCGATATCTGTTATTATGTTATTGTTCCAGAACCAGTTTAATGCCAGCACTACCGCTTTTAATCTTCTTTTTCTCCTTATTTTTTTGGGTAGGTTCTTAAGCTTCGGAATTTTTCGTAAGCCTCAACACTTGATATACCAAATTCTTCGGCGATAACAGCCCATCCAATTTTTAATTTTTTTACTTTAATTGAACTATATTTTCGTCTACTGCATAACCGTATGGAAAATAATATTGATTTGTGAAGCCTCAATTTGTCTGTAACTTTTATACACATTTTTTTTTCGTTTCTCTCACCACAACGGAGGTATGAAACTCCGGAGTATAAGTGGATCATCCTGTAGGATCATAATATTACTATTTTTAACATGAAGTTAAAATAAAAGTTCAACAATTTAATCATTTACGTAAAATTTATAAACAAATCGAGCTATTTCAGTAAAGACCAAAAGCACCTTCTATCGTATTTTTTCCGTAGAATAAGGTGGTACTCATTTTTTTTCAAAATTTTTATAAGCAACAATGCTTTTTAAACTTTTTCAGAACATTTTCGGAAAAAAATTACAGTTTCAGTTTATTCGATATTTATAGTTTTTTCCTACATATTTTTTTATATCAATTGAAAGTAGACGTAAAAACGAAAAAGATTATCCCTATTAGAGGTATCTAGGAGGATTAAAATGAGCTACATTTTATTTAAACATGGTTTCCTTTTTTTTCCGTAAAATCACTATATTTCCGAAACAAATATTAGTATGCCAGTAAAGTAAGAAATGTCTCAGATCACATGTAATTGTCGGCCGAAGCGAAGCTGGGGTCGACAAAAATGTGATCTGAGATCTGAGGCTTTTTTATTTACTGGTCGAGGTGTGTATACTATTTTTCTATTCGACGGAGCCGGAATGCGGCAACTTCGGTTAGCGCGGCGGCCCGAAAAATATTTTCCGAAAGAAAAATCGGGTTTTAAAAAAACCCTCTCCTCCAATTTTTAAAAAAATGTATACATTTTTGCACTAGAAACAAATCAAAACCCGAGAAACGGTTTTGCATTTTTGCATTTTGAAGCTAAATAACGCAAATGCATTTCAAGGAAGTAGTAGTTTTTATAATTCTTCACAAATATTACGAGTCACTTTTTTTGATAGGATGTTTCATTATGCCGTAAGCAAAGATTACAAAATATATATAAGATAGTTCACTTGAAGGCGGTCTGATTCTTCTTAGTGTTTTAAACGATCGCCGCACTCATAAATCATATTTACGGCTCCCTTTTGTTGTAAATAACGACACCGCTAGGTACCAGGGAATTAGAAGAGTATATTTTATTCCAAGCTATACAGGGGTAACTTGAGAAATATATATTCAAAGTAATAGGATGATTTATTAAAGGTTTTTTTATATAATGTTTTTAAATGTTAATTATTTCGAAAAAAGTTCAGGATATGAATTTGAAAAGGAAAGTTTAGGTATAAGTAAAAAATACATTAAAATTTTTAAAATGAATCAGTTGACAGATTCTATTCAACATTTTAGTAATTTTGTGATGCTTATTGATGATCTAGCGGTTATTTATACAGAATATCACAAATTAAATTATACATACTTATTGGCTACCAGAATAATAGGACCACTAAAACAATTTTGATCTTTAAATTAGACACTCCGTATTTTTTAGATTCACAAGGTTAAAACAGTAAAAACATATTATGCAGCTGCAGAATATATTTATTAATAAATTAGATATGTGAATTTTCAAATTACTATGAATACCCAGTATCTATAAGTACTAAATAACTAACTAATTTATTATTATCAAACATCTTTGTTACAATAGTTTAAAAAAGTTGAATTCCGTATTTGATAATAACTAATTTAATACCCACCTCTCAACGTCTTTGGGACAACGATAAAAGAATATTTCTGGTTTTCCCACCTTGCTGGAACAACCCATCACAGCACAACACACAGGCATTTTAAAACCACAATTATAATATTATTAATGTTACTTTTGGAAGACAGGAGTTAAAATAATGCGAACAAGAAATTTTACTTCCGGAACGTTTCCCGAAAGACTAAATGAAATACTCATACAAAGTTCCTAGAGATTGTAGGCACATTTCTGGCCCTTAATTGCTTCTCTATATTTTTATCATTGTTTACATTATAAGTACTTAAAATCAAGACTGCATTCAGAATTCGTGGGAAAGTGATAAACTACCATTTATTATGTATACAACTAAGACTATTAACAAATATCACAAAATATTTATTTTATAAGTTTTGCTATTGAAGAGGAAAATATGAATATTATTTTTTCCCTATTGCAATAATTAATTAATAAATTTAAAATATCTATAAAACATAAACACGAACAACGAATTCTAAAATACCAGCACTCGATAGGCGACAACCCGTATAATATGCAAAATTAAATGCAAGTAAGGATTTAGCGACATACTGTAGCAAGCGCCAACCGATAAGTCACCAGACAGTAACCAGCGGTATGAAACCTTTGATCGATAGAATTCGTACGAGTGAACAATCTTATATATATTTTGTAATCTTTGCCGTAAGTTGCGCTTGAATATCGAAAACCGCGATTTTCATCCCCCGTTCCACTACATAACAATTATTTCGTAAGCGTTAGATAATATTAGCTCTAAAATATCTCCAAGTCGTGATGCTCTTTCTTTCCTCGTTCCTTATAAAATAATCACTGATAGTTTCTTCCTTGTATGTATGTATGTAAATTGGGGTGACATTCACTGAGACCTAAAAGATCTGTTGTGCCCCCTTACTTCTACTTAGTTCCTGAGGAAAGTCTCAGAGACTAGTAGATCCTTTAGTCCTATTTCCCGGAGGAATTTTAGGATATCTGCAGGCTTCAACTTAGGTAAATGTCCCTCTTCTATCCAGTAATCTCCAAGGTGTTGTGCCCTAGGATTCTGAATTGCTGTGCAGTTCGCAAGTATGTGGATGGAAGTTTCTTCTTCGATGCCACAGAATCTACATTCTTCTTCCTCCACTATTTTGAGCTTTTTCAGGTGCCCATTCAGGCGACAATGTCCCGTAAGGATGCCTGTTAAAACTCTTAGTGCAGTTTTACTTTGACTTATGCATTCATTTGATCTCAACAGGTTGTAGTCACCCAGAAGAATCTTTGATTGCCCAAGTCCTACTAGATCTTTCCAATGGTCAGATCTTCTCTTTTCTTCGGCTTTGCCTATTTCTTCCAATATCACATTGGAGCTGATACCGCAAAAGGGTTACGGCCCCCAAAAGGGTGTTCCAGTCCCCCAAGTGATAATTGGTCTCACTTTGGCAGTGTACATCCAGCTCAGGATTTTTGGGTTGCACCCCCAATTTCTCCCTGCCAGATTCCTGCACACCATTAGAGCCATTTTTGCTTTGCATATAATCTCCTTAGACAAATTTGAACTAGGGCAAACCATTCTCAGCATTCAAAACAAAACTTCCTGCGGCATTGATGGGTTGTCAGCCCAGTTATTTTTAAATATTCCAGATGTGGTCATTAACGTTTTATGTTCTCTAATCAATGAATCCTTTGAAAAAGGTCTCTTCCCTAACTGACTAAAACAGCTATAATTGTTCCCATCCACAAGGGTGGCGAAAAAAATAAAACTAGTACCTAACTAATGAAAAACCGTCTATTGCCCTTTCATTTTAAGCATAAAATCTTGAAATTTCAACAATTTGGTTTCCTACCTAATAAATGTACTAATGACGCAATGTTCTCTGTCCATAATGAATTAAATAGATCACTTAATAATAAACTTTTTACGGCTTCGGTTTTTTGTGATTTCGCGAATGCCTTCGATTGTGTTGATCATGAAATTTTGATAAATAAACTGGAATATTATGGCATAGGTGGTATTCCTTTAATATGATTTGAATCTTACCTTGAGTGTAGAAAACAACTGGTACGAGCAAATGGTAAAGTTTCGGAAAATTAATCAGTTAACAGGGTAGGGATGCGCGATACTATCCGATATTCCAGTGTATCGATACCTTTACTCCCGATACTCGATATTTTGTATCGATACTATGCTTTTCGATGCATTCCAAGTATCGATAAATTTGTAGTGTATCAATACCTTGCGATACGGGGTTTTTTGGTGGTAGCGGCAAGTGGCGTTATCTATAGTGATGAGCGATATCGTGATTTTTTAATCACTTTGTGAAATGATGTCGTGCTTTTTTTAACCTAACTAAAAATAAAAAACGAAAAATGTGCAGTTTTTTCCGTTTTTCGAGCTAATTTTGAGGTTATGTGAAAAAGTCAATAATGAAAAAGTTGTAGATTTTCACAAGATCTACAACTTTTATAATCAACTTTTTATTCTAGGAACTCAACTTTGGCCGGAAATCGCAATAATGTCTTTTTCCACCCCCCAAAAAAGTGTGTCTTACCGAAAAAACGTTATAACTCGGAAATTTTCCAATATTTCAATTTGATATTTTTTTTCATGGTTTGTGACTATCAAAGCTACCTTCTACTAAATTTTCATCAAAATCGAACATTTTTTAAGGAAACTAATAATAAAAAACGAAAAATGCAGTTTTTTGCGTTTTTCGAGCTAATTTTGAGGTTATGAAAAAAAGTCACTGATTAAAAAGTTGTAGATTTTCACAAGATCTACAACTTTTATGATCGAATTTTTATTCTAGGAACTCAACTTTGGCCGGAAATCGCAATAATGTCTTTTTCCACCCCCCAAAAAGTGTGTCTTACCGAAAAAACGTTATAACTCGGAAATTTTCCAATATTTCAATTTGATATTTTTTTTCATGGTTTGTGACTATCAAAGCTACCTTCTACTAAATTTTCATCAAAATCGAACATTTTTTAAGGAAACTAATAATAAAAAACGAAAAATGCAGTTTTTTGCGTTTTTCGAGCTAATTTTGAGGTGATGAAAAAAAGTCACTGATTAAAAAGTTGTAGATTTTCACAAGATCTACAACTTTTATCATTAACTTTTTTCTCTAGAACCTCAACTTTGGCCGGAAATCGCAATAACATCTTTTCCCACCCATTTTTACTGAAAAAACGTCAAAATTAGCAAAATCTCGGATCGTTAACGTATCGATACTTCGAGTATCGATAAATTAATATTCGATATTCTACTGTATCGATACTTTACGTTCCGATCCGTATCGATACCTAATATCGATACTTTCTAGTGTATCGCGCAACCCTATAACAGGGTTCGGTCTTAGGTTCATTTTTTTTGGTATTCATTAACGATGTCACATACTAACAAATTAATGGTACATTCACTTTATTTGCTGATGTCACTAGTGTAACCTGGAGTGGTTCAGATATACCAGCTTTACATTCAACCATAGGCAAAGATCTCATTACTATTGTTGCGAGGTCACCAACTCAAAGCCGGCCCTGTACCTCGATTGTAAATTTTGGTGGCTGCGCCCCTTTCGAGAACATTCGAGTTTATTGCTTTGTTTGTGCATAGGACGGGCGCGGAAGGTAATGGAATTTTCTAGAGTTGAGAAGGACTATATATATGCGGGTTTTTGATTGCGTAAAAACAATTAGTGAAACATACAGTAAAGAGTTAGTTCACAGACAGTTCACAGAAGTTCCTAGTAATCGGACAGTGAATTAAAGAGTGAAGATAAATAGTGTAATATTCAAGTGGTAAAAATAAATTAGAACTATTATACCGAGTGGAAATAAATTAGCAGACATTAAGTATAGTGTGTATATAAATTAAGTTTAATACATAATAAAACACGTACAGTATTCGCCAGCTAACTTGATGTCCTAAATGCTTTCTAGGGAGCTATTGACGCCGCCCATCCGATAACTGTAAACAGTGCCGTGCAAGTTCTGAGGATACTCTTTCTGTTACAAATTAACACAACTTGTACAATTAATAAAGTAAAGTCCGTCCAGAAATATATGATCCTAACTTAATAAATAATATTTAATTCTTTGTTATAATTATTGGTATATTGATAAATAATATTTTAACAATAAGGTACCCATTACAATAACATGTTATTTATCTAATTGATGATTATAAAGTTAGGATCTTATATTTCCGAACGGACTATAATTAAAATTTGTTAGAAACTAAATAATTTTTTCCAGGTAGCAATGAGAATAAAAGAAACACAAGATAATGGGAAATTATTTAAGCTAGGTATATTTCTAGGAATAGGTATAAACAGTTTTCATCTTTACGAAGAATCTGACTCTGGAATCACTTGCATCTAGAGTAATCACAAGAGGGTTGACGTCATAAAACATATCTGTTTGAAGTTCTCTATCAAAATATGAGTCTTCTTTTGTTATGACATGGTCACACCTTTTCCTCCACTCATTCGCATCGATGTTGTTAAATTCTGCTTCTGCTTCTGCTATTTTTTTTACATCATCTAGTTTAAATGTGACGTTTTCCTGACTTATTGCATTTTTAACCGTAGCCCATATAAGCTCGATAGGGTTCAACTCTGGATGATAAGGAGGCAATCTTAACACAGTGTGGCCGTGTTGAGAGAATACATCATCAAAGAAATACGTCACATACTGCGGTTTATTGATTTTAATTAAGTAATGTAGTTCCGGCTTCAAACTGTTTGGGTTAAACGATATATTTTTCTGCATTAACCACTGACATTTTTACAAACACTTGTACAAAGCAGAAACAATAACTGTGTGACGCTACGCTACTGAAAATCTTAACACCTGATAAGGTTCGATGCAATTGGCGTTTGTCAAAATTTTACCACCAATAGCAGCCGAGTAGGCAGGGCACTATTACTCTGTCTCTCTTAGTTGGTAATTTCTGGGAAATCAAGTTAGCTTTTTGTAGCAACGTGTAAACAATAAAATAACTGTATCAGCACCTACCTAACATTGGAGGGTGTTTTCAATAAAACTTTTTCACTCGCTCATTTTGAGTGAAAAAAGTGGTTATTTTCAAGAAGTAAAGAAATAGTGGAAGAGATAGGTATAAGAAATATGGGAAAAAAGCAAAAAATCGGTAATATGGAAAGAAACAGTTGAGAAAATAGAAATGAAGAGTCTATAAAGACCATAATCGAGAGGTCTACATATGATCGCATGAAAAATGACGACTAATTTAAAAGATGGCTTCAGTACATTCGTTTTGATCCGAAGTTTCCCTCCTCGTCAGTTGGTGTATTCTGTAATAAAGTTGATCCAGCAAAATATACCGATACGATCAGAAACTTGGATGCCCTGGCGTGTGTGATATACGCCAGGAAATCCAACTTTCTGGCATTAGGTCGTAATATACTATTTATTAATTGTAACCTATGTGCTTTTTTAGAACTACAACTAAAACGATCGGATAAACCATATAATTTAAGGAAATCTTGGAGATTTTTCCTAGAACAATATAGTCATTCATCATATAATAAACAACAAAGAGATGAACCTCGATTAGTTCTTCAAAGAAATGTATTTTTCTCTCCCCACTTGGAAGAAAAAATTAAGTAAGTAGATATTTATATTTCACGTATGAATTTACTGTTAATTATATACATATAGAGTGGAAAGCGAACAAATTGGGCAATATATTGGTTTGATTTGACTAAACTTTTTATATAGTATATTGTGACACAAGAGCAGAAAATGAGCTTTATCAGCTGATAGTTAAGGGCCGCTAAAGCGTTTCCTGTTTGTTCAAAACACAACCGTTTTTCGCCTACCAAATAAACAAAATAATAGAAAAATATAACAAAAACCTTTTTAATCAAAAGTTTTTGTGAAACGTCCAAGTACTCAAGTGACAGATGGTGATAAACTACAAAATCGTGGCGTTAAGAATTTTCCTCCCTTGGGCTGATAAACAATACTTTCCGCACTATTTTTGGTGTTCATATGATCGGTTTTCCGGTGAGGTAGGTGTAGCGTACAAAGCACCTAACCGGTGATTCAATACGCCTCAAAGTTGATATACACTGTGTTCATTTGAAAAGGACCCACCCTTAATATTTCAGAAATGCGACATATTAGAAAGAAATGCCGAAACACTTCAACTTGAGGGGACACTTTTTAGCGCTAATATCATAAACGTCAGATTCACCCCTCCCTACTGGAGATACCTCTTAAATTTTTTCAAATGGCGTTAGGTATTAAGTCGTACCTCATTTAAAAGGTCTGGTAAATCTCTATTCAATCATTTTGTTTTGCCTTTGATACCAGCCTTCCATTGTTATTTAATCGTTGTTTAAAGGCTTCCTTTCAACTTTTCGTATGCCCCCCTATTATGTTATGCATTCACGTAGCTATAGCTTTTACATGGGGTTTTGGGTTTTTTCATCTAATAGGTTTAGAAAGGGAAAGCTTTATTGAAGGTGCCGCCGAAGGCAAAAAAAATCGAGTGCCACGCCCAAAAGCAATCCCAAAATTGATTGCTGTAAAGTACGCTTTATATTTGCCTCACTAAATAATATTTCTCAACACGCAAAATAAGGAAATTTGCACAATAAAAGCAACACACATAAATATGCACGACAAACCGCCATAGGCGTAATAACAAATTCAACGATATCTGATGATTAAAGCTCGGATTATAGGCAAAATGCCTTTTTTTTGCTTATTTTGCCTATTCTAGATAATTTTTGTATATTTTGCATTTTTTCGTAAATTCCGCCTTTTTGTGCCTTTTTAAAACTTTTATGCTACCCTACTGATGATGTTATTCATATTCGGTACTTCATTTTATTACTAAACCTTTCTGTAATAAAATTTTGGGCTAGTAATAAAATATTAATGGTTTGTTTGTTAATGGTCTTCTAGGAAAATTTACCTACCTATTTGCGGATTAAGAAGAGTCTTAACAAATGGGAAATCCCTCATGTTTTGACCTTTATATCAGTTGTACAGACGGTTACTGAATCAGAGTTTAGTTTTGTATACCGAAAAGTAAAGAACACACATTTTAAAAAGTTTTAGACGTTTTGTGAGTTTATTTAGAAACATGACTTCTAAGTTGAGAGCTTGGATCCGACCATATCTGGAACTATCTCAAAAAGGAGATGGACTATTTTGTAAACCGTGTGGCAAATCAGTAAGTTTCATTTTTTCTTTCTCTCAGTCACTTCATAACTACATAGTATTAAAATTCTAATTAATTATTCTTATTTTTTAAGATTCTCAGATTTCAAGTACAAAAAAGTACTTTATTGACCAGCATTGTGGAACTCCACTTCACAAACGGAATTTGGAAAAATTAAATTCCTCTAAGTTAGTCCAAACATCTCTGCGGGATAGTGTTTTGTAAAAATGATTTACCTTATAAAATACAGCTTCCACACACAATCTTAATGCACTAAATTTTCACAATACGGTTTATCGGAAGAAAGTTGAGCGAAGAATCACGAAAGAATAATTTTTCTGAATAATTGAGAGCCGGAATGAATCAGAGAGCTTCTATCAATTGTTCGCTAATTTATATCCAAAATCCTAGCTACATTTTTCGGCCGTAGTCGTGGTGAGGAAATTAAACGTGAAATTTATCTACTTACAACAAAAAGTTGTACCTACACTGAACGGCTTCGGCTTTAATTAAAATGGTGTATATACCGGGCGTCCCTTCAGTTGGAAAATTTAAATATCGGAAATGAATAAATTGTGTATGGTAGAATTTGGATTTGCGTATCTCGGACTTATACTAAAATATATAACGGTAATAACGAAAAAAAAAATCAATGCGGTAGTAGAAAGGGTTGTAAAGTAACGAGTTATATACAACCTAGTAGTAAAATAAAATATATTACGGGAAAAAATAAAAATCAAACTTGCAAAAAAATAACTCGTTACAAATTGTAATCGTCTATCAAAATCATGCACAGCCAATTCTTGGAGATTTTGAACTTTATACGGATAAAAGTTATTTTCATGCAGAATAGTTTGTATAGACTGTCTACATTAGTTGCACTTTTTGGTCTACGAGACCTTGGAATATCCTTTACACTACCGGTTTCATTAAATTTGTTTATTAATCTCGTCACTGTAGATCTACTTATAGGAGGGCATTCAAGATATAAATCGTTAAAAACATGAGCTGCTTCGTCATGGGAACGTTTTCGATCACCATATCCTAGCATTAAGATTTCGATTAGTTGTTTTTCCGATAAATGTGCCATTATTCTTAATTTACTTTTTTGTACAATTATTAATAAAAGTGACGTTTTTTTAATCGATTTTCGTACATAAAATATGTATTTGTTAAACAGTTTAAAAAAGTGACATTAGAGTGAGATAAAGTGACATTAGGGTGAGATAAAGACACTTTATGCATGTGTTGCATACACTATTTTTTCTACAATCAAGAAAATGGATTAAAAGTGGCGTCGATTTGAATGTTTATGTTTGTCATGATGACAAAACGGTAAGTAAAATGTCAGATGAGTGCAATCTGCAGAGCCATTAGCGGAAATATTTAAAATTAGCGTTAAAAAAACTACTTTATCTCACCCTAATGTCACTTTATCTCACTCTAATGTCACTTTTTTAAAATGTTTAACAAATACATATTTTATGTACGAAAATCGATTAAAAAAACGTCACTTTTATCAATGATTGTAGAAAAATAACTATTAAACTTCGTGCTAATTTGAAATTAGTATCAGTTTTGACAATTTGTACATAAATAATGATGTGGTTGACGTTTTTAATGCCTAATGTTGTTTTTTGTTCAATTTTAAAAACACTCAAGGTATGACAAGGCTGACTTCAAAAACATTTGACATTTACTCTAAAATATACAGAATAACGTCTCATTCATCGTCCTATAATTTCATAACTTTCCCTGTATCCGTTTCAAAGATATTCCCTTGGTGCGAGACTTTCCAGCAACATTGTATGGAGTTATATATGCAGTGTGGAAAAGCCAAATAGAATAAATTCATTATTTCAGTTATTGTTCATATTTATAGGAAATTCTGAAACACGAGAATTTTAAATTATGAATTGATATCCTGGACCGTACATCCGATTACGATAAAACTTAGCCAACTTATTGTTTGCACTTGTGCGAAGAATGTTATAGGATAGTTTTCATCCCTGTATTATATTTTATCTTTATGATGCTCATATTTGTCTGAATTCAAAAATATACCACATGTTACCTCCAGCTGTCGTTATTGAGTTATTAAACATTTAAAATTGTCAAAAAATAATAGTTCAATACTATTATAACGCTTTACAAAATTAGAAAAATAAATTTCTAAAGAACAGACCGTTCACTAAGAAGCAACAACTACTTCTCGGGCTATATGCCCCGACAGACATTGAATTACACTTCTAAAGTAAACGGGGTCGGTATATCTGGCATATATCCCGAGAAGTAGTTGTTGCTTCTAAGTTCTTTGGAAATTTATTTTTATAATTTTGTAAAGCGTTATAATAGTATTGAACTATTATTTTTTGACGTCTATAGATCACGCTTTACTAATATGACAATTATTTACAGGTAACTGTAATTAAGTAAATAACTACAAAACCGAGATGGTTTTTTGTCGATATAGAATTTTGGTTTGTGATTAGATGTAGAGAGGTCGCTGATATCGCACTCATAGCATTTCCTTTACTGATGTTAATGTATTGGTGTGGTATCAACGTAGTATCCAGTCAAAAATTATGCTCTCAGAGCTTCTGGACGAATAGCATCTACCTTTTACTGATGAGGCGCAAATACGCGGAAACCTGTCTACAAGTGATGTTATTCCTTCTAATCGCAAACCAGAATGGTCGGTTCTATCTTAACAGATATACCAACTCCGTTTCCTTTAGAAGTGTAATTCAATGTCTGTCGGGGCATATAGCCCGAGAAGTAGTTGTTGCTTCTTAGTAGACGGTCTGCTCTTTGGAAATTAATTTTTCTAATTTTGTAAAGCGTTTAATAGTATTGAACTATTATTTTTTGACGTCTATAGATCACGCTTTACTAATATGACAATTATTTACAGGTAACTGTAATTAAGTAAATATTTAAAATTGTGGTTATGTGACTTACTTGTCTTTTGAAAAACAAAAGACATGAAATATTTTTGTAATCACTGTTGGGGTTGATTTATTTGTAAAATGTCCAATTACCATAGGCATGCGATAACGTTTTTAAAAGGGGTCAATTGGATTGGCCGGCTGCGTACCAGTGACCAATCCCAGCTGAAGAACCGAAGACAGAAACGTGACGAAACTCTTCAAGAGTATGAAGTGGATACCTCCCAACTAATTCGATTTGCTTATCCATCATCACCGGAAAACATGATGGAATGTCTGGGCATCCAGGCCTTTATTGACGGCTTACGTAACCCTGATATGCAGAGAACGCTTCGCTTAGCACATCCCAAAACGTTAGTCGATGCATTAACTGCTGCTCTTGAATATGAAGCAGCCACGAAGGCTTAGGGGTATAATAAAGTTAGAACCATTCAAGAAGAAGGTGACGAAGAGAGATTTGTCCAGATCGTCAACTTGATGAAAAGCATGGTAGACAAAAAGCCGAAGAAGATTAGATGCTGGAATTGCGGCGAGCTAGGGCATGTACGCATTTCGTGTAAGCGCCCTAGGACTCCAGCAAACCAAGAACCCCAGTCCCAGGAAAACTAGAACGGTTCGGCCACGAGGGGGCAGCACCGACCCAGGACCGTTCCAAATACCCTCTCATACTGATAGCTTCTCTTAGTAGCCGTAACGATAGTGTATATGTGGATGGCGAAGTGAATGGCAAGAAATATACTCTGCTAGTAGACACAGGAGCAACTAGAACCATTATACGGCTGGAGATAATAAAATCTGAGAAGAAGCTTCTGCCAACGAGGCTGCAACTCTGGACCGCAACAGGTGAGAGTGCCAATGTTCACGGAGAGACTCAAATCAAATTGGGAATTGGTGGAGAAAAGTTCACGCATACGGCGGTAATCGTAGCTGACATCGAAGAAGACGTGATTCTGGGAATGGACGTAATGAATCTACATGGTTTCCAGTTAGACTTTAGAAACAGAACCATTAAAGTGGGCTCCGAAGAGGTATTCCTCCATCCATATGAAGGCAGCACGGTGTTGGCAGGAAGATACCGTTCTACCTGCACGAAGCGAAACCATGATAGTAGCGCGGCTAGAGGGAATCATGGAGGAAGGTACACCGGTTATGATGGAGCCATGGAACCACGACGAAGAGGTTGGTAGAGGAGTAATAGTTAGAAAAGGATTGGTTACGTCAGCGAAGGAGATCATAGTACGTCTCATAAACGTGAATTACCATCAAGAAGTCAACCAGAACTGGATCCTGCGTACCAGTGACATCCATAGTTCGTCCAACAACTGGAAATTCTAATGACAGATTTGAACAGATATTGTCAATAGCTGGCCAATCCTTGAATCGAGCTGAGAAAAGGTAAATGAGAGAATTTCTCTTGCAGTTTCGAGACCTTTTCGTACCAAAAGAAGGGAATACTGTCAGGACAACAGCCGTCAAACACAAAATCGATACTGGTGATGCCAGCCAATTAGACAATCAGCTCGAAGACTACCACGAGCGAAGAGAGGGGAAGCTGGAAGAATAATTCAAGAGATGGCGGAAGAGAAAGTAATAGAACTATCCACTAACCCTTGGGTATCTCCAGTAGTGCTCAAGTCAAGAAAAAGGATGTAACTACCAGATTCTGCGTAGACTATCGTCAGCTAATCAACGTGACGAAAAAAGAGCTATCCTCTGCCTCGAATTGACGATACGCTAGACACTTTGGCCGGCAGCATACTGTTTTCCACCTTGGACCTGAAGTCCGGTTATTGGCAAGTGGAAATGGACCCAGAAGACAAAGAGAAAACTGCTTTTACGGCAGTTCAACGTCTTGCCTTTCGGGCCCAGTAATGCGCCCGCGACATTTGAAAGACTCATGGAAAATGTATTGAGAGGATTATTTTGGAAAACATGCCTGGTCTATTTGGACGACCTCGTAGTATTGGTGATACATTTGAGAAACACCTGAAGAATTTGGAAGACGTATTCAAACGACTTCAAGCTGCCCAGCTCATGTTGAACCTGAAGAAATGTCAGTTATTCCAAAACCGAGTCAACTATCTGGGTCATATTGTGAGCGATGAAGGAGTGGCGGAGAAAATTGCTTCCATCAAGCAATGGCCGCAACCTGCCGACAAACATCAAGTTAGGAGCTTCCTTGGACTTTGCACATACTATCGAAGGTTCATAAGGAAGTTTGGGGATATTGCCAAGCCTCTAACTCGACTCACAGAAGAAACCAGAACTTTTCATTGGGACGAGGAATGTCAAACCACTTTTGAAACCCCGAAGAGACGTTTAACCACGGCGCCGATACTAGGGTATCCGTTACCGATACTGATTCAAGCAACGTAGGGATTGGAGGAGTGCTCTCACAGATCCAAGGAGGACAGGAAAGAGTGCTGGGATATTTCAGTAAAGTCCTCTCCAAACCAGAACGAAACTACTGCGTCACGAGAAGAGAACTTTTGGCGGTAGTGAAGTCTGTTCCACTTTTATCAGTATCTGTATGGATTGAAAGACTTCAAGAGTACGACTTCAACATGCAGCATCGGGCTGGTGTGAGCCACCGAAATTCCGACTCTCTGTCTGGACGGCCGTGCCCAGCAGACTGTTGCCACTGCAACAAGGCGGAATCCAAGGAAGCTACTGTTTCAAGAACTACAGTAGTCAATGAGGAATGGTCTCCCGTCAGGATCAGAGAAGATCAGGAGAATGATCATCACCTGAAGATGATCCGGCAATGGAAGGAAGAAAATCGGCGACCTACCTGGCAAGAAGTGTCAAAGATTTTCACCGACACTCAAGACATATTGGGCTCAGTGGGACTCCCTTGTATTGGAAGAAGGCCTGTTGAAACGAATCCTTGAAAACGATGATGGTTCCGAAAACAGAAGACAGTTAGTCATCCCGAGAACGAGAGTAGCTGAGGTACTGAGGAAGCTACACGACAGTCCATCAGGAGGTCATCTGGGAGTGAAGAAAACCCTTCAGCGAGTCCGTGAAAGGTTTTATTGGATGAACAGCTCCGACGATGTGAAGGACTGGTGTAAGAAGTGTACGACTTGTGCTACGAGTAATGGACCACATCGCAAGAGAAAGGCACCCATGAAGCAGTATAATGTTGGAAGCACATTCGAAAGGATTGCTTTAGACATCGCTGGACCATTTCCGACGACAGAAAATGGTGGTAAATACATCCTGGTTGTGATGGATTATTTCACAAAGTGGGTAGAAGTTTACGCGATCCCGAATCAAGAAGCCACAACTGTCGCGGATGTATTGGTGAAGGAATTCATCTGCCGATATGGAGTGCCCTTGGAAGTTCACAGCGATCAAGGAAGGAATTTCGAAAGCCGTGTATTCCAAGAAATTTGTGACAAGCTGGGAATGAAGAAGACCAGGACAACGGCGTTGCATCCGCAGTCAGACGGAATGGTCGAGAGAATGAACAGGACTATTGGAAAATACCTGTCCAAAGTAGTCTCCAGCCACCAGAGAGATTGGGACCAATATCTTTCCCTGTTTGCATTGGCTTATCGATCCGCCATCAATGAGTCCACAGGTAAAACACCTGCGAAAATCCTATTTGGACGCGAAATGAGGCTTCCTTGTGACCTGGAATTTGGTTGTCGACCTGGAGAAGATCTATCTGGAGAAGATTACGTGATCCAGCTGAGAAAAAGGATGGACGATGTGTACGAGTTGGTCCGAACGAATCTTCAAGTTGCCAGCGACAGAATGAAAAAACGGTACGACACGCAGGACACAGAAGGCAGTTTCCAAGAAGGGGACAAAGTATGGTTACACAACCCGACGAGGAGAAAAGGCTGTTCTCCAAAATCACAAAAATCTTGGGAGGGTCCGTACTTGATCAAGAAGAGGATCAATGACGTCATCTATCGCATAAACAAGATCCCCAATGGAAAACCGAAAGTAGTTCACCAAAATCGACTAGCGCCATTCGAAGGAGACCATGACATAGAAGAAGGAGTGAACCATGTCCAGGAAGATTCTGACCCTGCCTTCGAAGAGTTTATGAGCGCATATGGAGGTACCGGTAAGGCTAGATTTGGAGTCACTACAGAGCAACGACAAGACTTGTTCACGCTCCCAGAAGACTATTCACTGTCACACAACATCCCAGCCAGTATCAAAAACGCACGAGGCCTGACAACCGTCTTCCGAAAGAAGTTTGGGCAACTTGAAGAACAGATTCCAACCCCTGGCAAGACACTGAGACTCAAACACAATTCACGGTACATCTTCTATCTGGTAACAAAGAACGAATTTCAAGATCGATCCATCTACCGGAATGTGTGGGAAGCACTACGTAGCCTTCGAGACCATGTGCTGGAATCCAACGTGAAGAAACTAGCTATGCCTAAGATAGAGAGCAACCAGTTGGATTGGCGAGTCATTAGAAATATGATGGAAGTGATCTTCGAAGATACGGGTGTCCACATATTAATCTGCAGCTATACCCCCGGTTATCAGTGTACAATGAAGTCAGTGCCCTGTTATTTTCATACGACCGGAAGGTGTAGGAATGGGTCCAGTTGCCGATTTAAACTTCCAGTCCCAGCTACACAGTCCCAGGAGGAACTTCCTATTAAGGAGGGGGCAATCTTGCGAGGTCACCAACTCAAAGCCGGCCCTGTCCATCGATTGTAAATTTTGGTGGCTTCGCCGGGATTCTCCGCCAGCGTGTTTTCTCGAACATTCGAGTACAAAGGTTTTGTTTGTGCATAGCGCGATCGCGTAATGTACTAGAACTTTCCAGAACTGATGCGGACTATATATACGCGGGTTTTTAAGTGCGTAGAGAGTTAGTTAGTTCGAAACAATTAGTGAAACGAAGACAAACAGTTAGTTCGAGAGAATTAGTGAATAAAATAGTGAATATAAATAGTGTAATATTCGAGAGGTGAAAATAAATTAGAACTATTATACCGAGTGTAAATAAATTAGTAGACATTAAGTATAGCGTGTAAATAAATTAAGTTTAATACAGTGTGTGTGTTTCTTTAAATAAATAGATAGTAATTGGCCATAGTGTGTATAATTTTATCCCACCGTTAAAAACTATTTAAATAAGTAATAAAAACATTACAATATTAATATCGGTGCTTTCATTGTGTAGGAATTCAAGTGATGCTACTTGTGCGGCTGCACGAATTTCTGGAGGGGTGCATGGAATTTCGTTTTCACTGTCGGAATGCATGAGAAACACGCGTTAAACACAATTTAATCTCAGCTGAAAACTGCAAAATTACTGCAAACGTCTAATATACTATTTGTCAAAATCTATTTATTTATTTAGTAACAACAATCCAAGCAAGATCGATTCTATTTTGTAACGCGGTCATGTTATGGAATACGTATAAAAAATTGTATTCCACGGGCGTGGAATATGAAATTCATATTCCACAGGTGTGTAATATGAGTTACATTATGTAGTTACTATCACAAGCATAATGCGTCTATTATTAAATAGTCGTAGATAAATAAGATTTATATAATAACGTGGAACAAAAACAATATAAAGTTTTGGCACATTCAAAGAAAATAAATTCATGATTATGGCGACATCTACTAGGTAAATTCTTAGCTCAGTATTCTCGTGACTAAGAATTTAAAGATTCCCTTAGTCAAATTCGTGAAGTTACGGTAGTAATAAGTAGATGGCGCTCCTAATAAATACTAGTATAAAAATGAAAATTTGAAGGTGCTTAGTTTTATTTGCACTTGCAGTAGAATTAGAAACATTTAAAAATATCTTTAATTTGAATGTTTCGTATTGTTTTGTATCATAATAGCTGGAAAACCAATATTATCTCCACAAATAAATCAATTATTAGAAAAAATCGTTATGCTCATAATTTAGTTGAAGCTCATAATTGTGAGCAATTAAAAATGCCATGGATTTCCGCAAAAAGGGAAAAGTGAGCTGAGAAAAATTAGACATCAATATCAATATTTGTTTTCTATTCAAAATATAATTTAAAAAAATTATATTCATAATTATGTTCCAATTAATAATGACAACCAATCGTTAGTACCTATTTGCAAAAAGATTTTAATTAGGTAACACGAAAGCTAATCACCATATGCCCCTCCAATAACAACCCTACTAAAAATGTATTTTTCTCCGATTGACATTAAACGTCAATTTTAGTGACATTTATCGATCATAGAAGTAACACTTTTACTGCCTAGGCAGTAAAAATGATTTTTAATGCCTAGGCATTAAAAAAAATTATTTTTTCTTCTTTTTTTGCAATCTCCCAGACTTTACTCAGCAATGATAATGTGATTTAAGCAGGCCCATATGGAATCAAACAATCACTTCCACGTCACACATACATATGCTAACTTCACTGTGCACACTATTATTGTCGATATTTAACATTATATTTATTATCTTTCGGTAGATATTATTATGTATACAATTTAAGCTCTAATCGACAATAATAATTAAAAAATACGATTTAATTATTACCTATGACATACGATTAGAAGAAATATTAAAAATTGTGAGTTATATCCATCATAAAAAAGTTTGGTTCACATGGCAGATAATCAGTGACTAGTTTCATTGCCTCGGCTTCGCCTCGACAATGAAATGCTAGGCGCGGCTGTTACTTCTCTAGTTAAACAAATAACTATTTCGTAAAATTAATTATACATTCATGTAGTGAACAAATATAAGTATCAATCGATGAAAAACATCCGTCACTTCGGCCACATTTTTTCATCCATAATTCAAATTTTGCTCAATTTGAACATGTTCAAACGGTTTTATTTTTAGCTTGCCCTAGTTGTGGCTTAGGTCAAATTCAGTAATTGAAATTTTACCCCCTTCCTGTTGACAGATTGAATTTTGGTTGATTTCAGATTGAAATTTGGTACACACCATCAGTTCTGATGACAATACAATTATTTAAATTCAAAATAATAATTGTAAATGGTCGCCGTCACATAATGGCGCATTACATTTTTTCTTCAACCCCCTCACTATGGACATCAAATGAAAGGGTTTGTCTATAGTAGAATACAGTACCTCATAGACAAACAAAATTCAAAATGGCTACCACAATAAGGACATGTTTCTAGTTCACATATGATTGAATATTTTGCCAGTTTATGTGCTTTATGACTTTAGTTACTTATTAAACTAGTCTTCGTGAGTCATATTAGGGTGTCCGTTATTTACGAAATTGATTATGTTTCTTGCAACGCCCTCTAAATTTTTAGCTTATCATCTAAAAAAAATCAGACTATCATAAGCCTTTAATATTCATAATAAACCTTGCCCCAAAGACGATACATTTTTCATTTAAATTACATGGGATTTTGCCACTTTTTACAAAAAAAATTTTCTTTCTTGTTCTCGTTTTTTCATAGCATTGACAAACTCATATCCTTATACAGAATTAAACGGTCTACAAAAAAGTTTTCTCAAAATTTTTCGATAAATTAACTGCTCCAAAAGTTATTCAAAGTCAAAGTTTACCTCTGGGTAAATTCTTAAATTTTTGCACTTTTACGTCAAAAATATGATTATTTTTGTAAAATTTAGTCGTTTATTCCTGAAAATGAAAAAAGTTGTCAGGAAATTTCATTATTTATCGTTTTTGTTTATGTCCCGTTTATTGTCCCCAATTTATCCAATGCCGTTCTTGAAAAATTTCGAAATCATTTATGGTAGGGTCAGGTGGGGTAAGTGCGGAGTAAAATTTATAAAAGTTAACTTTCTCAAAGTCGTGTTTTGTTATGTTATGTAGGAATAAGTTATGCTTTCTATGACGATATAATTAGAGTGTTCGCAGTACATTTCTAAAGGGAAAAACTCGAAAAATTTCAGGGAATTTTGAAAAAAATCAACGGTGGTACGCTCTTGCCCCATTAAATGAGGAAAGTGCGTAAACTGATATAAATACGTATATGCGATTGTATTAGTTTACTTTGGGGTAAGACCGGAATCTTTAGAAAAAAAACGGTTTAAAATTTTTTTTTCATTCATTTTATTGAAAAAGTTAACTACCTACAGCGTTTTAAATGTTTTTTTTAATACAAAACAAAATCATTTTTTTCTTAAAGAACAAGTAAAAAATACTTCATCACTCAACCTTATAACTGGAAAATGTTATTTGGAATTGAATTTCTCCCCTCCGACCTATGATGGGCGGAAACAATATCTTCTGGCAATATCTCACTTTTATCTTCAACTTGCGGATATTGAAACAATGTTAAATATTTAGTTTCAGTCACTTTTCTTACAAACTTCACAACATGTTCATCTTTAATCTACAAAAAACTTTTTTGTTTTCTTTGTACAAAACCTCACGACAACCCAGTCGCTTATTTTTGGTTCATGGGGAATATCTTTTCTCTCTTCTTCATATTCCTTTTTCTCATTTTCAATCATAGTTATAAAGTCTTCATTCTCAGACTCGGACGTTTCATTTTCGCTTGTTATTTTTTTTTGTTTTCATTTCTTTTACGCTTCTGGTTTTTTGGATTTTTATATTTCTTTTGTAACCTTTTAGAAGCCGCCATACATATCTTATTTTGTTTTTCCTCTTCTTGTTTTTTGGTTCGTTCAAGTACAGCTTCCGCTGTAATAAGTTCCGCACCATTGCATATTTTACTTTTTTTCTGTTTCTCACTATTTCCATTTTTCATGCACGCTAACATAAGGTTTTCGAATGAAACAGCTGACGTTTCAGTTGAATTGGTGTTACATTCGGGACCTGATACATTATCCATAAAAGAAGCGGTATTTGTTGATGGGGCTTGAATATCCACTTCAATTTCGGATATTTCCTTTATTATATCGTCTAAAAATAGTAGATTAAAGTTACCTATTCCATATCAGTCAGCTAATAAAAATAACAATTAAAAAATTACCTGCAAGTTCATTTGGGGCTCCGACAGAGGCAGCACTCAATGCAGAGGTAGAAGCAGTACTTGTCATATGGTTTTTTGGTCCACAAATGTTAATTAAATTGTCTAAAAGTAAAAAGTACCAAGTAAGATAGATGGCCATTTGATTTATTGTAGGTATTACAAACTAATGTCGAGTTACCTTCTATGGGGGCAGGAGTTGCGAGTTAAGCTTGAATACTATTCTCGTTTGGGTTAGCTGGAGGATTTGAGAATTTTAACTGATCTTTCCATCTCTGAAACGCATCTGGACCAAATGTTTCTTCTGGAACTACTTTATCGTTGAAGGGTTATATTCCCGCTTTTCTGAAACCATTTGAAATAACTTCACCTAGAAGACTAGCCCATGTTTTTCCCAAGAGTACAGAAAATTCGGCTTTTGGAAGTTTTTGACCAATATGCAATCTTTGCTATGATACCAGTAAAGGATCACATCTGTCTTTAACTGCTTTCATTACCGACAAATCAAGCGGTTGGCGAATGAGGCTGCTATGCGGCGGTAGTTTTATAATCGTCACTTGAGTATCAATTGCCGTTTTGATACGGTTTAGACTAACATGAGTTGCATGCCCATCAAAAAACAAAAGCACTGGCCGTTCAGTACCTATGGTTCTCAAAAAACTGTTTTTAAAGTAGTTTTCAAAGATGTCGGTTCGCATCCATCTATTGGGTGAGACAGCATAGGTAGTTTCGGGAAATCCTTTTCCCTCTGGAGGAATCATATGTGTCCATATTTGCTTTCCTTTAAATATAATCATTGCATGCATGCATTAAATATAATCTCTGCCGCAAGTGCTTGTCGTACTGGTCGCCTTGGCTCCTTTTTTTCCTACGACGTTTTTGACGGGTCGGAACAAAAACTTGTTTCGTCCAAATTCCAAATTAAATGTGGTTTATTTTCAATACCAAGATTCTTGATAGTCTTTGAAACTGAATCAAAGTAATGATTTATTATAGAAGGGTCAACACTCTTTCTTCTTGCTATCTCAACATTTTCCGGCTTTTTAACGGATAGCTTATGACGTTTCACAAAGGAAAACAGCCAGTCTTTTCCAGGAATACCATTCTGAAACCGAGTATTTAGTTGATTCGCTTTAACGTATTTGCCCACTAAATCCATTACTTCCCTTCGTGAGAGACCAAACCCATGCTTTTCCATAGTGGTTAAACAATGAACTAATTTATTTTCGTCCTCTGCAGAAAGTGCTGTAGCACGGCCATATGAGGCTGACTTCTTACCTCTTCTTCCTTTAATGTGATCGAGTAGAGTATTTAGCGGAATTTTGTGTAATTTGCTTGCCGCATATGCAGAGTACCTTCCACTTTTAACATCTTCTATAGTCTAAAGAAGAGTTTCCTTGTAATAATTCTTGCCTCTTTCAGATTTTCGAATATAATTTCGAACCATAATAATTATTATGAGTCTAACCTAAAACATAACAGACTTTACCGCCAAAATTACACTGTAGGGCAAGTGCCTACTTCTACGCACTTTCTCTCGTATGCAGCTACGCTCTTACCCCATAACCTTAAAATAAGAGATCATCACATTTTTTCAATTTATCCCTAGTTATACGAAAAAACTGACTATTCCATGAGATTCTATGTATTTAATAGTGTATGCTTACCAATTATTTGATTTAAAACAACAAAAATTCAGCTTAATTTGTCACGACAAAATCACCGAGTACACCTAATGCACGTCAAGGTTACAAACAATCAGCCGTTAAGGAAATTTTAAAACGACGACAAACAAGTCGGTCAGCGCCACCCTTTGTCAAGTAGCTCAGTAAACTTGTAAGTACAATATCCTTATTATAGATTCCCTCTATTTAATAGGCTAAGACATATTCAGGCTTATAACGCACTTGCCCCAAAAATGCTCTTGCTCCACCTGACCCTATTTGAGACCTGAAGCAGCGGCCTTATCATTTTTCGACAAAAATATATCTCTTAGGGCCAGTTGTATGTAACATAGTCTACCAATTGGTCAACTGAACCAGGTTCACATGTTGACCATAGTCAAATCAATCAATCGTTGTACGAAAGAAGTTCAGCATGTGTTTGACGTTAACTCCATGAACTTTAGTTAAACCATCACTTTTGGTGGTTCAGAAAATTGCATACTTAACTCATGGGTTAACCAAAATAATTCTTGACTACGTTTCGTACAATACTCAAATAGCTTTAATCATGGGTTAATCCTAAACACTAGGTTAACTAGGCTTCATACAACTGGGCCTTAGTGTCAGGCAAAAAATGGTTGAGGCTTTAAAAGGAACAGTTCGATATCCCTAAACGCTTCATCTTTAATCTAGATGATTTTAAATGGTTCACAAGTAAAAACATTGATTATTTTATAATACGGGTACTGTACGAACAATTTATAATTATTAATACGGTTACCGTAAGAACAATTTATAATTATTAATAAGGGTACTGTACAAACAATTTATTATTATTCGTACAGTGGCCGTACGAAAACTCACTATATTTTTCGTCATTTCATACTATTTTCCCCTACATCACAAAATAAAAAAAAAAACAATACATTCTCTCTTCTATAATTTCATCCTTACTACGCATTCCAAAGAAAAGTCACAATGTCGTGAAGCTCGAGCTAGTCTCTCCCGTCAACGGGGAACTTGAGCACCCCTCGAATTGAACATTGGACAAACAATATATATATGGGCGTGTAGGGAAAATTTTTTTGAACAAAAAACTGGACATCGATTTTTACGCCCCCCAACGTACACTCTCGGACCACATAGCTTTCTCCGAAACGGTCAGACATGAAAATTTGAGACCCCAAAATGGACCTCATGAAAGTATTTCGGCTGCCAAAAAACGCCCCCCCACCTCGCCCCCTCCCCTTCAAAGATCTATCATCCAAGCGGAACGAACTTTTTTATTATTTGAGCTATCGAAATGAAAACAAACCATTTGATTCGTAAAAATCGTCCGAGACTATAGAATCCAAAAAAAGGGGGTCAACCAGGAAAAATATACGAGTATCGTCAAAAATAAGTGAGATCCGAAAATATTCTGAGAGTGTGAAAGGCACGAATAATAAGGTTTGCTGATGGCAGAGCTTCTCTTATGGCATCTGTTTCATTGATATCTTTATCCGTCATTACACATTTTATTTGGTCCCATTTAGGATGAGCTGCTTTGAAGGAACTCATCATCCAGTTAATTGATTCTCTATCTTCAGATACCAAAATGCAAACGCCAGCGACTTCAGAACAACCGTTTAGATCCTCAACTACCATTAAATAGACTGGAGCGCGAATATTTAAGTTTGAAGGAAGCATCGATTCCCAGAAACTCAGGATATGAATCCATCACTGACTTCACAAAAAACAGCCCAGCAAACGTATTTTCTTTTTCATATAATAACCATTGTACTTTAAATTTATTTTCTAGCTTCTGAAGGGTGGGAATTAACAAATTTTGTTTATTTTTTTCTAATTTGCAGTTATCAAAGTCTTTTAGCAATATTATTTTGCCAGTTTGACTTTCCAACATATTTTTAACCTTTATTCGGTTAGCTTCAAGATCTAATAACTCCGCAATTTTTTCCTTATGCTCCGTAGTTAATTTTCTACTCCGTGGATAATGTCGAAAAAGATTTTCACTTCTATCGTGATTGTGATTTTTGTTAATTGATTTGATGACAAGATAGTGGCCAGAATCATCCACTCCGACGTTGAAGGCTGCTGGACATTTTTTATGGAACGTGAACGCTTTTCTTGCTTCTTTCGACGTAGACTTATAATTTTTCCCTCCATGAATACAAGAGTATTGGATGCTGTAATATTTCAGGGACTCTTCAACATGCCTCTCGATTCCTTTTGTGCGACATCGTTGAATTTATTGTCATAGCATCTCGATGATAAAAAAGCGCGTACTCTTTTTTTTCGAAATTTTTTACTTTCTTCTCCAACTTTTCAAAAGAATCAAATTTGTCAGCTTCCTTCAATAAATTTTCATCCACGACTTTGTCATTCTCATCAGCAGCTTCATCTGAATTAACAACTTCATTCGCATCTTCTCCGTTTTGATCTTCCTCTTTGCCTTCATCGGTTTCATATTCTTCTTCGGAATCTGAAGAATTTTTCATCAGTATTAAGTATAGAATGCTTAATCAAATAAATCAGGTATACTCAAATGTTTTAAAATTAATTCAACTTGATTTTTTTTTTGATTTCTTACCTTAACTCCATTAGAATTATATATTTTTTAGAATAAACGACTTTTATTTTACAAAAATAATCATAATTTTGCCGTAAAAGTGAGGAATTTACCCAGAGGTTAACTTTGACCGAATAACTTTTGGAGGAGTAAATTTATCCAGAAATTTTAAGAGACCTTTTTTGTAGAGCGTTCAATTCTGTACTAGGATATGAGTTTGTCATTGTTACGAAAAAACGAGTTCAAGAAAAAAAAAGTTTGTAAAGTGGCAAAATCCCATGTAATTTAAATGGAAAATGTAACGTCTTTGGGGCAAGGTTTATTATGAATATTAAGGGCTTATGATAGTCTGATATATTTTTTTAGATGATAAACTGCAAGAAACATAATTAATTTCGTAAATAACGGACACCCTAGTGTCATATGTACAAGAATAGGTACCGTTGTTTAAAATGAAATAGAAAAATGGTTGTAGTACCAATTCATTCACTGTTTGGCGTTTGCATTTAATATACCTATGATGTTTGTATGAAATCTAATCTATTTTATTTTAAAGAGATCAGAAACTTATTGAACTACTTTATGAAGAAGCACAGCACAACATTTTGCAAGGAAGATATCCCTGCGAAGAAATGCATTATATCATGCTAGGAAGTATTCAAGCACGAATTGAATTAGGACCGTACAATCCACAACAACATACCATACGTTTCTTTAGGCAACAAGTTAAGTTCATTCCTGTGCATATTAGAAAAAGTTGGACATGGAAATGGTTACCAATAAGTTCAAAAAATTCAATCGAAGTCAAATTATTAGAACAATTCAAAAGAATTCCTAATGCCACTACTAATCGAAAATTAATGAAGAAATATTTGGAATTTTGTTGGTCTTTGCCATTTTATGGGTAAGTTTCAACCGTTACCCATCTGTGAAGGTACCTAACTGCTGTCAGCTGTCACCATAATATCTGTGATGCAATTCAACTTTTACGAAATACCCCATAACTTGGGGTGGGCTTGTTAGATTCGCAGGTGGCTCAGACGATTATTCGCGTGAAATGCCGTACATGCATCTCTATTTCCCACAAAAATGTAACCTTTAGTCAAATTTTAATAATAAAAAAGTTTTGAGTATGTAGTAAGACATTAAAAGTGAAACTGAAATATACTCGTACTTCTTAGATGCACAATATTCTAATTTATTTAATATTATGTTCATTTGATGTAGTGGTAAGGTTTATTAATATAATGTAAGAAATATTCTTAAGCTTGCGGTTGAATGAGGAAAACATGAGGTAAGTGGGATTTGAAGTCTTCAAGAGTTATAAGAATTACTTTGAAAGATAAAATCCTTTATTCGCGTTGGGCGATTTTTGGTAGGGGCAAAACTTATGGGTTAGTGATGTAACTGTCACCTGTCACAGTGTAACCGACACTTGTCACCGCTCAACCAACTAAAGCCGGTTTTCGCATTTTTGTTTAAAAAAAAATTTAATATATATATATATATATATATATATATATATATATATATATATATAGGAAATAGTTCGTTGCCGATACTAGTTACTACAAAAGATACATTTATAGATATTTCAAACAGGTATAAATAAATTCAGTTTAAAAGTAAAACATTAATTACTTACAACTAAGCGAGGTTAATCACAATATCTATATATAATATGGAGAAAAACATGGTATAAGATATAATTTTCTTTTTCAAGAAATTAAATTAAAAATAAAACTATCAAAATTGACATTACGACATCGATGTTAATTTTTAGTAGTCATATAAATGTCTTTAAATATGTTTAGTATATTAGCAAGTGAAATAATAGTTGGTAAGTTAATATAAAGGAACAGAATTCTCATCTTCAATATTTGAATTTTTTGTTTTTTTGTCAAAAGATAATAAATAGCTATAAATTGTACTAAGTTTTTGAATATCAGTTCTTTTATTTAAGCAATTATCTTCTTGAGATATGAATGCCATTTCCAGGAAAATCCTTTTAGAGTAGTTGTTTTATTTATGTAAAATTTCAAAGTTTTTATAATCTATTATATGATTTGTAGAAAAAACATGCTCAGCTAATGCTGATCTTTCTGGATATAATCTTGCATCGCTCTTATGTAGAGCTATACGTTTAGTTATTTTTTGTGATGTTTCACCTACATATGCAGATTTACATGTAGAGCAAGTCAATCTATATATTACATTAGAAAGATCAGTAAGAGGATCAATTTCTTTCAACTTACTATAAACACAATTAAGTGAGAGAACATTTTTATTTGCAAGTTTTATATTAGTTACTTCTTTTAATATTTTGGAAATTCTAGGTGTAAGCTCTCTAAAGTAAGGTAAAGATGCAAAAAATATGTTAGTTGTAGTTGTATTCGTTACATTTTCTGAGTTCGTAATAACTAAATTTGGTTCAATTGCAGTATGTATGGGATGAGGGGTGTTAAACAGAATTTTTCTCACTAATGTTTTAGGATAACCATTATTAATAAATAGGTTAGATAATATATGTAAGTTTTTATCATGCATCGTACTATCTGAGATAATAAGTACCCTATTTTTCATTTGTTTTATCAAATTTATTTTTGTTGAAAATTTATGGTATGAAAAATAGTTGATATATCTACCAGAACTACAGGGTTTTCGATACCAATCAACTGTAATAGTATCATTTTTCCTTATAAGTCTGGTATCTAAGAAAGGAACGGATTGTTCTGTATCTTCAGTTTCAATTGTAAACTGAATGTGAGGGTCATAACTATTAAATGTTTCTAATATCTCATTGATGTTTATGATAGGTAGTGCTACGATAATATCGTCTACATATTTTTTTATAAAATGAAGATTGAAAGAAAGTACTGGAACAACAATGTCTAACAAGTCATCCATAACGTATGCAGCTAATATGGGAGATATATTTGCTCCCATTGGGGTACCAAAAGTTTGTTTATAAAAGTTTTTATTGAATGTGAAAAAAGTATTATTAAACAAATAAGTGATAATTTCTAAAAAAGTATTTTTGTTTATATTACAATGTAAACGAATACAATCCCAATGTTTATCAATAGATCTTAAGCAGGTTTCTAAGTATACATTACTAAATAAAGATACTACATCTAGACTTGCTAAAACATAATTTGGAGGAAGTTTCATATTATTGAAGAACAAAGTAAAAAGAGTTCACTTATTCACATTGCCGCATCCCCCACAATAATAGTTAGTCCTATATATATATATATTGATATGGAAAGTGGAATCATACAACACATACACCAAACAAGGGTTATTTCAGTATAAAATCTAAATAAAATATAAACAAATCACCTGACAAATATTTACAACCCAAACTTTAAACGGGAATCTTTATAACTTCTCTCTAATTTATTGAAATCCTATCACATAGTTTCAGGATTTTCAAAAGCTTTGCAAAAGTTTCTTGGCTCATCATAAATCTAAAAAGAGAGAACCTGAAAATTAAAAATTATTAGTTAGGTTATAAAATCTGACACTGGTAAAAATAGAAGAAGTACACTTATGAACATATCTAACAAAGTGTGAATCTAGATTTGTCAACTCGAACGGAAGAAAGGAGATGACAACTGAAATTAAAACAGATGTCAAATAATTTTAAAATTTTTTAACTAAAAGATAAAAACAATAATAAATTATTTGGAGACATTAAAAATGAACTTTCATATCAGAAAAAGATCAAATTATAAAATAATCAAGTCAAATAACAAAAATCAAAAATTATTAAATGAATTTGATTGGTCAGCAAATATAGAAAAACTTAAAAATAAAGAGACATATGGTTGTTGAATATAAAAAATTGATACGTTGCTATTGATTAGAAACGGGTAGTTACGAAAAAAGATACAGAATTTTTTTTTCATGTTACAAAATTGAGTTAAAATTGGGCTACGTTATGTTAAAAGGTGGAACTATAAAGTGAATTTGTGTTACTAACCTTCCTTACAAGTGCCTGTTAAAAACAGAGGTTAAATAACCTCTGTAAATATTAAATTCCTCAAATAAACTATGAGTGAAAACTCCGAGAGGTAAGCAGAACTGAAAATCTTCCCAAGCCGACCCCGAAGCCATATCGAAGCCATTTCTACGAGGGACTCCAAGGCCCAGAAAGGTCTAAAACACAAAAAATAAGTAATTATTCAATTTTCAAAAAGTAATACAAGATAAAAGGTATTCTATAAACTATAAATTAAATCATTAAACTTACGTGCGTGTGAATAAATCCAGAACTTGATATTTATTCCTCTTCGTTACAATTACAATATCGTCCATTTTGTATATAAAATCTGTTAGAAACAGATGTTCTGTTTTGTCTTTAGTTTCTAGTAGTACATGTAAAAAGAGTTGCATAATTTCATATATTTATTAGATATAAAAATTTCATATAGTGTGAACGTTGAGCGAAAGATCATTTAGATAAGTGTTTTAAATTGTTCCTTATGTCCTTATTTTCCAATTCTGTATAAATACGCCGCACAATAGAGAATAAATTAAAAAATATTTTTCATAAATTTTCAAATATAAAGAGTTTTCTTCCTACAAAGTTGGCAAAACTGCTTCACAATTAGATAGTTCCTATTATTCAAGGGCAAGGACACAGGACCGGCCTGAGGAAAATTCATATTAATTGGCGCCCAAATAAATATATTATAACAAATAAATTAGAATACATATCAACACTTTAAATTAAAAATTCATATCAAATTCACATATATATATATAGGACAAACATTCCGTGTCGGAATAGGGCCTGCTTCATGTCAACTTGAAGCTCTTAGATTCTATGTTTGCGGTGAATCACTCCGCATTGATTAGCATACAGGATATAAAATTTGTTGTTCCGTTAAAATAAGTTAAGTCTCTTCGCGCTATTTATTGTTTTGTTCCACAGCACTCTGTCCTCAATAGTCTTTCTCTGGTCATTGAGGTTTAGTCTTTTCACATCTTCGTATACCTGCTCTAGCCATCTGAGTTTTGGTCTTCCTCTTGGACGGTCCATTGTAGGGGCCCAGTTTGTAACTTTATTTAATACGTTTTCTGGGTCTCTTCTTTGGATGTGCCCGTACCATCTGAGCCGCTGTGATTTTTTAAATGTGATTATATCTTCTTCGATTAGTATGTTTTTAAGCTCCAAATTCGTTAATTGTCGGTATTCTCCATCTGTAATCTTTTTTGGTCCCATTATTCTCCTAATAATTTTTCTTTCGTAAATTCTCAGCTGCTCTTTGTTCCTTTTGGTTGAGCACATGATTTCTGCCCCATAGGTTACTACTGGTCTAATAGCTACTTTGTAAAGGTTTATTTTCGTTTCTCTGCTAAGATGTGTATCCTTTAAGATTTGTTGGTATTTCCAAAAAGCTCTGTTTCCTGCGTGTATTCTTTGCGTTACTTCAATACTTCTATCAGTTTTGTTGTTAATATTGATCCCCAGGTATTTAAAATTGTCTACTTTTTGATAAGTTTTGTCTCCTATCGTGATTTTGTTTAGATTGCAGTTTCCACTTCTGGAGCTTAGTAGATATTTTGTTTTTTCTTTATTGATGTGCAGACCTCTTTTACGAGCTTCGTTTTCTAGCTTTAGTGTTATTTCTTCTAGGGCTTTTTTAGTTCTTGCGATTAGGGCTATATCATCCGCGTAGACTATGAGTTGAACCAAGCTTTGTGCTATAGTCTTCTGGGTTCCTAAGACATTGATTGCGCCTTCCAGAGCAATATTGAATAGAGTTGTTGAAAGAGCGTCTAACTCCTTTTTGTATATTTATTTTATCTGTAACATTGCTGGGTGTTAACAATCTTGCCCGCGAATTCTCCATGGTCATTAAACACAGTTGAATTAGTTTTGAAGGTATTTTCATTTTCTTCATTTCGCGTACTAATTGCCCTCTGCTTATGCTGTCGAACGCCTGTTTGAAGTCGATAAATTGTATATGAAGGTCAATATCATATTCGTAGCAATTTTCTGCAGTCAGAGTGAGAATGTGGGCTGCGTCAATTGTCGATCTACCCTTTCTAAACCCTCGCTGATACTGTCCAATTGCTGACTCAGTGTATTTTTCTAATCGCTGTCGGATGATCGATGTGAGTATTTTGTATGAGGTATTTAACAACATTATTCCCCTATAATTACTGCAAATTGAAGTGTCACCTTTTTTAAATATGGGTACCAGAAGCCATTCTTCCCATTCTTCCGGCATATTTCCTTCTTGCCAAATTCTACTTATTAGAAAGTGAATTTCCTCTACCAAGGAATCATCCCCACATTGAATCAGTTCATTAGGGATTTCATCTGGACCTGCGGCTTTTCTTGTTTTTAGACTTTTTACAATTTCAGAGGTTTCTTCCAGTGACGGTATGCCTTCAATTTCTTCTTCCTCTTCTACTATCACTTCGACCTCTTCTATAGCCTCTTCTTTGTAGAGTGTTCTAAAGTACTCTTCCCACGTTGTGCCGTCTATTTTTGCAGTTGCTTTTTTTGTAGTGTTTTGTGATTTAATGTAGTTGTATAATTGTTTATTCTTTTTATTATTGGCTTCAATCTCCTGCATTAACTGTGCAATCCAGACTGCTTTTTTCTTTTTGCAGCATTTATTCGCCTCTCTTCTTTATCTTTGTATTTTTCTAACTCATTCTGGCTTCCTGTCTTTAGCCATTCTTGTCTTGTTCGGTTTTTTATTTTGATTCTGTGTTCACATTCTTCGTCGAACCATTCCTTGTTGACGCGGGTATTTTTTTGTCCAATTACTTTCTCGGCTGCTCGTATAAAACTGTTTTTGATAGTCATCCAACTTTGCTCAATGTTGTATTCCTGACGGTTCAATAAACTTCTTTGTATTGTGTCATGTGTGGTGTCATTAGTTTCTGTGTATTACATCGCTTTCTGTATTTTTTCTTATTACTCCATCTAATCATTTTGTTCTTCATTTTTGTTATTACTAGGAAATGATCAGAATCTGCGTTAGCTCCTCTGTAAGTTCTGGTATCCTGTATTGTGTGTCTCCATTTTTTGGATATTAGTACGTGATCTATCCTGGGAATGTCCATGTGATCTTGTGTTCTCTCTTGTGCTTGTACATTGTGCTTACGATAGATGTATTTGTAGTCATGGCTAGATTGCATAACCTTTCTTCGTTGTTGTTTGTAATGGTATGAATTGTCTCTGACCCTGCGACTTGTTTGATATACTCTTCTTGGCCTATTTTGGCATTGAAGTCTCCCAGAATTGGCATTATGTCATTACGCGGAATCTCGCAACAAATTTCTTCCAATTTTTCGTAGAAATCTTCCTTTATTTCATCGCTGGCATGATCTGTAGGTGCATACACATTTATTATACTTAGGTTGGCTTGTTTACTTTCAATTCTGATATGTGAGATTCTTCCATCTATCGCATTAAATTGGATAGCCTGTCGTACTGCTTGTTTGCTGATCATAAAGGCAGTCTCCTTTTCCCCTTGCTTTTTTTCTCTCGAATAGTATAATGTATATTGGTCCTTATCTATTTTCCCTTCACCGGCCCATTTAATTTATATAAAATAAAAAAAGTCCATTCATGGGACTGCCGACAAAAGTGAAAACACCAATAAATGAATCCCTTTTAAAAATTTTATCGTAAGCTCATCGTAAATGGAATTTTTTTTTTAAAAGTACACATATATGCGCAGTATACATGTAGCACATGGAAAGCGTGACCATATAGGTACGCTTCATTGTTAATTGTGTTGCATAACCAAAAGTATTGTATGTTGCATAAAAGCGTGACGAATTACCATCGTATTGTGTGTTGCATATAAGCGTGACGATGACGAAAAATCCATGTTTTTTCTTCACCCCAACGCGCTCAACGCGCCTAAAGAAGTTTTCACTCCAAAAAACAATAATTAATATCAAAGTCAAAATATAAAAAAAATTAAGGATTGCACATTTCTTAAACAAAATAACGAAAACTCGAAGAAAATTTTAAATTTCGAATAATATTTATAATATTGAAAGTGAAACTGACTATTTACTGTGCTTGGTTTTATAGTTTTCAGAGTATCAAATAATAACAAATCTTTTTGGGCTCAAATAATGGAAATTCAGCTTCGAGGGTCTTTGGATTTGTAAGTTTTTCTTCAGAGATATCAAGAAACTTCTGAGTATGAATTGCAAAGAATGAATAACAAAATATCAATAATAAGTTAAAAGTAATTTTTACATAATAATTTGAATTCTTTTAAACCGGTCTCCTTAATTTTAAAAACTTCAAATGTGACAAGCTTATTTTGAGGACCAGGTTTGAATAACCGTGAAACTCTAGATTCTTCTTTTTCGTTTATTGGGTAATATACCAGAGAATAATTTGCCCAGCTTGTATAGGTGAAATATTTTAGTCTTGCTTTAGGCAATTGAATACCTTCACTTGAACTAAAATTTGACTGCTTAAATCAGCAACTTTCCATATTAAAACTTATGAGTTGGTCACCGCCTAACCGTCACCACGTATAAAAGGTGTACAATTTAATTTTTAAAATGGATTCATTTATTTGTGAAAATTTCCATTTACCATGGGCAAACGATAAAATATTTAAAAGGAGTTAATTTATTTTCAAAAATTTCCATGGGCGTTTAATAAAATTTTCATAATTTGTAAAAATTTCTTTTCATTGAGGTACAGTGAAATTTTTGAAGGAGGATAATTTGTTGAAGCTATTTCATTATAGTTACTTTGTTTATCACTTGACATACACTAAGGTCTACTTGTATAGGTTGATTATATATATTTTTCAGTTTTTGATTAATGTCAGATGTGATTTTTTGATTAAAGCCTTTTTCTAAAAGTTACTTCAGTTTTTCCTGAGTAAAGTAAATTTAAAAACAGTTCAACATAATTTATTGTTACGCGAGCTACTGCATTAATATGCTCACTTAGTGCCCCCAGTGAAATCCCCGTATGAGACGACTATGGCTTCTCCGCCCAATTTTCGAGAAGCATCCAAAATAAGAAACATCGAGAATATCCAGTGCACCCGCCAGAACGTCGAGAGATTTCTAGAATTACGGCGCGCGAGTATAAATAGGCCACGAGCATCGCTGCAGGCAATTAGTCAATCAGTCAGTGTTGATACCAAAGGAAAGTAATCGCGCCTCGATAAAGTGTTTATTAAGCGACTCTCATATAAATTATAATTAGTGTGTTTAGTGTATTACATAAATTATTAAATAAGGACTGAATTACATATAAATCTGTAAATATAAATTAATTGTAAATATAAATTAGAATAAACGTTACATTATTTATCAATATACCATTTACAATGGGCGTACGATCAAATTTTAAAAAGGGACTCATTTTTAGCCTAAAATTTCCATCTACCATGGGCGTACGATAAAATTTTGAAATGGAGTTAATTTTTAACAATTTCCATTTACCGTAGGCGTACTATAAAAATTTTAAAAAGGGGTTAATTTATTGGTGTTCTCACTTTTGTCAGAAGTCCCCCATGACTGCCTATTTCTTTTTAAATTACAAACAGATCGTATCTACCCTATGGAGTAATATATAGCGATATAATTGGTTTATAATTTTGCTAATAAGTTGATATCAGTGGGATATTTGAAGAGATTTTGGGTATTACAGTTTTTGCCAAGTACCTACTAGTTAGTTCTACATTACTGAATTGTCTTGATTGTTGAAACTTGGGACGCTCGGTTATTAAATGTTTGACAGTGAGCCAAGTTTTGCACAATTCTCATTGTGCTGGTTAGAATTTCGTATATTTTTGGGTAACCCACATAAAGCCAATTTGCTCCGCATGACTCACAACAGGAGTACAGCCCAATATGATTGAAAAATATTTTATTTTCAACTTCTTCGGCAATAAAAAATTATTACATTTCGAAAGCAAACTTTTAAAGATAAAGCATGAGGATTTTATTATTTTTAATCTCTTAAATATTCTGTGCAAAACTTTCTCAAAAGTTAGCGATTGTTTTTGTCTAAATCCAGATTTGTAATTCGAAATCAATGTTTTTTATAATTCGCTTTTGGTAATTGAATGAATTACATATCCCAAGTAATTTTTGTTAGATACTCAAAATTATTTGAAATGACAATGTTAATTTTTAACCCTTTTTCCTACGAGCGTGCGAAAAAGTATACATTTCCGCACGCATTGTATTTCAGAAAGTTCTACTTTACTTCACGCCGTGCATAATAGAATCACTTTCCGCACTAATGAGGAAAATAGCTATTTCAGTTCTGCCTCTCCCAATAATGAAAAAATCGCCGGGATCATGATGGTAGTTAAAATTCTTCTTATGTTGGATTTGGACTAAATGTAAAACGATTTGATCTAACCATTTATTGTAGTAGTATTCCTGAATTTATATTTTACGTTTTCAGATCAGCGTTTTTTGAAGGTCAGATAGAGCAACCAGTAACGGGTTTGATTTCGTTAATGACTCAACAAGACCAACCAGTATTAGTTGGAATAAATTCCAGAGGTCTTTATATAATAGATGATATGAAATGTGTGAGTAATATTTCTTATTTTACTTTCCCGCTTTTTGATAATGATGAAGGTTTCGGCTATTTTGTAGCTATGCTCACTTTTTAATTTGTAAATGTAATCTCCCTACGGAGGAAAAGCATCTTTATGTTTTTTTGCTAACCACTCAGCTATATACTCGAAAGCATCCTCAGTTGCTTCTGGGAGATTGTGTTCAGAATAATACTCTGTTCTTGAGGCACCACATTCTTTCTTACTGTCTACTGAAAAAAAAGAACTACCTAAAGATGACTCCAATGTTTCATTAATGTCGCTTTGACCTTTAATCCCAATTTTAGCTGTCCCAAAAATTTTAGGTGTAATAAATTCCTCATTGATTGGTTCTTTTGTATTTACTTTCGACTCTAAAATGCCTGCATTTTTTCCTAGCAGTATCATCCTTATTCTGTAAATGGCATCTAAGGGACTTGGATGCTCATTAGGTCCTCTACATCTTATTTGTGAAAAGAAGTTCTCTAGTCCATCTTGGATCAATTTGTGCATACAAATATATTGAATATTAAACTTTTCTTTCATGTCCAGGAAAAGCATCCTAAGAGATTTAATTGACATAAGCATTCCTTTCTGGAGTATCTGTGATGTGGTTTTTCCAATGGGTCTCATATTTCTTTTTATTCTACTGACTTTATGTAAATGCTCATTTTGTATTCCCAAATGCTTACCATATCCAAATTTTGATGGCACAGATCCATTTTCTAGGTAGCTATTAAAGGCATCGAAGCATTTGTTTATGTCTCCTATGAACTCTCCCAAATTTTCGGCCATTTTTTTATCATTTCCAGGTTTGAATCTTAATTAAGCTGTTGAAACTGAATTTGACATAAGCTGTGCTGCTAGTCTAACGTTTTGCCTCTGGCTTTTTTCACAGTCCATGTGTGTCTCGGTTACTTTCCAACATGGTCTAACTTCTGCATTGTGTAATCTTATCAAAGTTTGAAGAGGCTCTTTTGTTATCTTTTTATCACCTTCCAAGATAAATCCAGTGTCAAGCAGCCAGTTTCTCACAAGCTTTAATAAGTGGGGTGCATCAGCAAAAATATATATTTTACAGTCATTGACTGGGTGATTAAAGTATGGTTTTTCAATGTCAATTTCAAGTTCTTTCCATAAACCCACATTTCCACCTCCACAATCACTTACACAAGCAGCTACATTGTAGGAAATTTTTTGTAGCTCAACAATTATTTCCATTAAGATGTCTTTTGTCATTTTTTTATCAAAGGCAATGAACACAGACTGCTTCCACTTTGAAAATAAGCTTCTGGCTTGAACAACTTGCATTTGATTGCAAGGGCCCAGTACTTGATCATTCGCTGTATCATATTCTTGAACAGATTTGACTTTGACTCCATCAAACTGCAAGACTACAGTTTTTTTAAAAGCAGTCTTGTCTTCACCAGCAAGCTGCATCATCAGTAGTACTTCTTTCAGAATTCCATGACCAAGGTTTAGTAGAGATGCCCAACGTCTCAAGCTTGATAATGATGGAAGGGGATAGTTAAGCTTATTTCTTAAATATAAATAACTTTTTTTGCTATAGTATCTTAACGTAAAAGCAACAGATATATCCTCTTGAGTCCAATGTACCTTTTTGTTTTTTCCAGATAATAATTTTATTTGAGTAGGTGTTAAAACTTTTTCTCAGATTTTTTGTGAAGCAATATGTTTCTCGTACTTACTGGTTGGTCTGCTATAGTATTTATTTTTTATAATATTTCATCATTTGATTTGCAGTTTTTATTTTCTTGCTTGATATAGCATGAAGATTATTTACTTAGTAAATTCTCATACTTGCATTGTAAATTGGCATAATCTGGTGTTTCAAATTTTGGAGTTGGCATACTTCTTCAATGTGAAACATTTCATTCCTTGATGTCGAGGTTGAAGGCTGGGTAGTGGTCTTTTTCAAGATTTTACGAACAGGTAGCCCTGAAATAACAAAAAATGTTTAAAACACTAATACGGTTATAAATAAACTTTCTTTTTGTAATTTACCTAACAAAAATAATATGTACATAATATCCAAATATAGTAAGATATAAACGCACTCATTTTAGTTCAGAAAGTTCTACTTTTCCGCACACTTCTACTTTACCGCACGAGACCCACCACCATTTGTTATTTGTTTGTCCAATATAATCAGTAATCAAGCCAATATTGTTTTTATAATTTTATCTCACTAAGAAATAGCCTTGCAGAAAATTGGGACCATTCTAGGAAATCAAGAAATAGCAGTCGGAGCATTTCTTGGCTCCATGATAGCTGCTGTTGCAAGGCGTGGATGAAAAACATGCTTTTAAACAGAACAGCAATGACAACGTTATTTGGAGATTCCATAGAGATCTTGATAATGAAGGGATGTCCACAGGTATTATCACCTTTGCTGTGGGACCTAGACACAGATGAACCCCTGGAATAATTGAACAGCAAAGGGCTCTACACCCAGGGGCAAACAAACTAAGATTATATCGGAGCTACTGCAACAAGTTCTAGAAACGGTGGAGAAATGGTGTAGGAAGGAATGCCCAAGGGTAAATCCTGTAAAAACTTCGCTCATTCCCTTTACTATAAAAACAAATCTGGGTATAATTCCGGATACCAAATAAAGCTGGATTTCACCTCAACCCAAAGATGACCCAAAGGCTATACCAATGATAGCCTATGGATCAGTAGTGTGGTGGACAAATACACTGCAAATGGAAGCTGAAAGGCTGTTAAGTAGCACACAAAGCCATAAAAATCACTCCCACAAGTGCGATGGAGGTCTTGCTGAATCTACTTCCACTATACCTTTTTATACAAAGTGAAGCCAGATCTGTGACGCACATACTACGTCAAAGTCAACAACCGCCAAACACACAGTGCTGACAATCGAAAGTTTATCGAGGAGTTAAAAGTGCACGACTTGAAGAAATTGCGTCGAAGAAATTAAAAGGTAGGAAAGAACATACCGTTCAGTTGCTATCTTCACAGACAGCCAAGCTGCACTAAAGGCACTCTATTCCATAGAGGTCAATTCTAAGCTAGAATGGGATTGCGTAGCTGCCTTAAATGCACTTGGAGACCGTTGCTAGGTCATGGTAGTCTGGGTACCAGGGCACGAGGGCCACGAAGGCATCAATGGCAATAGTGAAATTTTGTTATGAAAACCTTTATCTGAAAATGGTACATGGTTTACAAAGTTCTTCGATAAAATTCGTCCTTGGTGAGCTTCTGTACCAGATTACCACTGGTTAATTTTCAATTTATCCCAATATGTGTATTGCTTTTCTGTGAAATTCTTGTGATTCCACAAAACGGTTCCGGACCTATGAAGTCTGCTTTAGAGCCTTCTTTAGCTAACTGTTCCGCCATTTCATTACCTGTCGGCATGTGCCGGCACCCATATTAGAGACACTTTTTTGTCTCTTGCCAGCCTGTTAAGGGATTCTTTGTATTTTTTTACCCGTCTAGACCTAGTTGTAGGATTACTGATAGCCTTAAGCAGAGCCTGGCTGTCAGTGAATATTTCAATTTTTTGTCCGGTATATCCTCTTCTGATATTTTTATCAATACAGGCTATAGCGGCAATCGTCTCTGCTTGAAACACAGTCATATATCGACCAAGGCTAAAGAACATTCTCTTTCTAGGTCCTTTTATACCAGCCCCAAAATTACCTGGGTGCATCTCCTGTTCCCTATATGGGATGATAATGTGAATATATTCTTGGGTGTTATGCTATCAAAATATCTGTGAAATATGGGTTCATCTAGTATTGTCCCAGTTGTATCAGCGTGTCCTTCTCGAACATTGTTCGGGAACCATAAGTCTCCCGATTTCAGCCTAAGAATTGCCATCATTGCCTCCGCCCTTACAAAAAGGAAGAAGTCCAATAAGGGCTTCCATTGATGCCGTCCCGTGCTGTTCATTGCCCCGGTAATACCAAGTGCTTGTATTTGGATTGTAGTGAATATATTAACTGCAGAGGACACTTATGTCCTCCTCCACCAGACTATTGTTCCATAGGTGATCGTTGGCCTTATCACATTTGTGTAAAGCCAGTGAACCACCTCAGGTCGTATTCCCCAGGTTTTGCCCATAACCCTTCTGCATTGCCAGGAAAGCCTAGTCGCTCTGGTAGTAATTTTTTCCAGGTGTGCCTTCCAATTCAGTTTGGAATCAAGGGTCACTCCCAGATATTCAATGTCTTTGGATATTTCTAGTTCTTCTCCGAACATCAGTACTCTGCGGGAGAACTTTTTTATTTGTAAAAGCAACTAGTTTGGTTTATTTGGATTAACTAAAAGGTCCTCTTTAAGGCACCATTCCTCCACAATTCGTAGTGCTTCTTGTAAGTCATGCATAACTACCTCTGGGAATTTCCCATTGGTGACAATCACTATGTCGTCCGCAAAGCCCTGCGTCCATATGCCTTGATCATTCAACTTGCAGATCAAGTCATCCACAATTAGGTTCCATAAAAGTGGTGAAGGTACTACACCTTGAGGACATTCTTTAGTTGTCCTAACGGTGTGTTTTATCATGTATATGTGCTGTTATTCTCCTATGCTCAAGCATGGATCCTATCCATTTGCATGTGGTGCTGTTAATCCCTCTTTTTTAAGGGATCTGTTTATTGATAACATCGATATGTTGTCAAAAGCACCTTCGATGCCTAGAAATGCTGCAAGGACTACTTCCTTGTATTTCAGACTCCTTTCTAGACTCCTTTCTAGACTCCTTTCTAGACCTGAGACCAGATTAAGCAGGCAGCTTCACCTGATTTCCCTGCTTGATAATCTCATTGTAGTCAATGTAGAGGGATACTCTTAAGCTCTCCTACTTGCAAATACATTTGTGACTTTTGGTTTTCACCATGAATGATGTCTGACTGATTGGTCGGTAGGATTTAGTCTGGGTGTACGTTTCTTTTCCTGGTTTAGGAATAAACACCACCTTTGACTCTCTCCATGCAATTGGTATATATTCTAGCGCATGGCTGCTTCAAGTATCAGAACTAAAGGACCCATTATGATGTCTTATCCCTTTTGCAGGAGCTTGGGGAATATGCCATCTGGTCCTGGAGTTTTGTAGGGGTCAAATGATGAGATGGGGTCTGAAGATCTCATTCGTGAGTCCTCTTTGGTTGCCTTTGTTTTGGCAACCAGCCCGTTGTCATAGCTTTACCGAACCTGGAAAGTGCACACTGTGGAGGTGCTCTAGAGCCTCCGCCTGAGTATTTGAAAACTTTCCGCTCGGCAACTGAATAGAACCAAGTTTGTTAGAAGTATCCCTTTCGCGAATCTTGTTGATTCTGTCGCTGTCAGGGACACCTTGCATATCTTCATAGAATTCTCTCCAGGACCCCTCCTTGGATTCTTTTATATTATATGTACCTCGTTTAGCTTTTTACGATTCCCAGTTACCCGTTTTTTCTTCGCTTAGTTGAAAAAGCGTATTGTTTCTTTCCTTATCGGTGGAGAAATGCTGTAGGAAGGATTGCCTAAGGGTAAATCCTGAAAAAATTTCGCTCATTCCCTTTATCGGACAGTAGTTATGATAAGAGGTAAGTGTAGTCTGTTGCGGCCATGCAGCTGCTCCCTCTAAATCCTCAGCAGTTTTTGGTCTGCCTAGGTATGTACGGATTTTAGAAAGTAGGTTCTCTTTGTAAGATACCCATTCAGTGCTCTTAGGATCCCTGTAACATCTATCAATGATTCCCCCTCGATTTTATAAATGTAGGCATATTACCCACATTCACAATATCAAGTTCTGTAGTACATAAATAGTCAAATAGTTTCTTACCTCTGGTGTTGTTGTCTTTGCTGCCCCAACTGCTATGGTGTACGTTGATATCAGCCCATACAATGACATCCAGATTGTGCCTCCTTGAGTATTCCATCAGGTTCTCCATGCTAGTCCCCGGTATTGGTTTTTATGAATCGATGGGAAGATACAGAGACACAATTATTGTCTCTAGTACTACCCCATCTTTTTCGAGTTTAATCTTTGCTGCCACCCGTTCATAGTTCCATAATCGGGAATTTTTTCAATAGTTTTGTTTTCGTAATAAGAATATGTTTTAAAAAATTGATAAAACGTAACCTAACCTATGCTGCTGAAAATGAATCATGACCTTGTTTGGTTACGTTTAGCTGACGAGTCTAGATATGGTCATTTTCATAATAACGATTTTGACATCGGATGCCCGTATGAAATGGCGGCATCCCATTTTTTTGTTCATGTAAAAACGACCATTTTTACTTTAATATTTAGATTATTAAGCGTGCGATTAAATCAGAAGGAATGCAGTATATAAGTTTGACTGAAAAAACGTTTTAGGTGTTGCTGTTGGGCTTAAAATTTGAGGAATTCAGTTGGGAATATGCTAGACCTTCGAAAGAAGATGATCCCAACTGCTTGCCTTGTATATTCATCCAATTCACAATAATAGAAAATGGTACTTCGGTATCAAAAATTTTACAAATATTTTCAAGGCAAGCTACTTTGATGGATGCAATAATAACGACATTTAACGAACAACTTAAATTAAAAGTACCAGATGAATTGAACAAACCTATGGAACAGTTTCACAATGAAAAAGGTTTAGTATAAATTTCAATAAATAAGTTTACTTTACCTGTTTAAAATTTAGTTTTCACCAGAGACTTTAATCTAAATAGTTTCAATGAAAGTTCGAATCTTTTTGCGGAAAGGGAAGCCACATGTTACTACCCCCTGAATGTACATCTCAAAAAGCTCAAACTAGTGGAGACGGAAGAATGTGGATTCTGTGGAATAGACGAAGAAACCTCCATTCACATACATGCTGATTCCCAGGTCACAACACCTACTGGATAGAAGAGAAAGACATGCCCAAACTGAAACCTAAGGATATCCTAAAATTCTTCCATTGAGCTATTAGTCTCTGAGATTTATCTCAGTAACTGAATCGAAGAAGGGTTCAAAGTAGATCTTGTAGGTCTCAGTGAATGTTCACTCCAAACATATACATTAATATCATACCTTCAATCTACAGTGTGTCAATTTCAATAGTTACAATGGACTATATCTAGTGAACGAAGAGATATTCCAGAAAAATTTCAAAACCGTTTCTAGAGTGGTGAGTAGGAACTAAAATGACGTAAATAATAATTCACTACTACCAACCCCCTATGCCCTAAGCAGGTGATCAGGAGAAATATTTGTGAAGCGTACTTTTAGATCCCTTCTTAGTATTGCTAATAAAATATGGGCACACATATCAATTGAAGCTCGTACTTAGTTACTTTTCACACTTTATAGGTGACTACTAACAATAAAACACTAGTATAATATAAAGGGTGAATCACGACCAACAGGATGTAGGTTTATAGCGAAACGGTAAAAGTTTTAAAATGTTTGTCACTTTAGTAGTTTGTACATTAATATATATTTTGAAATATACAGGATGTTCTAATAAAGTGTAGCGTATCAAAGTTATATTTTTTCTTAAAGGGGCACCCTATATTTCATTACATTTTCTGATTGCCCCTAAAAAATAAAATACTCCTTCATAATGGTTCCCTATACCTAAATACAGAGGATTCCGAGTTATGCTGACTTTTTTTAAAATGTAAACATTTCGAAAAAAATTAATAACTCATTGATATAACAAATTCTAGCAAATTTTCTCTTACATCCAAATAGTTGGACATTCGTTGAATGTATTCAACCATTGAGTACTAAACATCTCTTTACAGGGTGTTCAGAATTTTCAGTTTCATTATTAGATCATTCAATGTGTAATAACGGGCTTATTTTGAATGGAACACCCTGTATTTCAATAATTCACCATGTTCAAAAAAATGTCCTCTTTTGAATGGTATAAGAGTGTCCTATACCTAGGTATTATACTTTTCGTGCAGTTTACAATTTTCTTAAATTGTATGGTAAATCGATTTTAAAACATCTGCAATTCTCTCTAAATTTTAAATTAATGATCTTGGCATAGTTGTTGTAAAAAAACAGTGAAGCTGCTAATAAATATGTACACTTGTAGTTGCTGAGGTACACTAGCTCTTTTTTTACCGATAAGTATTTGAGTACATAATAAAACAAAAACACATTTTTAATAAAGCAAATACATAAATACTACAAAACGAACAACAAATTATTAAAAGCAAAAAATTAAAAATTATTATAATAGATGCTCAAAATGCTAGCCATCTTGTGCAAGGCAACACGTGAACCTATCGACTGTTATAGACGCGAAAGCGTTCGAAATTTCATATCGTCTGGAGTAGTAGGGGGTGTAGCATACACAATATTTTTAATATAACCCCATTTGAAGAAATCCATCTTGGTCAATTCTGGTGACCTAGCTGGCCAATTATAACGACCGCCTCAACCTATCCATTTATTTCTAAATTTTCTGTTGAGGTAGTTCCTAACAGCACGTGAAAAGTGAGCAGGAGCTCCGTCCAATTGTAGCCACATTTTCCTTCGGATGCTAAGTGGTAGGTTTTCGAGAAGGATCCAGAAGTCTTTCTTCAAAAAACTCAAAAATTTTCTTCCATCCAGGTGTCCGTCAAAAAAATACGGGCCGATAACATACTCGCCCACAATCCCTCCCCAAACGTTTACACTCCATCGGTGTTGGCGATCAACAGTACGGAATAAGTGTTTGTTTGCTGTATCGTAATAATGAAAATTATGTCTATTTACTAACCCATTATTGTGGAAAGTATATTCGTCAGTAAACAATACATAATTGAAAAAATCAGGATCTTCTCCAACTTTATCCAAAGTCCATAAAGAAACATTGAAATGTTTATCATATTCCTGTTGTGTCAATTGCTGGTGTAGTTGAATATGATACGGATGGTAGTGATTTTTCATGAGTATTCTACCCACACTCATTTGACTTATTCCTAATTCACTTGTAATTTTTCTAGATTTGGTATTAGGATTTTCCGTAACAGACAGCAGTACATCAAATTCGTTGGCGTTGTCGCCAGTAACTGGTTTAGTTTTCTCGTATGAAACGCTACCAGTATCACGGTATCTATTGAGCAGTCTTTGACAAACATTTCAAAACTTTTACCGTTTCGCTATAATCCTCCATACCGTTGGTCGTGATTCACCCTGTATATAACCTAACACAAAGTATTTGGCTGCATGGATACTTCCAAACGCCATAAAACCATAAAAAAAAACAATAAAACACGTACGAAGCAATCGTAGATTTCATGTTAAATATATCGGAATTATATTCTACATTTTGTTTTATACAGAGTATTTCAATGTAAACCATCCACCCCACATAATTCTGAAGGCGTCACTTTTATGAAAAAATGAAAAAACATGTCAAAAATCATATAAAGGGGGACGGGTTTTTGCTCATATGTAGACGTTATAACCCCCTCTCCCCTATGGTCACCCGATTTAACTTTTTTTATGGGGATATCTGAAAATCAAAATTTATTCTACTCAGTCAGCAACTATAGATGATTTACGTCAGCGAATTATTCAAGAATGACGACAAATAACCCAAGAAATGTTACATAATAGTCAATAATTTAGTATTGTTTTGCTGATTTGTTACGAATTCAAATGTTACTATTAGTAAATGGGAATTATCCGTAACTCCCAACTGATTGATTTTTAACTTATGTATTATACATTTTTGTAATCCTCTTGTAGAGGAGAATCCAACAATGCAATAATGTATAGGGTGTTACATATAAAAAATTGGAAGTGGAGACCATAGGGGGAGGGGGTTCATTCATTCATTCATAAATTTGGGTTGTGCTCATCAGCCCAGGCACTTGATCTGAATCTTTGTACCATTTCCCATGTTATCTACTTCCATTCCAGAAGCTTCGTGTCTTCTATAAAGGTCACTGGTTTGGCTGGAGGGATTTTCAGTAGTTGTGATGGTTGTATAACTTCCTCTCCAAAGTGCTTCCGTCTAAATTCTTGTAAGTCCTCGCAGAAGCAGAGTATGTGAGTAGGTGTTTCATCATCAAGTTCACATTTTTTGCACATAGGTTCACTAACTTTGCCCATATTGTACAGATGTTTCCTCAAGGTGCAGTGTCCATTCACCAGGTCGGTAACTGTCTTCAAATGTCTCTTACCCAGTTTCAGTAGCCTGGTTGAGAGTACCTTGTCTACCTTGTTCAGTAAACTCTTTGTATGAAGGTGCCCTTGTGTCACCCTCCATTTGAATTGGTGTTCCCTATCTAGCCAGTTTCCGATTTCCCCTCTCATGCAATCTTTTGTGATTCCACAAAACGGTTCCGGACCTATGAAGTCTCCTTTAGAGCCTTCTTTAGCTAACTGGTCCGCCATTTCATTACCTGCAATCCCCTCATGTGCCGGCACCCATATTAGAGACACTTTGTTGTCTCTTGCCAGCCTGTTGAGGGATTCTTTGCAGTTTTTCACCAGTCTAGTCCTAGTTGTAGGATTACTGATAGCCTTAAGCAGAGCCTGGCTGTCAGTGAATATTTCAATTTTTTGTCCGGTATATCCTCTTCTGATGTTTTCATCAATACAAGCTATAGCGGCAATCGTCTCTGCTTGAAACACGCTAAAGAGGCTAAAGAACATTCTCTTTCTAGGTCCTTTTATACCAGCCCCAGTGCCATGGTTTGTTTTGGAGCCATCGGTGAACCAGATGATTTCTCCAGAATTACCTGGGTGCATCACCTGTTCCCTAGATGGGATGATGATATTCACTCGCTCAGTGAATATATTCTCTGGTGTCATGCTATCAAAACTCATGTGAAATATGGGTTCGTCTAGTAATGTCCCAGTTGTATCAGTGTGTCATTCTCGAACATTGTTCGGGGACTATAAGTTTCCCGATTTCAGCCTAAGAATTGCCATCATTGCCTCCGCCCTTATAAAAAGTTCTAGAGTAGGAAGTCCAATAAGGGCTTCCATTGATGCCGTCCCCGTGCTGTTCGTTGCCCCGGTAATACCAAGAAGCGCTTGTCTTTGGATTGCAGTTAACATATTAACTGCAGAGGACACTTCTGTCCTCCTCCACCAGACTATTGTTCCATAGGTGATCGTTGGCCTTATCACAGTTGTGTAGAGCCAGTGAACCACCTCAGGTCGTATTCCCCAGGTTTTGCCCATAACTCTTCTGCATTGCCAGAAAAGCCTAGTCGCCCTGGTAGTAACTTTTTCCAGGTGTGCCTTCCAATTCAGTTTGGAATCAAGGGTCACTCCCAGATATTTGACTTCTTTGGATATTTCTAGTTCTTCTCCGAACAACAGTACTCTACCCTACGGGAGAACTCTTCTATTCGTAAAAGCAACTAGTTTTTTTTTGGATTAACTGAAAAGTCCTCTGTAAGGAGGGAGGAGGAGGGGGTTAAAGTTATAAGGTCTACATATGAGCTAAAAGACGTCCACCTTTATACGTCAAAGTGTTTTTCATTTTTTCGTAAAAGTGACGCCTTCAGAATTATGTGGAGTGAATAGTTTTCATTGAAATGACGATAAAATATACTTTTTTATTTTCAGATTCACACTCGTCTCTTATAATGTATCCTTCAACGTTACCATGGCTAAATAATAAATTCAACAAATTAACTCTAGCTACTTTTGACGACGAAGGTAGATGTATTGGTCAAATGGGATCATGGACTCTTAGTTATTAAGTCTTTAACTGTAAACATTTTTTATTAATATTAGAAATTATAATTGTATAAGATTATTAAAAAATTTCCAATATTAGTTCTACAATAGTACAATGTACGTTGCTTGGTAACAAACCGACACGGATAAATGTCAAAAAGATGTAGAAAAATGTCAACCAGAGCGTTGTTTTCGATATTTTACCATGATTGTTACTTGAATTTTTCAAAATCTGTTGCCAGCATTTAATTTTTGGTTTTTTTTTTAATTCAAAGGACTATGCTTCCATCTTATGGAAAATAAAAGACCTCTCAAATGCGGATATATTGATATCAACTTATTCGTCTTGAAAAATAGAACATTTGATAACATTGCGCCAATGTTGTAATTTAATTAATAAACCCACAAAATCAGTTCATTTGTCAGAAATTTTCGATTCGATTACAAAATCTAACCATTCAATAGGACTCCACCTTCTGCGGTGAAACAGAGTCGGACTTGTGAATATAGTTGTACATACGATGAATACCAGTTTCGTTGAAACAAAATAATAGGATTATATTTTTCAGTTGTATAAAAATATGATAGATTGCAATCAAATTATGTAAAAAAGTTACATCTCTCAATTGACAATCTAACATCTTTACATAAGTTTGTCATTTTGTAATAGTTTATTATAACGTTTTCTATATTATAATAGGTACATTTAATAACTGACCGACACGTATTTCGTAAACAATTCCGGTACAAATGAATTCCCGTCAGGATTCTTAATGACTATAAAATACACATGAGTTCCCGTCCGACACTTGCAGGTATTTTAATCCCGCACTCGAATTGCCGTCCAGTTTATTTAATCCGCTCACAGGTAAACTAAATAGTTTTGAAAATTCCAGTAAATCTTAATACCTATTCGTAATCCTGAATTCTAATGAAAAAGTTGAATAACCTATTGGGGTGGCTAGGGGGTCTGTCAGTACTAATTGCTATGAATATATTTTTCTATTATATTAAGTTGTCATTTTCGAAACGGCAGTTTATTGATATACATATTTCCGAACGTTTGTTGTCGTACGCTATAGTGATACACAAAATGCTTGAAGTAATACTAAGTGAAAAGGGTAAACCCTTTCTGGTTAGGTTATATGTTAGGTTAGGTTAGGTTAGCTTCTTTACATGTATGTATTCATGACTCAGTTCAGTAGTAGTACGCAATAAAATTGTAGAATTAAAATTCCGTATTTTATTCCAATAATGATATCATATAAAATAATATCGTTTAATAGTGCCAAATATAAGACATTTATAACTATTTCTTATTTCATACATCTGAAAACGGACCTCCCTTAAAACTTTTACTGTTCACTTATTACAATATGCAATAAATACATAGCTAGATATCAGATGATTCAGAGAATTTACCGTAATTACCATAAACACCTTTTAGACAGGTCAGTTTTCACCCTGACGGGAACTCGAGTGACGGCTTAACGTATCCTAATTATGGAACAGGTAGACTGGTTGACTGTAGTTGACGCTGCTGATCGAACTATACCTAATCATGAAGAAATATAATGTGGCAAATTAGAGTTCAGTTAACAGTGCTTTTTATGTCACGCAAGGGAAAACACTCATCGCCATCAAAATATATATATCACAAAAACCGACTTCGATTATCAAAAAAATACAAAAATTAAACAAAACCCGGCTTCGGCTATCAAAAAAATACAAAAATTAAACAAAACCCGGCTTCGGCCATCAAAAAAATTTAATAAAGCAAAAAGGCGACTTTAGCTACCAAAAAAATATAAAAACCGGCTTAGGCCAATAAAAATTTTTTTTTCAGCTACACTTCGCGGATAGAAGGTAATGAGGTACTCAGGCACTGCCTGTGGGGGGAAGGTGGAGCGCGTAAAAGGGGATACTCTAAGAATTATACATTATCTTTTAGTATCACCCTTTACGTCGGGTTCATTACCTACACACATTTCACAAGCATTTTTGTATTAACAGTTTATAGACATTTAACATCTTGCATATAAAAAAATCTTTTCCGCATCCATATCCTATTTTTTTTAAAGAGTTACCGATGCCAACAAATACACTACAAAGAAAAAAGAAAATATAAAAATTAACTGATAAAATTAGGTCAGTTCAACCCTGTCTGGTTTTATTTATTCATTTATTATCACCGCTGATATCCTTACTTCGTGGAATCTGTAATAAATGTCTATTTACGTATTTTCTCTCTGTCTTACTCATACAATCTCCGTAAGCGATTTTAAAAATAATATCATTAATTGTGGGTTTATTAATTAAATTACAACATTGGCGCAATGTTATCAAATATTCTATTTTTCAAGACGAATAAGTTGGTATCAAAATATCCGCATTTGAGTGGTCTTTTATTTTCCATAAGATGGAAGCATAGTCCTTTATTGTGTCTCAGCGACTATGGCTATTGACACGAGCAATTTTACAATTATTATAAAAAATATATACATACAAAAATAGCGATATAAATTATAGTTTATGAAGAGGTGCACTTCCTTGAGTAATTGGATTTTGATGTTGGATTTGAGCTTTAACTGGAATAGTCTGGCGGTGTACAGTTGATGACATTCGATAAGTACATGCTTCACTGTAAGTGAAAATTGGCAGTTCTGACTAAGTATATTACTAGATATCATTGAATAACTAAGAGTCAGTTTTGTGTGACCGATTCTCAGTCTTCTGACGATGACCATTTCTTTTCTTGACACGCCGGGGAAGGTTCGTTATAAAGTGCGGGCTGAATTTCATGGAGAGTTGTATTCTCCAGTGTTCTCCGGAGGTTTTGCTATGATTGTCTAGATTTTCTTTTGATAAAAGATTTAAGGTCGCTGTAAATTTGAATGCTGGCTGTTGGAGTAGTGGATGAATCAGCTTCCTTTTCGAGGCGATTAGCGAGTTCGTTGCCGGTAATACCGATGTGTGAGGGAAACCCCCTGTTATATCTTGGGAGAGAGATTCTTGGTAGGAATCATGTACGTTTTGAACCAAGGGATGGTTGGTGATGGCTGTAGCTATGATTTCGAGTTTATGATTTATTGAGTTGGAAATAGGGTTCTGAAGAAGAACAAAATTATCTCGGGTTGAGCGATGACGTCGAAATCCGGACTGAGCATCAGTAAGTATGTTGTGTTTGCCAAAAAAAGCCTGGTAATGATCATCTTTTCTATAAGTTTGCATATAGTGCATGCTAGTGATGTAGGTCCATACGTCTTGGGAGATGCTGGGGACTGATGAGGTTTTGTTATTGGGATGATGGAATCGCGCCATTGGGGAACTTATGAGCAGTCCATATAAGGTTGTATAGGACAAGCAGTTTGTGGAGGCATGGATTGGAGAGTTTTTCAGAAATATATATTTGGGCCTGCGGCAGTGTTTTTGCAGGAAGCGAGCACAAAAGATTCCGAGTAAGTAAACTGAGCATTGAGAGAGTGGGTTTATAGTTTTATAATGTATTAGAAACGTTGGGTTTATTCGTACACTTGAATTTTTCAAAAAAGCTCAGGTAAAGTTATCATTATCTGGTAATACGTAAGTGACACGTCGAAAACTCATATTGTGGGAGTATTCATCACCAGGAGCATTACATTCAATAAACGAAACTGGAGAAGCGAGTTGAAAACCAAGGACTTTTGAGTGCTCTTTCTAATAGGGAATGGAGATGGAAGGACAAACATTGGAAATTAAGATACGTTTGACGGGGTTATGAGTCTGCGGATTGGGACTGGTGTGGAGTTTATGATGATATTGGAGTTATTTTTAAGGAGGTCATCTACTTGCGATATTGAGGAAAGATATATGCATATGCGATTATTTGAGATTTTGGATGCAAAAGTTATATTCTTAGGAGTAACAATGTCACCTATAGCTTTGATATAATCGAAGAGGACGGAGTTAGGGACTGAATGCATGACTATTGCTTGTTCTCTTTTCCGGAAAGAAGGTGGAGACGGATTAGTGATTGTTTCTGCAACATATGATTTTGTATTGGGGGCTCTGCTTGAGGAAGGCAAAATTGGCTGAATGGGTTGAGATGAAGAAGTCGAGGGATTGTTTATATTAGATTGAGAAAAGTTAGCGATTGGATGCATTTTTGTGAATGGCCCTGAATGCCAAATCCACTACACGAATTATTTCAGGAGTACCAGCGAGGGCAGGATGGGAAGATATAAACAGTTCTTACTTTAAAAATGAAAATTATAGACACGACGCTGTATATTGAAAACCACTATTTGAATAAAAAGTTTCAGTTCTAATTAAAAATCACTTATTATAGATTTTTATTCACATTAGAATAACGTTTAAATTGAACTCGTGAAAAAAAACTGATAAACAAACAAGATATCTAATAGGCCGCTAACAGTAGACTAATTATTGATTTAGTTGTGTTTATATCGCGAATCGATTGCCAATGCTATAAACATATTTTGTGCACGAGTTTTAAATTATTGTTTCTTTATTGAAGAAATTATGCAGTGTAATATTTTCAAATATATAAATGACAAATTAACTGCTTATTAATTTAATTTAGGTTATTTGTTGAAAGTTGTTTATTATGTACGATGTACAATATACAGAGAGAGTCTGTTATTTGGAATAAATTCAATAGTTCAATAGATTTTTTTTTGGAAAATGGTCGGACCCGTCGATTAGTATTTCCAATCGCGATTTTTTACAAACAATTATAACGTATACGTCTCAATTTAGAGATATGGCGTCATCATTGATTTTGTTAAATGGCAACACTGTCATTTTGATGGCTATTTTAATAGAGAGTAAAGTTGTACATAACTGCCAAATATCAAACTTTGATTCTCTATCAATTACAAGATAACGAAAAGTAACAAAGCTATGAAAAACAAGTAATCAATACATGAATTTAACTATTTCAAATAAGCAAATGCCCATAATGTTATCCATTGACTATTTGACAATATCCTAAACGCGATCAAAATTAGTTTGAACATTTCTAATGACTTGGGGCGAAATTAATCTACACTTATTTCTTATCCGCGCTTTTAGCTCCTCAACATTTGCCAGTTTGGTCTTAAAAACTTTGCTTTTAAAGTACCCTCATTAAAAGAAGTCCAAAGGATTGAGATCTGGGGATCTCAGTGGCTATTTAATGGGTACCCCTCTACTTATCCATCTGCCTGAAAATACAGCATTGAGATACTCACGAACAGAAGCCGAATTCTTGACTAAGGGAGTAGATCTTTCCGAGAGAACACTCCCTCGGTCAAGAATTCGGCCCCCGGTCTTTCGAAATGACGCACCATCTTGTTGAAACCAGATATATTCGGGACATTAGCATGTACAGGGTTAGGAAACAAATTAGCCAATTGCGGCACTAATTCCTCTTGCAATAATTTCAAATATCGTACTCCGTTGAGAGTTTCGTCAAAGAATATCGGTCCTATAACTTGATTTCCTACAATCGCTGCCCAAAACATTCACCTTTTCTGGGCGTGTTGGGTATGGCCTTCCCTAATCCACCGTGGATTCTCATACGCCCAATATCGATAATTCATACATCACCATGTAACATAAACGTAGATTCATCAGAAAACAATGTTCTCTACAAGAATGTTGTTCGTATCTAGTTGATCCATAATTTGTTCACAAAACTGCAGTCTTCTATTATGATCATCTTCCAGTAATTCCTGAAGGATTGTAAGTTTGTAATGATGCAATTTATGTGCTTTAAGAATTCGTGCACCTGACAACTGGCTAATTTATCATTAGATATCTGCCTCTTAGAGATATTAGGATTTTCTTGAACAGATAGTAGATATCTTCACTAAGGGCGGATTGTCGATGAGTACTTGCTTTCCTTACATGCCCATTTTCCCTAAATTGTCTTTCTATTTTACTTACAGTACCTACTTTGCGGTATGGGTGGCACGTCGGGATATTTTTCTCTAAATAGATGCGTAACTTCCGTTTGTGTTCTTGCTCTGTCTCCATATCCAATCATTTGTAAAATTTCAATATTGTGCATTTCAGTTAAATAAACCATATTGAAAGATTTCTCGAAAAGAACTGATTTTGCTAATAATCGGTATTTTTAAAGTTCAACACATTTGTTGACTTATGAAAAACCACTGCAATACCATCTTTTTGTTTAATACCTAGACTGCTGGTTTTTTTCATAAAATGATAATGTAGTTGTCCAAGTCTCAAGAAATGACATTTTCCAATTTGATTTTTCTTTCAATATTAAGACATTAGAAATGTTCAAAACGAATTTCGATTACGTTTAGGATATTGTCAAATAGTCAATGGACAACATTATGAGCATTTGCTTAATTGAAATAGTTAAATTTATGCATTGATTACTTGTGTTTTCCATAACTTTGTTACTTTGTGTTATCTGGTAATTGGTAAGGAATAAAAATTTGATATTTGGCAGTTATGTACAACTTTACACACCCTATTAAAATAGCCATCAAAATGACAGTATTGCCATTTAACAAAATCAACGATGACGTCATATCTCTAAATTGAGACTCCCTGTATACATTATTATTGTATGAAAAAATCGCGATTGGAAATACTAATCAACGGGTCCGAGCATTTTTCAAACTATTGAATTTATAGCAAATTACAGACCCTCTCTGTATATCTATAATTTTTAATATAAAGAGGTATTATAACTTTCACAGATAGTTGTCATTATTGAAAATAGTCAAAAGTCGATGCATGGGAAGCTTTATATTGAGTCATAAGTAAGTGTGATTAAAATTATATTTCCGTCGACCGTGTATTAACATATGCTATTAACGTTCTCAAAATTAGACAAAATCATACATTAATGACCCCCATTAATGCATGATTTACCTACAGTAATCAACGATTTTCTGCAGGCAACCCAACGCACATCTTATACATTATATTTATATTGACAGTTACCTGTGGTGTAGGCAACCAAACATACAATAACGTCTTCAAAAAATGAACCCTAGTATAGAATACTTCTTTTTGACTTACCCATCGTTTTATTTTATTATTCTACAAAATTATAATAATTATTAGTGTTGAAAGAATGAAACATCCAAAATATAATGTAAGAAAAACGAAAACAGTGACATTTGAACTGGCGACCTTCTCTGTGACATTTCAATGTCATTATTTAATTTTGACAGTACTTACCTATGAAACAAATAAATATTTTTAGTTTTTAAATATTGAGAAAAACGAATACAACTGATACAGTCGACGGAAAAGCTTTGTAACTAACACGAGTATTAAAAGGGCAATTAACAATCTCGAACATTAACGCACTCGCTCTGCTCGTTCGTTAAATTATCTCAATTGTTAATGGCCCTCATTAATACACTTGTTGGTTAAATAACTATTATATGATTATCATTTTATGATAAGGACAACTTCGGACAACTTCGTGGAAACATTACGCATAAAGTACTGGATTGTATTTTAACGAATAGTGGTCACTGAGAATCCCGGGAAAAAGGAATATCGGGGCGTTCAAAATTTGGTGCTACAGAAGAAATATAGAGGATGGGATAAATCATTAATTCCTCATATTATTCGGCTGCTACCTGAAGCTCAACAATGATCCATTTGAATCGCCAGAAAATAAGTAATTATTTATATTTAACATTCAAATATTCCTTTTTGATATAAGAAAAAATTAAATTTTCGAGAATCAGGGATACATGCAATTATTCAAAACTTTGCTTTGCTTTTTTCATCTGATGAGGATTATTGCTAATCACTTAATAGTCTGTTTCACATTCTTTTTTGACTCTAGCAAGAAATTTCGACAATGTATGACATGAATTAATTTCATTTGGTTAAACAGCACTCACAACTTTGGATTACTATACAACTAAGTCTTCAAAATAAAGAAAGAAAAATCAGAGCATGGAATCTGCACATGGAACAAAAGATTTAAAATTAAGTAAAACGAAATAAAATCACTGTATATAAACTCTATTAAAAGCATCCAATTTTTACCTAATAGAATAAGTCCAACATATGTATTAGAAATTAGGTCGCAATTCCATTCTGTCTATACATGATACAATATTATTATATAAGCAAATTCTAAAACTAGTGTGGATGTGGATGTGGATATACACAACTTTGAGGATGTAGCAGAGGTATCAGCAACCAGATTATACATCGATTTTAAAACAAAGTACTATGGAACTATGTTAGTGGTAATCAGAATATAGAATTTGACTAAAATTTTAGTTAGCAAAAATGTGCCATAAATCATATGAATATATTGCATAAAAACGACTGGCATGAAAAAAAACTATTTTTTTCCTACGATCACTACCCAAAATAGGCTTTTGCACACTCAAATCTAACCGCAAAGTTGATGCTTTCCGCGAGCTGTCATAATTTGACATTATTGGCGCTCTTAAGCAGAAAGTAACTTTGGCACACGCCTAATTTTATATATAGATAAAAGAGAGCTAGTAGTTATTTTAATATAAACTGTAGAATAAATAAATATTTTAGTTGATTTTCTAATATGTTAAAGCATCCAACAGTATTTTCCGTAATAATTTAATGAGAAATTGGGAAATCTAAAAAATATCTGACATTAATGTAATAAGTGTTGCCTACGTACATAGGTACATGAAACTGCAATCTGGAAACTGCTAAATACAAACAATGGCAATAGGTAGGCAACACAACATACTTGCAAATAACTTACGGATTATAAGAATCAAGTATGTCTATGTCAAAGAAAGAACCTAGTGCATTATCACTGAAATATTTCTTGAGATAGTTCTGTGCTGTGTAATTGTATTAATATTTTACTATAAGTCAGTAAGTACTTAAAAAAACAAGAAAAATGGATACAAGTGATACTGATTTTTCAAATACACCGCCAGATATTGTCGAGGCGGCCAAAAAAGTCACTTTAAATCTACTTCCGGAGAAATCCAAATTAAAGAACGAAAATGAATATATAGTCTATTTATAAGTTGGTGCAGATCCAAAAAAATTAAAAGATATTCAGAAAATGTGTTATTAACATATTTTGGGGAAAAAGCAGCAACATTAAAGTCGTCAACCCTGTGGTCCAAGTATTCAATGCTAAGGCAAATATTGAAAATAAAAAACGACATTGACATTAGTCAATATGCAAAATCGATTGCATTATTAAAAAAAAATCTGTCGGTTATAAAGCAAAAAAATCTTTAACTTTATCCAAGGAGCAGGTGGAGGAATTTATTCGCATTGCACCCGATGAAGACTATTTATTGAAAAAGGTAATAAATAATTATTATTTTGGTGTGATCGTAGAAAAAATCTTGTGTGTCTTTCGAGCAGAAAGTCCTTTGGTAGTCTCGACAGATTGCCTTTCTTTCTGTCTCGACTGCCAAAGTACTACTTTCTGCTCTTGATACACAAATAGCTATTTTTGTCACAAACAGCCACTATAAAGAGTTTAATATGTCGAAAAATTCAAATTATTTGATGCTTTTGTAAGGGCATTGCTATTGGTTGTGACGTCGAAGAGTATGTTTTCAGTACTGCGCGTGCGTCCATGACTCATTTTTCTGCTTTTTCGAATTTCCTCGGTTCCTAATTTTGTTTATATATGTATTTTAATTACCTATACCATTGAGAACCAGTACTTTTCACGTTGTATAAAAAAAAATGCTTATAATAAATTACTGAAAAACATTCACGTGTTGTAAAACACATAAACATTAAAAAAATAATAGTTTAAAACTATTATCACGCTTTACAAAATTTAAAAAATAATTTTCAAAGAACAGACCGTTCACTAAGAAGCAACAACTACTTCTCGGGCTATATGCCCCGACAGACATTGAATTACACTTCTAAAGTAAACGGGGTTGGTATATCTGTAAGATAGAACCAACCATTCTGGTTTGCGATTAGAAGAAATAATTTGTAGACCGGCTTTGGCGTATTTGCGCCTCATCAGTACAAGGTAGATGCAATTCGTCCAGAAGCCCTGAAAGCATAATCTTGGACTAGAGACTACGTTGATACCACACCAATACATTAACCTCAGTTAAGGAAATGCTAATAGTGCGATATCAGCGACATCTCCAGATCTAATCACAAACCAAAATTGTATATCGACAAAAAATCATCTCGGTTTTGTAGTTATTTACTTAATTACAGTTACCTGTAAAATATGACAATTTCTTACAGGTAACTGCAATTAAGTAAATATAAACATTATACTATGTATTCTCTTTTATATGAGACATCATCCGTTTTATACTAGGATTTTTGTCGAAAATCACTCTACTTGCATGCTCTATTGCTTGGCCTAGGAATATATAACGAATCCGATATATTTGTTCAGTGTTGCCAACACAGTACAAGGAACTGTACTTCGTAGGTCTAAAGAATCACATATTTGTTGACAAAATCCCTCCAGTTTCGAATAATGTTACAGCTTCATAATATACAGATTGCGAAAATCCCTTTCTTACAATGCGACTTATACAAGTACGACAAGGAAAATATGAGCAAAACTACGTGAAAGAGAGAGAAGGCTTGTTAGCCCAGCGATCACTCCCCTCTACCAAAACAGTTGGGCGTGTGTTCATCGCCCCACTATTTCAACCGCTGTTGCCAGAAGCTCAGATTAATTTGTACAAATGATATTTTTGTCTCGTTATCGTTAACTTTTTTTCGAGCTCATGCACTATTAGGTAAAATTAAACACTTTCATCCGGTAACAGTGTCCTTTACATAGAGAACTCGCATTCAAACTACTCCTATCGATGAGTAGTCGTGCACGACCACTCTCACATGTTACGGAATAGGGCCCCTGGGCATCATACTCATTGACGTAGGCAGGTTTGGCGCGCTATTATATAGGTCGTTCGATATTATTTTAAATAACACGGAACTTTAAACTATGTTTTCCAAGTTAATATTGATTATAATTATAAAAAAATCCTTGGAGATAAGGTTTTTTAGACGCCACTTAATGATATTATTGAATACAAAAAATTGGAAAGTTTCCTGGTCTTGGACACGCGATTTTGCAAGACCTCTTAGTTGAACGATCTGCTTTGAACCGAGTGGCAACCAACTTAATCTTTCTAGTTTTTCATTCTCGTTCATGTAACATCTTCTGCATATTATATTATTCTATTGAACCAAGCGTTGTGTAACGGTTTCAATTCAACATTGGGTATAGGAGAGATCTTTTAACTTTGACCATACAATTTTATTGAGATAAATAGTACTTATTAATGTAAAGGAAATCCACCACTCACCTTGTATATATTGCTCTAATACCATTTACTAAAATAATTAATAGTTAATAATCAATAGTTCAACATCATTGCCCAAACTTTATTTGGTTATGTTTACATTTTCTGACAATGTATTAATCTTTGATAAATTCTCAAGAGGCCTTCGACCTATTAAGTCAAGTTCAATGAACTATACAGCTACTTGTTACATTAACCTTTGACCTGCTCACCTGTTGCTAAGGGTAAATAAATAGAAGAAGACCGACCTTGACCTTGTGAGGCTTGGACTGGTCCATAATCCTCCATTCTTGTGCTGGTGCTTTTCAAGAGGTCACATGAATTGTGCTCTTTCGAAGTTACTTCGGATTTAGCCCAGGTACAATCGTAATATGTTAGGAAAATTTAGTGATACCTTAAGTGGTTATTTAAACGCATCTAGCGGATTTCCTCCTAACAGGAAAAAGGATATTACTTTGAGGTCACCTTCCATCCATGGTAAGTACCCACTCTTCTCTCTTATTGACCTAGGCATCATGGGAGTTTCGTATTTCAGTTCTCTTATTCGTCGTCTTATTCGTCGTTTTATTCATCGTCTTTTTCATCGTCTTATTCACCGTCTGGTACATCATCTTATTCACCCTCCTGTTAACAGTCTTCAACAACATCTTCAGTCTTTTTCACTGACTGCGTGAGACTTTTCTTCATAGACCTTTTCCTAGTCTGTAACAAAGCCGTGTAAGTTACGCAAAAAGAATACGAGTGGCAGGAAACTTACCAGTAGAGGATCAGCCCCCTTCGTCCAGCTCCTGCGACATATTGGAAACACACCACCTGATACATTCCAAGTAAGATCGTTTATAGTACTGTGCTGTGCCTGCTGCTTGTAGGTGTCTCAGATAGTTTGTCAACAACTCTATCAGAGTTTACTGTTATACTTCATTGCTCAATCCGTTAGGAAGTTGAACCTACATAAATGTAACCTATTGTGACAACTGCTCATAGATATTTCCTAGTTAATAATTGAAATACTAACCCCTCAGTGTAATCCAAAAGTATACTCTTGGAAGCCATTCTACCATCTGGTATATTAGTACAATGTCATTTATACTGTACATTTTAACCATCAGCGGTGCCCACTTGTACATATTACTTTTAAACATAATCATTTTATATTTTAGTTTTGTATTAGATTAGTTTAATCTTTAACAACGTGCTATCGATTGTCACTTGACAGCGACAGCTGAAAGTAGGTCAACGGCGTGAGCCACCTTCTATTAGACCTACTCTACACCTAAAAAACTGTAGGGCATAAAAGTGAGTGACTATCAAATATTCAGTAAACGTAAAATAATTTGGTGAAACCGTTAAATAATTGTCTTTTATTTTACCTCGACCCCTCTCCGTTGAGAAACCGGCAATCATTATCTATTTTTTAAGAAACCCCCCCCCCATTTTGTCACCTCAACTCCAGTAAAGGGAGAAAAGGGGGTGACAGTTGAAATATTCATATCCCTACCAAATATACTTGCTTCTTTTTAACACATTGTCACTTTTGGAACATTTGACCAGAGTTCCTTCCTTGTTCCTTGTACTTTATAATATGGAAATATAGTAAGTAGGTAAGTATATCCAAAATCTTCAAATTAGAGGAACAGCAAAAAAAGCCGAGGCGCGTATTCATCTGCTCCAGAATACCTGATTGAATGTATGGATATTCCAAACTTTTATTGATGGATTTGCATGACCAGTAGATAAAGAGAGCGTTATGTTTAGCTTGTCACTAACATTGGGTCGATTTATTGGTCTTCGATCTAAATTTGATGCGCTGGTTTCCGGTGTGAGTGAAGAACAAAATGAAACGAGGAGAGTTTAACGATAACATCGTTAAGAAGTTTATTTGTGTTGTAATTGTGCATATTTAAATATTAGATATAAAAAAATATTTTGCATTTTATCCCTTTTTTGCAAATTTTGTTAACGTTTTCAATATTTTTTCGTTTTACGTGGAGGGGCATAAAATTAACAATAATGTAGTGCATAATGTAGAAAAGTTGACAATAGTTAAGTTCAATCAACTTCGAAGACTTTTGTGGAATTTTCCATAATAAATTATTTAAATATTCCAAGTAATTTTGTGTACTGCATGTTAAAAAATTAGCTTAAAATATTCATTATGCTGAAACACGATTTTTGTGATGAGTATCTTCATTCTAGTTAAATAAGTTTGTAAAAAAGAGAACTGTTGATGTGGTTGCTCCAAACATAAAAAACCTCCCAATTTCAGGGGAATTTTATTTGTTTAGATAGAATTCTGAAAAAAAAATTTCTGGCAATTTATATGTCATTAAAAAAATTGGCGGTTCTTTTATTTTATCGCATAGACTCGTGTACATTTTCATTTATCTCTTCTTAAAACTCCATTCTGCAAAATTTATGTTCTAAAATAATCGATGTCGAAGAATAAAAATATATTATTCTAACGCTTTGACAAGTTTTGAAAAATAATTTTTCCAAAAACAGTGACCGTTCAACAAAGAAGAAACTACTACTTCCCGGGCTACATGCCCCGACAGTCATTGAATTACACTTCTAAGTCAAACGGAGTTGGTAAATCTACAAGATTTAAACCAACCATTCTGGTTTGCAACTAGAAGGGATAACATAACTTGTAGACCGGTTTCGGCGTATTGCGCCTCATCAGTACAAGGTATTAAATAACACTGAACATCAAAATATTTTATTGAAACGAGTGAAATTACCTTTATAATCTATTTCTAAGCAGTGCCTGCTACACACTGACATGTATTTGGAAATAAGTTTCCCAATTTTTAAAATGTTTGCCACACTTTGCAATATTTTGGTTTTGTTGGGAAGCTATGTATTGATACATTTGCATCTTTATACTTATTACATTGCGGCACAGAGCAATATACCTCTGCATTTAGTGATCATTATTAGAGTCTCAATAATATTAATACTTTGCTCACTATACACGTACTCTAATGGCGATTTGGTTCGTTTTACCCATTCCAAGGTTATAAAATTGTGACGGTAGGTGTCGCACCCTTTGCTCGTTTTCGCGAATCATTAAACAAAAATAAAAGTATTCTTCACTTTTTGATAAATTTTTATTACCGTCGATTTATTCTATATATGAACGTCTTATTTACTGTAGTCATATACTTTACTTTAAAACCATCAACATTTTTAGTTTTTCTAATAATGGGTTTAATTTTCCATGAGTGATACTCCAAAAAAATATTTTCTGCAGGTGTATTCTATGTCTCGTTTTGTGTGCATGGAGCATATCTTCTGGATTGTATCCTTTTTTTTGCATCTACCTCTCCACAAAACATTATCGAATTTCTTTTTTTTATGATCATTTCACTTACTTGTCATAGGAAAAAATAAGCTGTCAATTTTACATTTTTCCAGCTCCCTGACAAGCAATAAGTTTATATTTTCCGTGTTTTTTCTTTTACACTCGGAAACTAGCTTTTAACTTTACCCGATGGTGTTTTATTTCAAAAGTTGTTGTTTGTAGGTCCGTACAATTATATTATGTTAATTGCTTACCGATACCCGCCCTCCGCTGAAAATGATATAATCACTATCTATTTCATAATATCCTCGTCCAATAAAATGAGAGTACGTATGCTTAATAATTTTTAGTTTGTTATTCGGTTATTTAGAGATGCTCGTTAAGGAACATTTTACTTAACATGTGACTTTGGAGATAAGTGAAATAATTTTCAAACTTAAGTGATAATACAGTGGGTATATTGGTTAATGTTCGATTATGTTTACATTTAAAATTAAGATTAAGATTAATATGGGCTTATGTGCTTCTAAGAGCCTCTCCACTATGACCTTTGCAGATCTATTGTGTGTGCCTTCATGTTATGCTATAGTCCCTTGTCTATACCCGTCCTTATTACTAGACTCCGTATGCCAAACCTTAGGTGCTGCATATATAGGGAGGGTTCTGGTTTTTCGTACTTTATCGTCGAAAACCTTCGCAGTAGTACAGTATGTGTACTGAGGTTTCCTCATCTTCTTGGCAAAACCTACATATAGTTGTGTCTTCCAATCCAAAGTTATCATATGTTTGTTGAGTCTACAGAGCCTTGTCAGGGGCCCAGTCAGGATCCTGGCTGTTCGCCTATTCTAGTTTAGTGGGATTCCGAGAATTTTGGCGATGGTTCTTGGATGAACCCTTTGATCTGTATCATTCCAGGCGCCTTGACCCGCTATTCCCGAGACTGCTTTTTTATCCAAGTAGGGGAGCCCGGGGCTGGTTGACGCACCAGGTTGGTTGACGCACCTAAATTTTTTTTAAAACAGTACACTTGGCAACGTCGCCGACCGGTTTGTCTTAAAGCCGCCATTAAAAACCACTCTCGAACGTTCGTTTCAGTTTGATTGCATCAGTGGTGTTGTGTACAGTGCGGTTTGTTGTTTTTTGGCAGTGGTAAGTAATTTTTTACTTTTTTACAGTTTTTGTTCTAGAAACTTTATTTTTAAATATAATTGAGATCGATTTGATGCTACATAAAGCTTCAACCGTCCCAAACAAGAACTGTTAAATAGATTTTCTAAGAATAAAATAGTATAGGTGCACATGCACATACAAAAACGTGGTCAGGGGCTGGTTGACGCACACAACAAGGGGTTGGTTGACGCATGCGTCAACCAACTCCGAGTTTAAAATAAAATATTTTAATTTTTGTTTTATATTGTAGCGAGATGCGTTCTCGTAAACGAACATCAGAAAGGGGTATCACTCCACCAGATATCATGCTAAGGGCAGTTAGAGAGGTTAAAATGAACAACAAACCCATCAGGGCAACTGCAAAAGACTTTGAGATCCCGGAGGCAACTTTGAGACGTTTTCGCAAAAAATTTACTGAGGAAGAAATTAATGGTGATGCCGCAATAACGACAAAAGTTGGATATTACAGGAATCGCCAGGTATATTATATTTTAAATTATTTTTTAAAATATTGAAGCTTCAAAAAATGCCTTACGTCTTTTATAGTTTTTAGGTGTTCACAGATCAACAAGAAAATCATTTGGAGGAATACCTTAAAACGGCAAGCGACATATATTTTGAATTGTCTGTCAGAGAAGTAAGAAAATTGGCGTATGATTATGCCACTGCTTTGCTCATTAAATACCCTGAATCCTGGAACGTGACAAAAATGGCTGGAGAGGATTGGTTTACATACTACATGAAACGACATCGTGCTCTTTCGGTAAGAGTTCCAGAAGTAACCAGCTTAGCTCGCGCTTCTAGTTTCAACAGAGAAAATGTTTCAATGTTCTTTGACAACTTAAAAACGGTCCTCAACCGCCTAAAATTAGAAGTAGCACAAATATGGAACATGGATGAAACTGGGATTACGACCGTGCAAAAGCCTAACCGAATTGTTGGCAGGCGTGGATATAAGCAGGTGGGACGCGTAACCTCCCAGGAACGCGACACCTTAGTTACTATGGCTTTGGCGGTATCTGCAATGGGAAATTCTGTCCCGCCGTTCTTTGTTTTTCCAAGGGTTAACTTCAGAGAACATTTTCTCGCTAATGGCCCTCCTGGAGCAGTTGGAACCGCAAATCCTTCAGGTTGGATAAAAAAAGAGCACTTTTTGGAGTTTGCTAAGCATTTTGTCAAGCACGTTGGTTGTTCTAAAGAGAGACCGGTACTACTTTTGCTAGACAATCATGATTCGCATTTGTCTGTAGCTGCCCTTGATTACCTAAAAAGTAAAGGTGTAACGGCGTTGTCATTTCCAGCCCATTGCTCACATAAGCTCCAGCCTCTCGATCGGTCTGTCTATGGACCATTAAAACATTACGTTAATTCAGCCAGTGACTCCTGGATCACTAGCAATCCCGGACGCACGATGTCAATATACGATGTCCCTCTAATAGTTCGAGACTCACTGCCACTGGCAGCGATACCGAAAAATATTATGGCGGGATTCAACAAGCCCTTTCAATAGAGACGTTTTTGACGATCAAGAGTTTTTACCAGGATATGCGACTGACCCTCCCGATCCCGCAGAAACTAATGCTGACAAGGACGTGGTTCCAGTTCAGCTAAACTCGATTATAAAACCACTACCGGGGTGTTCACAGGAACCTGATGATCTTAACCAGCCAGGATGCTCCAAAGATATAGTGTTAGAAAAAAGTCCACTGCCTGGGAAAGAAAACAACATTTCAACTAACAGTTCTATTCAAGAAAAAAATGAGAGCTGGCCTCCTACTGTAAGTCCATTTCAATTGAAACCGCTACCAAAAGCCGGACCTAGAAAGCAGGACGCTAAACCTAATAGAAGAAAGCGTGTGACAGCAATTCTAACTGACACGCCAATAAAAGATGCTCTTGAAGAACAAGAGAAAAATGTAAAGTCTGTTAAAAGAAATATTTGCTCAAATAAGAAGTCCGATGCAAAAGAGAAAAAAACAAAAAAAAAGGAAAATAGTCAAAGACGATGATGAGTCCGATGAAGAGGAATGCTTTTGCCTTTATTGCACAGATAGCTATAAAAATAGTGCCTCATCCGAAAAATGGATGCGGTGCACTAGTTGCGAAATGTGGGCACATGAAGCTTGTGCTGGGGAACCTGGAGTATTCTTTGTTTGTGTAAACTGTAAAAGCGAATAATGACTTATATTTTTTTTAAGCTGTAATATTAAATTTGTTAATTAAGTTACCTTTTTTAGAATTAATGCATCTTTTGTTCTTTGGGAAGTTACCTTTTTTATGTTTGTTCCTTGGGTAGCTGCCATTTTCAGAATTTAATATATATTTTTTTTAATTTGGATTATAACAGATGTTTTACTTTACTTTTTTGTCTGCGTCAACCTACCCCAAGGTATGCGTAAACCAACCCCGGCCCGGGGCTGGTTGACGCAACCTGACATCCATCTTTACAAAAAAATTTATACCTAAACGTTTGCTAAACAAAATTTTTTTCTTGTCTAATATGAAAGATAAAACATTAAACTTTTCTATTTGGTACCAAAAGCACACCAAAACTTAATAATGTGTAAGCTAAAAATAAAAATACAAAAAGTGCGTCAACCAGCCCCGGGCTCCCCTACAGTAGTATTAAAAAAAGGGAACAAGTATGAGAAAGATACGTTAATGTCATCCTATCGTCAAGTCTCCGCCACGTCCGTTTGCCACCCTGGCCACGTCCTCGTCCGACGTTCATTCTATGTTAATTGCGCCTAAAGGCGATTTTCAAAGTTTAAAGTAATCTTTGAGTTCCAAGTCTTAAGATCTTCCTAATGAAATTCACCTCGGACATCCTTCTAGATAAAAAACGTTTTTATATACTGAGTTCTACTAACTCCCAACGGTATTGTGTAATGACAAATGAATATAAATAAACAAATGAAAATATCTAAACAGAACCATTGAAATTATCAGAAGTTTTATTTTTTGGCATCCCAAGTACGTTTCACCAGCTTGCTAGACATCAGGCAACCTATTTCTTACTGAGCTTTATTTTATTGATACCAATGGTTTTTAAAGTAGTCCATTGTCTTTTCTTAAAATGATGATAATTGAAAAAGATTGTCAACAGTAATTCAATGAAACATTATACCAATCAATTTTTTTATAAATATTAGAGGTAGTTATATGAAGCTTATAATGTATGTAGTTCAAAACTATACAATATTTGGAGGCTGTGATTAACGCTCTATAAAATATATTTTAAGAACTATGACCAAGAGTCTAAAGTCTAAATATCACAATCTTTTTGTAGAAAATTCTGGGAGTTTGTTAAGAGAAGCTTGCTGTTTTCACCGTTGTAGAGCCTGTTCATAGATATAAGAAAGTGACTGACTGAATCCTATTAGGAAGTACCCCCCCTAATCGGGTAATAAATTTCATGTCATTGTTAGTTAATAGCTACCCTTCAATAATCCGCTTAATTTACTTTCTCATAACTATGAACAGGCTTTACCATAAATTTCACTAAGGTACTTTCACATGCAAATAACCAAATTTATTCTGTAGAGTAAATTTTATTCACAGGATAAGTAACAATGTTGTCTTTTCACTCACGGATAGTACTATTTTTCACCCTTTTCATAATTTATTCGACGTTTATGGTTATGAATAAGGATTGATTTGACAGATAAAACACACCCAACCTAAGACGTAACCTGAGTTTCCACTCTTGTAGGCCCGTTTGCTTATTTTCCAAAACATACTTTTTCTCTTTTAGTGGCAAACGGATTAACCAACGAACCAGTCCTAGGCCAACTCAATGACTAGGCGAGAACAATATACTGTGGATTCCAGACACACTGGAATTTAAGGAAATTAAATAGCAGATGAACTAGCAAAGAGGGGGATTGAAACACCTTTTTGAGAGTCGGAACCCTTTTGCGGTATCCAGCTCCAATGTAATATTCGAAGAAATAGGCAAAGCCGAAGAAAAGAGAAGATCTGACCATTCGAAAGATCTAGTAGGACTTAGGCAATAAAAGATTCTTCTGGGTGACTATAACCTGTTGAGATCAAATGAATGTATAAGTCAAAGTAAAACTGCACTAAGAGTTTTAATAGGGATCCTAACGGGACATTGTCGCCTGAATGGGCACCTGAAAAAGCTGAAAATATTGGGTGAAGAAGAAACCTCCATCCACATACTTGCGAATTGCACATCAATTCAGAATCCTAGGGAGATTACTGGATAGAAGAGGGACAGTTACCTAAGTTAAAGCCTGCAGATATCCTAAAATTCATCCGGGAAATAGGACTAAAGAAAAGACTTTCCTCAGGAACTAAGTAGAAGTAAGAGGGCACAATAGATTTTTTAGGTCTCAGGGACTGCGACGTTTACAAAACTATGGTCCGTCTGAGGCTTATAATGTTTTTCTAAAATTAATTCTCGTTACCTCTGCCTGATGCTCTCACATATTATCGCCGAGACAATTTTGAGTATACATTTAAATCGTCAGACGAAAATATCGCTGCAAGTCTCCCTGAGGTATAACGAAATTCTATGACTTCTTATTTACGTAGAAATACCAAATCCGTTCTTAGTGATTTTGTTTATTGTAAATAACGATAACGATACGATAAATAAAAAAGTGACGTCTCAAAAAAAGCATGATATAACAAATTTTCGAGTTTAATATTGGGTTGTATCATTGTTTAATAATATCTTAATCAGAAACACATTTATGCAGTGTAAATATTTAGTATTACATACCTGCGCTGCGGCCCGAATACTCAACCTTTTGGAATTTATTATATTGATAAATAGTCCAGTAAATAAATGGTCCCAGAAGCGATTATATCTGCCGGTCCATGAATTTTCCGTGCTTGACTAGTAATTGAACATCCAGAAATTTCACACACCTAATCGCCATTTTGGGAAGACTCCCGGCCCCAAAGTTCGAAAAATTGGTTTCCCGCCAATATCCTAAAATATGGCATTTTGAGAATTTTTATATAGGGGAAAAATGAAGATGGGGTCATTATCTACAAAAATGGTCTTTATGATTTTTGACGAAAACTCGATAGTTTTCGAGATAATGGCCCTCAAGCGGGATCCTTATGTTGAGCTCCCGCTCCGGAGTCGAAAGAGCGGGTTCTTTGCACTTACTCATGATCGGGCGAACAAATTATTCAATATATCGGGTAAAAATGCATATTTTTTTACGATTCAAAATTCAAATGAAAGGGGAAATCCACAGCTATCAAATCCGATGATTCAAAGCCCTTTTTTATATTTCTACCATATTTATAAAATGAGTCAAATATTTTGTAATAACTTTTTTTTCGAGTGTCGGAAAATTACTCATATTTTTCTTAATAATAGACATTTACTGTCGATTTTTTGTTATTACGGGTCCTTTAAAGGTCTTTATTGATCTCAGAAATATTTATTGGCCATCTTTCTTGTCCCTTGATTTTTCAGTTGGTGTTTTCATTTCCAAATTTTTGCTGTTTTTCGAGGTTGGGAATATTTTGCGAACAAACACTGTCTAAAAGTTTGTACGTTATCGGATTGTCTTCCAATATACGTCATTTTAAAGCTGGGAATTTCTCCTTTTTGGTTGTGCCCTCATTTTTTTTCTCAAAATTATGGATTTTTCAATGCGAAAAATATTAATGTTGCGAAAAAAATCATGAGGACCATTTTTGTAGATAATGAACTACTCTGTGTGAAATTTCTGGATGTTCAATTACTGGTCAAGCCCCACCCTTCACGGAAAATTCATTATTTTCAAGATGCGAATGTGTTGTCGGGCTAGTGAGGAAAAAGCAATAGACACCTTTTAGATAATCCTGCTAGCTGAACTTCTAGACACTCCCATAATATCTGATACTGTTATTTGCATATTTCCTGATGCATGGAATCGTAAAGTAAACAATATTTGTTGTAATAGTATAATGCACCCACCTCTAAAAATTAAATAAAGGTTTTTGTTAATTTTATTATTACTGAAGATTTTACAACTTACTTATTAGTAGGTAATGCGATTTGCTTTTCTATTTCATTTAGTAGATACCAAACAGTTTGTTTTTTTAAGCGAAAACGTTGGTAAAAGTCAAGCTCATCACATTTTTCAAAAAAGGCTGTTCTTTTCCTATACACTTTTGGTATTTTAATATAAATAAATTCTTCATCAGATGAACTTGAACTAGATGTTTGAAAATTATTCATATTATGCTCAACGACTAAACTAGCAAACGTAGCTGGTGGCACAAAAAATCACAAATATAAATATTGAGGTTATATTGTAGTTGAATGACACTTTAGCGAGTTAAAGTCGAGAAATCGACACTTTAACCTTGAAGGATATTTTTGGCTTAAAGAATACTTTAAGTTGGTTATGAAATCAATAATATGTATCAACGTATCCTTTAAAGTTAAAGTAGCCTTTATGTTTCTTTATGAAATCTGCCGTTACTACATTGAAGGAGGACCATTTTTGTAGATAAAGAACTACTCTTCATTTTTCCCCTGAATAAAAATTCTCTAAATGCCATATTTTAGGAGATATTGGCGGAAAACCAATTTTTGGAACTTTGGAGCCGGGAATACTCCCCCAAAATGGCGATTACGAGTGTGAAATTTCTGGATGTTCAATTACTAGTCAAACCCCACTCTTCACGGAAAATTCATGGACCGGCAGGATTTTTGTACACTTTGCCTACTTTTCATCCCTCATTTACTGTACTAAAATATGAAACGCGTCGGAGGGTGAGTGAGCTAGAATTTTCACGATATACCGGAAGGGGGATTCTGCAGCGATATTTTTGTCCGACGACATATTAAATTTAATCAAGTTTTTTTTAATTAATAAAAAACAACTATTCGAATTGTAATTTAATTAGCACTAAAATTTAAAATAAAAGCAAATGAATGTTATTAACGAGTTAATTCAGTTGAAATGCGAATAATTATTATAGATTCGAATGAACGTAGTCTGATCCACCATTGTGGCCTAGATGGAACTAATTAATTTTGCTTAGTTTCAGTTCACTGGGCCGGTTCTTTGAACAATTTCAGCCGAAAGGACTTATTTAAGAAACTAAAAAACCATATAATAACCATGAACGAAAAGGTCGAAACCTTCAAAAAATGTGCGATCGAACTAAAAGTGCAGAATATAATATGCACGTTGGTACAGAGGATTAGAAATATACTTTTCATACGTTAGTGACGTCTCAATTTGAAAAATTATTATATTGTGGAGATGTCGCTGATATCGCACTCTTAGCATTTCCTTTACTGATGCTAATGTATTGGTGTGGTATCGACGTAATCTCTAGTCCAGGATTATGCTCTCGGAGCTTCTGGACGAATAGCATCTACCTTGTGCTGATGAAGCGCAAATACGCCGAAACCGGTCTACACGTGATGTTATTCCTTCTAATCGCAAACCGGAATGGTTGGTTCTATCTTACAGATATACCAACCCCGTTCACTTTAGAAGTGTAATTCAATGTCAGTCGGGGAATATAGCCCGAGAAGTAGTTGTTGCTTCTTATTGGACGGTCTGCTCTTTGGAAATTTATTTTTCTAATTTTGTAAAGCGTTTAATAGTATTGAACTATTATTTTTTGGCGTCTATAGATCACGCTTTACTAATATGACAATTATTTACAGGTAACTGTAATTAAGTAAATATTGTTTATTGCCTAATAAACAAGAAAAACTTGTGAAATGTTATTTAAACTAATTCTAGAAAAATGTGAAAAATTGAAAAAGTGGTAAAGGACTTTGAAAAGTCCATTCATTGCGCTGTGGAAGAAATTTGTCAAATTCTTCTGCTATTGAAGTATTCACAAACAGGTGGATTTTCCGAAGCCATTAAGTTATTTGGGTGTGTCCTATTCTGGGCTAGGTGATATGGAGTTTGATATTTTTGAGAGTTGTTTAATGTTTGGTTTTGAATCTTTATACAGGGTTAGTTTAAAGCATGGGAACATCTGAATATCTCACAAACGATAAAAAGAAGATTTTAACGCATGTTGCTAGGTTGCCATAGGAGCATATTTTCACGTTGCGACAAAACTTACAGGGTGGTCCTGAAAAGCGTAATGACTGCAATGAATGATTGTTTAAATGGGACACCCTGTGTTCAGTCTTTTGGATTGAACATGAAGAAGGAAGGATGAAGGAAAGCACTTCAAATTCTGAAGAATAGTCCATGCTAGTCCATGGGTCAATATATAGAATTTGATTTTGAGCATCTTGAAAAGTTTTGAAATTAGTTTCTAATATTTCTTTTCTACTTTTCAACTGACTCGATAAACATTCAGATATAGGATCATTCTGGTGTTCCGTAATATATCTTTCAATCCTAGAATGACTTTTATTTACTTGTTCAATAGTAAAGTTTAGTTTAGTAATTTCTTTTTTAGACATTTTGTAAATTTTAAACTAATGTTTTACAAGACAGGAAGGAACTTACTTACATGATAAAAGAGGTAATATAAATTTCAAGATAAATTTGTTAGGTTGTTTGTCACTATACACTAACCAATCCTGAAGAAACTAAAACGTTTGTTGTTTATTAGTATTGAAATGTCTATTTTTGCAAAACACAGCAACTTTGAAAGGATTTTAAATTAAAAATACGTTTTCAAATAAACAAACCGCTTGTTGATTTGAATGAAGAGGTTTTTTAAGTTATGAAATCTTTTTCACCGGTTATTGCTAGTTCCCTCCATATTGCTAGTGGAGAAGAAGCCGTCGAATATCAAGTTTCACTTTATTGCGGCAAAATGAAGAAATGGCAGGACTTACGAATTATTTATGCAGCACTTACACTTTAAACAATTACTCACAAGTCACTATTAACTGGACGTTACTGCTTATTTTGATGCTGGATACTCATCCGTATTCGAAGGACCATTATGTTCAGTATTTTGGGTTGAACATGAAGAAGGAAGGATGAAGAAAAGCACTCGACAACACTTCTACTATTTACACTATATTACAACATGTATTTACATATATATTTACACCTGTTACAAAGATTGGTAAAGATACCACTAAGGTAGAGCTTCAGTTTTAGGTACAAAACCATAAACTTGGAATTATAAAATATATAACGAGAAGTAAACGAGAAGTAAAGTAACTGTTACTTCTCGTTATGTCTTGAAGTGACTGGGGCGCTAGCTGCCCAAGGTTAAAACGACCAGTGACAAATGACAGCTTTAGGCACACTTAAATTTATACAATGCAAGTTCAAAACTTACAGTGTTGGATATCGTATTCAACACATCATTTTATGAATCCTTTCGACTTCTAGATTAACTTTCTCATAAGGTACCCTATGCCCAAATTCTATGGTTTCGCAGATATCGAAAATTACATAATAACTACTTTTAGTCACAAAGCCGGCTATGCTTTGTAAATAAATATTAGTGAACTGTCAAAATTGGTTAATGTCAGAACTGTCAAGAGATATAGAGAGACTGGAAATGTTAAAAATTGTCTTAAACCTGGCAGGCCAAAAACTGATACAGATGATGAAACAAAACTTAATGTGCTACTCCTAGTTGAGGAAAGTCCTCAAATTATTTTAAACCAGTTGGCTCTAGACAATAATATCGCTCAGACGTCCGTGGTACGAATTATGAAGTCTAAAAAAATGAAACCCTATAAAATTCACTACAATCAAGAACTTACAGAAGATGGTCCAGACCACAGATTACAGTTTTGTGAAATGGTTGCAGAAAAAAAGAACCTTGATGTTAATTTTGAAAAAAAAATGTATTTTCTGATGAGGCAACGTTACGGAGAAGTAAATAGACATTATTGCCGGATTTGGTCTAGACGTAATCCCCGTTGGATGAGCGAGAGACACACAAGTGGCCGCAGAAAATAAATGTTTGGGCGGGGATTATTGATAATAACATAATCTGTAAATGGTAACAGATATCTGGATCTGTTAAGAAATAATATTGTGCCAGCTATAGCAGCCATATTTCCCAATCCTAACAATCCCATGTTACCTTCTGTTGACATATGGTATCAACAAGATGGTGCTTCCCCCCATTACGCCCTGGCTGTACGTACTTATCTGAATACAGTGTTTCCACAGAGATGGATAGGACGTCGAGGAGCGATAGAATGGCCGGCTCGGTCACCGGACTTCCCCCCAATAGATTTTTTCTTGTGGGGATACCTTAAAAAAAAGTTTACTTTATTAACGTGATTCAATTAGACAATTTTGTAAAAGACTTGGATACTGTCAAATCGTAAATGGTTTGCACTTTGAACATTTACTTTAGAACGTTGGGTTACCTATATTTCTTTCAATGTTGATTATTTATTATTACTAATTGGATTCAAGTTGTAATAATAAAATAAATTTTGCAATAAATAAAGTGCAGATATCTGCGTAACCATAGAATCCTTCTAACAAAGTTAATCTAGAAGTCGAAAGGATTCATAAAATGATATAACATACAGGGTGTTCCATTTAAAAAATCATTCATTGCAGTCACTACGCTTTTCAGGACCACCCTGTAAGTTTTGTCGCAACGTGAAAATATGCTCCTATGGCAACCTTGCAACAAGCGTTAAAATCTTCTTTTTATCATTTTCCGTTTGTGAGATATTCAGATGTTTCCATACTTTAAACTAATCCTGTATAACGAAATGCTTGCTTCTTGGATTTCTAAAGAACAGGCTTCTTTTGCTTCTTGGTCTGCCTTCTCGTTCCCCCTCATACCAGTGTGCAAAGGAACCTGAAATATTGATAGAGGGGATAATGAAGGATAGGATTGAAGAGGAATTTGGTAGGAACGGGGGTTTTAGGGTAAACCAGCACGGGTTTGCGAAGGGATAATCATGTATCTCGGCGCTGGGCAGGGTAATGGCCTTGGTGGAAAGGGCTAGGGAGGGCAGCTGGAGGAACAAGAAATTGGCCCTACTCGTGTTCTTCGACGTCGGGAACGCGTTCAACAGTGTCAGCAAACGGGCAGTGTTGGGCGCGTTGCTGAGGCTTGGAGTGGGGGAACGTTTGGTTAACCTTGTGGAGGACTACCTGACGGGACGTGTGATAGTAGACACTAGAGGGAGGAGGAATGATATGGAGACTGGAGTGCCCCAGGGCTCGGTTCTTGGACCGACGCTATGGAAGTGTGTGTTTGATGAGGTTTGTGGGATATTATGTGAAGAGGGACGTGAGATTACGGTGTATGCGGACGATGTGTGTCTGGTATGTACGGCAAAGGGAGAGGCGGATATAGAAAGAAAGACAGAGAGAATGTGTAGGAAGATTGTGGAGAAGATAGAGCGGTGCGAACTAGAAGTGGCGGAAGATAAGACGGTGGGGTTTCTGGTGAAGGGACGGGACAAGACAAGGGAAGTTGAGGTGATGGTGAAGGGAAGGAGAATTCGTATGGAAGAATCTGTGAAATACCTAGGGGTGTGGTTGGGTACTCAATTATCCTCCAGAACACACATGTTAAAGGCGGCAGAGAAGAAAGAGGGCAGCACGGCTGGGGAGATTGATGTGTAGTGTGAAAGGGCCGGGAGAGTGGAAGAGGAGGATAATTGGTAGGACGGTAGAGCAGAGTATGCTGTACGGTGTGGAGATGTGGGGTGAAAGAGTGGGAGTGAATGCGAGGGTTAGGCCACACCTGCGGGTGCAGAGAGCGATATTGCTGAAGGTGGTGCAGGAGTACAGGACAGTGGGTGGACAGGCAGCAGCGGTGCTGGCAAGGACCTACCCATTGGAGCCAGGAATAAACGCTGGAGGGGTGCGACCAGAGAGGAAGTACAGGAATGGATGGAGGAGGAAATGGAGAGAAGGTGGGAGGAGTATGAGGGCGCGCTAAAAGGAGCGATTGGGAATAGAAGAGATTGGATGGACCGGAGATTCGGGGAGGTGAACTACTTCTTGACACAGGTGTTCACTGGACATGGGTCGAGACTAGGGTACCTCCACAAGATTGGAAAAAGAGAGACTGGAGTGTGCGAGAGGTGTGAAGTGGAGGATGATGTGGGGCATGTGTTTAGATGCTGGAGGAACGAGGAAGTGCTGAAGAAGTTGGAGAGGAAACTAGGGGAGGCGGTGTATTGGGAAAACATGGTGGAGATAATGTTGAGGGGGGAGGAGGAATGGATGGAGGTGAGTGGCGGAGTAGAGATCATGCTTAGGGGGAGAGAAGGACTCGATATGGCATGAGAGGTAGGAGTGAAAGTTAGGGAGAGGACGACGGTGTGAGCGGAGTGTGCGAGGGACCGCCGCCCGTCTCGAAGTATGCTAGGGTAGTGATTCCGAGGCGGGGGTAACGGCGAGTTTCAGGTGGGTTTGGTTGGTAGGCATCCTCTTGGGGATGAGTTCAACACTGTTTGGGTCCTGGACCCATTCGAATATGAGTTTCCCATCTCGGCCCGAAAAAAAACTAAAAATTTTCGGAAAATTATTCTATTTAGGGTAATAAAATTGCGTTTTTAATCTCAACTTAATAATTAATAATTGGACAGACAGTTCTATAAAAATGTAGAAAGTAGCTGTGTCGCAGGCGCCCCACGTTTATTATTATTTTTTACTTTTTAGTTCGAATAAGGAGTGTTTAAGGATTAATAGGAACTATATTGAAGGTTATTCATGTTAAAATGACACAATATAACCAGTTAAATAAAGTATGAACTACAAATAGCGGTATAATCTTCATTCCCCCTCTCTTGTTCTAATAAATCTGGAGTAAAAATGTATACCACATTTATTGCCAAAAGTAACGCATTTTTAGAATTTCGTTACTTCTAAAGTAACGCGTTTTTTGCGTTTTTTGTACTCCAAATAAAGAGTTACTCTTGCAGTAACGCGTAGTGATGAGCAAAGCAAGACCAAGACCAATACTTGGACAATCTTGGTCTTGGTCTTGCTGATCCAGTCTTGGTCTTGCTCCAATATGTCCGGTCTTGGTCTTGGTCTTGCGTATTCAGTCTTGGTCTGTGTCATTTTATCTGTCTTATTTTTTTTAAAGATGGTCATAATTATAAATTTAAAATCATTTACAATTAAAATATGAGACATAAAATATGAGAAAGACGATTAATCACAATTATTTTTTCACTTTTGTTTTCTTATGTGTTCTTATGTATTCAAGAGGAGGGTAGTTCCGGGAAAATTGCGGATTGAACCTGGAACGTTTCCGGAGCAAAAAGTGTATTTCACTAATAATCCCAATTCGAAAAAAATGTAGTTGCGAGGTTTTCGTAGAAAGGGGACGATACTCTCTAAAGTGAGAATTTTTAGTTCAATCTTGTCGTGTATTTGGTCTTGGTCTTGCATATTCAGTCTTGGTCTTGCATATTCGGTCTTGGTATTTTTCTTGTTCTTGTTCATTCGATCTTGGTCTTGGTCTTGCTAGTCTAATGATAATCTTGGTCTTGGTGTCTTGGTCCAAGACCGAGACTGCAAGACCAAGACCAATTTAGCTCATCACTAGTAACGCGTTACTTTGAAAGTACCTAACGAAGATACAGTAACGCGTTGCTTTCGGAAAGTGGCGAATAATTGTAATAATTGTATTTTAAAAAAAGAAATGGTAACGATTATATGATTATATAACACGTTACTTTGAAGCAAAAGTAACGATAAAGTAACGCGTTTTTTTAGTAACGGTTCCAGCTCTGGATATAACAAATAAAAAAATTATCACCGTGTCCAGGATTCGAACCCCAAGTCTACAATTAATAATTTTCGCATCCAAACCTCTATACCACTTGGCTATGAAGACATAATATTTTTATGTTGTAAATAGACAAAACTAAAAAAGTGACGTTTTATCAACAATTCTCCATACAAGAAAGCCCGGACATAAAAGAAAGCGAGTTAAATAAAACGTGGTAAAAATAAATGAATAAATGAGCTTTTTTCCGTTCCCTAAGAGCACGAACTCTCGGCAGTCTATCTCTTAAAGCGTAAAATTAATTCATTAATTCACAAATTCCGCGGAGTACTTGCACGAATGAGTGGGAATATGAATATTTCATTTATTTACTTTTTAGTTCGATTTACCATAAGGTGTGTTTACGGATTAATAGGAACTATATTGAAGGTTATTCATATATACAAATGTCAAAATATAACAAATAAATAAAATATAAAAATTTTCACCTTGTCCAGGATTCGAACCCCATGCCTACAATTCATAATTTTCGGCATCCAAACTCCTATACCGCTCGGCTATGAAGACATAATAACTTTATGTTGTATATAGACCATATGATGTATGTCAAACGCGACATACGATAGATGGACGAAAAATTTTGGGGCGATGTAAAAAAAGTTTCACTTTAAAATTTTCATTGTCTCAAACACTACCTACTCGTCAAGGATGACTAATTGCAAGTTTTGATCCTTAAAAATCGATATTGATCTCCCTAGAGTCTATTTAAAAACATATTTGGGAATTAAGTAAGACGTCGTTTTAAGTCACTTGCCATTTTCTAATTATAAACAATTATTATTAAAGTATTTTTCACACAGATGGATATTACTTGAAACAATTTGGTATTTTCTAATTTTTATAGCTTATACTTAATAAAGTTTATTCAAAAATAATGATTGATTTTTTATCTTAATAATTGAAATCCCAAGGAATTGTTTTATAGGAACAGCCCATGGCCAATACGAATACCCACTCATTTATTCGTTAGTCCTTGATTTTTAAATCTACCTGCTAGTTTTGTTTCGAAGGGTTCGGCTCAACAATTTAAGACCGGCAATCTGGTCTGATATGCAAACCCTCTCTCTTCCTGTCTCATTAGATAAGTAGGCCAAGAAAGGGTTATGGGAAAATACCGTAGCCACCTGCAAACCCTTCATTTTTAATTTCAACATGTGTCTCGGCGGCTCTAATACGCTGATATTATTTGTTACTTTTTTTTCCTGGTAAAAACTTGTATTTTTTTGTTGGGAATATAAAGACGAGAATCGTGTGATCACGCAGAAAATTTTATTTTTATACCACCGCCCTTCATCTTGTCGCTGATAAGAGTTAGCTGGGTGTAGGGCAATGTCTATAATTTTTTTGATGTTTTCTTGAACTTTTTCATTATATTTATTTATTCACAGTCAGCCCAATTAATAATTTTATACAGAGATGTTACATATAAAACTTTACTTTGTATGTTAACCGTATAGCACTAAGAAATTCTTATTTTAAAAACTATGGAATTATTTTTAGCACTAAACAATTACCTAAGTACATGTTGGCTTCTAGAATGTTGTCACTACAATATGAAAGATTGATGTAAGGTTTACAGACAAATTATATATAAAAAAGTTCTGATAACCTGGATCTACCTCCTTTTTAAAGGTAGGCATTTTTATTTTATATTTTGTTGAAATAAATCTTAAATTTTTTTTAGAAAAGCCGGGATGTGAAGCTTTAGTGTGTAGGTCATTCTCAACAAGAAAAATCATCCTGAGATATATGATCATTGATCATAGCAAAAGAAAATTGTGCAGCAAGCACCACCACAGCTCAGCTCAGCTCATTCTATTCTCCAAGTGAAGGTATATGCGAATGATTAACTAAATCGTAGCACTGAAATCAATACATTTTATAATTATCAGTATATTGGTGAATTATTTATCGCTCCATCATCTTCTAATCAATCTAAACTTATATTTACCATTTTGTTTTAGCTCTCCAGCATCTACCTCAACTGAAAGTATTGCTAATAAATGATTGATCGAATGAGACCTTTCAATTCAATAAAAACTATTAAATTAATTATTTGTAGTTTTTATTAATCTTTGTGATATACACATTTACCTTTAGATAATGCTGCCTGAATTATTTATTTTGAATATCATGATTAAAATAAAATAATAAATAATGCCACCCCAATTTTTATGCAATTGTTTTATTAAATAGAAACATTGCAAATTTATAAATTAGTTACTACACCGAAAAGTTTGTAATACTATTTTTTTAAATAAGGTAGAAGAATAATTGTCAAATAGAAATCTTTCAAATTTGAGAGGTTCACGGACAAACCAATTCCAACCCGCAACTTCTGGAATGCATCTATCGGCTTGCTTGGCAGTACCCTGTATTAACTCAATAGGATTTTTAAAAAGATGGTAAGTAATACTTTATTGTGACTATACTGTTCTATCATATCCACAATGTATTTTGTTGGGGGGTTTGTTTCTGAAAAAAACATTTATTGAAAGGGCAGTATTCAAATAACCAATTCTTTTCTTTTCAAATATACCTATATTATTATTTTTGTAAAAATAAAAGTAAAACAGCATTTATTGTCTATTAGGTATAATTTGAAGTAAGAATTTTGAATGTATTAAACTAGTTGTGTAGTCTTCTGAATTCTAACATATAATTTGCTATATCACTGTTCAAATACAGTTTGTATCTACTTACTAGGCTGTAATATAAATAAGCTCAGCTTCAACATTTGTTGATTGAATTCTATATTGTGTCATTAACCTAATATTATCGAAAAGCATTGTCCATACTTTATTAAAGGTTCAGAAAGATTCAATAGTAAGTAATTAGTTTTCAAACCACTTAAAAACATGTTCTTCATTCATTTTCCCATGATAATAACTCAACTGAGATTCATATAAAAATATACTTTCTGCTCCATCAATATAAACATTTTCATTCTCAGCATGTAATACAAAATATCTAGAATAAAAACAATTTTGCATTCTAAAATTTTACATTCTCATTGTAACATACCTTTTGACATGAACAGCCTACAGCATCATTTTGGAAAATTCAGGATTCATTAATAAAAACAAATTTATACAGTGGTTTATTTTTGTTGAAAGTTCCATAAGTCCTCTTTGTGGATGTATCATATTTTAGTAAACTACTCAGGAACATTCTACATTTAATAATTATTGTTCTTCCTCCAATTACTGCAGTAACATTCCTAAAGTGACATGATTATCTGTAAATAAATGTCCATGTATAATTGCCAAGTATTAAGAATAATGTAACAGAATATAATAAATACAGTTGATTGGGTATAATATTGAACTTATACATACTTGCTTCATAAACGCTGTAAATAGTATCAGGAGTAAATGCATCAACTATTGCAGTATTATTAAGTTTCATTTATACGTTTTTTTGGATGTGACTTTAACTTTGATAACTCATTACTGCTTGTGAAAAATTACTCACAGTTCTTTGCAGTTTTTGTCACAACATAACCCCAAAAATGTCAAGACGTCAACTGAACCAGAAATAAACCATTTTAATCGCGGCAACAGCGCGCATTTTTGCCAACATAAAAAGTTTTTATTAAGACTGACGTTAGTTTGAGTTTAATATTTAATTAACCTACGAGCTGTATTTGATATGAAATTAATTACGAAACCTTTCTTTAAACATATATTTATATTCTTTAATATAATGCGACCTACAAATTTCAATATTTATTCAGTTTAGAGAGGCTTAACATAGTGATTGACAGAGGATTGACAGCAGCAATCGAATGACATAATATAAACGAACGTCTCTTTTTCGACACTTTGATGACGTGCAACGGTTTATGTGTTATAAAACATATGGGCCAAAAAATAATGTCGTAGATTACTAAATATTTCATTCATAAATGTAACTAAACTCATGGACAAAATTAACGCAACACTTAAAATTTTAAGTTGGGAATTCTGGAACCGTTGGCGATACTTGACACTGAACACTGTTTACACTACCACTACACCAACACTAACACTTTACACTATCTTTCGCGCGTTTCGATAACCAAGTTATCTTCTTCAGAGACTGTTTACCTTCAGTTTCTGAAGAAGATAACTTGGTTATCGAAACGCGCGTAAGATAGTGTAAAGTGTTGGTGTAGTGGTAGTGTAAACAGTGTTCAGTGACTTAAAAATTTTGCTTATTTTTGATTTAGAATAACCCTTTTAATTTTCAACCGATTAAAATGATTTTTTTGGCACATTGAACGAAATTCATTAAAATTATCACAAGAATTTGAATTGGTAAACTGAACGCTACAAATGTTTTCTTTGTAAATGATTAGAAAGTCTAATTAATTCTCGATATTTTGTTTTTTATTTATGCCAATATCTCTCTCTTTACAAAAGATACAAATTTTTAAAGAAAACTACCATTTCTGCGACGTAAGTTAATATTCTAAGAAAAAAATTGTAGAATTTATTTTTAAATTTGTATCTTTTGTAGAGAGAAAAATATTGGAATGAATCAAAAAACAAAATATCGAGAATTAATAAGTCTTTTTAATCATTTGTAGAGAAAAAAAAATGTAGCCTTCTGGATACTCCACAGGGTGTTTAGAATTTACGGTACATATATATTTTTCATTCCACCCGGTATAATAAATTGTCAAATTTATTTTTACAAAAATTCAAAATGCTTGTGAAAATTTTATACCAGTTAATTTTAGCCAATCAGATGCCTGCATTTTGACATGCTGCTATGACAATAACTTAATTTCTCCGGAAATTTCCCTGCGTAGAGGGAAATTAATAAGTGTCATAAACAGAGCCCAGGGAACCCAAAAAAATTGCTAATAAAACTATTTTCATTGCTTTTTATATATTGACATTTTGGAAAGTTGATTGAATTTGTTTCTTGTAATCTTCTGGTAACGTAATATGCATATATCAGTATGTTAGCTATATGGATAGTAGACCCTTTTTCTTTTTCCTCTAGTAATTCAAAATTAAGTCGTTTAAGCACCTTATCGTGATTTTTATGTTTTTTTTTAACGTAACCACCTTACTAAAGCACAGGGGAAAAAGTAGAACTATAAAAATATATACAAATAAAAACAAATTATTGAAAAGGTACTTTATTCAACAATACAAATTAGGAACATTGAACTTATACGAAACAAACTTAAGTTTAATTTTTATTTTCATTATTGTAATAATTATTTGTATTAAATACACAGCTATTATAAACAATATTACTAGGTTGTATGGCTGTCTGTCGGCACTGGTTAATTTCTGACGTTATTACTGACGTATTTTGGTTGTTTTCCACTGAATGATCACCTCTCATGGCCTGAATTATATTTTTATGGTGCTCAACATCCATTAATCCGGTAATCTTAATAAGTTGCTTTTTGCCAAGTTTGATACTGCTGTATCCCTTGCTGAATGATTTGTGATCTTGGGTTTTTTGTATCAATTCCTATTTTAGAGGCGGATTCCTTTAACCAACAATATATTGTGTTTTTACCTACAAGACTATTATTATACCATCTGTTTAAAAGCTGTGCGTTCCATTTCGGAGTGGGAGTTACAAACAATCTATCTATTATTAGGTCCCCACGATTTTCCATATATTTGTTAAATATTCGTCAATATTTCGAATGTTTCTTACTAGCCACTTACTGTCAGCCAGTTTCTTTGAACCACCTTGAGTGGTTTTCGTAAAAACAGGATTGTATTCAATCCTTCCAGTAAAATTTCCAACGTGGTCTAATTCACGAACAAAATGGTCTACCTTTGCTCTAACCCCTTCACCGCCTCTCCAGGCTAGTTCGCGTGAAATAAAGTCAAACAATTTTCGCTGTAGACCAACAGGTTCATTTTCATTCCATATTTTAACTATTTTAGTGTATTCATCATTGGTAAGGGCAGCTGCACTAGACTTCCTTTTTGTTTGGTCTCTTTGTAGGCTTCTTCGTTTCGCATCCCGTGCAGCTCTTGCTGCTACAAATTCGACATCGGAAAATGGGTTAAATTTGAGTCGAAATTTGGCAAAGCACATTTCTTGGAGCTGCTTGGCTGCAGAATTCCACATAACCTGAAATAATAACAAACTTTCTTGCTTAAAATAAATAATAATCTCCATGAAATTTTCTCCTACCTTCACAACAGACTCTTTATAATCTTCTGAATTTCTTTTTTTCATGTTGAAGCCCCAATCTTCTAAAATTCTATTCAACTCTTCGACAGAAGTTGATGCCTCGATGTTGTATTTTCTTTCTTTGCAAAATTCAAGAAATTGATTCCATATCATTGTCTTTGATTTTTTGTATTATCTGGAATTAATTTATCCACCTCTTTTCTTATCGTCTCACAATTTTCTTTACCTTTTAATTTTGTATCTGATGTATGAACTTGATGTATTTGGTGCAGTGGAATAAAATTGGGCGTAAAAAATACTAAGTGTGAGTAGAAAAAATCTATAAAACTATAATTAAACATTGATATTTTAACGATAACAAGTAATTAAAAGAAGAAACCTTATCAAAATATACTGCGGTGTTGCCAGATTTAAAATAAAGAAGGCTTGATAAGGAGAAAGCTTCCGAACCGTTGAGGTGGGCTTATCCTTTCCGCGAGCCTACAGGTAAAATGGAAAGCGACTACTCAACGGCTGAGGTTAACAAAAGAAGAAGATCGGGAGTAAATGATGAAGCCTCTAGAAGAAATAAGAAGACATACAGAACACCTACGAAGACGGGAAAAGATAGCGATGGAAAACTGGATCAAATATTAGATTTAATGCGAGATATGAAATTGGAAATGCTTGATGTGAAAAATGCAGTCAAAGACATGAGAGCTGAGCAAAAGGAACTCAAAGAGGAAATTCAAATAGTAAGAGAAGAAAACAAAAGGCTTGCAAATGATTATGCAATAATAAAAAAGGAGAATGAAAAAATTACTAACGAACTCAACGATATTAAGAAAAACGTGGAGTGGTTGGAAAAAGAAAAAAGAGAGAATAATGTGGTGCTTAATGGGCTAACAATACAAAGTTCAAACCAAGAGGAATTAAAAGTAGAAATTAGTAACTTTCTTGAAAGAAATCTAGAGGTGCAGAGAAAGATAAAAGCAGTACGAAAACTTGGGAATAAAACGTGCCTAATAGAATGCAATGGCAATGAGGATAAAGAAAAAATAATGCGAAATAAACACAAACTAAAAGAAGTCAGAAATGAAAGTTATTTTATAAGCCCGGACCTAAGCAAAAAAGAAAGAGAAATGGTAAGGAAAATCCGCGAGAGAGCAAAAATAGAAAAACAAGAGGGGAAGGAAATTAAAATTGGTTTCCGGAAGTTAACAATCAATGGCAAAGAATGAGAATGGAATAAGGAGAAGGAAGAGTTACAGAAGACAAAAAACTAAACAAGGAGAAGGTTAATGAGAAAAATATAACGAAGCAGGCAATTCACAAGGAAAAGACATGGAAACTCGAAACATGGAACATAAGAAGCATAAGTGGCAAAGAAAAAGAACTAGAAGAGGAATTTGAAAAAATAGGACTGGATATTTTAGGTATAACAGAAACAAAAAAGAAAGGGAAAGGAACAATGGCACTAGATAACGGACACATATTAATATACAGTGGAGTCGAGCAGAATGAAAGAGCAGAAGCGTAGGATGCATAATAAAGAAAGAAATATTACACAAAATACAAAAATGGAATTGTTACTCAGAAAGGATTCTTATGGTAGAAATGAAGGAAGACGACGGGGATAGATGGTCATTACTAATAGTATATGGCCCAAATGAAGACGAGAGAGCAAAGAAAAAGGACACTTTTTGGGAAGAGCTTGACGAAATAACAGGAAACGGTGTAGGAAATATCTACGTAGTAGGTGACTTTAATGGAAGAGTGGGAAGAGCTGATATACAATACAATAGAACAATAGGACGTTTCGGAGAAGACGTGAGGAACAACAATGGAAAAAGAATGATGGAATACTGCCAACTAAATAACCTAATTATAGCAAATACGTTCTACGAACATAAAGACCTACACAAATTCACAAGGGTGGTAGAGAGCAGAAGAGAAAAATCTATCATAGACTACATAGTTGTAAATAGAGAATGCCAAAAATACATTTTAGATGTGAGAGTTAAAAGAGGGCCAGAGATAGGAAGTGACCACTATCTGGTAGTGGCAAAGATCAAAGGAAGTACACGCACTAATCCAACCCAAAAGAGGAGAGAAAAACTAGATCATGAAACAATAAAAGCGTATGAACTAAATAACCCAAGCATTGCAAAAAAATATGAAACGGAAGTTAATAGGAAATTAGAAAGACAAATGGGAAATACTGAAGATATGAATGTAGAAGAATTGTGGCAAAAAATTAAAAATACGATACTAGATGGGGCAAAAAAATTCATGTGGCACATTGAAAACAAATAATCGGAAAAAACAAACAGCATGGTGGACGACGGAAATTAAGAAGCAAATACAAGAAAAGAAAAGAGCTTGGAGAAAATACTTGGCAAATAAAACGGGAAGTAATTATGACGAATACAAAAAACAAAGAAAAATGACCAAAATATCAATGCAAAATGCAAAAAAGAAGTCGTGGGAAGATTTTGGAAATAAAATGGAATGGAACAGTAAAAATAATCAAAAACTTTTTTACAAGGTATTAAAAAGCACCAGAACGGAAAAAGCAACGATAACCTTAGGAATCAAGGACCCAACAGGAGTGATACTTACAAAAGAAGAAGCAATAATGGAACGATGGAAAGAGTACTTCAGAAATTTACTAAACACTAAAGAGAATAAAACACGAAATATAGCAGAAACGATACCTTTTCAAGAAGAAGACGAAGAAAAAATATCAAAAACAGAACTAGAAGAGGCTTTAAAATTATTGAAAAACGGAAAAGCTCCAGGGCACGACAAGATAACGCCTGAAATGATCAAAAAAATAGGAGAACAAGGAAAGGAAATAATCAGAATACTATTCAATAAAATATGGAATAAAGAAGAGATACCGAAGGATTGGGAAATGGGTGTAATGTTACCAATTTTTAAGAAAGGAGATACCATGGACTGTAACAATTATAGAGGAATAACATTACTAAGTTCTGCATTGAAACTGTATGAGCAAATTTTAAACCGGAGATTGACAAAACAAGTAGAACAAACACTAACAGAATCGCAAAGTGGATTCCGGAAAGGACGTAGCATCCAAGATCATATTTTTACATTGAAGCAAATAATTGAAAAGAAAACCGCTAATACACAAAACGTATATCTTGCATTTTTGGACCTAGAGAAAGCATTTGACAGTGTACCTAGGCAGCAGATATGGGAAAGCCTTTATAAAAGAAATGTGAACGAAAAGCTGATAAGTAACATTAAAGCACTTTATAGAAGAACGGAAAATTATGTAATAAGTAAAAATATGAAATCGAATACATTCATAACACACGACGGACTGAGGCAAGGAGGTGGTTTGAGCCCAATATTATTCATTATATTTATGGATGACATCATAAAAGAGTGTAGCTAAAGTGTCGAATCCAAATAGCAGAGTGCGCATTTGCTGATGATATTGTCATAATGGCAAACACAAGAGATAGCCTGCAAAATAATGTCAATATATGGAATGAATCGATGTTGAAACATGGAATGAAAATCAACGTGCAAAAATCAAAAGTTATGGCGATTACAGAAGAACGACAGGAACTAAGCATATTTATCGATAATTCGGAAATAGAACAAGTGAATGATTTTCAATATTTAGGGGTCGTAATCGAAAATACTGGCAAACAAGAGTTAGAAATTAACAGGAGAATAGACAAAGCCATTAAATGCTATTATGCAATGAATAAGAATTTTATCAACAAAAACGAAGTTTCTAAGACAACTAAAACGAAAGTGTATCACTCCATATACAGACCAATACTCACGTACGGATGCGAGTCGTGGGTTTTAAACGACAGGCAGAAAAGTAAGATCCAAGCAGCAGAGATGAAATACCTAAGAAGAGTGAAAGGAATAACAAGAAGAGATAATATTAGAAATCAAACAATAAGAGAGGAATTAAAAGTAGAACATCTACTGGAATTCATAAAAAAAAGGCAACTGAGTTGGTGGGGACACCTACAGAGAATGAAGGATACCAGAGTAGTCAAACAAGTATGGCAGGCAATACCACAGAACAAACGGAAAAGAGGAAGACCGAAAAACACCTGGGATAAAACAATAAAAAAAATCTTAAAAGAGAGAAATCTAGCGTGGAATGAAGCAAAAATAAAAGCCAAAAACAAAAAAGAATGGTGGAAATTCGTACATGGATAAAAAGAGATTACCTTTCTACACCATACTATATGGTAGAAGGATTTTTGATTATATATATATATATATATATATATATATATATATATATATATATATATATATATATCTGATGTACATAACAGATAAAACGCGACTACAAGCGACTTTGCTTTTGAACACAAAACACATACAAAACGTCAAAAAACTCGTCATCATGGCCATTTTATGCAACACTCATTGGTTGAAAATACACAAAATGTTAGTTTTTGGTGAATTTTCAACCGATGATATCAAATCCGCAAAAAAAATAATTCGCAATTCGCTGTTGTGAGACAGCCTTAACAACGGCCTACTATGATGTCCGTTACATGGATAATAATATGTCACCTAAGTATGTCACCAATTTAATTTCTATTTTAAAAAAGTTTTGGTATAAAATTTTCTTACCGAATCTCCGGCGAGCATGAATTAATATTCCGGAAATTTTCCTCGGTTGCGAATTTTTTAAGAAAATTTCCCTCTGCTAACGCCTCGGGAAATTTTCAAAAAACTCGCACTTCGAGAAAATTTCCGGAAATAATTCGTGCTCTGGGGAGATTAAAAGTGATAATTTCAATAAATTTCCTACACTGTACCGAAAAAATCATTTTAATCGGTTGAAAATTAAAAGATTTCTTCTAAATAAAAAATAAGCAACATTTTGGGTGTTGCGTTAATTTTGTCCATGAGTTTATAATTTACGAATTAAAGTATTAAACATTGGAAGGACTATGAAGTAGTTAGCGAGGATTAGAAAGAATAATAGTATGTAAAGACATGTGTAAAAATCGAAACTGTCTCGTAGTACGTCTTGGGGTGTCCAATTGATGATGCCAGACAAACATACATTTTTGTGGCATTCGATATTGTGTTTACATAAAAAGGTTTAAAATTTGATTTTGTAAACTAAATTCAGCTACAAGGTAGCTTCTTAGTAACTGGCTCAATCGTTTCTTTTAAGCACATATACACGAGGCTTGTTTGATAAGTTAGCAGCTTTGAATGCATCTTTACATTAAATGCAGACCACCTCATCAATTTTAACGAAAAATTAATTTCGTGTTCTGTTTGAGCATTACTTTTTGCATAAAAAAACAGGAAAGAACTATAGGGACTCTAACCATCAATTCCAATAGTTAAGAAGTTAATGGAACTCGTAAAGCAATCAGGCCAGACATATTTTTTTAAATGTTGGACAATTACCCTGCAATTGCAGATAATGTGTTCCGCCATCTTATCTGCACCATCGCAGAATCTGCATGTTCCACTGTCCACTTTGCCCATCTTGCAGAGTGAGTGAGTCAGTGAGAATTCCTGTGCTTACTCTGAAATCAGATTTCTGAAGCTCCAATAGCAATTTAGCTTAGTAAGCTGTAGGTCGTATTGATATTTTTGCCTGTCTTGGGCCTGGAGTATTTATCCAGTAGGCTGCAGTAAGTTCCTTATCCCATTTTCGGACTTCTTCAGTTGTAAGTTACAATTAAGTTTTTTTGTAAGACGTGGTTTACTGAACACCAAAAGTTCAAGAAAGATGTCATCACACCAGCAATCGCCGATAAAATCAATGGAATGATATTGGACGAGCTCAGACTGTAGGTACCCCAACTGAGCGGGTACATCCCGATATACATGAATATTTGGAGTTGAAAGAGGTACCCGCGCGAAGGGTGCGACGATTGATCACATTCGACCTTAAAGGAGTGTTTGGAGATACTCAGCGACAATCCGAATAAGTTTTTGCGACGTTTCGTTACTTTGGACAAAACCGTTACCATCACAACACAACAGAGACCAAGGAACAATCAAGCTTCTTCGGGTGAACTTGTACCAAAGAGTGCCAAGGTGCGTCTGTCTGCCAACAAGTTCGTGGTGTTTTTGTGTTTGTGTTTATGTAAAGCAGAACCACATTTAAAAAAAAATCATAAATGGGGCTAGCAGCTACTGCCCCCAATTCTGTATATTCTCCAGACTCACGCCCCTGCGAATATTTTCTGATACAAAACTGAAAAAATCACTTTTTCCAAGTTCATTCAAATTCACGAGGTGGTCTGCTTTTAATGGCTGCCAAACACAAACTAAACGACGCAGCTGGCTAAAAGTTTCACAGTAGTCCTTTAATAGATGTTAGCTGTGTTGCATTCAAAGTTACTGCGCGGGAAATTCAAAGTCACTGACATATAAAAAACTTCCCTCGTGCTAACGATAAATTGTGCTCATTAATTTTGAACTTGAAATTTTTTAAGTCTGTTCAAATAAAACCTAAAATTCCTTTGACAAGTGGATGAAGAACAGTTAAAGTGATGGAGAAATGGGTGTAAAATTATCAAAAAAATTAGTAAAACAATCATTGTATTCTCATGTTCGTCGAATACAATTTTTTTAAGCAAATTTTTTCTAACAGAGAACAATTAATCATCAAGCAGGTAGTGTTTTCTCGTTAAAAAAATTGTCAAAAGTTGTATTGATAAATAATAATCAAAATATTGTTTCTGGAACCTTCTTCGATTTATTTCTACATCATGAATTAAACGATGCATTTTTTCATAGTGACAGTTTAATAAAATTGTACTAAAAATGTAATGAATATGGAAGCTTGGAACGCATTGAAGTTTGCTTATGAATATAAGAAAGGTTATTTAGGTAGAAATTAATGGAAGGAAATTAAATAACCCTGTTACGTATTTTAATCTTCCTAAACTAGGAAATTCTATTTTGCTGAATATATTGAGACATATGGTCATTTTTAAAAGTTTTTTTGTAGTCTTATTTAATTTTTTTACTTGTTAATTGGGTAAACCTCCAGTTTTTAAAAAAAGGAATAATATATTTTTTTTTAAACACACCTGCTAGAGTTTTATCTGATTAAAACTGATTTTAAAGATCAGTCAAATGTTTATGTGATGGTTCTTAAAACTAGGTATTTATCCTGTGCATTCATCTATATCCTTGGTTCGTTTAGTTATTTAATGTAATTATTGTAACTTTTTTGTATATTAACAAATTTAAAAAAAAAACGTTTTCGCTAGTTATTTTAGCGTTTTTCAGTTGAATAAAAGTAAAGAATAGGAGTTCTTCCAAAACGTAATGAAGAAATAATATGTTATTAGACATGCATTATCTTTTTGGAATATCTGATACAAAATGTCAATTTTCAGAAATAAGCCTTCAATGAATTTTACTTGGCGTTTTTATAAAAGGTCACAGGTGATTCTTTTTATCGAAAATATGCATAGAAAATTATTGAGAGGTCTTACGCTCCAACCAGATATCCTCTATCACTTTTTTATTTTTCTGTATGGAGTATTTAGGTATAAAACATTATGATGAGAGCTGCTTCCAAGTTTGACACGTCATGGTCACGCCCTGTGAATAATGGTCGATTAATACAGCCACTCCCTGTGAATAACGCTCATTAATCACTGCTAAATACTATGTTAAAATACGTACGCACAAATAATGTAATATTATGTCAAATTTTTTCAAATGAAGGTCATAATGACATTAAATCAATTCTTTGCATTAAGTCAACTCGACGACTCCTCCTTTTCTAGCTAGCGCACATCCTTATTAGTTTTCTGCCTAGACTAGCCTAGTCTAAGGTTTTCTGTAATACGCTAAGTGAACCAACTTTTTTTTTTTCGGGCCGAGATGGGAAACTCATGTTCGAATGGGTCCAGGACCCAAACAGTGTTGGACTCATCCCCAAGGAGATGCCTACCAACCAAACCCACCTCAAACTCGCCGTTTCCCCCGCCTCGGAATCACTACCCTAGCATACTTTGTTACGGGACAAAGAATTATTTGTGCCTCTCTTTCAAACATCCAAAAATAAACTCTGTACCTACCAACTGCTATTTTATTAAAAACAGATCCTGATTGTTTTAAGTAGGATTAATACAATTAATGTCTCAGGAATCCTTTCAATTTTCTCAAGCGTCTCCATGAAGGGCACCTAAAAAAAAATAATAATAAATAAGTATTTACCACTTATTTTTTAGAACAGTATGAGATATAATAGGTCAAATATTTATATTCTAAATTTACAGAATATCTTATTTGAACATAGGATGATCACCAGATCATAAAAGTTAGTAATTGGAAAATGTAAAAGGCTTAAAGGTTATTTTGTTTACATGGTGTACAAAGTAGATGACAATCTTGTCATATCTATCAATCATAAAAATAAATCTTCTCAAAGTGATTTCAATCTTCCATCATAATGTCACTTTTCTATTCATAGATCTACTGATTAAAGATCATTGACCTTCCTTATCAATTGATAGTTTCTTCTTTTAATTTCTGTTATCAGAGCTTATCTCTGGTGTTAAGTACTTTGGTAATAAAGAAGTAAATGAAAAGAACATACCTTTTTTTCTAAGACCATCCATACGTAGATAGGAGATGGGTTTTCTTTTTTCTTCCATGTGAGGTTCGTGATAGACCACATGGTTTAGCAATTTTGCTAATTTTTGCAAATATATTTAAGTGAGCTTAGATTTTATTAGAGTGATCCTGTTGGAGCTCTACCACTCTGTATAAGTGGATATTTATTTTCGCTCAGCTTAAGTTCCTGTTTCCACATCCGTAGGCGAAACCACTTTGAGGCTACACAACTTCTACGGTGAGTTTAATTTGTCAGTGTACTATACTCAACCCTCATAACATTTAATTATTATTACCAAATACTTTCACAAGCTCCTTTTTAGGTCTCTTCCTTTCTTTCTTTCTTTTCTTCGATCTATCTTCTTTCTTTGGCTTTATTTCATACATCGATATCTTCTTTTCGTTCCTGCATCGACATCATCTACACCCAGTCATCATATCGGATACACCTCTACCTACAGGATATAGTAAGCCACCATCAGTCCTTTTGGAGGGTCACCCCACAGCACCCGATTGTAAACAGGTAACCTTCATACCTTACTCTTAACAAGGAATCCAGGGGTTTGAGTAGAAACCATTTGGCTGAAATAACAATTATCTTTATGGAAAAGTATTGTAAGTAGAGTATTTTGCCATACCTACTGAGGAACTTAGTTTCCTGGTGTCTTTACCCTCTGTGAAGGACAACTTGTATAGTATTTAATAACAATTGCACAATCACTAGAGTTTGTAAGCCAATGTATGCATACAAGGTAGTTCATAATATAATTCTGTATCCAACCACCCCTAAGGTAAGATTGGATAGTGTAAAACTTTCCTTTTTTTATAAATCTTCTCATGCTTTCTATTAACTTAGAATAACCTAAATAATTTGTGAAAGCCAACTTCATATAAATCGTGAGGTACAGCGGAACTACTTTAGGGAGTTTTTAGCGTTACCACTTTTTAGGCAAGGCCTTGTGTTTTTTTGGTTATCCATATGACAACCAACAATATTTTATATTAAATCAACATTACATCTGTATCAGTTTTTTATTACGAATCCCACCCTGAGATTAACAGGACCTTTTAATCAAGGTAACAACTTCGAGACAGGCGGCGGTCCCTCGCACACTCTCCGCTCACACCGTCATCTTCTCCCTCCTATCACTCCTGCCTCTCATGCCATATCGAGTCCTTCTCTCCCCCTAAGCATGCTCTCTACTACTCCACTCACCTCCATCCATTCCTCCTCCCCCCTCAACATTATCTCCACCATGTTTTCCCAGTACACCGCCTCCCCTAGTTTCCTCTCCAACTTCTTCAGCACTTCCTCGTTCCTCCAGCATCTAAACACATGCCCCACATCATCCTCCACTTCACACCTCTCGCACACACCAGTCTCTCGTTTCCCAATCTTGTGGAGGTACCCTACTCTCGACCCATGTCCAGTGAGCACTTGTGTCAAGAAGTGGTTCACCTCCCCGAATTTCCGGTCCATCCAATCTCTCCTACTCCCAATCGCTCCTTTTAGCGCGCCCTCATACTCCTCCCACCTTCTCTCCATTTCCTCCTCCATCCATTCCCGTACCTCTTCTTTGGTCGCACCCCTCCAGCGTTTGCTCCTAGCTCTATCCAACACGTCCAATGGGTAGAACCTTGCCAGCACCGCTGCTGCCAGTCCACCCACTGTCCTGTACCCCTGCACCACCCTCAGCAGTATCCCTCTCTGCACCCGCAAAAGTGGCCTAACCCTCGCATTCACCCCCGCTCTTTCACCCCACACCTCCGCACCGTACAGCATACTCTGCTCTACCGTCCTACCAATTACCCTCCTCTTCCACTCTCCCGGCCCTTTCACATTACACATCAATCTCCCCAGCCATGCTGCCCTCACTTTACCCTTTTCTGCCGCCTTTACCATATGGGTTTTGAAGGATAATTGGCTATCCAACCACACCCCTAGGTATTTCACAGACTCCTCCATGCGAATTCTCCTTCCCTTCCGCCACTTCCAGTCCGCACCGTTCTATCTTCTCCACAATCTTCCTGCACATTCTCTCCGCCGTTCTTTCTATCTCCGCCTCTCCCTTTGCCGTGCATACCAGACACACATCATCCGCATACACCGTAATCTCACATCCCTCTTCACATACTATCCCACAAACCTCATCAAACACACACTTCCAGAGCGTCGGTCCAAGAACCGAGCCCTGAGGCACTCCAGCCTCAATCTCATATCTCCTTCCTCTGGAGTCTACAATCACACGCCCCGTCAGGTAGTCCTCCACCAGGTTAACCAACCCCTGCTCCACTCCAAGTCTCAGCAACGCGCTCAACACTGCCCGTTTGCTGACACTGTTGAACGCGTTCCCGACGTCGAAGAACACGAGTAGGGCCAATTTCTTCTTCCTCCAGCTGCCCTCCCTAGCTCTTTCCACCAAACCCATCACCTTGCTCAGTGCAGAGATGCAAGATTTCCCCTTCGTGAACCCGTGCTGGTTTACCCTAAAACCCCCATTCCTACGAACTTCCTCCTCAATCCTATCCCTTATTATCCCCTCCATTAATTTACCCATACCACACAGCAGGCTGATAGGCCTATAGTCCCCCTCCCGCTTCCCTTCTCTACCCGCCTTCTTCATTAGTATCACCCTGGCTACCTTCCATCCTCCCTCAGCACCCTGTTGAATAGTTCCCAGAAGTACTCCCTATTGTCATCCAACAGCCTCTTCACCATATCACCCCTCAGGCCATTTATCCCTGGGGCTTTTCTCACTTTAATGTTTCTCCCCCAATCCTCTACCTCCCACTTCTCTACCGGCCTTATCCCCCTCATTTTCACTACCCCCTTGTATCTTGGATTTCCTGAATTCTGCCACCCACTCCTCCTTCTCCCCCTTTGAACAATTTCTCTATAATCTCCCAATCCTCCTCTAGAACCTCGTTCCTATTTCCACCCATCCTCTTCACCGCTATCTCATATGCCTTTCCCCATGGATTGTTTTCCAATTCCCCCAGTAACTCTTCCCACTTCCCTCTTTTTTCCCTCTCCACTCTACGCTCCAGTTCCTTCTTCTTCTCTTTATATCTTCCTCTTCCCTCTATTCTTCCTCTTCCTCTCAGCATCCGTCTTCGTTCTTTCTTACACTCCCTCCACAGCTCCTCTATTTCCTCATTCCACCAGTAATTGGCCCTCCGCTCGCGCCGATTGCCCCTCTTTCCCTCTCTTTTGCAGCCTTGTATGAAATCGTACAATTCATCTGCATCATGTCCAAGTCCCCTTCCTATCTTTTCTCTTACTTTCTTCCTCATACTCTCTGCCTCGGCTTTCGTCCACTTCCATTCCCACTCTTCCACTAAATCCTTTCTCTCTTTCCTTATATCCGTCTCCACATACCTATGTAAGCTCAAGCTTTCCTCATCCTCCAGCACCCCCCAACTAAACACTCTTTCCCACAGCCATTCATCACATGCTGTTATATCAATGAATGATGAACCCCCTTCACCCCTCACGAAGGTGGGCAGTAGTCCATCATTCAGCACCACCAACCCGTTGGATGTTAACACTTCCTCAAGGATCTCCCCTCTCCTGTCCGTTTTCTTCCCCCCCCCCCCATATAGTATTCTTCGCATTGGAGTCCCCTGCCACCATTCTCCTTATGATCCTCCTTTTTCCTTTGACACCCTCAGATCGTCCTCTAATCCTGTCATGCTCCTCTCATATTCTTCCAGGCTGACATTTGGGCTTATATACACACTGTACACCACCATGTCTCCCATTCGCACTACCACCCATCCATTTCCCTTCCTCACTTCATCCGCCCTCAATCCATCCCCCACCACTCTTATTCCTGCTTCTCCTGTATCGTCCATAATCCATCCCTGCTTCCCCACATATCTAGCATTCACCTCAGATCCACACACTACATCCACATCCCTCCTAAAAATCACTTCATCCAATATATCATGCGCTATCCTGCATTTCCCTAAAAGTGAACCAACTTATCACCGACAAACGTAACGGCCAAATGTATCGCTTAACAGCTTTGAAACTACAAGACGTGAGTGTTTTCATGACTCTGGTGATGAATTTAACTACTCGCCTCTGTATCAGAGAACCAAGATCGGTGAAGATAACTGTATAAATGGTTTTCCTGGAAACTGGACTTTTATAAATATTAGTATTTGTTTTTATCTCCGAACAATAAACCAACTAGAAGAGTAAACACCCAAAATCCTGGATCATTCGTTTTTTACCACATAATGTTGTCATAACGTATCATTTGAAACTAATAATTATCCAATAACAATTAAGACGAAGCTTTTAGTGTGAACGCAGCAATTGATAATACTCCCGTTCCCCACTACAACTAAATGAAGACAAGCAAGAAGCGACACTTTCATTTTATTTTTTTTTAATTAGCGCTTAGAAACCATAGGTAAAATTTAAAACGATCTGTTCATTGTCATGTGTGTGGGCAAATAAGAACGGCCATATCTTGTGATGGGATTGTATTACAGCAATGGGAAAAAAATTTGAAACAAAAAGACCTCCAAAAAACCTGGAAATTATTTACAGACTTGTAGGTCCACCTCTAGAGGGTGTAATTAATATAAGAAAGTTCAAAAAGACAAATGTTAGAAAATTTATAAGACAAATCTTGGACAATTTTGGTCTACTTCCAAATTCCATTATTAATACTGTATGCTTTCATTTCATGTGTTCCAAAAAAAATTAGATTTAAATAGAAATAAAAATAGCGCCCCCTAACGTTCACGTTACTTATTGAGGTGCGTTGAATATATTACATTTACATTGGTAGAAAAGAGCTCTTTTTAAAACATCACACGCGCAATGATCTTTCCATTTATCACAAAATTTTTTTTTTTGAAAAACCCTATTACGAAGTTAGTCGTTTCATAAAATCAGTTTACTTTACACGATTTGAAAACCTTGCGGTTGTATATTTTTAAAGAATATTGGCATTCATAAATTGTATGAAAAAAGGGTTGAAACAATTAATACAATTTATAACATAGGGGTTCTAAGAGACAGTGGCTTCAATAATATTTTGTTTACTAATGTAATAGCACAGACAAAGTGAGCAAGCCAGTCATATTTTTAATGTAATTGAGTCAAATTGTTTTATCAACTATATTTACAATTACTTAGTTATATTAAATTATTCATTGGTTTATTATTAAGTAACTTTACTTTGTCAATACGGAAATTACGTTTATATATATATAAACACTATAAGCACATTCGAAAGAACGTGTACCTATATTTGAAGTTTTTTACTTGTCATCTTTTTTCATGCCATTTTGAATATTGTTATTGGATAAAAATTGTGTACAAGATAACTGCACATATCCATTTTTCTATATAACTAATACAAAGTCTTCAATATTTTTTTTAATATGTCTGGACTTTTTACACTAGAACCTTTAACCATTCTGCCTAGTATCTTTCAGATATTTTCTATAGGATTGATGTTCATTATTACACTTATCTATGTGTAAAATGCCACCATTTTAATTATGTGCGTACCCTACATGACATAATTGAGCCACAACAATATATAGAAGGTGTAAAATTAATTGTTCATTCGCCATCAAAGAAATCTCTTCATGAAATAAGCACATAGCTATATGCAGAGACCCACTAGCCTCAATCCAGACTATTCACGATATATTTACGAACATGATCCAATCGCCCAAAATATCCATGATACTTACCATCGACCACCAAAAGCTAAAAGTTACCATAATTAACACATTGGTATTGGTATTGCAGGCAATGAACTTGCAGATTATTACGCTAAAACACTGAAACACAAACCGCTCATCGGACATTGTAAACTAAGGCATGGTTACCTGATGTCATCTAGCAACGGACCCTATTGTCAGAGTTGTCAATCGCATTTGACAATAATACACATTTAAAACGAACGTCACCAATTGTAGGCCAAAATACCACACATCAAGCCTTCGATGAAAACATCAGAAGAGAGGATATACCGGACAAAAAATTGAAATATTCACTGACAGCCAGGCTCTGCTTAAGGCTATCAGTAATTCAACAACTAAGTCTAGACTGGTGAAAAACTGCAAAGAATCCCTCAATAGGCTGGCAAGAGCCAACAAAGTGTCTCTAATATGGGTGCCGGCACATGAAGGGATTGCAGGTAATGAAATGGCGGACCAGTTAGCTGAAGAAGGCTCTAAAGGAGACTTCATAGGTCCGGAACCGTTTTGTGGAATCACAAAAGATTGCATAAGAGGGGAAATCGGGAACTGGCTAGATAGGGAACACCAATTCAAATGGAGGGGACACAAGGACACCTTCATAGAAAGAGTTTACTGAACAAGGTAGACAAGGAACTCTCAACCAGGCTACTGAAACTGGGTAAGAGACATTTGAAGACAGTTACCGACCTGGTGACTGGACACTGCACCTTGAGGTAACATTTGTACAATATAGGCAAAGTTAGTGAACCAATGTGCAGAAAATATGAACTTGATGATGACACACCTACTCCTCACATACTCTGCTTCTGCGAGGACTTACAAGAACTTAGACGGAAGCACTTTGGAGAGGAATTCATACAACCATCACAAATACTGAAAATTCCTCCAGTAAAACTAGTGGCCTTTATAGAAGACACGAAGCTTCTGGAATGGAAGTAGATAACATGGGAAATGGTACAAAGATTCAGTTCAAGTGCCTGGGCTGATGAGCACAACCCAAATATATATGAATGAATGAATGAAGCCTTCGATATATGCTAAATAATCAAGAGCAATTTAACAGCTTACTGAAATTCCTAGAAGATGTGCATCTATCGACAAATTCGATCAACCATTATTATTTATTTATTTAATAGATACACTGCTCTACGGGAAAAACCCAATTACAATTATATTATAATCGGGTCGATTCTGTTTGCACTAGCGATATGGTTACTTAAAAGATATGGCTATCATAGCAAGATTTGCAAAATATCGTATTCTAATCGTCGATTTTAAGCAATATGATCTGTCATTTATTAATAGATCTTGCTATCTTTGCAAGGTACTTTTTGTACTTGTTACTCCTTATAACAAGGTAAATAAATTGTTAAATTGGCGTTTCCCCTATTTTATCATGTGAATTTTTTAAATGAGTACGAAAATATAGCAAACAGGTAAGGTAAATACTTATATTTTTATCACAAATGCTATTTTTAGAGAAGTTATGAGACTAGAATTTAGACACATCAGGGGCACTAGTAATCCTTTTGAACTGCCCCAGAACAGATTTGTTGAACTGTTTCGTTTAGATAAGAGAGCTGTTCTTGATCTAATAGAAGAGTTAACTCCATTTGTGGAAGAAGCAAGAAGGAGGGATACAATTCCTTTTCATTTACAAGTAAGTGTAAGAATAAAAAAAGGAAAGGAATGTTTTATAAATTAGGTTTTTGCTAGTCTTTTATTTTTTGGCCAAGGAAATTACCAAACAACAATTGGAGATGATATAAATCTTGGGCTTAGTCAACCAGCTGTAAGCCGAATAATCAATAAAATCAGCAGGATTTTAACTGATAATTTATTACCCCGGTACGTAAAATTTCCAACTACAGATGAAGATGTAAGAAAAACTAAGCAAGGGTAAATATTAAAGTAATTACATTAATAAATCTTTAACCTGATATTTATAGATTTATGAATTATAATTTTCCGAATATAATTGGTACGATTGATTGCACGCATGTTGCAATAGTACCTCCTAAAATTGAGGATCCTGTTCAACCCGCCGCTGCATATTAAATAGAAAAGGCTTTCATAGCATAAATGTCCAAGCTGTAAAGGCAAACTATATTTATAATAAATATTTTATTATAGATTTTTAATGCAAATCTCATTATAACAAATATTACTGCTCGTTATCCTGGCGCTACTCACGACGCAGCAATTTGGAATTCCTCAACAATACAGAGGCAATTAAGAAGAAAATATCGAGATGGAAGAAGAAATTGTTACCTTCTTGGAGACTCTGGGTATCCTATTCGGCCATGGATGTTAATCCCTATTCCTGATGCTCTCCCTGATACTCCAGAAGTCTATTACAATATATTACACAGGAGAACCAGAAATATTGTTGAAAGGGGTTTTGGAGTCTTAAAATCACGTTTCAGATGCATCAAAATGGATAGAGTTTTGCACTACAAACATGCAGTAGCAGCTTACATTATTTCTTCTTGTGCAGTTTTGCATAATATATGCAAGAAATATAATGTTGAGGATATAATTGATGAAGATGAGGATGGTAATGATGACGATCCACAAAATCAGGATAATCAATTTAATCGAAACGTAGAACTTGATGGTAATTATAAATAGAAATAAGATTTTCTTATCTTTTCTTTGTAGATCAAAATGAACTGGAAGATGGAAGGTATCACAGAAGAGAAATGGTTCAATATATATATATATATATATATATATATATATATATATATATATATATATATATATATATATATATATCAAAGAAGATAATTTTACAAAATAAATTACTGTTAAACAGTTTGAAATAAATAGTTTTGATAATATTTTTTAAATTAATGGTAGAAGAAAATTGTATGCTCCTTGTGTGTAAATTACTATTTTTTACTCATGTGTAGAAAAGTCACAAGTTGCATAAATAACTATTTCCTTTTTATTTGTCATTATTGTAATTTTATATACCAATGTAACCGTTTTGTGAAGGTGGTCATAGTAGCCAAGCACGTTAATTTTAATTTAAAAAATTTTCAAAATTTCATTCTGCTCTCCAATGACATCAATTGGATTGACACATAAACTCCTTCGCGAACTAAAACTACTCGTAGCCTCCATTAAATGTTTAAATTACCTTCTCCCAGTTTTTTTCGTACCGGACGTACGACTTTTATTAATAGGTCCCTGTGTAGCTGTGGTTAAGCGTTTTTTATCTTGATCTCGCCTTTCTAGTCGATTTTAATAAATAGCGGTAACATTACCGTCATAAATCAAATAGGTACTAATTAATTCATGTAATCAACAGACTTATTTTCATCGATCAATTCCAAAGAGCAGCAAATTTCATTTTAAAGTTTGAATTGATAATAATAGGCATCATAAAAAATTTATAGATAAGTAGAAATGATTTGAATAGTCACCAAATTAGAGGCTCTTTAAAATTTAACAGTCAATTTTTTTATTTTTGTAAAGCAGAACATTCAAAATTTGTCAAATTTCAACCTTTGTAAAACTTAACATTGTAATATTTTTTAATCTTATGAAGATTGTGAAGCTAATCTCAAAATTAAAACTTTGTAATAAAAATCATTTTAGAAAAAAAGATATATTATATTTTTTTAAATCTTAGCGTTATTCTTTTTACAACCTCTAATCAACGGATAAGTGGCGAACATTATTTCGGAATTTTATTTTGTTTTTAGCTTAAATTAACTTTTGTAATCCTCCTATAGCCCGTTCAGTATTAAAACCGTTACACGTCACATCTGTCATAACTGTACTATGTTGCCAAGCCCTTGAAATAATATGAGAATCTAGTATATGTCAAATGAAGTTTATCAAATATTCTAGGTTAGGTTTAGTTATTAATGGTTATTGTGTGCAAACAAACTTCGACTTATTTCAGTTACATACAGAGATGTTACATATAAAATTTTAATTTGTATGTTAACCGTACAGCACTAAGAAATTCTTATTTTAAAAACTATGGAATTATTTTTAGCACTAAAAAGGTATGTATGGAATAGTTAACACTTTTATTTGTATGTTTATACCACACACACTTAATTAGTTAGAAGTTATAGAACTCTTCTAGTATTTAAAATGCATGTATATATAGTATCAAGGAAAAAATATATAATTACCTAAGTACATGTTAGCTTCTAGAATGTTGTCACTACAATATGAAAGATTTATAGACATCCTATAAATAAAAAAGTTCTGATAACCTGGATCTACCTCCTTTTTAAAGGTAGGCAATTTTATTTTATATTTTGTTGAAATAAATCTTAAATTTTTTTTAGAAAAGCCGGGATGTGAAGCTTTAGTGTGTAGGTCATTCTCAACAAGGAAAATCACCCTGAGATATATGATCATTGATCATAGCAAAAGAAAATTGTGCAGCAAGCACCACCACAGCTCAGAAAAGGAGAGCAAATCCATTCTATTCTCCGAGTAAAGGTATATGCAAATGATTGACTAAATCGTAGCTCTGAAATCAATACATATTATAATTATCAGTATATTGGTGAATTATTTATCACTCCTTCATCTTCTAATCAATCCAAATTTATATTTACCATTTTGTTTTAGCTCTTTAGCTCTCCAGCATCTACCGCAACTGAAAGTATTGCTAATAAATGATTGATCGAATGAGACCTTTCAATTCAATAAAAACTATTAAATTAATTCTTTGTAGTTTTTATAAAACTTTGTGATATACACATGTACCTTTAGAAAATGCTGCCTGAATTACTTATTTTGAATATCATGATTAAAATAAAATAATAAATAATGCCACCCCAATTTTTATGGAATTGTTTTATTAAAAAGAAGCATTGCAAATTTATAAATTAGTTACTACACCGAAAAGTTTGTAATACTATTTTTTTAAATAAGGTAGAAGAATAATTGTCAAATAGAAATCTTTCAAATTTGAGAGGTTCACGGACAAACCAATTCCAACCCGCAACTTCTGGAATGCATATATCGGCTTGCTTGGCAGTAGCCAGTATTAACTCAGTAGGATTTTTAAAAAGATGGTAGGTAATACTTTATTGTGACTATACTGTTCTATCATATCCACAATGTATTTTGTTGGGGGGTTTGTTTCCGAAAAAAACATTTATTGAAAGGGCAGTATTCAAATAACCAATTCTTTTCTTTTCAAATATACCTATATTATTATTTTTGTAAAAATAAAAGTAAAACAGCATTTATTGTCTATTAGGTATAATTTGAGGTAAGAATTTTGAATGTATTAAACTAGTTGTGTAGTCTTCTGAATTTTAACATATAATTTGCTATATCACTGTTCAAATACAGTTTGTATCTACTTACTAGGCTGTAATATAAATAAGCTCAGCTTCAACATTTGTTGATTGAATTCTATATTGTGTCATTAACCTAATATTATCGAAAAGCATTGTCCATAATTTATTAAAGGTTCAGAAAGATTCAATAGTAAGTAATTGGTTTTCAAACCATTTAAAAACATGTTCTTGATTCATTTTCCCATGATAATAACTCAACTGAGATTCATATAAAAATATACTTTCTGCTCCATCAATATAACCATTTTCATTCTCAGCATGTAATACAAAATACCTAGAATAAAAACAATTTTGCATTCTAAAATTTTACATTATCATTGTAACATACCTTTTGACATGAACAGCCTACAGCACCATTTTGTAAAATTCAGGATTCATTAATAAAAACAAATTTATAGGTACAGTGGTTTATTTTTGTTGAAAGTTCCATAAGTCCTCTTTGTGGATGTATCATATTTTAGTAAACTACTCAGGAACATTCTACATTTAATAATTATTGTTCTTCCTCCAATTACTGCAGTAACATTCCTAAGGTGACATGATTATCTTTAAAAAAAATGTTCACGTATAATTGCCAAGTATTAAGAATAATGTAACAGAATATAATAAATACAGTTGATTGGGTATAATATTGAACTTATACATACTTGCTTCATAAACGCTGTGAATAGTATCAGGAGTAAATGCATCAACTATTGCAGTATTATTAAGTTTCATTTATACGTTTTTTTGGATGTGACTTTAACTTTGATAACTCATTACTGCTTGTGAAAAATTACTCACAGTTCTTTGCAGTTTTTGTCACAACATAACCCCAAAAATGTCAAGACGTCAACTGAACCTGAAATAAACCATTTTAATCGCGGCAACAGCGCGCATTTTTGCCAACATAAAAAGTTTTTATTAAGACTGACGTTAGTTTGAGTTTAATATTTAATTAACCTACGAGCTGTATTTGATATGAAATTAATTACGAAACCTTTCTTTAAACATATATTTATATTCTTTAATACAATGCGACCTACAAATTTCAATATTTATTGAGTTTAGAGAGGCTTAACATAGTGATTGACAGCAGCAATCGAATGACATGATATAAACGAACGTCTCTTTTTCGACACTTTGATGACGTGCAACGGTTTTTGTACTGAACGGGCTATATCTAAGCTCTTTGTTAAACCTGCTAAAGGGTACGAAACCCACCCCCTGAGCAATAGCTGGGACATCGGGACTTGCATCCAAGAGTGGTACAATTTCATTGCTGACCCTCGAGTGCAATTCTTGCTTGTGGCATAACGCCTTTGTGGAGTGTTACATTATTTTACGTTGTTTTTCTCAATTTACCAGTGTATCTATTATCAATTATATTAAATACATATTTATTGATCTAGCCAGTCGTATACAATATTGTAGTTTTATTGCAATCCCAGAAAATTTAATATTTTCTTGTTAATTCACCCACTCGCTAACGAGTCTTCCCTGAACCCACTCAAATAAAAATTTTAAGCAGTTTTTCTCTTCCAATAATATTAGCTCGCTAACGTATGCAGTCGCGCACTAGTCGCGCATAACAGATTTAAGAAGGTTCGGTCTGTCGCATTATTCGACTATTCCCGCCCTTCGGCCCTCACAACACTCGTTCTACCCATCGTTTCTTTGTTAGACCCGATTTTAGTAGAGGTGCAACTTGTACAGGGTGTATCTTTTGCATCGATATTATAAATATTTTTAGGGATTGGTGTTTTTTTGAAACATTTTAACCCGTTTAATTAATACGGGATTTTTATCGATAACATTTATAATAATAATAAAGTGTCCTTTTTAAAATACCCTTCTGATATGCGACACACTAAAAAATTAAGGAGGTTCTATTCTACTTAATCTCCATAAATATAATTAAAACTATTCACAATAAAAAAAAGTGTCAAATATATTTAAACAAACAACTAAAATCGTACACGTTCATTTTTACATAATAGGATTTGTCCTATCGGAGACGTAAGTCCTAGGGTGTAAACCGTCCCTAAACAATAAATTAAAATGAACGTGTATGTAAAAGTGACATTTCTAAATTAAAATTACATAAAACTTAAAGCACGATGAATAAAATTGATTGATATTTAGTAAAATTTACAATAAATTACACTTTGCAACTCTGTAAATATCATTAGATTACTGTTCACTAAGTTATATAGAATAGAATAAACTTTATTTAGCTAAAAATAAGCAATTACATTACAAATTTCATATTACAAATTTTCTCAGAAAAAGATACAAGTACAATCAATTTACAAAATACATTTTTCTTAATCGTGACTTAAAGTGTTTTACAGTTGGAGAAGTTTTGATACTTAATGGTAAGCTATTATATAACCTTAAGCCTTCTATAAACAATGTTTTCTCCTTTATAGTAGAGTTAAATCTTTCTATTTGGTAATTATCTTTTGTTCCTAAGTTTGTAATTCATATTCGATCTTTTATTTAAATATGTATTAAAATACGATGGAGCTTGATTATTTACGATTTTATACATTAATAACAAATTTGACTCCCGTATAAGCTGTGATACATTTAGAAAATTTAATTATTTTAACATTCTATTAATTGAAGTATATCTGTTTGTGCGAAGTAATATGAGCATTGCCTTATTTTGAAGGACTTGCAGTCTATTAATATTTTCATTATAACAAGATATTAATAGAGACATACAATAGTTAAAATGTGGATAGATGATTGTATTGTATACCAGTTTTCGGCACCAAAGTGAAAGACTTTTACTAACTCTAAATAAATATCCAACTTTTTTCGTATTTTTGTATACAAAAAATCAATATGTTTATGAAATCTGAGCTGAGGATCTAATATAATATTCAACTATACTATTATTAATTTTAATGGCCCATTGACCTTGTATGAAGTTAGAACAATTTTGCTTACTACCTAGTATCATACATTTAGATTTTTGTTCATTTAACTTTAATTTATTTTCCATCAACCATTAATTTAGGATATCTAATTAATTATTCATAATATTTACCAGTTCTAAATAATTTTTACCAGATACAGAAATGCTTGTCGTATTTGTCGTAAGACTAACGCCAAAAACATCAGACTTGCAGCTAAAAGTTATATTGTTGTATAAATATGGTTAGAGCATTCAAATAAGTGAATCAAGCATATCAAGACAAAACTGCAACGAGAGCTATTGCTCAATATCGAGTATTTATGATTTTAAATTTTGATCTGATCCAAGGTATATATTTTTCACTTTCTAGTCAAATTTTTCATTCCTTTAAATTCATAGCGCTCCTTTTTCAACATAATACTGAAAATCTTAACACCTGATAAGGTTCGATGCAATTGGCGTTTGTCAAAATTTTACCACCAATAGCGGCCGAGTAGGCTGGGAACTATTACTCTGTCTCTCTTAGTTGGTAATTTCTGGGACATCAAGTTAGTTGGCGAATACTGTATCAATGTAGGGATGCGCGATACTATCCGCTAAACGCTACCTTCTACTATATTTTCATCAAAATCGAACATTTTTTAACAAAACCAAAAATGAAAAACGAAAAATGCAGTTTTTTGCGTTTTTCGAGCTAATTTTGAGGTTATGTGGAAAAGTCACTGATGTAAAAGTTGTAGATTTTCTCAAGATCTACAACTTTTATGATCAACTTTTGATTCTAGGAACTCAACTTTGGCCGGAAATCGCAATAATGTATTTTTCTACCCCCCCCCAAAAAAAAGTTTTTTTTACCGAAAAAACGTCATAACTCGAAAAATTCCCAATATTTTAATTTGAAATTTTTTTTCATGGTTTGTGACTATCAAAGCTACCTTCTACTAAATTTTCATCAAAATCGAATATTTTTTAACGAAACCAAAAATGAAAAACGAAAAATGCAGTTTTTTGCGTTTTTCGAGCTAATTTTGAGGTTATATGGTAAAGTCACTGATGTAAAAGTTGTAGATTCTCTCAAGATCTACAACTTTTATAATCAACTTTTTATTCTAGGAACTCAACTTTGGCCGGAAATCGCAATAATGTCTTTTTCCAGACCCCACCCCACCAAAAGTGTTTTTTACCGAAAAAACGTCATAACTTGAAAAATTTCTAATATTTCAATTTGAATTTTTTTTTATGGTTTGTGACTATCAAAGCTACCTTCTACTAAATTTTCATCAAAATCCAACATTTTTTAACGAAACCAAAAATAAAAAACGAAAAATGCAGTTTTTTGCGTTTTTCAAGCTAATTTTGAAGTTATGTGGAAAAGTCACTAATAAAAAAGTTGTAGATTTTCTCAAGATCTACAACTTTTATAATCAACTTTTTATTCTAGAACCTCAACTTTGACCGGAAATCGCAATAATGTCTTTTTCCAACTTTCACCGAAAAAACGTCAAAATTAGCAAAATCTCGGATCGTTAACGTATCGATACTTCGAGTATCGATAAATTAATATTCGATATTCTACTGTATCGATACTTTACGTTCCGATCCGTATCGATACCTAATATCGATACTTTCTAGTGTATCGCGCAACCCTATATCAATGACACTGCTTCTGTTCATATTTTTTGCGCGCTTCATTCTTTTATTAGTATGATGTACCTCCTCAGCTCGCCTTTATTTTTTCAACATATTATTTAACAGAATCAAATTATAGGATAATTCTTCACAATTCATATATTTTTTGTATCAAGTTAATTAAGCTATAAACAGGTAGACACTTTCTGATCACGTAACACGTAATAAATAATATATCGCTTAAAACTCTTATCAAGATCCCCTGTTGCTATATTTATTTAAAACTAACCTGTAGTGCTATGAAGCTCAAAGGAAAAAATGTTTTGGTATCTCAATTTTCTCGAAAGAGGAATTTTGAGAAATATCTTATTGGTAGAAGAAATTTAAGAAAATGAAAAACGGGATAATGGTTTTATATCAACGCGTCAAAATTGCTGTAAATTATAAAAAATCTCATTTTTCAAATTACTAAAAATTAATAAATAATACACTATGGTTTCTATTATTTAAACTAGTAATGATTGAATTGAGCTTAAAATCAAATATAAAATGATTAGAAATTAAATTAATATAATATGAAATAGCTTTTATTTTATATTCTAATAGATATTTCCTCATATTGATCAAAAATTTTATAGCGAATTGTAAACACAAACTAAATACAAAAATACGGACACCCTGTAAGTAGAGCGCAATGTGTTTCAACTTACACCGTACACACAAGGCTGGGGCCGCCAAGCCAAAGCCAAAGCCAAAATCAAGCTTGCTCAGCTAAGATAAGGTCACTAAACTTTCGCCGACGGGTTCGAGACCCTGAAAAATTTACATTACTAAATCGTATCTCTCTCTAGTTTCACGTATCATTTTCTTTCCATCTCTTTTTAATACCGTTTTTTAGTCTCAAGGCCTATCAAGTCGCAGAGAGGCGCAGCCGGATATTTTTCTTTTTTTCTTGTTTGTGATGTTCCTAACCCATTTTTATAACGAATATAATCATCTCCGTCTATTCCATTGGAATTTGGAATTTTTAAGCGATTCTGTGAAGAAATAGAACCTTACATAGTAAATTTTATCAGACAGTTGATTTTTAAGGGCAAATAAATTCTTATATTTTAAATATTTCTATAAAATTAAGTTATCTCGTGGTTTTTGAAGTTAACTATTTTTTAAATTTTGGGAATTTGTTGCGTATTTCGTTAACTTATTTAAATCAATTATTGTTCACATGAAAAAAATTAAAGTTAGGTTTATTTGCCTGCTTTGGTATTTAATAGCATCGTTAAAAAGCAAAAAATCTTTACTTTCAAAAATTTTAATTCCGTAATTATTCTGTTGAAATTAGAAAAATAGTGTAAGGAGGGAAAAACTAGACTTGAGGAGAATGAGTGATTTGTAAAGATTGATATATTTAATTAGAATTTAACTTTTAATTACTTACTTTGTACTTACATTATATTGTTTATAATATAGATAATAAAACAAATCTAAATGTTGAAAATAACTATTTACAAGACACTGGACGTGATGCCTGGATTTAATTGAACAGTCCATGTGGACATGGTCCAAGTAGGTTGAACAACCGAGATGACGTACCTGGAATTAGATAGAAAAACACTCTGAGTATTCAATTTGCCATAACTAATGATTAATTATTTAACTAACGATTAGTATAGTTGAAATCCCCAAAATTAATGAAAGTATTAATAATATACAAGGTGCATCTTATGTGTTTGAACTGTGATTATGCATATCAGTACTAAAGTAAAGTTAAAACTTCACTTGATCAAAAATAAATGCCTAATAGTAAATATTTAGGGTTATTAGGAAAGGTGCAAGGGGCGCAAACTCTCCCCAATGAATGTAAGGAATATGTGGCACAAACTCTCCACAGTACAGCAAAATAATATTACACTGCAAGTGGCACAAACTCTCCACAGTACAGCAAAATAATAATACACTGCAAGTGGCACAAACTCTCCACAGTACAGCAAAATAATAATACACTGCAAGTGGCACAAACTCTCCACAGTACAGCATAGTTATAATACACTGCAAGTGGCACAAACTCTCCACAGTACAGCAAATTAATAATACACTGCAAGTGGCACAAACTCTCCACAGTACAGCAAAATAATAATACACTGCAAGTGGCACAAACTCTCCACAGTACAGCAAAATAATATTTCACTGCAAGGGGCACAAACTCTCCACAGTACAGCAAAATAATAATACACTGCAAGTGGCACAAACTCTCCACAGTACAGCAAAATAATAATACTCTGCAAGTGGCACAAACTCTCCACAGTACAGCAAAATAATAATACACTGCAAGTGGCACAAACTCTCCACAGTACAGCTAAATAATAATACACTGCAAGTCGCACAAACTCTCCACAGTACAGCAAAATAATAATACACTGCAAGTGGCACAAACTCTCCACAGTACAGCAAAATAATAATACACTGCAAGTGGCACAAACTCTCCACAGTACAGCAAAATAATAATACACTGCAAGTGGCACAAACTCTCCACAGTACAGCAAAATAATAATACACTGCAAGTGGCACAAACTCTCCACAGTACAGCAAAATAATAATACACTGCAAGTGGCACAAATTCTCCACAGTACAGCAAAATAATAATACACTGCAAGTGGCACAAACTCTCCACAGTACAGCAAAATAATAATACACTGCAAGTGGCACAAACTCTCCACAGTACAGCAAAATAATAATACACTGCAAGTGGCACAAACTCTCCACAGTACAGCAAAATAATAATACACTGCAAGTGGCACAAACTCTCCACAGTACAGCAAAATAATAATACACTGCAAGTGGCACAAACTCTCCACAGTACAGCAAAATAATAATACACTGAAAGTGGCACAAACTCTCCACAGTACAGCAAAATAATAATACACTGCAAGTGGCACAAACTCTCCACAGTACAGCTAAATGAGGTTACACTGCAAGTGGCACAAACTCTCCACAGTACAGCTAAATAAGGTTACACTGCAAGTGGCTCAAGCTCTCCACAATACAGGGGGGTGGAAGGAGATATAGGTGACGTGAGAAGTCACCCTGTATCAGAAATGGACAAACCTCAAGTGGCGCAAACTCTCCACAGTACAGTATAGGTATGTGAGTTAAACTGCAAGTGGCACAAACTCTCCACAGTACAGTAGGATTGGATGAATAGGAAATGCAACAACAAATTAATGTTCTTAATAACGTTGAATATTAAAGAACTTTAAACAAAGTAATTATTAAAAATAATTAGCAAATATATATACTCTATGTGATAAAATATCTTTTAAATTCAAATATCAAATAACAGGCAAAACTGAATTACTCTGTGAGATAGACTCACCTATTTAACTCCTGATATGCACCACAATACACACTATATTTTAATAGATTTATTTGGCTCAAGTGAACACTTTAGTTATTTTCTAGAAACTAAAACTCAAATCGTTCTTAAAATTTTCTTTCCCCTTTCGTGGCCTTGAGGACTACGTGACATTTTGATACTTTACTTATCTGTTTCAGACAATTGGTTGTTTTGTCGAGAAATGCATTTCTGAAATATTAGGGTATACCCATGATTTAATTCATTTTACTTGGAACGAAAACTATTTTAAGAATAACAGGGTGAGGAAAAAAATTGTCTTACAAAAGTAATAGAAATTTCCGACTTAAAATTATAAAATTCATAATGAAAATTCAAATTCTTATTGTGTATTGAGATTTTGCCTATTGTACCTATTTCAATGCAAAATTATAAGTAACCCTCAATATATAAAGGAAATTGAATTTCTATTATGTTTTTCATAATTTCAATTTTGAAAAACATCATAGAAATTCAATTTCCATTATGTCGCTCATTCGAAATAACAGTGGCACAACTCAAAAAGTATAGTTTTTCAGGAAACACATTTCGAAATGATTATTCGTTTTTATTACCTAAAATTAAAATAAATAGCCTTTTCGCTCAAATTTTAGAATAAATAGAAAGTAACTGGGTTCTCTCAATGTTAGAGGAGATGGTACAAATATGGGCTACCATTTGGTTTATTTGACATATTTTTGGTGTATATTACGTTCTTTTTTTACAGGGCAAGTAGAACCTAACTGTTAACTACTGTAGAATATGATTATTCAACTCGTTAATTAAGAAAGAATATATTAATTACAAAAGTACAAAAAATGGGTGACAACTCTCGAAATTATCTTGTCAAAAACTCACTGACATTTATTGACCTTAATCTCTTACCCTAGCTAGTAGTAGTCTACAACATCTTCCCCTTTTAAGTAGGTTATTTTATTTTGCTAGGTAAGATCGTAATCTGCAAGTCTTTGAGGTATTTTTCTACTACGTGTAGGTCTACTGGAGATTGGTTGACTTCCAGTTTGAAGAGACTGAGTTTCTTCAGATAGATCTGGACGTGAACCAATGTCATCTTCATGTGGTACATGACCATTAGTTTTGGAAGAATGAACGAGACTGAACGTATCTAGCAGTATATGGAGTGGTAAATTTGTTTCAAGTCTGTTTTCCTCTTCTTTATTGACATCGTATCTTGATTTCAATTGATTGGTATGAACTCTAATTAACTTGCCAATGTTTTCAATTACCTTTCCTTCTGTCCAATCCTTTGTGTAGTTCATTTTTACATATACCGCTTGTCCTGGTTGAAAACGTCGAATTTTCGCACCGTTTTTTTTGTTAAATTGTTCTTCCATTTTCGTGTTTCTTCTAATTCCTCTGTGATTGTCCGATGGAAGTAGTAGGTCTAATAAAATTCTTGGTTTTCTACCAAACATCCTTTCGAATGGAGAATTTCCTCCAGGGACGTTTCTGTTTGGGGTAGTCCGGTATGTTTGTAAAAATGTGGTAATAATTTCTTCTGTAGTCTGTCCTCGCATTTTCTTCAATGCTCTTTTAAATGAATCAACAAAACGTTCGGCTTGGCCATTAGATTGTGGATGGTATGGAGGAGATCGTATATGTTTGATTCCATTATTTTGACAAAAGTCACTGAATGTACTGCTGGTGAATTGTGTGAAAAGTTGCAAATAAAGAATTCAATTCTTTAATTGTAGAATACGACGTAATAGAATTCATTTTAATAACTTCAGGCCATTTAGTACAAGCATCTACAACTATTAAAAAGTTTTGTCCTTCAACAGGTCTATATGAATTCTTTCCCAAGGCATTTCCGGAATAGACCATTTTGGTTGGGAATTTCGAAGCTTGTAAACAATTTACGCATTTATGTACATATTCTTCGATTTCTTTATCTATTCCAGGCCAGTATACGTAATTTCTTGCTAGTGCCTTCATTCTTTTTTTTACCTGGATGTCCTTTGTGTAGTTGTTTGAGAATTCTAGCCTGGTATTTTTTTGGAATGACTATGCGATGACCAAAAAATATACAGTCTTCAACTATAGAAAGTGAATCCATTCGATTTGAGAATTGTTGAAGCTGAAAGTCTGTTACCTTATTAGGCCATTTATTAGAGACGTAGTGTTAAACTTGTTTTAGGGTGACATCTTTTGAAGATTCCGAAGCTACCATTTTGGCTGTGACTGGTAAATGTTCCAAAGCATCGTTTAAAATTTGTTTTACGCTCGTTTCTAAGTGTACTGCTGCTATAACAACACCTTTTAGACAGATCAGTTTTCACCTTGACGGGAACTCGAGTGACGGCTTAACGTATTCTAATTATGGAACAGGTAGACTGGTTGACTGTAGTTGACGCTGCTGATCGAACTATACCTAATCATGAAGAAATATAATGATGCAAATTAGATTTCAGTTAACAGTGCTTTTTATGTCACGCAAGGGAAAACACTCATCGCCACCAAAATATATATAACACAAAAACCGGCTTCGGCTATCAAAAAAATACAAAAATTAAACAAAACCCGGCTTCGGCTATCAAAAAAATACAAAAATTAAACAAAACCCGGCTTCGGCCATCAAAAAAATTTAATAAAGCAAAAAGGCGACTTTAGCTACCAAAAAAATATAAAAACCGGCTTAGGCCAATAAAAATTTTTTTTTCAGCTACACTTCGCGGATAGAAGGTAATGAGGTACTCAGGCACTGCCTGTGGGGGGAAGGTGGAGCGCGTAAAAGGGGATACTCTAAGAATTATACATTATTTTTTAGTATCACCCTTTACGTCGGGTTCATTACCTACACACATTTCACAAACATTTTTGTATTAACAGTTAATAGATATTTAACATCTTGCATATAAAAAATCTTTTCCGCATCCCTATCCTATTTTTTTTTAAAGAGTTACCGATGCCAACAAATACACTACAAAATACTACAAAGAAAAAACAAAATATAAAAATTAACTGATAAAATTAGGTCAGTTCAACCCTGTCTGGTTTTATTTATTCATTTCTTATCACCGCTGATATCCTTACTTCGTGGAATCTGTAATACGTATTTTCTCTCTGTCTTACTCATACAATCTCCGTAAGCGATTTTAAAAATAATATCATTAATTGTGGGTTTATTAATTAAATTACAACATTGGCGCAATGTTATCAAATGTTCTATTTTTCAAGACGAATAAGTTGGTATCAAAATATCCGCATTTGAGTGGTCTTTTGTTTTCCATAAGATGGAAGCATAGTCCTTGTCAACTAAAAAAACGGCACATAAAAAGGGAATTTTAAGTAAACTTAATTCTCGGTGCCAGGTAGATCTCATTGACATGCAAACTGGACCAGACGGATATTACAAATTCATATTGAACTATCAAGACCATTTGACTAAGTTTTGTGTACTACGTCCAATGAAAAATAAGACTGCTGTAGAAACTGCCAGGAACCTAATAGAAAGTTTCTGTTTATTTGGGGCACCATCAATTCTTCATTCTGATAATGGTCGTGAATTTGCCAACCAAGTCATAAATAATTTAAAATCTCAGTGGTCCCATTTGAAAATCGTACACGGAAAACCGCGTCATTTAAAGAGTCAAGGTTCTGTGGAACGTTGTAACAGAGATGTACGAGATGATCTTATATGTTTGATGTCCGATGAAAATACCACACACTGGGCTGATGTACTGTGTTTCGTCCAGTCAAAAAAAATAGAAGCTACTACAGTGCAATTAAACGATCCCCGTACGAGACTATGTTTGGTTGCGCTCAGAGAAATGGTTTAAAGGACTCTAACTTGCCCGAAGATTTAATTGCTCCATTGGAAACCGAAGACGATCTCGAAAAATTGTTGAACGGTGGTTGAAACCACCGAGCTTCAAAATACTTCATACAATTTATTTATAGAAGAAACTGAAACTGTTGAAGATGACGTGCAAGTTTCTATGGCCAATGAGGAAAATATGGCGGATAGCGGAGTGGTTTTATGCAACATGCTGAAACAAAAAATATGGCTAGTGCAGAAAATCGTTAACTACTAAAAAAGTGAATATTTTGAAAAACTATACAGAAGAAGATAACTTTGAATGCTGTGAAATATCGTTCAAGGTGAATGATGAAACTAATTTCTTCTTGATTAATATTTATAAATCTCCCTGTGGAGAGGTCGATTTATTTTTCACTAAATTAACTGGTGTTTTAACGAAAGTATTAAATTGATATGATTGTTTTATTGTATGAGGTGATTTTAACATAAACCTCTTAAATGACTCTCATGAAAAATTTATTTTAATGGATTTTATGGAAAGTTTTAACCTTTTATGTCAAAATACTGAGCCTACAAGGGTTGCCATTGATAAAAATTGACGCATTTCAAGTTCCAAAATAGATTATTTCCTTATTCATTACTCACTTAAATATAAAGAAAGGGTAATGGATTTACAACTTGGCGAACATTTTAGTCTCAATATTGAGTTTGAAAATATTGAGTGGTTTGAAGCGGTTAAAAATGAAAGAGAAAGTAATATTTTTATTAGAAATATGTCGGAGGATAGCTTACGCAATTTCTTCCTGAGAAGATTTTTATGAAGTTCTTAATTAACCCGGCGACATTGATCACACTTTTGTGACGTTTGTAAATATTTTCAAATATTACTTCGAGTTAACTTGTCCTATAATTAGAAAAAACAAAAGTAATAGTTAGGTGTTCAATAGAAAAGGAATTAGTGATGAAATTCTAGAAATGAGAGACGACTTGAGAAATCTGTTTTGGATGTCAAAAAATACGACTGACGCTCAGGTTCTGGCGATTTATAAAGGTCAGAAAAAAAGGCTGTTTTCCAAAAAACACTAAATGAAGCAAAAATTAATCTGGAATACTGTTAATTCTAGAACAGGTCAAAATGCAAACAATAATATCCAGTCAATTCAAATTGATAACCAGACTATTTTCGAGAGAACTAATATTGTTAATTCCTTTGTAGACTATTTTTCAAGCTGTGCTTCGAATGATATAAGAAACCGCTTTACCGACACTACATTTAATGACTACACTGTTATGCATGTCAGTAGTACCAAAGATTACAAACAATTTTGTAATCTTTGGTAGTACATTCTGTTGTAAAGGGGGTTCCTCATTTTGAAGTACCTGACGCTATTCGCTCACTAAAAAATACTAACTCAGTAGGTATCGACTGCATTCCAAGTAAAATCATAAAATGCGCAATTTCATGCAAACAAATCTTTTGGTATATGTATATATGTTACGGGTAAAGTTAGACAAGCGAGTACACCTAGGTTTACCCGAGTGAACTGCGTAATAACCAAGACTCTTGGGTAAAGTCCAGTTTGAAATTGTTCACGTTTCGGGCTTTACCCGGGTAAACCGCGTTTTATCCGCTTTCGCTTGGTTAAAGTTGGATGTACCATAAATGACAAGGCCATTAATGCTTGAAAAACATATTTAATTCAAAAAACACATTTTACAAATAAAAATTAGAATTCTAAAACTGTATTCTCTTAAAGGTAATCTACTCACGAGTACCTACTTATTTGTTCAAACAAGACAAGCTGCTGTGACATTTCGAGTTGCTAAGATTTCCAATAGCTTTACATTTACATTTATTGGTCATGCATGCACAGTTACATCGTTTATAACCTTGACCTCCTAAAATTGATTGTTCGTTTGCAAGCTGACGTAAGCTCTTCTTTTATGGTGATACACTTTCCAGATCTACAAGTTTCTCACTACACACAGAAAATTGATTCCTGGAAAACATTTTCTCGATTGTTCCTTTCTCGTTTACTAGCTTATAAAAATCGTCATCGGTTTGCTCGATAACCGTCATGAGAATGTTTCTAAAATCGCCCCTCCCTCGATCAACGTCTGGAATGTTCACTCTCACTGTATCTCCAACGGAACATGGAGGGAACTTCGAATTACATAAAGCTTTCATCTTCTTTGCTTGATTTTCTAAATTTATTTTTGCGTCTCTTCTGTTTGACTGAATATTTGTTTGGCAGAAGCAAAGTTCACACCTTATATTACCTGATGTACTTGGATCATCACATTCTGCACATTTGGTCTGATTTTATGAAGTTTCTATATTATTTGCGTTTTCTTTATAATTATTGTCTTGTCTTCCATATTGTCACCTTCAGTAATGTCTTCTTGCGGATTGTCTATTTCTGGGCCACTATCCATAGACTGGTCTTCGTTTTGTTCTTGTTGACGCTGTTCTTCTACACCAAATTCCCTGGCGACTTTCGCAAGCTCTTCTTCGATTCGTAGATTCTCAATTGTTTCTTTTGGAAAAGCTGATGTGGATTGGCCGACTTTAATATCATGCCCAAACATGGCGGCGTAAGGAGCTCGTTTTATTATTCCGTGGTATGCTCTGTTTTTCATTAATTGGACAAATTGCAGACCTTCTGACCATCGCATTGCAGTTTTCATCGTCCATCCACGTCATGAGCATATTTTGTATATCTTGATTTGCTCTTTCCACGCTGCCTTGTGACTGACTATGACGTGGTTTGCCATGTACTATTTTAAGGCCATTCCACATGGAACATAACTCTTCAATGACACGGTTCGCGAACTCCCGCCCGTTGTCCGATTGTAGTATAGATGGGGCGCCAAAAATACAAAATATGTCTATCAGGATCATAGCAACTTCCTCAGCCCTTTTCGATTTTAATGCACGTATCTGAACAAACTTCGTTAAGTCGTCCTGAAATACCAAGATAAATTTGTATTCTCCATCTGGATGGGATTGCATGTCTATAATATCCACTTGACAACGGCTATTCATCTCCGAAAAAACCATTGGCTTAACCACAAGTCCTTTTTTGACAGATTTCAGTTTTTTTGACACCCTTCACACAAGCGCAGATATAGCTTAATAACATCTTGAGTTGTATTCTTGTACTTTTTCTTACATTCACTTTCCATACGATGTTTACCACCAAGTCCAATGGCCAAATGTGCATCATGCAAAATATCAAACATTCCGTCGTTTGTAACGTAATATTTTATGCTGGATACACCTGATGATACACGAGCAATAAGCTTTTCGATGCCTCGAACAGAATATATGTCGAACCTCTTCAACATCTCTTCGACATTGTAGAGTGGACTTGGTTTTAGCATTTTTTGCTCACTTGACTGATTCCAACATTTCTTGGTATTGTTCATTATTAAAATAAAAACTGTTTGCACTTTTAGAAGACACCAACTCATCGAAAACTTCATAGAAACGCTGTTTCAAACTCTCTTCGGTTGCCATTTTCGAACTGCAGGTGGCGTGGTGAAAGATGACGCAATAATAAAATCCTACACCCAACTTTAGCCAAGGGAAAACGGATAGAACGCGGTTTACCCGGGTAAAGCCCGAAACGTGTACCAAATTCCAAATATATATATTTTGGACTTTACCCAAGAGTCTTGGTTATTGCGCAGTTTACACGGGTAAACCTAGATTTACTCGCTTATCTAACTTTACCCGTAACATATATAATAAATAAATCAGTGAAAATTGGAAAATTTCCAACTGATCTGAAAACTGGAACTATTACACCGGTTTTCAAAAAAGGTGAAATGTGCATTTATAAACATATGTTGTCTTTCCTAAGTAAATTTAATATTATTACAAAATGTCAACATGGCTTTCTCCCGGATAGGTCAACAGAAAATGCTGCTACAGGCTTCTTCAATTATATTCATAATCAATTGAATGAAAAGAGGTTTGTGGGGGCACTTTTCTTTGACCTATCCAAAGCTTTTGATTGTATTGATATTTAGATAGTAGAAGCAAAATTATATGCATTAGGATTTAGAGGGGTATTCCTAAACTGGCTCTCATCTTACTTAAACATGAGGAAAATTGTGGTGAAGATTGATAATAACAAATCTGAACTACGTAATGTTGTTCATGGAGTCCCACAAGGCTCTATTTTAGGTCCGTTAATATTTCTTTTATATGTAAATGACCTTCCTTTATACACAAAAGCCAATTACACCGTATTATACGCTGATGACACCACATTAGCAGCAGATGCTGAATCTCTTTCGGAACTTTCTGACAAACTTGGTGAGCTTTCCCATAATTTTGTTGAATGGTGTAGTAGGAATTTATTTAATAGTAAATCCTAATAAGACTGTGCTTATGCAATTTTCTCCGAGAAATAAAAAATCTACTAACTTTACTATCAGTGTTGAGTCCGCTGATGTACACGCATCTCAGACTACAACATTATTAATAAATAAGAATTTATAGATTTGTGTTGTAAAATTCAATAAAGATTTTTGCATTATTTAAATTTTGTTAAGAGGTCATAGAAAAAGTGTAGTTTTGAACTCGTCGAAAGCATTTTTTAGGCTCGAGAACATTATCAAACTCGGCTACGCCTCGTTTGATAAACGGTTCTCTCACTTAAAAAGATGTAACTTTCGTCACTCGTTGAACAATATACTATTTCTTAACGCTAATTTCAAATATTTCCGCTAATGGCTCTGCAGATTGCACTCATCTGACATTTTACTTAGCGTTTTGTCATCATGATAAACATAAACATTCAAATCGACGCCATTTTTAGTCCATTTAGAGCAACCTAAATAACACATTTTATGGTTTATGCTTGCTTGTAGAAAAAATAGTGTATGCAACATATGCATAAGGTGCCTTTTTTTCACTCATGGAATTGACGCCAATTTTTCCACTCGTGAAAAAAAGCACTACTTTATGCACTTGTTGCGTACCTAACTATTATATCTCAGGGGTAACATTTCGGAGTTTCCTAAGAACTGTGATTTCCATAACTACTCTATAAGATTTGGTGATAAGTTCTGTGTTCCTAGGAATTCAACAAACCTTTATGAACCACTATGTTGGAATCAAAAACATAGTCAATTTTAACCGTTTCAAAACTAATTTAAAAAAATAACCTATTGACCATGACCATGATGTTACAAACGATTTTTTCACTTCAACTGTATGTATTATGTTCTATGTGTTTTTTCTATGACTTTTCCTATATCATGTAAAATATGATCTGAAGGGATGAATACATTTATTATTATTATTATTATCTTTCTTATAGGTTTCGACTTCAAGAGCTGAACAAATAAAAGCTACCCGATTGAAGATTGGACATACAATTCTAACTCACCAATTCTTAATTAGCAAAGAAGACCCACCTCAATGTGCCCAATGTTAACAAAATATGTCCATCAAACACGTTATACTAGAATGTCACCTATTTGCAAACCAGCGAAGACACCATAATATCCCAACAGCCAACAGCTTACAGTTAGATCTCAGAGACCAAATCAATGATTCCTTGAGTTACATAAAAAACATAAAAATAATTTTTTTTGTTTTGTGAACATTTTTCAAAACCAAATAAACCAACAAAAGCAAACAATCCACACATAAACACTGAGGGCCGGTTTATCAATGCTCGGTTAAATATTGTAGCCTTCGGCTAAATCTTAGCCAAATTGTATATCAACTGCCAGTTTTGTATTAGCTGTCAGTCAAACTATCAAGTTGATGTTAACCATAGAACATACAGTTAAATACGAGAAAGAGGTGTTCCGTGATTCTAACTGTCAACTGTGTCATGAATGTCATGATTGTTTTATGTTTGCTTACATTTTGCATCAAAGATTATTTCAATTTTGAATTTCAATGCGTTATCATCGTTTGGGGTGAAATCGAAAAGCTTTGGTTCATTTATAGTAGTTTAGTAGCATCCAGGTTCTGTGTGTTTGTCTTTCATTTCATTGTTATTGTCAATTTTTTTGTATGCGCATGTCTGAAAATCGCCATTTTTATAATAAGATACTTGTCGTACTTCACCTTGGACAACAAACTTGTTTACAGAAAGTATTTTTGTGAATAATTTTTACTTTGTCTCTTGTTTTGAAAAATATTACTTATGGAAAGTAAAGTGTTTACTGATAATTAATCGAAGCTATGGGAAGAATAACTTGTGATGTTTGGGGATATGTCACTCAGGAACAGGAAGGACCATAAAATGGAGGATTGTTTTCCATTCACTTCTCTCCTCCATTTGGGAAATGAGCTGAGTGGACTTTATATTTTTCCTGAAGCTGGTTTGGTTTTTTACTTACTTTCTATACCAGCGGCCTATGGATTACAGGCTTAGTAGCGGAGGAAGAGGATTGTGTTTTTTATTGTGGATGGTACTACGATGAGTTTTAATGAAACATTAATCCATTTTATATTAAAAAATAGTCGGGAACTCAAAAAACATATTTTATTTTGTCAAACTTGACAGACAACTCAATTCCTAACTAACTTTTTGTTTCTATATCGACGGTTAAGTTATAGTGAGTTATCCTCCCGAAGAAAGAAAGCACTCTGCCTTGAATACTAAACCATCACCTAACCTCTGGGAATGTCTTGTCTCAAAATGTTCCTCTCTAAACAAGCTGCAACGGACAACTGCTTATGTTCTACGATTCATCTATAATCTCAGAATTAGGGAAAAAGTGACAGGTCTCCTGAGCCCAAGAGAACTAGAACAATCTAATTATTTCATAATAAAACAAATCCAGACAATCTCGTTTGTTATGGAAATTAAATCTCTCAAATTAGATAAACCCATTCATAACAAGCATATCGCTTCTCTCAACCCGTTTCTAGATGACAATAAATACCTCAGAGCAGGTGGACGATTTTCCAATGCTGACTTGCCCTTTGACCAAAAATACTCAATATTGTTACCTTCCAAACATCATCTCACGATCCTGATCTTACGTCATGAGCATAAACGATTAGGTTACGCAAGCCCTCAAAATGTAATAAATAATGTACGATTACATTATTGGCCCATAGATGGCCTCAGATCTCTGAAGAAAATTATTTATTCATGTCCCACATGCAAACGCTTCAATGCTATTGCTTCCAGCCAAATCATGGCTAATTTGCCCAAAGAAAGGGTTACTCCTTTGCGTGCTTTTACCAACACCGGAGTAGATTTCGGTGGCCCATTCTTCACTAAGTCCTCATCACTAAAGAAAGCTCCCTTAATGAAAAGCTATATAGCAGTATTTGTATGTTCATCCACTAAGGCTGTTCATATAGAGTTAGTTTCTGACTTATCTGCCGACTCTTTCTTAGCTTGTTTAAAGCGATTCATAGCACGTAGGGGACTGCCATCAATAATATACAGTGACAATGCCACAAATTTTGTAGGAGCTGACAATTACTTGAAAGAAGTTAATCAATACCTACTTGATAATGCTCCTCAATTGGGAGATTTTCTCTCTCAATCTAAAATCACTTGGAAACGTATTCCTCCAAGATCTCCCCACTGGGGAGGAATCTGGGAAAGTGCCATCAAAAGCACTAAAGTACACTTAGCCAAGATTGTGAAAAATTCATCTTACACTTTCGAACATTTCTCAACCATTTTAAGTCAAGTGGAAGCAATATTAAACTCACGCCCTTTATTCCCATTGTCCGACAATGTGAACGATCTACTCCCCTTGACTCCCGGTCATTTCTTAGTCCACTCCCCTCTCATGTCTTATCCAGAAATGGACATTTCTCTGACTCCGATCAATAAGTTAAAGCACTGGCAGCTCTGTACTCAGGCGCAACAACAATTCTGGAGACGCTGGTCAACAGACTACTTAAACCGTTTGCAGAACCGTCCGAAATGGATGCATCCCCAACCAAATTTCAAAGTAAACGATTTGGTTCTTCTCAAAGACGAAGATAATCCCCCCATGAAATGGCCACTAGCTCGCATTACACAAGTTTTCACTGGAAAAGATTCAAAAGTGCGCTCAGTCCAAGTATTTACACAATCTAGATATCTCACTCGCCCCATCACAAAGGTGGTATTACTCCCTAACGAGGATACCCCTTCAATCTCTACCTCCCTTTCACCTTAGAATGTTTGGCACATCACCGGCCACTACTAGTAGGTAATTGTATAGTTCGTTTTAGGATTTTGTTTACTCTAATTGTTTTATCATTATTTATACATAGAATAATATTGTTGTTAATCAACTGGTACGTGTATGTTTTGTGGCTTTGAGTGACAGCAAAATACATTTACATATATTTCCGAATCTAGGCTTTCATAGTCTCACCTGCCGCGCGGGCAGTATGTTCGAAAACAAACCATTAAACAACAATTAATAACATTATAATTGCAGATATCATAACGTCGAGCAGAACATTTCCCTAGCTGTCAAGCTTTGCCATTATTGGGTAAATATTTTAATTATACAGATACATCTGTATATGTAATGCATAAAAACGTAGTTTCTTATATTTTTGTTTACAATGATAATCATTGGTATTTCATTATATATATTTTTTAGATAATGAATCTGTTCAAATGGAAGCTGGTGCTGAAGATGTCACGTTTACTTTAGAAGTGTAATTCAATGTATGTCGGTGCATATAGCCTGGGAAGTAGTTGTTGCTTCTTAGTTGAACGGTTACTGTTTTTGAAAAACATTTTTAAAGCGTTAGAATAATATATTTATTCTTCGATATCTATAAATAAAATTACATTTGTTTTAATATCTTTCCTACCCGACTTACTGATCCTTTAATACATATTTCCATATAATAAATTTGAGAACTCTTCTTAAACATCCCTACCCTAGAGATTCGCCGAAAGCAAAGAGATCTAATACAGCTTTTCAATATAATAAATGGAATATGTAATGGTCCCGAGCTTAAAAATAATTGGAATTAACAGCATAGCTCGTTTTTTAGTGTTGATAATATGTACTTAAAAACTGAAACACTGCATGATTTTACCAATTAAAATGAAAAATTGAAATAAATATAATACCTACGTAAGTGGTGGGCGCAGAGATTTGACTGTCAAGTAATATTCCCTCAAAACAAACAATTTGTAGTAGTCTTGTATATGTCAGTACGTAAATCGGTAAATAATCATACAAAAAATAATTGAAGTACTCAATGCTTAAATTACGAGTTTTTTTTTCTGCGTGTAACTACGAATTACATCGCCAATATTTAAAAATTTGATCATTTTTCTCAGTGTATTTACTAAGTTATCTGTCAACGTCGGTCTCTCAAGGTCATAAATTTTGGTTACCAAAACATCAAAGAGATTGCGTCGGGCTTCGCTTCTTGTTGGTTGGTGTATTCTTTGCTTTGGCTGGCGGCTAGAAATAGCTGAGGGCTCCGTAGCTGACAGATTTAATTGGGCATTGATAAACCCGCCCTTAGAATGACGTGTAATTTAATGTATGTCAGGGCACATAACCATTAACAGAAATAATTTTCTGAATGTTAAGTGGATGAAAAATATATATGCTGTAATTTGTGTAGAGAAATGATTTTTCGTACACCACTGGTTTTATACGCAGAAAAACATAAGTACACACTGAATATTTTGTACTGTGTAGCAGTATTTAAAAAGTGTTTGTATTGTCTGCATCCATAATTTATCGATCTTTTCATACATTGTTACCGTTTTCAGGGTCTTTGAAAGTAATTGCATTGATTGGCTACGTTTTTGTATAAAAATTTACTTGTTATTGAATTATTATATATAGTAAATCTAAAATTGATTGTCACGCAGAGATTAAATATGTTATTTTATTATTATAAGAATATTTATTTCATCTGTCGCATATTTTTTTTATTATTAGAACGATTTATCATTATTGTACGTGTATATTTTATGTCATCAGATTCCATATTATTGAAAAATTCCCTTCAAATATTTTTTCTATTGGGAATGTGCTTTTTTTGTCTTTATGCATGTACAATTGGATCAACTTTCGTTTAGCTGAAATCAGTTGTAAGACAATTTTTTTTTCTCACCCTGTTATTCTTAAAATAGTTTTCGTTTCAAGTAAAATGAAGTAAATCATGGGTATACCCTAATATTTCAGAAATGCATTTCTCGACAAAACAACCAATTGTCTGAAACAGATAAGTAAAGTATCAAAATGTCACGTAGTCTTCGAGGCCACGAAAGGGGAAAGAAAATTTTATGAACGATTTGAGTTTTAGTTTCTAGAAAATAACTAAAGTGTTCACTTGAGCCAAATAAATCTATTAAAATATAGTGTGTATTGTGGTGCATATCAGGAGTTAAATAGGTGACTCTATCTCACAGAGTAATTCATTTCTGCCTGTTATTTGATATTTGATTTTAAAAGATATTTTATCACATAGAGTATATATATTTGCTAATTATTTTTAATAATTACTTTGTTTAAAGTTCTTTAATATTCAACGTTATTAAGAACATTAATTTGTTGTTGCATTTCCTATTCATCCAATCCTACTGTACTGTGGAGAGTTTGTGCCACTTGCAGTTTAATTCATATACCTATACTGTATTGTGGAGAGTTTGCGCCACTTGCGGTTTGTCCATTCCTGATGCAGGGTGACTTCTCACGTCACCCATATCTCCTTCCACCCCCCTGTATTGTGGAGAGCTTGAGCCACTTGCAGTGTAACCTTATTTAGCTGTACTGTGGAGAGTTTGTGCCACTTGCAGTTTAACTCATATACCTATACTGTATTGTGGAGAGTTTGCGCCACTTGCGGTTTGTCCATTCCTGATACAGGGTGACTTCTCACGTCTCCCATATCTCCTTCCACCACCCTGTATTGTGGAGAGCTTGAGCCACTTGCAGTGTAACCTTATTTTGCTGTACTGTGGAGAGTTTGTGCCACTTGCAGTTTAACTCACATACCTATACTGTATTGTGGAGAGTTTGCGCCACTTGCGATTTGTCCATTCCTGATACAGGGTGACTTCTCACGTCACCCATATCTCCTTCCACCCCCCTGTATTGTGGAGAGCTTGAGCCACTTGCAGTGTATTATTATTTTGCTGTACTGTGGAGAGTTTGTACCACTTGCAGTGTATTATTATTTTGCTGTACTGTGGAGAGTTTGTGCCACTTGCAGTGTATTACTCTTTTGCTGCACTGTGGAGAGTTTGTGCCACTTGCAGTGTATTACTCTTTTGCTGCACTGTGGAGAGTTTGTGCCACTTGCAGTGTATTACTATTTTGCTGTACTGTGGAGAGTTTGTACCACTTGTAGTGTATTATTATTTTGCTGTACTGTGGAGAGTTTGTGCCACTTGCAGTGTATTACTATTTTGCTGCACTGTGGAGAGTTTGTGCCACTTGCAGTATATTACTATTTTGCTGCACTGTGGAGAGTTTGTGCCACTTGCAGTGTATTACTATTTTGCTGTACTGTGGAGAGTTTGTACCACTTGCAGTGTATCATTATTTTGCTGTACTGTGGAGAGTTTGTGCCACTTGCAGTGTATTACTATTTTGCTGCACTGTGGAGAGTTTGTGCCACTTGCAGTGTATTACTGTTTTGCTGTACTGTGGAGAGTTTGTGCCACTTGCAGTGTATTACTATTTTGCTGCACTGTGGAGAGATTGTGCCACTTGCAGTGTAATATTATTTTGCTGTACTGTGGAGAGTTTGTGCCACTTGCAGTGTATTATTATTTTGCTGCACTGTGGAGAGTTTGTGCCACTTACAGTAGTTATATTATTGTTTGTGGAGAGTTTGTGCCACATATTCCTTATATGCACTGGGGAGAGTTTGCGCCCCTTGCACCTTTCCTAATAACCCTAAATATTTACTATTAGGCATTTATTTTTGATCAAGTGAAGTTTTAACAGTTCAAACACATAAGATGCACCTTGTATATTATTAATACTTTCATTAATTTTGGGGATTTCAACTATACTAATCGTTAGTTAAATAATTAATTATTATTTATGGCAAATTGAATACTCAGAGTGTTTTTCTATCTAATTCCAGGTACGTCATCTCGGTTGTTCAACCTACTTGGACTATGTCCACATGGACTGTTCAATTAAATCCAGGCATCACGTCCAGTGTCTTGTAAATAGTTATTTTCAACATTTAGATTTGTTTTATTATCTATGTAAGTACACAGTAAGTAATTAAAAGTTAAATTCTAATTAAATATATCAATCTTTACAAATCACTCATTCTGCTCAAGTCAAGTTTTTCCCTCCTTACACAGTTATGTAAGAAATATTCGTTTATTTACTATTTGGAACCTTTTCTAAACAGAAAGAGTCGAAATTTTTTTTGCGGAAATGCATAATTTTCATTTTTTCGACTTTAGAATAGCTGAAACCAGTTACAAGGTTTCTGTTTTACATTTTAGACAATCTTCTAAACATAAACACGCAAAAAACTTCTTGCGGAAATATACCATTTTCATTTATTGATAAAAACAGGCGTGAACAAAACCGTTTGTCTCTTGAGATTTTTGAAGCGATATTAAGCTGATAAGAATATATATTATTCATTGATCTGTGTTAAAGGTCGGGAAGAGGATTAAACTCAATTTTTACATAGTTTATATTATTTATTATAGTTTATTTATTAGTTTCAGATATTCTAAAGACGGGAGAATGATGCATTTCCGCAGAAAGTTTTTTGTGATTCTGTATTTGGGGAGGCATCTATATACTGAAAAAACATTTTTTTTTAAACTGGTTTCAGCTAAAAAAAAATTCACCCTACAATTACCAAAACCTAAGATTATTTTCCAGTTGGTGGGATAATCTTCACAGAAACAACAAAAAGGTAGCAGATGAGGGTCATCAAGGGTACAAAAAACTCATTATTGACTCTAGATTTGAAGACAAGTAGGTAGCACGATTTTATTATGTCATTGTTTTATCTTATTATGGGTTTAATCAATTTCACTATTACGAAAGGTAAATATACCATGTTTTTATGGAATAGAATTAGGAAGGCTTATCATTCAGAAAATTTTTCCGTGAAAATTTCCATTTTAATTTTCCAGATGTTGAGAAAAGTATTTGGATCACTTAAAACCACTTATTGTGAAGAATTATCATAAGATTAATAATATAAAAACATTCATTCATTCTTCTCATAACCTGCCATACTTCTAATAACTACTGACTGACTAATGACCACTGACAATTGACATCATATAAACACCATAGATATCTACACCATAGATAACAGATGTAAAGAGTATAAGGAAGTTACAACAGTTCGGTCAACACTAACAGTACATGGAAATTAACAAAATAAAAAATCTAAATTCTTATCAAACTAATCTTAATTATCTAATTTTTGATACAAACAAGTCATAATCGATAAAATAGTCATAATAGGTAAATAATTTGTCACAACCAGGTTCAGTACATAAAATGAAATGGTAACACTTTTTCTCATCAATACAATTTTGTCGAAGGAAAACATAAGCATAAGTATCATAAACATAAGTCACTCAAGTATCATAAGAATAAACATCATAAACATAATATTCATCAGCATAAGTATTTTCACAAACCATAAATAAATTGACATAATTATAGACATTGACATAATCATAAAGAGCATAAGTTACATAATTCCATAATATTCAAGTGAAAATCAAAAATTAGTGTTTCAAGGCATAAGTCAAATCAGATTTTTTTCTTAATGTTGAAGCCAAGGTTTTATTCGTGAAGCAGCCATAACACCTTCAAATGGCATTTGTGTCACTTGAAAGCCTTCAATATCAGCAATTACGTACCTATCGTTATCTAAAATGGCTTTAATTTTATAGGGGCCTCTAAACTTAGGTATAAGCTTTTTATTTATCCCGGCTCTAGTAGCTGTATTGGCCACCATTACATAATCGCCGATTTCATAAATTTTTGCAGGTTTATGAGACATCATAATTTAATATGCTATAATTTTGTGACTTTTGTATGTTGTTAGAAGCTTCCTGCCTAATAAGAACTAAATCACGGTCTCTAGGTTCTTGCGATTCTAAATAAACTCTTAAATTGTCATAAATGTGACCCTTTTGATCAACACCAAATAGTAACATACTGGGAGTGAATCCTGTTGATCGATTCACCGTGTTATTCATTGCAAATTCAATTTTATGTAATACTTCGTCCCATTTATGGCTATCATCGGTTATTTTGGAACAAATGGAATTAAAGGACTTATTGAAAACTTCTACTTGTCCATTCGCAAGAGGAACGCCTGTTGTTATGAGAGTGTGATTATATCATGTTTTTCTACAAATTCTTCAAAGTCTTGAGATGTAAAACATGTACCCCTATCTGAAACAATTTTAATTGGACGAGAATAATGATGAAAATAGGACTCTAGACTCTTAAGAACGGGTTTAGTTTGAGTAGAAGTACTCGGGTACAGCTTAGCAAATTTTGTGAAGCCGTCAACAAACAGAAGTACATATTTTTGTTGAAAGCGGGTTTTTTCCAGAGGTCCATAGTGATCTATATGAAGTACTTGAAAGGGTAAATTACCTTTAGGAATAGTATGTAGCAAACCCTCAGGTTTGCATCTTTGAGATCAAGCCGTGTAAAACATGTTTTATTTCTTAATTGATCAATTTGATCATCAATAATGGGCAACGGAAAATTATCTCTTAAACACTGCTCGTTTAACTTGCGGTAATCTATGCACATACGTACGCCATTGGGTTTTTTCGGTACTAAAACCATGGGAGATGCATACTCTGAATGGCTTCTTTGAATTATGCCTCGTGACAAAAGATCATTGGTTATTTTATTGATTTGTTCTTTCTCTAGATATGAGAGCCTCCTAGGCCTATGAAAAAATGGTTTCTCATCAGGCTTTAAATAAAGTTTCATAAAATAATTTGTTTCAGGTACCTCAGGTCTTTCTTTATTTGAAAATTTTTCAAAATATTATAAAAAATTTATGTTTTAATTTAATGTCTAAATTAGGATTAATATTTAATTCTTTTTCATGTGAGCAATCTACTTCTATGTGTAAAAGGTCTGTGTCAAAATTGCTAACTTTAGTTATTTGAACAGAATCAGTAAAAGTGACAGTTAGATTGTTGTTTGCAATTAAATCTCTACCTAATAAACATGAATATTTCATGGTATTTTTAGAGACAATATAAAAATCAATATTTACAATCAAATCATTTAAATATAAACTTGTTTTAAATTTACCTACAACGTTTAAAGTAGAGTTATTAATACCTTGAAAAGAATGAGACTCAAAATTTTCATTAATTAAAAAGCTGGGTATTTCTGATTCACACAACAAAGAAATTGGACTTCCTGTATCAATTATGGCAGGCAGTAAAACAGTATTGTCTAAAAAATTCATCTTAACCTCTACCTGGTAAGACGGAGTTATGTTGACCAAATTTGTAGAGCTATCCGGGTCTAACCGTGGGGAGGTTGCTCGATGTTGAGATGTTCCAGCCAAGGTTGCTGTCGCTCCACCTCTGGACTGTGGACTTCGGTTGGGGCAATCTTTTTGTCGGAGTGAAATTGATCCGCACAAAAAGCATGAACCTCTTTCTCTCTTGGGCTTTAGGCATGCTGATACTATATGACCTTCTTCTAAACAGTTGAAGCACCTACCATGTTGTTGAGTACCAGGCTGTCTTGGTTGGTTATGATTATTCACACGAAAAGAACTAGAAGAACTGGACGGAAAACTTGGTCTATATGACGGAATGTTTGCTTCTGCGGTCATTTATTATTCTATCAAAATTTATTAGGTCGTGATAGATTTCGTTGCTATTTTGATGGTCTTTCGTAAGAAACATGCTCGCTAGTACTGAGGCTAACCCAATAATATATTGCTCCTTTTGTTCCTCCAGGCTTAAAGATAAATCTTTGCAAAGCTTGATTTTCTCGTGAAAATAACTACTTAAGTCTTCAGACGGTTTCTGTGCACGACTAGTCATTGTCTTCAATAGAGAAGTTAAATTTTTGTATGGAATGAATGTATTTGTAAATTGCTCTTTAAAATCGGTCCAATTTGTTAACTGAAATCTATTAGCCTTGAGCGGGCAGTTTCCATATATAATATAATAATCATACAGTTTTACAAAAGCATTCATATTTATATACCTAGTATATACTAGTTTGTCTTTTGGGCATCTAAAAAACGGTCTCTCTTTCAGTTTACTGCGACAACCATCAACAGATTTAAACGATTTAAACTCACCAGAACTCACCAGACGATAGGCGGGGTAAGGAAATTTTCGGTAACCGCTGAATCGACGAAGTGAATTTACTTGTCGTTAGTTAGTGTACGGTGGTAATACTTTTGCAACAGCAAATGAAAGTATGTTCTGTATGCTCCTTGTGGCATAAATAATCATAAATTTTGAGGAAATACATCAAAACAATTCAGTTAGTTTACATAAAAGTGCTCAAATTGCAAATAAGTGGAAATAAACACCGAAATAGAAGTAAGATCAGGTTTTTTTTACATATATAATAATAATAAATAAATACTTCTAACCTAAAATTAACATATACCTAAAACGTTATCAGGAAAAATAGCTATTAGAGTTATCAGCAAAACACTAAGAACCTGTCTTTGTTAAATTTAGTATTAAAAAGAACAGAGACGAACTGACTATATCGGACGTTATAAATTTGCGGATAATAGAAAATCTAAAAAGAATAAGTTATTCCAGACTGATAATTGTCAGCTTCAGGTAGGGCTGGGATCTGAATATAGTAGGGTTCTGGTATTTAACCTACAGGGAGACATAATGTCAGATACGATGGAGGATATGATGAAGGAAATAATCGAAAAACTAAACAAAATGGATAAAAAAATGGACAATTATCAAGAACAAATAAACGAAAATAATGATTCAAAGAACAAAGTCACCCAAATGGAAAAAAAATCGAAATGCAGAATAAAAGAATACAACAAATCGAAAAAGAAAGCAAGAAAAAGAACCTTGTAGTATACGGAATAGAAGAAACTGAGAACGAAACGTGCGAAATAAGAAACAACAAAGTTAAACAAATTTTAGATCAAATAAAGGTTAAAATAAACATGAAGCAGATATAATACAAATAAGAAGAATCGGTAAAAAAGAGTAAGACAATAACAGAAATAGACCATTATGGCTAGAGCTATCAAGAGAAGACAAAAAAATAGAGATAATAAGAGAAGCCAAAAACTTGAAAGGTACAAAAATGTGGATAACAGAGGATCTACCAAAAGCAATACAAAATAAATGGAAAGCACTCATCCCCTATCTAAAATCAGCTAGAGAAAAAGGATGTAGAGCAAGTATAATATATGATAAATAAAGAGTGGAGGACACAATATATACCTTAGAACGGCTGGAACACAGTAGAGAAGAAGAAACAAAAACAAATGCAAACAAGAAAAAAAGGCTAGCCAGTGGTCACCCAGCATCGAAGACGATGAAGATATAACACCAACTCGGAAAATGATACAAACAGGATACCCAAAAAACTAGATGACATAGAAGAAGATAAATTAAACAATAATAATAGTATTAAGGGTAGCAGTAAGAATAGAAGTAGTTTTAGCAATAAGGATAAAGAAGAAACTAATAGGAAATTTAAAGACAAAAATAATAATGGTAGGGGACAGGATAGAAAAAATAATCATAGACAATATATAAATAGTGCAGACCAAGAACATATAAATATTATATTATTATATATTATAGGAATATTAACACATTAACAGGAAAGGAAATCGAAATAACGGAGGAAATGAAAAACAACAAAGTACATATTCTAGGAATAAGTGAAACAAAGAAAAAAGGATCAGGATAAATAAATTTAATAAATAATCACACATCATATTACTCCGGAGTAAAAGTAGAACAAAGAGCAAAAGAGGGAGTAGGAATAATTTTAACAGAGGAAATAAACAAAAAGGTAATAAATATCAAAGATATAAATTCAAGAATGCTAGTTCTAGGTATACGACTAAAAGAAATATTAAATATAATACAAATATATGCACCTGTTGAAGGAACAGGAGAGGAAGAGGTTTCAGAATTTTACATACAATTATAGGAAGTAGTGGATGATATAAGAGAGCAAAACGAAAACATAATCATTATGGGGGATTGGAACGCAAGAGTTGGTAAAGACTACAATCGAGGAATGGGTTGTATGGGAGTTTATGGAGAGGAAACAACGAACAGAAATGGTCTTAAGATGATAGATTTTTGTCAAAGCAATGATCGAATAATAGGAAATGCGATGTGGAAACAAAAACTAGAAGATAAATATACCTTTGTAGCGGAAGAAAGAAATGCTAAAAATTTAATCGATTACATAGTTTATACACAAAACCTATCAAATATGGTGAAAAAAGTAGAGACAAGAAAAGAGGCTGAGCTGGGAACAAACCACAGATTAGTAGTAGCGGAATATGAAGCAAAAATAAGGAATACAGAAGAAGTAAGATTCAGTAGAATTGCAATAAGTAAATTAAGAAACACAGAAAAAAAATCTGGAAATCAGTTGACCCTAAAGGCCATCCCTGCAACTTCCCGCTAAATTCAATTTCCAAACGCATGCGATTTTGTCGCTAGTTGCTCAAAGATAAAGCTATTCGATGCTTTTGAGCTCAAAGGTCTTATCAAAGTTCGATAAAATACAATTTTTTAAATTTTCAAACTGCTATAACTTTTGAATGAATTAACCGATTATCACGCGGTTGACGGCGATCGATTTAGTCTTTTGAGCTCTATAAAAAATTTAGAACAAAAAAATTGATCTGATGAATCATTTCGGAGTTATTACAAAAAAACACTTTTTTAAAATTTTTTTCGACAATGATATCTCACGAACGCTTCAACCGATTCTGACGCACTTGGTGGCGATCGATGCGGGTTTTCAAGGTTAAGAGCTGATTAGTTTTTGAGATTCATCGGTTCAGCCAATTCGGAGATATTTTGAAAAAATTAAAAAAAACAACTTTTTTTTTCACTTTTTTTTCACTTTTTTCGCAATTTCTCGAAATCTACCGGTCAGAGACACATGCATCAGATAATAGAGACTTTTGGACAGCAATAAAATGACTACGAGGAAGTAAAGGAGAAGATATAAGATCAATAAAAAATAAAAATAACGAATTGGGACCGAAATAAATCAAATACTAAAAACTTGGAAAGAACACTATGAAGAAAAATTTAGTAATAGGTCGAAGAAGAAAACATCAAATATAGTTGAAGAGGAATGGAATAAACATAAATACCATGCATTCCAAAGAGAAGAAATGGAAGTGGCTATAAAGAAACTTAAAATAGGAAAAGCCAGTGGGGAGGATGAAGTAGCAGCAGAGATGGTTAGGACACTGAAAAAATCCCCAAAGACTGGGGTTATACTGGCGTTATACTGCCAATACATAAAAATGGGGGACTAGAAGCGGGAGAAGAAATGTATTTAACATTTATAGACTTGAAGGCAGCTTTTGACACAGTGGAAAGAGAAAAAATTTGGGAGGTATTGGAAGACTTAGAACTACCGAAAGCTCTAATTAATATAATTAAAAGCACATACGAGACTGTCAAAGTAAGAGAGCAGATAGGAGGTCAAAGATCGGAAGAGTTTTTAATGAAAAAAGGTATAAAACATTTGCACTGCTTGCTATTGCTAAGATCAGATTCTTGGTAGGTATCTGGTTTCTTTTGTACATTATTATTATTTGCGTTTTTTCTTCTGTTTTTATGTATACAACAAAATTTTGTATGTAAATAAATAAAAACAGATATAGCGATATTAAGTCGATAGGAATAGGAATAGATATTATTCAATGATCTGTGCCTGAGGCTGAGAACTCGTTGTTTGGTTATATATTTGTTATTATATATATTTGTTTTACCAAAATCCATTAAGAATGCAAAACCAAATTTTTTTTGGTTTCCATATTAAAAAAGTAGCTCAGCTTCGCTTCAGCCGACAATTACATTACAATGATCTGAGACATTTCTTACTTTACTGGCCTAGGTATGTAATATACTATAAAGAGTTTCCATGGCAACATTAGTTGGTTTAAAACGCCATAGCAAATTGTTTTGTAATTATACATAAATTGTCAGTATTATAATTTTAGTTCGTTAACTTCAATTCTGAAAAATGGTTTGATTAAGGGAAATGCATAAAATAACAGAGTTTTACAAATGATTGGTTACGGAGATAAAACCCGAACACAACAGGAAGTAACTCGTCTATTTCATGAGAAATTTCCTGATTTACCGCCTATATCCCAAGGAACAATAATTAGTAAAATAGAGAAGCAGTTTCGCGAGTTTGGTCATGTAAGGCAGATAGAAAAAACCAGCTCCCAATTCAATGAGTGATGAAAGCAAATTAGACCCACGTACATCGAGCAGACAGGCATCCACTACATTCAATGTTAGCCATGCATCGATATAAACATATTAAAAGAAAATAAAATGCATCCCTATAAAATGATACCTACTCAGGAGCTGATGGAAGAAGATTTTGATAGGAGAATTTATTTTTGTCAGTTGGATAACAATATTATCCAATTAGAAGACGTTATGTTTTCTGATGAGTGCACTTTTTCACTAAACGGTAATGCTAATCGGCAACATTGCCGCTACTTGTCAACAGAAAATCCTCACTGGATGAGAGAAGAAAACACGCAATACCCTCAAAAGGTTAATGTTTGGGCAGGGATTGTTGGAAACCATATCATTGGTCCCTTTTTCATTGAGCAGAATTTGAATAATGGCGATCATTATTTGGCACTACTTCAAAATGATGTCATTCCAAGTTTGGCAAATTTATATCCTGATCCAGGACACCCTCAAGTCCCAGTGAATACGATATGGTTTCAGCAGGATGGAACACTACCACATTACCAACGCAATGTCCGGCAGTACCTCGATGCAATATTTCCCAATCGGTGGATAGGGAGGCCAAGATCGATAGAATGGCCTGCGCGATCACCTGATCTAACATCATTAGATTCCTTTTTATGGGGATATGTGAACAGCATTATGTACAAAACTAAACCTATTGATTTAAATGACTTAAAAGAACGAATAACGCTTGCGATTAGGTCGATCGCGCCTGATATGTTAAATAAATTTTGAATAGAGATTGAAGAGACCTTTCAAACGATATATCACAAGCCTATACTTCCCATATAAAAAATTGGGGGTTGAACCTGTCATTCGAAGGGCGTTGAAGGTAGGGATCGCATTTTCACGTTGAAGAATGTCAATTTATAGTTTAAATTTGGCGTGTTTCGGAAACTTGATCGAATTTGGAGATTTCAGCAAATTATTGTATGGTTGAAAAGTTCCTCTAAGATAAAGCTATAGTTGTATCAGTATAGCCCATTCGAACAGGATTTAATACGTAATACATAAGGCACATTGACATAAGGTAGAGCGTTCATCCAGCAGACTACATATCCTCTCTTTCCTATGTTCAAATAAAGTTAACTTTCACTAACAGCGTAAAATAATGACAATTCTTGTTGGTCGGATCAGCAAGAAGCAACCAAATTTAGAATCGATTGTATATTACATAAATTTCCATGTTTCTGATAGGCTTGCCACTTCAACTTAACTTAGAAATATGCAGAGCTGAAGAGGGCAGAAGAGCAGAAGAAATGGCTTCCTTTCAATATACTGGCTTCTCTTTATTGTGATTAATTCTCAATTTGATTATGATTATTAAGATTGTTCCATCTGAAATAAACCGCTTTTTCAGTAGTTTGTGATATTTTAAAAAATAAGCACTTTTTTAAAGCTCTGATTTGATTGAAAAAGAAGTTTGACTAGTGTAAACTGTAAAGTATTTAGCGCTTTATAAAAGATGATTATAGTTGTAACCCGCTCGGAAAAAGAGCTACAGACAAAAACTGAAAAAAGAACAAAAATATCAAGGTTTTTCATCCTGCTAAAGTTAGCTACGAGTTATTTTAGTCGCAAATATTGATTCAACACTATTGTATAGTCACAAACAAGAATATTTAATTTAATGATCAATTTTTCCGACTAGCTAGTAGATAGATTATTAGTTTGATTCAAATATTTTGGATTTCTTAATTTTCATACCATTTTCATAATAAAAAAATAAGGCTTGTATGTTTGCATTGCGAATAATAATTTTTATATGGTTCGACAATGTTCTCCTGTAATTTGCATAAATATTCAAAGAGCCTGCCACTGTTGGCATAACATAAATATTTAATCACAAATGCGCATTGGCTTTCCAGCAAATTACTATAATTCACAATCGATAAGTATGTCCAATCTAATGGTTTTGTCCATTGTACTTTCCGTGTTTGCTATTTATTAGGTATTCTGTTGGCAATATTTCCTGTAATTGATTTTTCAATAAAATATATTTCTTCCAGTAAATATCATCGCAGTCGTTATATCAACCCCTAACATCGTTGTTACTGTATAAATTCCAATACATACTAAATAATATTAAAATTTAATTGGTTTTCTAAGCATATTACTGATAAAATAACTCACATTAAATTCCTCAATTTTTTACCTATAAAATTACCCACAATTTTTGCTTTTTAAATTGAAATTACAAAAATTTCAAAAGAAAAAGCTACCCATACTCTCAAAATAAACTAAATAAAATAAAGTGTACAAATTTCTGACATTATAACAATTTTAATTTTTTGGTGCGATAATTTGCAACCTCTCTCGATAGTACGATTTTATATTTACTTAATTACAGTTACCTGTAAATAATTGTCATATAAGTAAAGCGTGATCTATAGATCACTATAAACTGTAATTAAGTAAATACCTACAAAACCGAGATGGTTTTTTGTCGATATAGAATTTTGGTTTGTGATTAGATGTAGAGATGTCGCCGATATCGCACTCTTAACATTTCCTTAACTAATGTATTGGTGTGGTATCAACGTAGTCTCTAGTCCAGGATTATGCTCTCAGAGCTTCTGGACGAATATCATCTGATGAGGCGCAATACGCCGAAACCGGTCGACAAGTGATGTTATTCCTTCTAATCGCAAACCAGAATGGTTGGTTCTATCTTAACAAATATACCAACCCCGTTTACTTTAGAAGTGTAATTCGATGTCTGTCGGGGCATATAGCCCGAGAAGTAGTTGTTGCTTCTTAGTGGACGGTCTGCTCTTTGGAAATTAATTTTTCTAATTTTGTAAAGCGTTTAATAGCATTGAACTATTATTTTTTGACGATTTTATATGTTAAAATTTTATAGATGTGCAGCAACAGAACGTATATTTTCGATTTGTAATAAAATGATGGATTTTCGATTTGTAATAAAATGATGGAAAGTCGGCCAAAAGCGTCCGAGAACACTGACGAAAGTGACCAAGCGCCGGAAAGCAGCGGAGTGCGGAGTAGTAGGGCAGCAGGGATCGATGAAACGCATTCTATATAGATCACTACAGTGATCACGATGTTACCCAACCTTTTTTCAGTCACGACCCCTTTTGGATTTGCTTAAAAGCTGGCGACCCCCAATAAATAAATATTGATGTTTCATAGTTTAATAAATATAAAAAAAGACAATTTAGTATTTAGTATTATCTATTTATTTTATTTGGTACAATAGTATAATGCTAAAGTGACTACTGTGCTTGCATCTTCGTAAAAAGTTTTAAAATCTTTGGTTGAATGCAAGTCAAAGCTAGTCTTATGTCATCCTCAACATTAAGTTTATTTTTGGCCTTTGTTTTACTTTGCAAGAGTTGAAAAACCACTTTCACAAAGATAGGTGGAAGCAAATGGTACTAGTACCCGGAGAGAAAACAAGTGGATATCGGGATAAGACCGATAAGCGGTACACCAAAATTCAATCAGAGTTTTTTCCTGGAATAGAGCACGAGCTGTAGAATCATTTTTAAGATCTAAAAATTCATCCTGCAACTCATCTGGAATTTCGGCAATATCTAAATGGGCATGGAATGGGTTCCGTACAACTGCGGTTTCTTGCTCAGGCACATCAGGAAGTGATGAATTTCATTTTCCGGAAATTGAAGGTGGTGATTAATTTCCTGTTTTAGATACTTCCCAATTCCTGTTACAGAGGCTTCAACTAGGCAGCTCAAGTTTTCAAACATTGAAATGTTTCCAAGCATTATTTTTGGTCGCCAGTTTTCAACCTTACAAACAAATGCTTGAAGATTATCTCTAAAATACTGAATGTGCAAGTTCTTTCCCTGGAGTTTTACTGACCAAAGATGTCCGATAAATAAACGACTCTTTGGATCCAAGCTGGGTCAATAAGATATTGCAAAAAATTCTGCTTTCCTTGCATTTCCAAAAAAACTTTCAGTTCTTCTTTTAGCTCAAAGACACGTTCAATAACATTTCCTTTTGACAACCAACGAACTGCAGTATAAAACTGAAGAGTCTCGTGATCTGAGTTGATGTCCTTACATAGTTCTTTGAAAAGATGAGTATTGAGAGCACTACATTTTATATAATTAACAATTTTAATTAATGAGTTGAGCACCTCTTGCATTTGCCTCGGTAATGTTTTAATAGCAAGAGCAAAACGGTTAATCATGCATTGCAGACCCTTTGTATGTATGTATGTATGTAAATTGGGGTGACATTCACTGAGACACAAAAGATCTATTGTGCCCCCTTACTTCTACTTAGTTCCTGAGGAAAGTCTCAGAGACTAGTAGCTCCTTTAGTCCTATTTCCCGGAGGAATTTTAGGATATCTTCAGGCTTTAACTTAGGTAAATGTCCCTCTTCTATCCAGTAATCTCCAAGGTGTTGTGCCCTAGGATTCTGAATTGCTGTGCAGTTCGCAAGTATGTGGATGGAGGTTTCTTCTTCGATGCCACAGAATCTACATTCTTCTTCCTCCACAGTAGATATACTAGGAGGGTTCTGGACCACAGGTTTGTGCATTACCCCCACATAATTCGTAATCTGCATGGCGATTAACCTAACGTAATTCGAATGTTGCATGGCGCTAGTGGTGGGGGGTTTGCGTGTTAACCTCTCGAAAAGTGGGCTAACCCCACGAAGATTGGCTGCTCGAAAAACGTATGCTAGATGGCAGGTGTGACCGCTCGAAAATCGTTCAACAGTAACGTATGATAGATGGCGCTAGTAGTGATTTTGACCGCTCGAAAATCGTTCTGAAAAAAAAAAACTTACGTGCGACGCGAACCATCGTCGCCACAACTGCCATGTACCATACCCTGACACTCTTAGCGCTAGGCCAGCAAGCCTTACGGAGAATGGATTCAGATATGGTATAGTTGCTACAGATTTGCTTAAAAGACGATTTGTACAGTAGGATCGTTGGCATGTGACGATTTGCGGATGTACGGGGTTGTCACAAAGGTGTCAAAAGGACCGTAGACATGTGACGATTTGCAGATGTACGAGGTTATGTCACAAAGTAGGACCGTTGACATGTGACACGTCATTTGCGGATATACAGAGATATGTCACAAAGTAGAATGTCAAAAGGGCCGTTGTACATATGACACACGATTTGTGGATGGGTATCTCACAAAAATGTCAAAAGAACCGTGACGTTTTGCGGATGTACAGGAGTATGTCACAAAGTAGGATGTTAAAAGGACCGTGACGATTTGTGTATGTACAGGGATATGTCACAAAGTCAAGAGGCCTAACATGTGACACATGATTTGCGGATGTACGAGGCTATGTCACAAAGGTGTCAAAAGGACCGTCGACATGTGACACATGATTTGCGGATGTCGAAAGAACCGTGACGTTTTGCGGATGTACAGGGGTATGTCACAAGGTAGGTGTTAAAAGGACCGTGACGATTTGTGTATGTACAGGGATATGTCACAAAGTCGAGAGACGTACCTAACATATGACACATGATTTGCGGATGTACGAGGCTATGTCACAAAGTAGGTGTTAAAAGGACCGTGACGATTTGTGTATGTACAGGGATATGTCACAAAGTCAAGAGGCGTACCTAACATGTGACACATGATTTGCGGATGTACGAGGCTATGTCACAAAGGTGTCAAAAGGACCGTCGACATGTGACACATCAAACGATTTGCGGATGTACGAGGTTATGACACAAAGGTGTCAAAAGGACCGTTGACATGTGACGATTTGCGGATGCACGAGGTTATGTCACAAAGTAGGGCGTCAAAAGATCCGTTGTCATGTGACGATTTGCGGATGTACGAGGTTATGTCACAAAGGTGTCAAAGGGACCGTAGACATGTGACACATCATTCAATATCGAGTTTAACTTCGACTGTTTTCATGCCTTCCTCCTGCTTACTTCAATCAACAATAAACAAGGCATGTTTCTTGAATGCACCATAGACAGATTGAGATAAATATTTTGGCAACAATTAGTTTACGACAGATGAACAATGGCTTTATTGGAGTATAGACATAGATTAAAAGAATTTGTCGTAAAATTGAATCAAGTAAAAAAAGATCTTGTGTTTTATGAAGACAAAAGTAAACTTATAGTACAGTTGAGCAATCTAAGCCTTAACAATATTGAGAACGGAGAATCTCAAATTAACCATATCTCAAAATCTCAAAATAAATTGGATGTCGACACCAACAAGACGTACTCGCTATGTTCAGTATCGAAAACAGCAGTTCTGATGTCATCAATAGAAATGTAGAAAACATAGAAAATGATATAAATAGCTTATTTGCCATGTTATGTATTATCTTAGCAACAATATTTATTTTTATTGTGAAAGTTATATTGAAAATTGTAAAATCAAGATTTATTTCGAATAGTAGCATTAAAGTTGATGCTGATGACAGTGAAGATGACAGTCATTAGTTTTTAAACAAGGTGTTTTATTTATCATTAACGAAATGGCATAAATTAACAAGAAATCAACTTTCAGTTTATTTAAGAAAACATTTAAAATATTAAAAAGTGATTAGCCTATTTATTGATATTTAATGGTCAGCAATATCGAGGATACAATCTTAATAGAGGAGAATTTTTTCAAAAATCGCTAATGGAACTACTGAAATTAAAAACGTTAAATTATATCAAGAAAACATTTGTATTAAAATATTAGAAATTTGGAAATTTTGTCAGTTATTAATTATTGATATTTAATGACCAGTAATATCGAGAGTCATTACAAAAAATATATAAAAACTGTGATCGAAGCGGTATCAGTCGCTTTAGTTACATCAGTACCAGCAGTCCGCTTCAGTTATATCGACAACAGTTTTTGTATTTTCCAAGAAAAATTTGCAAAGTAAGTTTCTTTTATATACGTTCTTCTTTGTTTTACATTTTTTTTCTTTTATGTATTTAAAATGTGTTTGCTTGAAATATTTAATTGTTTAGTAATATCTACAATTGTTTTTTACATTTTTCTTCTTTTTAAAAAGTTCTGCTTGCTTCAGATATTTTAATGTTTTGTAATATTGGTTATTGTTCTTTTACATGTTTCTTTTGAAAAGCTTCACATTCAAAATATGTTTGCTTCAAATATCCTAATATTTTCTACAATTACATATATTTATTATAGATGGATCTGAAAAAGTTGAATCAACATTCTGTTATTGTAGAGAAAAAGAAGGTGAAATTAAACCAACTTAAATTGAATGAACCAAAAAAAATTGTAAGAGCGAAACTGACGAAAGGACGTTTTGGAGATTCAGTTATGCTAGAGTTGGAAGATTCCATTACATTTCTTCCAAATCGTGTGACGGCTCAATATTTGGATGCCATCCCTCATTTCGAAGGAGGAAAATACGCCGTGGTGTACAAGGGATCTATTGAAGTAGGAAAACCTCAGCCGGCCATTTCCTTCGAAATTGTGGAAAATTAAAGGGTGAGTGATTATATTTTTTAAAAGGTATACGTTTTTGCTATGGATCCTCTTCAAGTCATTAAAGCTTCAGATGCTGTTCTGTTAGCTATTAATAAAAGTAGGAAACTTATTTTTGATAAATTCACAAGTGAAGACGAAAAAATTTGGTTGAAAAGATTAAATAAACATATTATTTTATGCAGTAAAGCTGTGAAAAACCGAGGTAATTTATCAATTGGGGCAATAAGGAAACTTCAGACAAACATAGGACACTTTAAACATTTCAGAAAATTAATTGTAAATAGACACATAGGATTAGGTTTAAATACAAAATTAAAAAATAAAGTTAAATGGCAAAATGTAGCTTCATGTTTTTCAAGCAGAATTAAGACTGGAGTTATAATTAATTTATATCATAAAGATTTGAGTCTGTTTTTAGATGACGCATTAACAGTATTTAAAAGTAAAGGTAATATAATTTTAAAATCAGATCATGTCATCAAAGTAAATACAAACTTTTGTGGGGAATTTATTAAAAAATCAGGAGATGTTGATATATTAGAATTAAAATATTTACACACTAAGAATGCTGTAATAGACATGTCAACAGACATACAGAGTTGGTTTGTGGACAACGTAAGAGATGTAATTTTTAATAAACTATCGGAATTCCAGGAACGTGACTCAGGGTGGGCTTTGAATAAAATAGTTTCCATAGAAATCAATATAAATAAATATGAAATAGGTAACGGATCATCATTTATTAAACTTCCAGTACATATTGAAAGGAAGCATGCTTGCATCAATGTGCAAAACTTTGATGAAGCCTGCTTCTTTTGGAGTGTTGTTAGTGCTCTACATCCAGCTCGAACACATTCTAATAGAGTTTCAAGCTATCCGCACTATGCAACTGTTTTAAATACAAATGGTCTAGATCAACCTATGAAACTTGAACAAATTCCCAAATTTGAAAAAATTAACAATATTTCCATTAATGTATATGCTTTGGAAATGAATGAAAAGTCATCTTTTACAGTAATTCCAGCTAGGATAACTAATAAAAAATTATGTTCTCATGTAAACTTATTAATAATTCAAGATCGTTACTTTCCAACACTAAATGATTATGAGGCACCTACAGTTGACACAGACAATTCTGAGGTAAAATTCCACTATTGCTGGATCAAAAATTTGTCAGGCTTAATTTATTCGCAGTCAAATAAAAAGAGAAATAAAAAATACGTATGTGACCGATGCATGAATTATTTTTCTAGTGAGCATAAATTAAATGAACATTCAAAATTGTGTAGTGATTTAAATGAGTATAAAATATCTTTTCCTAAATATGATCGAGTTCAGTTTAAAAATTTCACTTATAAACAGACAACGCCTTTTGTTGTATATGCTGATTTTGAATGCTTATTGGAAGATGTTAATGACATTAGTTTAACTAGAACAAAAAAGTATCAAAAACACATTGCTTATAGTGCAGGATATTACTTAAAATGTTCATATGATGATTCGTTATCGTATTTTAAAAGTTATCGAGGACTAGATTGCATGGATTGGTTTGCTGATGAAATGGTCAAAGTTGCAGCTCTGGTTCAATCCAAAATTAAAACTATTGTGGCTATGCAAGAAAAACCTAGAGGAGCGGCAGCAGCATGCCATATTTGCGAAAAAGCTTTTTCTTCTTCTGATATAATTGTGCGCGACCACGATCATTTTGATGGTAGCTTCCGCGGCTACACACACCAAGCATGCAATCTAAACTTCCGCAAGCTGTTTATCGTTCCTATAGTGTTTCATAACCTCACAGGATATGACAGCCATTTTATGATAAGCAATCTATGTAAAAAAGGTAAAATGAGCATACTTCCAATCAATAAAGAAAAATATATTTCATTTACTTTGTTTGATCAGGAAACGGACATTAAATTTAGATTTATAGATTCATTTAGATTCATGGCAGCATCTTTGGATGAGCTGGCCTCCATTATGAATGAAAAGGATTTTAAAGTATCTAAAAAGGAATTTTTTGATTTAGACAATGAAAAATTCAAATTATTAATTAAAAAAGGGGTTTTTCCATATGATTTCATTGATTCTTTGGAGAAATTAAATTATCCCAAATTACCGTCAATGCAATCTTTTTATAATAAATTAAATAGCGAGGAGTTAAGTGAAAGGAAGTATGATCATGCTAAGACGATCTGGAACGAGTTTAAAATTGAAAATTTAGGATCATACTCCGACCTATACTTGAAAACGGATATTTTAATTTTGGCAGATGTTTTTGAAAATTTTAGAAATAAATGCAGAGCAACCTATGGCCTAGATCCCGCATGGTATTACACTATGCCTGGATATGCTTGGGATGCAATGCTTAAGTATACTAAATGTAATTTGGAATTGTTGCGTGATGTAGACATGATTATGTTCATCGAAAAAGGTATTCGCGGAGGAATTTCTGTTTGTAGCAATAGATTTTCTGAAGCGAATAATAAGTATATGGTCGATTATGATTCTACAAAACCTTCAAAGTTTCTGCTCTATACAGATGTGAACAATTTATATGGATGGAGCATGTGTGAACCCTTACCCTACGGAGGATTCAAATGGATCGAAAACATCGATAATTTCGATGTTATGAAAATTCCAGACGATTCTCCGGAAGGGTATATTTTACAAGTTGACTTAGAATATCCACGTAAATTACATGATGAGCATAAAGACTTTCCATTTGCTGCCGAACATCGCATCCCTCCAGGATCAAAATTACCAAAATTGCTTGCCACACTATACGATAAAAAGGAATACATTGTACATTATCGAAACTTGAAGCAAATGTTATTTTACGGGCTAATTGTAACTAAAATACATAAAATTTTAAAATTCAAACAAGCAGCTTGGCTGAAGTCCTACATCGAGCTAAATACTCGTTTGAGAGCTGCAGCCAAGAATGATTTTGAGAAAAATCTGTATAAATTGGCAAATAATGCTGTATTTGGTAAAACAATGGAAAACATTCGTAAGCATAGGGTAGTTAAATTAGTCAATTCATGGGATGGTCGCTATGGCGCCAAAAACTTGATAGCAAGTTTTCGGTTCCACAGTCGAACAATTTTCGATGATGATCCTATATCACCTGTAGTAGCGATTGAGCTAAGAAAAAGTGAACTCATTTTTAATAAACCTCTATATGTAGGTATGGCAATTTTAGACCTTTCTAAATTATGCATGTATGATTTTCATTATGGATATATGCTCCCAAAACTAGGAGTTGAGAACTGCAAACTCATGTATACAGATACAGATAGTTTCATATATGAGCTACACTGTGATGATGTATACGAACAAGTCATTAAAGCAGACGTTTCAAAATTCGACACTTCAGACTATCCAATTAATAATCAATATAATATTCCTCAAGTAAATAAAAAAGTTTTGGGAGTTATGAAAGATGAGAGTAAAGGTAAAATTATTACACATTTTGTTGGTCTAGGGTCTAAAATGTATACCTACAAATTAGAGGTGTCTGAGAATGAACGTGAAAAAAAAAGAAAACATTTGCAGCAGGAAAAAATTAGCGAGGAGTTGATGAAATTTAAATTACATGATATAGGCGTCACGAAAAAATCTAAAGGAGTAAAATATAATGTGGTTAAAAACCAAATTACATTTGACGATTATTTATTATGTCTAAAAAATTTTGAAAAACAAACTGCAACTCAACGTTGTATTCGATCGTACGCTCATGAGGTGTATACTACTGAGCAAACTAAAATAAGCCTAAGTCCTTACGATGACAAACGCAAACTTTTACCCAATTCGTTCGATACATTACCTTGGGGGCACTACAGCATAAAATAGCTTGATTTTAAGGAAAAAAAAAATGTGTAAACTGTATACCTTTTAAAACGTAATCACTAATCTAATTTTTTTGCTATACACCTATAGTATTGTATATATAGTATTAGGAATTTTGTTTAAAGTTATTTTGTATATAGTAATTTCTTTTTATATGTTAATGATATTTTCCACTCTTTTTCACACAAGCACCTAATATTAAGTATTGTGCTAAATGTTTTTTATCCTTTGTATTGGATATTAGGGTTTTTTAAATTTCTTACATTGTGTTTCACAAATAAAGCAAACTTTTAAAAAAATTTCTCGTGGTTTTCATTAGGAGGCGATTGGAAAATGAAACTGCAATTTTTTAACATTTTTTTATTAAGCTAAAATACATATAACAGAAATTTTCACTAAAGATCCTCTAAATCATTTATAACTTTATGTTTGAAAAAATAAATAAATTCACGAAGTGCATAAGAAAAAAGACTTTCAGGCGGTGAACTCTCACAGAAGGCGTACAAAAGTTCCAATTTACAAAGATCACTTATTGTCTTGTAATTTTGCGAAAATGTTTTAATAATATCCATTACATTTTTATAATACGCATGAAAATTTAGGTATTCCAGCTGCAGAATACGATGCGAAATTAAACAACGGTCAATATGAATAATGTTTTCAACATCTTGCTGTGACAGTAAAAAATTAGTTCCATGTTTGCGTAAATCTAGAAATCTCTCAGAATCCCAAACAACTGAGTTTATAATACAATAGTCACCACACTGAATTTGTTGAGGTAGTTCTTGCTCTTCACCACTGTTTAGTTCTGGATGGATATACTTGTTACTTCTAATCAAGTCTATTAATACCGACCACTCATATGCACTGAATGATATGGCAGTGTTGGGTTTCTCACAACATGATAAAATAATGGCAGGTGTGAATGTTCTCGCTACACTTATTCCGCATCCTATATTGAAAACTTGTGTAGAATACTGTGTATATAACAAGTATTGTGTTTCAGATGTGGCAGCCATCTCATAATTTTCCAAAATTCTATCCAATTCACTAGAGTAATTCGGCTCACTCGAAAAATCTGATTCAAAACAGCTGTCTGTACTACTAAAAGACATTTTTTCACTTCAACAAAATACAAAGACTGACTGCGACGTCAATTCACAAAGTTTTATATACAATTTTGTGCAAATTAATGTTGCCACATGTTGATAAAATTTCTAGAAAATACGACGTTTCTCATACAATATCTGTATTTTCAATCCAGCTATTGTCTTTTTCAGGAAATCCCAACCATTTCACAAAAATCTTGCTACCTCTTCTTTTAATAACCTTTTCTACCAAGTAAATGTTTGGATTTCTTACTTTTTGAATTTCTGCTTCGTAAAAAGCACCGCTGATTGGTGTACCCGATAAATCGTGAAGTAAATATGTAGTAGGAGTTGTTAATTTAACCTTGGAAATGATAAAATTTTCTGTTGTGTAATTAGGATAGTAACTTTTTTCAAATACATGTTTCAACTTGCTGATACGAACATGATCTCCAACTTGAAATTTCGCTGCACGTCTCTTTGTCGATGGTATCGAATAAACTTGTTGTAAAATTGCCAGCTCGTTTTTCTTATTAACTTGTATGGGTTTCATGGAGATCGTACGATGAAATGAATTATTGTACTCTCGAGTAATTTCAGGTAAAATGTCTATCCATTTATATGTACCATGTAAGCTGAAGTATTTGTACAATTTCATTTTCAGTGTACGAATTGCGCGTTCTGCAATGCTTGCCTTCATTATGCTAAACGTATTATAGTGGTTTATTCCATGTTGTTTCATTAAACTTTGAAATTTCTTGTTAAAAAATTCAGTGCCCTGATCGGTTTGTAAATTTTTCGGACTTCCATGTTTACTGTGAGCAATTATATCAGCGAACGCTTCCGTAACTTCAAGAGCGGTTTTTGTTTTCAACGGTCGAGTCCACATAAACTTTGAAAATGTGTCGATTACCACCAAAATTAATTTATAGCTTTGATTAGAGTCGGAAAATAATCTGAACTCTCCGAGATCTGCTTGCCAGGATTCATTAAGGCCCTTAATTATTGTTCTCCTTCGAGGAAATTTTTTTCTCAGAGGTTTATGAAGTTCATTAACGAGCTGTATTTTTTCCTTGGACATTGTTGTACTCAGTATGCAAGTGAAAGTTTATTTGAGCGATATGCGTACCATACTAACGTATAAACCGAAGGAATTTATTTTCCTTGTTTCTTTTAATTACCTTTTCTACCAAGTATATTTCCGTGCGGAGGAATAGATATATGATTATATGACATGAACCTTTTATTCATTTCTTCATAAAGTGCAGTTACATTGTTTCCAATGATCGCTTCTAGATCCTCCTTTGCTTTCAATAATGCTGCATCTGTGAGTTTTTTGTTTTCAATTAGATGGTTTTGGAATTTTTTAACTGTTTCCTCCTCAATTTGAAGTAATGTATTATCCACATATTTCTTACAGTCATTCACAGTGTCAAGAACAATACGTAATATGTTGGTTTCAGTTTGAACTAGTGTTGAGTGCAAGTACTTTTTGTTGACGGCATCTTTATCTTTAACGGGAGGATCCAAATTTGAAATTTTTACATTTTTAGCATCAATGTCTCCTTCATCAGTGTGTGGAAAATCTGCTCTAACATATGGGTTAGAGGAATAGTATGCATTTCTATAAGACTGTCTATGACCGAATTTATCGATTGTCATTGTACGACTAATGCGATAAAACAATTGTTATTCAATTATATTAGCCTCTCTAAGCTCATTAATGATTGCTATAATTTCATTGTTGATAAATGCTGAGGTGTTGCCAGCATCTTTTGATGCGATTAGTAATTTTAAGCGGGCAATCAATTCATTAGCATCATCCCAATAAATATATTCCATTGGTTTATCGGTGTAAGTTAAACGGTCTACGTTGAGCCCTTTACCTGTGAATGCTTGCGATCTTGTGGTTATTGTCTTTTCTAGAGGAGTGCGTAGATCTCTAAAAAGTGGTTTGATTATTGCATGATATTTGTTGGTAGAAGAAGACTTTAAACGATTTCGAGAGTTGAGATGAACGCCAGTATAAGTCAATAGAGTTTTGTAATTTTTCAAATCTTTTGCAGTATAACGAAAAGGGTTAGCGTAAAAAATCAGCTGATATAGACCTAGACTACGTTTTATTTGATTTTCTTCATGATTGGCTTCGGCAAGTATGTGAATATCTCCACCACTTTCGTTGTCAAAATCTATTCTCCTTCGACCCAACATCCACCCGATGCCATCCACGTGAATAGGTCCATAGTTATGATCAATCTTACTATCTTTGCGAATATATTCTTCAATATATTTTCGACTAATTTGGGGATAATCCGATAAATCTTCTTCACATAGCGTGTCTGAGACTGTTGCTTCTTCTGCACTATCATATAATTCATCCTCTGATGTGCTGCTGTTCTCAGTTTTTTCCGAATCGTGGGCGACGTCATCATCGATCAAAGGTTCGTCTTTTGGTTCTGTTTTCGGCTCATCATTCTTAATGGAAGCTTCCATTGCTTTAGAAGACGATTCAACAATTTTTTTGAGTGGTTTTGAAATCGGTTTAAATAATTTATTTAGAGACTCATCGTATTCTGTTTTTCCCAACTTTAATGCGAGATATTTTTTGCGAATTGTACTAGCTAATTCATTTACTTTTTTCTTACGCAGAGCCGTAGCAAGAATGTGATTGTTGTCTGGCATTTTGTCAATGAATGATTGCATGGTGTTGACCACTTATATTTTTATATATTGATCGAATCCTTTACGATAACGTCCGTTGATGAGAGGAAAATCTTTAACAATAACTAAAGCACCGTACTTGTCCGACCAGCACATCCCACACATTTGCTTAAACATATCAAATGTCATGTCTGGCGAGACGTGTTCATCGAATATGTGTTTGAGATTGATTTCATCCTGTTTGAAAAGTATAATGATATTACAATTATCTCTAATCAATTGTTTGGGTATTTTAGAGTAAGTTTGACAGAGATAGAGAGCATCAATATTCTTGTGTCGGCACATTGAATAGTATTCACGTATTTTCTGCTGTCCATCACATGCAACGTCATCAAATACAAAAATGGAATTTGTTCTCGCCTCTTCTGGACTTATAATTTCCTCATTATCACGAAACGGAAAATATTTCACACCTTTGACATTCGACAATACCTCGGCAAGTAGTTGGTACTTTTCCTGAAATAACGATTTCGAATAGACATAGACATTTTCAAATTTTACGCCATTTGAATTGAATAGCAGTGAGAGCATCACGTTTGTCTTGCCACAGCCACTAGGACCACATATTATGGCACGAAAAGAGTTTGGAAGTAGTATGCCATGTTTACAAATTGTCGACTTCACTGCAAAGTCCAAGTTCTCAATGGGTAGCATGTTCTTCTGTTGAACGATATTCATCTTGTGTCAATTACAGACAAACATTCTATAAATATATCAGTCACTATATCACTTGTCATCAGTCTTAATGTTGGTGTTTGAAGGAGCTGGTCTACTAAACACTCTAATAAATAAACTGCCGTTTGAATTTCATATCCCGACATACCAATTTTGTGGACGTGAGTTGGAAAAAAAAATTTTTTTGGTGTTACTAATAATTTGTTTTTAGCTGGAACAAAACTAGAAAAACGACTTGCACGCGGTGATAGGGGCATTAATCCGTTCGACAGCGCCTGCAAACAACACGATATCGCGTATTCAAAGACCAATTCACTAGATCAGAGACATTTAGCTGACAAAGATTTGGAAAATAAAGCCTGGGCACGTGTTAGGTCAAAGGATTCATCTCTCGGAGAAAAAACTGCGGCTTTACTCGTTACTGGAGGCATGAAGATGAAAAGAAAACTCGGAATGGGATGTCGTGTAGTTGGGAGAATAAAGAAAAAAGCAAAGAAACATTCCTTTAATCGTGCAGTCATTCAAAAATTAAACAAAACTGTCAACAAGCAGGGTGGTAGTTCACTACCTGAAACGGCTCTATTTGCTTTGCGAACAGCTAAAACAATAGTTAAACAGCTTGGAGGTGCAAAAAAAATTGATGTACCACGAATAATTCCAATGCCAAAGAGTGGTGGTTTCCTACCACTTTTACCACTGTTCGCAGGATTGTCGGCTGTTGGTGCGCTTGCGGGTGGAGCGGCTGGCGTAGCAAAAACAGTGGTTGACGCACGTACTGCACAAAAAAAATTTGAAGAAGAAGTTCGTCACAATAAAGCAATGGAACAACAAATTGGATCGGGCTTGTATATGAGAAAAAATGCGCGAGGGGGATTCGGTTTGTTTTTAAAAAAACAGCGTCAACAAAAATGACTAGAATTACCGATAAAATTACCGAACCGTGCACTGTATGACATAGAAATTAAGCGGTATGCGAAATTACTAAAATTAAAAAATTTTCGAGATGTTTTTATGCGTGATGAAATACCTAAAGACAGTTCTCCTCGGCAAAAAGAATGTGCAGTCGTAAATTTAGATGTTTCAAATAATAGCGGTACACACTGGGTGGCTTATTGTAAGAACAATGACAATGTTGAATATTTCGATTCATTCGGTAATCTGAGGCCTTGCCGCGAACTTGTTCAATATTGGAGACGTGGAGGAAAGAATATCAAAATTTTTTACAATAACAAACAATTTCAAACATATGATCAAGTTAATTGTGGCCATTTGTGTTTAAAGTTTCTCTATCAACAGCAGCAACAATGAATGATCAATTGTCAAATATTTATCAAAAGAAATCACTGTGTAGTTATACAGAGGATGAACTTGAGCAAGTTCCTATTCAATATTTAATAAAATTTGTAAAACCATTAGAACTTGTTGAAATTTGGAATAAGCTTTCCAATAATTACAAAACAAATTTTGATTTACAAATACGTATGCCTTGTTTTGTGCATTATAATCGTCCCGAATGGGACACGCATTGGGATGGTCCTCCCACTTCTCAAGCTGACTGTTATATTTGTAATAAAAATGTAAGCAAATAATGTTTTAGTAATAAATTTTTTTTTGGATTAGTTTGTGTTATTTAAGCATCCATATTCCACAAATTCTATCAGTTTATAACAAGATGTTGTTACGCGTCAACAGCACAAATCATATGTTTACATTTCAACCTGCTATGCCTATCGCATTGGATCCGAATTTGGATTACGAATTGGCATTGAGATCTTTCCACTCTTATCACACAATACCCAATGTTGAAAATAAAAAATTCTACTACTACATTAATGATGAATTGCACACGTTTGATATCCCTACTGGATGTTATGAAATAGCCGACATTGAATGTTTCATACGCAGCAAATTGGGACATAACACAGAAGCGGAATTTTCATTAAAATCAAACAATAATACTATACAGTGTGAGATATTAAGCAAATATCGAATCTCTTTTATGGAATCAGACAGTTTGGGTGAGATATTGGGATTTTCACCGCAAATATTGGATGCTAATGAGAAACATTCTTCAAATTTGCCTGTAAAAATTATAAAAGTATCTAGTATTCGATTTGAATGTAACATTACCACAGGAGCCTTCGATGGTGATACACCTTCACATACTTTTTATGAATTTGTTATTCAAGTTGATCCAGGGTACGCTATTGACGAAATACCACACAATTTACTATATCTACCAGTTACGCCGCAACGTGAAATCAGCTGCATATCAGTATTGGCATTAGATCAAAACGGAAGAGCAATCAATTTTCGTGGAGAACTCAGTACATTGGTATTGGAATTGAGATCGAGAAGCAAATGGGACTAGTAATAGATAATAAAAACATACAAACAATACATTCGTCATCATTATTCAATCTATCATCCAGACGTCAACAGCGACAAAAACATCTTACACCTGCAAACAAATTGTTTCTACGATCGTTGGGATTTCGTATTGTCAACCACTAAAATGACTACTACTTATGCGAAAAAACAGCGTTTGCAATCGGCAACAAGCATGCTGCCAATGTTTGATATTTACCGTAAACCAGTAATAGACGAATCAATTCGAAGAGCAGAATATCGTACCTATGCACCGTTCATTAAGTCTTTCAATTGTAATGACGTTGTAGAATTTAGCATAAATCAAGTGGATTCATTTTTTGCTATGAATGAAACATTGCTATGCATTAAAGGAAATATCACCGTACAAGGAGCTGGAGATGTTAAATTAGTTAATAATGTTGGAGCATTTCTTTTCGATTCATGTAGTTACAGCGAAAGTGCAAGAGAGATAGAAACCGTTCGAGACCCTGGTATTGTTAGTGCCGTTCGTGCATTGACATGTTACAATGTGCAAGATTCAAACCATATGGCGATTGCAGGCTGGAATTATCCCAACAGTCCAATTATGAATGCTGCTGATAAATCTTTCAATTTGCAAATACCGCTTAAGCACATATTTAATATATTTAATGACTATCCCTTGATAACTTGCGGTCGACAAACAATTCGTCTTGTACGAGCCAGAAACGATAATGATTGTGTAATTATTCGAGAAAATGTACTTGCCGATGGATCATCGACTGTTACAACTGCCACCATTGGAATTACGAGCATAGAGTTGAAAATAAAACACATCTATCCCAATGATGACATTAAATTGGAATTGATGAAATCAATTCAAAAAGATCAGCCGATCGTAATGGCTTTCAGGAAGTGGGAAATGCATGAATTGCCCGCAATTACAACGGGTGCAACGCGAGAAGTGTGGGCAGTTAAAACGAGTACATCAGTCGAACGTCCTAGATATGTTATTGTTTGCTTTCAAACTGGGAAACGCAATAATACCAATGCAGATCCTACACAATTTGATGATGTCGATATTCAAAGTATCAGACTATCCTTAAATGGTGAATATTGGCCAAATGAACGCATGCAGTTGAATTTCGGGAAAACAGATTACAATGAAGCACACTTCAATTATGCTGAATTTTATCCGAGTTACATGCATTGCTCGCAAAAGCAACCTTTGCTGGACTATGACGCATTCAAGAATCATGCCTTGTTTATTGTTGATTGTAGTAAGCAGGAGGAAGGCATGAAAGCATCAACAGTCGACGTTAAACTCGATATTGAAGCAAACCGAGGATTTCCGAAAAATACAAAAGTATATTGTATCTTAATTCACGATTGTATAATGGAATATTACCCTCTGACGGAGATTGTTAAAAGTTTAAATTAGAGAACATTTTTCTTTCAGAATAAATATATCAAACATGATTTTGTTTTTTTTAAACTGGTGCTAAGAGTGTCAGGCCTCTTTACTTTGTGACCCCTGTACATACACAAATCGTGTGTCATATGTCAACGGATCTTTTGACACCTTTGTGACATAACCCCGTACATCCGCAAATCGTCACATGTCAACGGTCCTTTTGACACCTTTGTGTCATAACCTCGTACATCCGCAAATCGTCACATGTCGACGGCCCTTTTGACATATTTGTGACATAACCTCGTACATCTGCAAATCGTCACATGTCTACGGTCCTTTTGACGCCTTTGTGACATAACCCCGTACATCCGCAAATCGTCACATGCCAACGATCCTACTGTACAAATCGTCTTTTAAGCAAATCTGTAGCAACTATACCATATCTGAATCCATTCTCCGTAAGGCTTGCTGGCCTAGCGCTAAGAGTGTCAGGGTATGGTACATGGCAGTTGTGGCGACGATGGTTCGCGTCGCACGTAAGTTTTTTTTTTTCAGAACGATTTTCGAGCGGTCAAAATCACTACTAGCGCCATCTATCATACGTTACTGTTGAACGATTTTCGAGCGGTCACACCTGCCATCTAGCATACGTTTTTCGAGCAGCCAATCTTCGTGGGGTTAGCCCACTTTTCGAGAGGTTAACACGCAAACCCCCCACCACTAGCGCCATGCAACATTCGAATTACGTTAGGTTAATCGCCATGCAGATTACGAATTATGTGGGGGTAATGCACAAACCTGTGGTCCAGAACCCTCCTAGTATATCTACTCTCCACTATTTTCAGCTTTTTCAGGTGCCCATTCAGGCGACAATGTCCCGTAAGGATGCCTGTTAAAACTCTTAGTGCAGTTTTACTTTGATTTATGCATTCATTTGATCTCAACAGGTTGTAGTCACCCAGAAGAATCTTTGATTGCCTAAGTCCTCCTGGATCTTTCCAATGGTCAGATCTTCTCTTTTCTTCGGCTTTGCCTATTTCTTCCAATATCACATTGGATCTGATACCGCAAAAGGGTTCCGGCCCCCAAAAGGGTGTTCCAGTCCTCCTCTTTGCTAGTTCATCTGCTATTTCATTTCCTTTTATCCCTGTGTGACCTGGAATCCACAGTAAGGTGACTATATTGTTCTCGCCTAGTTCATTTAGTTTGCCTAGGCATTCCCATTCCATTTTGGAACTGATAACGCAAGAGCTCAGTGCTTTAATGGCTGCTTGACTAACCGATATTATGATAATCCTTTGCCTTCTATATCCTTTATCAATATTGAACTGGGCACACTTTCCTATGGCGTGAATTCCCGCTTGAGAGATACTCGGGGTTTTTCCCAAGCTTTCAGAGTGTTTGGTCCCTGGCCCGTTCACTCCTATCCCAGTTCCTTCTATTGCTTTTGAGCCATCTGTGTACCATTGAATGGCATCCTTTCTAAGTCTGGTAATGGTATTTGGATCCCATTCCTTCTTGTTGCTTAATTCCGTAACGAATTTCTTTGAAAAGTTATACTTTTTCATCATACCATCTTGTGGCATGTCCCAGGTTTTCTGATTTCTAAGAAGTAAGGAGGTGGTTTTTTTTATTGATTCCCTCTCTACTTAGTCTGTATCTGGTTCTTTCTGCAACTCTTTCCACCACCATATGTAGTGGTGTGAGGTTGAGAATAACTTTCATGGCTGCCGTTGGGCATTTTCTCAATGCTCCTGTAGTGCACATACAGGCTAGTCTTTGAATTTTGGAGAGGTTTTCTCTCGTTGTCAATAGGCTAGTTCTACTACTCCACGCAATGGCTCCATAAGTGATAATTGGTCTCACTATGGCAGTGTACATCCAGCTCAGGATTTTTGGGTTGCACCCCCAATTTCTCCCTGCCAGATTCCTGCACACCATTAGAGCCATTTTTGCTTTGTATATAATCTTCTTTTCGTGTTTGTTCCACAGTAGTTTACTGTCTAGAGTAAAACCTAGATACTTGACTTTTTGTCTCCATTCAACCTCGCTCCCATCAAGTTTAATGGTGTTGAGGTTGAGCTTTTTTTTCTTAGTGAAGGCTATTAAGATGGTTTTGGTGGGGTTGATGTTAAGTTCCACTTGCCTACACCAGCTATTTGTATAGTTCAGACCGTTTTGTACGATGTCACAAAGGGTATTTTCGAATTTTCCCCTGGCTGTTATGACAATATAATCAGCATATCCTTGGCAGGATATTCCGAGGTTAATCAAACCACACAGCAGTTCGTCAACCGTCAGGCTCCACATTAATGGGGATGCTACTCCTCCCTGTAGACATCCTCTGGTTGTACAGATGGAGACAATGTCTTTGCTCGTCCTCGTCTCTGCTACTATAGTGGTGAGCAGTTCCGACATCCATTTGGATGTTGTGCTGTCTACACCTCTTCTATTTAATGCTCTTTTGACAGCCTCATGAGGAGTATTGTCAAAAGCTTCTTCTATATCCAAAAAGGCGCATACTTTGGCTTCTTGGTTGTCTAGAGCACCTCGGATATCCTCCGTCAGTTGTACCAGTGCAGTCTCCGTAGATCTGCCTGCCCGGTAAGCATGCTGATGCGGGTGGAGAGGTAGTGTCTCTAGGATTTCTGCTCTAATGTAATTGTGCAGACCCTTTGCTTGAGGTGCAAGCTCTCCAATGTTTTTCTGAACGCCCGACCTACATTCAAGCATAGCTGGTGCTCCATCAGTATAAACTCCTCACAAATTCCCCCATTTCAGTTTATTAATTTCAAAGAAAGATCGTATCATTTCTATCATATCTTCACTCTTGGTTGTGGTTTTTAAGGCTTTGCAAAACAAAAACTCTTCTTTAGTATTGTCCAAGTGAACATATCTTATGAATAACAGTAACACGAAGCACGAAGCAACATCGGTCGACTTGTCAAGTTGGATAGAAAACACAGACAAAATTTGCTCCAATACGTCTTCTGCCCTATCCGAAATGCGTCTCTGAATTGTATTGTTTGACAAAGATATATTACGCATTTTCATTTCACTGCATGCCGACGTTGAGAGTAAGGCAAAGTACCTAAATTCTTAAATAATAATTTTGCTGAGGCTTAAAATTAAAGAATAAAGAATATATCTTAGAGACATGTTTTATTTTTTTATTTTTGGGAGCCTAATGGCGACCCCTCCAAATATCTCTCCCACAGGTTGGGAACCATTGGTTTACAGGATACCTGAACGTGTGGAGATAATTTTAATATTTGACTCCCAGAACGAAAATTGTATACAGACAGCTACCGTGTTTAATGAAAGACATCTTTGAAAAACGTGCGAGTTACGTGTATATACAGATTGCGAAAGTCCCTTTCTTACGCTGCGACTTATACATGTACGACAAGGAAAATATGAGCAAAACTACGTGAAAGAGAGAGAAGACTTGTTAGCCCAACGATCATTCGTCCCCTCTACCAAAACAGTTGGGCGTGTATTCAGTCCCCTCCTATTTATTTTAACTGTTGTGTTGCCAAATGTACTTATCTGTAAAAATTATTCCTAATTTTTGTCTATCGTTGTTTTAAAATTTTCAACGGCATTTCAAGCGGCAACAATGTTAAATACCAATAATTGTTAAATCGAGAGCAGTGTACGGATTTTATTTATTGCAGATTGTAATTTGTCCAAATTTTTTCTTGAACTCCATTATTTTATTCTTATTTGTGTTGATCTCACTTATTTTTCAAAAGTCAATATTACCAATCTCGATTTTCTCCCACTAAATACACCGTTATCCGGCGTTAAAAGTCAAATGCAAAATAAGTTATTTATTACTTAGAAAGTACCAAACATTCTAAACTGGCAACGCTGCAGCAGAGACTGACTCCCCACTCTGTGAGTACGTTCACTCTGGTTCAGTAGTTTCCCAACATGGAAGGAGTGAAGTTGTAAAAGAAATAAAAAAATACACTCGTTATTACGTAACCTGTATATCTTAAAATTCATTTTTGTCAACTTGATCGTTTCTGACCAAGCTGACAATTAATTTCTAACTACAATAGGATATTATTTTAGCCATTGTAACTTGAAAATAAAACATTTATTCTTGAGATAAAAATAATAAAGTAATTGGGTATAAAAAACTAAAGATCGATTCCATTAATAAATTGAATTGAAAAAAAATAAGTAGATACTTATTCTAAACATAAAATATGAACTTCTTGAAAAAATTAAACTAAAAATCCGTTCTAAAGGTAAACATAATTTTAATGAATTATGTGCTCAAATAAACCACCTTGCTGTGCCAGGCAATAACCAAATATGTCATAAAGATTTGATCTCATATCTCTAAGATTATTTGGCGTAATGCTGGCACAAACGTGCTGTATTTTCACCCTCAATTCATTTAAATTATTAGCTCTTTCAAATTCCTGATGATAAAATGCTACTTTTCAAAAATCCCCAAAGAAAAAAATCATTTGGAGCTAGTTCAGGTGATCTTGGAGGCCATTTAATTGTACCATTAGTACTAATAATTCTGTCGGGGAATGTAAACCTTAAGAATTCCATTACTATCCTTGAATTATGGACTGGACAATCATCTTGTTAAAACCAAATTCTGTTCCATGATTTCTTCACAGAAATCCATTCGTCTGATATTGTCCTCGGGAAAAATTTCCTGCGTTGTCTGAACCTTGCAACAATGGTATCCGTTCCGTTTTAAAATATTCTGTTCTGGCGATTTTCAAATGCCACAATAAACAAATTAACTATTGCATCAGCCGAATGACCTCCAAAATACCATTTTATAATTTGCACTTTTTCGCAGGTTTTGTATTTTAATGTTGGCATTGCAAAATGTTTCATTTTCAAATACAACGGCTTGCGCTTACCAAGGACTGTAGCGAAAGGATCACATACATTTAAATGTGAGTTCTCTATGTAAAGGACACTGTTGCCGGATGAAGGTGTTTAATTTTACCTAATAGTGTATCAGCTCGAAAAAAAGTTGACGATAAGGTGACAAAAATATCACTTTTACAAATTAATCTGAGCTTCTGGCAACAGCGGTTGAACTAGTGGGGCGATGAATACACGCCCAACTGTTTTGGTAGAGGGGACTGATCGCTGGGCTAACAAGTCTTCTCTCTCTCTTTCACGTAGTTTTGCTCATATTTTCCTTTTCGTACTTGTATAAGTCGCTGCGTAAGAAAGGGACTTTCGCAAACTGTATGTGATTTAGTCGCAATTTTCAGACAAACGGCAAATGTGGCAAATAAAAAGGATAAGTTTTTATCCAGTTTTTCTTATGATTTATTGTTAGATTTGTTGTCAAACAATACACACCTGGATACACAAAATCACGAAACTGATTAAAACATATTTTAAAACAAAAATAATCCTACCTCACAAAAAAGTAACAGCAAACGCGTTTTACGAACAACGTTTCCAAAATAATCAAAAAAGCGCCATCCTCAAAAAAACTCATTTCTGGAGCGTGCGTAGATCCTGTTTCTAGTAGACTACAATACTGTTAGAATGTTATTACAAAAAATATTTCTCTCATTTTCATCAAAAATATAATCATTTTTAAATAATTTGTCACATTCACAGGATATTTGATATATGCAGTTTTTTTGAAGGTTGTTTTTCATTTTTTGGTCTAGTTTTTGTTAGTATAAATCTGTATATAGCTGTATAAAGCTGTATAAAGCTGTATAAGGCTGTATAAAGCTGTCACCGTGGACCAGCTCCCCCAAGTGAAGGTGTGAAGGTACCGTGCCGATGTACTGGATGGTCACAGGGAATGTGGCCTCGAACGGTCCCCTGGGGGCACCAGGCGAAACCCCCTTGTATCCCTCCTCATGCGGGGCTCTGAGGAGGTGGACAAAAAATTCCCTAGCTACTCGTGGGATTCAGATGGATCTAAATACAACCAAAAACCAAGCGCCCAGGAGACGACTAGCAACGACAAGGCTGAAGGAGCCGCCGTGGCTAGCACGTCTTCGGAGGCGAAAAAAGAAAAGAAAGGCGGTCACCAGAAAGCGAGCTTCAAATGAACTCGCTCGAAGGAGGATCTCCGCGGCGCCAGACTAGCGGGAGCCTCGAGGAAAAGGATGCAGGCTCTGTTGAAAGTGGGCCTGGATTACATTGAAGCCAAAAAGGCGGTAATCAAGGAGAACCTCGCAAAGTCGCTTCTACCAAAGAACAAACGAGAAGAGGTAGGCGAGCACCCTACCAAAGCTAAAGTAGAGGCGAGGAAGCGCCCTACGGTAGCTACGGAAGAGGTGAAGAAGCGTCCCAGGTCACAAGGGACAACCCCTCCACAGGCAAGACCCGTGACGAAAAGGCCCAGAAGGGAGGATAAACCGTCCTTCCGGGATGCGGCCTCGTCGGAGAGGGTAGCCATAGTGGAGGAAGGATATCCTAGTCGTCAAATGGAGTCGGATAGGCTTAAAGCTCTCCAGCACTCCACCATGAAGGCATACGAGGGGGTGGCAGATGACGGACCTCAGGTGAGATTTGTCAAATGCACCCATAAACCCGGGTACCTTCTAATCACTTGCGCGGACGTGGCGAGTGCTGAATGGTTGGATGGGGTGGTTCCCTCACTGGTTCCCTGGGACAACGCAAGTATCAGGACCCTGAGGGGAGACAGCCTACCGAGACCTGCAGCTGCTTGCTACGTCTTTGTCCCTGACGAGGATGGCGAGAGATTGGAGGGTAAACGAATCCTAAGCAGGCTGAAGGTGAGCAACCGGAAGCTAAGGACATCGCTCTGGACCATATGGGGAAAGACCCCGATGGAAAGGGGTCAGACGTGGACCTTCTCCATGGATGAGGAATCCTTGGAGGAGATCAAAAGGCTGGACATGAGTCCCTACTTCGGGATGGGCCGAATTAATTTCAAGATCAAGGAGCAGGGACCCAAGTCCAAAGGTGCAGTGGAGAGGGAGGCTGTAAAGCCTGGACCCTCCACTGACACAACCGGCAGTGCGGCCTCCCCACAGGTGAGATCAAGGCATAGCAAGGGTGCGGTTTCACCTATTCGGAGAAGAAAAACCGAGGGCAGAGAGCTACGCAAAGGAGGCGGTATCCAGGCTAATAGGTCTAATAAAAAGAATAAAACTAGATATCGAGCTCTAAATATGGCGGAGGACCACAATAGATCTGCAAAGGTCGCAGTGGGATAGGACAAAGAGCCACTCCAATTCTAATCTAATCTAATCTAATCTAGTATAAATCTCAAAGTAATGGTAGATTTGAAGCTAGTTCGTTTATTGAATTAATTACCAATTTTTTTAATTTTCTCTGATAAACCCTTAACACACGGCATTGTTAAGTTTTAAAAGATTATGTTATTTGAATTATTATTATTATTATTGGGTATTAACAATGATCCATTCTCTGTATATCTAGTTTCTTTGTTTATAAATTCTGTCGGGTAATTATTATTACTTAAAACTGACTTCAGTTTAGTATTTTTCTTTGTGAATTCATTATCATTAGAACAAATGACCTTGGCTCTATTGTATAATGATTTTACTATTCCTCTTTCTTCGCTTATATAATGATTGGACTCAAAATTTAAATACCTATTAGTGTGTGTTGATTAACAGTAAACATTTGTTTCATACCTACCCTGTGGATGCTTTATTGATAATGGCGAGAGATTGTTAATTGCAATTTAAAATTTTATAGATTTTTCTCCTTTATTTATGTTTGTCAATACCAACAAAACAATATACCAAACCCAATCATTAATATATCACACAAAATTGTAAGCTCTTCAGACTTATAAGTGACGTATTTGCAAACATGCTTAGGAAAAGGGGCATCATGTTCAATGAGTTACAACAAACATAATATTGAAAGAGCCCAATAGTAAAAGACGAAAAATTGAAGCAAGTGCTTTAACAACTAAATGCAGAGAAATGTACCTTCGTTATCAGGATAGTATAATAAGTTTTTATCCAGGTTTTCTTATAATTCATTATTGGAATTTTTGTTAACCGATATAAACTTTAATACAAAAAAAAAACAGTGATTTACACAAATTTTAACATTTGACATTTTTTTGCAGTCTTAAACTAAATATTTTGAATTTTTATAGGTTTCTGATAGGGACAAAACTTTTCAAGAATTTTAATTATTGATACCAGCAGCTGGAACGCTACCGAAACGTTGAAATAAAAGTACCTATTAAAAAAATATTGTGGTTCAATTTACCAAAAATAATAATCTTTTATGTTTGAATTTTGTCAAATTTATTTTTCTTGGTGGCTCATTTCTCTGTTATCAACTTTTCAAGCAATATTGCTGGTCAAAAAATACTCTAAAAGTCTTTGAATGTTTTTAAACAAAAAATTTTAGGTTAAATAACGAACTTTGAAACACATAACAGGAAAATACGGAGAATTTTTTTCTTATCACTGATTTCTTGGTATTTGGTGTTGTCCTATTTTCATGGGCTGGCAATCGAATCTAATCACATCAGCAAAATCGGTTCTTGTCCCTTTAATAGTACCTAAATAAAAAAAAGATGAATTTACTATTTGGACCCTTACTTTGTGGAATCTACTCATTAATGTTATAAATGAAACTAACTGTTCTTTATTAATTCCACTATTTAATGAAAAAATTATGAAAATTATGAAAGGATATTGATAATTATTTCGATATTGACATATCATCGTCAGAATGACAGAAGTTACATTTTATGTGATACCTACTTGATGTTTAATATTATGGCTAGACCAAATATTAAGTGACCTATCTTGTGATTGACTTAATATATATGAATAGAAAAAAGAAGAAGATATGATTTTACAAATATTAAAGCTTAGGTAATATTAGCCCTATGCTTCTCGGGCAGTTAGAAATGTAAGGATAGAACAAAATATTCTGAATGAAATTGATCAACACCCAGAAACAAGCACTAAATAAATTGCGAACCTAACACTTTAAATCCCAGCCACATATCTGTGACGCGAGTTTTAAAAGAAATAATGTAGTCCACTAAAGGCTTCCCAGGAAACATATAAATACATCTGTATTTTCTTTATACCATACCTACAATGTAGAAATTTTTTAGAAGTTGATGGAATTATTTATAAGTTAGCACCATGAAGCTTTATTCAAAGGCAAATTATTTTGAAAAAGGCGCTTTCAGGAAAAGATGTATTAGAACGAATGAATTTTAGCGAATACTTTGCTTCCGAAATATTGTCAATGGACAGGAATTGAATAAAAAATCAATTTTTTTCAACATTTATTATATGTATCTATAAAACGACAAACGAAAACCATTCTTGCAATTACAATACGTTTCGAACAACTGGTATAATACAGGTCGTTTTATATCGAAAATATAAAAGAAAAACTATTATTTGGTATCAAATCTTCTATTCTTCTTTTTTTGCTTGGTATTCCATCCAAAATCGACTGAGATCTGAAAATTTATTGAGTTTTACACATTGCAGTTATTTCATACCACATGATTGATTGATTGATTTCATTGATTTCATAGCACATGAGAAGAAAAATAATTACTCGATTTAATTACTTTCGAGCGACTCTTTTTCAAGAGAAAAATTAGACTATTGGTGAAAAATATTGGAACTCGAGATTTTGACAGATAGCTAGTAAAGCAGTTCTAGGGGGTCTAAGCACGAAAAAGGAAATGTGCCCGTCTTTGTTCATTCACGCATTTGGGTTTTCTCATGAACATCATTTTACTTTAAAATTGAGGGTGTCACTAAAAAAACTGAAAAATATGTTGAAGGATCGTGGGTTTAAAAAGTAACCAAGCTGTATACTCACATTCCGAGAGCCGTTTTCTGAGGGTTTGAATTTTTTTCGTAGGTCATCATTCCCCAATATCGCTCTCCCGTAGTTCCATCAATGTGGAAAGAGAATCCAATTTCTGTTCTGAAATGATAAACTTATTCGACATAAATGAAATAACTACTCCGTATAAATCGATAAATAAATTATTGAAATTCTTAATCAGAATAAATGAAATACTAAATCGAAACAAATGAAATACTAAATCGAAATAAATGAAATTCTAAATCGAAACAAATATAATACTGAATCGAATAAAATACTCAAAATCAAATTAATGAATTAATCAACCTCAAGTTTAATAAGTACTCTGGAAACATTTGGAATAGACATAGTATAGGGTGTACATTAAGTAACAGATCAGGCGAATAACTAGAAAAATATGATTTTTATAGTCGATAGTCGAAATTCTGTAAAATGACGTCATCGGTTATCTACCGATTTAAAGTGAACTCCATGAGCGTATCATAGTTTAAGGGTGCGAATACTGAAATATCTGGAATTTCAATTTTTAACATTTGAAATAATAACTTATCACAAGTTGTTCATAAGTAAGTTAAAACAAAATAAAAAAATGTTTAAAAGTCAATTCCAACTTACTACTACTAAAACTAAAATTGAGGTAACATTTTCGTTATTTGCTAACCGGCATTATCATTACGTAAAAGAAAGTTGTTTGTCAAGACCAAAATAAATTACCGATAAGTATAGGTATGTTGCGAGGTCACTTGTAAAATGTCTGACTAACTGGAAGCGGTATCACTCCCTGACGACTCCTCAGAATCATCGCTTTCTCCTCCTATATCGATAATGAGTGGTTCCGTCATTACTTCTACACGTATGTCTAAATCCCAAAACTTTATTTCTTCTTTTAATACGTGTTGAATACATTTACGCCAACTCTCAGCAGTAACGGTATGCAGCGCCTCGTCAAACAGTTTCTCAACGTCAGCCATTTTGAATGTACTGTTTTTTCTCGCAACATAATTTTTCACTTGGGCCCAAACCAGCTCGATGGGGTTTAACTCACAGTGGTAGGGAGGAAGTCTAACAACTGAGACGTTGAAATCTTTCGCCATTTCATCGACAACGTACTTAATATAACTGCTTTTATGTTTCCGTACGAGAGATAATAATTCAACTTTTAGCATTGCCTCGTTGTGCGGAATGCTTTTACTCTCTAACCAATCAATTATAACCCTCTTGCGGCTAGCTGAAGTAGGTATTTGCTCCAGTCGACGAGAGTGGTATGAAGCATTATCCATAACTATCACTGAACCAGGAGTTACCTTTGTTAAAATTGATCTAAACCATGTTTCAAACCGGTTACCATCCATCTCTTCATGGTAATCGACAGTTTTTTTGGACTGAAAACTTAGTAATCCACCTTCTACAAATCCTTCCTCGCTGCCAATGTGAGTGATAATCAGTCGACGTCCTTTCCCAGAGGGAGCTTTTAAACCGGAAGAGAAACCCTCCATAAAGGCTTGTCGATTGCTTCGTATATTCATGTCTTGCCACACTTTTGACACAGTGTGGCCTTCATTTAACCATGTTTCGTCAAGATAATATATGTGCCGTCCTTCGTTACGAAACTGTCGTATCTGTTTTAAATAATTTCTCCTCCATTCCACAATGTCATTTCGTTCAATTAAGGCACTGTTTCTACTTCTTGTTTGGTAACGAAAATTCATTAATTTTAAAGTTCGTCTCAAAACTTTATCACTGATGTTTGGTAAAGTATCATCAGCTTCTATTACCTTGCTCAATTTAGCTACCGAGGGGATTTCATTCCTAAAATAAAAAGAATGTATTTCCCTACGTATAGCATTCCGTGTTTGGTCGTCCAAAACAATTTTCTTTCTTCCTCTACTTTCCGGTTTACAGTTTTCACCTCGTTCTCTTGTCAAAGATCCGTCCCGCGATTTCTTTAGAATATTGTATATAGTACTCTCAGAAACTTTAGTTAAATAACTGCACTTAATCACAGCGTCACTAACACCCAACTGTTTGTCCATGGCACGCAGTCCTTCGTACACATTTAATATGAGGACTTTTTCTTCCCGAATTAAATTGTTACGACGCCGTTTTTTATCGCCAACACCGCTACACTCCGCCATTATTGTCACTAAATATACCGATATAAATATTACAATAAATACCAATAATAACCGATTTATCACACAAAACCACAACACAAATACTGATGTTACGTTCATGAAGAGAATAAACACCTCACATAACTGTTTACTATCACTGTCTCATTCGCGTAGCTCGATCTATCTATCTCGTTCTCAAAGCCGGAACATTGAAGCGACTCTCCAACATTGTCAAATCGGCGAGTTTTTCACAACAAACTTTGCGTTCAAGAAATATACATAAACACTTTATTTCACATTTCAAGTAAACTAATTATTATTAGTCTGCTTGAAATTTGAAATAAATATATTAAATTGGTATTGACTTAATTACATTGCATCTTTTGTACCTGAAATATTGACACAACGGATTTGAAGTGTATTTATAAAATACAGCATTTCTCTCTAGAATACATATGGCAACTGCGCTTTAACCAAAGTGTTGATTAGATAGCTCTGACTCACTTTACAGAATTTCGACTATCGAGTATAGTATACAACACGATTTAATGGGAATGTAATTATGAAGCCTTTATTTAATGAAGCCCATCTAGTAGAGGAAAAACCTTTTTAACAACTTTTTCCAAGGCCTTACTGAAATTCCGTACTATTCGATTACAAAAAAGGGGGCCCTAAGGCGCCCCAGTAGGACCAGAAAAGAATTTTTTTAACACATATTCAAACATAAACTTTTCCGCTCGGTTCGAATCAGCCGACAAAAATAGGATGTTCCATTTAAAAAAAAATTGTTGTGGTCCCCCGCAAAGCCCTAAACATGATCCATTGCCAAATTTGTATGTTCCATCTAGTGGAGAAAATAATTCTGAACGACTTTCCCGTTACATGATTTTAGGTATATGTATTTAATGTGTTCTTAATGAAAGTATCTTAAAACAATACAACCTTGAGAATCAACTTACCTTCGAAAACACTTTCTAAGTCCTGTAAATGATATTCTCTAAGGAATTCTTTACTTCTTCCATTTGCACACAGTGGAATAATGAAAACAAACTAAATAACACAGATATAGTTTAACAACGTCACACTACTGGATACTCGACTTGACGACGGTCGATATCATACTGTTTTGCGTTCATAAAAAAATTTCATTGGTTCGAATAATTTGGAAAAGGATACATTATTTGAGTGAAATAATCCCATTTATTTCATTCCAAACAATGATTTTTGAGTGAAATGAATATTACTCAAACCAGGTATTTTGATATCAAATAAATCGAAATACTACATTCAATCAAATAATTGCATTGCCTTGAATAATTTTCGAAACCTAAATTAAAATAAACCTATTATTTGAGTTGAATAAACCAATTTATTTCATTCTAAACAATAATGTTTGAGTGAAATGAATATTACTAAAACCAAGTATTGGTATCTCAAATCAATCGAAATACTATATTCAAACATTCCTTTTTCTCTGTGCACCTCTAGTGACAGGATTTGCCAAAGGTGTCATCAAGTAGCTTCGAAGAGGATAGCCACTGTCCCCTAAAAAAGAAAAAACTTTTAGGTCCTACTATCTAAATATCTGTTAAAACTTGGTTTCTTCAAGATTGAATTATGTAAACTGTTTCTTTGCAGTTGTAATGTTGAAAAATTTAATAAAAATCCATATTTTGACAATTTTTAAGACTATATCCAGAATTACGTGCATATAAGATTAACTCTGTAAATGAAAAGATGTAAAAAGATAGAAAGGTGGGTCAACTGTTTAGACTGTTATGCTTCTTTTAAGAGGCTCTTCAATTTCAAAAATACACTTACCTATTATCACACTTCCTTCAAATTCTCCAGTTTCCAATCTTCCTCGTATGGACGAATTGGCAAAAATTGTAGCACCGTGTGTTGACCCAGGCCAGCGAGCAACAACATCCAGAAATTTTAGATTGGCATCTGTTAGACACTGAACATTCAATGAGAAGAAAGACTTCCGGTTTCTATAAATTTCAACATTTGCTCCACCTAAAATAACAATGAAAATAAAATCTTAAACAGAAATTTATGGAAAAAGAAAATTTTTATTATTATTCCATCAACACCTCTACTCAATTCATTTTTAGTTTCCAATTTTTCAAAAACTTACCTGGAGAATCAATCTTCACATGTGTGCAATCAATCAAGACCAGAACTTTCGGAAATCTAGCTATATTAAAAAACTCGTTTTGGGACTTGACTCGCTGCTGAGGATGAGGCATAATTACCACTCTAGGGCGTAAAGATGCAATAATTCGAGACACGTAGGCTATCACTCTACTCGCTGTAGAGACATGAACAATCATAAAGTCTGCAGTCTGAATGATATGTCCACTGCTGGAATAAAACCTTAGTGTTAAAAGCAATTGGTTCATCGGTGAGAGGCTGTTGTTTTTAAAATAACATTGTTTTATAGCCCGTTCAGTATTAAAACCGTTGCACGTCACATCTGTCATAACTGTACTATGTTGCCAAGCCCTTGAAATAATATGAGAATCTAGTATATGTCAAATGAAGTTTATCAAATATTCTAGGTTAGGTTTAGTTATTGATGGTTATTGCGTGCAAAGAAACTTCGACTTATTTCAGTTACACACAGAGATGTTACATATAAAATTTTAATTTGTTTGTTAACCATACAGCACTAAGAAATTCTTATTTTAAAAACTATGGAATTATTTTTAGCACTAAAAAATATGTATGGAATAGTTAACACTTTTATTGGTATGTTTATACCACACACTTAATTATTTAGAAGTTATGGAACTATTCTAGTATTTAAAATGCATGTATGTATAAATAGTATCAAGGAAAAAATATTCTCTAATATAATTTTTAGGTTACAATTACCTAAGTACATGTTGGCTTCTAAAATGTTGTCACTACAATATGAAAGATTGATGTAAGGTTTACAGACAAATTATAAATAAAAAAGTTCTGATAACCTGGATCTACCTCCTTTTTTAAGGAAGGCAATTTTATTTTATATTTTGTTGAAATAAATCTTAAATTTTTTTTAGAAAAGCCGGGATGTGAAGCTTTAGTGTGTAGGTCATTCTCAACAAGGAAAATCATCCCGAGATATATGATCATTGATCATAGCAAAAGAAAATTGTGCAGCAAGCACCACCACAGCTCAGAAAAGGAGAGCAAATCCATTCTATTCTCCGAGTGAAGGTATATGCAAATGATTGACTAAATTATAATTATCAGTATATTGGTGAATTATTTATCACTCCATCATCTTCTAATCAATCCAAATTTATATTTACCATTTTGTTTTAGCTCTCCAGCATCTACCGCAACTGAAAGTATTGCTTATAGATGATTGATCGAATGAGACCTTTCAATTCAATAAAAACTATTAACTTAATTCTTTGTAGTTTTTTGAAACTTTGTGATATACACATGTACCTTTAGAAAATGCTGCCTGAATTACTTATTTTGAATATCATGATTAAAATAAAATAATAAATAATGCCACCCCAATTTTTATGGAATTGTTTTATTAAAAAGAAACATTGCAAATTTATAAATTAGTTACTACACCGAAAAGTTTGTAATACTATTTTTTTAAATAAGGTAGAACAATAATTGTCAAATAGAAATCTTTCAAATTTGAGAGGTTCACGGACAAACCAATTCCAACCCGCAACTTCTGGAATGCATCTATCGGCTTGCTTGGCAGTAGCCAGTATTAACTCAATAGGATTTTTAAAAAGATGGTAGGTAATACTTTGTGACTATACTGTTCTATCATATCTACAATGTATTTTGTTGGGGGTTTGTTTCTGAAAAAAACATTTATTGAAAGGGCAGTATTCAAATAACCAATTCATTTCTTTTCAAATATACCTATATTATTATTTTTGTAAAAATAAAAGTAAAACAGCATTTATTGTCTATTAGGAATAATTTGAAGTAAGAATTTTGAATGTATTAAACTAGTTGTGTAGTCTTCTGAATTTTAACATATAATTTGCTATATCACTGTTCAAATACAGTTTGTATCTACTTACTAGGCTGTAATATAAATAAGCTCAGCTTCAACATTTGTTGATTTTGAATTCTATATTGTGTTGCATTAACCTGATATTATCGAAAAGCATTGTCCATAATTTATTAAAGGTTCAGAAAGATTCAATAGTAAGTAATTGGTATTCAAACCATTTAAAAACATGTTCTCCATTCATTTTCCCATGATAATAACTCAACTGAGATTCATATAAAAATATATTTTCTGCTCCATCAATATAACCATTTTTATTCTCAGCATGTAAAACAAAATATCTAGAATAAAAACAATTTTGCATTCTAAAATTTTACATTATCATTGTAACATACCTTTTGACATGAACAGCCTACAGCACCATTTTGGAAAATTCAGGATTCATTAATAAAAACAAATGTATACAGTGTGGTTTATTTTTGTTGAAAGTTCCATTAATCCCTTTTTGTGGATGTATCATATTTTAGTAAACTACTCAGGAACATTCTACATTTAATAATTATTGTTCTTCCTCCAATTACTGCAGTAACATTCCTAAAGAGACATGATTATCTATAAAAAAAATGTCCATGTATAATTGCCAAGTATTAAGAATAATGTAACAGAATATAATAAATACAGTTGATTGGGTATAATATTGTACTTATACATACTTGCTTCATAAACGCTGTAAATAGTATCAGGAGTAAATGCATCAACTATTGCAGTAATATTAAGTTTCATTTATACGTTTTTTTGGATGTGACTTTAACTCTGATAACTCATTACTGCTTGTGAAAAATTACTCACAGTTCTTTGCAGTTTTTGTCACAACATAACCCCAAAAATGTCAAGACGTCAACTGAACCAGAAATAAACCATTTTAATCGCGGCAACAGCGCGCAGTTTTGCCAACATAAAAAGTTTTTATTAAGACTGACGTTAGTTTGAGTTTAATATTTAATTAACCTACGAGCTGTATTTGATATGAAATTAATTACGAAACCTTTCTTTAAACATATATTTATATTCTTTAATACAATGCGACCTACAAATTTCAATATTTATTGAGTTTAGAGAGGCTTAACATAGTGATTGACAGAGGATTGACAGCAGCAATCGAATGACATGATATAAACGAACGTCTCTTTTTCGACACTTTGATGACGTGCAACGGTTTTTGTACTGAACGGGCTATAGTACTTATGATACATTTTTTAGTTTTACAATATCAGGACAAAATCATCTTAACTGCTATTCTATGTCAAGATCTTAGTACTTACCTGTTATCTGGATACTCTAGCAGATGCTCAATGTCTCTTAGAAGTGTCATGACCGTAGGTTTAGTTAATCTGAATCGTCTAAAAAAGTCTGTTTGGGGCATTTCTTCGAAATAATTGGGCCTAACAAAAATACGTCTTGGGTATCCCATCTCTATGAAATTTAGGACTTCCAAATCATCTGCCAGAACCTCATCATCAGAATCCATTATTTTCACAAATTACAAATCGTCACGAAAATTTATAAAATTTTGTCGAATATTTGAGGTTAAAGAACATTTAAATTTGTTTAAGGGGAGAAACTTGGTCAGTTAGCTAATACTGCTTTAATGGACGTTTTAAGAGTCTCTTAAAGTTGGCGCAAACCCAAAAGTTGTTAACGGTAATTTAAAGGAACACTTAGCCTAACGGTCCTTTAAAAAAAATTCGGTGCAAACGGCTGTTATTAGAAACACACTTTTTAGCGTGCCTTTAATTTTTAACCACTCAAAGAATTGACCCTATTATATTTTATACAATTCGTGATACTTTCTGACCGTAAAAAGTATTTATTACTTTTCTTTTCCTTTTTTAGTAATAAAATGGTCCCAGAAAATATTTTAAATTTTTGTAATTGGTCGGATATCTGAAACGAACCGGTTCTAAGCCTAACTAGATTCTGCATCATTACAATATAAAGATAGATACAGTGTGACTATGCTTGGTTTCGGATACGTATAATAATAATTTAACTCAAGACCTTGGTGCAACAACGAAACATTGACTCTTCTGCTAGTTCACAATTTCAAGGACAACCGCTATTTTTTAGTTTTAAATTTCAACTGTGCTGTGGAACGATGACTTCTCCTTTTAGTAATGGCCTTTTTTACGGCGACTTCTTCACGCATGATACTAACTGAAATACAAACTGCAGAAAAAAAACTATGTAGTCTCAACACGATTTCTGATTTTATTGCTTAATTTTTCTTGTTGTTATCAAAGGATACCGACCAAATAAATAATTATTAATTGAGTTTATTGTAGTTTGCAATATAGGTAGAATGCTAATGATATACATATACAGTGTGTCTACGTAAGTTGGCTACATATGGAAAACTTTGTTATTATTAGTTCTATCAAAAAGATGTATTCTTTATAAAAAGTTCTGCATGTTGTAAAACCCGAAATCCAACTATCAGATATTAAATTGTATCAGTCGTATACGAGGTTTGTTAAAAAGAATGATTTTTGATCAATAGTAAAGTACCTATTTTTGACCATATGGAAAATTTTTATGAAGAAATAATAATTAAGTAATTTGATCAAATAACTCTCAAATAAACCTTTATCTAGAAACTACTACCACCAATAAAAATAATCTTATACTTTCAATATTATCGCAGAGAAAAGGTGGAAATTTTTTTTTTCACTACTAGCCTCTAAACCTAACTTTATTGACTTTTGTTGAGGTAGTAAAGTTGTTCATTATTAACCAAGGTAGAAAAATACAGAGCCTACTTGATTATAACTAAATCTCAATCCATTTAACAGAATGTGAGGTTAACTTGTGCACAGCTGTCATGTCATGTGAAACGGGAGTCGACAAACTAATATTTAAAAAAATAAAATGCCAGTTAGGTTAGGTTAGGTTTTTGATGAGTGGGTCTATAAGGCCCTCCACTGCGACTCGCAAGAGTCTATTGTGGCTCACACCTATTCAGATTTCACCAAACAAATTCAGCTTCTTAACAAAGCCAATTATTTCATTTGGTGAATGATATTTCAGGTCCGAGGGCGAGAGAGAATCCCTGCCAAACATCAGATACCTGATTCGAGCCCTGGCGGGGCAGGCACAAATTATATGCTCTGCTGATTCATCATCTTCCAGACAAAGACGGCAGGTCGGATCTTCTGACAGTCCAAGTTTTAGCATATGATGACAACGTAGGTCATGCCTGCTATAGTCTAACATTTCTTTGGAGACATTCTTCGAAGGATGTATGAAAGCCTTTGAATGAACCAATCCTGGTAAATTATGCCAGAAGTCTAAAGCTCTTCTTGCCGTCCAGGTATTCAGTGTTTGTTTGGCAAAACTTATTGCGATACCAATTATTGGTTCTGGTCCGATAGAAACACGTACGGCACCCTCCCTTGCAAGAGAGTCTGCCTTCTCGTTTCCTTCCATGCCAGAATGACCAGGGATCCATACCAGCAATACTTTATTGAGTTCTCCGATTGAGGTGAGTCTTCTTTGGCAGTCTAAAACCAATTTCGACGTTACACGGTGAGAGCTAAGTGCTTTCAAAGCCGCTTGGCTGTCCGAGAAAATTTTTATTGTTCTATGTATGAGATTGGCTTCCTCCAATCTCTCCACACATAAAACAATGGCGTAAATCTCCGCCTGAAATACGGTTGCATAGCATCCTAGAGAGGTTGAGATTTCTGTCCTAGGTCTGCGCCCGTATACACCTGCACCAGAGCCTGAGGGTGTTTTTGAACCGTCTGTGTACCAACAGCTGTCTGCTCTTAATAGTTCATCCTTACGGAGGACCCATTCATCTCTATTTGGAATTAGGACGGTATAAGGCAGGCCGTAGTTTACTGTTGGAGGCATTATGTCAGAGGTCATTCCCAGAATACTGTGACTTTCAGTGTCCACTAGCATTCTGCTTCGTTCTGTATAAGCCTGATTTGTGCATTTAGAAATATGCACAATTCTGTAAGTTGTTCATCTAGCCTCTCTTTTCAAAAATATATGGAGAGAAGGTAGGTCCAGAAGGATTTCCATGGCTGCTGACGGTGTGGAGCTGATAGCACTAGTAATTGCCAGGCAAGCCTGTCTCTGTAAACCAGAGAGCTTTGCTTGGGCCGTTCGCTATAAAGCTTTTGGCCACCAGGCAATAGCTCCATATGTGATCATTGCTCTAACGATCATCACATATATCCAATAGATTTGTTCGGGTCCCAAGCCCCAAGATTTTCCACAGATCCTACGACATGTCCACAAGGATAGTCTGGCCTTATGGATAATTTTTTCCAAGTGAGCGTTCCAAGTAAGTTTCATATCTAGGATAATCCCCAAATATTTTACTTCCGCTGCAAATGGAATAACCTCACCATTGTAGGAAAGTGGTGGAATATCCTCCAACTTTCTTTTCCTAGTGAAGGGAACTATTACAGTTTTACCAGGGTTAACAGACATCTGTTCCCTCTGACACCAACTGTGGACATCGTCCAACGTCTTTTGGAGGGTATTATATGCTACCCTTCCTGACTTGGTCCTTGCCAAGATGACAAGGTCGTCTGCATACGCTTGCAGTTCTACCCCTCTTCTTTCGAGAGCGCTAAGCAAGTTATCCATCAAGAGTGACCATAGTAGGGGAGATAGTACTTCGCCTTGTGGGCAGCCCCTGGAAACCTTAAAGCTAATGGTCTCGTCCTGAAGAGATGTAGTGGCTGTCCTATTAGTGAGCATGGCATATATCCAACCGGTAATGGTTGGTTTGATGCCCTTTTCAGTCAAAGCTGAACCAATGGAGGTCGGTAGTGCATTGTCAAATGCTCCTTCAATGTCAAGAAATATGGCCACCGCAATCTCCTTGTTGTTAAGGGATTGTGTGATTTTCTCAACAAGGTTGTGTAATGCTAAATCTGTTGATTTGCCAGTTTGATAAGCATATTGGTGGATGCTCAGGGGGGAATTATATAAAGCTACCCGCCTGATGTAGCAATCCAGTGCTTTTTCAAGTCCTTTAAGCAGGAAAGATGTTAGGCTAATTGGTCTGACCGATTTAGGGTGTGGGTCTGTGCGGCCCACTTTCGGTATATATACCACCCTAGCCGTCAACCAACTGGGTGGTATGTAATTCCACGCCAGACTAGCTCTATACAGTCTAATGAGGATAGGTAAAAGTAGAGCTCGAAAAATGCCATCCTCACCGGGAGATTTGAAGGGTTGAAAAGATTTCATTGCCCATTCAATTGTCAAAGGTAAATTCATATTAATCATTATTTGAAGCAGAATGTCAATAGTATGTCCAATCGGAATATAATGTTTATATGTCATTGTATCTATTAATTTGGTTTAATTTAAAATATGATATTTTTTATAATATTTAATCTAAGTTACGATGCTACTCTGATTTTATTTATATTAGAAATTCAGTTAGTAATATTCTAAATAACAAGTTTATATAAATGTCATAAAGTGACATAATGAAATTAAATAGTTACTTACCTGATTGTATAAAATGTTGGTAAGACGTTTTTGTAAGGAAGTAATATTTTGTTTCAAAAAGCGTTGCTATGAGGAAACTAAGGGGGTTGTTAACTGGAAACGCGATAGTGAGATTTCTGGGGGACGCGATAGTGAGAGTTCTGGGGGACGCGAAAAAGAGCGTCAGAAAAGAATTTTTGGTGTGCGTGAATTTTTCTGGTAGAAAACCAGGAAAAGTGGTTAGCGAGGTGCTAACGAGCAGACTACGAGAGTCGAGAGTTTGCAGACAAGTTGTGGAGAATTTCCCACATAAAATCAGAACGTAGAATCTACTTAATCGGTGAGATATCCACTCCATAAATTTTTCATTTGTATTCCAAGTATTTGTATGAGATAGATTAATCTTGTTGATTAATCTGAACGAGGTTCCAGTATCCAGAAACTGAAATAAAATCAAAAATATCATTTATGAATCGTTCATATGAGTTGTGTATTGAGGTTAAAATTTTCATATAATAATCTAAGTGATTTAAAGTGCTTAAATAAGATTAATTTATTGGTTGTATTATTTAGGATAGAAATTTTCATACTTACAGAAGAATTTGATATCAAATCCTTACGAATATTCGCAATATAGCGTTCGCAAATCAATTTTTCTTTATTTAGATTTCTACAGCGGATTCCAGAGAGGAGAACAGCTGATTTTTCATTTGTAACGGAAGCCGCGTTCCGTATTTATATTCGGTGCGTTGCGAATATTGGTAGTAAAGTATTTCGCAGTTGAGTTATTGTCGAAAAGACATTTTTTTTTGTATTTCGATGTTTGTTGTAATCGCTCGGCATATTAATTGCCATTTTTATTGTTGATTACGATTATTCTATTAAAGAAAATCAGAAAATCTAGACGATATAGTAAACACAATAAAATGTTCACATTTCCTTCTAGAGTGAATAAACGGTCAAATACGACAGGTAGCTGTAGCGTCGACTTTAAAAACAGAATCGTTTATGCCAAATAGAATAGGCTAGGGCACGAATCATTATTTTAGTCCAAGAGCTCTACATAAAACAGTATCGATAAGGTACACGACAGTTGAGTTCATAAATGATTGTAAAAACATTAACCCATCACGTAATGGCTATTCTGCCAGTTTCGATAGGCCGGATATGTAAATGGCGGCCAGTTTTCCACGTCGGAAAAACCTGCCTGAAAAACCGATAAGGTACACGCGTGAAATTTTTTTAAGGCATTGTTGAGACCTTGATTAAGAGCGGTGTAACAGTGGCAGAAAGTTAGCAGGTCGGAAAACCCACGGCAGAAACGATTCAAAGTCGTGGAAAATTCCCATGAAAAAACCGATAAGGTAACTTTTTTCAGTACATTCTTTGGGCCTCAAGGAAGAGCGGTGCGATAGTGGCAGAAAAGTAGCAGGTCGGAAAACCCTCGGCAGAAGGAAATTAAAGTCATGGAAAACAGCCTGTAGCGTCAACGGGAAATTTAATAAGATACACGTGCAAAACTTTTTTTCCAGGCATTGCTTAGCCCTCAACTTGGAACACTGTGATAATGGCAGAAGTTTTTCAGGCCAGAAAACCCTCCGCAGAAATTAGAAAAAATCGGAAAAATTGAAAACTCAAAATCATCGCGATCGCGATCTTTACATTCCCCAACTATTTTCGTTCATACCATTCGAAATATTTTCGTGCGCTACCTCAAATTAAAAAAAAACATCACGATACGATAAAAACTTGCTGAATGAGCCAAAATTTTAATGGCGCGGCGTATTTTATACCATCTGCTCGGTTTTCGTGCCGCGCGTCTGCTGCTCAAAACTGCGCGAACGATCGCTCATCCATACTGTATATTGATAATTACTTTTTTGCGTCAAAAAATAATAGTTCAATACTATTAAACGCTTTACAAAATTAGAAAAATTAATTTCCAAAGAGCAGACCGTCCACTAAGAAGCAACAACTACTTCTTGAGCTATATGCTAATGAATTACACTTCTAAAGTAAACGGGGTTGGTATATCTGTTAAGATAGAACCAACCATTCTGGTTTGCGATTAGAAGGAATAACATCACTTGTCGACCGGTTTCGGCGTATTGCGCCTCATCAGGTCAAGGTAGATGATATTCGTCCAGAAGATCTGAGAGCATAATCCTGGACTAGAGACTACGTTGATACCACACCAATACATTAGCCTCAGTTAAGGAAATGCTAAGAGTGCGATATCAGCGACATCTCTACATCTAATCACAAACCAAAATTCTAAATCGACAAAAAACCATCTCGGTTTTGTAGGTATTTACTTAATTACAGTTAACTGTAAATAATTGTCATATTAGTAAAGCGTGCTATATAGACGTCAAAAAATAATAGTTCAATACTATTAAACACATTACAAAATTAGAAAAATTAATTTCCACCGTCCACCGTCTACTAAGAAGCAACAACTACTTCTCGAGCTATATGCCCCGACAGACATTAAAAACATTTGGAAATTAATTTTTCTAATTTTGTAAAGCGTTTAATAGTATTGAATTATTATTTTTTGACGTCTATATATCACGCTTTACTAATATGACAATTATTTACAGTTAACTGTAATTAAGTAAATACTTTTTTGCGGGTTTCCTCATATCTACAACTATAATAAAACATAATGCTATAAGTATGGCATTACTCATTTTAATTAATCAAAACGTCACTACTCATTTTTATTAATCATTCAATATCGCAATCGCTTTCTTGATTTTCGAAATCATCATCGCTATCATCGGTGTCACTTTTAGTTCCTTCTGCCGAGGGTTTTCCGAACTGCTACTTTTCTGCCACTATCGCTCCGCTCTTCCTTGAGGCCCAAAGAATGTACGGAAAAAAGTTTTTCGCGTGTACCTTATCGGTTTTTCATGGGAATTTTCCACGACTTTGAATCATTTCTGCCGAGGGTTTTCCGACCTGCTAACTTTCTGCCACAGTTACACCGCTCTTAGTCAAGGTCTCAACAATGCCTGAAAAAAATTTCACGCGTGTACCTTATCGGTTTTTCAGGCAGGTTTTTCCGACGTGGAAAACTGGCCGCCATTTACATATCCGGCCTATCGAAACTGGCAGAATAGCCATTACGCGATGGGTTAATGTTTTTACAATCATTTATTAACTCAACTGTCGTGTACCTTATCGATACTGTTTTATGTAGCCAGCTCTCCGACTATTTAGGGTATTGTATTACTAACATATTTTGTATAGAAGACGGGATATACGAAAATGTCAGTGCCGTGTGACAGGTTCGGTGTATCAGGTGTAAAAAAATTGATTTGACTTAAATGTGAAGGTTCCTCTATAAAATGATTACACAACTTTAAAATAAACATAAAGCTTCTCTAGACTCGCCTGTTTTGATTTTGTGACACTATAAATATGCTTAATGTCTAGTATTGCATAAAATTTCCTGTTTTTTCTGTACAAAAATTTTAAAATGTTTTTTATAACTGATTATATTACGCCAAATAACCGTCCAAAACCACCTGCGTTATGTCTTATATAACATTAACATTATGATTTGATAATATTGAATTTAAAAGTTTAATAAACTTAATAACTTGTATGCCCGGAGGACTGTTTTGAATATATACAATAAAACTAGATCGCTTGTAGATAAAACTCATAAATCCGTTATGTTATGTATATTAATTTGCAGTTATATTAAACACCGAGATGTTCATTCTAATTATGTACGTTCTGCTGTCTTTTCTAAATTCATTACAGACTGCAAACTACAAGTATGATAATTTTGGCTCTTTCGCTTGTTACCTTTCACCAACCTGATTTTAGGTACTTCCTAAGCTAGGAAATACCTAAATTCAATACTTACCTAGATCGGATTCCACCAGCCAATGAAATCCTAAACATTGGTTTTGGATTTATTTTTGCATATATTTGGAATCATTGCTTCATTTTAACTTGCAAACCAACGGGTGGAGATCATAACTTAACAAATAAGGACAGAAGAAGGTGAGAAAAGAAGGAAAATAACGTGGAGTTGAGAGTATATCCGTGAAAATGGAAGAAAAATGGATTAGGAGAGCTAATTTCACAGAGAAAGAAAAGTCCAAACTTATTACTTTATTGCAAAAATGAAATGTAATTCAATTTATAGTGGATACTGCTTCATTCCTGAAAATAATGATAACAAAAAGTAATAATCTAACCTAGATATTCACTTAAATTAATATACAGATACATTCAAACAAAAACGGAACATAGGGATTTTAAGCATTGTAACAGAACTGCTTTTGAACTAGTCGACCAACATCCAGCTTCAACAGATTAAAAACACGATTATTACAATCGTTTATTTGGACACCTATAACATATCGTACAATTCCCACCACTCCGTATTCTCAACTGTGGGCGGTCCTTAATTAGCGTCAGACAGTCAGTCGATCGGTGAGTGTTCAAGCCCATAATTTTGTTTCAATTTAAAGAATCCTATTTTGTTTTATTTACGAATTTATTTTTATTTTGCAAGCCGTTATGGCCAAAAGAAATCAAAACATTATCTTAACTCGAAACATTAACTGTTAAAGAGAATTTAACAATTAATTTTCGATTTCAACAACATAAAACGTAAGCATATTGTTTCAATATGTAGCGACGTTTACTACCCCCATCAAATAATTATTCAATATTTAGATCGGCGCATACACTAATCCCCTATGTTCCGTTTTTATTTGAATGTATCTGTATTTGTGGGGTTCTGGTTCTTTCGGTACAAAAGGGACACTTTTGTAGTCAAGGGACTCAAGTGTCGTTTTGGCATAATGGGAGACTGCCTTTTCCTGCCAAAAGACATAATCGTCATCACTAAGGTATTTTTCAATGAAAAAAATTGAAATCTTGGCCAAGTAATCATTTGAATACACTTGCTGGTTGATTGCCAGAGCACTTCGCTTGAAGTATGGCTCTGAAACATCGACAGCAATGTAAGACTTCAAATTACTTTTTGCTTAATATTTTACGTCGGAGAATGTTTCAGAAGTACCTACCATGGATGTAATAAATATTATTTACAGGTATTTCAGGTTTGAATATCTTTAGATTAGGGGTCGATTTAATTTCCACCAAGTCAAATCTTCACCTAAAGCGGTCTAAGGCAGCCCTATATTTAGGGGGCCAAATTTCTCCACCTAAACAGTCACCTAGTAAGGGAATGGTGAATTCTAACCTCATTTTTTCAGTATTTTGTTGAGTATATTTCATGTTTTATCATTTTTGTGTAGGTATTTCTGTATAATTTTTGTACGCATACCGTTTTTTTGCTTAAATATAATAATGGAAATGTTTGACGACGACTTTGAAATTCTTGATTTAATTCAACATGGATTTCCTAGAAGAATATATGATAGAAATAACCAATTTTATGATATGGATAATTTAACGTTTTTTCGTCGGTTCAGATTAACTAAGCCAACGGTTTTACATGTTTTGGAGCAAATAGAGGATCGGTTAGAATATCCAGATGACAGGTAAGTCAATGGGTGTTTTTATCCATATTAATATCTAATTGTAGAATGTAGATAATCCTTTTTATATCATTTTTAGAAACAACTTTATACCACCTGTAAATCAGCTATTGACTTGTCTAAGATGTTATGCCACTGGTGGGCATTTAAGTTCATGCGCAGACTTTATGGGGATGTCTGTGAGTAGTGCATCACGAACTGTGAAAAAAGTAACTGAAGCAATAGCTAGTTTGAGGCCCCTCTATGTAGAAATGCCTAGGTTAGAGGCTATCAGCAACATGTTTTTCCAAATTGCTTCTTTTCCGAGAATTATAGAACGCATTGATGGGACGCATATCCGCATCCAATCGCCAGGTAGGGATTGACAACATAAACAAAATTATAAATTGCAATTTTTTCATCCAATACTGATTTGCTTTTTTAATCTCTAATTAGGAGGCAATGACGCAGAACTATTTAGAAATAGGAAAGGGTTTTTTTCCATTAACACTCGCAGGTTATTGGTGATGCAGAACTAAAAATTAGAGATGTAGTAGCAAATTGGCCAGGATCTACTCATGATCAAACAATATTTATAAATAGTAGAATACGCGATAGGTTCGAAGCTAATGAATTTCCAAATTTCGCTCTGCTGGGTAAGTCAAAATTTTCATTCTTCAAATTGTTGTGCCTAAATGAATGTGTAATATGATATTTTTAGGAGACAGTGGATACGCACTAAAGAACTATTTGCTTACGCCGGTAACTGATCCACAAACTCGACCACAACAACTATATAATGAAGCTCAAATAAGAACGAGAAGTACAATTGAAAGATTGATAGGGGTTTGGAAAAGGAGATTTCCAATATTTGAGTTCCAATTTGATATCCGTGTTGAACGGACGCCATATTAGATTTGTTTTTTTTACGATATCGTACCAATTGCTTGTATTTAAGTCATTAAAAACACAATCAAAACAGTGAAATACCCCAACCAAACTGATTAAAAAGTTTAAGGTTGTTAGAAACAACAAAACCATCGGGGGAGTTAGACTCAAACTCCCTGATGATCCAGCGGAGTTAGGCTGTGCCGGCGAGCCAACAGAATATACATTGAACCTCCGTAAGAAGATTCAAGAGTTTATAAAACTCTCCCCTTCAAACTGGCAAAAAGAAAACCTCCATCTCCTGTACAATCTCAAAGAAAAGGAAAGTGTTCTGCAGCCACAATCTCCCGAACAACAAAAAGGTAGGAGAAAATCTTCCTTAATAAATAAAGCCAAAAAAACGCAGCTCCTTCGGGGTAACAACTAAAACGAGGGACCGGTTTAAAAATATTAAATGGCAAGGGCTTACTAATAATATCTCTCCACCTAAATCAAAAGGTAAAGTCCTTTTCGAAAAATCAAAGAAAAAGTGTACAGAAAGCCAAAAGCCCTCTGAAAAGTACACAGAAATCAGTGAGAAAAAGTGTACAGAAAGCCACAAGCACGCAGAAAAGTGTATAGAAACCACAAACCAAAAGTACACAGAAAACCCAGTTCCAAACACTTGTTCTAATACAAAAGTGGACTTGGATCGGTATAAAAATCTTACCGACAGAGTGAAGAAGAAAAAGGAGCAACTTCAAAGCAGACGTGACCAATATAAGAGCCACTATCAGATAGTTTTTGTTGAACCTGACAATAAAATTTTGGACAAGCCAGGGTCAGTGCCGATAGCAGGGTCACGGAGGTGATCTTCTCTCGTCACCATAATAAAAAAGATGTAGAGAAAGAAGACAGCACATCTACTTCGGCTTCTAACTCCACTTCATAGGAGAACACTACGCCCATAACTAGCAAATATAAATCTAAAGACAACTTAAATAAAAAGTGTACAGAAAGCTTAGAAAAGTGTACAGAAACTACTAATAACGTGGAGAACAGCCTTCGTAGCGTAGCCACAACAACGAAAACGACCCTGGCAGAGAAGCTCGACGAGTTCACCTTCGCAAATACCTCGACAGATTTCCAGACAATTTTACAATTAAAAAAGTGTACAGAAAGTCCAAATCAATACAATCAATCAATCAATCAATACAATAGAAAACATTAAAATCTTTACAGATAATGCAAACGACTGTACCTTCTCGCCACAAGACATGGAATTAGACCAAGCATCACGCTCCTCGTCGCCTGAAGGTCCTGTCAACATTCAAAAAGACGTACACCTCACGCAACCAAGCAACGCTTTCGGCCTTCCGCACTTATCAACAAGGAAGATATAATAGAAGAAGACGACTTCGTCTCCCAATATAATAGCCAAATAGGGAGAGGCAAGAAAATTACGGGAGACCACTCGCACAACAACAACAAAAATAACCAACAGCAGCGGAAGATTTAAACCGTATATCAGTGGATGCGGTACAACCCGCCTCATCGAATATGGACACCGAGGAGTTTCAATTCCCTAAAAAGACGGCCTCCTTCAACCAGATTTTCCTCAAAAAAGAGAATAAACTCCCTCCAGTAACCACTATAAATTATTATGACTCTCTCTCGGAGGAGGAAAGCGAAGAGGAGAAGGAAACCTCTGAATCGATTAAACAAACTAATAACAGAAGGAATTTCACCAAAGCACGAAAACCTGTAAATATTGTAAATAGAGAACGTAACGAAGACGATAATCGACAAACTACCAACCAGGCCAGCAAAACACCCAAAGGCAAAACCACCAACAAAAATCCCTCCTCTCAGAAAAGCTCCACGAAGGAAATATCCAACGGCAGAAAAATGTGCCCCCCGATCGTCGTAGACGGGCGCGTGGCAGATCACAAACTGCTGATAAATCTCCTCAAGAAAGACGTCAAAGGCAATTTTGAGATGAAATATAACAACAATCCCGTTGTTATATTCACTCAAGAACAAACCGACTATAACTCACTTAAAGAAATATTATCGAAAGAAAAAATCCCCTTCCACACATATACGAGGAAGGAGGATAAAGCACATGCCTTTGTACTACGTGGACTGGCGGCAGATATCGACGATCTTGATCGACTCTACCAAATTGAAGTAAAGGAGGCCTATAGGATGAACACCAAAGGAAGACCTCTCTTCCTAATTGTAACCTCCCCAACCATCACACTAGAATTTCTAAACAAACATGTCAGGGTGGTAGAAAATACACGAATCATCTGGGAAAGACGCAAACAACAAAAAACAATTATTCAATGCCATACTTGCCAGCAATGGGGCCATGCAACTTCCAACTGTGGCCGTCCTCCCAGATGCCTAAAGTGCGCCGGTTCCCACAAAACCGCAGAATGCACGAAGAGCCCGTCAGTACCAGCGAAGTGCTGCAACTGTCAAGGCGACATACAGTTATAACAAAGAATGAAAAACCTAAAGATATATAAGAAATGACTACCTGTGTATCATTTAATTCGCTTCCAATTATCAGTCTCCCGTTATTAGAATCGAATTTACTTCCCAATCCTGAAACCGACTTTTTGTTAATTATTGAAATTAAGAGGTCTTCTTGCTGGTTATTCTGTGGCCCAGTGCCTCCGCCACCACCAGTTTGATATAATTCTCTTTCATTTTTTCGTAAAAATTTTTTAGGGACTCTACAGGTCTATAATAAAGATTGGGAGATAAGATATTGAATTCTTGACAAATTTTTTGCCAGGTTTCTTATTTTTTTCCTTAACTGAAACTCCATCGGTTTTTTTATTCTCAATAATATGTTTGTGGTGCTCTATAATATTAAGCAACAGCTCTTTTTCATTATTAGTGTAATTCGGAGCTCTTTTTTTGGATACTGTAGTTGGATCTTCCGAGAGATTCTCTTGCTGGTCTTCTTGCTTCATTGTTATTGTTTATAAATGCAACCAGGCTAGCTACCTCACCTTGACAAAAATAAAAAATCCCCAAAGTTTTGCGATGCTGCCAGTGTCTTTCTCCACTTAGTTAGGAAATTCATAAACTTGATTGGTGGAAACCATTCTACGAATTCAAGGTATCCCCAAATTAGGCAAGTCCTACCTATTCTTTCCCTATGTGAAAGTCTGTGGAAACCGGCATAAGTCTCATAATCCAAAATAAAGAAAGTCCACGATAATATCGGTTCAGTCATCGGCAATTGGATTTCAGCCTTCAATCTCTTCTGCTGTATAATCGGGTGTCTTCTGCTTCTATCAAGGTTCAATTCCTACCTTCTTAAGTGATTGGCTGATATATTTCTACATGCTTACGAAGATACCAGTCGCGTCGTTAAAAGGAATAAAGAACAAACAAGGAAAAATTGTGGAAGAGGAAAAACAATACAAAGAAATATGGACAACGTACTTTAAGGAATTACTAAATGAACCAGTGATAGAAGATGAAATAGGAGAAGAAGCAGAAGAAGAAATTATTACACAAGAACCAACATTAGAGGAAGTAAGAGATATTATCAAGAGATGAAGTAATGGAAAAGCACCTGGGAAGGATGGAATCAATTTAGAGCTGATAAAACACGGAGGAGACATGTTACATGAAAGAATATATAGATTGGTTAAAAAAATATGGGAAGAGGAAAAAATGCCGAACGAATGGGAAACTGGACAAATCATAACGATACACAAAAAAGGAGACCAGCAAGAATGTAAGAACTATAGAGGCATTACACTATTAAACGTAGCCTATAAAATATTATCATCACTAATACAAAGACGACTAATAACTGAAACTCAAAATATTATAGGACAATATCAATGTGGATTCATAAGAGGCAGATCAACAACAGATGCAATACACACTATTAAACAAATTATGGAAAAAGCATACGAACATAAATATGAAATAGAAATGTTATTTTTAGACTTTGAACAAGCCTTTGACTCTCTAAAGAGGAACGAAATTATGAAAGCTTTATAAGAACAAGGGGTAAGCAAAAAACTAAGAAAACTAATAGAGATGACAATGAGACATTCAAAGGTTAGTATCCTGACACAAAAAGGAGAAACGGAAGAGTTTGAAATAAACAAAGGAGACTCACTGTCAGTTACGCTGTTCAATCTGTCTCTAGAATTTGTTTTAAGAAAGTTACAAAAGGGAAATCTTAGAACAACAGGAAGTCAATTCATAGCCTATGCTGATGCCATAGTACTAGTGACAAAAAAAAGGAAAATCATGGAAAAATTACTAAGGGAGATTGAGGAGGAAGGGAGGAAGTTGGGACTGAAAATTAATGTGAAGAAAACGAATATAATGAGATTTGGAAAAACAGGACAAAATGGGGAAATACGAATAGGAAATAAAAAATTCGAAGAATTACAAAAATTCAAATACCTGGGTGTAATGATAGACAATAAAGGGGAAAGAAGAACGGAGGTCGAAGAAAAAATAATGGCAACAAATCGAGCGTACCAAGCTAACAAAAATTTGTTAAAAAGTAAAATATTGACTAGGCAAACAAAGTTGAACATATACAAAACAATAATAAGGCCAATAACAATGTACGCAGCAGAAACTATAACTATGACGAAAACAGAAGAAGACAAACTAAGGATAAACGAACGCAAGATATTAAGATCAATTCTGGGTCCAGTGAAGATAGGAGAACAATAATATAGAAGGAGAACGAACCAAGAAATATTAGAAGAACTGAATGGAGAAGACATAATAAAGAAAATTAAAACTCAAAGAGTCAAATGGCTGGGACATATATGGAGGCAAGGGAAGGAAGCAGTAACAAAGGCTATGCTACAATGGCAGCCGGGAGGGAAGAGAAGACGTGGAAGACCCAGACCTAAATGGTTGGCAGAGGTAGAGGACGAATTGATCAGGGCAGTTGTGACAAGATGGAAGCAAGAAACAAGAGATCGGAAGAAATGGCGGCAAATAAGCGAACGGATACAATAATAAACCGAGGATGGTGACTGATCCACCCCGATAAACGGATTTAGAAAGCGAATGCGGCGCAACCTCACATGAGGTGTTAAGCCATATATATATATATATACAGGGTGTCCCAGAATTTTTTAGACAGGCTATAACTCTAAAACGGCTGAAGATAACTTCATAAAATTTGGTATGCAGCAATTGGACGGATTTTACAATATTGCGAATCCCTCATTACGTCAGCGAAATCATCAGCGTAGCTATGACGTCATGTCATTATAAAATATCAAATGCAAAGGTGGTCGTGTGACTACTCATATTAAAGGTCTTTTTATTCTGAATTCAACCATGTAATACACTTAGTATGTTAAAATTTATTAGTTGTGTATTTTCGATCAAAAGGAGTTTAACAAAATAAATAAAAAAGTTTAACAAACAAATTTAATCACATGAAAATCAAGGCAATAATACCATTATTCTACAATTAATTTTCAATAATGTGCTCAAAATGCCCCCCTTCCGCTTCAACACAAGCCTCAAACCTTCTCAATAGTTCACGCGTACATGCCGCTCTTATCATTTCTGGAGTAACAGCTCTACATGCTTCTTTTATTTTATTTTTTAAATCATCAACATCGCGTGGTGGATTTGAGTATACAATATCTTTTAAATAACCCCAAATAAAAAAATCGAGGGGTGTTAGGTCTGGTGATCGCGCTGGCCATAGACATGGTCCTGCATTACCGATCCAGAAAGAAGGAAATCTATTATTTAAAAACTGCGTTACCCTACCATAATTATGTGGAGCATCACCATCTTGTTGCCACATCATTTCTATTCTTTCATTTAATGGAATATCCTCCAATAAATCTGGTAACTCATTTTGCAGAAACATCAAGTAACGTTCACCAGTTAATGTTCCATCATAAAAGTAAGGCCCTATCAACCTTCCATTAAATACCCCACACCAAACATTTATTCCCCACCTTGTTTGAAATCGAGATTCTCTTACCCAATGCGGATTTTCTGCAGACCAGTAATGACTGTTATGACGATTCACGACACCATTGTTATGAAAACGTGATTCATCACTCCACAAGATTCTATTCAAAATATTTGGATTATCTTCCATCATAGTTTGAATGTGTGTTATAAATGTAAGTCTTCGGACAAAGTCATTGGGCCGTAACTCCTGATTTAAGTGAATTTTAAATGGATGGTATTTGTGACTTGCAAGAATTCTTTGAATTGTACTTTTACTAACATGAACTTCTTCGGCGAGACTTCTAACTGATACATGACGATTAATTGCTACGTACGCTAAAACATTTACCTCATTTTGGTGCGTTCGAGCTACTTTTTCATGGTGCGTGTGTTTGGAATTAGGAAATGAACCTTGCCGTAACTTTCTTTCAACTTCATAAAATGTCTGACAAGATGGGATGCGTCTTTCAGGAAATCGTTCTGCATAAAGAATACGAGCATTGCGGCTATTCCTTCTACATTCTACAAAAATCATCAACATATCAACGTATTCATTATACATGAATAAAAATGGCATTTTCGATTAAGACGAATTCACTTCTGCCAATTATTATAGTAACTGCGAGAATTACATTCACTGTTTTCGTTGAAATGTCAAAATATTTTGACACCATGGCTAACTACGATATTTATTTGAGATTTCGTAAAACTTGAACAGAACGACTACAAGCGTATTGTGGGATGTTCACGATTTAAAAAATAAAATAAAAGAAGCATGTAGAGCTGTTACTCCAGAAATGATAAGAGCGGCATGTACGCGTGAACTATTGAGAAGGTTTGAGGCTTGTGTTGAAGCGGAAGGGGGGCATTTTGAGCACATTATTGAAAATTAATTGTAGAATAATGGTATTATTGCCTTGATTTTCATGTGATTAAATTTGTTTGTTAAACTTTTGTATTTATTTTGTTAAACTCCTTTTGATCGAAAATACACAACTAATAAATTTTAACATACTAAGTGTATTACATGGTTGAATTCAGAATAAAAAGACCTTTAATATGAGCAGTCACACGACCACCTTTGCATTTGATATTTTATAATGACATGACGTCATAGCTACGCTGATGATTTCGCTGACGTCATGAGGGATTCGCAATATTGTAAAATCCGTCCAATTGCTGCATACCAAATTTTATGAAGTTTTTTTCAGCCGTTTTAGAGTTATAGTCTGTCTAAAAAATTCTGGGACACCCTGTATATATATATATACCGCTCACGATTTATGGCCCATTCAATTAACCGGTTTTTCTATCTCGGCCTATAACTCTTAAAATATTAGATTAATCAATAAAATGCATCTATCCATTTTTAAAGATCAATTTATTTTCTACAACTTTTGTTTAAAATTTTTTTTAATGTCCATACTTTTTGAGCTATAGGACGTTCAATCTTGGACGTAAGGTCGACATTTTCAAGGTATGCATAATGGTACAAATTCAACAAATAAATTTAAAAAATATCCCGATTGTTTATGTACGTAACAATTAATAGTTCATTTCCTTACCTGCAATAGTAACGATCTTTTTATTATTTTATTTTATTATATTTCGTACAACTACACTTGGACTTTTGCTCTAAAGTGCGAAGTTTCCGAGATATCGGATATTTCAAAATGGCGCCTGAAGCTCCACCGGAATCTGTCAGCATTTTGTGATTTTATGCTAAGCCTTATAGAAAAAAAATTGGATCAAGAATTCAGTGCAAGGATGGCCAAAAAAACGGCTATTTATACTGGCCTATCGTGTAAATTTGCTTACAGGTCGTTCATTTTATCAAAAAATCCACCCCGACGATTTATTGAGTTACGATAATATCATACCTTTACAAGAATTCAAAAAACTGAAAGCTGTCATAAAGATAGAACCGTGGTTTATTGTTGCTGAGAAATATAATAGGTCAATTCTGAGCTCATCTGTAAGCAAATCTATAACTCTCTTTAAGCACATTCTGCAATCCTGTGATTCCTTTAGCGAACACAAGAAAATCTTATAGAATTGTATATATTTTGAATCGGGTGTTTGACAGTCGATACGTCTTACTATTTTTCACTAAAAAAGTGGATATTTTCAATAAGGTTAATGTAGATTTGTTTATCGGCAGTCAATTTTTCCCACTTGTGGTATAGATAATTGGGAGGCAATAAAGGGCTTATTGAATTTCTATAAAAAGGATAGTCCCCTTTCATTGCCTCCAAATATAAATCAAATTGTCGATTGGTGGTGTTTTCGATCGTTTTCATTTTATGACAATCGTGTTTTTTGCGTTATTCCCCTATTTTATTGATTATTCATGAAAATCACAACAAAAATTTTGGATTGCAGGGTTGAGTCAAGATTCGTTGTTATGCTTTGTACTATCGTACCAAAATAGCCGTTAAGTTTGCAGTTGTGCCTTTTGGGTCACTGTAAATTGGATGTTTACAGAAAGTATCCTCAATTTCTCCCACTTATGGTATAGATAATTGGGAGGCAATAAAGGGCTTATTGAATTTCTATAAAAAGGATAGTCCCCTTTCATTGCCTCCAAATATAAATCAAATTGTCGATTGGTGGTGTTTTCGATCGTTTTCATTTTATGACATTCGTGTTTTTTGCGTTATTCCCATATTTTATTGATTATTCATGAAAATCACAAAAAAAATTTTGGATTGCAGGGTTGAGTCAAGATTCGTTGTTATGTTATGTACTATCGTACCAAAATAGCCGTTAAGTTTGCAGTTGTGCCTTTTGGGTCACTGTAAATTGGATGTTTACAGAAAGTATCCTCAATTTCTCCCACTTATGGTATAGATAATTGGGAGGCAATAAAGGGCTTATTGAATTTCTATAAAAAGGATAGTCCCCTTTCATTGCCTCCAAATATAAATCAAATTGTCGATTGGTGGTGTTTTCGATCGTTTTCATTTTATGACATTCGTGTTTTTTGCGTTATTCCCATATTTTATTGATTATTCATGAAAATCACAAAAAAAATTTTGGATTGCAGGGTTGAGTCAGGATTCGTTGTTATGTTATGTACTATCCAAAATAGCCGTTAAGTTTGCAGTTGTGCCTTTTGGGTCGCTGTAAATTGGATGTTTACAGAAAGTATCCTCAATTTCTCCCACTTATGGTATAGATAATTGGGAGGCAATAAAGGGCTTATTGAATTTCTATAAAAAGGATAGTCCCCTTTCATTGCCTCCAAATATAAATCAAATTGTCGATTGGTGGTGTTTTCGATCGTTTTCATTTTATGACATTCGTGTTTTTTGCGTTATTCCCATATTTTATTGATTATTCATGAAAATCACAAAAAAAATTTTGGATTGCAGGGCTGAGTCAGGATTCGTTGTTATGTTATGTACTATCCAAAATAGCCGTTAAGTTTGCAGTTGTGCCTTTTGGGTCGCTGTAAATTGGATGTTTACAGAAAGTATCCTCAATTTCTCCCACTTATGGTATAGATAATTGGGAGGCAATAAAGGGCTTATTGAATTTCTATAAAAAGGATAGTCCCCTTTCATTGCCTCCAAATATAAATCAAATTGTCGATTGGTGGTGTTTTCGATCGTTTTCATTTTATGACATTCGTGTTTTTTGCGTTATTCCCCTATTTTATTGATTATTCATGAAAATCACAACAAAAATTTGGGATTGCAGGGTTGAGTCAAGATTCGTTGTTATGTTATGTACTATCGTACCAAAATAGCCGTTAAGTTTGCAGTTGTGCCTTTTGGGTCACTGCAAATTGGATGTTTACAGAAAGTATCCTCAATTTCTCCCACTTATGGTATAGATAATTGGGAGGCAATAAAGGGCTTATTGAATTTTTATAAAAAGGATAGTCCCCTTTCATTGCCTCCAAATATAAATCAAATTGTCGATTGGTGGTGTTTTCGATCGTTTTCATTTTATGACATTCGTGTTTTTTGCGTTATTCCCCTATTTTATTGATTATTCATGAAAATCACAAAAAAAATTTGGGATTGCAGAGTTGAGTCAAGATTCGTTGTTATGTTATGTACTATCGTACCAAAATAGCCGTTAAGTTTGCAGTTGTGCCTTTTGGGTCACTGTAAATTGGACGTTTACAGAAAGTATCCTCAATTTCTCCCACTTGTGGTATAGATAATTGGGAGGCAATAAAGGGCTTATTGAATTTCTATAAAAAGGATAGTCCCCTTTCATTGCCTCCAAATGAAAATCAAATTGTCGATTGGTGGTGTTTTCGATCGTTTTCATTTTATGACAATCGTGTTTTTTGCGTTATTCCCCTATTTTATTGATTATTCATGAAAATCACAACAAAAATTTTGGATTGCAGGGTTGAGTCAAGATTCGTTGTTATGCTATGTACTATCGTACCAAAATAGCCGTTAAGTTTGCAGTTGTGCCTTTTGGGTCACTGTAAATTGGACGTTTACAGAAAGTATCCTCAATTTCTCCCACTTATGGTATAGATAATTGGGAGGCAATAAAGGGCTTATTGAATTTCTATAAAAAGGATAGTCCCCTTTCATTGCCTCCAAATATAAATCAAATTGTCGATTGGTGGTGTTATCGATCGTTTTCATTTTATGACAATCGTGTTTTTTGCGTTATTCCCATATTTTATTGATTATTCATGAAAATCACAACAAAAATTTTGGATTGCAGGGTTGAGTCAAGATGCGTTGTTATGCTATGTACTATCGTACCAAAATAGCCGTTAAGTTTGCAGTTGTGCCTTTTGGGTCACTGTAAATTGGACGTTTACAGAAAGTATCCTCAATTTCTCCCACTTATGGTATAGATAATTGGGAGGCAATAAAGGGCTTATTGAATTTTTATAAAAAGGATAGTCCCCTTTCATTGCCTCCAAATATAAATCAAATTGTCGATTGGTGGTGTTTTCGATCGTTTTCATTTTATGACATTCGTGTTTTTGCGTTATTCCCCTATTTTATTGATTATTCATGAAAATCACAAAAAAAATTTTGGATTGCAGGGTTGAGTCAGGATTCGTTGTTATGTTATGTACTATCCAAAATAGCCGTTAAGTTTGCAGTTGTGCCTTTTGGGTCACTGTAAATTGGACGTTTACAGAAAGTATCCTCAATTTCTCCCACTTATGGTATAGATAATTGGGAGGCAATAAAGGGCTTATTGAATTTTTATAAAAAGGATAGTCCCCTTTCATTGCCTCCAAATATAAATCAAATTGTCGATTGGTGGTGTTTTCGATCGTTTTCATTTTATGACATTCGTGTTTTTTGCGTTATTCCCCTATTTTATTGATTATTCATGAAAATCACAAAAAAAATTTTGGATTGCAGGGTTGAGTCAGGATTCGTTGTTATGTTATGTACTAACCAAAATAGCCGTTAAGTTTGCAGTTGTGCCTTTTGGGTCGCTGTAAATTGGATGTTTACAGAAAGTATCCTCAATTTCTCCCACTTATGGTATAGATAATTGGGAGGCAATAAAGGGCTTATTGAATTTCTATAAAAAGGATAGTCCCCTTTCATTGCCTCCAAATATAAATCAAATTGTCGATTGGTGGTGTTATCGATCGTTTTCATTTTATGACAATCGTGTTTTTTGCGTTATTCCCCTATTTTATTGATTATTCATGAAAATCACAACAAAAATTTTGGATTGCAGGGTTGAGTCAAGATTCGTTGTTATGCTATGTACTATCGTACCAAAATAGCCGTTAAGTTTGCAGTTGTGCCTTTTGGGTCACTGTAAATTGGACGTTTACAGAAAGTATCCTCAATTTCTCCCACTTATGGTATAGATAATTGGGAGGCAATAAAGGGCTTATTGAATTTTTATAAAAAGGATAGTCCCCTTTCATTGCCTCCAAATATAAATCAAATTGTCGATTGGTGGTGTTTTCGATCGTTTTCATTTTATGACATTCGTGTTTTTGCGTTATTCCCCTATTTTATTGATTATTCATGAAAATCACAAAAAAAATTTTGGATTGCAGGGTTGAGTCAGGATTCGTTGTTATGTTATGTACTATCCAAAATAGCCGTTAAGTTTGCAGTTGTGCCTTTTGGGTCGCTGTAAATTGGATGTTTACAGAAAGTATCCTCAATTTCTCCCACTTGTGGTATAGATAATTGGGAGGCAATAAAGGGCTTATTGAATTTCTATAAAAAGGATAGTCCCCTTTCATTGCCTCCAAATATAAATCAAATTGTCGATTGGTGGTGTTTTCGATCGTTTTCATTTTATGACATTCGTGTTTTTTGCGTTATTCCCATATTTTATTGATTATTCATGAAAATCACAAAAAAAAATTTGGATTGCAGGGTTGAGTCAAGATTCGTTGTTATGTTATGTACTATCGTACCAAAATAGCCGTTAAGTTTGCAGTTGTGCCTTTTGGGTCACTGTAAATTGGATGTTTACAGAAAGTATCCTCAATTTCTCCCACTTATGGTATAGATAATTGGGAGGCAATAAAGGGCTTATTGAATTTTTATAAAAAGGATAGTCCCCTTTCATTGCTTCCAAATATAAATCAAATTGTCGATTGGTGGTGTTTTCGATCGTTTTCATTTTATGACAATCGTGTTTTTTGCGTTATTCCCCTATTTTATTGATTATTCATGAAAATCACAACAAAAATTTTGGATTGCAGGGTTGAGTCAAGATTCGTTGTTATGTTATGTACTATCGTACCAAAATAGCCGTTAAGTTTGCAGTTGTGCCTTTTGGGTCACTGTAAATTGGACGTTTACAGAAAGTATCCTCAATTTCTCCCACTTGTGGTATAGATAATTGGGAGGCAATAAAGGGCTTATTTAATTTCTATAAAAAGGATAGTCCCCTTTCATTGCCTCCAAATATAAATCAAATTGTCGATTGGTGGTGTTTTCGATCGTTTTCATTTTATGACATTCGTGTTTTTTACGTTATTCCCCTATTTTATTGATTGTTCATGAAAATCACAAAAAAAATTTGGGATTGCAGGGTTGAGTCAAGATTCGTTGTTATGTTATGTACTATCGTACCAAAATAGCCGTTAAGTTTGCAGTTGTGCCTTTTGGGTCACTGTAAATTGGATGTTTACAGAAAGTATCCTCATTTTCTCCCACTTATGGTATAGATAATTGGGAGGCAATAAAGGGCTTATTGAATTTCTATAAAAAGGATAGTCCCCTTTCATTGCCTCCAAATATAAATCAAATTGTCGATTGGTGGTGTTTTCGATCGTTTTCATTTTATGACATTCGTGTTTTTTGCGTTATTCCCATATTTTATTGATTATTCATAAAAATCACAAAAAAAATTTTGGATTGCAGGGTTGAGTCAAGATTCGTTGTTATGCTATGTACTATCGTACCAAAATAGCCGTTAAGTTTGCAGTTGTGCCTTTTGGGTCACTGTAAATTGGATGTTTACAGAAAGTATCCTCAATTTCTCCCACTTATGGTATAGATAATTGGGAGGCAATAAAGGGCTTATTGAATTTCTATAAAAAGGATAGTCCCCTTTCATTGCCTCCAAATATAAATCAAATTGTCGATTGGTGGTGTTTTCGATCGTTTTCATTTTATGACATTCGTGTTTTTTGCGTTATTCCCATATTTTATTGATTATTCATGAAAATCACAAAAAAAATTTTGGATTGCAGGGTTGAGTCAGGATTCGTTGTTATGTTATGTACTATCCAAAATAGCCGTTAAGTTTGCAGTTGTGCCTTTTGGGTCGCTGTAAATTGGATGTTTACAGAAAGTATCCTCAATTTCTCCCACTTATGGTATAGATAATTGGGAGGCAATAAAGGGCTTATTGAATTTCTATAAAAAGGATAGTCCCCTTTCATTGCCTCCAAATATAAATCAAATTGTCGATTGGTGGTGTTTTCGATCGTTTTCATTTTATGACAATCGTGTTTTTTGCGTTATTCCCCTATTTTATTGATTATTCATGAAAATCACAAAAAAAATTTTGGATTGCAGGGTTGAGTCAGGATTCGTTGTTATGTTATGTACTATCCAAAATAGCCGTTAAGTTTGCAGTTGTGCCTTTTGGGTCGCTGTAAATTGGATGTTTACAGAAAGTATCCTCAATTTCTCCCACTTATGGTATAGATAATTGGGAGGCAATAAAGGGCTTATTGAATTTCTATAAAAAGGATAGTCCCCTTTCATTGCCTCCAAATATAAATCAAATTGTCGATTGGTGGTGTTTTCGATCGTTTTCATTTTATGACAATCGTGTTTTTTGCGTTATTCCCCTATTTTATTGATTATTCATGAAAATCACAAAAAAAATTTTGGATTGCAGGGTTGAGTCAGGATTCGTTGTTATGTTATGTACTATCCAAAATAGCCGTTAAGTTTGCAGTTGTGCCTTTTGGGTCGCTGTAAATTGGATGTTTACAGAAAGTATCCTCAATTTCTCCCACTTGTGGTATAGATAATTGGGAGGCAATAAAGGGCTTATTGAATTTCTATAAAAAGGATAGTCCCCTTTCATTGTCTCCAAATATAAATCAAATTGTCGATTGGTGGTGTTATCGATCGTTTTCATTTTATGACAATCGTGTTTTTTGCGTTATTCCCCTATTTTATTGATTATTCATGAAAATCACAACAAAAATTTTGGATTGCAGGGTTGAGTCAAGATTCGTTGTTATGCTTTGTACTATCGTACCAAAATAGCCGTTAAGTTTGCAGTTGTGCCTTTTGGGTCACTGTAAATTGGACGTTTACAGAAAGTATCCTCAATTTCTCCCACTTATGGTATAGATAATTGGGAGGCAATAAAGGGCTTATTGAATTTTTATAAAAAGGATAGTCCCCTTTCATTGCCTCCAAATATAAATCAAATTGTCGATTGGTGGTGTTTTCGATCGTTTTCATTTTATGACATTCGTGTTTTTGCGTTATTCCCCTATTTTATTGATTATTCATGAAAATCACAAAAAAAATTTTGGATTGCAGGGTTGAGTCAGGATTCGTTGTTATGTTATGTACTATCCAAAATAGCCGTTAAGTTTGCAGTTGTGCCTTTTGGGTCGCTGTAAATTGGATGTTCACAGAAAGTATCCTCAATTTCTCCCACTTGTGGTATAGATAATTGGGAGGCAATAAAGGGCTTATTGAATTTCTATAAAAAGGATAGTCCCCTTTCATTGCCTCCAAATATAAATCAAATTGTCGATTGGTGGTGTTATCGATCGTTTTCATTTTATGACAATCGTGTTTTTTGCGTTATTCCCCTATTTTATTGATTATTCATGAAAATCACAACAAAAATTTTGGATTGCAGGGTTGAGTCAAGATTCGTTGTTATGCTATGTACTATCGTACCAAAATAGCCGTTAAGTTTGCAGTTGTGCCTTTTGGGTCACTGTAAATTGGACGTTTACAGAAAGTATCCTCAATTTCTCCCACTTATGGTATAGATAATTGGGAGGCAATAAAGGGCTTATTGAATTTTTATAAAAAGGATAGTCCCCTTTCATTGCCTCCAAATATAAATCAAATTGTCGATTGGTGGTGTTTTCGATCGTTTTCATTTTATGACATTCGTGTTTTTGCGTTATTCCCCTATTTTATTGATTATTCATGAAAATCACAACAAAAATTTTGGATTGCAGGGTTGAGTCAAGATTCGTTGTTATGTTATGTACTATCGTACCAAAATAGCCGTTAAGTTTGCAGTTGTGCCTTTTGGGTCACTGTAAATTGGACGTTTACAGAAAGTATCCTCAATTTCTCCCACTTATGGTATAGATAATTGGGAGGCAATAAAGGGCTTATTGAATTTTTATAAAAAGGATAGTCCCCTTTCATTGCCTCCAAATATAAATCAAATTGTCGATTGGTGGTGTTTTCGATCGTTTTCATTTTATGACATTCGTGTTTTTGCGTTATTCCCCTATTTTATTGATTATTCATGAAAATCACAACAAAAATTTTGGATTGCAGGGTTGAGTCAAGATTCGTTGTTATGTTATGTACTATCGTACCAAAATAGCCGTTAAGTTTGCAGTTGTGCCTTTTGGGTCACTGTAAATTGGACGTTTACAGAAAGTATCCTCAATTTCTCCCACTTATGGTATAGATAATTGGGAGGCAATAAAGGGCTTATTGAATTTTTATAAAAAGGATAGTCCCCTTTCATTGCCTCCAAATATAAATCAAATTGTCGATTGGTGGTGTTTTCGATCGTTTTCATTTTATGACATTCGTGTTTTTTGCGTTATTCCCATATTTTATTGATTATTCATGAAAATCACAAAAAAAATTTTGGATTGCAGGGTTGAGTCAGGATTCGTTGTTATGTTATGTACTATCCAAAATAGCCGTTAAGTTTGCAGTTGTGCCTTTTGGGTCGCTGTAAATTGGATGTTTACAGAAAGTATCCTCAATTTCTCCCACTTATGGTATAGATAATTGGGAGGCAATAAAGGGCTTATTGAATTTCTATAAAAAGGATAGTCCCCTTTCATTGCCTCCAAATATAAATCAAATTGTCGATTGGTGGTGTTTTCGATCGTTTTCATTTTATGACAATCGTGTTTTTTGCGTTATTCCCCTATTTTATTGATTATTCATGAAAATCACAAAAAAAATTTTGGATTGCAGGGTTGAGTCAGGATTCGTTGTTATGTTATGTACTATCCAAAATAGCCGTTAAGTTTGCAGTTGTGCCTTTTGGGTCGCTGTAAATTGGATGTTTACAGAAAGTATCCTCAATTTCTCCCACTTGTGGTATAGATAATTGGGAGGCAATAAAGGGCTTATTGAATTTCTATAAAAAGGATAGTCCCCTTTCATTGTCTCCAAATATAAATCAAATTGTCGATTGGTGGTGTTATCGATCGTTTTCATTTTATGACAATCGTGTTTTTTGCGTTATTCCCCTATTTTATTGATTATTCATGAAAATCACAACAAAAATTTTGGATTGCAGGGTTGAGTCAAGATTCGTTGTTATGCTTTGTACTATCGTACCAAAATAGCCGTTAAGTTTGCAGTTGTGCCTTTTGGGTCACTGTAAATTGGACGTTTACAGAAAGTATCCTCAATTTCTCCCACTTATGGTATAGATAATTGGGAGGCAATAAAGGGCTTATTGAATTTTTATAAAAAGGATAGTCCCCTTTCATTGCCTCCAAATATAAATCAAATTGTCGATTGGTGGTGTTTTCGATCGTTTTCATTTTATGACATTCGTGTTTTTGCGTTATTCCCCTATTTTATTGATTATTCATGAAAATCACAAAAAAAATTTTGGATTGCAGGGTTGAGTCAGGATTCGTTGTTATGTTATGTACTATCCAAAATAGCCGTTAAGTTTGCAGTTGTGCCTTTTGGGTCGCTGTAAATTGGATGTTCACAGAAAGTATCCTCAATTTCTCCCACTTGTGGTATAGATAATTGGGAGGCAATAAAGGGCTTATTGAATTTCTATAAAAAGGATAGTCCCCTTTCATTGCCTCCAAATATAAATCAAATTGTCGATTGGTGGTGTTATCGATCGTTTTCATTTTATGACAATCGTGTTTTTTGCGTTATTCCCCTATTTTATTGATTATTCATGAAAATCACAACAAAAATTTTGGATTGCAGGGTTGAGTCAAGATTCGTTGTTATGCTATGTACTATCGTACCAAAATAGCCGTTAAGTTTGCAGTTGTGCCTTTTGGGTCACTGTAAATTGGACGTTTACAGAAAGTATCCTCAATTTCTCCCACTTATGGTATAGATAATTGGGAGGCAATAAAGGGCTTATTGAATTTTTATAAAAAGGATAGTCCCCTTTCATTGCCTCCAAATATAAATCAAATTGTCGATTGGTGGTGTTTTCGATCGTTTTCATTTTATGACATTCGTGTTTTTGCGTTATTCCCCTATTTTATTGATTATTCATGAAAATCACAACAAAAATTTTGGATTGCAGGGTTGAGTCAAGATTCGTTGTTATGTTATGTACTATCGTACCAAAATAGCCGTTAAGTTTGCAGTTGTGCCTTTTGGGTCACTGTAAATTGGACGTTTACAGAAAGTATCCTCAATTTCTCCCACTTATGGTATAGATAATTGGGAGGCAATAAAGGGCTTATTGAATTTTTATAAAAAGGATAGTCCCCTTTCATTGCCTCCAAATATAAATCAAATTGTCGATTGGTGGTGTTTTCGATCGTTTTCATTTTATGACATTCGTGTTTTTGCGTTATTCCCCTATTTTATTGATTATTCATGAAAATCACAACAAAAATTTTGGATTGCAGGGTTGAGTCAAGATTCGTTGTTATGTTATGTACTATCGTACCAAAATAGCCGTTAAGTTTGCAGTTGTGCCTTTTGGGTCACTGTAAATTGGACGTTTACAGAAAGTATCCTCAATTTCTCCCACTTATGGTATAGATAATTGGGAGGCAATAAAGGGCTTATTGAATTTTTATAAAAAGGATAGTCCCCTTTCATTGCCTCCAAATATAAATCAAATTGTCGATTGGTGGTGTTTTCGATCGTTTTCATTTTATGACATTCGTGTTTTTTGCGTTATTCCCATATTTTATTGATTATTCATAAAAATCACAAAAAAAAATTTGGATTGCAGGGTTGAGTCAGGATTCGTTGTTATGTTATGTACTATCGTACCAAAATAGCCGTTAAGTTTGCAGTTGTGCCTTTTGGGTCACTGTTTACAGAAAGTATCCCAGAATTGCCATTTTTACGATTCCATAATCACAAAAATAACAGATTAGTCACAAGCTATAGATTAACGATTTTACGAAGAGTTTACGACTGAAGCCAGAATTGCTGCATAAATTCCAGAGTATATGTTTAAAAGCCATTTTAAAAGCCGACAACTACTGTAATAAATGTAATAATATTGTTCTAGGCAAAATATGTAATGACGTATTTTAACGTAAGGGAAAAGCACAGAGTCTGTTTAGAAATCTCCCTTCGCAATATAAATCAATCCATTCAATTCTCATTATCGTATAGAGTCTAAGTGTATTAATTAAAATAGATAAAGGTACCAGTATAAAAAACTGAAATAAATTTGATTCGACTAATCGGCAAATACGGGAATTAGGTGACATTAAATTGCATTAGATTTGGCTTAATGGTCGTGTGTGGTTATAAGGGAGGGTGGAAGTATAAATTATTATTATCAGTGTCGCATAAAGCTTAGTTTTTCTGGGGAAATAAATGAGCGTTTTCCATGTTATTCCTAACGATACTCTCGATTTCAGTAGTTTTAACTAAAAATAGTACTAAATGATGTTTCAATTAAATTGAATCATGAAATAATATGGTGAAAACAAAGATACTAATTGTAATATAAAAAGAACAGAATGGTGTAGGTTTTTAAAAGAAATAAGATTAAAGATAATGTATCTACAAAAGAAAATAAAACAAACATAAAGGCTGCTATACAAAAACAAAGAGAAGTAGCTGGGTGGAATTTGGAGGAAAATCGATGAAGAGATTGAAACAAACAACAGAAAATGAAGTAAAAAGAAGATTATAGGAGACATTCTAGACAAGAGGATTTAAAAACTATAATCACAGAAATTGTGTGTGAAAGTGGAACATTGAGTACACAATATTATAATTAGAAAAATATCAACGAACACTTGCGAGTGCTGAACAAATCAAAGATAATGAACAAGACTTATTAAGAACGTATAGTTATAAACGAAGAATAAACCAGGACATCGTTAAAAAGTATGATAAAGGCAAGAAGAGAAGAGATCATGGAAAAATTGATAAGAAAAAAAGGTTTAAACTAGAAAGAAAAATAAGGGAAATGGAATACATAACAAAGGACTAAAATGAACTGGATATAAGTATGTATTGCAATAAATCCTAAATACTGGGTGTCCCGGAAGTTTCTGAGCCATTTTAACTGCAAAAATCTCGGAACTCAGAAATAATAGGGAGGTGCGGTTTTCGATGAACAATTTCTTATAATATAAATTTTTTTCAGTATAAATGTTTAATTAGTGAAATCTTATACAGGGTGTCTAAAAAAAATGGTATTTTTAAATCCAAATATCGTCTATATTTTTAATGAAGCACCCTAAATATTTTCATTCTATCTAAAAGCTGAACTCTTCTCCTTTCTGAAAATGTATAGTTATTGAAGTTTAGATGAAAAGTGAATAAGTTATTTGATTTTTAATGATAGGATGTTATGTAGGCATCTAGAGGCGTATGCTTTGACGACGATTCCAGATTTTTTTTATTCAAAGATAGATGTTATAATTCTATTCCAGAGACTCTGGAACAACTGCGAGGCGAGGCAACATTGTCCGAACATTTCAAGAAATTACCCCGGAAATGTTACGCAATTCTTTTTATCAGTTTTTGCTCAGGTTGCCAAACACTTGGAACATCTTGAATATTTTTATTAAATTAGATCATTTATAATGTTGATTTTTATTAAAATTTTATTCACCTTTCAAGTTTAGTTGTTTTAGTTATTTCTAATGTTAAGTCATGCTTCTTTTTTTGTAATCTTTGGTATTAGTTAGCAGGCAAATTTTGTAATTTAAAACTTATTTGTTATAGAAATATTTATTTAATAAACAATAATCATTAAAAACGAAATAACTTACTCATTTTCCATCTAAACCTCAACAAATTATACAAATTAGACAACATTACTTAACAGTAGAAGCGATTTATTTTTTCAGGACCAACTTTTTCAACCTGAGGGCGAATTCAGCCCATAATTTTTTCTGTTTATCCCTTCCTGATGCCCCAATGGATCTGTCATTTGCAAAATCTCTGTTTTTCTCCATAAATTGGAGAAGAATTTCCTCGTATCTTGAATAACATCAATATAGTATTTTAGCAAATATAAAAATCAAAAGTTCAAAAATGTGAAAAGAGTTTTTTTAATTTGCCAAATATCAAATGATTTCTATCGACAATGTCGAAAAACATTTTCGACTAACTTTACTTTGAAATACTCGTATCAAAATCTCTGTCCAAATCCGAGAACACCCGATTTCAATTCGATCGTAAAATATAATGGGATGATCCGATTAGGGTTGCGCGATACACTAGAAAGTATCGATATTAGGTATCGATACGGATCGGAACGTAAAGTATCGATACAGTAGAATATCGAATATTAATTTATCGATACTCCAAGTATCGATACGTTAACGATCCGAGATTATGCTAATTTTGACGTTTTTTCGGAAAAGTTGGAAAAAGACATTGCGATTTCCGGCCAAAGTTGAGGTTCTAGAATAAAAAGTTGATTATAAAAGTTGTTGATCTTGAGAAAATCTACAACATTTTCATTAGTGACTTTTCCACATAACTTCAAAATTAGCTTGAAAAACGCAAAAAACTGCATTTTTCGTTTTTTATTTTTGGTTTCGTTAAAAAATGTTCGATTTTGATGAAAATTTAGTAGAAGGTAGCTTTGATAGTCACAAACCATAAAAAAAATTCAAATTAAAATATTAGAAATTTTTCAAGTTATGACGTTTTTTCAGTAAAAAACACTTTTGGTGGGGTGGGGTCTGGAAAAAGACATTATTGCGATTTCCGGTCAAAGTTGACTTCCTAGAATAAAAAGTTGATTATAAAAGTTGTAGATCTTGAGAAAATCTACAACTTTTACATCAGTGACTTTTCCACATAAACCCAAAATTAGCTCGAAAAACGCAAAAAACTGCATTTTTCGTTTTTCATTTTTGGTTTCGTTAAAAAAGGTTCGATTTTGATGAACATTTAGTAGAAGGTAGCTTTGATAGCCACAAACCATGAAAAAAAATTTCAAATTAAAATATTTGGAAATTTTTCGAGTTATGACGTTTTTTCGGTAAAAAACACTTTTGGTGGGGTGGGGTCTGGAAAAAGACATTATTGCGATTTCCGGTCAAAGTTGACTTCCTAGAATAAAAAGTTGATTATAAAAGTTGTAGATCTTGAGAAAATCTACAACTTTTACATCAGTGACTTTTCCACATAAACCCAAAATTAGCTCGAAAAACGCAAAAAACTGCATTTTTCGTTTTTCATTTTTGGGTTCGTTAAAAAATGTTCGATTTTGATGAACATTTAGTAGAAGGTAGCTTTGATAGTCACAAACCATGAAAAAAAATTTCAAATTAAAATATTGGAAATTTTTCGAGTTATGACGTTTTTTCGGTAAAAAACACTTGGGGGGGGGGGGTGGAGAAAGACATTACATTATTGCGATTTCCGTCCAAAGTTGAGTTCCTAGAATAAAAAGTTGATCATAAAAGTTGTAGATCTTGTGAAAATCTACAACTTTTTCATTAGTGACTTTTCCACATGACCTCAAAATTAGCTCGAAAAACGCAAAAAACTGCATGTTAAAAAGAGCACGATATAATTTCACAACGTGATTAAAAAAATCACGATATCGCTCGTCACTATAGACTTGCCGCTACCACTAAAAATCCCGTATCGCAAGGTATCGATACACTACAAATTTATCGATACTTGGAATGCATCGAAAAGCATAGTATCGATACAAAATATCGAGTATCGGAAGTAAAAGTATCGATACACTGGAATATCGGATAATATCGCGCATCCCTAGATCCGATACGATCGAATTGAAGATCGTATTCGACATCGAACGACTCGATAAAATCGTGTCGTAAAATAGAATCCCGTAGCTTTTGTCTTTCTGGTTCTAGAAAACATAAACTCAATTGTCCGTTTATTGGAAAACCGCATTAAGGAATACTATAAAAGTTTCAAGGCCACATTTGAACAACTTTTTTTTTAAATTTTTATAATTTTTTCACTAATGTCCATAAGCCTATTGTATTAGTATATAATACAAGATGTCCTCATTTTGAGTGATGTAGAATTAGAGATATTATTTTTGCTTTATAATTTAATTGAAATAAATGTTATTTAAAAGTATTTTAGTACTGTCCGATTTATTAATAGTACATATACTGTATATATTTCTAACGTTCTGAAAATTGTATGAAGTTCACCCAACAAAAAAAAATTATAAAGCGGAGTTGTCAGATGTTTTAATTTAAATAAAGTAGGTACTGTTCGTAGCACAAAAGGAAATCATCTCTTCATATTACGTGAAACACTTTTTAAATGTAAACATTAAACATCTGACAACTGTTGTTTTGTGTTGTTTGAAGAAATGGCAGCTCATGCAGGTAAACACATGACCCTTAGGTCGATTAAAATTAATGTAGGTGACGGTATGCATATGGGAAATAGTTTTCCACCTGCAGATATTGCTAAATAAATATTATTTTCCGCTAGACGGCGCGACCACAAAACATAATTTGTCTAATTTGTTAACAAGCTTTGTCGACTTTCTTCAACTTTTGCCATTTAATTCTTGGCATATATAGCTCGTTCAGTATTAAAACCGTTGCACGTCATATCTGTCATAACTGTACTATGTTGCCAAGCCATTGATATAATATGAGAATCTAGTATATGTCAAATGAAGTTAATCAAATATTCTAGGTTAGGTTTAGTTATTGATGGTTATTGCGTGCAAAGAAACTTCGACTTATTTCAGTTACATACAGAGATGTTACATATAAAATTTTAATTTGTATGTTAACCGTACAGCACTAAGAAATTCTTATTTTAAAACTTATGGAATTATTTTGAGCACTAAAAAGGTATGTAAGAAATAGTTAACACTTTTATTTGTATGTTTATACCACACACTTAATTAGTAAGAAGTTATGGAACTATTCTAGTATTTAAAATGCATGTATATATAGTATCAAGGAAAAAATATTATCTAATATAATTTTTAGGTTATAATTACCTAAGTACATGTTGGCTTCTAGAATGTTGTCACTACAATATGAAAGATTGATGTAAGGTTTACAGACATCCTATAAATAAAAAAGTTCTGATAACCTGGATCTACCCCCTTTTTAAAGGTAGGCAATTTTATTTTATATTTTAGTGAAATAAATCTAATTTTTTTAGAAAAGCCGGGATGTGAAGCTTTAGTGTGTAGGTCATTTTCAACAAGGAAAATCATCCTGAGATATATGATCATTGATCATAGCAAAAGAAAATTGTGCAGCAAGCACCACCACAGCTCAGAAAATGAGAGCAAATCCATTCTATTCTCCGAGTGAAGGTATATGCAAATGATTGACTGAAATCAAAACATATTATAATTATCAGTATATTGGTGAATTATTTATCACTCCATCATCTTCTAATCAATCCAAATTTATATTTACCATTTTGTTTTAGCTCTCCAACATCTACCGCAACTGAAAGTATTGCTAATAAAACAATTGATCGAATGAGACCTTTCAATTCAATAAAAACTATTAAATTAATTCTTTGTAGTTTTTATAAAACTTTGTGATATACACATTTACTTTAAGAAAATGCTGCCTGAATTACTTATTTTGAATATCATGATTAAAATAAAATAATAAATAATGCCACCCCAATTTTTATGGAATTGTTTTATTAAAAAGAAACATTGCAAATTTATAAATTAGTTACTACACCGAAAAGTTTGTAATACTATTTTTTTAAATAAGGTAGAACAATAATTGTCAAATAGAAATCTTTCAAATTTGAGAGGTTCACGGACAAACCAATTCCAACCCGCAACTTCTGGAATGCATCTATCGGCTTGCTTGGCAGTAGCCAGTATTAACTCAATAGGATTTTTAAAAAGATGGTAGGTAATACTTTGTGACTATACTGTTCTATCATATCCACAATGTATTTTGTTGGGGGATTTGTTTCTGAAAAAAACATTTATTGAAAGGGCAGTATTCAAATAACCAATTCTTTTCTTTTCAAGTATACATATATCATTATTTTTGTAAAAATAAAAGTAAAACAGCATTTATTTTCTATTAAGTATAATTTGAAGTAAGAATTTTGAATGTATTAAACTAGTTGTGTAGTCTTCTGAATTCTAACATATAATTTGCTATATCACTGTTCAAATACAGTTTGTATCTACTTACTATAGGCTGTAATATGAATAAGCTCGGCTTCAACATTTGTTGATTGAATTCTATATTGTGTCATTAACCTAATATTATCGAAAAGCATTGTCCATAAGGTTCAGAAAGATTCAATAGTAAGTAATTGGTTTTCAAACCATTTAAAAACATGTTCTTGATTCATTTTCCCATGATAATAACTCAACTGAGATTCATATAAAAATATACTTTCTGCTCCATCAATATAACCATTTTCATTCTCAGCATGTAATACAAAATATCTAGAATAAAAACAATTTTGCATTCTAAAATTTTACATTATCATTGTAACATACCTTTTGATATGAACACAGCCTACAGCACCATTTTGGAAAATTCAGGATTCATTAATAAAAACAAATTTATACAGTGGTTTATTTTTGTTGAAAGTTCCATAAGTCCTCTTTGTGGATGTATCATATTTTAGTAAACTACTCAGGAACATTCTACATTTAATAATTATTGTTCTTCCTCCAATTACTGCAGTAACATTCCTAAAGTGACATGATTATCTATAAAAAAAATGTCCACGTATAATTGCCAAGTATTAAGAATAATGTGACAGAATATAATAAATACAGTTGATTGGGTATAATATTGAACTTATATATACTTGCTTCATAAACGCTGTGAATAGTATCAGAAGTAAATGCATCAACTATTGCAGTATTATTAAGTATCATTTATACGTTTTTTTGGATGTGACTTTAACTTTGATAACTCATTACTGCTTGTGAAAAATTACTCACAGTTCTTTGCAGTTTTTGTCACAACATAACCCCAAAAATGTCAAGACGTCAACTGAACCAGAAATAAAGCATTTTAATCGCGGCAACAGCGCGCATTTTTGCCAACATAAAAAGTTTTTATTAAGACTGATATTAGTTTGAGTTTAATATTTAATTAACCTACGAGCTGTATTTGATATGAAATTAATTACGAAACCTTTCTTTAAACATATATTTTTATTTTTTAATACAATGCGACTTATAAATTTCAATATTTATTGAGTTTAGAGAGGCTTAACATAGTGATTGACAGAGGATTGACAGCAGCAATCGAATGACATGATATAAACGAACGTCTCTTTTTCGACACTTTGATGACGTGCAACGGTTTTTGTACTGAACGGGCTATAGCAATATGCGAGTGGTATGTTTTTTAAATATAATAGTAATATACATTTGTCCATTAAATAGAGTGGCCATACATTTTGCTTCAAACCATCATTTGAATTGATTATTTAATTCTAAAATAAGAATAGCAGCAGCGGATACCACTGAAAATAGCGCCTTGCTGTTGGTGAATTTTTTAACAAAAATATTGATTTATAGCCCGTTCAGTACAAAAACCGTTGCACGTCATCAAAGTGTCGAAAAAGAGACGTTCGTTTATATCATGTCATTCGATTGCTGCTGTCAATCCTCTGTCAATCACTACGTTAAGCCTCTCTGAACTCAATAAATATTGAAATTTGAAGGTCGCATTGTATTAAAGAATATAAATATATGTTTAAAGAAAGGTTTCGTAATTAATTTCATACCAAATACAGCTCGTAGGTTAATTAAATATTAAACTCAAACTAATATCAGTCTTAATAAAAACTTTTTATGTTGGCAAAAATGCGCGCTGTTGCCGCGATTAAAATGCTTTATTTCTGGTTCAGTTGACGTCTTGACATTTTTGGGGTTATGTTGTGACAAAAACTGCAAAGAACTGTGAGTAATTTTTCACAAGCAGTAATGAGTTATCAAAGTTAAAGTCACATCCAAAAAAACGTATAAATGAAACTTAATAATACTGCAATAGTTGATGCATCTACTCCTGATACTACTTACAGCGTTTATGAAGCAAGTATGTATAAATTCAATATTATACCCAATCAACTGTATTTATTATATTCTGTTACATTATTCTTAATACTTGGCAATTATACATGGACATTTTTTTATAGATAATCATGTCACTTTAGGAATGTTACTGCAGTAATTGGAGGAAGAACAATAATTATTAAATGTAGAATGTTCCTGAGTAGTTTACTAAAATATGATACATCCACAAAGAGGACTTACGGAACTTTCAACAAAAATAAACCACTGTATAAATTTGTTTTTATTAATGAATCCTGAATTTTCCAAAATGGTGCTGTAGGATGTGTTCATGTCAAAAGGTATGTTACAATGATAATGTAAAATTTTAGAATGCAAAATTGTTTTTATTCTAGATATTTTGTATTACATGCTGAGAATGAAAATGGTTATATTGATGGAGCAGAAAGTATATTTTTATATGAATCTCAGTTGAGTTATTATCATGGGAAAATGAATGAAGAACATGTTTTTAAATGGTTTGAAAACCAATTACTTACTATTGAATCTTTCTGAACCTTTAATAAATTATGGACAATGCTTTTCGATAATATTAGGTTAATGACACAATATAGAATTCAATCAACAAATGTTGAAGCTGAGCTTATTTATATTACAGCCTAGTAAGTAGATACAAACTGTATTTGAACAGTGATATAGCAAATTATATGTTAGAATTCAGAAGACTACACAACTAGTTTAATACATTCAAAATTCTTACTTCAAATTATACCTAATAGACAATAAATGCTGTTTTACTTTTATTTTTACAAAAATAATAATATAGGTATATTTGAAAAGAAAAGAATTGGTTATTTGAATACTGCCCTTTCAATAAATGTTTTTTTCAGAAACAAACCCCCCAACAAAATACATTGTGGATATGATAGAACAGTATAGTCACAATAAAGTATTACCTACCATCTTTTTAAGAATCCTATTGAGTTAATACTGGCTACTGCCAAGCAAGCCGATAGATGCATTCCAGAAGTTGCGGGTTGGAATTGGTTTGTACGTGAACCTCTCAAATTTGAAAGATTTCTATTTGACAATTATTGTTCTACCTTATTTAAAAAAATAGTATTACAAACTTTTCGGTATAGTAACTAATTTATAAATTTGCAATGTTTCTTTTTAATAAAACAATTCCATAAAAATGGCATTATTTATTATTTTATTTTAATCATGATATTCAAAATAAGTAATTCAGGCAGCATTTTCTAAAGGTAAATGTGTAAATCACAAAGTTTTATAAAAACTACCAAGAATTAATTTAATAGTTTTTATTGAATTGAAAGGTCTCATTCGATCAATCATCTATAAGCAATACTTTCAGTTGCGGTAGATGCTGGAGAGCTAAAACAAAATGGTAAATATAAATTTGGATTGATTAGAAGATGATGGAGTGATAAATAATTCACCAATATACTGATAATTATAATATGTATTGATTTCAGTGCTACGATTTAGTCAATCATTTGCATATACCTTCACTCGGAGAATAGAATGGATTTGCTCTCCTTTTCTGAGCTGTGGTGGTGCTTGCTGCACAATTTTCTTTTGCTATGATCCATGATCATATATCTCAGGATGATTTTCCTTGTTGAGAATGACCTACACACTAAAGCTTCACATCCCGGCTTTTCTAAAAAAAATTTAAGATTTATTTCAACAAAATATAAAATAAAATTGCCTACCTTTAAAAAGGAGGTAGATCCAGGTTATCAGAACTTTTGTATTTATAATTTGTCTGTAAACCTTACATCAATCTTTCATATTGTAGTGACAACATTTTAGAAGCCAACATGTACTTAGGTAATTGTAACCTAAAAATTATATTAGATAATATTTTTTCCTTGATACTATATATACATGCATTTTAAATACTAGAATAGTTCCATAACCTATAACTAATTAAGTGTGTGGTATAAACATACAAATAAAAGTGTCAACTATTCCATACATACCTTTTTAGTGCTAAAAATAATTCTATAGTTTTTAAAATAAGAATTTCTTAGTGCTGTATGGTTAACAAACAAATTAAAATTTTATATGTAACATCTCTGTATGTAACTGAAATAAGTCGAAGTTTCTTTGCACGCAATACCATCAATAACTAAACCTAACCTAGAATATTTGATAAACTTCATTTGACATATACTAGATTCTCATATTATTTCAAGGGCTTGGCAACATAGTACAGTTATGACAGATGTGACGTGCAACGGTTTTAATACTGAACGGGCTATAGTTCATCATTAACTCCAATGATTTTTTTTGCTACTTCACCTGTAGACGTATTAATTAACGTCATTCAAAACTAATAGTTCATTTCGGTCACTGAATTGAACTTTTGTTCTTGTTGCTAACATGAAAAACTATGTATTATGATCACAACTTTAGAATAGGCATGATGACTGATTTTGGAAAACTGCTCCACGATGTTTGCACGCATAAGCTCAATCCAAAAAAATTTTGTTTTTTGAAAAAATAAAGGTTTTAAAGGAGAAATTCACGTTTTTAAAATACAATTCAAATTTCGCGCCAAAACGTTAGAATAGTAATGGCGTCTCTATGACATCACACATCTGTAAATACTTCAAAAATATTTCACAGTTTGCAAATTAAAAATTTATTTGATTACTAATTTGAATTATTTTGTGTGATAATCATTGTATAACGAGTAATTATCATTTAAACGATGCAAAACCAGAAAATACGATAAAAGTTTGAACGATACACAAAAAGTTGACGTCACACTTTGTGATCGGTGTTTTAGCATTGCGGATTGTCATATTTTGTATTCATATTCTTACTAAAATAAATATAGTCAGATTTGTAATGTATATAAATGTATAGAATCTTTACAATGATCTCAAATCATCATTTCAGTTATTCTTAGTGACTGTCATCATCCCTATTGTCTATTTGTTAATTTTATAGTGTCGCATAATTCTCTGAATTCAACTTGATCGGATAAACAAAGTTTTCTTACTTGAATTGTATTTAAATTTCTACACAAAGAGACAAGTGAAATTAATTTCGAATTTTCGTGGAATTTCGGTGAAATCGCCAATCTATCATTTTTACAATGCATTTCTATGGTTTTATTGAAGCTCATGACAAATCGAATAAAAGTTAGGGAAATTATAAGACATTTTAAAATTTAGACGTCAAAAAATAATAGTTCAATACTATTAAACGCTTTACAAAATTAGAAAAATTAATTTCCAAAGAGCAGACCGTCCACTAAGAAGCAACAACTACTTCTCGAGCTATATGCCCCGACAGACAGAGCTTCTGGACGAGTATCATCTACCTTGTCCTGATGAGGCGCAATACGCCGAAACCGGTCGACAAGTGATGTTATTCCTTCTAATCGCAAACCAGAATGGTTGGTTCTATCTTAACAGATATACCAACCCCGTTTACGTTTGAAGTGTAATTCAATGTCTGTCGGGGCATATAGCTCGAGAAGTAGTTGTTGCTCTTTGGAAATTAATTTTTCTAATTTTGTAAAGCGTTTAATAGTATTGAACTATTATTTTTTGACGTCTATATATCACGCTTTACTAATATGACAATTATTTACAGTTAACTGTAATTAAGTAAATTTTAAAATTTATTTATTCGAATAAAGTTTTGTTTAGAAACCTAAAAAACATGCTTCATCAGCTTACTACAAAATATAAAAAATGCCAGGAGGCCAAATTGATAAACCGGGCGACCTTATGAAACAATTTTGTCTATCCCTCGAAATTTTTCCTTCCCCCGGGATCAGTATTTTATTCTGGATAAAAGGTACCATATCTTCTTTACTGTACTCCTAGCAATGTTTGTATAACATCTCTTGATGATCGGTTGAGTAGTTAAAGAGTAAAAGCCATAAAATGAATTTTTCTATCACTCGGGATTCGTTTTTTTTTTCTGGACGCTTCGCGTCGTTCGGACAACTGCAGTCTCGTGCAGAAAAGTATCACTTTCCGCACTAGCTAGAAATAGTTATTTATGCAACAAGTGCATAGAGTGGTGCTTTTTTTTCCATGAGTGAAAAAAATGCTGCTTACACTATTTTTTATACAAGCAAGCAAAAACCAAAAAATGTGTTATTTATGTTGCTCTAAAAGGAATAAAAATGGCGTCGATTTGAAAGTTTATGTTTGTCATGATGACAAAACGCTAAGTAAAATGTCAGATGAGTGCAATCTGAAGAGCCATTAGCGGAAATATTTAAAATTATCGTTATAAAAAACTACTTTATCTCACTCTAATGTCACTTTTTTAAACTGTTTAACAAATACATATTTTATGTACAAAAATCGATTAAAAAACGTCACTTTTATTAATGATTGTAGAAAAAATATATTTTTTCAACGAGACCAAGTTTGTTAAAATCCGTTCAGCCACTTAGGAGTTAGAGCTGTTTATTAAAAAAATCACCCCCACCACTTCATTTTAATAGATAAGTCAAAAAGTGAAACAGAAATCACTCGAATGAAGCTTAGCTTTAAGGAGCATTTTTTTTTTGGTAAATTTACCAGGTGTACTGCAGCGAAAATCAATTTAATAGCTATTTGTATTACTAGGGAGGAAAGTGCCACTTTTCCTCTCGCTGGATGTAATTTACTGCCCAACGCGAAGCGGATGGCACTATTCATCCAACTTTACTCCTGTGTAATACACATAATTTTCCCTCCTACCCACTTATTAAATCTTTTTCTAAATAATTATTTATTTTGTTGTCTTCAGCTCATTGCTTATATTGTATAATTTTTTTAGATTCTTGTGGTAATACGGTTAATGAGGCTATGTTTGCTTGTTTCCTAATATTAGGTGGCATATTTGTAAATTCAAAATCTCTTGAATCGCTCTCCATTTCTCAAAAAGTCAATAAAGTTTGATAAACGTAACAACTGCTCTCTAAAAGTCAATCGCAATGTTTACTGTCAGTGAGCCTCAGCATACTATGATAGTTTTATATAGTCAAAAAACGTATCTAACAATCCTGAAGTTGACATTTTTATTTGAAAACCTAACATTGAAGTAACATTCATAGTTAATTTTTCCAGAATACAGGATATACAAGATGATATTGTGATTACAGAAACAATTTGAATATAATAGATTTACACGTTTCATCATTTATAACATGGAAAAGTACTTTTCCTCCCTATGGTGGGAAGTAGGAGTTTCCTTCCTGATATGAGGAAGGAAAGTTCATACTTTCTATAGAAGTAGAAGGAAAAAGCTTTAAACGGCGGTTACGTCCCTTGCTAGGATTTATAGGTTCTCGTTCTGAATGAGTTGTGGAATAAACGGCTAGTATTTTGGTTTTACGGGAGTTCGATTTGCTGGAGAATTCCGTCCTGTTCTGGAAGCCGTTTTCACAAACCCTTATAGGGGATTTATTGCACTAAAACGATTGTAAGTATTTTCTTTACTTACTGATTTCGCATCATTATGTATTTATCACTATTTAAAGGAAATCGCCAACGTTGAAGTTTTGGAATTGGAGGTGTGCCACATGTCGTTGTTAGTTCGTTATTTGTTGGTAGCCGTCCAGTAAGAGGAAAATTTTGAGTATTGGACCCTTTTTGGAAAATGTCTCATAGATTTGCAGTTTTTGTAGTTAAAACAGTAGGTGGTAAAATACTACATGTTGATTGTAAATTTTTGATTAAGACAGTCTATTCTGTTACCCTGTGTATATTTTGTTTTCTTTGCCCGCTTTAGTCTAACGAATACTATAATTCGTTGGTGGTTCTTCAAACCTACCCTGGCTATGACCAAAAACAGTTTATTTTAGATGCTTATCGCATTCTTATTATTTGATTTAAATTCAGTGTAGTATACTGTTGATTGTAAGTAGGCCTTATGACTACTTTGTGGGTTTGATTAGGTGAATTTTGGGTTGATTTTGATTTGTACATTACTTGTAAACTCTTATAAATTAGCTTCTGGCATAGGCCGAGACAAGCTTAACTTGTTGAGGTGTTGGGAATGTGTAGTCCGACAAGTGGGATTTGTTCCTGTATAGGCTCAGTTTTTAATTTTTAAGGGTTCACCTGTGAGGCCAGATACACACTTCACCTGTGGGGCCAGGGTATACTTACCACCCTCCAGATACACACTTCGGGACATTTGGAGTCTACCTGGTGGATAGATAATGATGTCTTCTGCAGTTTGCTGCTACTTTTCAACAACTTCGTGAAGAAGACCACATTGAGGGTAACCCGGTATCGGGGGTTTTTCTAAGTTATTTACTTATTTTTATTTTAGGCTCTACGCCAACATGTATATACAGTAGTTAGGTAGTTCCTTACTGATTTATTTTATTATGCAATTGTAATGGTGGAAATTAATATTTTGCAGTAAATTTTCACAATCTAATTTTCATAATTTTATCCATTTGCGCATGCGTCTCTGCCTTGGTAAAGCCTGTTCATAGATATAAGAAAGTGACTGACTGAATCCTATTAGGAAGTACCCCTTGATAAAGTATAGGATAAAGATTTTAAATGGGTACGGACCATAGCCTACCTGCTCTAAAACTACGAAAATCGGGTAATAAATTTCATGTCACTGTTAGTTAATAGCTACCCTTCAATAATCCGCTTAATTTAAATGGCTACTGTTACTTTGTCGTGTGCGTTGTATTTTCACTGTTTGTTTATCTTGTCAGGAGAAAAAGATGAGGCATACAAAAAGTTTGTGTTTGCTACTGTTCATTGTTAGTGACGTCAGGGTAAAGGTCAATTTGTTCTACTGTATAACACCTTTGTTGTCAAACCATTTTACGGCCAATAGTTGACACTCATCTACCTTAGTTTTGTACTCTTCATCTATGTCAGTATACCCGTCGTCCAGCTCACTATCATCTGATCCCTCTGGAATTTCGCGAATAATTATTCTATCAGCAAGTAATTTAGTGGGCGTCCATTAATTACGAGAGGTGTTCAAGGGGGGAGGGGGTCAAGTAAAATCTTTCCAAATCTCACTTGGGGATGAGTGGGGGTTTTAACAAATATCACGTAATTTTTTTTCAATAGAAAACCATCTAAAATTGCGTGAAAGGAAAGTTAAATTAAAGTAAAAAAAATTTCTATAGTAAAAATATGGCGAAGCTCGACACAATAGTGTTTGTCGTATTCGCCCGAACCCCGCAGAGCGGCACAATAGCTCTTCGATTGTTTAAGCGCTATCGACCTTTTTTTTTAAATCCAACGAGTTTACAGCCAAAACACATTTAAAAAAATCTCACGTGATATTTGGGGAGGGTGGAGGGAGTAAAGGAAAATCTTACGAAATCTCACCAGGGGGGCCGGAGTCCTTCGAAAAATTCTGCGTACATTTTATATACAAGATTTAGTCTATCTATTCAAATAAGAGGTGAAGGAGAGTAGAAAGTTAGTTATGAAAAAACGGTTCTACTATACCGATCTTTGCAAAGTTGGTATTTTCCACCAATATGTTATATAAGTACTCAACGCATCTCAATACCTATGTAACGTGCACGTTAGAGGGCGTTATTTTTATTTTTGCTTAAATCCAGTTCTCTTTGGGAAATATTGAATGGAAGCAGTATACATATAATCAATGGAATATGAAAGTATACCATAATAGCAGCAAATTTGCGGAAACCGTATGTCAATTTTTTTTTACAATCTCAAAACATTTTAAGAAACGAGTAAATGGTGGGAATTATTCGTCTCAATTCAATTAGGCTGGTTAGCCTCAACTGAAATAAACAAATTTAGTCTCATTAGAAAGGCCTTACTCAATGCCTTCTTAAGCAATTTCCATGATAGACATTTTTCTACCTTTAATTTATTTTTAATTTTCAATTACGTCGAAGGAAAAATTTATAACCCAAGTAACAATTTATGCTGATTATTAATTGAAAAAACGCTAAAGCTGTTTATTGTTCAGTCTAAAGCTGAATATTGGTATCAAACTTATGTTGAATAAACCTTTGTTAAGCTCTTATTCACCCAAAAGTGGAGAATTTATTCAGCTATTGCTGGACTTTATGGCTGCCAGTCATGACTGAAGAATGGCTTCTTCAGCTCTTATTCAGTCTAGTAGTTCAGCCTTTATGCAGCCATAAAATAAAAATGTTATATTATTAATTTATCTCATTTACCACAGTCTCTACATGCTATTTATTATATTTAAATTTACAAATATTTTTACTTATCCTTTTTTTCTTCCTTTCTTCGGCGGGGATTGAACCTGGGACCCGTGGTTTAACATTTTACAATCGAGCGATCTCTAGCCTCTGATCCAATCGAACACATAATTGGTATTGGCGAATAATAAATAAACTCACACTTCAGGCTGAAGGAGGCTGAAGAATGGCCGAAGAAGGTATATTTAAAAGTATCTAATTTTTTGTTTACATCCAGCTACTACGTATATCTGAACAATATCATCAAAATGGGCTGAACAAATACTTCTTCGGTCTGTTAATAATAGCTGAACAGTGGCTTTTAACTTTACTGAAGAAGGGTTTATTCAGTGCATACTAAGCTGACTATGAATAGCTGAACTACAGAGGTTCAGATTTCTGTAAAAGCGCTTTACCAGCTCATGTTCAGCCATTTTAAAATAGCTGAACAATGAAATATTTGATGGGCAGAAAAAGCGCTTCTTCAGCCTGTTAGCAGCTAGTAATAAATAGCTGAACAACACTAGATTAAGTAAGCTGAAGAAATGCTTATTCAACTTATGTTCAGTCACATAAGCATATTACTGAACAATATCTACTAAGTTGGCTGAAGAGGCACTTATTCAGTATTTAGTTCAGCTCTATCGATGTTGCTGAATAATGGCATCTACATTGACTGATTCGACGCTTATTCAGCTCATTATTCAGGTCAGTAGCTTAATCAGCGTTTAACACCCTTAACCAACTACTAATCAGCTTATTGTCTGAACAGGCTCAATAAATCAGCGTTTATTTTTACTTGGGAAGGATTACCTTTTAGATAATGCCCTCCAGTGGGAACGGTAATATTAGTATGAAGACATTTTTAATTAATATGGAGTTGTGGACGTATTCGGGAGTTAAGGTCTTAACCGGGTACCAAGCGTTTCAGCTTTGCGTTTAATTTTGAAATTGGATTAAAAATTCCAAAAATAATCATGTTAAATAAATTGTTTTAGATACCTTAAATTAATTAAATCATTAAAAATATGTCTGTTTTTACTGGCTAGCCAGTTCTTTACAGAATATTTGTAACGTGGCAGTTTATTTATATCTTTATTATTATTTGGTAGCATATTGAAGAGTCTTGGTGCAAAATAAGTCGTACATCGTTGTCCAACGGTCTTTGAGCTCATTGTGAGGTATGTACATTTATGTCTAGTAGGGTAATTATGTTGGGGAAAAAGTATATTTATATTTCTTTTAAATATGTTTATGAGAATGTTTTGGCAGTATAACTGTCTCATGTCAAAAAAAGTACTCTCAATAAAAAGCGCAACGCTGGGGTAAAGTACTGGTTTTTTTAAAATAAGCTTTACTATCCATTTTTGTATATTTTCTAACTGTTTCAAATGGCAATCTGCCGCACCACCCCAACCAATAATTCCGTAAGGAAGATGCGACTGTACCAGAGACAGATATAAAGTTTTTAACTGGGTTTCATCTAAAAAGTCGCGTAAATATTTAAATATATGTAGCAGCCCTCTGAGTTTATTGGTAATGTTTTTGACTTGTAGATCCCATTTCAGATGCCTATCTATAATAATACCTAGGTACTTAATTGAACATGCTTCAGGGATTTGAGTGTTTTCATCAACATATATTGGACCAAGACTCGGCAAATTATTTATATAAGATGTAAATGGCAGATACTTTGTTTTTTCCATATTTAACGTTAGTTTATTTAGTTAAAACCATTTTTTAACTGCTTTAAAATCGTCTTCAATTTCCATTTTCAGCGTTTGCCAGTTTCTTGACTTGTAAGTTATGACTGTATCATCTGCGAAACTTATTATTTCTCCTTTTGTATTTAATGTCATCAGGCTGTTAATATATAGGGTAAAGAGAAGAGGTCCAAGTACAGTACCTTGTGGAACGCCATAGATAATTGTTTTTGGTTCACTCAATACTCCATTCATTTCCACATATTGTGTTCTATTGTTTTTATACGATAAATTTTTCCACGTAGTCCATAAAATTTCATCTTTTCCAGTAAACGCTTGTGACACACCGTATCAAAAGCTTTAGAGAGGTCGATAAAGATACAAATTGCGGGTGTTTTCGTATCTAAAGCATTGTATAGTTTAGAGATTAAAGCGTGTATTGCATCCCCTGTCGATTTTTTCTCTCTAAACGCATATTGATTATCATTTAGTAGTTTAAATTTATTTAGAAATTTGGTTATTTTTGTTTTTAGTATTTTTTCATAAACTTTTGAAAAAACTGACAATAGCGATATAGGTCTATAATTTTGGGACAAAGTTTAGTCGCCAGTTTTATATAGTGGCTTAATAATCCCAATTTTGAGGCATTCATTGAAGTTATTTGCAATATCAATAGCGGCTGTTAATTCTTGACCATTTCCTGTTAATTTTTCGATTTTTGTTATGGGTTTTTTCTTTCCACAAATTCTGTTCACATAGTCCCATAAAGCTGAAGAAGAGTTTTTATTTTTGTGTACTAAAGTATTCACATAATTCCTCTTATTTATGTTTATTAAACATTTAATTTTACTTTTGTACCTATTATATCTTCCCTTAATTTCTTTATTTTCAGGTTTTTTAAAATTAATGAGTACAGATTATTTTTTTCCCTAATGGAATTGGCTAGACCTTGAGTCATCCATGGTTTCCTTATCAACTGTTTATTTTTTTTTTCACCAATTTTGTATTTTTATTTATATGATACTTTAATTTATTTACGAAAGAATCGAATGCTTCATTTATATTTTTTAATCTGTGCATGTCTTCCCATTTTTCATTCTGTAAATCGGTTTTTAGTTTAACATAATTTAAATAGCTTTTGTAGTTTAACTTTTGTTCATTTAGAGTTCCTTGATCAGTATGTATAGTTAATCCAATTGGAAAGTGATCCTTTATATCGTTCACAAAAATAAAACTATGCTCTCCTTTTATACTCCTATTTGGTTTATTGAAGAAGTGCTACATGTTTTACTAGCAGGTCTTGTAATTTTATTTATATACGATTCGAAATTGTAGGTGTTTAAATAGTTTTTATAATTTTCAACATGTTCCTCACTACTTAGCAAATCGATATTCATACTATAACATGTGTCTGGTGTTTCTTGTTTTTTTTCTAAATATCTCAGTAGTTCCAAGTTGAACTGATCTGGCGTTAAAAATGAATTTGGTGACCTGTAAATTGCAGTTAAAAAAAGGAAAAAAGGTTATAATCTTTTAAAGAAATATACATTTCAATGCTGTACTACAATCCAATCCTGTATCCTGTAATGTGTAAAACAGATGGTCATTGACTGGTTAACTCAAAAATAAAAATCCAACGTTTTACCTAACGTGTATATTTCAGAAATGCATTTCTCGACCAAACAACCAATTGTCTGAAACAGATAAGTAAAGTATCAAAATGTCACGTAGTCTTCGAGGCCACGAAAGGGGAAAGAAAATTTTAAGAACGATTTGAGATTTAGTTTCTAGAAAATAACTAAAGTGTTCACTTGAGCCAAATAAATCTATTAAAATATAGTGTGTATTGTGGTGCATATCAGGAGTTAAATAGGTGAGTCTATCTCACAGAGTAATTCAGTTTTGCCTGTTATTTGATATTTGAATTTAAAAGATATTTTATCACTTAGAGTATATATATTTGCTAATTATTTTTAATAATAACTTTGTTTAAAGTTCTTTAATATTCAACGTTATTAGGAACATTAATTTGTTGTTGCATTTCCTATTCATCCAATCCTACTGTACTGTGGAGAGTTTGTGCCACTTGCAGTTTAACTCACATACCTATACTCTACTGTGGAGAGTTTGCGCCACTTGCGGTTTGTCCATTCCTGATACAGGGGGACTTCTCACGTCACCCATATCTCCTTCCACCCCCCTGTATTGTGGAGAGCTTGAGCCACTTGCAGTGTAACCTTATTTAGCTGTACTGTGGAGAGTTTGTGCCACTTGCAGTTTAACTCACATACCTATACTCTACTGTGGAGAGTTTGCGCCACTTGCGGTTTGTCCATTCCTGATACAGGGTGACTTCTCACGTCACCTATATCTCCTTCCACCCCCCTGTATTGTGGAGAGCTTGAGCCACTTGCAGTGTAACCTTATTTAGCTGTACTGTGGAGAGTTTGTGCCACTTACAGTAGTTATAATATTGTTTGTGGGGAGTTTGTGCCACATATTCCTTACATGCATTGGGGAGAGTTTTCGCCCCTTGCACCTTTCCTAATAACCCTAAATATTTACTATTAGGCATTTATTTTTGATCTAGTGAAGTTTTAACTTTACTTTAGTACTGATATGCATAATCACAGTTCAAACACATAAGATGCACCTTGTATATTATTAATACTTTTATTAATTTTGGGGATTTCAACTATACTAATCGTTAGTTAAATAATTAATCATTATTTATGGCAAATTGAATACTCAGAGCGTTTTTCTATCTAATTCCAGGTACGTCATCTCGGTTGTTCAATCTACTTGGACCATGTCCACATGGACTGTTCAATTAAATCCAGGCATCACGTCCAGTGTCTTGTAAATAGTTATTTTCAACATTTAGATTTGTTTTATTATCTATATTATAAACAATATAATGTAAGTACACAGTAAGTAATCAAAAGTTAAATTCTAATTAAATATATCAATATGATCACTCATTCTCCTCAAGTCAAGTTTTTCCCTCCTTACAAACGTATCAGCCCTAACAGTCCTAGCCAGACTAAAATATCTTTTTCGGAAACAAACACACTTAACCTATTTTATAAAATAATAATTAACTGTGAATTTCCTTTTGTTATAAGTACCGTTAAGAAATATATTAGCATCAGTTTGCTATACAGTTAAACTGATTAAGAAACAAAGGGCAAAAGGGGTTATTCTACCTACCTTGATTTTGATGAGGGAGCGATTATCGTTTCTAAAAATATTTATCTCAAAAATTGCATTCTTCTAACGGTAAACGAAATACCCAACACCACCTAAACTATCGGGAAGATGTGAAAAAGGGTTCGCAACCCATTTTGTTGATTTTTTTGTGCGTGGGAACGTCTTCTTTTCATTTATAATGGTTTGCTACCTGTCTGTCGTTTGGTTAATTGTATGTTTTTGAGATTTATGATATTCCAAGTAACACCTGTACGACGAAAAGAAAAAGAAAGACGATTATAAAAAAATGTATACTATCAAAAACGTATAAATAATGTGTATAAATGAATTCAAAATATGGACATTTTCACCACCACAGTAGTATAAGGTGGGCCATAATATTAGAAATACATATATACTATATTTGAAAAAGGCAGAGAGCAATAAAACCTTGTAAAATGACCATTCCAAGGGCGTACCTGGTTGTGATTTAAAAAATCTCAATAATTATGAATTTTATATTTAAGTGTAAGACAATTTTTTTTTCTCACCCTGTTATTCTTAAAATAGTTTTCGTTCCAAGTAAAATGAATTAAATCATGGGTATACCCTAATATTTCAGAAATGCATTTCTCGACAAAACAACCAATTGTCTGAAACAGATTAGTAAAGTATCAAAATGTCACGTAGTCTTCGAGGCCACGAAAGGGGAAAGAAAATTTTAAGAACGATTTGAGATTTAGTTTCTAGAAAATAACTAAAGTGTTCACTTGAGCCAAATAAATCTATTAAAATATAGTGTGTATTGTGGTGCATATCAGGAGTTAAATAGGTGAGTCTATCTCACAGAGTAATTCAGTTTTGCCTGTTATTTGATATTTGAATTTAAAAGATATTTTATCACATAGAGTATATATATTTGCTAATTATTTTTAATAATAACTTTGTTTAAAGTTCTTTAATATTCAACGTTATTAAGAACATTAATTTGTTGTTGCATTTCCTATTCATCCAATCCTACTGTACTGTGGAGAGTTTGCGCCACTTGTGGTTTGTCCATTCCTGATACAGGGTGACTTCTCACGTCACCTATATCTCCTTCCACCCCCCCCTGTATTGTGGAGTGCTTGAGCCACTTGCAGTGTAACCTTATTTAGCTGTACTGTGGAGAGTTTGTGCCACTTGCAGTTTAACTCACATACCTATACTGTACTGTGGAGAGTTTGCGCCACTTGCGGTTTGTCCATTCCTGATACAGGGTGACTTCTCACGTCACCCATATCTCCTTCCACCCCCCTGTATTGTGGAGAGCTTGAGCCACTTGCAGTGTAACCTTATTTTGCTGTACTGTGGAGAGTTTGTGCCACTTGCAGTTTAACTCACATACCTATACTGTACTGTGGAGAGTTTGCGCCACTTGCGGTTTGTCCATTCCTGATACAGGATGACTTCTCACGTCACCTATATCTCCTTCCACCCCCCTGTATTGTGGAGAGCTTGAGCCACTTGCAGTGTAACCTTATTGTGCTGTACTGTGGAGAGTTTGTGCCACTTGCAGTTTAACTCACATACCTATACTGTACTGTGGAGAGTTTGCGCCACTTGCGGTTTGTCCATTCCTGATACAGGGTGACTTCTCACGTCACCCATATCTCCTTCCACCCCCCTGTATTGTGGAGAGCTTGAGCCACTTGCAGTGTAACCTTATTTAGCTGTACTGTGGAGAGATTGTGCCACTTGCAGTATATTATTATTTTGCTGTACTGTGGAGAGTTTGTGCCACTTGCAGTATATTATTATTTTGCTGACCTGTGGAGAGTTTGTGCCACTTACAGTAGTTATAATATTGTTTGTGGAGAGTTTGTGCCACATATTCCTTACATGCATTGGGGAGAGTTTGCGCCCCTTGCACTTTTCCTAATAACCCTAAATATTTACTATTAGGCATTTATTTTTGATCAACTGAAGTTTTAACTTTACTTTAGTACTGATATGCATAATCACAGTTCAAACACATAAGATGCACCTTGTATATTATTAATACTTTCATTAATTTTGGGGATTTCAACTATACTAATCGTTAGTTAAATAATTAATTATTATTTATGGCAAATTGAATACTCAGAGTGTTTTTCTATCTAATTCCAGGAACGTCATCTCGGTTGTTCAACCTACTTGGACCATGTCCACATGGACTGTTCAATTAAATCCAGGCATCACGTCCAGTGTCTTGTAAATAGTTATTTTCAACATTTAGATTTGTTTTATTATCTATATTATAAACAATTGAATGTAAGTACACAGTAAGTAATTAAAAGTTTAATTCTAATTAAATATATCAATCTTTACAAATCACTCATTCTCCTCAAGTCAAGTTTTTCCCTCCTTACATAGGCAATATCCCACAATCATGTGAAGTTATTTTTATGAAAAATGGTTCTCACTGAATAATAGCTTATTTGGGTTTCGCCATTATTTCTGAAATTGGAAGAGATAAATTATGGAAAATTCTGCAAGAGATACATTTTAGATGGGAAAAAGTAAACAGAAATTCGCTTTTTATCGAAAAAGATGAAATTGTATATTGGAGACGGAACTATTTTCTATCAATAAGGGATTTTCGCTATGAAAATGGAAAACGACTGATAATTACGTATATTGGAAGTACAGATGGGTACACATAGTTTGTTAGCATTTGAGTCAATTCACGCCGGAGACTATCAAGAATAAATACATACTTGGCATTGAACTAGAGATTTTTGATAAACCCACACCACTCTCCGAAAAGCATTAAATTAAGTAGCTAGCCAGCATCCGAAATAAAATTTAATATCACTGAAAAGATTAACTCGATTCCCTACCTGTTCCAATTGGGGTAACAAGGATAGTATAAAGTAAAAATATAACATGATAACTGTAAGTCCTCCCAACTCTGTAATTGTTTTTGGCAACGCTCCAACCATATGGTTCAAGGTTTCGTAATTCTCCGATTTCTTGTCTCCAGTAGATTGTAGTAGATTGTTCTCTAATTTTTCAAACAATCCGCAATTTTGGAAAATATTGCCATCTGAGTTAGATCCTTTAAAACCTATGTTGGCGTAACTGAAACAGTATTTTTATCGTCAACGACAGCCATAAGTACAATGCTGTTGTATCCCTTGTAATTAAAGTATTCACTGCCTCCATGCGGTGGAGCCTTTATTAAAATATGCTTTCCATCTAGTGCGCCACAGCAATTTGGGAAGTTCCATCTACTCTCAAAGCCACTGGCAATAGATTTCCAGTCATGTGTTGTCGGCACCTGAAACAATATTTTTTTGTTTTAGGAAACAAACGTTTCACAAAACTCAGACAAAGAAGAAGAGGAAATGACACAATGTACAGAGGATGAAACAGTAGTCACGGCGGGACCCAACAATCAAGAAACTCCTAGGGTCACAAAATCGGCATCCCACAGAAAATTTCGAGACAAAAGAAATCGATTAGACAACTTAACCCAGGCAGTACAACAGCTAAAACATGTAAGCGAAAGTTTGACTGAAAATTCAGAACCTTCAATTAATGAGCATGATGCATTTGTAACTTTTGTTGGAGCCTCTTTGAAAAACATGAGCACAAGGGATGCACTTATGGCCCAACATGAAATTCAAGGAATTTTGTTAAAATATAGGCTAAGTGGTGAATCCGCTGACAACAATCAAACTTTTTCATTCCAAAGACCAATAGTTGCTCATAACAGAATTATTTATAGTTCACGCGATTCACCAGAAGCAACTACTTCGCAACATTCTGCTTATTCAAATTATTCTAATCCAAACTATGTTGATAACAGCAACAGCTACGAAGATACGCAATTACCGACGCCAGATCCTCAGGTACAAACTCCAGATCCTCTCGACTCTGCTTTATCGGATGTCCTACTAAACCTACAATTTTTTACCGATTTTTTATAATTATACATAATAAATAAAGTATATAAAAATATGTACTGATAAATTATTTAATTTTACCTTAAGTGAATCTTTCAACACTGTGGAACAAATTTTGAAATTGTGGGCCTGGAAACTCGAAAAAAGTGAGAAAGGCTTTGGTAGCTGTTCCCGGTGGCTAAAAAATTCAGTGTTACTTGAACTTTCACTCTCGCATCTATTGCATCTCTCATTACAGTATCTTTCTTTTGTATTCTATCTTTAACCAAATCCAACAGTTCTTCAAATATCTCAGGCGTCATTCTAAGACATTTTTTTAATTCCAACGCATCCTCTGATGCTAACTCCTTGAGCAGAAGTGAAGTTGCTCCACGTGAATCCCTTCTTTTTAGCCACTCTCTTACCCATACAGTTCTTCTTACTTTCATCTCCTCTTCTATAGCTTCTACCATTTCCGGTAAAAGAGCTTTTGCAACCTCCTTCACACAATTATGAAACATTTTCTTTTTTTTAATAATCATTTTTCTCTCTGTACAAACACAAACCAAACAACACCAGGACAGTTGCAGCACTACTGATACGAACTCTCCTCTCGTGTAAACAGTCCCAAGCTATTAATTGGTAGAGTAGCGAGAAGAGTGGACTTTCCCTAGCTTCTCGCATGGATCAGGGAAATAAAAAAACAAAATTTGTAACGACGGAGGCGAACTCGCCCAATCCAAATCAAAAGGCAAAACTGCCTGGTGCTAAGGCTTCTCAGCAAGCACCAAAACCGAAAAATAAGGTTCTTGTATCTTCCCTAGAGGATGTAGAACTACTTACGGATGAGGAAGTAAAATCCGCTCATCTAGGGGGAGCTTCTAGAACGAAGCTCAAAACAAAATTAGAAAGTGGTCTCGACTACATAGTCGCTAAGAGGCTAGTAATTAAGGAAAACTTTCTAAAAAACCAAAAACCGCAAAAGGCTTCAAAGCAGGTTACAACGAGGGGAATAGGAAGAGAGGCTAATAAAGGCACGAAAGAGGCTGTCGCAAGCACTTCCACGAAACGCCCCCGCTCCAGAAGCACTACTCCGCCACAGCATAACCAGCTGAGAAAGAAACCAAGGCAAGAAGGTGTTTCCTTCAAAGATGCCCTAGCCTCAGTAAAGGTTGCGGTGGTAGACGATGGGTTTCCAACGAACAAATTGAGTCCTGAAAGGCTAACCATAGACCAGGACGCAATCTCCGAGGCCCATGACGAAATCCCCCCTGAGGGACTACAAGTGCGTTTTGCAAAATACACGCACAAACCAGGCTAGTGCAGATCGCACTAGTGCAGACTGGCTGAAAGATGCCATCCCAACCATAAAACCCTGGGAAGGGGCAACCCTCAGGGTATTGGAAGGGGAGGACCTTCCAGAGGCAATATCCTGCACCACCTACATCCCGGATGACAGAGGACAAAGGCCAGAAACGGAGAAAATTCTGCGAAGGCTCAAGGTCGCAAATCACGGGCTCAACACCAATCTATGGACGGTGTTGGGAAAAACTTTATCGAAAAAAGGCCAAACATGGGCTTTCTCGATGGACAGCGAGTCCCTGGAGGAACTTCAAAAAATAGACATGTCCCCCTACTACAACCTAGGGAGAATAAAATTCAGGGTCAAGGGGAGACATAGCCCAAAGCAGGAAAAGAGCTCTGAATAGGGTGTAACTTCTAATCCGGAGATCGCAGAGGTCCAAGAGGAGGAAGCAGACCATCCTCAAGGAGAGAGCCCTCTCAAGAGGCAAGTAGCACAGGAGAGCGGCACACCCATGGATATGGAAGAAGCCTCAGAGAAGGCAAGAGAGTCGTTCAGTTCACAGAACTGAACACAGGGATCAGGGTTCTGCAGGTGAACCTCCATCATGCTAAGGCGGCCAGCGCTATTGTTTGTAGGAGGTTCGACAAAGAGGAATTAGATTTAGCTCTCCGGCAGGAACCCTGGCTACACGGAGGCTGGATTGCAGGCCTTCAAATCAATCAAGGTAAGGTACTATACAAAGAAGGCATGAAAAGACCTCGAGCATGTATAGTATATAGCAATAGAGTTAACTGTGTACTAATTCCGGTGCTTTTCACCGCTGATATTGTTACAGCTATCCTGACCACGCCAACGGAGGAAGGATCCAAGAGCTGGCTAGTATGCTCAGCGTATATCCCAGGCGAGGAGGTTTGCCCACCACCGCAAATAGGCGAAGTAATCGCATACGCGGTCAAGTAAAACCTCCAACTGATTCTTGAATGCGACGCAGGGAAATTTCCGAAGAAATTAGGTTATTGTCATAGCAACATGTCAAAATGCAAGCATCTGATTGGCTAAAATTAACTAGTATAAAATTTTCATATAAATAAACACAAAACTGACAAATGTTGTCAGATACATCAAAATAGATGTGTGAAACGCGCGGCAATCTGACCAACCACTAGACAGCAGAAATGCCAACTTAAATTCAAATCGCTCCTCTTAGATTGAAAACAAAGTATAGTAAATGTTACTTACATCCCTTATAGTATAAATAAGTAACAGTGCCCAACTAATACACACTAGTACACAAATTTACCAAAACCAATTAACTTTTGTTCTCGATTTATATTTAAATCAGTAAAAAATGCTATTTCCATCCATCTTTCTGAAGGTTGTCCGTGATCAGCAAACAGCATCGCTCGGGATGACGTCACTTGGAAACGCTCTATTAAGACAAGACCAATGATCAACTATTATTACAGAAACAACAACGTGTCTTCCCTGAATCAGTTGCTAGCAGCACTCCCGTTTTGATGCCTGCTTTGGGCATTTCACAACCATTGCTGATTTCTGGAATTTGTTGTTTTCTTTGTATTTATAGCTTAACCGTTCACATTTGACGCTGACGAAAGCTAACTGTCACTCGATACAATGCAAAATCTGAAAAGTCGTTAATAAGTTACTAGATTTTCTCAGTGTTGCCATGTACGCAATGCGTTAAGTGGTTCTTAACTAAGCAATGCTTCAGCTGCAATAGTTAGAAGTTCCATATTTACCATATATTCAGGAATATATATTTTTATCCTCTCATCCAGATTTTTATGTCCTCCTAACGCCGAGACGTAGTACCAGGTTTTTCCATTTTTCTGGAATCATAACTCGCGTTTTCCGTGACTATAACTAATCCATCTGGAATCATATGTCCGAAATATTCTTCGAAAACATCGACACCATTCATGTCCTCGTGACAGTCAGTTGGATATGAAAAGTGGACGCAATCCACAAACCATCTTCGCTGCCAATATGTCTTTTTCTATTCCTGATTTTGTGTTTCTTCCAGTTGAATATATATCCAAATTTGATTGCCGATCAATAAAAATGTTCTTGTCGACTCACATTTCCTTAACAATGTAAGGTTGGTCCATGAACAAACCCCAATAAAAAAAATGTGACAGTTACATTATATCAGCTTTTTAAAAGATAAATTATTGAAGAATATCAGCACAAATTCTCTGGAGCTGACATTAAAATCTAGATTCATTTATTCCTTCATCACATATGCCATCTTATATAATTTGAAGAGATGTAATGATCATAATTTTCCATGGCTTTTTAATACTGGGCGATCCATGACTAAAGTCGGAAGCGTATAGGTTAAACAAAATAATGTTAGTACGGAATATCAACTTTTTTATTCCAGGCCCTCGTTTCCGAGCTCTAGTCCTCCAAAATTGGGATTCTCTATTTGTTTTTCATTGATCGAATAAAGAAGAGTTCATAACTGCTCTAACAACCATAGTTACTGAACTGATCATTTCAGTTTAGTATTTCAGAATAGAACAGCGGCGAAAGTACGTCTCGAAATACGAACGCTGGTGTCGGTGACGGTGACGAGCAACCAGAAGTCCAGGTTACTTTTTATTCTGTGTCAGCAAGATTCAAATACATTCTTTACTAATTCTAATAAGGAGAACAAAATTCGCGGAAATTTTTCCGATAGTGGGCGCTGCAGTACATGTCAAAGCTGTCAGTGGAATGGGGAAAACAATAAACACATCCATTTCTGTTTGTCTCAGTCCATTTGATCCAATTTAAATTTTTATATATATTGGCAACAGAAATCGGCCGATGGTGGAAGGCGAATAGGCATTCAAAGCATTAAATAACACTGAACATCAAAATATTTTATTGAAATGAGTGAAATTGCCTTTATAATGCCTGCTACACACTGACATGTATTTGAAAATAGGTTTCCCAATTTTTAAAATGTTTTGCCACACTTTGCATAATTTTAGATCTGTTAGGAAGCTATTTGCATCTTTATGCTGATTACATTGCGGCTCAGAGTAATATACCTACCTCTTGCACTTGCTGGTCATTATTAGAGTCTAAATAAGTATTCTTATAGGTACACCAAACTCTTCTAGAAATCAAGAAAACGATATTAATACTTTGCTCACTATACACGTACTCTAATGACGATTTGGTTTGTTTTCCCTATTCCAAGGTTATAAAATTTTGACGGTAGGTGTCGTGCCCTTTGCTCGTTTTCACGAATAATGGGCAAATTAGGTGACCACAGTGAACTATCAGTTCCGAATAGCAAATTTATAGTTTTCATAAGTGAAATAGCAAAAAAATTACTAAAAACTACCTCTGCTAGTGGAATCTGCTGTTGCTATTCTTGTTTTGAAAAGAAATAATTAATTCAGATGTTGACTTGAAACAAAGGGTTAGGAATTTATGTGAATCATTCATTCATATATTTGGGTTGTGCTCATCAGCCCAGGCACTTGAACTGAATCTTTGTACCAATTCCCATGTTATCTACTTCCATTCCAGAAGCTTCGTGTCTTCTATAAAGGCCACTAGTTTGACTAGAGGGATTTTCAGTAGTTGTGATGGTTGTATAAATTCCTCTCCAAAGTGCTTCCGTCTAAGTTCTTGTAAGTCCTCACAGAAGCATAGTATGTGGGTAGGTGTTTCATCATCAAGTTCACATTTTCTGCACATAGGTTCACTAACTTTGCCCATTTTGTACAGATGTTTCCTCAAGGTGCAGTGTCCAGTCACCAGGTCGGTAACTGTCTTCAAATGTCTCTTACCCAGTTTCAGTAGCCTGGTTGAGAGTTCCTTGTCTACCTTGTTCAGTAAACTCTTGGTATGAAGGTGCCCTTGTGTCACCCTCCATTTGAATTGGTGTTCCCTATCTAGCCAGTTCCCGATTTCCCCTCTTATGCAATCTTTTGTGATTCCACAAAACGGTTCCGGACCTATGAAGTCTCCTTTAGAGCCTTCTTTAGCTAACTGGTCCGCCATTTCATTACCTGCAATCCCCTCATGTGCCGGCACCCATATTAGAGACACTTTGTTGTCTCTTGCCAGCCTGTTGAGGGATTCTTTGCAGTTTTTCACCAGTCTAGACTTAGTTGTTGGATTACTGATAGCCTTAAGCAGAGCCTGGCTGTCAGTGAGTATTTCAATTTTTTGTCCGGTATATCCTCTTCTGATGTTTTCATCAATACAGGCTATAGCGGCAATCGTCTCTGCTTGAAACACAGTCGTATATCGACCAAGGCTAAAGAACATTCTCTTTCTAGGTCCTTTTATACCAGCCCCAGTGCCATGGTTTGTTTTGGAGCCATCGGTGAACCAGATGATTTCTCCAGAATTACCTGGGTGTATCACCTGTTCCCTAGATGGGATGATGATATTCACTCGCTCAGTGAATATATTCTCTGGTGTCATGCTATCAAAACTCATGTGAAATATGGGTTCATCTAGTAATGTCCCAGTTGTATCAGTGTGACCTTCTCGAACATTGTTCGGGGACCATAAGTCTCCCGATTTCAGCCTAAGAATTGCCATCATTGCCTCCGCCCTTATAAAAAGTTCTAGAGGAGGAAGTCCAATAAGGGCTTCCATTGATGCCGTCCCCGTGCTGTTCATTGCCCCGGTAATACCAAGAAGAGCTTGTCTTTGGATTGCAGTTAACATATTAACTGCAGAGGTCACTTCTGTCCTCCTCCACCAGACTATTGTTCCATAGGTGATCGTTGGCCTTATCACATTTGTGTATAGCCAGTGAACCACCTCAGGTCGTATTCCCCAGGTTTTGCCCATAACTCTTCTGTATTGCCAGAAAAGCCTAGTCGCTCTGGTAGTAATTTTTTCCAGGTGTGCCTTCCAATTCAGTTTGGAATCAAGGGTCACTCCCAGATATTTAACTTCTTTGGATATTTCTAGTTCTTCTCCGAACAACAGTACTCTACCCTGCGGGAGAACTCTTCTATTCGTGAAAGCAACTAGTTTGGTTTTTTTTGGATTAACTGAAAGGGCCTCTGTAAGGCACCATTCCTCCATAATTCGCAGTGATTCCTGTAGGACATTCATAACCACCTCCGGAAATTTTCCATTGGTGACAATCACTATGTCGTCCGCAAAACCCTGCGTCCATTCAACCTACAGATCAAGTGAATCATTTAATCTGTTCAATCGAAAGGTACTTGTTTGTTTGGTTAATGGATTCAAAAATTGTTTAAGAGAATTTTAAAAATTGTCCATTTACTATATATATGATGTACATTTATCTATTTTTGAAATTTGTTTCATAACGAATGCGTTGTTCTAATTAGAGTAACCTGGATAGTGGTCTGTTGGTAATATATTTCTTAACGGTTTCAACATTCGCATTATATAATTAAGTTTTTAGATGAAATAATTCAATTATATATATATATATATATATATGTGGAAAATTTTACCAATTTTATTAATTAGTTATACTTCAGTTTTCGATCGATTGGTTTTTTACATATATTAAGTTTATGGTAATTATGATTGGCAACTTATTTGCATATTTTCAATAGATTGGAGTGTGGAGAATTAATTTGATGGTCATATAAAATTAATAGTACTTATAGTGAAAAGAAAAAAGGCTAAAGATAAAATTTTATCGAGAGTAGAATAATTTGCATTTTTTTAAATACGAAATTAAATACATTAACTAATGGTAAACGACAAAAAAATTATTGCAGTAGTTGAAAAAAGAAAATTTTAAAAATCTATTTAAATGACATAATATTCTAATAGAAGATGTGGATATAAAATAATTCGAAAAAGATTTCCATGGCTACTGACCAAAAATCACCAGACAAATCTACCTCTGTATATTAGGGAGCTCTGTCTGGAATCTTTGGATATCCGACAATACCTCCAGCTGACAGGTATCACATAAATACAGTCGATTTGTATTGGATGATTGATGCGAATGGAATAACCTCAGAGAGTAAATTAAGTTATCCAGGTACCTTTTCCTGGTAAAGGAAACAATTGCAGTTTTGCTGAGGTTAACAGGCAACTGTTTTGTGGTACAAACGTTCTTTTGTGGATGATAGATGATACCTAACCTAAAGAGGTCCTTGCCAAGATGACATCGTCTTCTGCATAAGCAGCTCTACTCTTCTCATATCGAGGATAATGAGTAAATTGTTCAACAGAAAAAACCACAAGAGGAAAAATAGTACCTTGGCTTGCGCGCAGCCCCCGGGAGAACTTGAGCAAATGCATACATTTTAAATTGAATCAACGGAGATGTGCTGTACTATTGAAAGTGGAAAACAGTAAAGATGGAAAATGCGAGAATAAAATACGATTCATAATAAATATTGGAAATGATCGCCTCCACTCAAAATACATGAACGTAGTCTACGTTTCATCGATCGTCAAACACGCTCAAATATTTAAGGCGTATTTCTTATAGTATTCGGATACGATTCTTCAAATCGTTGATATGAAGTATCGGTGTATTCTAAACTAATGACTGAAGGTAACCCCATAACCAGAAATCACATGGATTTAATTCTAGGGATGGAGGAGGCCAATGTTATGGCCCTCCTTGACCATTCCAACGGTTCAGATCCATTGCCGAGAAATCTGACTTAAATGTACTGAAGTCCTATCGTGCATGAAGTACATGTTTTGTCTAATATTGAGTCGTCAAGGGAAAAATTTTGGAAAAAACTGGTGTAAGAAATTATATTTAATGGCTGAGGCAAAAAATGTGGCCCAATTAAGTAATCCCCTATAATTAAAATCCACACATTAACTGAAAAAACATTTTTAAAACGGTGCTCCAGAAGTATCTGAGCCATTTTAACTGCAAAAATCTCAGAACTCAGAAACGATAGGGAGGTGCGGTTTTCGATGAACAATTTCTTTTTATATAAAGTTTTTTCAGTATAAATGTTTAATTAGTGAAATCTTATATAGGGTGTTTTAAAAAAAATGTATTTTTTAAATGCAATTATCGTCTATTTCTTTAATGGAATACCCTATATATTTTTATTCTATTTGAAAGCTTAACTCTTTCCCGTTCCGAAAATGTATAATTTGTTGAAGTTTAGATGAAAAATGAGTTATTTGGTTTTTAATGATGATTGTTTATTAGATAAAGTTTTAAACAAAAATCAATTACAAAATTTACTGGTTAACAGAACTAATGCCAACGTTTAAAAAAAATGTTTTTGAAAGAAGGACGACTTAAAATGGGTCAGAAACTTCTGGGACACCCGGTATTATGCGGGTTTTCATCTGCCCATACGTGATTATTATCAAAATTTGTCTTATGTTAATCTGCAAACAATATTATGTTTTTTAGAAATTGAGGAATTCGTTGTATTTCATCTGTCATCCAATCACAAAATGTAACTTATGAGGAAAATCTCGAGGTAAAAGAGCTTGAACACGTTGGATGTGGTAATCAAATTTAATGGTGCTGTTATGGTTTTATCTCCATTTAAAAAATTATATTTTGAAAATTTCCTTAAACCCGCCTTTTAGATTTTGACGTCACTAGTTTAAATTGAAGTTAGTCACATATTTTGACATGGAACAAAATAATCAGAAGAGAGTATAGTCACCAAAAAGAAGAAGTTTAGGTTAGAGTGACAGTGAGTTGTTTTGTTGTTTGCATTCGCATGTGGTTTCATCTTGTTTCAAATTTTTGATTAGTTCGTGTTTTATTAATAAAATTCCAAGTCATCTCTGAACTCATAACTGAAAAAGATGTATAAATTGATAAATATTTGAGAAGATTATCAATAGAGTTATTAATTATTTTCTGTTATTATGTATTTCACTTACATTAAAATGGTCTTCACAACAAAAATAATTTGTTAAAGTTTGTACACAAAAGACCTTCTAATAGCTGCAAACCAACTCTTTCTTCTCTCATCTGTTTTCGGTACAGTAATGAATTTGTAAATAATGCTTTAAATTAAAATTGAACAAGGTAAACAGAGTGATAAATGTCAGGTCAGATGTCAACATTTTTGTCCTGTCAAACTCAAACTTCCCAAATGAATGAGAAAGAAGAAGCAGAAATATGGAACAGCAAAGGAAGACTATAGACAACTTCACATTTAAACTAGTGACCTAACTGCATTATAGGTTGCATAATTTCAGTAAATTTTTGTTTTCATTTGTTTCTTTTAATTTAAAATAATTTTATTTTCGAATATCCCATTTGTCACTTATTAATATTACCTACTAAAACATGTGGTCAAAATTTGATGTTGAACACCCTACTGCTGCTCTTTTAAAACTCGCCACTCGCCACTCAGATGTGTTGCTGATTTTTCCAGTGCTTGTTTCTGGGTGTTGATCAATTTCATCCAGAAAATCTTGTTCTACCCTTACATTTCTAACAGTCCGGGAACGACCAGTATTTCTTCCAGTATCCGATAAGCGTTCTTAAATTCGTGCAAATAAAGAATGATGAGGCACTCGTCGTCGTCATATTTTTCAGCATAAAGACGCCAAATGCTAAACGGTTTATACGGCCTGGCTCTCTCCAAACACGTACTCGTCTTGAGTCTGGATAAATACCAAATCGAGATTTATCACTGTATAGCACATTAGCCCAATTGGCGTTTGTCCATAAAATGTGTTCTTGTGTCCACAATAAGCGAGCTCCTTGATTTCCTCGCGTTACTGGAGGAACTCTGAAAGGGCGTCTAGCATGTATCAGTCGACACTTCCGCTTGGGGAACCTCTTGGAGTTTAATTTGAAGCTGACGAGCAGTAACATTCGATTTCTTCTAGCAGTCAACTGCAAAAAACGGTTTTGTCTCGGGGTATTGCTTCGACCACGACCCCTATGTATTTGTCTAACAGCATCTATTTGGCGCATCCCAGCTTCAAACAGACCTTATATATCATTTCGTCGCGAGTTAAATGCCACCTTTTCATAATTGCTAATACTATATACGCGTTTCATAATCTGTAAACTCCATTGACAACAATTAACAACCAGAAATTCGTATTCAATACTAACAAAGCAGCTGCGCATTAGATATCACATACAAAATAATACCAAAAAATATAGTGATAACGAACAGTACAGGAAAAAAATTAAAAACAATTTCGCTATAGCCACCAACTATGAACGGTAGGTGAAAAATTCATAAGACCTAAATTGTAGAGCGTAAGCAAAGCAACAAAAAAGTATCTGAACACAATCTTTTTATCATGAGGTAGAACCGAGCTATCGAGAAAAAACCAAATTTAACCCTTTTTCAAGATAGCGGCGAAAGTTCATAGGAAATCTTGGTCAACAATTTGAATTTAGGTTTTGTGAGCCCTTCTTGGTTCACTTGCAATTATATGCCTTTTTTTTTCGACGTAGCCGAGTGGCTTATTCTTTGTTTGCTCCTACTTCCCCATAGCATCTAGTACAGCACCATTGTACTATGCATCAGATTGTACAAGTTCTTAACTGCCTAGACAGTGTTGAGCGTCGCCTTGCGGTTGGCCAAATAGTACTTCACAAGAACAGAGTATATTTATGTGCATGTAAGATCTCCGTTGTACAATTTTTATTTATTCACGTGTTCCTTCACTGGTGCATGACCAGTCACGTATGTATGTATGTATATTGGGGTTACATTAATTTACTGAGACCTTGAAGACTTATCGCGAGCCTTTCTTCTACTTAGTTCCTGATGAAAGTATCAAAGACCATTAGTTCCTTTATACCTATTTCCCGAAGGAATTTTAGGATATCTGCAAGATTTAGTTAAGGTAAGTATCCCTCTTGTATCCAGTAGTCTCCTAGGTATTGTGCCCTAGGATTCTGTATTGCTATGCAATCCTCAAATATGTGGATGGAGGTTTCTTCTTCCATTCCACTATACCTTCTTCTTGATCCACTATTTTGAGTTTTTTAAGGTGCCCATTTAGGCGACAGTGTCTCGTTTGGACACCTGTTAAACCTCTAAGTGCAGTTTTATTCTGGCTTAGACATTCATTTCTTCTCACCTGGTTGTATTCTCCCAGAAGTATATCTGATTGTTTAAGCCCCACTAGGTCTTTCCAAACAACAGATGTTTTCCTCTTCTCGGCATTGCCTACTTCTTCCAATTCTACATTGCAGCTGATACCGCTAAAATGTTCCGGCCCCCAAAAGCATGTTTCAGTTCCCCTCTTTGCTAGTTCATCTGCTATTTCATTTCCTTCTATCGACCAAAATCTACCACAGATATCTTTCGTACCAAGACGTTCTGGAAAATGCCGAAAATCTACCACGAAAGTAGATTTCTACCATGTATGGTCACACTGATGCCAAATCCAGTCGTGACCCCGGTCGGCGCCGCGTCGTGCCGTTCAGGGCAAGTGAGCGACAAGACAACCTTAAGACCTTGTCGGTTGTATAGTTGCGGGAAAGAAATGAAAAATAGTAATCAGAATGGAGAATAAATTATATTGCAAGAAACGAATAAATAGAACAAATCGGGTAAGAAGGAGCTTATGATCTATGAAACCCGAACAGAATGTGTCGAATATCCAAAGACAAAGTGGAAGGAGATTTGATAAAAAGTATTGTTCTGTTTTGGAGTAGCAACTGCGTCATGAAATCGGCGTATTAAGAAATTTTGTAGAAATTTGAAGAAAGTGACTAACGAGCAACTAAAATTAGCAGAATAAAAAGTTTCAAGATGAAAAACGTAACAAGCGGAATTATTGCATGATGGCCTACGCCCATTAACCATTTTCATAATTTTCCACAAATACCGTAAAATATCAGCAATTTTGTGTTTCTGATGATTCCAACATTCATCATTTTTACCATAAAAAAATGTTTCTTCCACATCTATAAATATAACAATAAAAACAAGCTATATAAAATCGAAATGACACTCAACTAGGGGCAAAACGTTAGCCGTGTTTTTCATTGTCTGACTGAATTCTTTGTTTAAGAAACAGGTGGACCTTCAGGTTGATAATCTGGCAGACTGAAATTAAATAATTGTTTATGGCCCTAAAAAGTATTCTTTTTTGAATATTAGAATGCAAAAAAGTGTTTAATTTTTAAATGCGAAGATTTTGTTCAACTGTGATACGAAATACTCCAACCACATACAGGGTGTTTTTAACTTCATTCATGCAAAAAATTCAGTAGGTGATAAAATTATCATAAAATTTCCTTAGTCCGAGATATCAGCCCTAAAAGGTGCTCAGTAGAATTGATTTTTTTCTTCAAATTCAAGAAAAGATGGAAACTTTAAAATTTTTTAATTTCGCAATAATTAACCACCGATATTTTTTCAACAATCCTGTTACATTATAAGGGGGTGAAATTATCAACCATCACTTTATTTAATATAAAATTGAGTTTTGAAAAATAAAAATATTATTTAAAATCTCTGTTGTCTTGAAAAACTTTTTCTACTCTGAAGTTTTTTCCTAGAACTAATAGATTCGGAGCAAAAAAGTATCCTTGTTTTTAGGCTAAACAATAGAGCATGCAAATTTAGTAAATTTGACAAAAAGCCTAGTAGAAAACGTATGATACCATCATATGAAGGACATCACGTAGTATAATTTTGATATGTTTTGGACACGCAAATGTTTTTCAGTAATTTGTTATAAACATTTATAACGAAAAAAACCACCCTCTTTTGGTTTTTTTCATATAACGTAAAAATTACTAAAGCAATCTCAATAGTAATTATGGATAAATCGTAGGTAAGGTAATTAAAATACGAACAAAATGAGGGGTCGAGCGAGTTAATCGGATAATTGGGAACCGAGAAAATTTGGAAAAACCGAAAAAATTTTCATTATTTTGAAAATTCATATTTTTGCCATTTTTCAATTATAAGAGCTGAAACTTGGTAGAAAGGAAGTTCTTCATATGCACTTTGTAAAGGTAAATGTGTGCTTTTAGTTGGGCGCCAATTTGTAAAGGTAAATGTCTGTTCCTCACAGGGCACCAGCTCAAAGGGCTCCGGCTAGAGACTCCTCTCAAGGGTGATTCGACCCCAAGTTTATGTCACACAAGGATAACAGAAGGGTTGTAAAAGTTGAGGGCGCCACCACCTTTTTGACGATAGAAAGGGCTAAGAAAAAACTAAGGCGGAAAAGGTAGAAACGCCTTGTGAAATTTAAATAAGTTAATAATAAAAAAGTTACTAAAAATCACCCCGGGCGATATCTCCCTCAACTTTTATAGTTGAGGATTTTAATAAAAAAAAAGAATTAAAAACAAATTTACAGTTTATTCTGCCACAGGAAATGAACAACGGAATTTACTAAAGGAATTTGTACTTTTATAGGTACTTAGCTTAGATGAAGTGGTTTCCTGGAGAAGAAGTCAGGTCTTGATCTGAACTGATGTGTTCTGTTCTAGGGCGGTATTTTGGGGTTCTATCCTTGGCTTTATATCCTCGGGTTGTATCCTAGGCTATATTCTTGGGTTATATCCTAGCCTAGGGTTATATTCTTGGGTTTATATCCTCGGCGTTATATTCTAGCCTAGGGGCTGTGCTTACCTAGAAGTACAGGTGGATCAGGGATATGTAGGAACTTGAATGTAATGGCACATTATGTTGGTCAGCTTTCAAATATTTTCAATGAATCGATTCTTAGGGCTCGATTTTTTAGTATCGTATAATTTCGTATCTTTTTGTTTCCCCAATCGTATAATTTCACATTTTGGTGTTGGCAACACTGCCAGCGGCGTAACCAGTCATTTTCGACGGCGTTCTTGGGCGTTTTTGGCCAACTTCGCATTATTTTATTACAAATCGAAAATACTTATACGTTTTGTTGCTCTACATCTACACTGATGGCATATGATGGCATCATACGTTTTCTACTAGGATTTTTTACAAAAATTACTATACTTGCATGGGATACTTTTTCACTCCGAATCTATTAGTTCTAGGAAAAAACTTCAGAGTAGAAAAAGTTTTTCAAGACAACAGAGATTTTAAATAATATTTTTATTTTTCGAAACTCAATTTTATATTAAATAAAGTGATGGTTGATAATTTTCACCCCCTTATAATGTAACAGGAATGTTGAAAAAATATCGGTGGTTAATTATTGCGAGTGCACCGAAATTTAAAATTTTTAAAGTTTCCATCTTTTCTTGAATTTGAGGAAAAAAATCAAAACTCAATTCTACTGAGCACCTTTTAGAAGGGAAGTGGGCTGAGGAAATTTTATCATAATTTTATCACCTACTGAATTTTTTGCATGAATGAATTTTAAAACACCCTGTATGTGGTTGGAATATTTCCTATCACAGTTGAACAAAATCTTCGCATTTAAAAATTAAACACTTTTTTGCATTCTAATATTCAAAAAAGAATAATTTGTAGGGCCATAAACAATTATTTAATTTTAGTCTGCCAGATTATAACCTGAAGGTCCACCTGTTTCTTAAACAAAGAATTCAGTCAGACAATGAAAAACACGCCTAACGTTTTGCCCCTAGTTGAGTGTCATTTCGATTTTATATAGCTTGTTTTTATTGTTAAATTTATAGATGTGGAAGAAACATTTTTTTATGGTAAAAATGATGAATGTTGGAATCATCAGAAACACAAAATTGCTGATATTTTACGGTATTTGTGGAAAATTATGAAAATGGTTAATGGACGTAGGCCATCATGCAATTCCGCTTGTTACGTTTTTCATCTTGAAACTTTTTATTCTGCTAATTTTAGTTTAGTTGCTCGTTAGTCACTTTCTTCAAATTTCTACAAAATTTCTTAATACGCCGTTTTCATGTCGCAGTAGCTGCTCCAAAACAGAACAATACTTTTTATCAAATCTCCTTCCACTTTGCCTTTGGATATTCGACACATTCTGTTCGGGTTTCATAGATCATAAGCTCCTTCTTACCCGATTTGTTCTATTTATTCGTTTCTTCCAATATAATTTATTCTCCATTCTGATTACTTTTTTTCATTTTTTTCCCGGCAAGGTCTTAAGGTTGTCGCTCACTGGCATCGCCCACAGTTGGTGTCTTTCTGCGAAACAAGATGCTCGACAACAGCGACAGTAGCAGTTCAGACGAAGCCTTATTATTGACCGAAGGAGCTGGAAACAGAAAGGGTTCGAAGGTATTATTAATCAAAAGCGGGAAGAGGCTGGAGAACTCCACAATTTTGAATTTATTCAAAAATTTGAAATTGGTTTGGATTGCATGTTTCAAACTCCAAAATCGCCAGCGCTCCCGATGATTAGCAGTGCAGCCACCGGATGACGGTCCACCCACTAGAGAGAGAGATACGCTTTATTGTCTTGAAAATTTTACAATTTTATGGACAAAGCGATACATCTTGAAACATCAAAAAAATATAAATGGTAATTATACCAATACATAAATAATAATAAAAAAATGTATACAAAGATTTAATATGTTATAATACTGTTACGAAGTCACCTTGTCACTCAACTATACATTTTGGCGAATGCGCTTTTTTTCGAGAACATTCTAGGACGATCGTTTTGTTTACGCATATGACGAGCGTGTGAAATCCAATAATTTTCCAGAATTGATAAAGACTAAACATACGCGAGTTTTTGAGTGAGTTGACAGTTAGTAAGAAGATAGTTAACGGACATTACAGACTTAGTTCACAAACAGTTTACAGAAGTTCTTAGTAATCATACAGTGAATGAAATAGTGAAGATAAATAGTGTATTATTCAAGTGGTGAAAATAAATTGGAACTATTATACCGAGTGTATATATTACATATTAGTAGACATTAAGTAAAGTGTGTATATAAATTAGTTTAATACAGTGTGTGTTTCTATAAATAAATCAATAGTAATTAGCCAAAGTAGTGTGTATAATTTTATCCCACCCGTAAAAACTATTTAAATAAATAACAAAAACATTACAATACAATATTATAATATCGTATATTTTACTAAACACTGAATTATGCCACATTGTGGAATTCTGCTGAGTAATAAGGTCTTCCGTCCTACTACTTAAACCATATACAGGGTGGCCGGACAAAAACGAAGCAGAGCCATTATCAGGAACTGAGTCAAATCCATTTAAAATATTGAAGGTCCCGTCATTTCAATAAAATTTTATAATTAAAAATGATAAAACATTTGTCTCTGATTCATAAACTAATGCTTTGGACTATAAGTATTATACATTTTTGTAATCGTCTATTATTGTGGAATTCAAAAATGTATGGAAAAATATGTTTTTCTATTTAAAATAATAACAATGATGTTATGTGGTGACGTCATTCGTACATTCAATGAGGGAGTACGATGCGCAATTGAAAATAAAAATTGACCTGTGCAAGCATTTTGATATTATAGCTTTAGACAGGAAAATATTGAATTTATTCCAACCTAAACGTCCTCACTGTATATATTTCCATAAGACTTTAACTTCATACAAATTGGAACTTTTTCTTTAAGATCTCCATAGTGTGCCTGAAGTATGTACTATACGCACGATAATAGAAATAGTTATTTATTGTATAAGTGTATTAGATAGTGTTTTATCCAAGCAAGAAAGTTTAATCTTCTTAACTGGATAAAACGCAACTAAAACACGAATGCAATGTAACGTTTTATCCACAATCACAGTCATTTAGAATCAGATTTTATCAAAAAGTGTTTTGCCATTTCGCTCTGACAGCAGCTGTAACGTCAAAAATTATTGAAATTAATTTTAAAAAATTTGGGAATGGTTGCTATTTAGTTTCATATAACATAACATATAACATATAACATATAACATATAACATATAACATATAACATATAACATATAACATATAACATATAACATATAACATATAACATATAACATATAACATATAACATAACATATAACATATAACATAACATATAACATATAACATATAACATATAACATAACATATAACATATAACATATAACATATAACATATAACATATAACATAACATATAACATATAACATATAACATATAACATATAACATATAACATAACATATAACATATAACATATAACATATAACATATAACATATAACATATAACATATAACATATAACATATAACATATAACATAACATAACATATAACATATAACATATAACATAACATATAACATAACATAACATAACATATAACATATAACATATAACATATAACATAACATATAACATATAACATATAACATATAACATATAACATATAACATATAACATATAACATATAACATATAACATATAACATATAACATAACATATAACATAACATATAACATATAACATATAACATATAACATATAACATATAACATATAACATATAACATATAACATATAACATAACATATAACATAACATATAACATATAACATATAACATATAACATATAACATATAACATAACATATAACATAACATATAACATAACATATAACATATAACATAACATATAACATATAACATATAACATATAACATATAACATATAACATATAACATATAACATATAACATATAACATATAACATATAACATATAACATATAACATATAACATATAACATATAACATATAACATATAACATATAACATATAACATATAACTTGTGCGTCTCAGGGTTGTCTCTGTTAGTTTCGATTGTTTATCGACTCCATCTGTGAAAATTTTTGAAGTTTGTGAAAAAAGCAAGAAATAGATTTTGTTCCTGAGATAATCCTTCATGAAGCTGTGAAGAAGCAACTCTCCAATTATTGCCTGTGAAGTCCATGGAACATTATGAAAAGGTATTTTCCGCTTTTAATGAATGGAAAGACAAGCGTAATGACAATAAATGAGGCAGTTCAGCTATAGTATTTCTTAAATTTGAAGAAAAAGTATGCAATTTCATCCATGTGGTCGAAGTACTCGATGCTGAAGACCAGCATAAAGGCCCATAAAAACATAGATTTTGGAAAATATAGTAAGCCCACTGCCTATCGGAAGAGTGAGTCGAAAGGGTACAAGGCAAAGAAAGCTGCGGTATTGGAAAGATCACAAGTGGAAGAATTCTTGATAAGAGCTTGCGATAAAGAATATTTGATAATTAGGGTAATATCTCTCAACCCTTTAGACATTGTAGATAATAAACTTTGAAATATTTTAGGTTTCGTTAATAATGGGGGTGCCTGTCGTTGTTGTGAATTGACGAATTTGATGTATATGTTATCGTCCGAGAGTTAATCCCGGACTGAAATGTGACTGTACTGATGAGGCGCAATACGCCGAAACCGGTCTACAAGTTATGTTATCCCTTCTAGTTGCAAACCAGAATGGTTGGTTTAAATCTTGTAGATTTACCAACCCCGTTTGACTTCGAAATGTAATTCAATGTCTGTCGGGGCATGTAGCCCGGGAAGTAGTTGCTTCTTCTTCGTTGAACGGTCACTGTTTTTGGAAAAATTATTTTTCAAAACTTTGTCAAAGCGTTAGAATAATATATTTTTATTCTTCGACATCTATTGTTAAAACGCTTTACTAAATACGACAATTTTACAGGAAACTGTAATAATTCAACATAATAATGAATCCTCTTTTTTCCAGGAACTGAATTGATACAGAATTTCTGTTCTGCAATTTCTTCGTTCGGTAGGTCGGGAGAATCGTCTTTTGGCAGTGAAAAATCTGAACCCGTTTCTGAAGCAGACGAGTAGTCCGATTCACTCAGCTCTGAGTTGGATGATTCCGGGAAAACTTTTTTCTTTGCTGCTTCTCGTTTGGTTTTTAATGTAGCTTTTGCTTTCAATTTTTTTTGTCGCTCAAGGTAAGCTCTTCCAATCTCGTCTTTTTCCGGTGTGTCCGTAAGAACACGGCATGAACCTTTTTTTCTATTTTGTCTTCCTTTGCAAGGAGCAGCTTTTGGCAGTGGACGAATTTCAGCGGGAGATCGATAAAAACTTGAGGTTGAGAGCTGTTGAGATATTTGTTGGGAAAGCGAGTTGTCTATTGTATCAGTTGAGTTGAAGGATATCCTGAAGTATTTGTTCGAACAGCGAAATATTCGTTGCGGTATCTGATGCTTCAGGATTTGAAGCTTCTTGTCGAGAAGACTCATTTGGATGTGGCGGCATTGTAAGCATCACTATCCCGTTTTCTTTGGCCAAAGTAACAGCTTCATATGACACATTAGTTTCATAGATTGTCAAGAATCAGTAACTTTTTTTCATCAAGAGATGGCTTGACACGTTTAATGAAATGTTTCATCCATTCTAAGAAAATTTCGGTGGTTATCCAGCCGCTTGGAAACGCTATCCCTTTTGCACCAGCTGGGCACCATGAATCATAATAGACTCTTTAAAATGAATACGAGGAAAAATTAACATGGGTGGGATGCTCTTTCCGAGTGCAGCTATGCAGGAAATCATTGTGACATTAACGCCTCTTTCACCTGATGCTGCGCTCCCAACTTGTCTTTCTCCCCTGACGGCTATTACTTTTCCTGGAATATGAACAGTACTGTTACCAGTTTCATCCATATTGTATTGTATTGTTTGATTTAGCAAATTGTTAAGCCAGTGCTCTCAGTTGGTTTCTCTCTAAACCGTAGTGCATTTTAGAGGCAATCTTAAGATACTCAGCTAAGTCGTTTTCTTCGTTAGGTGTGAAGACCGTTTTCACTGCACATTATAGGTATGACTTATAACTGCCAGGATCGTCAGTTTCTTGTTGTAAATAACGCTGGAAGGTGATTCTAGAAACATTAAACACCTTGGCAGCTTGACGCCGCGACATATTTTTTTTTATCTATTGCATCTTTGGCTTCCTGCAAATTTGTTTTCGATGGCTGAAGTCTTTTGACTCCCACTCTGCTGCGTGGCATCTAGAAAAAAATTAACTTTTTTAGAGTAGGACTACAACAGTCTCGTACCTTGGGCCGGTCCAAGATACAATCCACAAGGAGGCCCAAGGTAAGAATATCAACACCTCAAAATAATTCACCTAACCTAAGCAAAAAACAACACTTTTAAACTGTAGAATCGGGCTAGGAGTTTTGTCAATATATATATATATATATATATATATATATATATATATATATATATATATATATATATATATATATATATATATATATATATATATATATATATATATATATATATATATTGACATGTTCTAATATGGTCGAGCTTAGAGGGTGCTCTTCCGTGCTGTCCATCAATGAATCCATTGTCACAAACACTCCCGAGTGGGTAGTTCAGGTGCTTGGTACGAAATACAAAAAAAACACAATTGTTTGAGATCAGTTCGGTCTTGCGAGTTGGTTGAGGATTCCACGAACACTGTTCTTATTAATGCAAATATTGAAAAATCCAATTAATTCAGAATTACAATAATCTGACAAAACATATGTCAATCTGACAACTGTCTGTATGTTGTTCTGGCACCTATATTTATACTTGTCTCGCTCGTTGTGATTGGTCGAGTGTGCGTCCAAAACACGCTTCGGCTAGGGTCTGCACGGACAGACGGGAAACTGGACAGTGTGCGTCCAGAACACCCCCCCGCTCCGAAGGCCGAACTGTATCTTTATTTGCAAAACGGAAATGGAAAACATGTTTTTCAAATGAAATGGAAAAATATATATAAACAATGGTTATATATATTATATTATATATATATTGATATGAATTTTGATTTAAATATTAGTGATATCATACATCACTCACCTTTTATGATGACTCTTCACCTCAGGTTGGGTTCATGGGTCTAATGCTCATTTAGTTTATTTTTTTATTTTATTATTTAATATATCCTCAGGCCGGTCCTGTGTCCTTGCCCTTGAATAATAGGAACTATCTAACTGTGAAACAGTTTTGCCAACTTAATAGGAAGAAAACTCTTTATATTCGAAATTTATGAAATATTATTTAATTTATTTTTTAATGAACGGCGTATTTATATAGAATTGATAAGTAAATACATAAGAAACAATTCAAAACACTTATCTAAATGATCAACGTTCACACTAAATGAAGTTCTTATATCTAATAAATATATGAAAATTATGCAACTCTCTTAACATGTAACACTAATAACCAAAGACAAAATAGAACATCTGTTTTTAACAGATTTTATATACAAATTTGACGATATTGTAATCGCAATGAAGATGAATAAATATTAAGTTCTGGATTTAATCACACGCATGTGAGTTTAATAATTTAACTTATAGTTTATGAAATACCTTTTTATCTTGCATTATTTTTTGAAGATTTTCTATGTTTTAGACCTTTCTGGGCCTTGGAGTCTCTCGTAGAAGTGGCTTCAATATGGCTTCGTGATCGGCTTGGGAAGATTTTAAGTTTTGTTTACTCTTGGAATTTTCACTCATGGTTTGTTTAAGGAATTTTATATTTAAAGATATTATTTAACCTCTGTTTTTAACAGCAACTTGTTAAGGAAAGGTTAGAAACACCAATTCACTTTATAGTTTCACTTTTAACACAACGTAGTCTAATTTTAAATAAATTTTTAAACATGAAAAAGCTTATACTTCCTAATTCTGTATATTTTTGTAACTAACTGTTTTCTAATCAATAGCAACCAATATCAAATTTTTCTATCTTTTCAAAATCCATATGTCTCTTTATTTTTAAGTTTTTCTATATTTGCTGACCAATCAAATTCATTTAATAATTTTTGATTTCTGTTATTTGACATGATTGTTTTATAATTTGATCTTTTTCTGATATGAAAGTATTTTTAATGTCTCCAAATAATTTATTATTGTTTTTATCTTTTAGTTAAAAAATTTTAAAATTATTTGACATCTGTTTTAATTTCAGTTGTCATCTCCTTTCTTCCGTTCGAGTTGACAAATCTAGATTCACACTTTGTTAGATATGTTCATAAGTGTACTTCTTCTATTTTTACCACTGTCAGATTTTATAACCTAACTAATAATTTTTAATTTTCAGGTTCTCTCTTTTTAGATTTATGATGAGCCAAGAAACTTTTGCAAAGCTTTTGAAAATCCTGAAACTATGTGATAGGATTTCAATAAATTAGAGAGAAGTTATAAAGATTCCCGTTTAAAGTTTGGGTTGTAAATATTTGTCAGGTGATTTGTTTATATTTTATTTAGATTTTATACTTAAATAACTCTTGTTTGGTGTATGTGTTGTATGATTTCACTTTCCATATCAATATATATATATATATATATATATATATTTCTTAATAGACTTTTCAGGGCATAAAATATTTGCTTGGAATTTGAATATAGTCACGTGCTATGTATAACTGTAAACTGTGTTGCATAAAACAATCACTTTAGATTTATCTATCGGAAAATATCGTAATGGCCCGAGGTACAAGGAGGTTCGACGTACGAAACCTTCCCCTACTCCTGGTACTAGTAGTTCCTTACAAAGTTAAATCTAATAAACTTGATATCGCAACGAATATTCAAGGTACTCCTGGTACTAGTCGTTCCTTACAAGAGGAGCCATATCCACTGTTTCTACAGATTTATCAAAAACTTTGACAAGCACTATGCGTTCTGAAAGCGATGAGAACTACAAGCTTGTTATTAACGGAAACGAAGTGAAATATGATAAAACAAAAAAGGAAATGCTTTATAAATGTTAATGTTAATAACTAAAATGTAATTTATCCAAAATCTCATTACAATTGGAGTTTTATCCACACTTATATAAAGTACCACTTTATCCACTAGTGGAATAATGAAACATACAATAGGTATTTATACTATAAAAGATGTAAGTAACATCTACTAGTCGAGAACGCAATAAAGGCAATAAAGTTCGTGAAATATATGAGATTTTTTTTACTCCACGCAGAATTTATTCTTGGATTTTTATTAATTTAATTCGATAATATTCGCATGAAATTATGGACAGCTTTGACCGGTTTCTATTTCGTCATAAGCATTGTTATTTTATCAACAACGTCAAGCTGACAGTTTATTATCAAAAATTGAGAGAAATTGGAAATTATTGATTTGTATAAGATCCAAATGGTTATAGAAGAATCAGCAAATATCGCTTATCTCTCGCTGCTATCAGAAAAATCAAGGAAGAGGTGAAGCAACGTATCAAAACTTCAAGAAATGGTGCCAAACAAAGACTGCTACTGCAGTTTCAGAAACCGTGCTCTTGGCGTACTTTCACGAAAACACTAATGTATTAAAGTCTCCATCAAGCTTATGGTGTGAATATCTCATGCTGAAGTCCACCCTTTTCATAGAGGAAAACATAGATATTTCCAAGTATCCAAAACTTCGAGCATTTTTAAAACGAAGAAATGACGGATATAAACCCAAAAAATCTAATGTGTTTGACAGGGAAGATGTAAATAAATTCCTGTTTGAAGTCCCGATGATATTTATGTAATGATGAAGGTTGTAATCATAATGGTAATTGCTGGAGCGTGCCGTTCTAGTGAACTCTGTGAAATGAAAATGGACAATGTTGAATTAAGGCATGAAGTCATAATTGTTACGATTCCTGATTCCAAAAATGGGACGGCACCTAAATTTACAGTGACTGAAAGTGACGATAAGAAGGGTTGTTATTTCAAAATAGTTCGAAATTACATTGTTATAGGATCCCACATGACGAATTTTAATCCTCGCTTCTTCATGCGATATCAAAATGGAAAGTGCTTAAACCTGTCCGGAAAAACTCGATTTCTTCAATTCCAAGTAAAATTGCTAAATTTCTGAACTTTGAGAACCTTAAGGAGTATACTGGACACTCTCTTAGAAGAACGTCGGCCACTTTATTAGCGAATACTGGAGTTGATGTCTTAGCTCTCAATCGATATGGCGGATGGAAATCTGCAACTATTTCGGAAAGTTATTTGTATACAATATAGAAGTCTCCTGCAGTAGTTTAAGAGTACCTAACATAAAACTTGGTTAGATATGGAGAAATTATGGAGTCCTAACATTTCATACAAATTGAGAAAAAACGAAAAAACATTTATCCACATTTTGTAAATAATGTTCCTAATTGTAATAATTGTACTATTAATATTCATATGGAGCTTGGAGTTTTCATCGGTTTTAGAACGCTGTCAGAACGAAATGTCAAATCACTTTTTGATGAAATCTGATTCTAAATACTTAACTGTGATTGTGGATAAAACGTTGTATTGCATTCGTGTTTTAGTTGCGTTTTATCCAGTTAAGAAAATTAAACTTTCTTGCGTGGATAAAACACTATCTAATTCAATTATACAATAAATAACTATGATTTAAGATTGTATTTTTCGTTATTCCTCTAGTGGATAAAGTGGTACTTTATATGCTTCATAAGTACCTATGGATAAAACTTCAATTATAATGTGATTGTGGATCAAATAAATTTACCCATTTGAAGGTTTCAAGGACTCAGTGGTCTGACCAACAATTAAATTCAATTAAATTTATGCCGAACAAAATCAGAAAAAATGGTCAAAATAAACGAGACACGTTTGAGTTGAATAATAATGTATTATCCAAATTGTTGTCGATTAGGTTAAACACATAGCAGAAGGTTAAGAAATTCTATCTATTGATAAACACGCATAAACAAACAATTTCTGTAATAAAATAGAATATCGCATAAATTGTGATATATCTTATCGCATATGTACATATACTAATATGTGTATATATATATAAATATAATTCAAGGTCTTGTAGATGGGTCATTGGCCTCTGTTAGTAGTATCGTATGTAAGTACTAATAATGCGAGTTGTTTGTGCCAACCAATGAGCGCTTTTATAATGCAAAATATTCCACTGACTGATTACCATTCACAGATTAAAAGACGAATTTTTTAAATACATTATTACGTCTGCGTTTGGATAATTTTTAAGAGAATAGGATTTTATTTGGCCACTAAGTTCGCAGTAAATGGAAAACTTTTTTATGATCAATTATACGAAAAAAAGTTCTGCATTGTCTAAAATATTTCATTATTTAGCATTATTAAATTTTGAGGTTAATTTCTGTCACTGTTTATTTGAGAAGATTCCTTATTTTCTTAAATGATGAACTCAAACTTGAAATACTATTTAATAAAAAATTGTATTACAACGAGTTTTAATAAAATAAAATACAATTATCATTAAAAAAATGATTCTTCGTTTCCAAAAATTATTTCAAATAATACCTAAACCATTTTTTTTCAAGATTTGATTTTAATGTTGCTTATTACCAAGGCGATATGTCAGATGTTACACATCATGTGACTACTGTAAGGCTCGCTCGCTTTTTTCTATTTTTTTTGAGGTCACCTATAAAGCCTGTCAACGTACTTCTATGGTAGTGAAGTAAAATGAACGAGAAGAGTTATCGTAGTGTAAGGTAAGAAGAAGAAGAGTTATCGTAGTGTAAGGGAAGGAAAACTGGATTATATGAAGATAAGTTCAGAAATTGGTGTATTATTTTAGAAATTACGATAGAAAACTTAAAAAAAACATCAGAAACTCACCGGTATTGCCGTATTCCAGATTCCTGATTCTTGGTACCATTTCCCATGTTATCTACATCCATTCCAGAAGCTTTGTGTCTACTATATAGGCCACTAGTTGGACTGGGGGGATTTTCAGTAGTTGTAATGGTTGTATTATTTCCTCTCCAAAGTGCTTCCGTCTGAGTCCTTGGAAGTTCTCACAGAAGCAGAGTATGTGATTAGGTGTTTCATCATAGTGTTCACATTTTCTGCACGTAGGTTCACAAACTTTGCCCATTTTGTGCAGATGTTTCTTCAGGGTGCAGTGTTCAGTCATCAGGTCGGTAACTGTCATCAAATGTCTCTTACCCCAGTTTCAATAGCCTGGTTGAGAGTTCCTTGTCCACCTTGTTTAGTAAACTCTTTGTATGGAGGTGTCCTTGTGGCAACCTCAATTTTAGTTTTTTTTTCGTTTTTTTCGGGCCGAGATGGGAAACTCATGTTCGAATGGGTCCAGGACCCAAACAGTGTTGGACTCATCCCCAGGGAGATGCCTACCAACCAAACCCACCTCAAACTCGCCGTTACCCCCGTTTTCCAGGTCTTTCAGTAACTCTTCCCACTTCCCTCTTTTTTCCCTACGCTCCAGTTCCTTCTTCTTCTCTTTGTATCCCCCTTTTCCCTCTATCCTTCCTCTTGCCCTCAGCATCCATCTTCTTTCTTTCTAACACTCCCTCCACTGATCCTCTATTTCCTCATTCCACCAGTAATTAGCCATCCGATCACGCCTATTGCCCCTCTTTCCCTCTCTTTTACAGCCCTGTATCACATTGTACAATTCCTCCACATCATGTCCAAGTCCCCTTTCTATCTCCACTCTCACTTTCTTTCTCATACTCTCTGCCTTCGTCCACCTCCATCCCCACTCTCCCGATAAATCATTTCTCCCCTTCCTTATATCCGTCTCCACATACCTATGTAAGCTCAAGCTATCCTCATCCTCCAGCACCTTCCAACTACTCACTTTTTCCCCCAGCCATTCATCACATGCTGTTATATCAATGAATGACGAACCCCCGTCACCCCTGACGAAGGTGGGCAGTAGTCCATCATTCAGCACCGCCAGCCCGTTGGATGTCATCACTTCCTCCAGGATCTCCCCTCTCCTATCCGTTTTCTTCCCCCCCCCCCATGCAGTATTCTTAGCATTGAAGTCCCCTGTCACCATTCTCCTAATTATCCTCCTTTTCCCTTTTGACACCCTCATATCGTCCTCCAATCCTGTGATGCTCCTCTCATATTCTTCCAGGCTGACATTTGGGATTATATACACAACGTATACAACCATGTCTCCCATTCGCACTACCACCCATCCGTTTCCTTTCCTCACTTCATTTGCCCTCAGTCCATCTCCCACCACTCTTATTCCTGCCTCTCCTGTATAATCCATAATTCATCCCTGCTTTCCCACATATCTAGAATTTACCTCAGATCAACACACCACATCCACTTCCCTCCTAAAAATCACTTGATCCAATATATCATGCGCTATCCTGCATTTCCCCAAATTTATCTGCAGCACCCTCCATCCATCCCCTACATTCCCTCTTCCCGCGCACTGCACTCCCCTTCCTCCCATTGGTTCAGACTCGTCCCCTCTGAGGGGTCCAGAGGGTCCCTCCCATTTTTTCCTTCCTGTTTTCCATTGTCTTCATCTACTCCCTTCCTTCCCCTACTACATTCTATCTCCCCTGGCTTGTGTCCCCTTTCCCCACATACCCTATAAAGGAAGGCCTGCCGACAGTCTCTCGCCATGTGATCCTCGCTCTTACAAAGCCAGCACTTACTCCTCTCCTTGACTACCTTCACCTTACACCCTGCTATTTTATGGCCCTTTATCCCACATCCAAAGCATCTGTCATCCTCTCTACCCTCTATAATATTTACCCTGTTCCACCCCAATCTAATCTCCTTTTTTTTAATAAGGCTACCGCTTTTTCCCATTCCGCCCTCACCACCGCCATTTTCATCCCGTTCCTCCCCCTTACCACTTTAATCACCCTTGTCCCTTTCCCAATCAAATTCTCTATCTCCCCTCACCTTTTCATCTTCCATCCACGGTTCTATCCCTACCATTTCAATGGTTTTGGTTCCCACAGATCAACTCCTCCACCCTCACCCCATTCCTTTCCGTAGTGCGCACCTCCTTGACCCACTCCATTTCCTCTCCCTTTCCTCCTAGCATCGGGTACCTATCCCTAAACATCCTCTGTATTCCTTTCTCCATTCCACTGTCTTCCTTGGTCACCCATACCACCTTTACCTTTTCATCCCCTAATATTGGATTTCCCACCTTCACCTCTATTCCCTCCCCTTTTCACCATCCCAGTCCCTATCTCTAACCTCCTTCCATCCTTCCCAGTCTCTTTTCCCCACCTCCCATCGTGTTTGCATTATCTCCTTTCTATCGTCCTCCCTCCTCAACCTCTCCAATTCCATGACCCGCCCCTCTGCCGCTGCCTGAACATGAAACATCAGCCAGATAAGAAAAGTTTCCCTAAGGAAACACATACATACAATTGGCATATATAGGGATTAACCCATTTGTCGGTTGTGCATGTAAGAGGAGGAAACGCCTCACACATTATCTTCGTATGTGAAGCACTGTCTCAGGAGTTATAGATTCCCAGGACTAGAGCGCACAAGGGAGGATATCCCCAAGAAGGACCTAGAGAGGAAATACTGTTGAGTCTGATAAGGACTACTGGTCTCCTCACGTAAACGGTTCAACCAAGAGCAAAAAAGCCTAAATATTAAGGTGCCAAAGACTCGAAGCCTCTGACTGGTGGTGCCGAAAAAATAATCAATCAATCAAACATATACATGACGTACATATTATATTCTGCTTTTTTCGAATTTGTAATCTCATTTTTCAGGCAGAACGCTTATTCGCCAAATTCTTTCTCCCAATTTTTCTCTCGACATTGACAACTATTTTGTAGGAATGGAAAACTATCGATAGTCCCGACTATCGATATTTATCGATAGTTCTATTTTTCTATCGATTATTATCGATAATTTTCGATAGTTTTACATCTGTGGTTTACCTTGTTCGATTTTAATTTGAAGCGTTATTGTTTAGCTTTTAGTTATTATTAATTTGTGTTATCAAAAATTGTCAAAAATATTCAAAATGGTCAAAATGGTCAAAAGTGGTCAAAAATGGTCAAAAATGGTCAAAAATGGTCAAAAATGGTCAAAAATGGTCAAAAATGGTCAAAAATGGTCAAAAATGGTCAAAAATGGTCAAAAATGGTCAAAAATGGTCAAAAATGGTCAAAAATGGTCAAAAATGGTCAAAAATGGTCAAAAATGGTCAAAAATGGTCAAAAATGGTCAAAAATGGTCAAAAATGGTCAAAAATGGTCAAAATGGTCAAAATGGTCAAAAATGGTCAAAAATGGTCAAAAATGGTCAAAAATGGTCAAAAATGGTCAAAAATGGTCAAAAATGGTCAAAAATGGTCAAAAATGGTCAAAAATGGTCAAAAATGGTCAAAAATGGTCAAATATGGTCAAAAATGGTCAAAAGATTAAAGATTGTCAAAAATGATCAATAATTGTCAAAATTTTGAGAAATGGTCAATAATTGTCCTTAATTTGGAAAATGGTCAATAATTGTCCTTAATTTGGAAAATGGTCAATAATTTTCAAAAATATTGAAAATGGTCAAAATTTTTGAAAAGTTGTCAAAAATATTGAAAAATGGTCAAAATTTTAAAAAAATTGTCAAAAACAGTCAATAATTGTTAAAATTTTGAAAAAAGGTCAGAATTTAAAAAAAATTGTCAAAAACAGTCAATAATTGTTAAAATTTTGAAAAAAGGTCAATAATTGTCTTAAATTTTGAAAAATGGTCAAAATTTTTGAAAAATTGTCGAAAATTGTCAAAAACAGTCAATATTTGTTAGGATTTTGAAAAATGGTAAATAATCTCTCTCTCCTTCTCCCCTTCTCTCCCATCCCTTTCTCCCCCAACCTTCTCTCTCTCTCATCTTTCTTTCTCTCTGTCCCGTTTTTTGATCGCATTTTTATACCATATCAGCTTTCAAAATATATATTTATATTCTTCACCTAAACATCTGAACTATATCGATAAAGTACCGAAAACTATCGATTCTTTTCGATAGTCAAAAATATCGATAGTTATCGATAGACCATCGATAGTTCTCCAATCCTACCATTTTGCTAAACACTAGAAACTAATGGGATGGATTATTTAGTTATTTTTTTGGACTGCGATCTCATGGATAAATGAATACACACTGTTTATGCCCCCCTGTTTAGAAGGAACGTTTACCCATAAAAAAATAATAATTGAATGAACAGAAAAAGACCGGATAGGGTACTTCAATTTTCTGCCGACAGGGGAGTATCGTTTATCTTGATTCGCGAATAAAAATTTAATGTAGATTTGACGTGAATAGCAAATAAATATCTTTCACATACATTATGAATAAAATAAATTAAATTTGTAGGAAACACAGTTTAGTTTTTTTATCATAATATTTTTTTCAGGTAGGTACAGCTTTCAATAAAGTGCAAAATACATTAAAAACACATCAATACAATAAACCATTATTTAATAAAATCATTTGATTGCTTTGTAATGACTTAACGAACAAATTTTGTAAAATATATTTAATGATTATACCGAAAGTTATTAATTACAGAATTAATTTTTAATTTTTCAAATTCCTTTCGATTCGTACTTGCCTTTCAAAAGTTATATGAAGAGCAAGGAATTCTATGCAATACACTATGCAGTAAAAATTATATCTAATATTTTCGATTAGAAAACTCATTGGAGTCAAAATAATAATAACAACACGAACAAAGCATAACAAGGGTTAAGCAACTTATTTACTTTTCACTTGAACGTTTTATTCCATCGAAATAAATAAAATGGAACATAGTTTATACTAAAAAAAAATATTTGCAGCTGCACGTAAAATTCTATAATACGACCTTTAAATTGTTAAATATAATGGATAGTATGCAGGAGTGCAGGTGAAATGTATAGAAGCGAGGAAGAGAAGGACGGGTGTTAAAATTCTCAAATTATATCTTCCCGATTAGGCAGACACTAAACATGAACAGAAGGGTGCAGTCTCTGATATAAAAATCCAAACTGCTTTGAATATTTAATACAAGTTTGATACAGAAAAGAACCTGTTCACCTGGTGATTTTTTCAAGCCGTAGAAAATTAATTAATATCACTATGTCCCTAATAGTACGCCTTATTCCAATTCAAATAACAACTGGAGAATGATTTATTCAATAAAATATTAAATTGTAATAATTTGCAAAATATTTTATAACAATCAGAAAACAAATCATCCTTACACGAGGTGCAGCGTTCAATCAATAGCCCTCTTCTTGTTCCATCAGGTCGATCAAGCAAAGATCTAGCTATAATAAATACACTGTAAACTAACGCATGGTTACCTTATGACGTCTAGTAGCCGACCTCATTGTCATAGCTGTCAATCGCATTTGCCAATTTCAACACATTTCAAACGAACGTCACCAATTCTCAGACAGGAGACAACAGTAACACCTCTAATCACGCCTACGATATACCTAATTCTAAATTCCTAAAAGATGTAAAACTTAATAATTAAATATGATCTGCCATTATTATAGAGTGTCATCCCCAAAGTAAGCACCTTAAGGAAAATTTATTTATTAAGGGTTTTTCGACAAAAACTTATTCTTGGAAAAAGTTTGTGCATCCCCTAAAACATGCACCAACAAAATATAGTAAAACACTCTTAATAAACGAGAAGCCTTCGAGAATTTGATATTGTGACAAGAGTAAATTACCCTTATTTTTAAAATACCGCGAAATTGATCAGTTTGACAAAAATCAATTATGGAGGGTAAAGGTAAAAGAGATGTATTCTATAAAGGATTGTTCTTCTGAAAAAGTGTCCATCTACCAAAACATACGAAATAGGGCTTTAATAGGAGTAAATAGAGAGAAATATGTAGAAGGAAATTAATAGAATATAAAAGTATACTCCATTCCACATCTCCTGTTTAACATGCTGAGCTGTAAGCATAGTTAGTACGTTGATATATGTCAAATTAACGATTATATGCTTGTTAAATAATATACTATTATCCACAACCACATTATAATTGAAGTGTTATCACACATCTTCTTTACCGGGGTGTTCCAACGACCTAGAAACAACTCCTAGTGCATAAGAGATATCGAGTCTTGTAAATACCATAAGGTACATTAATGAGTCAACAGCTTCTCTTTAAGGAAAATCTTGAGATTCATCTTGATCTTCAACTTTCCATGATTGAGAATAGTTCTCAATAATAGGAGTTGAAACTGATCTGAAAGCTTCCAAGCCAAAAGTTTCTAATATTTTCTTAGCATAAGACTTTTGATGTATTGTTATTGATCCAGTATCATCATTAGATATCTCCATACCTAGAAAATATGAAGCAGGCTTGATGGTACTCTTGAATTCAGATTTCAGTCTACCAAGGAAGCAGACCATCTACATAAAGAGCAAGCAAACGTTTTATTTTTCCATGCAGTTATATAGAAAGACAAGGATCAGCTTCGCTCTTTTTAAATCCATAGTCTTCTAGAAATTCAACAAAACGTTGATTCCATCACCGAGGTGCCTGTTTTAAATCATGTAGACTTTTGTGTGATCTGCAAACTTTTTGAGAATTATCATTGAATCATTCGATTTGACGCATGTTACATATTGTTTCATCTAGCTCTCCAAAAAGAAAAGTAGTTGATACATCAAACTGAGTCAGTTTCAACTTTTCATTCGCTGCAACTCTTGGTAAAAGTCTTATAGTGCCAGATCTTGCAGCTGGACTGAACGTTTGATTATAATCTACGCCTTCTTTTTGAGCAAAACCTTTGATAACCAGTCGAGCTTTATACTTATCAATGGAAGTGGTTTAATTCCTTCCGGGAGTTCTTCCAAGGTCCATGTTTGGTTTTCTTCTAAGATGCCATCTCTATCTGCATTGCATTTTGCCATTATTCCCTTTCAAATCTGATTACAGCTTCTCTGTATGAAGATGGTTCAAAATGTTCAGTTATACTTGCTACTGTAGACATTACAAAGTCTTCAAAACATTGTGGGGATTTTATTAATGCTCTATTTCGTAGATTTCCTGTTTGGTGTTCTTAACTTTCTATTTCACTATCTTCATTATCTTCGTCTTGACTTATAAATTCTGTCTTCTTCAAGATTTGTTCACTTTCAATATCATTATCTGCAACATCTCTTCGTTCCACAGTCATTTTGTTCATTTTGCTGTTGATCAGCTTCTAATTCGAAATTTCTTTTAATTGGGAAAACCTTCTCTTTGAAAGTTAGATCAGGTGATTAACCTATTATTCCTTCTATACTATATGGGAGACCCATCTACACCATCATAACCAATTAAAATACCTTTCATGGTCTTTTTATCCATTTTCTTCATGTGTTGTTTAGGTATAATAGCATTGAGCATAGCAGGTAGATCCGATTATTCTAAGATGTTTAGAAGAACCAAGGAATGCCTAAAGGTGAACCCTGCAAAAACTACGCTCATTCCCTTCACTAGAAAAAGGAAGCTTGATAGACTAAAACTGCCACGCGTCTTCAACGTGCAGCTGTGTCTTAGCCTGGTGGTCAAGTATCTGGGCATAATTCTGGACGCAAAGCTAACCTGGAACTCACACCTACATGACAAAACCAATAAAGGGAAGATGACCCTAATGGCTGCCAAACGGGCGATAGGAAACACATGGGGACTAAATCTACGGATAGTTCACTGGTTGTACACCACTGTGGTGAGACCCATGGTTACCTATGGAGCCATAGTTTGGTGGCCAAAAACAGGTCAGAGGAAAGCCGATCTGGAGCTATAAAAACTTCAGAGGCTTGCCTGTCTGTGCATAACGGGTGCGATGAGAAGCAGCCCGACTACGGTATTGGAAGCCATTCTCAATCTTCCGCCTCTTGCTCTGCATGTTAAGGCGGAAGCGAGTATGGCTGCGTACATGCTGGAATGCAATGGGAATTGGCACGAAGGAACCAACTCCCATAGTCATTCCAGAATCACAGATGTTATCACAATGTCGCTTATTGAAATGAGAAGTGATAACATGTTGGCCACAACTAACGACAACCAACTTTACCATATCCAGCTAAACTGGGATGGGTTGGAAGCATTCAGTCAGGAATGAGCATTGGTGTGGTACACAGACGGATCTAAAACTGACAAAGGAACAGGAGCTGGAGTCCACGCATCGTTGGGGAAGTTTGCATCTGTATTCCAGGCAGAAATCTACGCTATCGATACGTGTTTGCAAATGAACATCGAAAGGGGGTATAGAGGCCAAAAGATCCTCATACTCTCAGATAGTCAGGTAGCACCGAAATCTTTAGCATGTTCCCAGATCAGATCTAGACTGGTCTGGGACTGCCTTCAAAAACTTCTAACCCTGGTAAACCACAATATAGTAACTCTTAAGTGGGTCCCGGGGCACAAGGGTATTGTGGGTAATTAAAAGGGAGACACCCTAGCAAAGCTAGGGTCTGCATTCACTGGTACTGAACCAGTATTTTGAATATCAAAATCTGCTGCACGTGGTTGTACATCTCGGTGGATTCAAACTAAACATCAGACGTACTGGAGACACGTGCCAAAACAGGAACACAGCAAACTCTTGGTAAAAAAACCCTAGGAGTCGCTGACTAACGAAATACTAAACCTCAGCAGGGGTCAGATAAGGAAAGTGACGGGATTACTCACCGGTCACTGTACCTTAAGGAAGCACATGCATACAATTGGCATATATGGGGAGGAACCTATCTGTCGGTTGTGCATGGAAAAGGAGGAAACAGCCTCTCACATTATCTTCGAATGTGAAGCACTGTCTCATTGGAGATATAGACTCCCAGGACTAGAGTATCCAAGGGAGGATTTCTCCAAGAAGGACCTAGTGAAAAGACTGTTGAGCCTGATCAGGGCTACTGGTCTCTTCACATGAATGATATAATCAAGAGCACAAAAAGCCTAAAGGCTGAGGTGCCGAGGTCTCTAAGCCTCTGACTGGTGGTGCCGATCTAATCAATCAATCAATCAACCGCTGATATTAAGAACATATTTAGCTGTATTTATCACCACAGCCCACAGTCCTTGAGGAATTTCTTCATGGGTGTGCATAAGAGCTCTAGCTGTTTCTACTATCGTTCTAGTTTCTCTTCTCTAGAACCAATTTCTTGTGGTGTATAAGGCATAGAAAAACGTTTTTTAACTCCAAACTTTGCTAAAATCTTTTTAACTTCTTTATTATCAATTTCTCCTCCATTGTCACATAGCAGCTCTTGCACTACATGACATGCAGCTCTTGTCTGAAGTAACATTTCTTGTAGCTTAGAGGGAACTTCTGACTTATGTTTGATAAACAATGCTTCACGAAAACAATTTAAATCGCCTTTAAATAAAACTTAGTACCTAAAACCTAACATAGAAAAGAGAAAAGGATCATACCTCCGTATGAATACGTTCTCCAGCTAGTGTTGCATGTTCTCTTGTACCAAACTTTCTTCTATTGGCTTTTCCAAACATACAGCCTTCACATATTTCGCTACCGAGATATACTTTTATTCCAAATTCTCTTTCTATCAAGTGTCTTTTGTTTTGATGACCTAGTCTTTCGTGAAATAACTGTAGTTGTGATTGCTTTGCTATGCTATTCAATTCAGGAGGTTTCTTGATAGTGTTTATGTTCAGTATAAATAATCCTGAATTCTGGCTTCGGTAACCTTCAAGAACATTTTATTATAAGGTATGTTGACCAATTATGGGCACCACTCCAAATATGGGCCCCATTGAAACTTCGATGTGCTATGCGTGTGCTTGTGCTATTCTCCACCAGATGGCGTAGAAAAGTAATCTATATTACCACTGACCAACGCCTATGCTATCTCAGCAGATGGCAGCTCTTAAGTTATGAAATATACTTCATAATGGCGATTTGTGTGCGTGAGTTATAATATACGGTAAGTCTTTCTTAAGACAAATATAGACAGTGCCCTTATTAGGCAGCACCGATAAATTATTTCTACCACATTTTTTTTCTTCATTTTAGGAAATGGCACCAACTAAAAGGACAAAGTGGAGCCAGGACGACTTAAGGAGGTCCATGGAGGCTGTGCGAAATGGAACATCAATAAAAAGAGCCGCCCAAGATTTCAATATCCCACGTAGTACCTTGCAACGTCATGTTCATGCAGGAAATGCCGAGAAACGTTTAGGGAGACACTCCATGCTTAGTGCGCCGCAAGAACAAGAACTTTGCAGCCGCATTTTTCGATTGGCTGAAATCGGTATGCCATTAACCTCGAAAGATTTGCGAGGAACCGTTTACACATTCTGCATTGAAAATAATGTGACACTACCACCAAGCAGAAAACCATCCTTACTAATTGGGCGTAAATGGCTTAAACTGTTTCTTCAGCGTCATCCAGATGTAGCCCAAAGGAAATCAGAAACAGTTAATCCAGCTCGAGCGGCAAAATTGAATAAAGAAATTGCTTCCATTACTTCCAGACATTAGCAAATGTAATAACTGACCTGGGTGTTATGAATCAACCGCAGTTAATATTTAACATGGATGAAAAGGGCTGTCAACTTACGCTTCATAAAAAGCCAAAGGTCTTAACCCGAAAAGGAATTAAAAGAGTTCCTATGGTAGCACCAGAACATGGAGAAAATGTGACTGTAGTGTCATGTGGAAATGCGTTAGGGCAGGTTATACCACCTGTAATCTTATTCAAGGGGCAAAGGAATAAACCCGAATATTCGGACAACTTACCGCCTTGTGCCAAAGTGTTCATGACCTCAAAGGGTAGAATGACTACAGAAACTAACGTCATATGGGTAGATCATTTTTCACAATACACCGGGAAAAGTTTTGCTGATATTCGATGGGGCGAAATTCCACTTGGATGCAAATATCGTCGCTACGGCTGACCGTCACGAAATAACTCTATTGTGTTTGCCAAGTAATTGCACCCACGAACTTCAACCCATGGATAAGTCGGTGATCCGGGCGTTGAAGTACAACTGGGATGATGAAGTTCAGCGCTTTTGGTGGCACCAAGTTGATAGCAGACTGAACAAAACAAGTTTTGGTATAGTGTTTTCAAAGGTTTGGCCCAAGGCAGTAACACCCACAAATGTGGCAAATGGATTTCGAGTTACAGGAATATATCCTTATGACCCAACCGCAATTCCTGAAACGGCCTAAGCACCCTCCCGACTAACAGAAAAACGCCTGGACATTTCTCAGTCCTCAGAAGAAGTTCAACAGCCGGATCTGATTCAAGTCCAAATTTTTCAGATCAAAATCAACAAAGAGTGGGTCCACCCATCGTAGCTATGGATCGTGATAGTTCAAACAGAAGTCCGCAACCAGGCCCTTCTAAGCCACGACGTAAGCGTGCTGCTTCATCTGGCAGTGATACGTGCAGTGAGGACAGTGAATATGCTGCCCCATCATCGCACAGTTCAGAGGATGCTAGAATCTCTCCAGATGAGTCCAGTTCAGAAGAAGATACTCATTGTCGTTCACTGATCTTTTGCCTACTCCAGAGAAGAAGAGTGAAACTAATACTAACCAAACACAAACACGAAAGAAGGCTTTGAACTACAGAGCCATTAAATTAGTCACTTCAATGTTCACCCAAAATGTTATGGCGAAAAGTGCAGCTTCAAAATTCGCTAAAATCAAAGAATCGTTAGTGCTCTTACTGCAAAAGGTGGGTTCACGAGGAATACGTGGGACTGACTGAAGAGGATGAACTGCAGATTTTTAAATGTCCAGTGACTGATTACTTGCTTATGTCGTTATTTGTTATGATGTTTTCATTTTTTTAAAGAATTGTTAAGTTTTGATCTTGAAGAAGAGTTTTTTTTCAATGCCTCATTTCAATTCACCTTGAGTATTACTAGAGAACTATTGCTGTAAGGGACTTGGCCATACTAGAATCTAGTGCCCATATTTGGAACAAAGTGTGCCCATATTATGAACATGGTGTACCTAATATGGGCACCAAAAAGCGAAAACATTTTTTTGTGTACTTTAAGCTTACCTTGCTAAATACAGTATTTACTGGGTTTGGCGAGTCCTATATGTGTTTTAGAACATACCCAATTTTTTTAAATAAATAATTGGGGAAAATGTGGGTTTTACAGTGACTTTTTCTTAAGAGTGTCCATATTTGGTCACTTTACTTATTATCAATTTTTAAAAAGAATTTATACAGTAACGGAAACTACTGCAAACTTCACGCCTACTCTCGTACGATAGTACATAACCTAACATAACCTACCCTTTGGTGTTTTGTGTCAAAAATTTATTTGTAATTAGAACAGTTGATGAATAACAGTAGTTAGTAGCAACGTGAGAAACACGAATGCCATAGAAGGAAACGTTCCAAAAACTCCACCACTCAATAATTTGAGTTATATTTGGAGGCAATAGAAGGGGGCTATGCTTTTCGTAGTAAAACATTTTTCTATCACTAAAAATATCAATTTTTGGTTTTTTTTTCTTAAAAAAAAAGAGCTCCGCGAATAAAAATACCATTACGTCAATGAAAAATACACTGCTCAACCACACAAAAACAAACTGTAAGGCGCATCAAGTGCCAAATATCCGATCGCAAATATTTACAATTCTATAAGATTTTCTGTAAGCTATAGGAAGCGCAGAACTGCAAATTGTCTATAGGCTTATAGAAAGTTCTAGGTTTGTTTACAGATGTGCATAGAATTGACCCCTTAATCTATAGGGAATACTGATTCATTACTGAAAATAATACCAAAGAGGATTTATCTAACCTAGATATTCACTTAACCTATCACTTTCAAATTCAAGAGCATCTTCAATTCTAATATTTGTGAAGCTGTATTTTTGTGTAGACGCCGAAAGTAATCAGATTTGTCCAGCATCTCAAAATAATTGGTATGTGGTGTGGACGAAATAGACGTTTTCGCAGCCCTTCATTTTCAGTATGTGACGATCTGGTGAATCTTTCGAGACGATTTACAAAACGTACAGCTAGGATATTTTTTAAATAACTGACCAACAAAATCTGTAAACTTTCTTTCAATGCTATCAACAAAGATGACAAATTATTTTGAGGTTGAGTATTTCCTAAACTGTTTAAGCAAACCAAGCAAGCTGTCCTAATATTAGGTATTTCCTATCACTCTCAGGTATTTCTTAGCGCTTGGTGAAACGGAAATTGCACTTAGGAATTGCTAAATCCAATTTAGGTATTACCCAACTTTAGGAAATGGTTGGTGAAATCGGGCACTAGTTATTTGCATATTTATATCAATTTTTATGATTTTCACTACTGATGATTCAAATCTGTGAAACTGCTCGAGTAATTATATTTTTGTTGTGTAATTGGTTAATTACTGGTTTTATTTGATACATAAGGAAATTACTAGCGATGCAACAATATTGGTTCTGTCTGGTCACCTATAGGTTGTAATAAGTACTGTTAGGCACGTTTTTATCAAAATATCTGTACAATGTTGTGAAAATTCGGAGTCGAACGAAAACAAAACAGGCTGATATGAATTTGAATTTAAATATTAGTGATATCATACATCACTCACCTTTTATGATGACTCTTCACCTCAGGTTGGGTTCATGGGTCTAATGCTCACTTAGTTTATTTTTTTATTTCATTATTTAATATATCCTCAGGCCGGTCCTGTGTCCTTGCCCTTGAATAATAGGAACTATCTAACTGTAAAGCAGTTTTGCCAACTTAATAGGAAGAAAACCCTTTATATTCGAAATTTATGAAATATTATTTAATTTATTTTTTAATGAACGGCGTATTTATATAGAATTGATAAGTAAATACATAAGAAACAATTCAAAACACTTATCTAAATGATCTTTCGCTCAACGTTCACACTAAATGAAATTCTTATATCTAATAAATATATGAAAATTATGCAACTCTTTTTACATGTAACACTAATAACCAAAGACAAAATAGAACATCTGTTTTTAACAGATTTTATATACAAAATGGACGATATTGTAATCGTAAAGAAGATATTAAGTAAATATTAAGTTCTGGATTTAATCACACGCACGTAAGTTTAATGATTTAACTTATAGTTCATGAAATATCTTTTTATCTTGTATTACTTTTTGAAGATTTTCTATGTTTTAGACCTTTCTGGGCCTTGAAGTCCCTCGTAGAAGTGGCTTCAATATGACTTCGGGGTCGGCTTGGGAAGATTTTCAGTTTTGTTTACCTCTCGGAATTTTCACTCATGGTTTGTTTAAGGAATTTTATATTTACAGAGATTATTCAACCTCTGTTTTTAACAGGAACTTGTTAAGGAAAGGTTATCAACACCAAATCACTTTATAGTTTCACTTTTAACACAACGTAGTCTAATTTTAAATAAATTTTTAAACATGAAAGAGCTTATACTTCTCAATTCTGTATATTTTTTGTAACTAACCGTTCTCTAATCAATAGCAACCAATATCAAATTTTTTTATCTTTTCAAAATCCATATGTCTCTTTATTTTTAAGTTTTTCTATATTTGCTGACCAATCAAATTCAATTAATAATTTTTGATTTCTGTTATTTGACTTGATTGTTTTATAATTTGATCTTTTTCTGATATGAAAGTTTATTTTTAATGTCTCCAAATAATTTATTATTGTTTTTATCTCTTAGTTAAAAAAATTTTAAATTATTTGACATCTGTTTTAATTTCAGTTGTCATCTCCTTTCTTCCGTTCGAGTTGACAAATCTAGATTCACACTTTGTTAGATATGTTCATAAGTGTACTTCTTCTATTTTTACCAGTGTCAGATTTTATAACCTAATTAATAATTTTTAATTTTCAGGTTCTTTCTTTTTAGATTTATGATGAGCCAAGAAACTTTTGCAAAGCTTTTGAAAATTCTGAAACTATGTGATAGGATTTCAATGAATTAGAGAAAAGTTATAAAGATTCCCGTTTAAAGTTTGGGTTGTAAATATTTGTCAGGTGATTTGTTTATATTTTATTTAGATTTTATACTGAAATAACCCTTGTTTGGTGTATGTGTTGTATGATTTCACTTTCCATATCAACAGGCCTAAGACTCTTGAAAAAAAAAATAGTGCATGGTGAAAGAAGAGATTGATTATAATTAAAATTATACAATATTTTCATTAGACGAGGTGTCGATGGATGCGAAACAAAATTTTGATAATACAGGGGGAATGACTTTCAATTTGAAATAATAAATAGGGTAAGAATAAAACAATTCAATTTTTTTTTAAATATAAACACTCATAGGCAAAATAGTCGATCAGCAAATTTTTGATGTATGTCAATCGCAAGTAACTTTTTTATTTGATGTCGGAGTCAAACGAATTTGAAAAAGTATTGTATATAAATCGATGGAGAAACGCCTAAATTTAAATATACATTGAATTTAAAAAATGCAGCAAATACATGTACAATTATAATTTACAGTCTCAAAGAATGAGATCTTTTTACCATTAGCTTAGACACACTCTATATGTGTGTGAGTGCCGAAACAGTGAATTGTTATAAATGGTCTTATTTATTCCTGATATTTTTGTTTTTGTTCACCTGGATATCCTCAATTTTTTTTGGAATATGTGTATTTTCTAAGAAACCTTGAAATTTCTAATAATTCTATTGGTACGGAAAACTGAGGTTGCTATGGACAATGATAGTGGAGTTTTTATTTTTTTGCCCCAAATACGATTTTTTGTATAAGTAACAGTACAAACTTGCTTAACAAAATTAAATTAATAACTTATAAAACAATTACAGAATTAAGCAACAAGAAGGAATGCGATTCAATGGTATACAGACGGCTCAAACGCAATTTAAGAGACTGGGATAGAAGTGTACAGGATATAAGTGTACGGAATAGAAGTGTACGGGATAGAAGTGTACGGGCCAGGAACCGAACAACTCCGAAAGCTTGGGAAAACCCCAAGTATCTTTCAAGCGGAAACTCACGCCATAGGAAAGTGTGCCCAGTTATATATTGATAAAATATATAGGAGGGCAAAGGCTTATCATCATGTCAGATAGACAAGCAGCCACTCAGTTCTTGCCTAATCAGTACCAAATTGGTATGGGAATGCCTAAGGAAACGCAATGAACTAGGCGAGAACAGCATCGTAGATTGTAGATTCCAGGACACTCTTGAAAAGAAGAAGAGGGGCTGAAACAAATATATAGGGCTTAGCCAGAGTAAAACTGCACTAAGCGTTCTAACATAGAACACTGTCACCTGAATGGACACCTTAGAAAGCTCAAAATAGTGGAGCAAGAAGAATGTAGTTTCTGTGGAATGGAAGAAGAAACCTCCATCCACATATTGCGTATTGCAAAGCAATTCAGAATCTTAGGGTACAATACCAGGCTACTGGATAGAAGAGGGACACTTACCTAAACTGAAGTTTGCAAATATCCTAAAATTCCTCCGGGTAATAGGTCTAAAGAAGTAGCTAGAAGAAAAGAAAAAATCGACTTTATTTAACTCTGATGTTTTTGGTGTCCAGAGAACTGGCATGCTCGTCCAATACACTTTTCAGGAAACATTATCATGCAATTGACTGAATGAGCACATTATGGCTAGCAGGAACTTCGTCATGTACCGGTATCTGATTAAGGGAGGTAACCCGTTTTATCTCAGGAACTATTTGTCGTACAGCTTGCGAGTTTGTAATACAGATTTTTTTCTCTAAGCTGTATGATAAGCTGTATATTGAAACTGATTTGTTTTACTTTAAAGGTAAGGTATTTTTAAAAACAAATATTGTTAAAAATCGTACTTGAATTCAATATGGATACGAAATACCAAGTAAATCTGAAAATACGAAGGTAAATACTGACATATAAACGCCACTGGCTAATCAATATCAGTCAATTGTCGAAGTGAGAGGGAAGAACACACGCACGCGCTTGCCAATAGGAAGTCAAGTGGTTACTTAGCAACGGGTGTTCGATAAATATTCACCAATTGAGTTAGTCCGGAGGGCGTGGTAATTATGATTTTCGCACGACTTTGCCGGCTTGAAGGAAACCCGTAACATATTTGGAAAAGTGTTCATCTTTTGATATTTAGAAATTGAAAAAATAATGTTAATAGACGAAATCCAATAAAACAAGCACATTAAAGAACTAACGTTTAATCATTATTGACATATTGTTAATAATAAAAAGTCCATTTTCTAAATATTATCACTACATACTTAGCACTTTAGCTTTTTCATAGTTAAAAGTGGCAATATCGAATGTTTTCGACCGCATTCCTTTCACAGCTTCAGTTATGTTTGCCAAACTATAATTTCTAAGAACGTTAATGATGTTGTGGTTCTAATTTAACTATTTAGAAAAAGTACATAAGGAAACTGACCCTCATACACTTGTGGTACTTTTAAAACCTTTTTCTATAATAACACATTTTACTAACACGTCAATTGTTGTGAATACATTTTATGTAAGTAGCTGCTTTTGGTTGATTTTTTATTGGAAATAAAATTGAAATATCACAACAAATAGTCAGTTTGAATTGAAAGTATAGTAAAGTAACTTTCTTTTACCGATATAAAATACAGAGTGATCCATTTAAAAAAAATTGTGAAATCGATGTATTCCAGTTTGGCCTCGCCCTGTATACGGTTTCTTAGATATGGAGGCAGGTCTAGTGAATTATGAAACTAGACAACCATCACAGACGTGTGGTTGAGAAATATTACTCATTACGATTTTCTGGAAAAAGTGGTCAGAACTTTATAAATAACTGTATAACCTATTACAACCATATATCATAGCAATTGTGAAGTCAAGCAGAATTAATTCAAATTTGATGTAAAATACAGGAGTTCCAATTTAAAATATGTACCTTTGATCTGGCACGGCGTTCTGGAACACAGTGTACAATTGACACTAATTTTAAAATATCTGCCCTTGAGCTGGCTGCAATCGGTCAAAATTGAATCTGTATCTGTAACTATAAATTATTACATCAATAACCAGAAGGTTACTAATAAATTTGCTAGTTTGTAACTAGTTATTCTATGTCTATTCAAATTATATTTTTTCCATTTTAAGCCCGCTTGTAGAAAAAATGCCATTCCTAACACATGCAGAAAGTGTCTTTTCCGCACTCGAACGCATGTCCGAACTCCACTACGGTCGCGTGCGGAAAATAACTATATTGATGCACTTTGAAATAATAAATAAAAATGGAAATAAGAACTAATGTAAAATGGTTGAATTCGTGATGTGACATTAGAATACCTTTCGGTGTCATGGAAATGAGAAAAACATAAATTTCTGCGCAATTTGTCATCAAAGATTAATTGTCAACTCAGTGCATTAAAAAGAATTATCCTAATATCGGTTTCTCAAATAGTAAAGAATGCTGCTTATGTTGAAGAGAGCATTAGCAATAAGAATAATGTTTCAAACGTTATTGGGAGGGCCTGCCATTAATAAAAGTACAACCTCATTGAGACTGTTAACAGCATTAATTCAAATACCATTTTCTCCGATTTGGAAAATCGAAATATTAATACCCTAAACAATTCTAACTGCATTTTCCATTTTTATTTATAAAATTAAAATTGTTAAATAACGTTATAATAAAGATTTTGCAATAATAAAAAATTACGATTTAAACACGCTGATGTGTGCTTGAAATAGGGAAAATGTGTCACCAACAAAAAGAAATAATAATAAATTCTATTAAACAATAAATGTCTATAAAATGGTCACAACTATAAAATAAAAAGTGAGTGAATAAATAATTAAAAACGACAAGTTTCGTAACTAAAAATGATAATAGAAATATAAAAGGTAAATTCAACACCTACTTTAAAAACAAAACTGCATACACACCTACATTCACCTATACTTCGATAAATCTATGAATTTAAAATAATTTTTTTATGAATATTAAATTAAACAGCGTAAGACGAAAAAATTCCGTTTGATTTTTTCAAATTTTTGCCAAAAGAATAATAATTTTGTCACGTAAACTGTAAATGTTGGTGTTTTAATTATTTAATAAATGAGTAGTCTGCAATTATTGCATATACTATACAGTTTATTTAAATAATTACAGATATAGTAAAGGAAATATGAGCTCAATCCGATCTAATTATTATGTTATTACGCTGATTGAATAACCAAAAATCACGTTACAATAAACAGGTTCATTTTGTAAATTGTAACATAATAGCTATTATCTATACATATAAGTCCCATTATTCGATCATTGAATAGACCACATGAATAACCCGCTTTACTGACAACACACAACAAACATCTAAATCGATTCCCTCATTCCAAAACAAAGGTAGCAATGCACACAACAAAGATCGCTGATTCCAACAACAGTGCTGTTGTAACGGTAAATGTGTGTACCCCACAAAGGGCACCAGCTCGAAGGGCTCCGGCTAGAGACTCCTCTCAAGGGTGATTCGACCCCAAGTTTATGCTGCACAAGGATAACAGAAGGGTTGTGAAAGTTGAGGGCGCCACTACCTTTTTAACGATAAAAACTACAAAAAACTAAGGCGGAAAAGGTAGAAACGCCTTGTAAAATTTAAATAAGTTAATAATAAAAAAGTTACTGAAAATCAACCCGGGCGATATCTCCCTCAACTTTTATAGTTGAGGATTTCTAATAAAAAAAAAGAATTGAAAACAAATTTTTAATTTATTCTGCCACAGGAAATGAACAACGGAATTTAATAGAGGAATTTGTACTTTTATAGGTACTTAGCTTAGATGAAGTGGTTTCCTGGAGAAGAAGTCAGGTCTTGATCTGAACTGATGTGTTCTGTTCTAGGGCGGTATTTTGGGGTTCTATCATTGGCTTTATATCCTCGGGTTGTATCCTAGGCTATATTCTTGGGTTATATCCTAGCTTAGGGTTATATCCTAGCCTAGGGGCTGTGCTTACCTAGAAATACAGGTGGATCAGGGATATGTAGGAACTTGAATGTAATGGCACATTATGTTGGTCAGCTTTTCAGGTTAAAGAAAAGGAAGGCAGTTATTTGAAAGTCAAAAAATTGATTTAATTTACTGAAAGCTTTCCAACATTATATGTTCCATGTTAAAACAGTAAAAATAGCAATTATCGGCTAAATTAAAAAAATATACTAATAATCCGAAAGAAACTAATCATAGCAAAAAGTTATTTATTTAGTTATATGAAAAAATATCGTGCTTAGGAAATATATGAAACCGGCACTGGCGTTACGAAAGAATATTTTATAGGTTAAAAGTAATTTATAAAAATGTTATTTTATAATTAAAAGAGTTATTTCGCAACTGAAAAAGCTTGAAAATGTTTGTATAAAAGTAAAACAGTGAATTATAAAAGAATATTTGGTTTAAAACTACCATATTAGTATAAAAGAACAGTTTATGACCACGTGTTAAATTTAATTTCGTCTATCTCTTTAAAAAAATAAAGAATGCATACGAAAATTATATCAGACAGTACTTTAGAAGAAGCTTATTAATTATAAATTATGATTTTGAACTTACCATAAGATGGGTACTAAGATATGAAAGATAGCGAAAGATGATCTGTCCCCTTAGGCGGTCGATAACAGAAAGGGTTGTTTCACGTGGCGTTGTGCAAAAAATGGAAGCGTCCGTTGGCAGACGTCAATTGTCTTACGGTCAGGGTAGAAGAGTTTGGGATCACAGAACTATAATTGTATGTGGCTAGTGACGACGAGCGCTAATTAAAAGGATTTATTCTGTAAAATCGAAACAGGTCGATAGACATGTTACACTGTGCTGTGCTGTGTGAGGAAGGGATTAAATTGACTGGATAATCATATTAAAATATTTGAAAAGTTCTTGAAATACTTATCTTAAGACGCGTTTAGATTGCGCGAAATTGTTTCGCGCAACAGTTTCGCGAGTCCCTGTCTCGGCCTATCTGTTTACACGGGGCAAAACGTTTCGGGGTGACAAGCGAAAACAAGGTGAGCCGTCAGTTTGTGCGAGACAAGCATGCAGGTTGTTACTTCGAATGCAGCATTTGCAATTATGATGAATATTCCACTTATACATTTTGTATCAATGCTACTAATGCTAAATTATTAAGCAGGCAGCACACTATCGCGGAACGGAACGGAAGGGAATGGAAATTTTGAATCTCCGCACACTATCGCGGAATTCAACGGAAAAAAATATTTGTATATGAGTAAGAGACCTGCTTTCCCAATCAAGTTTTAGTGTGTATTGGTCTTTCGCAATGGACAGTTCAGACGGAGAATTTGTGGCGCTGTGTGTAGTTGTTAAAGAAGAAGAAATTGCGAGAGAGAACAAGAAAAAGCGCAAATGGATCCATGAAATAAACCTCAAAAGACAAGAATTTGGTGAATTTCATCATCTATTCCCAGATCTTTTAGAAATTTCTTCCCAGGCATTTTCGTTCATTTGTTGATTGTGATAATTTTTATCAGACAACAGATAAAGATGTGGATAAGCTCGAATTTTATCGATTAATAGATCTTCATTAATTTTTAATTAATCAAAAGGGAAACAAACACAAAACGGTGTGATATTGTCACAGGAATGAACACGTTTTGTTGTACTGATTAGTGGCTGCGGGCTGGTGGGTAGTGGAGGGGGCTGCGGAATCGTGGAAAAATTCGCTCAGTGAGCAATATAAATAAATTCAGTTCCGTTCCAATCCATTCCGCGTTGTTCCGATCCGCGGTAGTGTGCGGCTACTAACTTAATTCTATGCTTCCGAAATTTCCGTTCCATTCCGTTCCGTTCCGCGATAGTGTGCGGCCTGGAAATTCAAAAATTACAGTGGAATTACCGCGTTGCCATGACAACCCAACGATAATTCCACGTTGCCATGACAACATTAACAACATTAAAATAATGAACGTGAAACGTTAAAGAAGAGTTTCTTAGAGGTTATGAATCGATTCGGAGATATAACAAAACGGGAAATTGAAAAAAATGGCATTAAAAGTGTACCCAAAAACACGGAAAATAGTAAGAATAGTGTATGGAGACAATTTATGTTATTTTGCGACGAAAATAAGCACAAATTCAATATAGTGGAGATATACAGTAATTTGTATTTTTATTAGAGAAATATTCTCCCTAAATTCAAGCTTGTTGTCTAATTATTAACAAGCTTTTATGGAAATTATCGGTAATTTTCAAGCACTCGTGGTATTACCCCCGAAAATTTTATACCAGTTAATTTTAGCCAATCAGATGCCTGCATTTTGACATGTTGCTATGACAATAACTTAATTTCTTCGGAAATTTCCCTGCGTAGAGGGAAATTAATAGGTGGAAATTTCCCTCTGGCTTGACAGCTGTCATAAATAATAATAATATGTCACCTAAGTATGTCTCCAATTTAATTTCTATTTTAAAAAAGTTTTGGTATAAAATTTTCTTACCGAATCTCCCGCGAGCATGAATTAGTATTCCGGTAATTTTCCTCAGAAAATTCGCACTTCGAGAAAATTTCCGGAAATAATTCGTGCTCTAGGGAGATTATAAGTGAAAATTTTTCCTCTAGTAAATATCCAATGAAATCAGTTAATTTCAGGTCATTTGATTGAACACAACCACAACACAACATTATACTGAAAATTACCATGGATACATTTTGATTTATTTCGATTTTGACGTTTCAAGATATTTAATATTTCAAAATGTCACGATTCTGCCATAATACTGACGAGAACATTAATGAAATTATAGAAGCAGATATACTCTGTATTTTTTTCTATAATTAGCAGAAATTTTCTATTCGAATAACCCTCGAACATTGATAAATGCTCACAAAATTTTTTTACAACTTTCTCAAGCTTATTGCTTATAGGCGACAGACCTCCGCCTGCGGCAACAAGCTTTCGAAATTTGTTATAAAATTTTTTCTACAACTGCTATGAAAAGTGACGTATTTCTCATACCTTACCTGATTTTAAAACCAAATATTGCTCATACTGTGAGAAATAATATTTCTCACGGCCTCACGCCACATATATTTATATGAAGAATCAAATAAAATCGACAAAATATCTTTAAATACCTACTTAGTTGTCACAAAACTGTCAGATTATATTGGAAAATATGTTAAAAATTGTCAAAAATTTTGAAATATGGTCAATAATTGTCAAAAACTGACAAAGTTTTGAAAAAATTGTTAATAATTGCCAAATATTTTCAAAAATTTGGAAAAATGGTTAATAATTGTCAAAAATTGTCAAAAACTGTCAAAATTTTGAAAAAATGGTCAATAATTATAAAAGACTGTCAAAAATGGTCAATAATTGTTAAAAATTGTCAAAGATTTGGAAAAATTGTCAAAAATGGTCAATAATTGTCAGAATCTGTCAAAAATTGTCAAATATTGTAAAAAATGGTCAAAAATAGTCAATAAATGTTAAAATTTTGAAAAATGATCAAAAACTGTCCAAATTTTTGAAAGTTGTCAAAAATAGTCAATAATTGTCAGAAACTGTCAAAAATGGTCAATAATTGTTAAAATTTTGAAAAATGGTCAAAATTGTTGAAATTTTGAAAAAATTGTCAATAATTATAAAAAAATGTCAAACATGGTCAATAATTAACAAAAATGGTCAATAATTGTTAAAATTTGGAAAGATGGTCAAAAATTTTGAAAAATTGTCAAAATTGATCAATAATTGTCAAAAATGGTCAATAATTTAAAAAAAATGGTCAATAATTGTTGCAAAACTGTCAAAATTGGTCAATAATTGTTAAAAATTGTCAAAATTTTCGAAAAATTGTCAAAAATGGTCAAAAATTGTCAAAATTTTGAAAAACTGGTTAATAATTGCCAAATATTTTCAAAAATTTAGAAAAATGGTTAATAATTGTCAAAAATGGTCAATAATTGTTAAAAATTGTCAAAGATTTGGAAAAATTGTCAAAAATGGTCAATAATTGTCAGAATCTGTCAAAAATTGTCAAATATTTTTAAAAATGGTCAAAAATAGTCAATAATTGTTAAAATTTTGAAAAATGATCAAAAACTGTCCAAATTTTTGAAAATTGTCAAAAATAGTCAATAATTGTCAGAAACTGTCAAAAATGGTCAATAATTGTCAGAAACTGACAAAATGGTCAATAATTGTTAAAATTTTGAAAAATGGTCGAAAATTGTTAATTTTGAAAAAATTGTCAATAATTATAAAAAAATGTCAAAAATGGTCAATAATTGCTAAAATTTGGAAAGATGGTCAAAAATTTTGAAAAATTGTCAAAATTGATCAATAATTGTCAAAAATGGTCAATAATAGTTAAGATTTGAAAAAATGGTCAATTGTTAAAAATTGTCAAAATTTTCGAAAAATTGTCAAAAATGGTCAAAAATTGTCAAAATTTTGAAAAAATTGTCAATAATTATAAAAAAATGTCAAAAATGGTCAATAATTAACAAAAATGGTCAATAATTGTCAGAACCTGTCAAAAATGCTCAAAAATTGGCAAAAATGGTCAATAATTGTTAAAATTTGGGAAGATGGTCAAAATTTTTGAAAAATTGTCAAAATTGATCAATAATTGTCAAAAATGGTCAATAATAGTTAGATTTGAAAAAATGGTCAATTGTCAAAAATTGTCAAAATTTTCGAAAAATTGTCAAAAATGGTTAAAAATTGTCAAAATTTTGAAAAAATGGTCAATAATTATAAAAAACTGGAAAAATGGTCAATAATTGTTAAAAATTGTCAAAATTTTTGAAAAATTGTCAAAAATGGTCCATAATTGTCAGAACCTGTCAAAAATGCTCAAAAATTGTCAATAATTGTTAAAATTTGGAAAAATGGTCTAAAATGGTCAAAATTTTCGAAAAATTGTCAAAAATGATCAATAATTGTCAAAACTTTCAAAATTGGTCAATAATTGTTAAAATTTGGAAAAATAGTCAAAATTTTGAAAAATTGTCAAAAATTGTCAAAATTTTGAAAAAATGGTCAATAATTATAAAAAACAGTCAAAAATGGGCAATAACTGTAAAAAATTGCCAAATGTTTGAAAAATTGTCAAAAATGGTCAATAATTGTCAGAACCTGTCAAAAATGGTCAATAATTGTTAAAATTTGGAAAAATGGTCTAAAATGGTCAAAATTTTTGAAAAATTGTCAAAAATGATAAATAATTGTCAAAACTGTCAAAATTGGTCTATAATTGTCAAAAATTGTCAATAATTGTCAAAATTTAAAAAAATAGTCAAAAATTTTGAAAAAATGGTCAATAATTGTCAAAAATTGTCAAAATTTTTGAAAAATGTTCAAAAATTTACGAAAAATGGTCAAAAATGGTCATTCTATTGTGCATAAGAAGCAAGCTTCTATCAACGGTCCGACGACCGCTCACCTTTTCTTTTTGTTTTACTATAAAAATAAATATTAAGTTACTTTACTTGTATTCTTTAAATTTGTGCAGTTGTAGAAAAAGTATAGTGTGCAACATGTGGGGAAAGTACTTTTCTCAATCGTGTTTGCGGCACTCGCCCTTTGGGCTCGTGGCACAAACTTCCACACTCGTGAGAAAAGTTGAATTTTCCCCACTTGTTGCACAATATACTATTTTCGAACAATTATCAATGACCTTGGGTTATTACTAATGATTATTTCCTTCCAATTAATTCTGACCAATCGCTATCAAGAATTGGTATGTCAAATATAAATTTTAAGTGGAAAAATTACTTAACAACTGTCAACTTAGCTGCCAGCAGTTTTTCCGGAAAAAAAATCGAAAAAATTTCATGAAAGTTTGACAGTTATTATTTTAATTAAAAAAATGTTGTATTAAAATAAAATGTTTATTTAACTCAGGAAATAATCTTACCAAATATCCCTCGTGCATCTAATTTTTCCTGGGAATTTTAAAACCACTCTCGCTCATGCTATTTGTTAAAACAAATTACTTAGAAACTCGTTTTTCCGAATTTTTCCGGAAAAATTAAATGCACTGGGGATATTACCCCCGATAATTGAATTGAGAAAGAAGAGCAGAACAAATAAAAGAACACGCCGATGGTGGTCTAAAGACTTATTTCGTCGGAGATTTCAATGTGGAAACAGCCTCCTGAGGGATATGACGGCGGAACCTTGTGGATATACATTTCGAAACTTTACTCGGATGACCACAGAAGATTTTGAACAGCTCGTATCACTAGTTGATCCTAAAGTAAGAAAAATGGATACCAACTGCGATATCTGTAAACGAGAGGTTGACAGTTGCTTGAGCTTGAGATTTCTTGCTACGGGAGATTCCTACAGCAGTCTACAATACCTCTTCAGAATATCGAAAAGCACAATAACAAGAATTATTCCAGAAGTTTGCGATGCGTTAGTTCAGTCACTTAAGGAATATGTGAAGGTAAAAATAAATGTAAAGGTAAAAGAAGTAATTCTTTTTTTTTAAATTTTATTAGTTATTATTTATTGAAACGAACAATGTTCACATATCTAATAACATATTGTATTTCGACTTCTGGAGATATCTAATGTTGTTAGGGGAGCGTTTGCTGAAAAAGTCGATGTTTGGGACGACGCCGAAGGCGAACTGTGCGGGATGTGTATTTGTAAAGTATTCCCATATGATGAAGCAGAATACATTCCCATATCTGCTTCAAATAAAATATTAGCAAAGGCTCGTTTCACGTGCGCCAGCGTGCTCTGGTCGTACTTTCAACGCATTGGTGAGGTAAGCATCATTCGATGAATTAACCGATAACTTTAAGATTTGCAAAGCTTCATGCATCAATGAGTCGGATTCTTGCTCAGTTGCCTTACGTTTGATGCTAGTTCTCTGTCTCCTGCTAGTATTTGGAGTAGGAAAGGTAGTCTCTTGTGAAATCTGCTGACGTGTGGTCGAACATGAAGTAGAGGTCGATGTAGAAGTTGCAGATGTAGTAGTTGCAGTTGCTGTAGTTGCAGATGTATTATCTGCGGGGATGACCGTAGGCGAAGTTGGCGTTACAGGAACTTCTATTTCGGAGTGTTCCTGAAACAAAACAAACAACGGTTAAGTAATTCTTTTCGGTCCCAGGTTAATTTTAATTTTGGCTCCGTTGTGAACATGTTTGGCATTAATATGTTTTCGCCTTTATTTTGAATGTTATTAATTTATTTCGTTTTGGTTTCAGGTACCATCTACTACAGAAGAGTGGCTTCAGATCTCCTCCGAATTTAAAAGAAAGTGGCAATTTCCTCACGTTATCGGGGCTATGGATGGAATACACATTGTTTTACAAACACCTATTAATTTAGGGACTGAAAACTACAACTACAAAATTTTTTTTAGCATTGTCCTGTTTGCAATAGTCGACGCAGACTACAATTTTATCTATGCTGATATAGGATGTGAAGGGCGGATATCGGAAGGCGGTGTATTCAAAAATACGACATTGTACAATAAATTGGACAGGCGCGAATTGAATATTCCTCGCCCAGAAGTTCCATATTCCATGCAAGTACCATATTACGTATTAGGTGACAAAGCGTTTGCTTTGAGTGAGTACATGATGAAACCATTTGATGGTAATCCCGTGGTACGTTCACCGGAACGTGTATTTAATTACCGTCATTCCAGATCACGTCGCGTCGTGGAGAATGCCTTTGGGATAATGAGTTCAGTATTTCGTGTATTGAGAAAGCCGCTACTTGTGCAACCAGAAATAACAACAAAAGTTACTTTAGCAACCATTTACTTACATAACTTTCTACGCAAAAGTACTTCTCATGAAACGTACACACCTCCTGGAAGTTTCGATACTGACAACAATGGCGACATTACAAATGGTAGATGGCGCAACGACGCGCCTATGACACGTTTTTTCCAATCCGCAATATTCCGCGAATGACATCCACTAGTTCAAAGACGTTCGCTTACAATTAGCTAATCATTTTTTATCTTAAATCAATCGTTGCCGTGGCAGGACCAATATTAAGAATTCACTTTGTAACGGTTGAATTTGTCACTACGTCTATTGTATATATTAAGTATTTGTATATAGTAATTACCTGACGGATTTTATCTCTAGGTTTCTAATATCATTTGATCACTACGAAAGTACTTCAGTAGTTAAATAGTTTCTGTCAGCCCAGAGTTTTAGGGACTACTCTGTCATCATCCTTCCGGTGAAGTGGTGCAGGCTGTAACCACACCTGTCTTCACATCAGGACAACAAATTTAATATTTTGTCGCCAGGTAGTGTAAATAATGTAAGTTTTGTGATACAAAACGAGCGTCTATCATGTAATGTCCGTAGGTAGATCCATGTTAGTTGTTATCTTGTTTGTCATAATTCATAATCAAGGGTACTTGTGGATTTTACTTTAGTTTTTAGTTACCGTGGGACTACTGATTTTGTTTCTGGCTTTGATTATATCACCTTTGGGGTGTAGCCACAGTAGTCCAAATACTTTGCCAGCTTCAGCTTGATAAACGCTGAAGTTTATTAGGGTTCAGTTACAAATTACTGACTCCTTGACTTGAAGTCTAAAACATTTAAAATAGTAATTAAGTTTGATAAAACTTACTGCAGCTATGGAGACATACTTTACTTTTGAGTTAAAGGTATATTTTCTTCATTTATCTACCATATTTTGGCTTGAGTAAAGACATACTATTTAGAAATCTTCTGTGTAGGTTGGCATTCGAATATATTCTGAACATCTACTTAAAATATATTAGCTGTTTATCGCTATGTGTTTTGTCTGTTAGATCCGAGTGTTTGATCTTGCTTTGTTTACGTTGGTTTGGTATTGTGGTACTATGTTTACTTAAATTTATTTGAATAATCCATAATTCATACTTTATCATTTCTGTTCATTGTTATTATTTACAAAGTCGAATTATTTGTTGGATGACATTGACAATTGGCCGTGACAGTCGAGTCTTGGATAAAAGCATTCGTTCGTCATGACTTACATAGAAGTGTAGCACTTTATGACTTGATCTGTGCTGAACACGCTCGGTGTAGTGAGCAGTGTAGTTCGGATGTATGTTTCGGGTAGGTTTATCTATGGTAGGATTCTGTATTGAGGTTGAGGAAGTGTCAGTCACTTTTTTCGCTGTGTGCTTGATGCTAGATGGCTTAGGTTTCCAAAAGTGCATCGAACGAGAATCTGAATTTTGTTAATGACTGGGTAGTCATCCCCTGCTGGGATTTATAGGTTCTTCTTCTGAATGAGTTGTGGAATATTCGGCTAGTATTTTGGTTCTACGGGAGTTCGTTTTGCTGGAGAATTCCGTCCTGTTCTGGAAGCCGTTTTCACAAACCCTTATAGGGGATTTATTGCACTCAAACGATTGTAAGTATTTTCTCTACTTACTGATTTCGCATCACTATGTATTTATCACTATTTAAAGGAAATCGCCAACGTTGAAGTTTTGAAATTGGAGGTGTGCCACATGTCGTTGTTGGTTCGTTATTTGTTGGTAGCCATCCAGTAAGGAAAATTTTGAGTATTGGACCCCTTTTGGAAAAGGTATGTCTCATAGATTTGTAGTTTTTGTAGTTAAAACAGTTGGTGGTAAAATACTACATGTTGATTGTAAATTTTTGATTAAGACAGTCTATTCTATTACCCTGTGTATATTTTGTTTTCTTTGCCCGCTTTAGTCTAACGAATACTATTATTATATTCGTGGGTGGTTCTTCAAACCTACCCTGGCTATGACCAAAAAACAGTTTATTTTAGATGCTTATCGCATTCTTAATATTTGATTTAAATTCAGTGTGGTATACTGTTGCTGACACTGATGATTGTAAGTAGGCCTTATGACTACTTTGTGGGTTTGATTAAGTTAATTTGGGGTTGATTTCGATTTGTTCGTTACTTTTAAATTCTTATAAATTAGCTTCTGACATAGGCCGAGACAAGCTTAACTTGTCGAGGTGTTGGATTTGTTCCAGTATAGGCTCAGTTTTTAGCTGATACCTGTTTCAATTTTGAAGGGGTCACCTGTGGGGCCAGATACACACTTCACCTGTGGGGCCAGGGTATACTTACCACCCTCCAGATACACACTTCGGGACATTTGGAGTCTACCTGGTGGATATATAATGATGTCTTCTGCTGTTTGCTGCTACTTTTCAACAATTTCTTGGAGAAGACCACATTGAGGGTAACCCGGTATCGGGGGTTTTTCTAAGATATTTACTTATTTTTATTTTAGGCTTTACGCCAACATGTATATACATTAGCTAGGTAGTTCCTTACTGATTTATTTTATTATGCAATTGTAATGGTGGAAATTAATATTTTGCGGTAAATTTTCACAATCTAGTTTTCATAATTTTATCCACTTGCGCATGCGTCTCTGCCTTGGTACCAACGCCTTGACTACGGTGCCGCCTTGTATGGAATTTATTTTATAAACTGTACGCTACTCTTCAGGTTCGTTTATAGAACATATAATTAATACGTTCTTATTTAATCACTACTGGTTCACTTGAACAGCCATATTAATTTCCGACTATGTAGGTCAATTAACTGGTATAGGTTGGAATTAAATTGTTAATCATTATTTTTTTTTGATGTGTAACAGATGTTCACGCTATTTTTTTTAAGTGGGGGGGGCTTTTACTAGGGTTTTCAGGAAGTTTATGATTGTGAAACACCCCTTAAGGATATTCAATGTTTTTCATTTAGCTATTATAAGGAACATGAGCTGAGGTTTGTCTTTTATTTTCATCCCTTGTTTTACTGGGTTATCGGGGGAAATTAGTTGCGCTAGGCCAAAGTAGAAAACTCAGTTGGCGCCCACACAAGTTGTCTACTATTTTGTCCGGAAGATCAATAAGAGGGATCCACCCCTACCTCCGTTCTGAGCGACGTCGAAGGCCTAAGGTTGTCACCGGAGCAACCGAAACTTATGTAACCGAGTAGAAGAATTAATTTATAATCTTGCACTCGTTTTTTTATTATCTTTTAAATTTTATAACTAAATTCTTATTTGGGCTTGAGCTCAATTTTAAAGGTTACAACTTACCTCACTAGTAGTATTCACAGTATCCCTTGGGATGTCTTTATCATCCAAAAAATCAAAGTATTTGTAGGCGAACCATTTAGAGTCATATACCTCATCGCTACCTGTAACAATAAAACTAATAAATAGTAAGCTTATTTTAGTGTGTTTTTTTAAGGAGTTATCTCGCTTTATGGTACTAGTATGCATGCAGTGCCACAATTATTACAAAAAGTCAAAAAAACAAACAAGTCAATATTAATATGACTCTGCTTTTTTTTCTCCCTGGACCCATCAATGATTTTATTTTTGCCTTTAAGGTAGCAACAGAGTACTGCAAATGTATCAAGGTATTTTCAAATATTAATGGGAAATATGTCATTTTCTGCATTGTACTTGTATATATTTGAAGTTTAGAGTAAGTTGGTACAAGCTTTTGTCAATGAATCTTGGAGATGGTCATCGGTGAGTAGAGATCAAAATTTATTTTTTATTAAGTTCATCTTGGAACATGCTGGTCCGAATGCTTCATGATAAATTTTTTCAGTTTTGCTTCATTTCTTCCCAAGGAAGTTGATGAAGGGGTAAGACTATCTACATTCTCGGGGCGCATGAACTCAGCTCCCAGGATGTTTAGTCTGACTCGTTTGGTAGCCACACAGTAGCACAAAATGTGTTTCGCCAGTTGATTTTCTTTTAGGCAGAGACGACACTGCTGATGATAATTTAGCCTTAAGTGAGCAGTAAGGTCTCCAGTCCTAGTCCTAGTCTCCTTCATGTCCATGTTCAGCTATACCATTCAAATGATCGGACCTGACATAATTTCGATTCGTCTAAGGTTCAGGTATCATTCTTACGCGGTGTGACATTCAGAAAATGTAGCGCCAACTACTTATTGAACATTGTCAAAGATACCTTCAACATATCTTATGGTGGTGTGATTCTTTCCAACCTGTAAGTACTGACACTCTCAACACTGTCATCTACGGTACTACTTTTGCCAGTTTCCTATCCATAAGGTGTCTAGTTCAATAAGCTATTGGGTGCTCTGTAGCGCTTGCTAAAATTTCTATTTCGATGATCTATTGACTGGATTAGATTCATTTTTCATCTTATCTATTAGTGAATCATGAATTCTAAGCGGCATCCAGAACTGGATACCTTCATCTGATGCAGTTTTCTCTCTGCATCCTGAAGAAAATACAAAAAATGTATGCATTCAGAGGGATCCGAAATTGGATTCTATTAATTCTTATTCTTTTCCCAAGGATATAACTAAAAGATCCAGACTCCCAGGGATAGCCCATATTTTTAACCACTTCGGATTATCAGCTTGCATCATGAAGATCAAGATTATAATGCAGCAACTATAGCTAGATAAGCTAGAATAGGACCAATATGTTTCTCATGAAAGTAAACCATTCATAAAGAATATCTAACCTTTCGAAACCAACTTCCGTAAATAAGCACACGCATGGTAAAATTAAACAAGGCTCAGTTTATAGAGTTGCCTGGGTTTTGTGATGTTTTCTGAGGCTGCTTACGGAGACTGTATCTACTCTAAATACGTAAAATTGCTCCTTTGTGCCTTATAAAAACGCAACTCCAGATTGGCCCCTATTAAAACGATAAGCATCCCACACCTTTACCTCTTTGAAGCTCTAATTCTCAGTAGACTTGCTGCGAAGGTTCTCAGAACCCTTCCTCTCAAGGTCGATAAGGTGTACTATTGGTTAGAATCGACTGTCGTCTTAAGCTCAGAAAATAAAACCAGCACTAGTATTTCAAGCTGGAATCACGTAAGTACTACATTAAATACAGCAGAACTACGTCCCTCTGATTTCCTTTCTTCAACCTTATGGTTGCATGCACAAGACTATTTGCGGCAACCCAGCGAAAACTGGCCACTTCAAAACCCTTGCTCTAATTTCAATATTACTGAATTACAACAAGCACTTGTATTCGTAGACGTCAAAATTAATAGTTTAATACTATTATAACGCTTTACAAAATTTGAAAAATATTAAAATTGGCTCTCTTTCAACTTTTATTGCCTGAATGTTAACGGTGGTCACTTTGGACACATGATTAAATAACAGTTATTTCTTGTTAACAGTTGTCCTTTTACTATTTGTGAATTTTTTATTCTTTAAAGAGTTTTTCTGTCATAACATAATACGGGGGCATACGAAAAGTTGAAAGAGAGACAATTTTAAATAACGAATAAATAACAATGGGAGGCTGATATCAAAAGCAAAACAAAATGATTGAATAGAGATTTACCAGACCTTTTAAATGAGGTATGACTTGATACCTAACGCCATTTGAAAAAAATTAAGGGGTATCTCCAGTAGGGAGGTGGTGAATCTGACGTTTATGACATTAGCGCTAAAAAAGTTTACGTGTTTCGACATTTCTTTCTAATATGTCGCATTTCTGAAATATTAAGGGTGGGTCCTTTTCAAATGAACACAGTGTATTATTTATCCAAAGGACCCCGCACTTTTTTTATGCACATTGGATCTCAGTAAATTTTTTTGAATTTTGGATATGTTATAGAGTTTGATCTCCTGAACAAAATTGTCAATCGGTACATTTCAATTATATGACTAGTTTTTAAGGTACTGGACATTGAAGTTGGAAAGTAGCGGTTTTTTTAATAGTAATATTTCGCTTAGGAAAACATTTTTGTCATAAATATTTTGCTAGGCTGTTAATCCTCATTCATGAGGCGTTGAACTAATCAACCAATCAGATTAGTTCGACACCACCAGTCAGAGGCTTCGAAAAACAAGAAACTTGTTTAGAATTAAGTCCCAAGAATAATGACTATGTTTTATGGATACATTAAGGGGCATATTTTTCAGAAAACCACAGAAAGTCACGAATTTGAAATTAATTTCTAGCAATTTTCTATAACTATTTTCATAATACTCATTTTTCCCAAGGGTGTACAATGACTAGTTTCTGAGATACAGCCGACATCCTCCCTTATTTGAATATCTGGTACTTTTTGGCTGACGTGATTTTCAATATTTATAATTTTCGAAGTACTACTAATACCGTAAATAAGTACCGTAAATTAGAGGCATGAGTGATCGTTAAGAAATATTTAAAATACCCAAATACAACTTTTCTCTAACCTTTTTAGTTTGTGAGATACAGGCTGTTGAAGGGTGAAGAAGAAATACACATTTTATTGTATATATTCTCGGGGGATGAAAGTACATATTGAAATTTTTTTGTAGGTTATTGTCTCTTAAAAACACATCAACAGTATTAATTCTGTCAAATTCTAATTGGCCAGTGCCGCCAATATTTTTCGTACTTGAAAAACATAAAATGAAAAACATGTTTGGTATATTTCCACGGAAAATAGCAGCTTTTTTAAAATTAGAAAATGCGACATCATATACTGGACATTGTTTTAGACGTATATCTGCGTCTATATTAGCTGATTCGAGAGCAACAATAGATGTGCTAAAGAGACATGAAGGATGGAAATCCTCCAACGTGGCCGAAGGATATGTTGAATCTTCCATTAAAAATAAACAAAACATATCAGATAAAATATTTGGTCGATTTATCTTCTATGGATAATATGAGGCCGTCGTCTGCATTATCGCGTCCTGTTTCTGCAGCTTCATCGGAACAAACATCACTGTGAAAAAATAAAACGATTCTGTAACTTGGAATATATTTTATACTGGGTAAAAATTCCACGACCTATGATGTTAAAAAATACTCAATATCAAGAAACAAATTTTAATTATTACTAATGATTTACTAACTATACAATGAGTAAAAATAATGACCACTTATATACTAATAATAACACTTGTTTTAACGCTTATAAAAATATGATATACATTTAACGAAATCAAATTTTGAAATAGATCCATTTTATACTCATCTATTTTTTAAAGAATACTCTGCTTACGTCTCCGCACAATTGGATTACGTATTCTTGAATGTTCCCCTAAACTTTGAATTTTTATATGAACATCCGTTTGGAACTGTTTTATAATTTCAATGAAAGAAAAAATTGATGGGTGCGTGGAATAAAAACTGGCATTAAATTTAGCGTGGAAAGATTCGCACGCGTTTGTACTTCTTTCCATGCTATCGCTTAGTTCAGCCCACAAACTGGGCGGAAAAACGGCATCTTCAGAAATATAATTGTCCACCAAATAATCGGCAAACCGTAATAAACGTTCGTCTTCCAGTTGCATTTCCGCAAAATCGAAAGCAAAACTATCACCTACTTCCGATGGATTCAGAAATGGTAAACCAAATATAGGGCGCAGCCATCTTCCAACTTCACTGTTTTCGTTATTATAATCAGAAACAAGTCCCAGATTTTGAATTTTGCGAAACCAGGCTTGCGATAAGTGTAACCTACAGCCGACTACTCTACACCGTTTTTAGACCATTGTGAATGGATATTTCAAAGTACACTACAATAACTTTTGGGCTGAGATTTAAACCTAAAGTTTTTTTTTTTTTCGGGCCGAGATGGGAAACTCATGTTCGAATGGGTCCAGGACCCAAACAGTGTTGGACTCATCCCCAAGGAGATGCCTACCAACCAAACCCACCTCAAACTCGCCGTTACCCCCGCCTCGGAATCGCTACCCTAGCATACTCCGAGACAGGCGGCGGTCCCTCGCACACTCTCCGCTCACACCGTCATCTTCTCCCTCCTATCACTCCTGCCTCTCATGCCATATCGAGTCCTTCTCTCCCCCTCACCATGCTCTCTACTACTCCACTCACCTCCATCCATTCCTCCTCCCCCCTCAACATCATCTCCACCATGTTTCCCCAGTACACCACCTCCCCTAGTTTCCTCTCCAACTTCTTCAGCACTTCCTCGTTCCTCCAGCATCTAAACACATGCCCCACATCATCCTCCACTTCACACCTCTCGCACACACCAGTCTCTCGTTTCCCAATCTTGTGGAGGTACCCTACTCTCGACCCATGGTCCAGTGAGCACTTGTGTCAAGAAGTAGTACACCTCCCCGAATTTCCGGTCCATCCAATCTCTCCTATTCCCAATCGCTCCTTTTAGCGCGCCTCATACTCCTCCCACCTTCTCTCCATTTCCTCCTCCATCCATTCCCGTACCTCTTCTTTGGTCGCACCCCTCCAGCGTTTGCTCCTAGCTCTAGCCAACACGTCCAATGGGTAGGACCTTGCCAGCACCGCTGCTGCCAGTCCACCCACTGTCCTGTACCCCTGCACCACCCTCAGCAGTATCCCTCTCTGCACCCGCAGAAGTGGCCTAACCCTCGCATTCACCCCCGCTCTTTCACCCCACACCTCCGCACCGTACAACATACTCTGCTATACCGTTCTACCAATTACCCTCCTCTTCCACTCTCCCGGCCCTTTCACATTACACATCAGTCTCCCCAGCCATGCTGCCCTCACTTTACCCTTCTCTGCCGCCTTTACCATATGGGTTTTGAAGGATAATTGGCTATCCAACCACACCCCTAGGTATTTCACAGACTCCTCCATGCGAATTCTCCTTCCCTTTACCATCACCCCCACTTCCCTTTCCCTGCTCCGTCCCTTCACTAGCAACCCTACTGTCTTATCTTCCGCCACTTCCAGTCCGCACAGCTCTATCTTCTCCACAATCTTCCTGCACATTCTCTCCGCCTTTCTTTCTATCTCCGCCTCTCCCTTTGCCGTACATACCAGACACACATCATCCGCATACACCGTAATCTCACATCCCTCTTCACATACTATCCCACAAACCTCATCAAACACATACTTCCAGAGCGTCGGTCCAAGAACCGAGCACTGAGGCACTCCAGCCTCCATCTCATATCTCCTCCCTCTGGAGTCTACAATCACACGCCCCGTCAGGTAGTCCTCCACCAGGTTAACCAACCCCTGCTCCACTCCAAGCCTCAGCAACGCGCTCAATACTGCCCGTTTGCTGACACTGTTGAACGCGTTCCCGACGTCGAAGAACACGAGTAGGGCCAATTTCTTCTTCCTCCAGCTGCCCTCCCTAGCTCTTTCCACCAAACCCATCACCTTGCTCAGTGCAGAGATGCAAGATTTCCCCTTCGTGAACCCGTGCTGGTTTACCCTAGAACCCCCATTCCTACCAACTTCCTCCTCAATCCTATCCCTTATTATCCCCTCCATCAATTTACCCATACCACACAGCAGGCTGATAGGCCTATAGTCCCCCGCCCGCTTCGTTCACTACCCGCCTTCTTCACTAGTATCACCCTGGCTACCTTCCATCCTTCCGGGAACTCCTCCTTCCTCAGCACCCTGTTTAATAGTTCCCAGAAGTATTCCCTATTGTCATTTAACAGCCTCTTCACCATATCACCCCTCAGGCCATCTATCCCTGGGGCTTTTCTCACTTTAATGTTTTTCCCCCAATCCTCTACCTCCCACTTCTCTACCGGCCTTATCCCCCTCATTTTCACTACCCCCCTTGTATCTTGGATTTCCTGAATTCTGCCACCCACTCCTCCTTCTCCCCCTTTGAACAATTTCTCTATAATCTCCTTCTCCCAATCCTCCTCTAGAACCTCGTTCCTATTTCCACCCATCCTCTTCACCGCTATCTCATACGCCTTTCCCCATGGATTGTTTTCCAATTCCCCCAGTAACTCTTCCCACTTTCCTCTTATTTCCCTCTCCACTCTACGCTCCAGTTCCTTCTTCTTCTCTTTATATCTCCCTCTTCCCTCTATCCTTCCTCTTCCTCTCAGCATCCGTCTTCGTTCTTTCTTACACTCCCTCCACAGCTCCTCTATTTCCTCATTCCACCAGTAATTGGCCCTCCGCTCACGCCTATTGCCTCTCTTTCCCTCTCTTTTGCAGCCCTTTATCACATTGTACAATTCATCTGCATCATGTCCAAGTCCCCTTCCTATCTCTTCTCTTACTTTCTTCCTCATACTCTCTGCCTCGGCTTTCGTCCACTTCCATTCCCACTGTTCCACTAAATCCTTTCTCTCTTTCCTTATATCCGTCTCCACATACCTATGTAAGCTCAAGCTTTCCTCATCCTCCCGCCAACTAAATACTCTTTCCCACAGCCATTCATCACATGCTGTTATATGAATAAATGATGAACCCCCGTCACCCCTCACGAAGGTGGGCAGTAGTCCATCATTCAGCACCACCAACCCGTTGGATGTTAACACTTCCTCAAGGATCTCCCCTCTCATGTCCGTTTTCTTCCCCCCCCCCATATAGTATTCTTCGCATTGGACTCCCCTGTCACCATTCTCCTTATGATCCTCCTTTTTCCTTTTGACACCCTCAGATCGTCCTCTAATCCTGTCATGCTCCTCTCATATTCTTCCAGGCTGACATTTGGGCTTATATACACACTCTTATTCCTGCTTCTCCTGTATCGTCCATAATCCATCCTTGCTCCCCACATATCTAGCATTCACCTCGGATCCACACACTACATCCACTTCCCTCCTAAAAATCCCTTCATCCAATATATCATGCGCTATCCTGCATTTCCCTGAATTTATCTGTAACACTCTCCATACATCCCCTACATTCCTCCTTCCCGCGCAATGCTGTCCCCTTCCTCCTATTTGACCAGACTCGTCCCCTCTGAGGGGTCCAGAGGGTCCCTCCCATTTTTTCCTTCACCTTTTCCATCGTCTCCTTCTACTTCTTTCCTTCCCCTACTACATTCTATCTCCCCTGGCTTGTGTCCCCTTTCCCCACATACCCTACAAAGGAAGGCCTGCCGACAGTCTCTCGCCATGTGATCATCACTCTTACAAAGCCAACACTTACTCCTCTCCTTGACTACCTTCACCTTACACCCTGCTACTTTATGGCCCTTTATCCCACATCCAAAGCATCTGTCATCCTCTCTACCCTCTATAATATTTACCCTGTTCCACCCCAATCTAATCTCCTTTTTTTTTCAACAAGGCTACCGCTTTTTCCCATTCCGCCCTCACCACCGTCATTTTCATCCCGTTCCTCTCCCTTACCACTTTAATCACCGTTGTCCCTTTCCCAATCAAATTCTCTATTTTCCCCCTCACCTTTTCATCTTCCATCCACGGTTCTATCCCTACCATTTCAATGGTTTCTGTTCCCCTCCCCGCTTCGACCACCCTAGCTCCTGTTACCCTTCCTACCTCCCCCAGCATTCCCCTCACCTCAACCCCCTTCTTTGCCTCTATTACCACCTCCCTATTTCTTGAGACTCTGAGTCTGTCCACCCACTCCCCTGTCATCTCCCTCAACCCCTTCTTAATCCTCTCGATCCCGTCCTGATCGACTTCCCCGATATCCTTCAGGATTATCGCCCCATTTCTACCCTCCTTTTCCTTCTCCCCATCTGTATAGATTGTTACCTCCGCCACCTCTCACCCACGCCACCATCTTCTTCAGCACCTCCACCTCTACCTGCTCAAGCCTGTGGAGTCCAATGCTGTCCCCGCTCCCCACTACCCCAAACAGTCGACTCATCAGCTCAAACACCTTTTTCTCATCCCTACAATCTCCCTCCATCCGACAGATCAACACCTCCGTCTTCACCCTTACCCCATTCCTTTCCTTAGTGCGTACCTCCTTGACCTACTCCATTTCCTCTCCTTTTCCTCCTAGCATCGGGTACCTATCCCTAAACATCCTCTGTATTCCCTTCTCCATTCCACTGTCTTCCTTGGTCACCCATACCACCTTTACCTTTTCATCCCCTAATATTGGATTTCCCACCTTCACCTCTATTCCCTCCCCCTTTTTACCACCCCAGTCCCTGTCTCTAGCCTCCAGCCATCCTTCCCAGTCTCTTTGCCCCACCTCCCATCGTGTTTGCATTATCTCCTTTCTATCGTCCTCCACCCTCAACCTCTCCAATTCCTTGACCCGCCCCTCTGGCGCTGCCTTCTCTTCCAGCGTTTCCAGCGTTTCCACCTTCTCCTCCAGTCGCCTTACCATATCCTTCAATCTCTCTACACTCTCCCTCTCTTCTTCCTTCCAATTCTCCATTTCCTTCTTTCCTTTCTCCTTCAGTTTCCTCTTCTGTTCCTTGTCCTCCAGAGGCGATACCTCCATTCTCTTTACTCCAGTATCACTCCACCCTCTCGTCTCCCCCGCCTTATCAGGCGTTCGTTTTACCTTCGTCGATTCACCAAAAATTCCATTTCCTTGCCTTTCTTCATCCATAACCTCCTGTTCTATTTTTCTTTCTTCTTTCTCCATATTCCATCCCACGAGTAGCTAGGGAATTGAATGTCCACCACCACAGAGCCCCGCTTGTGGTGGTAAGGCTGGTTACACCGTTTCTGACTGACTTTCGCGCAGCCATTCATCCATTGCCACGGTAGCTAACAACGTAGATTACGGATTGTTTTATCGAGGTTTACTCCTCTAGGCTTTTTCTCACGGTTGCCTCCGGACGCAGTGGCTTCCGTTGCCTACACTACACCACAACACAGCTGCCTTCCCTATGTCGCTGGTTTTTTATCGAGGTTTACTCCTCTAGATTCCTGGGAATCTAACCTATTAGTCGCCTTTTACGACAGGTGGGCTATCCCCTGGGGGTATTCTTCTGAGCCCGGGGACTTTCGTCAATATTTAATCCCGGAGGGATTAAATGTTACACTTCAGTTCCTGTCAAAATGGACTGAAGTTGTTACTTCAGTCACGGAAGTACGAAAAATGATTTTTTTAATAGAAATAACACTTTTACTGCCTAGGCAGTAAAAATGATTTTTAATGCCCAGGAATTAAAAAAATCATTTTTACTGCCTAGGCAGTAAAAGTGTTACTTCTATGATCGATAAATGTCACTAAAACTGACATTTAATGACAATCGGAGAAAAATAGTATTTACAACAAAAAATATAGACCTTTTACCACTGTCGCGGACAAAATGTAGTATTCTACTCGCTTACGTTAATTGAATAATCGACTATTTCAGTTGTGTTGTAATTTTGTTGTCACCCTAAAAACACTAGAAGTTTCTGTGTGTTACTAAAAAAAAATTGAAGAGAATAAAAAACTTTTTGTTTTTCTTTAAACTGAGCAAAGGAATGATGTCGAAGAGTGCAAAATTTGATTTTTAATACATTTTTTATTTCATTCATTCATAAATTGGGTTGTGCTCATCAGCCCAGGCACTTGATCTGAATCTTTGTACCATATCCCATGTTATCTACTTCCATTCCAGTAGCTTCGTGTCTTCTATAAAGGTCACTAGTTTGACTGGAGGGATTTTCAGTAGTTGTGATGGTTGTATAACTTCCTCTCCAAAGTGCTTCCGTCTAAGTTCTTGTAAGTCCTCGCAGAAGCAGAGTATGTGAGTAGGTGTTTCATCATCAAGTTCACATTTTCTGCACATAGGTTCACTAACTTTGCCCATATTGTACAGATGTTTCCTCAAGGTGCAGTGTCCAGTCACCAGGTCGGTAACTGTCTTCAAATGTCTCTTACCCAGTTTCAGTAGCCTGGTTGAGAGTTCCTTGTCTACCTTGTTCAGTAAACTCTTTGTATGAAGGTGCCCTCGTGTCACCCTCCATTTGAATTGGTGTTCCCTATCTAGCCAGTTCCCGATTTCCCCTCTTATGCAATCTTTTGTGATTCCACAAAACGGTTCCGGACCTATGAAGTCTCCTTTAGAGCCTTCTTTAGCTAACTGGTCCGCCATTTCATTACCTGCAATACCCTCATGTGCCGGCACCCATATTAGAGACACTTTGTTGTCTCTTGCCAGCCTGTTGAGGGATTCTTTGCAGTTTTTCACCAGTCTAGACCTAGTTGTAGGATTACTGATAGCCTTAAGCAGAGCCTGGCTGTCAGTGAATATTTCAATTTTTTGTCCGGTGTATCCTCTTCTGATGTTTTCATCAATACAGGCTATAGCGGCAATCGTCTCTGCTTGAAACACAGTCGTATATCGACCAAGGCTAAAGAACATTCTCTTTCTAGGTCCTTTTATACCAGCCCCAGTGCCATGGTTTGTTTTGGAGTAAAAATGATTTTTAATGCCCAGGAATTAAAAAAATCATTTTTACTGCCTAGGCAGTAAAAGTGTTACTTCTATGATCGATAAATGTCACTAAAACTGACATTTAATGACAATCGGAGAAAAATAGTATTTACAACAAAAAATATAGACCTTTTACCACTGTCGCGGAGAAAATGTAGTATTCTACTCGCTTACGTTGATTGAATAATCGACTATTTCAGTTGTGTTGTAATTTTGTTATCACCCTAAAAATACTAGAAGTTTCTGTGTGTTACTAAAAAAAATTAAACAGAATAAAAATAATAAAAAACTTTTTGTTTTTCTTTAAACTGAGCAAGGAATGATGTGGAAGAGTGCAAAATTTGATTTTTAATACATTTTTTATTTGCATTCAAAGTCTTAAGATATGAATTTATCTGTTTAATTAGCATATCAAAATTTACTTTTTTTATTTCTAGGAAATATTGTACGTAAACAACGATGAGGAATACATACTGCAATAACAAATATTTGTATTGTGAATACATTATTAAAGAAAGAACCAAATGTTGGTGCATACACGTAGTGGATCTAACACTTCTAAGATTAGGAAGGGTCGTTGCCCTTAATCTGTCTAGGAGCTCTTACTCTTTTCTATAAATTCAGATATATTTGAACGTTAAATTAGCTTGGCTTTTACAAATCAGTGTCGTTTCAAAATTGACTAATTTAGGGTACATTCATACTAAAAGTTTGTAAATAGTTTTTTTTAAAAGAATATAATCATTTATACATTTCAATACACTCAGATTTAGTAAACTAATTTTTAATCAGATTTAGAGTTGCAGAAGTTTGACTTGAATGTTTGAGATTAACTTGAGTTTGACTTGAAATTAAGTCAAACTCAAGTCAATCTTTCTGACAAATAATTCAAGTCAAATCAAACTGTACAATAGTTACAGGTTTGAAAATTCAAACTGTTTGTCAAACTAGTTTGAAAGAGTTTGAAAAATAAATTCATTTAGTAGATGTAGATATACCTTAAATGCGGGTAAAATATTTATGTTAAATATAGTAAGTAGGTACAACAAATAAGGTAAGTATAGGCAATAACGCCACCTTAAGCTTCACATTTTTGTTTTTTAATGAAAATAACTTATTTTTATAGATCTCAAATATTAAACAGGGTGATAGGACTGTACTGCCAGTAATAAAACACATATTAAATAAAATTAGGTTAAATTAGGGCCACAGTAATTTTTTTTGTGATCTAATGCGAATTGGCGTTATTGCTAACTCAGTGTAAGCAATAACGCCATATGCGTTTAATACCTAGAACATAGAACTTTTTATTAAAAAATATTAAAAACTAAACGGTTTACTGCAAACATTTCTTTATTATAAAATTAAAACATTAAAACTGAACATAAACATTCTTTGGTTACTTAGTAAACATTTAAAAACTCTTAAGATAACTAAGCACAGTAAGGACAGATGTAACCCTCCTCCTTGTCTTCTCTAGTCAAACCTACACATTCGTCATGCAGGTAGCATTTGCAAGAAAAGCATAAATGCATATCAGCTTTCCTGTCTTCCTTGCAGGCTTTGCAATACCAACTAGCCTTATTTGAACTGTTTTTCTGTAGTTGAAGTTTAGGAGCATCTTTCTTGCTAATGACTTTATCGCCTTCCTTTAGTGTCGATTTTGACGAACTGCACTTGGTTTTGTTTTTTGACTCCTTTCTTGTTGGCACTAATGTTTTAACATTCGGATCAGTCTTTTTAAAGAGGTCTTTGGTAATCCTTTGCGCTCTGCTGTTTATTGCTGTATTTCGACGAGTTGTAGGTTTTTGGGTCATATCTGGAGTCTCAAGCATTTCTGAAAAGGTAGCGTCTAATTTTTCTTCGACATTAGAATTTTCGGAATTGCTTTCGGAATCGTTGCCAGTATCACCCTCGAAAGAGCTTTCAAACACTTCCACATTGCTGTCATTGCTGCTACTGTATCGTTTTTTGCCCAAGCGTCGACGTTTGGGAGCCACACCAGAAGGACCAGGAGATGGTGTATTCTCTCGAATTATCGGAGGTTTTACTGAACGGTTTGTTGATAAAACTTGTTGATTGTCATCCCTTTGGGCTGGCTCAATTTGGTTTATTTCTGGGTCTTCTCTTTCAGTCACAGTACTTGGTGCATAAGCAACCTCTGGCAGTATGTCCGGATTGAAGGGATAAATGCCACATGCTGAAAATCCGGATTTGATATTTTTTGGTGTCATACAATTATCCCATACAACTGAGAGGATGCTTCCGAAACGTTGCTTAGTTAAGGATCGGTCTCTGTATCTTGACCAAAATTTCATGACCTCATCGTCCCAATAATGTTCAAATGAACGGAACACAGCCTTATCCATGGGTTGCAGTTCATGTGTTGTGTTGCTTGGCAAGCAATATAAAGTTATGCCCAAATCATCTGCAGTTGTTACTATCGAATGGTCTAGATGACACTTGGCCCCATCGAAAATTAGCACGCAAGGTCCAGGCAATCTATACTGGTTAAAGTGATAAAGCCACTTTTTAAATGTTTCAATGGTCATGCTAGCCTTTGGCGTCATTGCAATCTTACTACCTACTGGTAAGGCGTCGGCCCACTCTGGCTTCATTCTTATACCCTTAAAAAGAATATAAGGAGGAATAGAAGATCCCATTGCATTGCTGCATGCAACCACTGTTACATTCTCTGAATGTTCTTTAGCCACAAGGTGAACTCTTTTAGCACCTTTTTTCGCGAGCACACCTTGCTGATGATGTAAACCCAAACGGCATCCTTTCTCGTCCATATTGTAAATATGCTCCGGTTTATCCATTATGTCTAAATCGATAAGAAGAGCTCCGAGTTTATTAAAATGGCCAGAAACAATAAATTTGTTTAGCTTTTGAGCCCTCGCTGGATTCATATTTTGAGCTTTGCGCACTCTGATTTCAGGATGCCTCTCAAAAAAATGCTTCAGCCAGAAACGGCCAGCCATTTGTTTTTCAGCACTAAATGGGTTCTTGATATTGTTTGTCACACAAAAATTGTAAACACATCGACGTAATACCTTTGCAGTTAATGGGTATCCTACTTCCGACAGGCGGATTATTCTCCTACAAAGCTCTTCCTCTTGTTCAGGCGAGATGATCGTTTTTCGACCCATTGCAAATTTTGCCATGTTTCCTTTCTGCAGATATTCTCTTAAAGTTCGCCGAGGAATGCCGTATGTGTTACTCGCCATATTTACAGACATGCCATTTTGAGTATCATTTATGGCATTTTGCAGCGATTCTGCGTCCCAGTTACCCCTTAGGCACTGATTTCTACGTCTGGGCATCTTACGCTGCAACAGAAAAAAAAGATTTAACAAACCAGAAACGCACAAAGAAGTGCTGCTTTAAATTATTGTATTGAATCTCAGCTGTTGGCAATAACGCCATGGCGTTATTACTTAGACCTTAGTATGGCGTTATTGCTAACAGTTACATTTTTTAACATAGCCTATGTTTACTTAAAGAAAGAAAAAGAAATAAAAAACTTTTTTTTGATTAATGTAACCACAAAAATACCCTGATTAAACATTTAACATAAAATACTAACTTACCTATTTTGTTTCTGTAACACAGCACTCGATAGGTTTTCAATATTTAATATCAGTTCACAAACAAACCTCCGTCCGATGAAAAACACACTGCAGCACTGACGTTTCTCACCACAGAGTAGTAAATCTTTGAACAGGACACCTATACCTATGGGAGTAAAAAACATTTAGCGCCATCTGCTGTTTGGATCAAAAATCTCTGATCTACGACACCATGGCGTTATTACCAGCCTGGCGTTATTGCCTTCACATACCTTACATTTATTTAAAACAAAAGGAAAATACATTATTTTATACATTTTTCTTATCAACTCCAACTTGTCACCTCAAAATTCTTCGTGAAAAGTAAAGTTCTTACAAATTAATTGAAAACAACAATATATTAGATAGTAACATCTTCCTGCGAATCCTTGTGTGATATTTGTTAAGGATTCATGTTGAAGCCACGAATTTAAACACATTAATGTTCTAATAGACTGGTCATTTAATCGGTTTCGTTTTTTTGTGACTGTCAAAGAAGCTCTTGAAAAATAGCGTTCTATGCAGGTTGATGTTGCTGGGGTGGCAAGAAAGTCTCTCGCCATTTTTGATAATGTTGGAAATACAGTTTCGTGCCGTTTCCACCACTTTAGTATGTCCTCGTGATTCAGCTGCGTATTTGTCGATTTCGTATTTCCATGAATTTTCGTTTCTATTTATTTTTGGAGATGATTGGAAAAGTCCAAACAAAGTCTAAATCAAAATCGGTAACTTCATGAGACTTTTTTTCGAACACACTGACTATACATTCAGTTTGGGTTTGGGGTGACTCTTTGTCAGTGTAAGGTGAATAATAATTTTCTTTATAAATTTCTTCAAATTTCTTGATGGCTTCATCTTTTAAGGATTGTCCCCATGTCGTTAAAGGAAACGTTCCAATTTTATGACGAGGATCCAAAATCAAAACGATACAATACATCCAGTTAGTCCTTCTGTAATGCTTAACAATTTTATCGCGAGCTGCCTGAAGGACAAGAATTATTTTTTCATCAAGATCGTCTCTATTTTCTTTATTATCTAGTTCATGCGCCCATCGTTCTAGTTTGTCGAGTAGCATATTGATCCCAATGACCACCATAGGAAGGGTAGAATATTTCTCTCCTTCTAAAATTGTAGTTAGTGTTTTGAAACTTTGTAAATACTTACATGTTCTTTCAATAACATTCCATTATCGAACGTTTGAATTGCAATACCCAGGATAGCATTTCCAATGTAGAGTTCCATCTGGTTCCGTCCCGTCTGAATGGTCATGTGTCCATAATGAGTCGCAAAATTTTGCGAAATTTAATCTTAACATTTCGGAGTTTTCAAGTTTTTCACAAATTACCCTAACCTTTGCAATTGTTGCAGTATTTTCAAATATTGTACTTTCGTTATCACTAGTATCAGAGTCTTCGTCTTCGTTTTCTTCAGACGTTAACTCAAACACTTTCATTAAATCTCGAGCAGCTAAGTCAAGAATATGTGCTTATTCGCACCATCAAAATTTTCTATTATGTTTCCCAATCCTTAAAAAAAATGAAATTACTACTAGTGTTGTCAGTAGTAAAGCCTTGAATAGAGTGTGTAATATTAAATTCAGTCGTTATTTTTAAAAACAAAGTTGCTATTGAAACGCCAGTAAGTTGTCCTTTTGTGGGTACAAAATCTAATAAAAAAGAATGTAATGTCCAGTTACTATCAATAAAATGAACGGCTACTCCATAGTAGTCCTTCATCGAATGGGAAGACCATCCATCCATCGTAAACGAATTTTTTGAGTCACAAGCATTTAAAAGTATCTTTACTAAATTTTTCAAAACATCAAATTTGGAAAATATTCGTGACTTCAACTGGTTTCTTGAAGGGACAATTAAGTTTGGATTAATGTAGTTGTATAATTGGTGGGTTATATTATCTACAAAGAAGTTAAATGGCAAATATTTTTTTACAGTGTACCTACTCCATTAAATTTATTTTTCTTCTTCTTATTTTATTAGAATTGGAAATAAACACGTTGCGCAATATGATATTCAAACTTCAAACTGTTTGAAGAAGTTTGATTTCAAGTCAAACCTAAAGATACAGAAATCAAGTCAAGTCAAACTTTTTTACTTAAAAAGTTTGATTTTCAAGTCAAGTCAAGTTTGTTGAGTGAAATCAAACTAGTTTGACTTGATGCACCTCTAATCAGATTGTCAGTTTAACAATTAGGAGTTGAAATCAGGAACTTAGTTTATGAATATCTAGACTAACTTGTATAGCCCGTTCAGTATTAAAACTGTTGCACGTCACAACTGTCATAACTGTACTATGTTGCCAAGCCCTTGAAATAATATGAGAATCTAGTATATGTCAAATGAGGTTTATCAAATATTCTAGGTTAGGTTTAGTTATTGATGGTTATTGCGTGCAAAGAAACTTCGACTTATTTCAGTTACATACAGAGATGTTACATATAAAATTTTAATTTGTATGTTAACCGTACAGCACTAAGAAATTCTTATTTTAAAAAGAATGGAATTATTTTTAGCACTAAAAAGGTATGTATGGAATAGTTAACACTATTATTTGTATGTTTATACCACACACTTGATTAGTTAGTTCTAGTATTTAAAATGCATGTATATATAATATCAAGGAAAAAATATTATCTAATAAAAATTTTAGGTTACAATTACCTAAGTACATGTTGGCTTCTAAAATGTTAATACTATTAATTGGTTTTCAAACCATTTAAAAACATGTTCTTCATTCATTTCTCCAAGATAATCACTCGACTGAGATTCATATAAAAATATACTTTCTGCTCCATCAATACAACCATCTTCATTCTCAGCATGTAATACAAAATATCTAGAATAAAAACAATTTTGCATTCTAAAATTTTACATAATCATTGTAACATACCTTTTGACATGAACAGCCTACAGCACCATTTTGGAAAATTCAGAATTCATTAATAAAAACAAATTTATACAGTGGTTTATTTTTGTTGAAAGTTCCATAAGTCCTCTTTGTGGATGTGTATCATATTTTACTACTCAGGAACATTCTACATTGAATAATTATTGTTCTTCCTTCAATTACTGCAGTAACATTCCTAAAGTGACATGATTATCTGTAAATAAATGTCCATGTATAATTGCCAAGTATTAAGAATAATGTAACAGAATATAATAAATACAGTTGATTGGGTATAATATTGAACTTATACTTACTTGCTTCATAAACGCTGTAAATAGTATCAGGTGTAAATGCATTAACTATTGCAGTATTATTAAGTTTCATTTATACGTTTTTTTGGATGTGACTTTAACTTTAATAACTCATCACTACTTGTAAAAAATTACTCACAGTTCTTTGCAGTTTTTGTCACAACATAACCCCAAAAATGTCAAGACGTCAACTGAACCAGAAATAAACCATTTTAATCGCGGCAACAGCGCGCATTTTTGCCAACATAAAAAGTTTTTATTAAGACTGACGTTAGTTTGAGTTTAATATTTAATTAACCTACGAGCTGTATTTGATATGAAATTAATTACGAAACCTTTCTTTAAACACATATTTATATTTTTTAATACAATGCGACCTACAAATTTCAATATTTATTGAGTTTAGAGAGGCTTAACATAGTGATTGACAGAGGATTGACAGCAGCAATCGAATGACATGATATAAACGAACGTCTCTTTTTCGACACTTTGATGACGTGCAACGGTTTTTGTACTGAACGGGCTATTGGTGGCAAATGACAATATAAGAGTATTATAGTTTAATTCCATAAGAACAATGTGTAACAAACAACAAACAAGATTTTGCTATTAATCGCATACGTATCGGTCGTGACTATTTTTCATTGATGGTGAAACATTATTAGACAATAATGCCCTAGCACTACAGTGTACGATATTTCCATTGTGGCATTTCCGTTATTAAAATCTGTAGTTTCTTGTTATCTTTTAAGTAATCTTCGTGCTTAGCATATTGTTTGTAATATTTACACTATGAATATTAGTTTGATTTGTCCTTGTTTTAGTGCTTTGATGTTTTGTATACACTATTTGTTGCTTTTTTTGTATTTAATAATCTTTATTAACTGATGTAGGTTGACTTTTGCAATTTAATTATTACACCAGGCTGTAAATACCATATTTACATAACAGCAACAAATTTTCCTTGTAATAATGGCACGTGCGTATGAATTTATTATAGGTTATGTTACACCCACTTTTTATTACATTAAAAAGCGTATTCGTTTCAATACACACTTTATCATTTTACAGCCAAATGCAACCACAACTCTACAATAACAACCCAACTATCTCTGGATAGTCTTGATATCCTCTATTTTCGTCCCTCGTTCAGGGTGGCAGGTATCTGAAGGGTAAGCCATCCTACAGAGGCGTACTCTCCTTACAGTTACATGAAAACAGTTCATACTTCTTTTACACATGTAAGTATACGAAGGACGTTTACATAATACAAAAAAAGGTAAATTAAATGAAATTAACACCAAAAAAAAAACAAATTAAACTGAAACATATCGAACGGTGTAGGTTAGCGGAAAAAGAATACGAAGACTGACCTTCAATTTTCTGCTGCCAGGGGGAGTATTGCCTCAATATTTTACAAAGACGTCGACGCAAATACCTACAATGGTATATTTCTACGAAATGGTAATCATTTCTTACTAGTATGAGATGCAGACGCAGAGCACATCCTATGCCAGTGCAACTTCCTGGCGAATGAGAAGCTGAAGCAACCGGCAAGAAATTACATGAAAGATTCAGTCTCGAGGCTGATTGGCTATTTAAAAAGAGTCGGGCTGGAGAATGTAATCTAGATTCAGAGGACCACAATAGATCTGAAAAGGTCGCAGTGGAATAGGCCGATTAGCCACCTCATCTAATCTAATCTACTAGTATGATAATAAAAAGGATCATTCCGTACGAATTGTACACTAACATTCCTCTATGATTGTTTCAACAATTAGTTCTTGAAAGTAATTAAATTTTAGGTGACTGTGGTAGCGCTTATTTGATGTTAGCTGTTCCATAGCATACTTTTTCTTCAGTTATAACTGTAAAACTATAATTTTTTCATACCCCAAAGAACTGTGACACCTTTGACGTTGGTGGGGAGGCCGAGGCCCAAACAGCACAAAGATATCGTAAAGACGTCGTATTTCGACATACAGGACGTCTTAGGAATGTCTGTTTTGGCCAGAAAGGCATCTTAAAGACGTCTCAAAGACATCGGATGTTACAAAAGGTAACGCCTTTAAGACATCTCTGGAAAGACGTCTTACCGATGTCGCTGTCTGACCATTTTAAGACATTTGCCCCCTCCCCCGCCCTTCAGTGTAATGTATTTATTGGTTGTTAAAAGAACTCAATATTCTTTGTGGAAAAAATATGAAAAAAAACATTACAAGGTTTAAAAATACAGGGTGACCCGAAAAGATACCGATGTCCCTTATCACCCCTTAAAGTATGTCGGTATCTTTTCGGGAAACCCGATAGAAATTTAGAATTTTTTTTGGATGCGTTTTCCTGCTTCTATCTGATGCCCTTCTTAACCAAGTCTGCACCGCACATTCAGATACTTTTTGTGTTTCAGATAGTCCTGAAGTGTCTGCAGATCCTAAAATACCAATCTGTTAACAAACATTTTCCATGGCTTAAACATTATATATACTTACTAAGTAGCAGTTTGGCAAGATTAGTCTCTCTAAATTTTCTTTTTCCCTTCATGCCGAGCCATCTATACTTTATCGCTTGCACGTTTGATGAAATTAGCTGCATAATATCATATGTGCTGCTTCCTCCTACTTTTGAAAGTTCTCGAGACTAAAAAATAGAAAAATCATTAGAGCATATTTTTACATAATTTTAAAATATTCTATTTACCGCATTATTGAATTCTTCTTCGTTTTGGAGGAAGTTTTCGAACTCTTGAAATTCCTCATCATTTCTTATAGGGAAATTTAGTTCCATGTTTTGGAAGAGACTGGGTTTTTTCTGAATTTCTTCTGTCCCTTTTAATATTATTTTTTTAATGTTCAGTTTTTGACCCTAATTGTCCATTTTTAACAGTTTTTAACAATAATTGACAATTTTTGATAGTTTTTGACAATTTTTCAAAATTTTAGAACATTTTTCAAAATAATTGACCATATTTCAAAATTTTTGACAATTTTTCAAAAACTTCAACAATTTTTGACAATTATCAACAATTTTTCAAAATTTTGACAATTTTTGAAAATAATTTTCTATTTTTGACAGTTTTTGACAATTTTTGACCATCTTTGATAGTTTCCGACAATCATTGGCCATTTTTGAGAATTTTTCAAAATTTTTGACAATTTTTCAAAAATTTTTGACAATTTTTCAAAAATTTTAACAATTTTACAAAATTTTTGACCATTTTAATTAAAATATTGACTATTTTTGATAGTTTTTGACAATTATCGACCATTTTTGATAGTTTTTGACAATTATCGACCATTTTCCAAAATTTTAACAATTTTTGACCAATTTTGACAATAATTGTCCATTTTTGACAGTTTTTGACAATTTTCGACCATTTTTGATAGTGTTTGACAATTATTGACCATTTTTAATTTTTTTTTTAATTTTTGACAATTTTTGAAAAATTTTGACTATTTTCCAAAAAAAATTTATAGTTTTTGACAGATATCGTCCATTTTTGACAATTATTGACCATTTTTCAAGTTTTTCTAAAAATTTTTGACAAATATCGACCATTTTTCAAAATTTTAACAATTATAGACAGTTTTTGACAATTTTGGATAATTAATGACCATTTTTGACAAAAATTGTCCATTTTCAACAGTTTTTGATAATTATTGACAATTATTGACCATTTTTGACCATATTTCGAAATTTTTGACAATTTTCATATAATTTTATTTGATTTTTAATCTAAAAAATTGTTAATGAATGAATCTCTTAGGTTTATTATCGGAATATGAAAAGCATGTACTTTTTAAAATAATATAAAAAAAAATCGATGTTTTCGCAGAAATCGATTTATAGTTTTTGACCATTTTTGACTATTTTTCAAAATTTTAGAACATTTTTCAAAATAATTGACCATATTTCAAAATTTTTGACAATTTTTCAAAAACTCCAACAATTTTTGACAATTATCAACTAATTTTCAAAATTTTGACAATTTTTGAAAATAATTGTCTATTTTTGACAGTTTTTGACAATTTTTGACCATCTTTGATAGTTTCTGACAATCATCATTTTTGAGAATTTTTCAAAATTTTTGACAATTTTTCAAAAATTTTAACAATTTTTGACCAATTTTGACAATAATTGTCCATTTTTGACAGTTTTTGACAATTTTTGACCATTTTGGATAGTGTTTGACAATTATTGACCATTTTTCAAGTTTTTCTAAAAATTTTTGACAAATATCGACCATTTTTAAAATTTTAACAATTATAGACAGTTTTTGACAATTTTGGATAATTAATGACCATTTTTGACAAAAATTGTCCATTTTTAACAGTTTTTGATAATTATTGACAATTATTGACCATTTTTGACCATATTTCGAAATTTTTGACAATTTTCATATAATTTTATTTGATTTTTAATCTAAAAAATTGTTAATGAATGAATCTCTTAGGTTTATTATTGGAATATGAAAAGCATGTACTTTTCAAAATAATATTAAAAAAAATCGATGTTTTCGCAGAAATCGATTTATTTTTATTAAAATCGATTTTTGACAAATCGATTAATTTTGAATAAAAAAAAAATCGATTTTTACTTAATCGATTATTTTCCATTAATCTCTCATTCCTACTAGAGACTAAAGTGAAAAAATGGTTATAAGTTAGATCTATGCTTATCTCAAGTAACCTTTGTCCAATATGTAACTACAACACTGTATATATGTGCTCACAAGCCGTACGACTTTACACTAATACAATTAATTATATTTATTCTTATAGTAATTACATTAAAAAACCCTGTGTATATTATCTCTGTTAAAAACGACGCCACATAAAAAAGAAAATGTTTCTTTTGAAATGACAAATGACAAGTCAATCCTGTCAATCCAATCTTTTCGGAAACCGATCACAGATCACCTACCGATTATCCACCAACTATGTTTCTCTTTTTATTTAACAAAGTTAAAAAGAGATAAAAGATACGTGCTAACATTAAAAGCTGATACCATAACCATACCATATACAGAAATGAAAAACGTGATGCATAACTTAAAATGAAAAACGTGTTGCATAACTTTCGTTTTCTACATTTATTTATAAAAATGAGTGTTGTAAAAAGCAACAAAATATATAAAGTATTTAATAATACCTAAAAAGAAACGAAAAATATTAAATTAATAGTTTTTACTTCACAAGAATCAAGAAAATTGCCAGACGAATTAATGGCAAATACGCATATGTATAAAGTTCTTCACATTTCAGCTTTTATTGTTATTGGTTTGAGAAAAACAAATCATTAAATTCACCAAGGATTTTAGACATTTCTCATTATCTATTTTTTTATAATTTTTTATTTGAAACATCCTGCCATGGCATTTAAAAGACATTCCGAAGACGTCATGAAATGGACATCTTATAGACATCTTTGGCATGTCTGTTTTAAGTCTTTAGGCGTCCAGAAATGAACATAAATAAGACGTCTTTAAGACGACGTGTGCTGTTTGGGGAAGAAGCTCCTCCTCGAGCCTAACGGGACGGAGAGAGGTGGGGAAGCCAAGAACAGTTAAATCAGCATGGATTTAATCCAAGGTGTGATGCGACAAGTGCCGAGAGATAGATGGCACCTGAGCTTGTCAGGATCAAGAATGGATCATCTGGAAGGCCGGGCGAAATCCAAGAGTAAAATCGCCTCAGCCCTACAGGAGGGGTGATGTAGGACTGGACCATTGTTCATTCCATAATCATTGGAATTGTATGGAAAACAATTACAAACTCGAACCCAAGAGTGATAGGACTGACGAGAATTAAGACTCGTCAGCAAACACCTCAACCATTACTACTACTGTGGAGACGTACCACAGCAGTAACAAGTCAACCGGGACGCAAGGAACCGACAAATCAGTTCCAGAGGGTATTCAGGATCTAAAACTGCAAAGAAAACCGCCTGGAGTATCTGCTGCCCAGTGAAAATTATTGAGGAGGAAAAACCGCTGCAGGAAATGCATGGGGAAAAGCAAGTGCAAAACCACAACCTATGGGAGATAAATGAACCAAGGGAAGAAAAAGAAGAAAAAATGACCAAAAAGGCCAAGGAGGTTACAAAGTCTTCAGGCGACAACAGTGAGGTCGCAAACAAATTTAGGAAAGCGGTGATTGATAGACGTGACCCTGAGATTTTCCTTGACTAGTGGTAACGGACCTGATCCAGAAGAAAATAATTCAGGTGATGGACGGAGCACCTCCGGAAAGTCAAAACCTGGCTCAGTTACCTAAAACAACGTTTAACGGAGGGGTACTCTGCGTGATTCGTTCGAACGAAAACACAAAGTACTCCGAGAAAGTTTAGAAGCGCTGGGTCAGATACGGGATGGTGCAGACATCCCAAGGAGATTCAGGGCCCTGGCATTCTTCCCGGGCCCAAAAAGTAATCTGGAGGAAACAGCGCGCACACGCTTTGAGAAACAAAATCCGAACCTTAGAGAGGCTGTATACTCCGAAGCAGAAAAGCTCAGAGGGTGGACCTAGTGCTGACATTCTTCATTGTCCTTCGGCACCTTGGAGTGAGACCAGTTCAAGATAAACAGGGGAACCTTCTTGGGTTTGAATAATGTCGCTGATGGGGACTATGACTACGGTCAAGGTCCTTCAAGCAAACATCTATCATAGCAAGGGAGCATCAGCTTGCAATAAAAGGAGAATTTGATCTGGCTCTTATACAATAACCTTGGATTAACAAGGGAAAAATCATGGAGCTTGGTGGTATAGACATGTGCCTATTTAAAATCAAAAAACGATATACAAATGCTACCGTTAGAGAATTTATATCTTAGGGACCTAACGGCAGTAAAATTGAAGCCCGTGGCTCATGCTTCCAGGACTTTCCACTGAACAAAATTATAGAACTATAAAACATGAACTCTTAGCTATAATATGGGCTACAAAATACTTTAGGCCACATTTATTTGGCAGGAAATTTAAAATATATTCTGATCACAAACCTCTTAAGAGGTTAATTAAAGAACCAAATTCTCGACTTGTAACGTGAAGACCCAAACTCAAAGAATTTGATTACGTAATTGAGTTTAAAAAACGCTCGATTATTTTGATCGTGCGCTTCTTTATCAACTAAAATCTTCTGAACAAAAATTCCATTGCCATTGTCTAGAGTAAAAAGGTGTCTCATTAATGGATTAGGTTAAGTACCTAATCAAAAGTATCTCAGGTAATCTTCATTCAAATGATGCAACGTACTATGATCAAGCAATATTTGACTAGCAAAATAATGATCGCGCAAAAACTTAATCAGCTAATTTCACTTAAAACTGACATTATTGGAAATTTTAATAACATACTGTATATCACTAATACAGAACTATCAAGAAACAATATTTGCTGTAGTAACAGTTGGCATCGCGTTGATCGCAGCGCACCAGGAAGGGGTGCCGGAACTAATTTTAACAGGCGGGATATTTAAATTGGGTAGTTTGGATTATGGGTAGGCAAATTTTACAATTTGTCTTAAAATTGTTTATTATATAATTATTTCATTACAAAAAATAAAATTATTTTTCATTTTTTGTAAGACACATAATTTAGATAAATAAGAAAAAAACACACATTTAAAATTTTTATTAACCTGCACATAATAACATAACAAAATTAACTAAAATATTTGATTATTAAATATAGTACGGTTATTCTATATACATTATTATCTTTCATTAACATTCTTATTCTATCTTTGAATTAAATTATCACAGTTACATTATTTAAAAAAAATATTTTCACCAATATTTCCTGTAATAAAAAAATTATTCTAATATCACTTAAAATTGTACATTAGTTAAATTCCTATTTTATAATCTATCTGTTAAAACTGTATAACATTAATATTCTATCCTAACTAGAAAATTTGAATTGGTTTCACAATATTTTCACTCAAATTACATTATATTTAAGAAATCCAATCCAATATCACATCAAATTGCACATTATTTTAAAATTATTGACCAAAACCACAAATATTTTAATAAAAAGGAGTTAAAAACTAGATTTTCGATTTCCATGATCCATGAAGACAATAACAGGTCTGAAACAAACAAAAATTAAATGCAGTACATTGTTACAAAAAAAAAAGAATTATTGTTGTTTATTAGTCCTCTTACCATCATTATATTTTTAATTAATAAGGGGGCGCAACTTTTATGAGCTGAGAAAATACATATGATTTATGTTCTTGACAGGGGAACCAATCAAAATTAATATGACCTTTTGCAAAGAGTTAAGTTTTTTCAATAATATTCTCTACATGACCTAAAAGTGGTAAAATATACACTGCATACATGCAGTATTGAAAGAAATTCCCTTCCCTTTGTACATAAATCAGACGTGTTTTATCATCATTTTCTTTGAAGGAAGTGAAACTATGGTGAACGTCTAAAATGTCTGTCTGCAAATTAGCCTTACATTCTTCTCAATTAAAAGTTGTAATTTTTTTAAACAACAAAACCACCTTATTGCCTGATTATTAAAATTTGAATGATTTAATTCTGAATCTAACGGGAATTCAATATTTTCCAATTCATTAATTGTATTATAATTTAATGGTTTTGGTTCATTATGAAAATTTAAAAAAGAATTTAAGTTATCTAATAAAGTACAGTCATCTGCTTCACAATTTGTTTTGTAGTTTTTGGAAGAAACTAAACTATTCAAAATTGACGTTTTTAAAGCCGATATAAATTGTTAACAATTTGGAGAGTTATTGGCTGCACCATACTGCCGAATTGCCCCAAACATATTTTCAACTGGATCCTGATTTAAAGAACGCGTTCTAATAAATTTGAATCCTAATTTCTAACATTCTCTTGTTAACAATTTGACACCATTAATAGTAGTTAACCAAGATGTTTTAAAAGTCATTTTGGTTTTCATAGCCTTCCCATTTTTCGGTAAAAACTGCTAAGATTTTATTTTTGGTAACATAGAATTCCAAAAAAGCAGATGGTTCGACTTTTTTGAAACACACCGTCTAAGAGCCTTACCAGCATCGAAGGTTGGTTTCCTACCATTAAAACTGTCAAATAACTTATCAATGTCCTCAATAAATTCAGCAGTATAGATATAAAATGAATCTGAGCATTTTAATTCTACTGTTTCTACGAAGATAAAAAAAATGATTCTTTAATTTTGTGCAAAAACTGAAATTTTTTTGTTTTATCAATATAAAAAGCATTTTGAATATGTTGTAACTTTGCTCATTTATGGTTATCAAAATAAATATCATAATTAAATAATGCATTTCTTGTACATTTCAAAAGATGAGGAGGGTCATATAAAGTTGTTATTTTCTTTTCATTAACAAAAAAATAAGGACCAGGTTTTTCAATTTTCCAATGTCTACTTAATTGTCTCAGAGCTGCTCGATTTGTATTCCCTAGATCACAAACAGTTGCCATTACATTTAATCTTACATCTTGTAGTGCTGAAATTATCTCTACAATAATAAATTTCAAATCTTCAGTTTTAACCTGATCCTTAGTAAAATTCTGAGCCACTGGCTGCTTCCAAGCTTTATGCAATCCATTAATTACAAACACCAATGCATGATTGGCATGTTGTAACTTTCTGCCTAAATTGCTACCAAGATCTACAAACCCTACAACTTTGTCGCTAGCCACATCCAAAGTCAATTGTTCTTTTGAAGCTATTTCATCAAATAACAAGACACAATTTTTATCTATTTGCTTCATTTTGACAACCCTTTCTTTAAGCCTATCAAAAATTCCTTTATTAACTCCAGTTTCAAATGGCACTGATCTTAGAAGTGACTGTAAAGTAGATTTACTGGGCAAAGCTATAAAACGTTTTAAAAAATTATATGCTCGTGGTCCCTTTTTATAAATGGCTAATGAAAGGGCCTTATCTGATATTGAGCAAGAAGGTTTATGTCTCTTACTGTTAGCAGTACTACTTTTAAAAAAATCCATGCCTGCTGGATCTAATTTTGAATTAAAATTTTGAAATAACTTTGATTCAGACAATTTAACAGATTTTTTAATTTTGTTATTACTACTGATGAGTGCCTTTTTAAATTTACAAATTCTATTTCTCTGATCTTTATTGATATAATACATTTTCTTCTTTTTGGGAGATAGATTACTGACTCTAGTTTCATTTATTTTACTTAAAATACTTAATTCCAAACATTGTTTTTAGGTACATGTTCAAATTGACTATCATCAATATTAGAAAAACTAAGCTTTCTTTTTACAGGTAATACGGTATTTTCAAAAGCTTGGATATTATTATTATTATGTTCAACTACATTTGGTGGTGTATGATGTAAGGGTTGCAAAGGTAAAGCAAATTTAATAAGTCTTTTTCGTAATGAACTTGTAAATGCATTATCATCAAAATGATCTTCACGCAACCTTTGATCTTTGGATGTATAAGAAAGTTCTAAGATTTTGTACCACTGTTCCCTTTGATTAATATCAGATGGAAATTTGAAAAATGTGACGTATTTCTCATACCTTACTTGATTTCAAAACCAAATATTGCTCATACTGTGAGAAATAATATTTCTCACGCCACATATATTTATATGGAGAATCAAATAAAATCGACAAAAACTTAGTAGGCTACTGTCATCTTTATATACCTACTTAGTTGTCACAAAACTGTCAGATTATATTAGAGAATATGTTAAAAATTTTAAAAAATTGTCAAAAATTTTGAAATATGGTCAAAAATTTGGAAAAATGGTCAATAATTGTCAAAAACTGTCAAAGTTTTGAAAAAATGGTTAATAATTGCCAAATATTTTCAAAAATTGTCAATAATTTGGAAAAATGGTTAATAATTGTCAAAAACTGTCAAAATTTTGAAAAAATGGTCAATAATTATAAAAGACTGTCAAAAATGGTCAATAATTGTTAAAAATTGTCAAAGATTTGGAAAAATTGTCAAAGATGGTCAATAATTGTCAGAATCTCTCAAAAATTTTGAAAAAATGGTCAATAATTTCAAAAAACTGTCAAAAATGGTCAATAATTGTTGAAAATTGTCAAAATTTTTGAAAAATGGTCAAAATTTTTGAAAAATTGTCAAAATTTTTGAAAAATTGTCAAAAATCGTCAATAATTGTCAGAAACTGTCAAAAATGGTCAATCGTTGTTAAACTTTTGAAAATAGGTCAAAAATTGTCAAAATTTTGAAAAAATTGTCAATAATTATAAAAAACTGTCAAAAATGGTCAATAATTGTTGAAATTTGGAAAAATGGTCAATAATTGTCAAAAACTGTCAAAGTTTTGAAAAAATGGTTAATAATTGCCAAATATTTCCAAAAATTTGGAAAAATGGTTAATAATTGTCAAAAACTGTCAAAATTTTGAAAAAATGGTCAATAATTATAAAAGACTGTCAAAAATGGTCAATAATTGTTAAAAATTGTCAAAGATTTGGAAAAATTGTCAAAAATGGTCAATAATTGTCAGAATCTGTCAAAAATTGTCAAATATTTTTAAAAATGATCAAAAATAGTCAATAATTGTAAAATTTTTGAAAAATGATCAAAAACTTTCAAAATTTTTGAAAGTTGTCAAAAATGGTTAATAATTGTCAGAAACTGTCAAAAATGGTCAATAATTGTTAAAATTTTGAAAAATGGTGGAAAATTGTTAAAATTTTGAAAAAATTGTCAATAATTATAAAAAAATGGTCAAGAATTGTTGAAAATTGTCAACATTTTTGAAAAGTTGTCAAAAATGGTCAATAATTGTTGAAAATTGTCAAAATTTTTGAAAAGTTGTCAAAAATGGTCAATAATTGTCAGAACCTGTCAAAAATTCTCAAAAATTGGCAAAAATGGTCAATAATTGTTAAAATTCTGAAAAATGGTCTAAAATGGTCAAATTTTTTGAAAAATTGTCAAAATTGATCAATAATTGTCAAAAATGGTCAATAATTGTTAAAATTTGAAAAAATGGTCAATTGTCAAAAATTGTCAAAATTTTCGAATAAATGTCAAAAATGGTCAAAAATTGTCAAAATTTTGAAAAAATGGTCAATAATTATAAAAAACTGTCAAAATGGTCAATAATTGTTAAGAATTGTCAAAAATGGTCAATAATTATCAGAAATGGTCAATAATTTGTTGAAATTTTGATAAATGGTCAAAAATTGTCAAAATTTTGAAAAAATGGTCAATAATTATAAAAAACTGTCAAAAATGGTCAATAATTGTAAAAAATTGCCAGCATTTTTGGAAAATGTTCAAAAAGTGGTCAATAATTGTCAGAACCTGTCAAAAATTGTCAATAATTGTTAAAATTTGGAAAAATGGTCTAAAATGGTCAAAATTTTAGAAAAATTGTCAAAACTGTCAAAATTGGTCTATAATTGTCAAAAATGGTCAATAATTGTTAAAATTTAAAAAAATAGTCAAAAATTGTCAAAAATTTTGAAAAAATGGTCAATAATTGTCAAAAATTATCAAAATTTTTGAAAAATGGTCAAAAATTTTCGAAAAATGGTCAAAAATGGTAATTCTATTGTGCATAAGAAGCAAGCTTCTATCGGCGGTCCGACGACCGCTCACCTTTTCTTTTTGTTTTACTAACGATAAAAATGAATATTAAGTTACTTTACTTGTATTCTTTAAATTTGTGCAGTTCTAGAAAAAGTATAGTGTGCAGCATGTGGGGAAAGTGCTTTTCTCACTCGTGTGTTTGCGGCACTCGCCCTTAAACTTCCACACTCGTGAGAAAAGTTGAACTTTCCCCACTAGTTGCACAATATACTATTTCCTACGACCACATAGGAAAGTAACGTATATCGCACTATACAGTACCTCGGAAAGTGGCTTATATCAAACTAGCGTGCGAATTACTTTCCACACATGAGCGGAAAGTAACTTTCCGCACGCATGCGGATAATCAGTCAAATGTATAATTTTTATTAAGATTGACCACTGTCAAGCTGTCAAATATATAATTTTTAATTAGATTTAACTATGTAATATCTAAATTTGAAGCGATCTATTTGAAAAGTGAAATTTTTTTCATGTTCTTGATTGAAAAAAAATTTAGGACGCGGTCGGGGATCGAACCCACGGACTCTTCGTCATAAGTCCGATGATGTACCAACTAATCCAAACCAACATTAATAATGAACGGAAAATCTAATCATCTTATAGGTATTTATTATCTAATAAATAAAAAGCAGGCTTTGACAAATTGTGAGAAAAGTCAAAAAATTATTCTGATTAGTGAATGTGAAGTGCATTAATTGTGAGGTCAGTTTATATACCTACCTACCTGGAACTATCTACAATAACAACGTATCCCAGACATGCATAACAATATCGTGGATACTGACAATGACATATATACAATAATTAAGAATTAATTGTAATAACCTACCTATAACTAATTAAATTTTTGTTACTAATGATAGTTATTGTTATTTCTTGAAATCAATTATGTTGACTTTAATTGTAACGTTTTGTGTATTAATATGTCAGATGTTGATTACACATTATTTGGTGAAATTATCACGTGATCGTAGGAAAAATACTGTACATTACTTGTGCGAAAGTGATTTTTCACACTCGTGTGATTGTCGCACTCGGCTTTGCCTCGTGCTACAATATTTCCCACTCGTGTGAAAAATGTCACTTTCCGCACACGTTATGTAATATACTATTTCTACTAGCGTGCGGAAAAGTCCACTTTTCCGCACTCATTTTAGTGTTGAAAGATTCATTTTTCCACACTAGTCACTTAGTGCGGAAAAGTAAATTTGTTAAGTTTTTGGGGAGTATACTGACATTTGAATATTTGAAATATAGTTCCTATCGCCACGGTTGCAACAATTAGTGCTGACAAAGCAGTGGAAAACCTAAATCTGACTTCATTTTAGCCTCTGCAATAACTGCAAATTAATGCTACAAATTGCACGTTCAATGTTAATATAAATAATAATTAATTTGTTGATATGTATTTAATAATAAATGTATCTTTATGTTAACTTTTGGGTTTTTTTCCGTTCGCTAGTATAAAAAATAGTGTACCTAACACGTGCGTAAAGTGACTTTGACAAACACAAGCCAGATTCACACCAACCAATGTATGATTGATTTTGTATATTTTTATTCTTAATGACTTAAAAGTTAATATACTATAAGGATATTTTATAATATTTATCAAAGGTAATACCACGAGTGCTTCAAATTTTATCGATAATTTTTTCTTTTCCACGAAAACTTGTTTATTTGGCAAAAATATGAAAACCAACCGATTGATAAAATCACGAGTCCGTTAGGACGACTGATTTTATCTAAATTTGGTTTGTTTGAATGTTTTTGCCTCAAATAAACAAGTTTGATCGATGAAAATAAAAAATTATGTGATAAAATTTGAAGAACGAGTTGTATTTGGGAAGATTATTTTTTTCAAAATTTTGACGTTTCAATGTAAACAAGGTATTATCGATGAGGAAGCAGTTTTATCAGTATAATACCGAATGATTGGCTAGAATAATGTATTGCTATTGGTTAACACCACCAAAATGTCACATTTTGACAAGTGAAAAAAATAATCACCAGCATCACTCGTTGCCCTGCTTAAACCTCAATCCAAATTATTATTGTCCCGATGGAAGTCTGTCTTTAGGAGACGAAGAAGAGGATTGCATTTTCCAGTTACTTCAGCTTCAGTTACATCCAAAAAACTGTCAAAGTATTCCTATCAAAATTTCGAAAAATGTAATCCAGCTAATTGATGATTCACATTATATAGCCATTTTCATTAATCAAACTAAAATTAAAACAATATGTACCGGGTGTCTGATTAAGAGAGGTAACCCGATGTATCTCAGAAGCTATTTATCGTACAGCTTAGAGAAAAAAACTGTATTACAAACTCGAATACTTACGAGAAACTGCTGGAAATTATTTTCAGGTTTTCTACTCCACCGCTAGGGGGCGTAGTTCACAATAATATCACAAAAACATCATTTTTCTATAATAAATGTACCGTTATAGTATAAATATTCGTAATCATTAGATCATTTTACGTAAGTTTGCTCCAGTACTTTTTCCTCTATCTTGTAAAATAACTGATAGGGGTGAGTGGGAAAGCTGACTCAATAAATCTGTTATAACTTATGTTCCGTTCTATGGATTTTCACAAACTTAGTATCATTTGAAAGGGAATTCAATGCCTAATAAAATATTTCATCATCGTTTCATTCCAGTGCTTTTAACGGTCGCTAGGTGGCGGTGATTGAACAATTGTTTTGCTTTCAACTTTTTCTGAAACTCAAAAACTGTCAAAAATTGTTAAATATTTTAAAAAATGGTCAAAAATTGTTAAATATTTTAAAAAATGGTCAAAAATAGTCAATAATTGTCAAAATTTTTGAAAGTTGTCAAAAATGGTCAATAATTATCAGAAACTGTCAAAAATGGTCAAAAATTGTTAAAATTTAAAAAAAATGGTCAATAATTTCAAAAAACTGTCAAAAATGGTCAATAATTTCAAAAAACTGTCAAAAATGGTCAATAATTGTTGAAAATTGTCAAAATTTTTGAAAAATGGTCAAAATTTTTGAAAAATTGTCAAAAATGGTCAATAATTGTCAGAAACTGTCAAAAATGGTCAATCGTTGTTAAACTTTTGAAAATAGGTCAAAAATTGTCAAAATTTTGAAAAAACGGTCAATAATTATAAAAAACTGTCAAAAATTGTCAAAAATTGTTAAATATTTTAAAAAATGGTCAAAAATTGTTAAATATTTTAAAAAATGGTCAAAAATAGTCAATAATTGTCAAAATTTTTGAAAGTTGTCAAAAATGGTCATTAATTATCAGAAACTGTCAAAAATGGTCAAAAATTGTTAAAATTTTGAAAAAATGGTCAATAATTTCAAAAAACAGTCAAAAATGGTCAATAATTGTTGAAAATGGTCAAAATTTTTGAAAAATTGTCAATAATTGTCAGAAACTGTCAAAAATGGTCAATCGTTGTTAAACTTTTGAAAATAGGTCAAAAATTGTCAAAATTTAAAAAAAAATGGTCAATAATTATAAAAAACTGTCAAAAATGGTCAAAAACTGTTAAATATTTTAAAAAATGGTCAAAAATAGTCAATAATTGTCAAAATTTTTGAAAGTTGTCAAAAATGGTCAATAATTATCAGAAACTGTCAAAAATGGTCAAAAATTGTTAAAATTTTGAAAAAATGGTCAATAATTTCAAAAAACTGTCAAAAATGGTCAATAATTGTTGAAAATTGTCAAAATTTTTGAAAATGGTCAAAATTTTTGAAAAATTGTCAAAAATGGTCAATAATTGTCAGAAACTGTCAAAAATGGTCAATCGTTGTTAAACTTTTGAAAATAGGTCAAAAATTGTCAAAATTTAAAAAAAATGGTCAATGATTATAAAAAACTGTCAAAAATGGTCAATAATTGTTGAAATTGTCAAAAATGGACAATAATTGTCAAAAATGGTCAATAATTGTTAAAATTTGGAAAAATGGTCGAAATTTTTGAAAAATTGTCAAAAATGATCAATAATTGTCAAAACTGTCAATAATTGTCAAAAATGGTCAATAAGTGTTGAAATTTGAAAAAATTCTCCTAAGCTCATCTGTTGGTCAACAGTATATAAATTGAGAATACCAAAAAGAAATAATCATTTACTTATGCAATGCAAATGCGAGTCGATTTTTGAAAAATTATAAGACAACAAATCGTATCTACCAAAGAAAAATTACATGGTAAATATTCAAAAGAAGTGAGGTATTGGAATGTATGTATGTATGTAAATTGGGGTGACATTCACTGAGACCTAACAGATCCATTGTGCCCCCTTACTTCTACTTAGTTCCTGGGGAAAGTCTCAGAGACTAGTAGCTCCTTTAGTCCTATTTCCCGGAGGAATTTTAGGATATCTGCAGGCTTTAACTTAGGTAAATGTAGTAATCTCCAAGGTGTTGTGCCCTAGAATTCTGAATTGCTGTGCAGTTCGCAAGTATGTGGATGGAGGTTTCTTCTTCCATACTACAGAAGCTACATTCTTCTTCCTCCACTATTTTGAGCTTTTTCAGGTGCCCATTTAGGCGATAATGTCCCGTAAGGATGCCTGTTAAGCAGTTTTACTTTGACTTATGCAGGTATTGGAAAGTTCCAAGCCTGAATGTCGAAAACAGCTTTGCAAATTTGAACTAAATACAATGGAATATAAATGAGGTTCAATAAGAAACTGAAATTATTTATGAGAAGACAGAGCTAAGAGCCACTTCACACTAATCTGGCTGACATGTATTGGGGACCATAAGGACGAGTTGTTGATATATATTATTAATAAAATAGTAATAGCATTATAAATATTTGCAATATTTTATAATACACCACAAACCATAAATAATATTCTTATTATAATATTTTTAAATATCCGTGGTATTATAATAAACATTTTAATTTCGCTAATAAATGAGTTCTAATATGGCCACTTTACTCTAAGAGTATAATTGTTGTACTATATAAGGGTGACGAAAAAAATAATATCTGTAACTATATCTATATCATCGAATATAATCGATAGGCTAATGAAAAACTGTCTATTGCCCTTCTTTTTTAAACATATTATCGTTACATTACAAGACTATGGCTTCCTCTCTAATAAATTAACAAGGTACACTACGGTTTCTGTTTCCAATAAAAAATGTACCCCACTTAATAATAATGCCTGAATCAATGAAAAAATTCAAGAAAAAACTAGCAGCTGCTCTTCTAGTACATACTATCAACCGTGGAAGAATGGGAGAGGAATTCATTCTCCCTACTTGTGGCTGACATGAGCTGGTTACAGACGGATACAGACTGGATCCGTCGCCTTGCAGCCGAGACTGGAGTTGTTGAGAGTTCTGGTCACCATGCTAAAGTCTTTCAAATGGAATCCTTCTTCGCCATTGATCTGTGCGTGGTGAATGTTTGTTAAACGGAAAACATATCAAAAAAAAATTTCTGACAGCCAAGCTACAATAATGGCACTGAGCGTTAACAGCTGCAAAACAAAACTGGTGTGGAATACTAGACTACTCCTAAACCAATCAATAAGGTTGTTCTGGTATGGATTCCGGTAATCCTGGGTAACTAAGTAGTGGACTAGCTTTCCAGGAAAGGTCAGTGTCAGTTTATACTGGGAGTCCCTTTAAATCTAACAAAGAGAACAACCTCAGATCAGATGGACTGCAAAGCAAGTGCTTACTGGAATGAGATACCAGGATTGAAGCGAACCAAGGCCTTTATCAAACATCCTTCGAAACTGAAAGCAGAAGCTTTGCTGAATATGGACAAGTCTATAGCAGGAATCCTTACTATAAACTGCAGGCTAAACTATCATATAGGCACAATAGGCGGGTCGAAAACATCAATATATGGCTGCTGAACCAGTCAGATTACAGACTGTAGGTGCTGCGTATGGCCGCCCTAAGGGTGTAGATAGACAGGTTAGGTTTGTAGTTAGTAGGACTATTCGGCCCTACACTATGACTTTCAAGATTCTATTGTGGCTCCAGATACACTTAGCTCTTCACAGATTATCAACTTCCTTGGGAATATTGAAATTTAAGTGAGTAATCTAACTTGGATTGAGGTACAATACAGTGAACAGTCCACACACAGAAACTAAATCAAAACAGGCACCTCAATAAAGAAAATATACTCTGCATACAACTGAATAAATAACTTACTTTTCTAAGTTTAAATATATTTTCAAATTACAAAATAGGCATTTCGTCATCTATTTGGTTTGAGTAGTAGAGCCCATTACAAATTTTACTGAAGAATACAATATTTTCTCTCATCTTTATTTATTTATTTATTTGATTGATTGATTGATTAGTTCGGCACCAGACTCCATAGTCTTTTCACCAGGTTATTCTTGGGTACTCTAGTCCTAGGAGTCTATATCTCTAATGAGTTAGCTCTTCACATTCGAAGATAATGAGGCTGTTTCCTCTTCTTCCATGCACAACCGACAGATAGGTTCATCCCTATATATACCATGCGTTTCCTTCAGGTACAGTGAACGGTGAGTAATCCCGTCACTTTCCATATCTGGCCGCTGCTGAAGTTTAATATTTCGTTATTCAGTGCCTCCGAGGGTTTTTTGACCAGGAGTTTGCTGTGTTTCTGCTTTGGCACGTGGCTCCAGTACGACTGGTGGTTTGTATGAATCCACCGATGTACAAGTACAACCATGTGGTGCAGTTTTTTTTTTATATTCCAAATGCTGGTTCAGATCCAGTGAATGCTTTGATAGGGTGTCTGCCGTTTCATTGCCTACAATACACTTTTGACCCTGGACCCACTTAAGTGTCACCTTATTGTGGTTTGCCAGGGTTAAAAGTTTTTGAAGGCAGTCCCAGACCAGTCAAGATCTGACATGGGGACATGATAAATTTATTATTTATTTCGAAATATGTCTGCTTAGTTCGCAAATACATTATTTATGTTTAACTGAAATACCAATTAATAGGAACCCTATGAGAAATTTTCAGTTTTAAGTTTATTTAATCAAATAAAAATTTCCAACAATGCCAATAAATTGTACATTTATAGCTGCCATTACACTTACAATCCTTGACTAGGTACATTCAAATATTGACGTTGGTATTCCTACAGGAAAGGCTATATTATACAAGTGCATAATTCTCTCACGGATCTTACATTTTTTTTTTATTAGATAGGTACTAATAATTTTTACTTCACATCAATAAATTGTAGTTGCACATCAATATTTTGTTTTAAAAATAAATATTGCTACTACATGGTGCAGTTTCCAGTATAGCAACACCTGTTCTCAAAAAATGTTAAACTTTAATGTAATAAAATTTTTAATAGAAAAAATAAAATTACTAATCAGTTTATAATTTTTTTTAATTTCTTGCTGTTGGCTCTACGATTGTCCTCATAGCTTTTCTCTTTAAAGTTTTATCAGATTCCATTTTATAATTATTATATTTAATTCTTATTATTGTTCTTAATTTACAAAAATCAAAAATTAATTTATATGGGATGTCCTCTTTATTTTTATTTATTTTATTTGGCAATTTTTTAACAATTTGAGTACCTGGACGAAAAGAATTTCCATGATGAATTTCAAAAAACTTATTCCATTTTTCCACATTTTCTAACCATTGCTGACTAGGTTTAATAAGGCCTCCCAATGACAATTGTACCCAAGAGGGAATATGATAATCACGTTCATTTATGAATTTATAGGTGAAATCTCCTAAATGGGGCACTTCTTTCTTATATTTCTTTGCAAGCCATCCTGCTATATATTCTAGTGCATCTTCAGTCGTTTCTAGCGAGATTTCTTCAAACAAAGATGTACTACCAGTACTACCAGAGTGATCAGGAGTGCTTACTGAAGAAAATGAACTACTAGAATTTGACCCAAATGTATCTTCAAAAGGTTTTGGGTCCGTCAATTGAAGTTTTGCTTTTTCTAAAACTTGAGGAGTTATAAATTCTTCATTAACTTCTTCTTTTGTGTTAGTTCTTGCATCTAATAACCCAGCATTTTTTCCCAATAATAGCATCCTAATTCGATAAATGGCTGCCAGTGGAGAAGGGTGCTCATTTGGTCCTCTGCATCGAATTTGTGAAAAAAAATTCTCAAGTGCATCCTGGTTTAGCTTATGGGTGCATATATAATGTATGTCAAATCTTGTTTTCATATCTTGAAATAATAATTTTAAAGATTTGATAGATATTATCATTCCCTTTTGGAAAATCTGTCGAGTTTCCTTTCCAATTGGTCTCATTTCAGATATTTGACAAAGCATTTTATCTAAATGTTCGTTTTGCAAATTGAGATATTCACCCCCATAAGCACTTTTGATAGGTACTGATCCATGTTCGACATAGCTGTTAAAAATATTGAACCATTTGTTAATATCACCAACAAATTCTCCTAAATCAACAGCAAGTTTCTTATAATTTCCTGGTTTATATCTCAAAAGAGCTGTAGATACTGAATGAGGCATAAGTTGAGCAGCTAACTTAACTTTCTGTCTCTGATTTTTTTCACAATCAAGGTGCTTTTGAGAGATTTTCCAACAGGGATTAATTTCCTTATTATTTAAATTGATTAAACTCTGAAGAGGCTCTTTAGTAATTTTTTTATTTCCATATAATATAAATCCTTTATCTAGCAACCAATTCCGAACAAGTTTTAACAAATGTGGTGCATCAGCAAATACATAAATATTGTTACCTGTATTTGGGTGACTAAAAAATGGTTTTTCTATATCAACCTGCATTTGAGACCATAAACCAATATTTCCTCTTCCACAGTCACTCACACAAGCTACCACATTATATGATATATTATGCAGTTCATTTATAATATTCGATAATATGTCCTTTGTAATCTTTTGATCGAAAGCAATATATACAGGCTGATCCATTTTTTGAATAGACCTCGAGCTTGTACTACTTGCATTTGTCCATAGGGCCCCAGCACTTGGTCCTTGGCAGCATCGTATTCTTGCACAGATTTCATTTTAACTTCATCAAACTGTAAGATAACAGTTCTTTCACAATCAGTGAAATTCTCTCCAGCCAGTTTCATCAACAATAACACATCTTTTAGTATTCCTGTACTAACATCCAATTGAGATGCCCACCGCCTTAAACTTGATAAAGAAGGTAAAGGGTAATTTAACTGGTTTCTTAAATATAAATAGCAACTTTTGCTATAGTATCTTAATGTAAAGGCCACAGATATCTCTTCTCGAGTCCAGTGAACAATTTTTTTTCGACCAGACAGCAGATCTATTTGATTTTGTGTTAGGACCATTTTTAATATTTTTTGGGCAGTCTGGATTCTTTTACTTACTGTTACTGAGCGTCCATAACATTTATTTTGTAATATTTTAGCACTGTGTTAACACTGTTGACCCTTTTGCCTGATTTTTCCTTCAGATTTTTGTATTTTAGTAACAGCTCTTCATATTTTATTTTATAATCTATTGGTTCAGTTTTAGGTATTGGAATCTTGATTGGAGTAGTTTTTTGGATATTTATGTCATTTAAATTTTCTATATTGGAGCTAGTAGAACCAATTATTTCTTCAACAATGTTTCTATTAGTTTTTTTTAGCTCTTTTTGCCCGAAGTGTCTCTTCACTCTCTTCAGAAGATTCAAGGGCTCTTTTTACTTTAACAGTGGGGACAGCTGTCTTGTTCAAAATCTTGCGTAAAGGTAACTCTGAAAATAATGTAGGAATGTAGGAGTCCTAAGAAAAATTATTTATTTTTAATTAAATTATAATTAAAGAAAGATGCAGATTTATAATTGTTTTGAAATAAACCATAGAATACACTAAAAAATTGTATAGTACTTACTTAACAACTCATTCTGTAAGTCTCTTCCATAATCATTTGGTGTAAAGTGTTCAGAACAAATTGTAGACGTATCTACATTAAAATTATCTGCCCTTCTACAACGCCTAACCCATTCTTTGCGAATAGTGGAAGACACTAAATCGTTCCCTTTTGGGAAATAATGAAATATAATAGGAATGCCTTTCTTTTTACAAATAATTTGGTTGTTTTTGCACGTAGCAATAGCACATATTCTACCAGGCATGCCTAGACTAAAATAGAAAAAACAACCTTAAAATAATATTTCTACCAAGTCATAAATCAATTTTACCTTGAATATAATAGTACAAAAACCAAGTTTTCAAAATAAAATAAAACGAATTATGATTAAAAATCACTAAAACTTTACCAGAAACAGAAAAATTCTGACAATATAATAAATGTAAACGTAAACCACTATGTAAACAAACTGACTGTCTGCTATTTAGGTCCTACTGTGACGTAATAACGCATGCGCAATTGCGATCTTGTTTTCAAAATGCTTGAGAATAGGAACTAGTCCATCCTTAGTTAGTATATAATCGTTGGGCGAAAACGGCATCCATTCGAAATAATGAAGCCTACATATTTCATGGACTACCGGTCTAATACCCATTTAGAAATAAAAAAAGTGGGGAGTTTTTAAACGTGTAGTAGTTTGTGGCATGAATTTATCACTATTCGCTGTAGCATGGACTATCGCTGGAAAAGACGCGGGCTTTTTGAATTATTAAACTTTTAGGATATCCTTAATATTGTACAAAATTTGCAATTGAACTATTTTGCACTTCAATAATGACATTATTGGGCTAAATCGCTCATTTGCCAATATTGTATACTATAGGGAATGGTAATGGGAAAATGAAAAAAAAACCTTTGTAACATGTCTATCGACCTGTTTCGATTTTACAGAATAAATCCTTTTAATTAGCGCTCGTCGTCACTAGCCACATCCAATTATAGTTCTGTGATCCCAAACTCTTCTACCCCGAACGTAAGACAATTGACGCCTGCCAACGGACAACGCCTCGTTAAACACCCCTTTTGTTATCGTCTGCCTAAGAGGGCACATCGTCTTTCGCTATCTTTCATATCTTAAGTATCTATCTTAGGAATTTTGCTGTGGTAAGTCCAAAATCATAATCTATAATTAATAAGCTTCTTCTAAAGTACTGTCTGATATAATTTTCGTATGCATTCTTTATTTTTTTACAGAGATAGACGAAATTAAATTCAACACGTGGTCATAAACTATTCTTTTATACTAATATGGTAGTTTTAAGCCAAATATTCTTTTACAATTCTCTGTTTTACTTTTATACAAACATTTTCAAGCTTTTTCAGTTGCGAAATAACTTAATTATAAAATAACATTTTTATAAATTACCGTTAACCTATAAAATATTCTTTCGTAACGCCAGTGCCGGTCTCATATATTTCCTAAGCACGATATTTTTTCATATAACTAAATAAATAACTTTTTGCTATCATAAGTTTCTTTCGGATCATTAGTATATTTTTTTTATTCAGTCGATAATTGCTATTTTTACCGTTTTAACATGGGACATATAATGTTGGAAAGCTTTCAGTAAATTAAATCAATTTTTTGACTTTCAAATAACTGCCTTCCTTTTCTTTAACCTGAAAAGCTGACCAACATAATGTGCCATTACATTCAAGTTCCTACATATCCCTGATCCACTTGTACTTCTAGGTAAGCACAGCCCCTAGGCGAGAATATAAGCCAAGAATATAACCCTAGGAGGATATAGCCGAATATAAACCGGAGAATATAACCCCAAGAATATAGCCAAGGATACCGCCCTAGAACAGAACTCATCAGTTCGGATCAAGACCTGACTTCTTCTCCAGGAAACCACTTCATCTAAGCTAAGTACCTATAAAAGTACAAATTCCTTTAGTAAATTCCGTTGTTCATTTCCTGTGGCAGAATAAACTGTAAATTTGTTTTTAATTCTTTTTTTTTATTAAAATCCTCAACTATAAAAGTTGAGGGAGATATCGCCCGGGGTAATTTTTAGTGACTTTTTTTTAATTATTAACTTTTATCTAAATTCTACAAGGCGTTTCTACCTTTTCCGCCTTAGTTTTCTTAGTATTTTTATCGCTAAAAAGGTAGTGGCGCCCTCAATTTTTACAACCCTTCTGTTATCCCTGTGTGACATAAACTTGGGGTCGAATCACCCTTGAGAGGAGTCTCTAGCCGGAGCCCTTCGAGCTGGTGCCCTGTGAGGTACTACTTTTACCGTTACACCTTTCGCAAGTGAAATTCATTATTATAAATCAATTTTAAATATTTGATAATATATTATCTAAAAAAAAAACTTAATACAAAACTTACCTACTAAAAAACAATGAGAAAAGAATAAATTTAAAAAAATATTGTTGAATATCTAAGTAAAGAAAACTTATATAAGATTGTATCTCAAATAATTAATTGATACATCAAAAAACAGTCCAGAGCACATAATCGAATAAATTACAGTTTTTGTCCAAAGAAGAACAAAATAGAAGGAAATCTCCAAAAACATGGTTTGAATGGGTATTAGTGTTATAAGAAACTTTGGGTAATCATCATTTTCAACTACAAGAAAAACAATGTTATTTTGATTATGAATACCTAACATCAAATTGGTAAAATTAAAAAAAATGGTTACTATCATGCCAGAGATGAACAGAAAAAACAGAATCATCATAAGAAGGTTAAGAAACGCTTTACATTACTGCAATATTGCACGTGCAGTTGCTATATTTGCACACATTGAGCCATATCGATCAGCTGGTGCAATACCGCGAGATTAGAACTCGTTCTTTTAAATTTTGTAAAGCGTTTAATAGTATTGAGCTATTATTTTTTGACGTCTATATATCACGCTTTACTAATATGACAATTATTTACAGTTAACTGTAATTAAGTAAATGCCTACAAAACCGAGATGGTTTTTTGTCGATATAGAATTTTGGTTTGTGATTAGATGTAGGGATGTCGCTGATATCGCACTCTTAGCATTTCCTTAACTGAGGCTACTGAGTGTGGTATCAACGTAGTCTCTAGTCCAAGATTATGCTCTCAGAGCTTCTGGACGAATAGCATCTACCTTGTGCTGATGAGGCGCAATACGCCGAAACAGGTCCACACGTGATGTTATTCCTTCTAATCGCAAACCTGTGTATTAAGGGATCCACAAAAACCACTCCCACAAGTGCGATGGAAGTCTTGCTGAATCTGCCTCCACTTCACATTTGTATACAAGGCGAAGCCTGCAAAGTCAACAACACATAAGCATAACGCACGATGCTGACTATCGAAAGCTTATCGAGGAACTAAAAGCGGATGTCTTAATGGGGCAACCCATTGACGCAACGGCCACGAGATATATCTTTAATAATAAGTTCCAAATAACTATACCAGGTAGGGAAGACTGGAAGAAAGGTGTACCCATACAGGCTGATGCAACCTGGTATGCGGATGGCTCCAAGATAGAAGAAGGTATAGGAGCCGGAACTGTAGGGCTAAAACAAAGGATAGCTATTCCAAGGACAACGAATTGGCGGATGAAACGGACAGACAAAGCCCATGAATGCCATTCATTGGACCGGAACCCTTCTGTGGCGTCGCAAAGTCGACAATAAGTATGGCCACAAGGAAGTGGGTGGCACAGAAATCTCCAAAAAGGTGAGTAATGTCACCAGGACATAGACAGGCGAAACAGTTCATTAGAGGACATTCGCCAACTTTTCCGGCAGACCTAATAAGCAAAGATAGGAAAACTCTCAAAGCCGTAGAAGGTATGTTAAGATAAGATAAATACGGGGCTTAAGTGCTTCCAAGAACCTCTCAACTACGACCTTTGCATATCTATTGTGTATGCCCTCCTGTTATTCTAGAGTTCCTTGTCTAGACCCATCCTAATTACTAGACGGATGGCATACCTCAGGTCCTCCATATATTGGGAGGGTTGTGGTTTTTCCTCCCCTATCGTTGAAAACCTTAGCACAGTATGTGTACTGGGGTTTCCTCATCTTCTTGGCAAAACCTACATGTGGTTGTTTCTGCCAATCCGATGTTGTTCATGTGTTTGTTAAGTCTACAATGCCCTGTAAGGAGCCCAACCAGGATCCTGATTGTTTTCCTATTCTGGCTCAGTAGATACTCCGCGCATTTTGGCGAGGGTTCCTTGATGAACTCTTTGGCCTGTCCCATTTTTGGCGCCTTGTTCCACCATACTCGAGCCTGATTTTTCATCCAAGTGCTGCTAGTTGTTTTTTGGAGCGCTTTCGCTATGCAACAGAAAGGTTCTGGGCCAATGGGAGCACAACGTACCTCTTCTCGGGCTAGTGAGTCTGCCTCTTCATTGCCCTTGAGATCTGAGTGGCCTGGTACCCAGGCTACGGACGATCTATTACGACTGCCCAGCTCTTGTAGCGTCTCCAACCAGTCCCAAACAAGTTTGGAATTTATCTGCATAGAGCTGATTGCTTTTATAGCCGCCTGGCTGTCGGAGTATATGGCAATGGTCTTTTCCTCAAACTCTTGCCTCAATAGCTCCCCTGCACAGTGCTGTATTGCTGCAACTTCTGCCTGGAATATCGTCACATGTTTACCCAAGCCCATTGAGACTCTTATCTTTGGCTTGGCTATATATATTCCTGCTCCTACACCTTCCTCGGTTTTAGAGCCATCTGTGTTGCAGGCCATTTCTGCATCAATTGGAGGTCCTTCCTTCCATGCCTCTCTACCTGTGATGACTGTTTTGAAGTTTTTTTCCGAAGCTATATTTGGGAATAATCTCGTCCGATGGCATTCCCATTATGGGGTCGATATCCAACTCATTGTATAGCTCGTTATACACCTTACCGTGTAGCCTACTAATGGGTGCTTGCCCTCTTGTCAGTCTATTAGTGATTGACCTGGCTTCACCTTGTATGTAGACATGGAGTGGCGGCAGGTTCAGCAAGACTTCTAGTGCGGCTGTTGGGGTTGTCCTCTTGGCTCCCGTGGCAGCCAGGCAAGCTGGCCTTTGGATACCACTTAGCTTTTGGATCGTCCCAGCCTGCCGAGTCTTTGGCCACCAACCACCGAACCATATGCTATCATGGGGCTGATTACTTATACAAGAGTCCCATATGATCATTTTTGGTTGTAGCCCCCAGTTCTTTCCGTACAGGGCTATCGTACCTTTTTGTATTATTTTCTGTAGGTGTTGATTCCATGTCATCTTGTTGTGAAATATTACTCCTAAGTATTTTGCCCCTTGGGCAATTGGAATTTCCACCTTATTAAGAACTGGTGACTTCAGTCCTCTCAGTACTTTCTTTTTGGTGAAAACAACTATCGTGGTTTTAAGAGGCTTTACAGTTAGTTCCTCCTCTTGGAACCATTTATTGATTATGTTTAGGGCAGTTTGTGTCTGCTCCGAGACTGTATCTGCGAATTTGCCTTTTACAATAATCGCGAGATCATCGGCATAGCCTAAGCAATACATGCCTTTGGATGTCAGCCTCTTCAGTAGTTCGTCTACTAGGATAGCCCACAGAAGTGGTGATAACACCCCTCCTTGCGGGCAACCCCTGCCTGCTCTAGCTGTGACGGTGGTATCGCCAATGGATGATATGATTACCCTTTTTTCCAAACTGGCGTTCATCCACCGACACAGGGGAGTGGCACCCCCTTTTTTTCTAGAGCTTTGGTAATTGACAGTGTAGATGCATTATTGAATGCACCCTCAATTTCTACAAAAGTTGTCATGGCTATCTCCTTGTCCTCTAGGGATTTTGTTAGTAGCCTGTTGAGATCATCCAGTGCTAAGTCTGTTGACTTGCCTGGCTGATACGCGTATTGTCGCTCGTTGAGAGGGTTTGTTGATAAATCCTCATCTCGAATGTATCTGTCTATTAGTCTCTCCAACGTCTTAAGCAGGAATGTAGGTATGGTATTGAATAGCTATACAAGTCTTGAATATCCTACATAGATGTGGAATGAATATTTCCTGTCCCTTTTGGAGTAGGATGGGGTATATTCCATCCTCCCCTGGGGATTTAAAAGGGTTGACACCTTATTCTATTTGGCTTTGTTATCGCTGTAGCAAGTTTCCAGTCCGAGGCATTTGGCCTTTTTGTCTTGCTTTGCCAACTATCCACTACAGCAGGGTCATTCAGAATTGTTGCGGCCGGAAGGTGTGACTTGATTAGCATTGATATACTTTCCTCAAATGTTGTTGTGTAGGTATCGTCGTCCTTTCTTAGGAACCCTACTTTATTCACAGTGCCTTCCTTTGCCAGCACCTTGTGGGTTCTAGAACATGTTGGAGTATCTAAAACCTCATCACAGAACTTCTTCCACGATTGCCTGTTTGCCTTTCTAATCTCTTTGTTGTACTGCGTAAGCTTAGCCATATATTCGGCCCAGTCTTGATTGATTTTTGCTTTATTAAAAAGCCTACGTACTTCCCTTCTTAGGGTTTCCAAGTGTTTTTTCCACCAGACTTGTTATTACATTATCTTGTTTTTTCAGGACAGTTCTCCTCGTAAGCTGCAAAAATTGCCTTGCTTACTAGATTTACTGACCTTGAAAGACTTTTGTCATCGTCTATTTCAATACTATCACCTTCGAGAGCATCACTGAGCTACAATAGATATCTATTCCAGTTTGTCTCTCTGGGGTTTCTATAGGTTACTTCAATTCGAGGAGAGGGGTAGCTAGATCGAATCTGATCTGCCTGTGGTCGGAGCATGAGGGCTCCTCGGACACGTGCCAATTTGTTAGAAGGTATGTTAACAGGGCACTGTAAGCTTAACAGGCACGCAATGAGGTTGCCAGATACAAAGCCATGTGCAGATTCTGTCGCCTAGAAGAGGAAACTGCAGAGCACATCCTGTACCATTGCGACTGCCTGGCGAATGTGCGGTTTCTTGTATTAGGCGATGAGAAGCCACCGGCAAGAAATTACATGAAAGATTCAGACTCGAGGCTGATTGGCTACTTAAAAAGAGTCAGGCTGGAGAATGTAATCTATAGCCCGTTCAGTACAAAAACCGTTGCACGTCATCAAAGTGTCGAAAAAGAGACGTTCGTTTATATCATGTCATTCGATTGCTGCTGTCAATCCTCTGTCAATCACTATGTTAAGCCTCTCTAAACTCAATAAATATTGAAATTTGTAGGTCGCATTGTATTAAAGAATATAAATATATGTTTAAAGAAAGGTTTCGTAATTAATTTCATATCAAATACAGCTCGTAGGTTAATTAAATATTAAACTCAAACTAACGTCAGTCTTAATAAAAACTTTTTATGTTGGCAAAAATGCGCGCTGTTGCCGCGATTAAAATGGTTTATTTCAGGTTCAGTTGACGTCTTGACATTTTTGGGGTTATGTTGTGACAAAAACTGCAAAGAACTGTGAGTAATTTTTCACAAGCAGTAATGAGTTATCAAAGTTAAAGTCACATCCAAAAAAACGTATAAATGAAACTTAATAATACTGCACTGCAATAGTTGATGCATTTACTCCTGATAGTATTTACAGCGTTTATGAAGCAAGTATGTATAAGTTCAATATTATACCCAATCAACTGTATTTATTATATTCTGTTACATTATTCTTAATACTTGGCAATTATACATGGACATTTTTTTATAGATAACCATGTCTCTTTAGGAATGTTACTGCAGTAATTGGAGGAAGAACAATAATTATTAAATGTAGAATGTTCCTGAGTTAAAAATAAACCACTGTATACATTTGTTTTTATTAATGAATCCTGAATTTTCCAAAATGGTGCTGTAGGCTGTTCATGTCAAAAGGTATGTTACAATGATAATGTAAAATTTTAGAATGCAAAATTGTTTTTATTCTAGATATTTTGTATTACATGCTGAGAATGAAAATGGTTATATTGATGGAGCAGAAAGTATATTTTTATATGAATCTCAATTGAGTTATTATCATGGGAAAATGAATGAAGAACATGTTTTTAAATGGTTTGAAAACCAATTACTTACTATTGAATCTTTCTGAACCTTTAATAAATTATGGACAATGCTTTTCGATAATATTAGGTTAATGACACAATATAGAATTCAAACAACAAATGTTGAAGCTGAGCTTATTTATATTACAGCCTAGTAAGGAGATACAAACTGTATTTGAACAGTGATATAGCAAATTATATGTTAGAATTCAGAAGACTACACAACTAGTTTAATACATTCAAAATTCTTACTTCAAATTATACCTAATAGACAATAAATGCTGTTTTACTTTTATTTTTACAAAAATAATAATATAGGTTATTTGAATACTGCCCTTTCAATAAATGTTTTTTTCAGAAACAAACCCCCCATCAAAATAGATTATGGATATGATAGAACAGTATAGTCACAAAGTATTACCTACCATCTTTTTAAAAATCCTATTGAGTTAATACAGGGTACTGCCAGGCAAGCCGATAGATGCATTCCAGAAGTTGCGGGTTGGAATTGGTTTGTCCGTGAACCTCTCAAATTTGAAAGATTTCTATTTGACAATTATTCTTCTACCTTATTTAAAAAAATAGTATTACAAACTTTTCGGTGTAGTAACTAATTTATAAATTTGCAATGTTTCTTTTTAATAAAACAATTCCATAAAAATTGGGGTGGCATTATTTATTATTTTATTTTGATCATGATATTCAAAATAAGTAATTCAGGCAGCATTTTCTAAAGGTACATGTGTATATCACAAAGTTTTATAAAAACTACAAAGAATTAATTTATTAGTTTTTATTGAATTGAAAGGTCTCATTCGATCAATCATTTATTAGCAATACTTTCAGTTGCGGTAGATGCTGGAGAGGTAAAACAAAATGGTAAATATAAATTTGGATTGATTAGAAGATGATGGAGTGATAAATAATTCACCAATAAACTGATAATTATAATATGTATTGATTTCAGTGCTCCGATTTAGTCAATCATTTGCATATACCTTCACTCGGAGAATAGAATGGATTTGCTCTCCTTTTCTGAGCTGTGGTGGTGCTTGCTGCACAATTTTCTTTTGCTATGATCAATGATCATATATCTCAGGATGATTTTCCTTGTTGAGAATGACCTACACACTAAAGCTTCCCGGCTTCCCGGCTTTTCTAAAAAAAAATTGAGATTTATTTCAACAAAATATAAAATAAAATTGCCTACCTTTAAAAAGGAGGTAGATCCAGGTTATCAGAACTTTTTTATTTATAATTTGTCTGTAAACCTTACATCAATCTTTCATATTGTAGTGACAACATTTTAGAAGCCAACATGTACTTAGGTAATTGTAACCTAAAAATTATATTAGATAATATTTTTTCCTTGATACTATTCATACATACATGCATTTTAAATACTAGAATAGTTCCATAACTTCTAACTAATTAAGTGTGTGGTATAAACATACAAATAAAAGTGTTAACTATCCCATACATACCTTTTTAGTGCTAAAAATAATTCCATAGTTTTTAAAATAAGAATTTCTTAGTGCTGTACGGTTAACATACAAATTAAAATTTTATATGTAACATCTCTGTATATAACTGAAATAAGTCGAAGTTTCTTTGCACGCAATAACCATCAATAACTAAACCTAACCTAGAATATTTGATAAACTTCATTTGACATATACTAGATTCTCATATTATTTCAAGGGCTTGGCAACATAGTACAGTTATGACAGATGTGACGTGCAACGGTTTTAATACTGAACGGGCTATAGATTCAGAGGACCACAATTTAGATCTGAAAAGGTCGCTGTGGAATAGGCCGATTAGCGACATCATCAAATCTAATTTATGAAAATAAAATAAAAACAGCTGAAATGTGAGACATTATTTAAACGCGATTTCCACAAACATAAATATTTGTATCAGCGACTTTTTTCCGAAATGGGATAATCACGGAAAAAAATGTTATGTCCATATCAAAACAAAATATTTAGTTTCACATAATTTTTTCCGATGCAAAAAAACTAACAAAAGACAGTCCCCCATTTCAAGCATATACGAAAAACTATTCTCGCGCACTTTTGTAGCAGTTTAAATAGTGTGTAAAAAAAATACCGGTGTAACTAGCTTGAAGAAACGATGTCATAACGTCCCGTTTGGGAATCGTAGTAAGTAAATTCGCAGCGATATTTACATACTGGTTTTGATTCTACGTAACGTATTATTTTCAATACAATGCAAACTTTTTTAAGAGACCCCTCTTTTTAACAGAAAGACCTGCATAATACGCACCTTTTGTATAAGAAATCTACGTAGAGTGCAACTTGGATAACATTTTATGAAACCAAAATGTCATTATAATATCTAATCATTTATTTATCTTAAACGGAGAAAGATTAGAATATCCTTGCTTGTATTAGTACATACGAGTATGTTTATAGAAACTTTTACAAATTTTATCGCCTCTTCCGCTGAGCCAGTGTTGTGTGAGAAGAGGCATATCAGCTGATTAGAATAGCAGAACTTTTAACAATACTTACCACAAGTGATAGAATTTTCGCGATAAGTCTATCGGTTAATTTCAGAAAATAAATTAAAGGTGGTTAAGCCAATATTAACTAATGAACTATTTCTTAAATCGGATTTAGGAATAAGTGCAATTTACGTTTCACCACGCACTTAGAAATACCCAAGAGTGCTAGGAAAGGACTATGCTTCCATCTTATGGAAAATAAAAGACCACTCAAATGCGGATATTTTGATACCAACTTATTCGTCTTGAAAAATAGAACATTTGATAACATTGCGCCAATGTTGTAATTTAATTAATAAACCCACAAAATCAGTTCATTTGTCAGAAATTTTCGATTCGATTACAAAATCTAACCATTCAATAGGACTCCACCTGCTGCGGTGAAACAGAGTCGGACTTGTGAATATAGTTGTACATACGATGAATACCAGTTTCGTTGAAACAAAATAATAGGATTATATTTTTCAGTTGTATAAAGATATGATAGATTGCAATCAAATTATGTAAAAAAGGTACATCTCTCAATTGACAATCTAACATCTTTACATAAGTTTGTCATTTTGTAATAGCAGTTTATTATAACGTTTTCTATATTATAATAGTAAAATTATAATAGGTACATTTAATAACTGACCGACACGTATTTCGTAGACAATTCCGGTGCAAACGAATTCCCGTCAGGATTCTTAAATGACTATAAAATACACATGAGTTCCCGTCCGACACTTGCAGGTATCTTAATCGCGCACTCGAATTGCCGTCCAGTTTATTTAATCCGCTTACAGGTAAACTAAATAGTTTTGAAAATTCCAGTAAATCGTAATATTCGTAATCCTAAATTCTAATGAAAAAGTTGAATAACCTATTGGGGTGGCTAGGGGGTCTGCCAGTACTAATTGCTATGAATATATTTTTCTATTATATTAAGTTGTCATTTTCGAAACGGCAGTTTATTAATATACATATTTCCGAACGTTTGTTGTCGTACGCTATAGTGATACACAAAATGCATGCATACAATTTGCAATAAATACATAGCTAGAGATCAGATGATTCAGAGAATTTACCGTAATTACCATAAACACATTTTAGACAGGTCAGTTTTCACCCTGACTGGAACTCGAGTGACGGCTTAAAGTATCCTAATTATGGAACAGGTAGACTGGTTGACTGTAGTTGACGCTGCTGATCGAACTATACCTAATCATGAAGAAATATAATGATGCAAATTAGATTTCAGTTAACAGTGCTTTTTATGTCACGCAAGGGAAAACAATCATGGCCATCAAAATATATATATAACAGAAAAACCGGCTTCGGCTATCAAAAAAATACAAAAATTAAACAAAACCCGGCTTCGGCTATCAAAAAAATACAAAAATTAAACAAAACCCGGCTTCGGCCATCAAAAAAATTTAATAAAGCAAAAAGGCGACTTTAGCTACCAAAAAATATAAAAACCGGCTTAGGCTAATAAAAATTTTGTTTTCAGCTACACTTCGCGGATAGAAGGAAATGAGGTACTCAGGCACTGCCTGTGGGGGGAAGGTGGAGCGCGTAAAAGGGGATACTCTAAGAATTATACATTATTTTTTAGTATCACCCTTTACGTCGGGTTCATTACCTACACACATTTCACAAGCATTTTTGTATTAACAGTTAATAGACATTTAACATCTTGCATATAAAAAAATCTTTTCCGCATCCCTATCCTATTTTTTTTAAAGAGTTTCCGATGCCAACAAATACACTACAAAATACTACAAAGAAAAAACAACATATAAAAATTAACTGGTAAAATTAGGTCAGTTCAACCATGTCTGGTTTTATTCATTCATTTCTTATCACCGCTTATATCCTTACTTCGTGGAATCTGTAATAAATGTTTATTTACGTATTTTCTCTCTGTCTTACTCATACAATCTCCGTAAGCGATTTTAAAAATAATATCATTAATTGTGGGTTTATTAATTAAATTACAACATTGGCGCAATGTTATCAAATGTTCTATTTTTCAAGACGAATAAGTTGGTATCAAAATATCCGCATTTGAGTGGTCTTTTATTTTCCATAAGATGGAAGCATAGTCCTTTCTAAAAATAATTCTGTTGACAGCATTGAAAGTTTACATATTTTGTTGTTGGTCAGATATTTAAAAAATATGCGAGCTGTACGTTTTGTAAAACGTTTTGAAAGTTTCAGCAGTTCGTCACAAACTGAAAATGAAGGGCCGCGAAAACGTCTATTTCGTCTTCGTCGACGTAGGTATCCATTATTTTTAGATGTTGGACAAAACTGATTACTTTCGGCGTTTTCGTCTACACAAAAATACAGCTTTACAACTATGAAAGTTGAAGATCCTCTTCAATTTGAAAGTGATAGGTTAAGTAAATATCTAGGTTGGAGTAATGATCTTTGTTATTATTTATTCCCTACAAATTAAATTACATTGTATTTTTGCAATGAAGTGATAAGTTGCGACTTTTTTTCCTCTGTAAAATTGGCACTAGTCCTTAATTTTTCTGTCATTTTCACAGATATACTCTCAACTCCTCAACTCAAAAAAATGAAAAAAACAAAGCGAGGCACTTGACATAATTTATTACTATTTGTTAAGTTATGATCTCCACCAATTCGGTAAACAATTTAAAATTAAGTAGTGATACAATTATACGAAAAAATAAATCCAAATCCGATGTTTATCTAGGTATTTTTCACCTAAGGATTTCATAGTTTGGTGAAATCCGATTTAGATAAGTACCGTCAGCTGGGGTGTAGTTGGACAGTGAGGGTGAAGTTGGGCAAGGAGTAGTATTTTCTAACTCACCCCTAGCTGTATTTCGAGTAAGGTTAGATATTCAGCCAACAAACATGCCGATCTATATTCAGAGTACTTTAGTGATGTTTTTGCGGTCATAAGTGATACAAATACGTTTAGTTAAGTAATTAACATTTGTACTTCATTATAATAGGAAATTTGTATGTTTTTTCCAATTCCGTTTTATAACGATTGTACCTTAAGTATGGGGAGATATGGGATAGTCATTTTTCGTCTAAAGTTGCGTTATTATCTTCGTAACAGATCGCAAAAATTCATTTTGGCATATTTCTCAAAAATGTTGATGTCAGTAGCGTAGCATTAAAAAAACGTATTTTGTATAAAAGACAGTTGGGAGTGAAACCAAAGGAAAACTATTTGATAGAAAGCTTGCACAGAGCAGTACAAGATGTAAAATTAAAGCGGCTGACTCTCAGGAAGGCATCAGAAAAATATTCTGTCCCTAAGTCCACCATCTACAATCATTTAGAAGGAATTAAGTGTGACAAATATGGCGGTCCGGGTCAATCAATCTTATCGGCGGCTGAAGAAACATTATTTAGTGAAGGAACCATGGTTGCAGCCAAATTCCATTTGGCTGCAAGATGCTAGACTGATTGTGAAGTCTTACTTGGATCGGACTGGAAAGACCGTCAAAATATTTTTTTGTATATATATATATTATCAAAAACCCAATTACCATAGTGTATGGTGTAGGGTATACTTTACAATTATACTTGTTTCAACTACATCGTATTATGCTTAAGACATATATCCATTTTTTCATCGATGCTTTGGTCCAGATAGATTTTATTCATGTATGTACAAATTTAGCCCATTGCTTTTTATCTTTTGCCATTGTTTTTGCCTCTGTCCATGTTTTTCCTTTTTCTTGCAGTATGCCTACCATAACACCATCCCATGTTTGTTTTGTTCTTCCCTTCTTCGTTCTTTTTTGTATTTTTGATTGCCATACTTTTTTAACTGGTCTTGTATCGTTCATTCTTTGTAAATGTCCCCACCAGCTTAATTGTCTCTTTTCAATAAATTCTATGTGTTGATTCTATGTCAAGGTCTTCTCTTATTTTCGTATTTCTTAGTTTGTCTTTCTTTGTGACTCCTTTAACTCGCCTAAGATACTTCATCTCAACTGCTTGTATTCGACTCTTTTGTCTCTTTGTCAATACCCAAGATTCACATCCGAATGTTAATATTGGCCGGTAAATTGTTTTAAATACATTTAACTTCGTTTTCTTGGAAATTTCTTTTTTATTTATAAATGTCGAATTCATCGTAAGATAAAGATTCATCGTTTTTTGTACTCTATTGGTAATTTCGACTTCCTGCGTTCCATTTTCTTCTATTTCTACTCCCAAGTATTTATATCTTCTAACTTGTTCAATTTTTATTCCATCTAATTGTATATTCAAATGTTTTTGTTGCGGTCCTATAACCATAACTTTGGTTTTGCTTTGATTAACTGTCATTCCAAATTCTTCAGATACCGTGCTCCATATTTCCATATTCTTTTGTAAATCCTTCTCTTTCCCTGCCATAATTATTAAATCATCTGCAAAAGCTGCTTCTGATATAGCCACTCTTCCTAAATGTCTGTATCCAACGTGTAGTTTTGCCATTTTGATTGACGATTTTTTAATTATTTCATCAATAAAAATTGTAATTAATAATGGACTTAGTCCCCCTCCTTGCCTTAATCCTTCTTGTGTTGAAAATGATTCTGATGCTTTATTTTTGCATATTACACAATTTCTATTATTTTTGTAAATGTTTTTGATTATGTCTATTATTTTGTAGTTTACCCCCCTTCCTTCTAGTACTTTCCATAACTTCTCCCTTGGTACTTTGTCAAAAGCTTTTTCCATATCTATAAATCCCATATATACCTCTTTTTCTTGTTGTGACAACTTATCAATTATCTGTTTCACCGTAAATATGTGGTCTTGTATGCTTCGCCCTCTTCTAAATCCACTTTGCGATTCTTCGAGAGTATTTTCTATCAGTGGTCTTAGCTTACAGTCTATAATATTCTCGTAGACTTTCATAGCTGTACTAAGTAGATTTATTCCTCTATAATTATTGCAGTCTTGTCTATCCCCCTTTTTATATATTGGAACTATTAAGGCTGTCTTCCAATCTTCTGGAATCTATTCTTCACTCCAAGCAGTGTTCTATATTTTCAATTATATTTTTGTTCCTGTTTCCCCTAAATTCTTGAACATTTCTGATGTTAATTTATCAATTCCTGGAGATTTTCCATTTTTCAATTCATCTATTATTTCCTGTAATTCTTTTAGTGTTACAATGTCTTTATTTTCTATTATTGCATCCTTTTTTTTTTGTTAATGTCCTGAACTTTGTTGTCTGCTCCTAGTAATTCCTCAAAATACTCTTTCCATCTATCAATTACTTCGTTTTCATTTCTTAGTATATCTCCTTTTTTATTTTTTATCCAGGTTATTTCTTGTGTTTTTTCCTTTCTTAATGACTTCAATGTTTTGTAAAACAGTTTTTGATTTGATTTACTATTGCTTTCCATTTTTTCGCCAAATTCTTTCCACTGATTTCTTTTAGCTACTGCTACCATCTCTTTTACATTTTTCCTCTTCTCTTTGTACATTTCATAGTTTTCCGTTGTTTTGTTATTTATATACATTTTCCACGCTTCTTTTTTTAATTTTACTTTTATTTTAATTTCGTCCGTCCACCAAGCTGTTTGTTTTTTCTTATTAGTTTTCTTGCTACAACCACATATTTCTTTAGCGGTTTCCAATACGGTTTTTTTGAAATAATCCCAAATTTCTTCTAAATTACCATTTTTCATTATATCACAATTATTTAAGAACTTTCCTAATAATGCTATTTTGTATTTTTCTGCCATATCTTTGTTTTGTAGTTTGTATGATCTGACCGATTCATATTCTATTGTTTTTTCTAATTTTTGTCTATTATGGTTTTGTAATTTCTACTTGTTCTCTTATTTTTGTTACAAGTAAATAGTGGTCACTTCCTATTTCTGGTCCTCTTCTAACTTTGGTATCCAATACTTTCTTTCTATTTCTCTTTTCCACTAATATATAATCTATTATTGACCTTTCATTTCTGCTTTCCATCACACGTGTATATTTATGTATGTCTTTATGTTGGAAAAATGTATTAGTTACAATAAAATTGTGTAATATGCAAAAATCCAGCAGCCGTTCTCCATTATTATTCCTAAATGTTTCACCATGTTTTCCTATTACTGCTCTATAAATGTCATCTTTTGTTCCCACTCTGCTATTCAAATCTCCAAGTATAATTATTTTTCCTTTTGCATTTTCTGTAGCCATAGTTAGATCTTCCCAAAACCTATCTTTATTTCCTACTGTATCGTCTTCATTTGGTCCATATACAATTATTATAGTTTTTGTGTTCATATTTTTATCTTTCATTTCCATCACCAATAATCTTTCCGACCATCCCCTCCATCCAGTAATTTGTTCTTCTAAGTTTCTATGTATTATGCATGCAACTCCTGCTGCCGCTCTTTTCTCATTTTCAATACCACTATATATGAGTATATGATCATTATCCATTTTCACTATCCCCTTTCCTTTTTTTTTGTCTCTGTTATAGCTAGTATTCTCAAGTTTGTATTTTCAAACTCTTCTTCTAATTCTTTTTCTTTTCCTAAAATACTTCTTACATTCCATGTTCCAATTCTCCACATTTCCGTTGCTGATTTTACTTTATTCATATCCAATTCCGTTGCTGTGTCTTTTTCTCTGTTACCATGAATATCTGTTTCTTTATTTAGTTCTTTGAATGTATTTTTTCCAGTATTCTCATTCTATTTGTTTCTTTATCCCATCTCCATTCTTGCCCATTTACCGTTACCTTATTGTATCCCGTTTTTACGTCTTTTCCCTTTTGACTTTCTAATTTTGCAAACATCCTTATCTCTTTTTGTTTTTCTCTTTCTTTCTTGGTCATATCATTATTTATAAAAACTCTTTCTTCTTTCCTCTCCTTTAATTTTGCTTTATTTGCCATAATTTTTTCTTTATCAGCTTCTTTTTGACATTCCACTATACACATTTTCTCCCCTATCTTGTTAACTGCTTTAGGCTCGATATTTATTTTTAGTTGTTGACTCAAAAAGTTTCTGACATTTTCTACCAATTTCGACGGCTCATTAGTATCAAGTTTTAATCCATTTATCATCACATTATTCTTTCTTCTTTCTTTATCTATAATTTCCATTGTTTTTTTAATCTCTTCCATTTCTGTTTTCATTTCTGCATTTTCTTTTTTAATTGCTTGGTTTTCTTTTCTCAATACTTTGTTTTCAACTTTCAACTTTCAACTTTAATATTTTCTCATTAAACAGAGCCTGTTGATCTTTGGTTTCTTTGATCTCGTTTTTAATCAGTTGTTGTTCCCATTTCATATCCTTTTGATCTGCAGACATTTCCTTCATTAACGCTATGATTTGATCTAACTTTTCATCTTTTTTACTTTTAGTTGGGGTTCTGCTAGTCCTCTTGCTAACTTCAAATACACCATCCATTTTTCTTTTCTTTGAATCTTCTGTAGAATAATCATCACTATCCATTTTGTTTATATTTTGTATTCAATTACTATTTAATTATATTATTTTCGTGGTAGCGTAAGACCAAGATACCCAGATCTACTCTTCGGAGATACTTGATCTATCCAGCCACTTATTATATATATCTAATTTCTTTCTTTATTTTGTCCTTTATTTTTTAAATTTGACAACGTCGCAAATTATATTGTTTTGGACCTTAAATCAATTGCTTTTTATTTTAATAACCTAACACTAACCTATTTATTTAATTGTTTTTACAAAATCTAACGTTTTTTTTGTTTTTTTTTTCTTTTGTAGCACTACGTACTTTACCTTTTGTTGATACAATTCAAATTCTATTTGATTAATTTTCGCTGCACTTTCCGATATATCGAAATAAATGCAGGCGAATTTTATAAACACTTTATTATTTCAACGCACCGTTGCCACTCCAATATTTTTTTGTACAGAATAAAATATTTGTTTATAACGTTTTTGAATAAAGATTTGGACTACAATTCATATGACTTTGATTTTTTAAATTTAAAAACAATTTGTATAATCTTTAAAAACGTTTTTTGTGTCCAACTTGGACACCCACTTTCCAAAAAATATATATTTCCTTATTTTTTTCTTGTAATTCATAAATATCATATCATAATTAAGGCGTAGACCTAGCTTCATGAATTTTCTCATATTTTTAGACCTAAAATTGGTAACAGTATCTTCAAAAACACAAAAATTCGTCCAACTACACCCCAGTTGACGGTATCGAATTTAGGTATCGCACAGCTTAGGAATTACTTAGTTAAGAAGTACCTAAAATCAAGTTGGTGAAATCGGGCATAAAACTACGAACATAAAACTATTTAAATTTAAACTAAGAAATTTATGAAATTTATTTATGAATTCAAAGCAATGCATGCGTCAAGTCCTGATCTTGTTGGGCAATCAACATTTGGGTTTACATGAACTTGTATTACATCTTTTAAATAATTTTGTATTAATATGCGAAGAATTCCTTCTCCTAATTGGATTTTATTTATCAAAAGGGACTATTCCCATATCTGTAATTTGTGAAATAGGCTTAACACTAAATCTCCTAGCTTTTCGATTTCGATAAACACAAAACTCCAAAAAACAATATTGCACTAAGTACTAATCCACGATTTTTTCTAGATGCAATAATAGTCATATTTGTTTAAATCTCATTTTCAAGTTTAAGCCAAATAAACCCTAATAAATCAAATAAAAAAGGAAAGAAAATAATTTCAGGTTAGCTATAGTAATGTTTACTTCAGTTATCTGACATGACATACAGATACATTCAAACACAAACGGAACATAGGGATTTTAAGCATTGTATCAGAACTAGTTTTGAACTAGTCGACCAACATCCAGCTTTAACAGATTAAAAACTCGATTATTACAATCGTTTATTTGGACACCTATAACATATCGTACAATTCCCACCACTCCGTATTCTCAACTGTGGGCGGTCCTTAATTAGCGTCAGACAGTCAGTAAACAGCAGTCGGTAGGTAGAGTACAATATAAAGAATTTTATTTTATTTATGAATTTATTTTTATTTTGAAAGCCGTTATTGCCAAAAGAAATCAAAACATATTATCTTAACTCGAAACATTAATTGTTAAAGAGAATTTAACAATTAATTTTCGATTTTAACAACATAAAACGTAAGCATATTGTTTCAATATTTAGCGACGTTTACTACCCCCATCAAATAATTATTCAATACTAAATCGCAGTTCGCACATAACTAACAAATTTTGGAAGGAGAATGGGCGGGGGTTCTTACATTGGTCTGAATCCAGCTGTCCAGATCAATACTTGATACAGAATTCGCCAGCTAACTTGATGTCCTAAATGCTTTCTAGGGAGCTATTGACGCCGCCCATCCGATAACTGCAAACAGTGCCGTGCAAGTTCTGAGGATACGCTTTCTGTTACAAATTAACACAACTTGTACAATTAATAAAGTAAAGTCCGTCCGGAAATATATCATCCTAACTTAATAAATAATATTTAATTCTTTGTTATAATTATTGGTATATTGATTTTAATAGAAACGGATCTGCTTTATACCTGAATTCTGAGTACATAAATAATATTTTAACAATAAGGTACCCATTACAATAACATGTTATTTATCTAATTGAAGATTATAAAGTTAGGATCTTATATTTCCGGACGGACTATAATTAAAATTTGTTAGAAACTAAATAATTTCTTCCAGGTAGTAATGAGAATAAAAGAAACACAAGATAATGGGAAATTATTTAAGCTAGGTATATTTCTAGGAATAGGTATAAACGTTTTTATCTTTACGAAGAATCTGACTCACTGCCGCTACTGGAATCACTTTCATCTAGAGTAATCACAAGAGGGTTGACGTCATAAAACATATCTGTTTGTTTTAAAAACACTTTATTGTACAAAGCAGAAACAATAACTGTGTGACGCTACGCTACTGAAAATCTTAACACCTGATAAGGTTCGATGCAATTGGCGTTTGTCAAAATTTTACCACCAATAGCGGCCGAGTAGGCAGGGCATTATTACTCTGTCTCTCTTAGTTGGTAATTTCTGGGACATCAAGTTAACTGGCGAATACTGTATTCATTGAAGTGAACTTATAGAAATGTTTTGTTGGTGGACTATTTAGATCGGACAATACATTAAATCCCTATGTTCCGTTTGTGTTTGAATGTATCTGTATAGTTTGGCAAACATAACTGAAGCTGTGAAAGGAATGCGGTCGAAAACATTCGATATTGCTACGTTTAACTTTACATGAAAAACCTAAAGTGCTAAGTATGTAGTGATAATAATTAGAAAAAGGACTTCTTATTATTAACAATATGTCAATAATGATTAAACGTTGCTTCTTTAATGTGCTTGTTTTATTGGATTTTGTCTATTAACATTATTTTTTCAATTTCTGAATATTAAAAGATGAACACTTTTCCATATATGTTATGGGTTTCCTTCAAGCCGGCAACGTCGTGCGAAAATCATAATTATCACGCCTTCCTACTAACTCAATTGGTGAATATTTATCGAACCTCCGTTGCTAGGTAACCACCTGACTTCCTATTGGCAAGCGCGCGCGCGTGTTCTTCCCTCTCACCTCAACAATTGATTGACATTGATTATCCAGTGGCGTTTATAATGTCAATATTTTCCTTCGCATTTTCAGTTTTACTTGGTATCTTATGATTTCGTATCCATATTGAATTCAAGTACGATTTTTAAGAAATAGGTACCGTTTTTTGAAAAATGCCTTACCTTTAAAGCAAAGCATAAATCAGTTTCTATATATAATTATTATATAATAATAATTATTATTTTCAATACTTTTATAAAATAGGTACCGTACGCTATTGGTACGTTGATGACAGATATCGGCCATGTTTCCTCCCCCCTTACCGATGCCCCGTAGCTTCAGATAGACTTGCCTAACTCTATACTCTGTCCATCCAAGCAACGTAGTGTTCCAAAACAGTATCATGCATAGTGCACGTGATCTCTCCAACTCTGTATGGACAATGAATTCCGCCGCCCGGTTGCAGTTAAATCCGATTGGCCAGCGCATGGAGGCATATTTATTTTAGCCAATAGATGCAAAGGCGCATGGTGATCACGCATCTATCGTTGTTTGGGTCGCTCTGTTTGTTCGATGGATATAGTATAGTTACATATGAGGCCTCCAAAGCAAAATTTGCCTTATCCATTATTATTGGAAAACGAGCTTAATGGTGCGAATTATTTTTCATTCTGATCTCTACATGACAGTAAAATAATTTTATAGCAGAACTTCTTTAAAACAAAATGTTCTTATTAGTGATCTGGCAGGAAGGAGTACCTTGTAACCTCAACTAAAACATTAGTACTAGCGAATGGAAAACCTTTTGTATATGGAAATGGAAAGTACAGGTAGTATTGTTTGAGATATTAATATTTCGATTGGTTAAATTGGAGGAAATGGTATATAGATTAATACTGTTAATATTCTCAGAACTCAGGTTGAACTTGCACTAATGGTACTCACAATAATGTTTGAAACATTCTTCTTATTTCATGCTGTCTTCAACGTAACCACTCTCCACGGATGGCGATTTCCTATTTGTCGAAGGATTTGATCTACCGTGCTGGTGTCCAGAAATGCTCCTTCTTTTCCAATCCACCTTTCAGGCAACAAATCATTAAATTGACCCTGAATGAGCGCATTATAGAGAGCAAGAGCTACATTTGTTGACGTGTACGAAGGGGGGGAATGTCCTCGAACAGAACTGGTAAATTAAATTTTGAGAAATCTAAGTCAATTTCTCCATTTACCGTTTCTTCGAAGAAATAAGGTCCTATCACTCAGTGACTAATCTGACTGGGTGACATCATGATAAGGATTCGTTGTAGAATAATAATGGAAATTGTGCCTATTTACACTTCCATTTTTATGAAACGTAGCCTCGTCGCAAAAAAACACGGACTAAAAAACATGTATTTGCACCTCCATTCACAAAAATGTACCCTCCTCTCAAAATCATTACCTCTTAACTCCACGGAGGTGTAACTTAAAGATTTCACGAGGGAAATTTATTTTATTTCAAATAGCTATGACACATGTCATGATTGTAACAAATTAATTAGCAAAATGTGAATGTTTGTTTGATACTTCAGAACCAACCTAATTACTAAGAACGCTAATGATGATGCTGATCTAATTTAACCATTTAGAAAAACTACAAGAAATCTGACTGGTACTATTATCGACCTTTTAAAATCCTTTTCTAAAATAACAGACTTTCCTAACACGTTAATTGTTTTGAATGGATTTTATGTACCTGCTTTTTATTGATTTTTCATTGGAAATAAAATGTTTAAACATAAAATTAAAATGTAGCGAAAACTATTCAGTTTGGCTATAGGGAATTCTTAAGCAAGTAAAGTAACTTTCATCAAACAATATAAAATACAGAGTGATGCATTCAAAAAAATTGTTAAGCCGAAGTATTCGAGTCTAGACTCGCCCTATATACGATCTCTTATACACTGTGTTCATTTGAAAAGGACCCACCCTTAATATTTCAGAAATGGGACATATTAGAAAGAAATACCGAAACACGTCACCTTTTAACTTGAGAGGAACACTTTTTAACGCTAATGTCATAAACGTCAGATTCACCCCCTCCCTTCTGGAAATACCCCTTGAATTTTCTCAAATGGCATTAGGTATCAAGTCATACCTTATGTAAAAGGTCTGGTAAATCTCTATTCAATCATTTTGTTTTGTTTTTCCTCTGATACCAGCCTTCCATTGTTATTTAATCGTTGTTTAAAATTGGCTCTCTTTCAATTTTTCGTATGCCCCCGTATTGTGTTGTTATAGAAAGACTCTTTAAAAAATAAAAAATTTACAAATAGTGAAAAGAAAACTGTTAACAAGAAATAACTGTCATTTAATCATGTTGTCAAAGTGACCACCGTTAACATTCAGGCAATAAGAGTTGAAAAAGAGCCATTTTTAAACAACGATTAAATAACAATGGAAGGCTGGTATCAAAGGCAAAACATAATGATTGGATAGTGCTTCACCAGACCTTTTAAATGAGGTGTGACTTGATACCTAATGTCATTTGAAAAAATTCAAGGGGTATCTCCATTAGCACCAAAAAGTGTCCCCCTCAAGTTAAAAGTTGACGTGTTTCGGCATTTCTCTCTAATTGTCGCATTTCTGAAATATTAAGGGTGGGCCCTTTTCAAATGAACACAGTGTATATGAAAGCAGGTCGAGTGAATTATGACACTATACGACCATTGGCTGTAAAATATTAATTTTAAATTGTGCAGTTTAAAGTATACGATTTTCAGGAACAAGTGGTCAGAACTTTTTAAATACACTGTATAACCTATAACCTATTACAACGCCATATCATTGCAAAAGCGAAGTGAAGCAGTATTCAAATTTGAACTAAAATACAGGAAAATATCTTAGATGATTTACAAGATATTGGACTTTATCGTAGTAATGAATCACCCTGTATTTGTATCTGTACGAGTACCTAGACTATAATCAAAAAAACTTGAATTTTTGTTAGGCTTGTACTAGGGATGCGCGATACTATCCGATATTCCAGTGTATCGATACTTTTACTTCCGATACTCGATATTTTGTATCGATACTATGCTTTTCGATGCATTCCAAGTATCGATAAATTTGTAGTGTATCGATATCTTGCGATACGGGATTTTTAGTGGTAGCGGCAAGTCTATAGTGATGAGCGATATCGTGATTTTTTTAATCACGTTGTGAAATGATATCGTGCTCTTTTTAACATGCAGTTTTTTGCGATTTTCGAGCTACTTTTGAGGTTATGTGGAAAAGTCACTAATGAAAAAGTTGTAGATTTTCTCAAGATCTACAACTTTTATAATCAACTTTTTATTCTAGGAAGTCAACTTTGGACGGAAATCGCAATAATGTCTTTTTCCACCCCTCCCCCCCACCCCGCCAACAAAATTGTTTTTCACCGAAAAAACGTCATAACTCGAAAAATTTCCAATATTTTAATTTGAAATTTTTTTTCATGGTTTCGGACTATCAAAGCTACCTTCTACTAAATTTTCATCAAAATCGAACATTTTTTAACGAAACCAAAAATAAAAAACGAAAAATGCAGTTTTTTTGCGATTTTCGAGCTAATTTTGAGGTTATGTGGAAAAGGCACTGATGTAAAAGTTGTAGATTTTCTCAAGATCTACAACTTTTATAATCAACTTTTTATTCTAGGAACTCAACTTTGGCCGGAAATCGCAATAATGTCTTTTTCCAGCCCCCCTCCAAGTGTTTTTTACCGAAAAAACGTCATAACTCGAAAAATTTCCAATATTTCAATTTGAAATTGTTTTTCATGGTTTGTGACTATCAAAGCAACCTTCTACTAAATTTTCATCAAAATTAAACATTTTTTAACGAAACCAAAAATAAAAAACAAAAAATGCAGCTTTTTGCGTTTTTCGAGCTAATTTCGAGGTTATGTGGAAAAGTCACTGATGAAAAAGTTGTAGATTTTCTCAAGATCTACAACTTTTATAATCAACTTTTTATTCTAGGAACTCAACTTTGGCCGGTAATCGCAATAATGTCTTTTTCCAGCCCCCCCCAAAGTGTTTTTTACCGAAAAAACGTCATAACTCGAAAAATTTCCAATATTTTAATTTGAAATTGTTTTTCATGGTTTGTGACTATCAAAGCTACCTTCTACTAATTTTCATCAAAATCGAACATTTTTTAACGAAACCAAAAATGAAAAACGAAAAATGCAGTTTGTTGCGTTTTTCGAGCTAATTTTGAGGTTATGTGGAAAAGGCACTGATGTAAAAGTTGTAGATTTTCTCAAGATCTACAACTTTTATAATCAACTTTTTATTCTAGAACCTCAACTTTGGCCGGAAATCGCAATAATGTCTTTTTCCACCCCGCCAAAAAAAAAAGCGTTTTTTACCGAAAAAACGTCATAACTTGAAAAATTTCTAATATTTCAATTTGAATTTTTTTTTATGGTTTGTGACTATCAAAGCTACCTTCTACTAAATTTTCATCAAAATCGTACATTTTTTAACGAAACCAAAAATAAAAAACGTAAAATGCAGTTTTTTGAGTTTTTCAAGCTAATTTTGAAGTTATGTGGAAAAGTCACTAATGAAAAAGTTGTAGATTTTCTCAAGATCTACAACTTTTATAATTAACTTTTTATTCCAGAACCTCAACTTTGGCCGGAAATCGCAATAATATCTCTTTCCAGCCCCCCTCCAAGTGTTTTTTACCGAAAAAACGTCATAACTCGAAAAATTTCCAATATTTCAATTTGAAATTGTTTTTCATGGTTTGTGACTATCAAAGCAACCTTCTACTAAATTTTCATCAAAATTAAACATTTTTTAACGAAACCAAAAATAAAAAACAAAAAATGCAGCTTTTTGCGTTTTTCGAGCTAATTTCGAGGTTATGTGGAAAAGTCACTGATGAAAAAGTTGTAGATTTTCTCAAGATCTACAACTTTTATAATTAACTTTTTATTCCAGAACCTCAACTTTGGCCGGAAATCGCAATAATATCTCTTTCCAGCCCCCCTCCAAGTGTTTTTTACCGAAAAAACGTCATAACTCGAAAAATATCCAATATTTTAATTTGAAATTGTTTTTCATGGTTTGTGACTATCAAAGCTACCTTCTACTAAATTTTCATCAAAATCGAACATTTTTTAACGAAACCAAAAATGAAAAACGAAAAATGCAGTTTGTTGCGTTTTTCGAGCTAATTTTGAGGTTATGTGGAAAAGGCACTGATGTAAAAGTTGTAGATTTTCTCAAGATCTACAACTTTTATAATCAACTTTTTATTCTAGAACCTCAACTTTGGCCGGAAATCGCAATAATGTCTTTTTCCACCCCGCCAAAAAAAAAAGCGTTTTTTACCGAAAAAACGTCATAACTTGAAAAATTTCTAATATTTCAATTTGAATTTTTTTTTATGGTTTGTGACTATCAAAGCTACCTTCTATTAAATTTTCATCAAAATCGTACATTTTTTAACGAAACCAAAAATAAAAAACGTAAAATGCAGTTTTTTGAGTTTTTCAAGCTAATTTTGAAGTTATGTGGAAAAGTCACTAATGAAAAAGTTGTAGATTTTCTCAAGATCTACAACTTTTATAATTAACTTTTTATTCCAGAACCTCAACTTTGGCCGGAAATCGCAATAATATCTCTTTCCAACTTTTACCGAAAACGTCAAAATTAGCAGAATCTCGGATCGTTAACGTATGGATACTTCGAGTATCGATAAATTAATATTCGATATTCTACTGTATCGATACTTTAAGTTCCGATCCGTATCGATACCTAATATCGATACTTTCTAGTGTATCGCGCAACCCTAGCTTGTACGGCTGGTGAAATTCCATTGCATTTTGCTATTTTGGCAGCCGACAAGCATCCCTTTGATTTTTTTTTATTTTAGAGTAACTATACCAAGTTTAATTAAATACTGAACAGAAAACAGAAGGAATATACCTTAAAGCAACATTTAATTTTCTGTCTCCAGAGGGGAAAAAATTAAATGTTAAAAATTGCCAGTAAACAATAATAATAATTAAATGTTACTTTTTTTTAACATAAACTACTTGTTTTTATTTAATATATTTCCATGGCACCACTCACTTTTTCAGTTTGATTATGGTATTATACCTACCGAAACTAGTTTTTGCTTTGGGATTTTATTAGAAATTATTAATTATTGTAATACATAGTTTGGTTAAAGTCTGAGTTTTAATTGTACCTTATTAAAAAATTGGGCAATAAATATTTCATCTAAAAGTGACCATAAACTTAACAATTAAATAAAGAAGTATTCAATGGTTATACAACAAACCTGTTGATCATAAATACAATAAAATAAAAAATGAACGAACTGACAATACCTACATTGTCCCCAGCTATGGTGCGCGAATACCGGGGTGCTTAAGCCCTTCGCATTCGCAGACGAATTCTAGACGCAAGGGCTTTGAAGGAGCTCAGGTACAAAGTGAAGGTGTCTAACAAAAGGGTCTCAGTCACAGATCACCTACCTAGACTCAGTCCGGTAAATAGTTATGGTATTATGATGGTCACAGAAAGGTCGAAACCACTGAAAATGGGTTATATAACGAAAATAAAGAAGATAAATGTCTAGATAACCCTGAATAGCGAAAATAATTATATTCAAGATGAAATAGCACAGTATTTCTAACTTTATCAAACGGTTGTTCGCGAAACGCGTCACAAGCTTAAGTTTTTAAGACAATTTTTTTTTCTCACCCTGTTATTCTTATTCGTTCCAAGTAAAATGAATTAAATCATGGGTATACCCTAATATTTCAGAAATGCATTTCTCGACCAAACAACCAATTGTCTGAAACAGATAAGTAAAGTATCAAAATGTCACGTAGTCTTCGAGGCCACGAAAGGGGAAAGAAAATTTTAAGAACGATTTGAGATTTAGTTTCTAGAAAATAACTAAAGTGTTCACTTGAGCCAAATAAATCTATTAAAATATAGTGAGTATTGTGGTGCATATCAGGAGTTAAATAGGTGAGTCTATCTCACAGAGTAATTCAGTTTTGCCTGTTATTTGATATTTGATTTTAAAAGATATTTTATCACATAGAGTATATATATTTGCTAATTATTTTTAATAATAACTTTGTTTAAAGTTCTTTAATATTCAACGTTATTAAGAACATTAATTTGTTGTTGCATTTCCTATTCATCCAATCCTACTGTACTGTGGAGAGTTTGCGCCACTTGTGGTTTGTCCATTCCTGTTACAGGGTGACTTCTCACGTCACCTATATCTCCTTCCACCCCCCCTGTATTGTGGAGAGCTTGAGCCACTTGCAGTGTAACCTTATTTAGCTGTACTGTGGAGAGTTTGTGCCACTTGCAGTTTAACTCACATACCTATACTGTACTGTGGAGAGTTTGCGCCACTTGCGGTTTGTCCATTCCTGATACAGGGTGACTTCTCACGTCACCCATATCTCCTTCCACCCCCCTGTATTGTGGAGAGCTTGAGCCACTTGCAGTGTAACCTTATTTTTGCTGTACTGTGGAGAGTTTGTGCCACTTGCAGTGTATTATTATTTTGCTGTACTGTGGAGAGTTTGTGCCACTTGCAGTGTATTATTATTTTGCTGTACTGTGGAGAGTTTGTGCCACTTGCAGTGTAATATTATTTTGCTGTACTGTGGAGAGTTTGCGCCACTTACAGTAGTTATAATATTGTTTGTGGAGAGTTTGTGCCACATATTCCTTACATGCATTGGGGAGAGTTTGCGCCCCTTGCACCTTTCCTAATAACCCTAAATATTTACTATTAGGCATTTATTTTTGATCAAGTGAAGTTTTAACTTTACTTTAGTACTGATATGCATAATCACAGTTCAAACACATAAGATGCACCTTGTATATTATTAATACTTTCATTAATTTTGGGGATTTCAACTATACTAATCGTTAGTTAAATAATTAATCATTATTTATGGCAAATTGAATACTCAGAGTGTTTTTCTATCTAATTCCAGGTACGTCATCTCGGTTGTTCAACCTACTTGGACCATGTCCACATGGACTGTTCAATTAAATCCAGGCATCACGTCCAGTGTCTTGTAAATAGTTATTTTCAACATTTAGATTTGTTTTATTATCTATATTATAAACAATTGAATGTAAGTACACAGTAAGTAATTAAAAGTTAAATTCTAATTAAATATATCAATCTTTACAAATCACTCATTCTCCTCAAGTCAAGTTTTTCCCTCCTTACAAGTTGAACATAGGTTCAAATATAATGAAGATTTAAACACATTTTATTGTTTTATTTGATCGTGTCAGTAGGGATCTTCATCAAGTTATCATCTAAAAATATATTTGAAAGTGTTATAAAATTTTGCATAATAATATTTTCATAACTTTTGTTAGATATTAAAATTTAAATTCAACTTTTTTTGAAATATTTGTATAAACTAAAGAAACTTTGTTTATTTGTTCAAAATGTATTTAAATAATGATGAGATACTAAAAAATAAGCTAAAAATACCTCAGCAGTGGCGATCGTGATACATCGTTTCAACAAACTGTCAACAAGCTCAGAATACAAAATCACCAGTGTCGAATAACTTGCGAATACTAACTAGGATTGCATGATACACTTGAAAGTATCGATATTAGGTATCGATACGGATCGGAACGTTAAGTATCGATACAGTAGAATATCGAATGTTAATGTATCGATACTCAAAGTATCGATACATTAAACGATCCGAGATTTTACGGCTGTCAGCGGTACTATTCAAAAAGCAAAATGTGGTGATGAAATGATTCAATAACAACAAAACTATCAAAAGATATTTTTAATAACTAAAAATTATAAATAATAAACAACGAAATATTATTCTTCTTTTAGCTATTCCAAATAAAAAAGATAGAAATGATTATAAATATTAAAAAAACATATTTTTTCAACTTATATAGAAAGGTAGGTACTTCAAACACAGCCATATGATTTCTTATTTTTTGATACACTACATCACAATCAAAACTACTAAAATTATTTTTAATAACTAAAATTATAAATAAACAACGAAACATTATTCTTCTTTTAGTTAAACTTACTTAAAATTACTTACTTTATTCATTTATTTCGTTATATTAATATTTAATCGTTGGCTAACATAAGACATTCCAGGGATTCACAATCACTAAACGGTTCAGCCGACAATTTTACAGAGTTCCTTAAGAAATAAAAATCAGATCTTCTAAATAGGGATGCGCGATACTATCCGATATTCCAGTGTATCGATACTTTTACTTCCGATACTCGATATTTTGTATCGATACTATGCTTTTCGATGCATTCCAAGTATCGATAAATTTGTAGTGTATCGATACCTTGCGATACGGGATTTTTAGTGGTAGCGGCAAGTCTATAGTGATGAGCGATATCGTGATTTTTTTAATCACGTTGTGAAATGATATCGTGCTCTTTTTAACATGCAGTTTTTTGCGTTTCTCGAGCTAATTTTGAGGTTATGTGGAAAAGTCACTAATGGAAAAGGTGTAGATTTTCACAAGATCTACAGCTTTTATGATCAACTTTTTATTCTAGGAACTCAACTTTGGCCAGAAATCGCAATCGCAATGTCTTTTTGCAAACAACCCCCCCCCCCCAAAGTGTTTTTTACCTAAAAAACGTCATAACTCGAAAAATTTCCGATATTTTAAGTTGTAATCAAATCAACCTTCAAAGCTACCTTCTACTAAATTTTCATCAAAATCGAACATTTTTTAACGAAACCAAAAATAAAAAACGAAAAATGCAGTTTTTTTGCGTTTTTCGAGCTAATTTTGGAGTTATGTGTAAAAGTCACTAATGAAAAAGTTTACATTTTTTATAATCAACTTTTTATTCTAGAAACTCAACTTTGGCCGAATATCGCAATAATATTAGTCTTTTTCCAGCCCCCCCCCCCCCCAAAGTGTTTTTACCGAAAAAACGTCATAACTCGAAAAATTTCCCTATATTTTAATTTGAAATTTTTTTTCATGGTTTGTGACTATCAAAGCTACCTTCTACTAAAGTTTCATCAAAATCGAACATTTTTTAACGAAAGTAAAAATAAAAAAGGAAAAAAGCAGTTTTTTGCGTTTTTCGAGTTAATTTTGATGTTATGTAAAAAGTCACTAATGAAAAAGTTGTAGATTTTTCCTTTTATATTAAACTTTTTTTCTAGAACCTCAACTTTGGCCGAAAATCTCAATAATGTCTTTTTCCACCCCCCCCCCCCCCAAAAGTGTTTTTTACCGAAAAAACGCCATAACTCGAAAAATTTCCTATATTTTAATTTGAAATTTTTTTTCATGGTGTGTGACTATCAAAGCTACCTTCTACTAAATTTTCATCAAAATCGAACATTTTTTAACGAAACCAAAAATAAAAAACGAAAAATGCAGTTTTTTTGCGTTTTTCGAGCTAATTTTGAAGTTATGTGTAGTAAAAGTCACTAATGAAAAAGTTTACAACTTTTATAATCAACTTTTTATTCTAGAAACTCAACTTTGGCCGAATATCGCAATAATATTAGTCTTATCCACCCCCCAAAAAAAAGTGTTTTTTACCGAAAAAACGTCATAACTCGAAAAATTTCCTATATTTTAATTTGAAATTTTTTTTCATGGTTTGTGACTATCAAAGCTACCTTCTACTAAAGTTTCATCAAAATCGAACATTTTTTAACGAAAGTAAAAATAAAAAAGGAAAAAAGCAGTTTTTTGCGTTTTTCGAGTTAATTTTGATGTTATGTAAAAAGTCACTAATGAAAAAGTTGTAGATTTTTCCTTTTATATTAAACTTTTTTTCTAGAACCTCAACTTTGGCCGAAAATCTCAATAATGTCTTTTTCCACCCCCCCAAAAAGGAGATTTTTTCCGAAAAAACGTCAAAATTAGGAAAATCTCGGATCGTTAACGTATCGATACTTCGAGTATCGATAAATTAATATTCGATATTCTACTGTATCGATACTTTAAGTTCCGATCCGTATCGATACCTAATATCGATACTTTCTAGTGTATCACGCAACCCTAAACCCTTCTAAAGTAACCTAATCGTCATGTATTCATTTTACAGTAAACTACAAACGGTTGCGTGAATATATTTGCTTTTGTTGGTAGATGGTGATGACGCTACCACTAAAACTCCTGGATCGCAAGGTATCGATTCAGTACAAATGTATCGATACTTGGAATGTATCGAGAAGCACAGTATCGATACAAAATATCGAGTATCGGAAGTAAAAGTATCGATACACTGGAATATCGGATCGTATCGCGCATCCCTAAAACTAACCAGTATCCGTACACATTTCAATGTAGAAACTTGATCTACGAGAGCTTATTTTCTCGACTCGGCAAGTGCAAGGAAAATCGTTAAAGAAGGTATACAGTGTTGAAAAAATTGCAGTTGAATAGCTTCTTCAATAATTTTCCTTACCCTTCTCGATAAATTAACCAATGGTCTGTTTTAACCAAGAAGAAATAAGGTTATTATTTTGAAGAAATTGACAGAAATTCTGAATAGTGGGGGGTGCCGAGTCGGGAAATTATCTCTCGTCTTGATCTTTTTCCCCCTCAAACCGGTTTGCGTGCAGAAAACTAAATTGATAACAATTATTTGCCTTCATTTGATTTTCCTCGAATTATCTCCATACCGACGACGGATGGTCGTAAATGAGAAATTTATTTTACATTTTGAAACACAATCACTAATGCTGTTATATATAAAAAAAAAGAATGTTGTCAAACATGACATTGCCAGTGGCCAGAGCTGGGAGTAACGAAAGAAAAATGTTACTTTTGAGTAACGCGTTACTAGTAATTTCGTTTCTTTTTGAAATTGGCGAAACTTGCGAATCATGAAATCGTTACTTCAAAAGTAACGCGTTACATCCCATATTTACATTTTAATAAGAATATGTTGACTCGTTTTAGAGTAAAAAACTTCTAAAATTTCAACTTTAACATGCTGTAATTTTTTCACTATTAATTGTTCATATAAGCAAGTAAGGCCCGAATAGCAACTTCTCTGATTGTTTTTTTAAATATGCGAGAGCCTACATCATTTTTTCTGTGGCCGATTATTGGAAGTGACGTTAGAGAATCCATTATTCAACTTAAAAATTCGTCAAGCACTGATTATTAAGGAGGCCCTACAAGCGGCTTGATCAAATGCTTGAGGCTCCGATTGATGGGCGCTTCAAGCGTACTTCAATCAACACTTCAATCTTTTGATCAAAACTCTCAGTCGAAGCTGAGAAGTGGAGGAGTGTGGAGCGTATAATGGTGTCAAATGTAGATTTGGTCTTCCTGGCCTTAACATTGGTTGCTGTGAAGGGGAGAAACCACAAAAAGGAAAAAAGACGGTGGTCTGAGGACTGGTATAAAATGAGAAACCGCTTCACTCATCTCCTTAACTTTCTGAGTGGTTCGGAACCAGAGGATCATAGGAACTTTCTACGCATGGACCAAGAAAGTTTCGATAATCTACTCGATTTAGTCCGCCAAGACATCGAGAAGAAGGACACGAAAATGCGTGAGTCGATTCCTGCAAGTCAGAGATTGTCTGTCACGTTGAGGTATGGATTTAGAAGACCTGAAATTCACGTGTGCCATTGCTCCGCAGACTCTGGAACTCATCATAATGGAAACTTGCTCTGCAATTATCAAGGCATTGAAGGAAAACATCCAGGTAAGAAATTATTGTCCAAGTAAATCTCTTTATATTTTAAGAAAGGGAAAAATTTACAAATAATTACACTTTACAAATAATACAGATATCGCACAGGTAATGTACATTATTGCTGAACTGAAAAGATTAAGGCAGAAGTTCACATTGAGGTAAATGAGGAGAAGAACGTAGCAGCATTATCTTCATCAGACGTTTCGTGGTGTTGCTCTGGGTATGAAGGGCTTTCACTTGGATGCGAAATGTACAACGTCTGCCCTGGGTTGGAGTACCTTTGTCAACTATTCATTGAAGAAGGTGGCGAGGGTGACCAACGAGGAGGGTGGATTTGAAAACGCACTCCTTCCCTTGTCAAGCTGCCCATTTCTGCTTCAAAAAGCGTGTCATTTATGATTTTTCCGGCGAAGCGTCGTTGATCTAGAGTTAACTTTTTTAATTTCATAGCGCCCATCCCTTAGCCAGAATATCTTCTTCAGTCTCAGGTCGCTTGAAATATTCTGTCGCTAGTCCTACTAATTGATCAGTGCTATCAGGCCGACCTTTCCTTTTTTTACCCTTCTTTACAGGGATGGCTGGTTTGGGAGTTGGGGGGTGTAACTACGTCAGCAGGAGACCCTACACTTTCGAAACTGAGTTGTGATTGCGAGTCTTCATCCGGAGTCGGTTGCTGTAACAAAAAATAAAATACAGTGAATGAAAGCTTACAAACTTAAATTACTACAAGCCTAAATTACACCATGCGTTACAGAGCCGCATGGAATTTTCCCGGACGGTTTTTCTGTCGGACGGCAGCCGAGGGTTTGAAAAAACTGTGCGGCTCCCCGGCATGGTGTAATTTAGGCACAACAGCAATTTATTAATTAAATTCCTATTTACAGTAATTGTTAATTCTTCATGTAAGGGTTATAATGCAAGTTTCGTTTTTTGTTTCTCTTCGGTTCCAAAATCGCAGGATGGATGGAAATGGTTTTCTCAGGAATTCGAAGAACATTGGAATTTCCCCAACTGCGAGGGGAGCGTTGATGGTAAACACGTATCAATCCAAAAACCTCGACATTCTGGGTCCTACTATTACAATTACAAAGATCCTTTCAGCATTGTGCTTATGGCAATTGTTGATGCAAATTATAAATTTCTGATGGTTGATGTGGGAGCAAATGGCCGAGTGTCAGATGGTGGTGTGTTGAAGAACACATTATTTTGGCGCAAGTTGTCTCAGAACCAGCTTGACATGCCTGATGCTCGTGAGTTATCAGACACTCCTAATCAAAAATTTCCGTACGTCTTCATTGGAGATGAAGCATTCCAACTTCTCCCTCAATTCATGAAGCCCTACAACAGAGCTGTTTTGACGAACGAGAAAAGGATTTTCAACTATAGACTCTCCCGAGCCAGAAGGGTTGTTGAAAATGCATTTGGTATATTAACGAAGAGATTCAAAATGCCATTAAATTTGAACCACCGAAAGCTGTGAAAATTGTAATGGTATGTTGCCATTTGCCCAACTACTTGTGCTCAAAGAACAGAGCCAAGTATTTGCAACCTCAGGATATTGACAGAGACGATAATGTGACTGGTGCTGTGGAACCTGGGTCATGGAGGCAAGACATTGCAAGAGATGACACAACTTCAAAGAACCAAAGGCAATTCTACAGTAGAGGCAAAAAGAATAAGGGATGACTTCTGCAAATTTTTCAACACGTCTGGGTCAGTTCCATGGCAAAACAATTGAACTCCCTGTTGAAGTTTGTTCTTGACCATCCGCTTGAGTCATTCAAACTTTTTATCAATCACCGTCAATGCTTGCTTCAAAGGGGTTTCTAAACTATCAATCACGCTTGATACACTCAATTTGCTCAAGCCGCTTGATATTCTAGGGCCTACTTTATGGTATGAATAGTGTCATGCTAAAATCTGCTAGTGACTGTCTAGCAGAACCGCTGAGTATTCTTTATAATAAGTGTATAATTGAGGGATCGTGGCCTGATGCTTTGAAAATCAGTAAAGTTATACCGTTATACAAAAAAGGCGATGCAAATATTCCCGATAATTACAGACCTAAGGCCAAAGTACCTGTAATTGGAAAGGTATTTGAAATAATTTTGAAGAAGAGGCTTGTGTGTTATTTGGAAATGAAAAACATCCTTGCTGATTCACAATTCGGATTCCGCAAGAACAAATCCACCGTAAAAGCTATACATCATCATTGATAAAGTAGTGGAGGGCCTTAACGAGGGTAACGATACTAACGTTGTGTTGTGTGGCCTTACCAAGGCCTTTGACTCAAAGAATCTAAATATATTATCGAGAAAATTATAGTAGTTAAATCTTTTTTCATCTTATCTGACAAACCGTATGCAATATGTTAGCTGCAATAATGTAGATTCGGATTTATTACCCATTCACAGGGGAATACCACAGGGTTCTGTATTGGGCCCTCTGTTGTTTCTAATATATGTGAACAATCTTTCAGCCAATTTACAGTCTGGCAGTTGACTACAGTTCGAGGATGATACTCCTTTCGAAGCTCAAGAGGAGTCTGACATAAGCGAATGAATGTCTGCTATGGAAGAATGGTTTTCAAGTAATGATCTGAAGTTGAATAGATTACGTTTACTTCAAACAATTGAATATGTGCATCACAACCAATGAATCTCTTTAGCATCACATTTGATACACGGTTACATTGGACTCCTCAAATTAATACTGTCCCAAAGAAATTATCTTCTTAGCTGTTTGTACTGAGACAACTTAAACTCTGTCCATCCAAGCAACGGAGTGTTCCAAAACAGTATCATGCATAGTGCACGTGATGTCTCCGACTCTGTATGGATGTACCAGAGACAATGAATTCTGCCGGCCGATTGTAGTTAAATCCGATTGGCCAGCACATGGAGGCATATTTATTTTAGCCAATAGATGCAAAGGCGCATGGTGATCATACTTTGATCACGCATCTATCGTTGTTTGGGTCGCTCTGTTTGTTCGATGGATATACTTTGGTTATTCTCTAAATAAGCAAGTTATAGGATCAGTGTATTTTGCAGCTATCCACAATGTACTAAATTAAGGTGTACTTTTGTGGGGTAACAGTTCATCAGCGAATAAAATTTATTCATTGCCGAAGGCAGCAATTCGCACAATCGATAACGCGGATTATGATGCCACGTCAAAGATTACAAAATATATATAAGATTGTTCACTCGTACGAATTCTATCGATCAAAGGATTCATACCGCTGGTTACTGTCTGGTGATTTATGGATTGGCGCCATGCTACAGTGTGTCGCTAAATCCTTACTTGTATTTAATTTTGCATATTATACGGGTCGTCGCCTATCGAGCGCTGGTATTTTAGAATTCGTTGTTCGTGTTTATGTTTTATAGATATTTTAAATTTATTAATTAATTATTGCAATAGGGAAAAAATAATATTCATATTTTCCTCTTCAATAGCAAAACTTATAAAATAAATATTTTGTGATATTTGTTAATAGTCTTAGTTGTATACATAATAAATGGTAGTTTATCACTTTCCCACGAATTCTGAATGCAGTCTTGATTTTAAGTACTTATAATGTAAACAATGATAAAAATATAGAGAAGCAATTAAGGGCCAGAAATGTGCCTACAATCTCTAGAAACTTTGTAGAAGTATTTCATTTAGTTTTTCGGGAAACGTTCCGGAAGTAAAATTTCTTGTTCGCATTATTTTAACTCCTGTCTTCCAAAAGTAACATTAATAATATTATAATTGTGGTTTTAAAATGCCTATGTGTTGTGCTGTGATCGGTTGTTCCAGCAAGGTGGGAAAACCAGAAATATCCTTTTATCGTTGTCCCAAAGACGTTGAGAGGTGGGTATTAAATTAGTTATTATCAAATACGGAATTCAACTTTTTTAAACTATTGTAACAAAGATATTTGATAATAATAAATTAGTTAGTTATTTAGTACTTGTAGGTACTGGGTATTCATAGAAATTTGAAAATTCACATATCTAATTTATTAATAAATATATCCTGCAGCTGCATAATATGTTTTTACTGTTTTAACCTTGTGAATCTAAAAAATACGGAGTGTCTAATTTAAAGATCAAAATTGTTTTAGTGGTCCTATTATCCTGGTGGCCAATAAGTATGTATAATTTAATTTGTGATATTCTGTATAAATAACCGCTAGATCATCAATAAGCATCACAAAATTACTAAAATGTTGAATAAAATCTGTCAATTGATTCATTTTAAAAATTTTGATGTATTTTTTACTTATACCTAAACTTTCCTTTTCAAATTCATATCCTGAACTTTTTTCGAAATAATTAACATTTAAAAACATTATATAAAAAAAACCTTTAATAAATCATCCTATTTGAATATATATTTCTCAAGTTACCCCTGTATAGCTTGGAATAAAATATACTCTTCTAATTCCCTGGTACCTAGCGGTGTCGTTATTTTCAACAAAAGGGAGCCGTAAATATGATTTTTTTACTCCTGTTTTATAATATACTTATTAAAACACTAAAATCTGTATCATAATGATATTCATTATGATACAAATTTTCATTATGATACAGATTTTTAAGCCAATAGGAATGCGACATTCGCACAATATTTAATATAGCCATGGATACCTGGTTGACATGTCTGAAATTAATTATATTAGGTGACACTTAATTTGACAGCTGTCAAATAAATTTATTTGTTGAAGTTCCTTTCATTGTTCTTGTTTTTTATAATAAATGATAATTATTAATTAAATAATTCTTATTAATCGGAGTAGAAAAAATATTGTATGCAACTTTCATGTAATGGCCATTAATACACTCGCATATTATATACGAGACTCGCCTGCGGCTCGTTTCGTATCCTACAACATGCTCGTGTCTTAATGGCTATCATTACATGATCGTTGCATAAAATACTATTATGAGTGCGGCGATCGTTTAAAACACTAAGAAGAATCAGACCGCCTTCAAGTGAACTATCTTATATATATTTTGTAATCTTTGGCCACGTATCGTTCTCTCTTTAAAAAATACGGGATTCTTCCGCTCCCTTGTGTGTATATTCTACGATCAATCGTATACATCTATGAACACAAGGATGCGTTGGTTTCTCACTCTGATGTTCATAATTACGACTGGAGGAACGCGATGAGTTTCTTTCCCTTGAAATCTAAATTACACGTTTCACAAAATAATAAATGTGATGTGAGATTGTACAACAAACTACAGAAATATACCAATAGTAATTTCAAAAAGTATACACGGAGGAGATTGCATTCGCTTGTAAATGATTTTCTTCAGGCTAATTGTTTTTTCAGTGTCGATGAGTTCATTAGTTTTATTCATCAATTTTGTTCATAAGTTTCATTTCTTTGTTACTTGAGTAGCATGTTTTTTAAGTTTTTGTATAAAATGTTTTGTATACATTATTTTTAATATGTTTGTAACAAATTCAACGCATTTTTTTGTATTACATTTTTCTTATATATACAGGGTTGGGATAAAGTATGGAACCAAGTAAATATCTTTTAAACGAAAAGAACGATATTTATGAAAATTTGCAGGTAAGTGCAATAGAACAAAATGCATCTGATGTACTTTTTTTGTTAATAATATACTTCCGGTTTAACCGGAAATGCCATCAACTTCTTTAATTTAAATGGGACACCCCATATATTTTTACAGATTTTGAAAGAGCTTGTTATTTTGAATTCATACATACTGAGTTAAGTGTAAAAAAATTTGTAAGAACAAGGAATAACTACACTGTTAGTTGTACAATAGGTGTACATTTCATTATTTTAGAATAATGAGAAACAAAATTACTTCAAATGTTCAAAATGCTCGCCGTTTACTTGCTGACAATATGCCATCCTATTAACAAATTCTTGAGTCAATCTTTCCAAGACTTCTCCATGTATTAGTTCACATTCATCAATAATTCTTTGTCTCAATTCATGTAAGTTTGTTGGTCGTTTAACGTAAATACGTGATTTTAAATAACCCCAAAGAAAAAAATCTAACGGGCTAAGATCCGGAGAACGAGCAGTCCACTCTATGAATCCTCTACGTCCAATCCATCGATTTGGAAAATTCGCATCCAGAAAATCCCTAACCCGTCTATCATAGTGGGGAGGTGCTCCATCTTGTTGAAACCAAACATTTTGTGGTAATTGCCCATTCTGTTGAAGTGCAGGAGTAATTTCGTTATTTAGTAGATCCAAATACTTGTCCAAATTCAAGTTTCCGTCGATAAAAAATGGGCCTATTCCCATCCAAACATTTAACTTCTGTGGATGCTGGGTATGTGCTTCATGAATCCAATGAGGATTCTCATTTGACCAATACCTTGAGTTATGGCGATTAATTGTTCCATTTAAACAAAAAGTTGCCTCATCGGAAAAACTATGTTAGATGCAAAATTATCGTCGACATTACAGATGTCCTTTAGCCGTTCGTAAAATTCTACCTTATACGGATGATCCTTTTCACTTTTTAATATCTTTCCTACAGAACGTCGACTGATACCATGGTTTAGTGCCAAATTTGTGGTGGAAGTTTGAGGTGATTCTTCTAAATCGATTGCAATATTTTGTTTTAACAGTTTCGTTCGTTGCAGTCCGCGGTCTTCCAGGTTTTAGCAAATTTTTTACCATCCCAGTTGTATTAAAACGTTGTAATGTTTTAGTTACTGTTGAGCGTGATATAGGATTTCTCTCTGGATGCAAATTATTAAAAATATGACACACTTCTTCATGAGTTCTAACACGAACACCATAACCGATCATCATTAAAATTTCAATACGCTCTTTTTCACTTAATTGAACCATTCTAAATTGTAAAATTTATATCCGTCAATTAGAATTTGACACTTGGAGAACAAAAGACGTACTAAACAGTACTCGTTTATTTATTATTATGCATACAAACAACATCAATTAGTTTATCTAAATCGTTTTTTGCTCTAATGCAAAAAACTCAAAGGAGGTTGATTAAAGTGCTATATTGCTCGTTTTTACAAAAATTTTTACACTAAACTCAGTACGTACGAATTCAAAATAACAAGCTCTTTCAAAATCTGTAAAAATATATAAGGTGTCCCATTTAAATTAAAGAAGTTGATGGCATTTCCGGTCAAACCGGAAGTATATTATTAACAAAAAAATGTACATCAGATGTATTTTTTTCCATTGCACTTACCTGCAAATTTTCATAAATATCGTTATTTTCGTTTAAAAGATATTTACTTGGTTCCATACTTTATCCCAACCCTGTATATATATATAATGTATCTTGTAAATCCTCGAGGATCTTAAATAAAATTTTGAACGCTTGTAGCCAGCCTGACAGTTCGTTTTTCAAAATTAGTTTTAAATCGTTTTTCTAATGATATAGGGGTGTAATAATATACAGTGTATTTAAAAAGTTCTGACCGCTTTTTCTTGAAACACGTAATGAATTCAACTTAAACTGCACATTTTGAAATTAATATTTTACAACCATACGTCTAAGATGACCGTCTAGTATCATAATTCACTAGACCTGCTTTCATATCTAAGAAACCGTATACAGGGCGAGCCCAAACTCGAATACATCGGTTTCACAATTTTTTTAAATGGATCACCCTGTGATTATTTCAGTAAATGAAAGTTACTTTACTTTATTTTAAATTTGTTCAAGTATTCCCTATACCCAAACTGAATAGTTTTTATTATCAAGACTCCGGTTAGGCCACACTAACATCACTCACAGTTATATTATTACAAAAACTGAACCTCCACAATGTGAAATAGGTAAATGCAAATTAACTGTAAAACAAATTCTAATAGAATGTCCAAATTTCAAACATGTAAGGTTGAAAAAAAATATTAACAATAAATTAGATGTAGTACTCGGTATAAATTGTAATGTTCAAAATCTAATGACCTATCTTAAAGACATAAATATTATATCCAAACTGTAATCAAAAAGTATTAGATCTAAATAATATTGTCGCTAATAACCCTAGACGTTGATGCGACTGAAAATGGAAATTAAAAAAACTTATCTTGAAATTTTTTATTATTCCAGAAAATTAAATAGAAATAAAAAAAGTGAATAGTCAAAAAATAACATGATTATATGCGGGCAACCCTATATTATCGTGTTTGCAATGAAATAGCGCTTATTTTGAAAAGAAATTTATTTATTTAACAAATAGGTGAAAATAACTAGTATCGACATACTTGTTTATACCTACCAACCAAGAAGCTACGCCAGGAAAATAATAGTACTAAATTTATTCGTTAAACTCATGAGTGCAATGTTTAATAAAAATAGTTTGGCCAGGCATTTTTTAGGCAACCCACTTGCGATATATTTTTAAACATACTAAATTTAATATAAAATACTTTTCATCCATTAAACATATGGGCGAAGGTCGTTTCTAATTCGGATCCTCCACTATAAACTTCTTCATTTGTTTAAGACTTGAATGTGGACCTTCTTTTAATACTACACAAATATCTAAAGATGTGTCTTCAGTTATTGCAGGTTTTCTATGCCTTGATTTGGATAAACCTTTTACTGCACCAGTTTCGTTAAACTTTCTCCAATTAAACGAGTTTATTCAATCATAGCTATCTTAATGTATTATTTCAACTAGCAGATGTAATGTAAATTTAGGTTTAACTCCGAAATTATGGCCTTTAGGTATAGGGATATTTAGGTATAGTCTTTCTTAAGGATTTCAAAAACAAGAAAATATGAAGGATCCGTTTGAAATAACAACATGAAAAGGAAAACTGACATCAGTGTTAATACTAGATACCATAAGATCGGTCGTTTTACAAAACCATCGCAGACCAAAATTTTAAAAAAGCCGAGATTTTTAAGGCATTCCATACTTAAAACTCACTCTGTATAAAGAAACCATGAAAATCATTGGATGATTATTACTTTTAAATAATACGATATGACAACATCTGTGGTGAAAAACAAATGAATCTATATTTTATGTTCAGATCATAAAACCAATCACATAATGACTGATATACTCAAAAATAACTAAAAGTAGTTGTTTCTAACAAATTCGTAATTTTATTAGTTTCGGAGATATTCCGTAAACGTAATTTTATAGCTTCCCCAAAAAAGGTACAGTCGTATTTTTTTGCCCTCGGTTTTTTTTTTCTACCATAAAATAAATGATTCTATATAACCCTTTCAGAGTAATAAAACAGTTGCGAAAAGAAAATGAAAAAATTCGGCGGAATTGCACTAAACGTTTGTAAAACTCTTTGAATGCCATGTCATAAAATCTTTTAGCAATAAGATTGGCAATTAGATTTTAGGTATACGTTCATAAACCTTTTCATAAACTCTTTTTTTTATTGGTTTAAAGTTGCATGGTTACCAATGGTCAATTTTATGGTGTTTTGAAGAGATGTATAATCTATTCCAGGAGTCGGTAGCCTTTTTTAATTGCGGGTTAAAATATACCAAAATATAATCTACTGTGAATGGACTTTGAGAAATTCGAAATTGTTTTGCAGTCTGAAAATATTATCAGTAGTAATACTATAAGTACTTCAAAATAATCAGCTTATGCATCCATAACTTGTTGCATAATTACAAAAAGTGTCATTTTGACAGTATAAATAATCCGACCACGAAGCGGGAGGATTATTCTGTCAAACTGACACGATTTTTAATTATGCAGGAAGTTTGAGATGTACAACCGTATTTATTTTGAAGTACACGATTATTTATTGAGTAAATTAAGTAAATATAAACAATTTATTAATTTAAATACAAATTGGTACAATGGAAATTACAATTATTATATACTACGTTTTTTTAAACTGAGTTAGTATTTTCTGCGCTGGAAACTACTGCTCATTGAAGTGCTGGAAGTACTGAAGGTGTTATTACTTGAACTTGTAGAGTTTTTAAAATTGGATCTCATCTTATTTATTATGTTTTGGTGATGTTGTTCATCTAACTGAAGGTAGATTTTGATAGAATTGCTATTGCCATGACCTGTTATTTTAATGAGTTCCAGTTCCGATACACCTGCTTTTGCCAATTGTGAAACAGCAGTGGCTCGGTGAGAATGATTTGAAAATGTTTTGTTTGTCATATTCGGATTTGCCAATTCTGCAAGCTTTTTGGTCCATTTACTAATTTCATGCTCTCCTATTGGCATATTTTTGTACCAGCCAAGGATTTTTGGTTTTCTCCAGTTAGGATTTACGGTCAGAAATAACCTATCTGTTTTAATATTGATATTTTCGCTTCTTTTTATCTTTAGTTTTTATCTAGTCTCACTGAACAACGACTTCATTATGGTTGGGTACAAGCCATTTATTATTAGCACACGGTTTTGCTCCTCCCTGTGTGGTTTTGATGAAAATAGGATTATATTGTATTCTACCAGTTGGAGTATCATCATTTCCAGTTTCCTTTTGAAAATAATGAGTCAAGCATGACGCTCCTTCATTTCCCCTCCACGCAAGTTCTACAGAAGCAATTTTATTTGTAATCCTTCTGGTGTATTTTCATCCCACGCTTCTATCATTGTTATGTACTCGGTATCTTTAAATGCTAATGCACTAACCTTTCTCTTGTCTAGTAACATTTGAAGTTCCCTTCTTTTTGAATTTCTTGCGTTTCTTGCGGCTAAAAATATGGGACTGGAGAATGGATCAATTACTCTATTAAACTCCTTCATATATATTTTTCTTGTACTTGTTTTGCCGTAACGTTCCACATCGTTTTAACCACACTTTCTTTATAATTTTCTCCATTACCTTTTCGCATATTGAAAGCCCAAAGAAGCTGGTAAACCATTGATACCTTTAACTTTATTGCACCAAGTAAGCATTTTTTATATAACAATGAGTGAAATTAGTATAAAATAAGTTAATCCTATTTCATTACTTAAATATTTCATTTTTATCTATTATGTTTCAGCGTGTTTCGGATGAATTGGGAATATTCTTGCCGGATGTAGCAAATTTGGCCAAAAATGTCATTCACAGTGATTCAGAATATACCACTAAAATGAGTAAATCTGTCAAAATGTCGAAGTGTTTGTGTTTTTTAACAACACAAATAACCGCCAGTATGCATTCTCGATTTATTTTATGGTTGACCTCCTACAGAAGTGCAGGAGTCCTAGCTGCATGATGGAAGTAAAAAGACGGACTTCTGCATTGCATAGGACTGTATTACTACCAATTGGGGCCCTACAATCAAATATACTATATTTTATTATAATGTGTTGAGAATGGTTCGTTTTGAGGATTTTAACCACTCATAATGTTCCGCTTCTTCAGTAACGGCTCCACTAATTTTGAGTATCAAAAAGTCAGAAATCTAGTTGCAATGTCAACTATTCGGGGCGGGGGAAATGACGCTTTACAAAAAATCTGCCAGAAAACCCGAACAAAAGTAAAAATTCAGCCTATTATTTTAATTATATTATTGTAGGTTACACCAGAAAAATGGAAAAAATATGTTAGGCATACCCAAAACATTATTGAGGAATATTGGGAAACAGCAAAAATTATTTACGCTAGTGATATTTCGCCTGTAATTGTTGATTTGAATGAGTCGGAATGTGAATCAGATTGGGACTGCGAAAATTGTTTTTTCTCAATCCCCTGATGTTCTTTTAAATTTTTTTTTAGTTGGTTGGTTTCTTGACTATTTACTCTGTTTATGTTTGTCTTCTGCTGAACGTGTAACTGAAGATATAATACTCTAGTTAGTGTTTGGAAAGAAGCTATTCAACGGCAGAGCTAGTGGTCGTAGCTTCAAAAATTTTAAAGTTATAGAATAATATCTATTTTGTTAAATTTGCAATGCACAACCTGTAACCTGTACATATTTTGATGAACATCAAATACATAGGGTGAGTAAAAACATCAATGAGACATTGGCCTCATTTAAACAAATAAAACAATAAAATTCACTAATAAGAATTGTAAGTGAAGAATAACTTTTTCCATAAAACTTAAGAATAAAATAGGGTCCCATATGGTGCAGACTTAATTGAATTCTTTTGCAGGACTATATTTACTAATATTAAATTATTTTAATATGTAAATTAAATATACAATTTGTTTTATTTTGCAGTGTTTTCATATCCCAAGTATTATTAATTTCATAGCCTTTTCGAATTTGACTGAATACGATCCTGATGATTTTATTTATTAAATTAAAGGGTAGCTATATGTCAAAATAACAAATAAAGTATCGACATACCCAAAACCCGGATATACGTCACAAACGATGACGCACACCAAGAAGGCTATTATATGAACTATATTTTTGCTAATGGGAAAATATTTCAGCCCGATTGTAGGGGTAGTAGATACACTTCCGAATAATTACCGTCGGTGGGAAATATATTATCCCATATTCAAACTGCTTATAAATACCTAACTATATTCACAAAAACTATAAATATTGAAAAATGAAGCCATTTGTCACATGCCATTGAATACCAATCAAAGCGCAGAAAGTTACAACTTATAAAAATGTTAATATTGTTTATTGTGATTCTTTTGTTCTTAATCTTTGGTAAAATTAAGTACAAGTGGTTGCAAGGGAAACAGGATCTGTAAAAACAAGCAGATAGCGATATTTTGTTTAAAATCGAGTTTAAAATTGATGTGGATAATTTTTTGCAATCAATAGTAGTAAAAACAAGCAGATAGCGATATTTTGTTTAAAATCGAGTTTAAAATTGATGTGGATAATTTTTTGCAATCAATAGTAGGTACCTAGTGCAGTGGAGGAGGAGGAGACCGATGGGCTTGGAAAACTAAGTGAGTTACAATGAAAAAAAAGGGTTAGTCGAATTTTACGAAAAAAAGTAAAACAAAACACCAATTCATGGGCGTACGCAAAGAGGGGTACGGGGGATATTCGCCCCCCCCCCCCGCCTAAATGTTGAAAATAATTCAATAATTTCCTAATTACTAAACAAAAGATAAGAGAATCAATCAAGTTAAAAATTTAAACTTATACCTTCCTACATAATATTATTCAATATACTTATTCCTAACTATATTTTACTATTTATGATCAAAAATACAAAAGTATTGCTATATTTAAAGACAACGTTATGGGAATCATTGAAGACCTTTAAAAACTATCAGAAGACGGTAATTCTGCAACTGGAAAGATGGCATTTCAACTTTATTTATTTATTATTTCTCTGTGTCTGATAGCAAAGTATTCTGCGCTTTTGGAGCCTATGGCCAATATCTTGCAATCTAAAAGTTAAGATTTATTGCAATGTTCAAATTATCATCGCGAATCTGCAGAAGAAGTCGTGAACACTATCTTAGCTGAAGCCAACACACATGCCAAAAACCTTGGAATAGAGTTACAGGTGCCAAGGATAGTAGCGCGACAGCAAAATCGTACGAACATTCCAGCTAGCAGCCTGCCAGAGTACTGGAGTAGATCTTTGTTAATACCTTATTTGGACTCTCGGATGATATCTTTGGAAACCTACCAGCTTTTGAACTATTGTCACTAAGTACATCCGTTCGTTATGCTGAACTTGTCATTGTGTGAATTTAAGATGCGCATTAAACAATTTTTAGAATTCTATAATTTAAACGGGCTTGACGATGAAGCCGAATTATGGTACAACTTATGGAAAGACAATAAAAAATTAATAAAGAGGAGTTAAAAAGTTTGGAAGTAGCAGAAGTGGTAAAGGAAGCAGACTTTTTTTTCCATCAACAAAAACTGCTCTACATATTTTGTTATCATTGCCATGTACAACAAGTACCGTAGAACGCTCTTTTGGTACTCTACGCAGAGTTAGAACTTGGTTAAGGTCCACAATGACAGGCAATAGATTAAGCGGTTTGTGTATGCTGAGTGTACACCGGAAATTAGTTTCACAAAAAAGAAACACATAGAAGAAGAGGTTTTGAGCAGATTTGCTGAAGATCCCAGACGTTTCGTTTCGCTATAATACCTAGATTAAGATAAAAAATAATATGTATAAATGTTTGTTTTCTCGTTTTCGTTTTTTTTTTATTTATTTGAAAACACCTATTTTATTTCTAACTTTTACATTTGCCCCCCCCCCTAAATTTAATGCTGCGTACACCCATGCACCAATTCCATAAAAATTGAAATTAATGGTACCTATTTCATCTACAATTTGCTTTATTTTAGTACTATCAGAGGTGATTATCTACAGGGTGTCCAGAAACTCTCCTGCCAAACGGAAACTACAGTTACTAGAGGTGATGTCAAGTCGATTTAGCTCAAATTACCTTAATCCGAAAATGCTTCCTAAGGGAGCTACAGCCCTTTGAAGAAGATGTCCTCATATGAGTTTTCTTCAAATTATTCAAAAATACCGTTACTTAAAATATTCAAACTTGGTATAATCAATAAACAGTTACAAATCAGTCGTTCGCTGTAAATAATTTTTTTTCAGATCCATCACAAGCGTGTCAGTCGGGGGGACCAACAGGTATTTCTATTAAAAAACATTTATTTTCAAGTTTTTTATGTATCCGACACCGAATTTGGAAAATTCAAGATAATTTTCATAAAAAATGTTCTCTTCTTTCAAATCGATATCATGAACCGTTTTCGAGAAAAATTAATTTAAACTTTTTGTGTTTCTTAGATATGTAACTGTAAAAGTATGCTTTTAGCTGGGCGCCAATTTGTAACGGTAAATGCTGTACCTCACAAGGCACCAGATCGAAGGGCTCCGGCTAGAGACTCCTCTCAAGGGTGATTCGGCCCCAAGTTTATGCTGCACAAGGATAACAGAAGGGTTGTAAAAATTGAGGGCGCCACTACCTTTTTGACGATAAAAATACTAAAAAAACTAAGGCGGAAAAGGTAGAAACGCCTTGTAAAATTTAAATAAAAGTTAATAATTATAAAAGTCACTAAAAATTACCCCGGGCGGTATCTCCCTCAACTTTTATAGTTGAGGATTTTAATAAAAAAAGAATTAAAAACAAAATTTTAATTTATTCTGCCACAGGAAATGAATAACGGAATTTAATAGAGGAATTTGTACTTTTATAGGTAATTAGCTTAGATGAAGTGGTTTCCTGGAGAAGAAGTCAGGTCTTGATCCGAACTGATGAGTTCTGTTCTAGGGCGGTAGTTTGGGCTAGGGCTGCATCCTTGGCTATATTCTTGGGGTTATATTCTCCGGTTTATATCCTCGGCGTTATATTCTAGCCTAGGGTTATATTCTCGGCGTTAAATTCTTGGGTTATATCCTAGCCTAGGGTTGTATTCTTGAGTTATATACTAGCCTAGGGTTATATTCTCGGGTTCTATCCTAGCCTAGGGTTATATTCTTGGCTTATATTCTCGCCTAGGGGCTGTGCTTACCACAGCAAAATTCCTAAGATAGATACTTAAGATATGAAAGATAGCGAAAGACGATCTGCCTCCTTAGGCGGACGATAACAAAAAGGGGTGTTTAACGTGCAAAAAATGGAAGCGTCCGTTGGCAGACGTCAATTGTCTTACGTTCGGGGTAGAAGAGTTTGGGATCACAGAACTATACTTGGATGTGGCTAGTGACGACGAGCGCTAATTAAAAGGATTTATTCTGTAAAATCGAAACAGGTCGATAGACATGCTACACATAAAATCGTGTTGGATTATAAAATTGTATCTGTAATATCAAGTTGGCTTTGAAAAATCAACAAAATCTGACAGTGTGTCAAATTATTTTGATTCTAAACAGTTATTATTGTTATTGTGTGTGAGAGGTAAAAAAATAATAGTTAATTTGATCAAAATGGTTTATTTTTCGAATGAAGAATATGCTGATAGGCATTTAGTTTATGGGGAAGTACAATGTAACGCTCGTGCAGCAGAGCGAAGATATGCGGAAAAATTTCCAAACAGAAGGCATCCTGCTCGCGCAACATTTGTAGCCGTACACCAAAGATTAAGAGAAAGTGGCTCAGTAGTACCTAAAAATACTGAAACTGGTAGACGACCTGATGTGACAATGGAATACGAAGACGATTTTGATTGAAATCTAAAATGATCCAGAAGACTCGCTGCTATGTATCCTGGCATTTCCAAGTCTTCCATATGGAATATTATTCATAAAGAAAACCTTCATCTTTTCCATTTTCAAAAAGTTTATGCCATGGTAGATGGTGATTTCCCTGCCCGCATAGATTTTTCAAACTGGTTGCGGAACAAAAAAAATCAGGATCCTAATTTCTTTTCCAATATTTTATTTTGCGATGAATCTACGTTCACCAGAGACGGAATTTTTAATTTACATAATGCACATCATTATGCCTACATTGGTGATAATCCTCATGCAACAGTAGAGAAAAAGCACCAGCAAAAATTTAGTATAAATGTTTGGATAGGTGTAATCGGTAATCAGCTTCTGGGACCCGGAGAGCTTCCTAGCCGTTTAACAGGACAAGAATATCTTAATTTCCTACAAAATTTTTTTTAGCTGATTTAATAGATGATTCGAAATAATTTATGGTTCATCCACGACGGCTGCCCAGCTCATTTCAGTAGAGAGGTTCGTCAATATCTCGACAATAACTATCACGATAAATGGATTGGAAGAGGTGGTCCAGTTAATTGGCCCCCAAGATCTCCAGATTTAAACACCTGTGATTTTCGTATTTGGGGTTATTTAAAATCATTACTCTATGCTGTTCCAATAGAAACCCGTAATCAGCTGTGGCAAAGAATTCAAAACGCTTGTAATGAAATTAGAAATAATGCAGGAATTTTTGCAAAAATTAGATGATTTTTAGAGATAAGAATAAATTTGTGTATTGAGACAAACGGTCGTCATGTAGAGCATCTGTTGTCAAATTAATTCTCTTATTTCTGTTGGTAATTATCTCTAACGTTGTTTTTTTTTAATGTTGATTGTTGTTCGAAATAAAATTAATTTAAAATTTCCAAAACAATGTAAGCAACTTAATACTTACGACTTTTGTTACCAGTATCTGTAAAATTTGTTGATTTTTCAAACCCAACTTGATATTACAGATACAATTTTATAATCCAACATGATTTTATGTAAGAAACACAAAAAGTTTAAATTTATTTTTCCCGAAAACGGTTCATCATATCGATTTGAAAGAAGAGAACATTTTTTATGAAAATTATCTTGAATTTTCCAATATATAAAAAACTTGAAAATAAATTTTTTTTAATAAAAATACCTGTTGGTCCCCCCGACCAGCGAACGACTGGTTTGTAACTGTTTATTGATTATACCAAGTTTGAATATTTTAAGTAACGGTATTTTTGAATAATTTGAAGAAAACTCATATGAGGACGTCTTCTTCAAATGGCAGTAGCTCCCTTAGGAAGCATTTTCGGATTAAGGTAATTTGAGCTATATCGACTTAACATCACCTCTAGTAACTGTAGTTTCCGTTTGGCAGGGGAGTTTCTGGACACTCTGATGTGATCCAAAAGTTGGACTGGTTTAGGCTGGCAAAAGTTTGTGTAAAATTAAAAAAAAAATTGCCTTTATTTCGTAATAACTCTAAGACTATAAAACATTTTTTAGCTCTATTGTAGGGGGAGCCCCATTTGCGAATAATTACCACCCCTGGTATCCTATATTATAATAGAAATAAAGGAAACTCTTAATTAGAAAAATTTTTGGAAAGTAGATAATTGAAAGGTAGTAGGTATAATTTTAAATAGAAACTTACCCCCAAATTACAGAAAGTAATCCACAAGTAAACTAATTCCCACTAGACTAGTGCTTTGAAAACTTTAATGAACCGCATTTGAATATGAAGATAAACTTTCACCTCTATTCGAAAAACATAAAATTAAATTCAAAAAACCAGTGAGTATAACAATAAATTTAACTCTTTACTTCTAACCGTCCCTGACTACAATTTGCGAATGATACCCATATGAATGTGAAACCAAAACAAAACGCTGAACAAGTTCAACCACTACTATCACTATCCTGCCTCCTGCCTGCTAACAGTTCGACATTAGTCGGTTTTTGCACACGTTTCGGAAGACGCCTTCGCGAACGTCATCAGTAAATAGCAGCACGGGATTCGCAAGTATGTTGAGAATGGTCAGGAGGGATAAAATATATCCTGCGTTAATGGTTTAATGCCAATGTCCTTACGGTAGGTCGCGAACTTAGCGGTATTTAGTGTAGATCTGTACGCAAAGATTTCGCGCGTGCTTGTTGTTTATAGTGAGCTATTTATATTCAATGTTTTGTTTTAATCGCGTTTTAACAATAATTGAATACTTTTGGTTGCTTATAATATGAACATTTACATATTTGAGGAAGATGTTTTGTATGATCTAAGCAATTAACTAACGTACAGTTTTAATTTTTTTTTTAAACCGGAAGTTGAATAACATTAAAACATTGATCAGTTTAATTGTTTAGTGACAATATGTTGTTTGATGCAGTCAATTTTAAAAAAGGCCATTATCATGTGTGCAATTTTAGGTAAAACTTTAATTTTAATTTTAATGATTTTATCCACGAAACTTATTTGTATTTTTACATGCACTTTACAAGTTCCTTTTTCTCGAATTAAGCAATATTCCTACGCCATTTTGTCAATGAAATAGGACAAATTGAATAATTTCAAACCAACAAGAACCTATAGATACCTATAAATCTCCATTTACTCTGTTAAAGTTTTACATTTTTTATTAGGACCAGTAGAGCCTTTAAAAATAATAAAAAGTGAAAAAAAATAATAGTAGGATGAAACCCATTGGAAAAGGAGGAGATTATTCTAACAATGAAAGGAAATAGTAGTTTACCTAACCAGTGCGGAAAGTGATACTTTTCGGCACGGTATTGCATGTTATTAATATTAACATTGAACGTGCAATTTATAGCATTCTGCAAATTAAAAAATGATTGTAACATACGTTTCTTTTTATTAAAAATTATAGCAGAATTCTAATAAATTTGTTAATTTTTCAGTTATTTTGTAAACTATAACCATACAATAGTTATTTATGATACAAGTGCGTGAAGTGATACTTTTGCGCACGAGTTGCGAAAATGAAAGGCACGAGCGTAGCTAGTGCCTTTTTTTCGCAACGAGTGTGCAAAAGTAATTCACGCAAGAGTATCATACAATGTTTTATCTACGACCACATTAAAAATGCTTTCCCTTAATTATATATTACATAACCTCTATTTTTAATAATTGTGTTTGAATTATAGCCTACCTTCATCATAAGAAATTCATTATCAGGTGCTCCATTTATAAAATCCAAAATCCGTTCCCTTGTGAAAATTTTTGATTTTTTTGGCTTACTCTCTGATTGTCGTTTTATGGAGGTAATAAGTTTATGAAATTTACTTATATCAATGTTTAAATTTAAATTTATGGTAGTTTTCAACATTGAATAATGGGACCATAACGTTGATGATTTCCATTGACTTTTCCGAGAAATCTGCAATAAGAGCATTTTCCGTCTAATTTTTAATTTTCTTAGTGTTACACCAATCCAAAAAAAGGTGACAGAAGCTTGCTCCCTATGCACAATAAAATGACCAGTTTTGACCATTTATCAAAAATTTTGACAATTTTTGACAATTATTGACCATTTTTGACTATTTTTTTAAATTTTAACAATTATTGACCATTTTTGACAATTATCGACCAATTGTGACAGTTTTGACAATTATTGATCATTTTTGACAATTTTTCAAAAAATTTGACCATTTTAGACCATTTTTCCAAATTTTAAAAATTATTGACCATTTTTGACAATTATCGACCAATTTTGACAATTATTGATCATTTTTGACAATTTTTCAAAAATTCTGACCATTTTTGACCATTTTTTCAAATTTTAACAATTTTTGACCATTTTTGACAACTATTGACCAATTTTGACAATTATTGATCATTTTTGTCAATTTTTCAAAAACTTTGCCCATTTTATACCATTTTTTCAAATTTTAACAATTATTGACCATTTTTGACAGTTTCTGACAGTTACTGACCATTTTTGACAATTTTTCAAAAATTTTGACAATTATTGACCATTTTTGACTATTTTTTTAAATTTTAACAATTATTGACCATTTTTGACAATTACCGACCAATTTTGACAGTTTTGACAATTATTGATCATTTTTGACAATTTTTCAAAAATTTTGACCATTTTTTCAAATTTTAACAATTTTTGACCATTTTTGACAACTATTGACCAATTTTGACAATTATTGATCATTTTTGACAATTTTTCAAAAACTTTGACCATTTTTTCAAATTTTAACAATTATTGACCATTTTTGACAGTTTCTGATAATTATTGACATTTTTGACCATTTTTTAAAATATTCAACAATTTTTGACAGATTATGACAATTATTGACCATTCACGTTTCACACTTCTTAATGACAGTACAAAATTATTACAATTACAGAACCTTTCGACAGAAAACAAAACACAAAATTATCTAAGATAACTTAATAAATATACAAATAAAAAAGAGTGTTATAATGATTATCCCATTTAAAAAGCATTGTACTTTTTCGCACTCTTTTGGATGTTATAATGAAACTTCCATTTAAAAAGCATTGTTCTTTTTCGCACGCTTTAGTCGTATGTATAAAATGTAATTTCACGTATTTATATGAGTTTGTAAATGCTTAATTTTAATGGTGGTCGTAGATAAATATATATTTTAAATATTAAAATGTCAGTATACTCCCCAAAAACTTAACATATTTACTTTTCCGCACTAAGTGACTAGTGCGGAAAAGTGACTCTTTCAACACTAAAATGAGTGCGGAAAAGTGGACTTTTCCGCACGCTAGTAGAAAAAATAATTTACGGGCGATCTTTGGTCGGGAAGGGGGAGGGGGTGAGTTTTTAAGGGTAAAAAACGGCTTATCTCGATCTCCGGCAAAACTACAAGTCCTATGGAAAAAAGTCAAATGGCAAAGCTGTAGGTAATGAAAAGATCTACAACTTTTGTATTTGCACTTTTTTCACATAACCTCAAAATTTATGTGAAAAATTCAAAAAACCAAGTTTTTGGTTTTTTATTTTAATCTTTCACAAAAAAAATTTTTTTCACGAAATTTGGTGAAAATATTCATTTTTTCACCTTATTTTGACTTAATATCGAAAAAGCACCCTAATTTTCAATCGAAAATTCTACCGTCAAAATATAAAACTATTCTGTTCGTTGAAATTATCTACTTTCCGATGATGTAAAAAAATATATTACTGTAGTAAATGTTCTCAGAAAATGCAAAAAATCGAAAAAAACTCGAATTCGAAATTTTTTTTTCAATAATTATGTACAAATCTGAGCTATTTATTAAAATTTAAACTTTAATTACTCGAAAAACGTAAGATTACATGTTACATGGATAAACAAAAAAACTGCAAATCGAAATATACTACTACAATTAACAAACAAATAAGTTAATAAAGTTAAAATTTTCTAAGACATCTAGAATATTTTGAGAAAGTTGTAGAATCTTCTTTTAATTATATGCGTAGATGCCTATTTATTGCTTATTTTAAGATACCTTATATACCTGAGTGACCTACGGAAAATTTTAGTAAATGTAAAAGATCTATTTTTCACGTCTAATAGTTTCAAATATGAATCCTTCAAAAATATTGTTGCATTTCTGCATTGCTTTTCTGGTTGCGATACAACATCTGGATTTACCGGAAAAGGAAAGAAGAGTATCGTAAATTCAACATTAGACAATAAAAATTTGGCCAATATTTTTTATAAAAAAGATGCAAGTAAAGAAGATATCGAAAAATAGTATATTGGGCAACAAGTGGGGAAAGTTCAACTTTTCTCACGAGTGAGAAAAGTACTTTCCCCACATATTGCACACTATACTTTTTCTACAACTGCACAAATTTAAAGAATACAAGTAATGTAACTTAATATTTATTCTTATGGTTATTAAAACAAAAATAAAAGGTGAACGGTCGTCGGACCGCCGATAGAAGCTTGCTTCTTATGCACAATAGAATGACCATTTTTGACCATTTTTCGTAAATTTTTGACAATTATTGACCATTTTTTCAAAATTTTTGACAATTTTTGACTAATTTTTTTAAATTTCAACAATTATTGACCATTTTTGACAATTATAGACCAATTTTGACAATTATTGATCATTTTTGACAATTTTTTCAAAAATATTGACCATTTTAGACCATTTTTCCAAATGTTAACAATTATTGACCGTTTTTGACAGGTTCTGACAATAATTGACCATTTTTGACAGGTTCTGACAATAATTGACCATTTTTGACAATTTTTCAAAAACTTTGACCATTTTTCAAAAATGTTGACAATTTTTTACTATTATTGACCATTTTTGACCGTTTTTTATAATTATTGACCATTTTTTCAAAATTTTGACAATATTTGACCATTTTTGACCATTTCAAATTTTAACATTTATTGACCATTTTTGACAATTATTGACCAATTTTGACAGTTTTGACAATTATTGATCATTTTTGAAAATTTTTCAAAAATTTTGACCATTTTAGACCATTTTTTCAAATTTTAACAATTATTGACCATATTTGACAATTATTGACCAATTTTGACAGTTTTGACAATTATTGATCATTTTTGACAATTTTTCAAAAATTTTGACCATTTTTCCGAATTTTAACAATTATTGACCAGTTTTGACAATTATTGATCATTTTTGACAACTTTTAAAAAATTTTGACAATTTTTGGCCATTTTTCAAATTTTAACATTTATTGACCATTTTTGACAATTATTGACCAATTTTGACAATTATTGACCAATTTTGACAGTTTTGACAATTATTGATCATTTTTGACAATTTTTCAAAAATTTTGACCATTTTTTCAAATTTTAACAATTATTGACCATATTTGACAATTATTGACCAATTTTGACAGTTTTGACCATTATTGATCATTTTTGACAATTTTTCAAAAATTTTGACCATTTTAAACCATTTTTCCAAATTTCAACTATGATTGACCATTTTTGAGCATTTTTGACAGGTTCTGACAATTATTTACCATTTTTGACAATTTTTCAAAAATGTTGAGAATTTTTAACAATTATTTTTTGACAATTTTTCATAATTATTGACCATTTTTCCAAAATTTTGACAATTTTTGACCATTTTTCCAAATTTTAACAATTATTGACCATTTTTGACAGTTTCTTACACTTATTGACCATTTTTGACAATTTTTCAAAATTTTAACAATTATTGACCATTTTTGACAATTTTTAACAATTATTGACCATTTTGACAGTTTTTTATAATTATTGACCATTTTTCAAAATTTGGACAATTTTTGACCATTTTTGACAATTTTTCATAATTATTGACAATTTTCCCAAAATTTTGACAATTTTTGACCATTTTTCCAAATTTCAACAATTATTGAACATTTTTGACAATTTTTCAAAATTTTTCAAAATTTTCACAATTATTGACCATTTTTGACAATTATTGATCATTTTTGACAGTTTTGACAATTATTGATCATTTTTGACAGTTTTGACAATTATTGATCATTTTTGACAATTTTTCAAAAATTTTGACCATTTTAGACAATTTTTGAGCATTTTTGACAGGTTCTGACAATTATTGACCATTTTTGATAATTTTTAACAATTATTGACCATTTTTACAGTTTTTTATAATTATTGACCATTTTTTCAAAATTTTGACAATTTTTGACCATTTTTGACAATTTTTCGAAAATTTTGACCATCTTTTCAAATTTTAACAATTATTGACCATTTTTGACAATTATTGATAAATTTTGACCATTTTAGACCATTTTTTCAAATTTTAACAATTATTGACCATTTTTGCCAATTTTTGAGCATTTTTGACAGGTTCTGACAATTATTGACCATTTTTGACAACTTTTCAAAGATTTTGACCATTTTTCAAAAATTTTGACAATTTACAATTATTGACCATTTTTTACATTTTTCTAAAATTATTGACAATTTCTTTCAAAATTTTAACAATTTTCGACCATTTTTCAAAATTTTAACAATTATTGACCTTTTTTGACAGTTTCTGACAATTATTGACCATTTTTGACAACTTTCAAAAATTTTGACAGTTTTTGATCATTTTTCAAAATTTTAACAATTATTGACTATTTTTGACCATTTTTTAAAATATTTGCAATTTTTGACAGATTCTGACAATTATTGACCATTTTTGATAATTTTTTATAATTATTGACCATTTTTTCAAAATTTTGACAGTTTTTGACAATTATCAACCATTTTTCCAAATTTTTGACAATTTTTGAAAATATTTGGCAATTATTAACCATTTTTGCAAAACTTTGACTGATATTGTAATGAATAACGTAATCAAAATAATGTTTCTAAATTCAATAGAACGGTTTACATGACATTAAAACCAAGGTAGAAAAATGCTAAGTCACTTAACAAAAACATAATTTTTAATCCAACTGTTTATTTCAAATCAAACATTCACAAAAAACTTAATTATTTTTATAACCTATTTTATAACTATAAGCAAATAAACTTGTATCTATAACAAAAGTCTGCCTTTATGTAGTTAAGAAAAAATACCTAATTACCTTCAAACACTTACAGAAATAAATTGGCAAAAAAATGATTACTCTTTTATCCTATTTTATAACTATAAACAAATTAAAGTTGCAGCTATAACAAAATTAGTCAATTTACTTAATTATCTTCAATATCTGATTCAGGCAGAGCGTCTTGAAGCATAGAAGCCTGTGGCAAGTTAATATACTCATGTTGAAGATGAGCTTTACAAAGTTTAACCAAGTCATCATATTTGGGTTTTGAAATGGGCAGACATGATCGGTAGCATGACATAAGAGACAATTTAGGTTTTGACTGAATTTCAATTACACTCGACTTTGCAGATTTGTTCATTGTATACTTGACTGAAATAATTGAAGGATTACTTTTTTTAAATGTTACAATACCAATTTTACTGATTTTTCCCATTAAGTTACCCTTGAAATATTTATCAGCTATACAGTCCCATTATAAAAATCTTCAAAACTACTAGACAATCCAATGTCTATTTTCTGACTTGAAACATATTTTTTCTACAACTGCTATGAAAAGTGACGTATTTCTCATACCTTACTTAATTTCAAAACCAAATATTGCTCATACTGTGAGAAATAATATTTCTCACGGCACTTTGCCCACGCCACAAACATTTATATGGAGAATCAAATAAAATCGACAAAAACTTAGTAGGCTACTGTCATCTTTAAATACCTACTTAGTTGTCACAAAACTGTCAGATTATATTAGAAAATAATATGTTAAATATTTTAAAAAATTGTCAAAAATTTTGAAATATGGTCCAAAATTGTCAAAAATTTGCAAAAATGGTCAATAATTGTCAAAAACTGTTAAAGTTATGAAAGAATGGTTAATAATTGCCAAATATTTCCAAAAATTGTCAAAAATTTGGAAAAAGGGTTAATAATTTTCAAAAATTGTGAAAAACGGTCAAAATTTTGAAAAAATGGTCAATAATTATGAAAGACTCTCAAAAATGGTCATTAATTGTTAAAAATTGTCAAAGATTTGGAAAAATTGTCAAAGATTTGGAAAAATTGTCCAAAATGGTCAATAATTGTCAGAATCGGTGAAAAATTGTCAAATATTTTAATAAATGGTCAAAAATAGTCAAAATTTTTGAAAGTTCTCAAAAATGGTCAATAATTGTCAGAAACTGTCAAAAATGGTCAATAATTGTTAAAATTTTGAAAAATGGTCGAAAATTGTTAAAATTTTGAAAAAATTGTCAATAATTATCAAAAAATGTCAAAAATGGTCAATAATTGTTAAAAATTGTCAAAATTTACGAAAGTTGTCAAAAATGTTCAATAATTGTCAGAACCTGTCAAAAATGCTCAAAAATTGGCAAAAATGGTCAATAATTGTTAAAATTTGGAAAAATGGTCTAAAATGGTCAAAATTTTTGAAAAATTGATCAATAATTGTCAAAACTGTTAAAATTGGTCAATAATTGTTAAAATTTGAAAAAATTGTCAAAATTTTGAAAAATGGTCAAAATTTTCGAAAAATGGTCAAAATTTTCGAAAAATTGTCAAAAATGGTCAAAAATGATCAATAATTGTCAAAACTGTCAAAATTGGTCAATAATTGTTAAAATTTGAAAAAATTGTCAAAATTTTGAAAAATGGTCAAAATTTTCGAAAAATTGTCAAAAATTGTCAAAATTTTGAAAAAATGGTCAATAATTATAAAAAACTGTCAATAATGGTCAATAATTGTAAAAAATTGTCAAAATTTTTGAATTATGGTCAAAGTTTTTGAAAAATTATCAAAAACGGTCAATAATTGTCAGAACCTGTCAAAATTGGTCAGTAATTGTTAAAATTTGAAAATATAGTCCAAAATTGTCAAAATTTTGAAAAAATGGTCAATAATTATAAAAAAACTGTCAAAAATGGTCAATAATTGTAAAAAATTGTCAAAAATTTGGAAAAATGGTTGATAATTGTCAAAAATTGTGAAAAAACGGTCAAAACTTTGAAAAACTAGTCAATAATTATGAAAGACTCTCAAAAATGGTCATTAATTGTTAAAAATTGTCAAAGATTTGGAAATATTGTCAGAATCGGTCAAAAATTGTCAAATATTTTAATAAATGGTCAAAAATAGTCAATAATTGTTAAAATTTTGAAAAATGATCAAAAACTGTCAAAATTTTTTAAAGTTCTCAAAATGGTAAATAATTGTCAGAAACTGTCAAAAATAGTCAATAATTGTTAAAATTTTGAAAAATGGTCGAAAATTGTTAAAATTTTGAAAAAATTGTCAATAATTATCAAAAAATGTCAATAATTGTTAAAATTGTCAAAATTTTTGAAAGTTGTCAAAAATGGTCAATAATAATTGTCAGAACCTGTCAAAAATGGTCAAAAATTGTCAAAAATGGACAATAATTGCTAAAATTTGGAAAAATGGTTTAAAATTGTCAAAAATGATCAATAATTGTCAAAACTGTCAAAATTGGCCTATAATTGTCAAAAATGGTCAATAATTGTTCAAATTTAAAAAATAGTCAAAAATTTTGAAAAAATGGTCAATAATTATAAAAAACTGTCAATAATGGTCAATAATTGTAAAAAATTGTCAAAATTTTTGAATTATGGTCAAAGTTTTTGAAAAATTATCAAAAACGGTCAATAATTGTCAGAACCTGTCAAAATTGGTCAGTAATTGTTAAAATTTGAAAATATAGTCCAAAATTGTCAAAATTTTGAAAAAATGGTCAATAATTATAAAAAAACTGTCAAAAATGGACAATAATTGCTAAAATTTGGAAAAATGGTTTAAAATCGTCAAAATTTTTGAAAAATTGTCAAAAATGATCAATAATTGTCAAAACTGTCAAAATTGGCCTATAATTGTCAAAAATGGTCAATAATTGTTCAAATTTAAAAAATAGTCAAAAATTGTCAAAAATTTTGAAAAAATGGTCAATAATTATAAAAAACTGTCAATAATGGTCAATAATTGTAAAAAATTGTCAAAATTTTTGAATTATGGTCAAAGTTTTTGAAAAATTATCAAAAACGGTCAATAATTGTCAGAACCTGTCAAAATTGGTCAGTAATTGTTAAAATTTGAAAATATAGTCCAAAATTGTCAAAATTTTGAAAAAATGGTCAATAATTATAAAAAAACTGTCAAAAATGGTCAATAATTGTAAAACCATAAAAATAAATATTAAGTTACTTTACTTCTATTCTTTAAATTTGTGCAGTTGTAGAAAAAGTATAGTGTGCAACATGGTCAATAATTGTAAAAAATTGCCAACATTTTTGAAAAATGGTCAAAGTTTTTGAAAAATTGTCAAAAACGGTCAACAATTGTCAGAACCTGTCAAAAATGGTCAAAAATTGTCAAAAATGGACAATAATTGCTAAAATTTGGAAAAATGGTCTAAAATTGTCAAAATTTTTGAAAAATTGTCAAAAATGATCAATAATTGTCAAAACTGTCAAAATTGGCCTATAATTGTCAAAAATGGTTAATAATTGTTAAAATTTAGAAAAATAGTCAGAAATTGTCAAAAATTTTGAAAAAATGGTCAATAATTGTCAAAAATAGTCAAAATTTTTGAAAAATGGTCAAAAATTCACGAAAGATGGTCAAAAATGGTCATTCTATTGTGCATAAGTAGCAAGATTCTATCGGCAGTCCGACGACCGCTCACCTTCTCTTTTTGTTTTACTAACCATAAAAATAAATATTAAGTTACTTTACTTGTATTCTTTAAATTTGTGCAGTTGTAGAAAAAGTATGTGGGGAAAGTACTTTTCTCACTTGTTGCACAATACACTATTACAAACAACTCCTCAATAAAATCCGATACGGAATCTTCAGTTTTCACTAGATATATTATTCATATTCAACTCGTCGCTTTCCATGATTATACTGTTTCACTATACTTAGGAACAAAAATACTTTTACATTTACTATTTGAATATTAAGGAAACAGGATGAAAACATAACCTTACAATTTATAAATTACGAATTTTTGCTGTCTGGACCAATTTGAATTGGGCTTGGGAGTGATCTTGCAGATAATTTGCAACGTAAATGACGGTACATTTTTCTATTTGACACGCAATGAAATTGCTTATAGTTTCGAAGGAGCTAATATTTCATTTCCACAATAATAAACCAACGCTGCTACTACACTGCAAAATACTCAATTTTGAACAAAATATAACATTTTCCCGTAGCTAATATGTATATCTCTATGATTATGCCCTTCAATTTGTTTACAATTTGATAGAAATGATCCTTGATGCTTTCAGACAAACAACTCCTATCTCGATACTGACGGCAAAATTGATGGACTAAACTCTCGCATATTTTATATTTATACATTGCAAAATATAGTCATATTGTTATCATTAGTAGTGCAGAATAGTTGTATAGATTTGTTTTCTAATTTTTTTGGATTAAATTACTATTCTAGACGATACTTTCAACATTTACATAAAGTAAGCATATTTTCTAGTTTTTATATCTCGCGCTAAATAATAAATAAGGTTTGTTCCCCAAGCGAGTTTCAAACATGTTATTAACATCATCTGATAGGCGCACGTGACCAGAATAATGTTCCTAGTAAGTTCCAAACAAAATTTTGCTGGATCTTAGATGAATATTTCAACCACAGAATATACAAATTAATTGTTTCAATCCTTACTACGTGAAATCGTTTCATAATTATTAAATAAAATCAATAAATAACAAACAGAAATATATAATTTAATCCTGACGATGCAAATGTTATTTGTGAAACCGGTCGAGTAATATATATATTATATTTCTGTTGTGGAATTTATTATTTATTGATTTTATTTAATATACACAGAATATGCCACTAAAACATCCTCCATGATTAGGTATCGATACTGTAATTTTATAGTTTATGGGGAATTAATCTTGCCATTTTGGTGTTAATATCTAAGGTGTTGCCACGTGATTTTCACTCTACTTTTCCGTTTCATTTGAGTCATGCTTCTGTTTATTTATATACAGTATTATTCATAGTCAAAGTTAGTGGCTACTATACTATGTCCATCCAAGCAACGGAGTGTTCCAAAACAGTATCATGCATAGTGCACGTGATCTCCCCGACTCTGTCCCAAAGACAATGAATTCTGCCAGCCAATTGCAGTTAAATCTGATTGGCCAGCGTAGGGAGGCATATTTATTTTAGCCAATAGATGCAAAGGCGCATGGTGATCATACTTCGATCACGCATCTATCGTTGTTTGGGTCGCTCTGTTTGTTCGATGGATATACTTTAGGACTCTTGAAAAATCACAAATAACCCATTCATAGACGTATTTAGCATCATGTTAACGCTAGTAACATTTTAAATATTTAGGTATTATTTAGGTGCGCAATAAAATGACATAAATTGCGTTTTTGACAGTAGGTGAATTTTGTGTTCGGTTGAGATAAATAATGAAGCTATTTCAATAGAGGAGTTCAGTCTAAGGTCAGTGTGACCAACAAAAAGTGGTTTTTATGACAAGAATGACAGTTAATGTCTACCATTCAAAACATAAGATTTTTTGTCACTACGAACATCTATATTGCTTTATTAAAACAATGAATACAACCCCGAAGCGTAAATCTTAAAATTTAAAATGACGTTTTAGCTGAATTCTCAACGCATCGGCAAATCACCAATTCTCTTCTGTCATTATGTCACTAGTTATGTCAGATGTCAGTGGAAAAAGCAATCAGAAGAATAAAGTGATACAACTAACTAGAACTACTACAAAAGTATGGAAAATAAACATAAACGATTAAACGAATATCAACAAAAACATATAACACTGACATATGACATAGCTAGTGACAGAATGATAGAAATGAAATGGTTACTTGTCAGAAGGTCCTAGAATTATCGGCCACCGATGCGTTGAGAATTCAGCTAAGATGTCATTTTAATTTTTAAGATTTACGCTTCACGAGTGTATTCATTGTTTTAATGAAGCAATATAGATGTTCGTAATGTTAAAAAACCTGCGAAAATCTCATGTTTTGAATGGTAGACATTACCTGTCATTCTTGTCAAAAAAACTTTTTGTTGGTCACACTGACCTTAGACTGAACTCCTCTATTAATAGTGATTTTAAGTAATGTAAATATACAGTGTAGGTACATTTCAAATATTTTGGATAATTTGTGCAAGTGAAAAAATAATAAAAGCAAATTTTTTATTGAATATTCCTAAATGTAGGTATTTATAATACCTGTAGAAAAAATCACCCACCTTGGGGTTTTAATGTATAAATCCATTTATGATAATTCTTTTCGTTTTCTATGTCCCTCTCTCAATTTACAAGTGGTCCTGTAAGATTTGCGACAAGAAAAAGACTGATTGATTGAATTTATTGGTATCAATGTTTCAACATAACAACAACAAATTGCTCTGATACTTGAGATTTGCTACAAGAGAAAATATGACCAGCACCGAAGCTACCGAATTAAAAATCAACACTACCATCTTCCACAATAGCAAACTATCCCCTGTTGAAACAATGGTCTTGTGAGAAAAAGTCCTAAATTATCGGAAAAATACGCAAGAACCAAATAAACATGACATTTGCTAGGTTATGATAATAAAAATGAGGTTAGTCACAACACGTCAAAATTAAAATTTGCTCTTTTGCACGCATATTTTTCTGCTATAATAACATATTATTAACTAATATACCTTGTTTTTAAACTAAGAGCGATTTGAAAGTTGGCATTTCTGCCTAGTGATTGGCCAGATTGCTGCAAGTTTCACACAGCTCTTTTTATACAAGTGAAAACGACATTTGTCAGTTTTGTGTTTATTAATATAATTAAACAAATAGCCACATCCAACTGTTATCCATTACATGTAATAAATAATTTAATTAATAAAAAAAGAAAAAAGTGGCATTACAATTAATATTTCCTGAAAAAACCAGAGAAATGCAAAATTACAAAACCATCACATATGCTGGTAATATTTCTAATAATATTTCAAAGATAATATCTTGTTCAACAAATACAACAATTTTTTTTTTAAACAGAAAAGTATGTAAGTAAAAAATTGTTAAATGTAAAAGCAAAAATATCTTAGTTTAGGGCTATCTACACAATAAATCATAAAATAATTTGAAGTATCGTTGCAAATAGGACTATTTACAAGAATTTAGTTTTCCCGCTCTATGTAGTTAGCTACTTACATTCTAATCAAGCCGGCAGTTTACGTGAAGCATAATCTATAAAACCATATTCACAATCAAAAACGGAGTATTAAATTTTGCAATTAAAAAACGTATACCCAATACTATTACTGAACGTGATAGAAGGGGAGGCTATGAGACCTCAAAAATATCAGAAGAATTGCGAAAAACATGAATTCCGAACAGTTTTTCCGCGATTTTCACTATTTCCCGAGCGATAAGTCCGCCCTGAATATGTTCATTCGATTCCTCATGCCCGAATTGACTATCAACCTGATCGGGACCTTCTAGCACAAATAGTCAATTCACGGACTTTTTTACTGGACTATTGTTAATTCTGACATATTGTAGAATAGCATAAGCTAGCCAGTACATAAGCGCTGCAGAGCTCCAAAAAATCTTCTAATTAACTAAAATATATCCTTTTATCAAATATAAAATTTATAATATATTTTGTAAGGCATTCGCATAATGCCGCATCTGAAATAACAAACAAGCGTAAATAAAGTCCTCCAGTGGAATAACGAACCTATTTCGCGCGATGGTTGATATTTTATATAGCTGGGCCATACCAACGTGCTCTGCGAGCACTTTAAAACACCCGCGCTGCACACTTCTCCCCCTTGACTGTCTAAAAACTAAGCCGTGATCATGCGTGATTTTCCTTCTTAAAATCGCTGCATTTAGTCCAGCGCAGCGAGGCATACGGTATGGTTCGATTTAAGTCCCGCGGTGCGGGTGTTTTTGTTTCTGTGTATTTTGTTAACAATTATTATATAAACTGTGAACTATGGAGATGGTTCTAATGGATCTAATGTAAAGATATTTTTTAAATATTCATATGAAGAAAAGATAGAATTAAAAGCAAAAGGTAGGCCATTACCAGATATCACTATTGAAAAAACTAGTGTAAGTAGAGGAAAAAGAAATACACTTAAATGTAGTAGAGATATTTATCCAAAAAACGAATGGATTTGTGGATATAACAAAAAAAATGCTTTATATTGTTTTCCCTGCTTATTTTTTGGTGGCGATAAAGCTTGGATGGAAATATGAGTCCCGGATCTAGAGCATTTGAGTTTGAAAATAAAAATAAAAAGACACGAACATTCTAAAAGCCATCTTCATAATTGTATGGAATTTGCGTTACTAGAGATTAGATTTGGCTTATTGGTTAAATATACAGAAACATCATGAAAACGTGTCGAAGAATCGATATATTTTATCAAAAATTATTAATTGTGTTAAATTTTGTGAAGCTTTTGAATTGGCTCTTCGGGGACGTAATGAGATCGATACTTCCGAGAATCCGGGAATATTTCGTGGGCTTAGTGCGTGACTCTTATTTTTCTTGTGTTGCAATTGACAATCGTTCCATAAATCCGATATTTCAACACGGAAGGCGGAGAAAGGACGATAAAATCGATGGGAGACAACCCCCTTACAAGGTAAGCTTTTTGTCAAAACCCTAAAATTTTTACCACGAGCCGCCACTGTACAGAGGTATGTTTTCCTAGTGAGAAGGAACATCTTGTGTTCCTCATTACACTATACACCCCTGCTCCTGTCCCTTCCCAAGTCGTCTGTATACCAGTTTTCTCACCTCGGGGAAACTTCAGTCTGCTTGGGTCTTGCCAGTCCTTTCTGTGAGGTATCTCCACCTCATATTTGGGTCGGGGTAAAGTTTAGTGGTCATATAGTCTGTTTTCATATCTAAACTTACGATAACCTTAATGGATATGTTTCGTGATCTAAATGTTATTTTGCAGCCTAAATAACCCCATCCTTGCTTATCCCATTATCACTAGGTGTAATGGAGGAAGGCCAAATAAGGCTGCTAGTGCTGCCGTTGGCGTGCTTCTCATGCACCCTGCAATACTGAGACAAGCAACTCCTTGCACCTTGCCTAGTCTCATCATTGCATTCTTTTGTGTCGTCTTTGTCTACCAGACCAAAGACGCATATGTTATTATGGGTTTAACCATACTACACTGTATATCCAGTGTAACATGCGCGGACTTAACCCCCATGTTTTCCCACAAGTTCACCTTGCCATCATTAATGTGGTCTCCGATCTTGTTGTTCCTTTTTCTAGTTGTTTGGTCCATGTTAATCTTTAGTCAATAATCGCCCCGAGATATTTAACATCCATCACCATTGGAATCTCCGTACCTTGAAGGGTTAGTGGTCCCAATCCCACCTGGTCCCTTCTTTCGGTATAAGGCACTATGTTTTATTGTTGTGCTTGCAAGCTGCGTCGCAAGCTCCAGCGGAATTTCAGGAAAATGATTAGGGGTCGATAAACATTTGATTAGGGACATAATATTTCATCTCGGAAAAATTTGATGTTAGGTAGATTTCTCGTACTACAAGTAGGAAAAAAAAATTTTATTGTTAGCATTGCTCACTTAATACAAAACCACTAACAATATCCTAGCACCAAATGTTTTTTTTATTTGTTTAGCTGTGTAATTAGATACTAGGACAGGTTGGAAATACCTCCAAACGAAAAATAAAATAATTTATTTTTTAATTGAATTTACTGTTTGGACCCTTACTTTGTGGAATCTACTCATATTAATATTATAAATGAAACTAACTGTTTCTAATTAATTCCACTATTTAATTACAAAATTTATGAAAATTATTAAAGGATATTGATAATTATTTCGATATTGACATATCATCGTCAGAATGACAGAAGTTACATTTTATGTGATACCTACTTGATGTTTAATATTTTGGCTAGACCAAATAGTAAGTGACCTATCTTGTGATTGACTTAATATATATGAATAGAAAAAAGAAGAAGATATGATTTTACAAATATTAAAGCTTAGGTATTATTAGCCCTATGGGGATATCCTGGATATCTTTTTCCCATTTAAGATCAGTATAACTGTGCAATGATATAGGAAACCAAGGAAAACTATATCTGCTAATCTTTACAATTGTTACTTAAGAAGACAATTTAATAGTGGAGAGCTCCCTAGATTTATCTGTTCTTTGACAACTTCATATTGTGGGTCTCTTAAGTGTCTTCTTATTTCTTGTTCTTCAAGGAAATCTAGTTCTTGTTTCTTATCACAAATATGCAGTACTTCTAGTTCTGTGTTAGGTGTTAATGAATGTTTTGTGCCAAGAAGGTGTTTTGCGTAATGTGATTTATCTGGCTGTTTTAATCTGTATGCTCGTGAGTGTTCATTGTATCTAATTTCAAAATTTCGAATTGTTTGACCAATATAGACAGCATTACATTCTGGACATTTAAGTTTATATATTCCAGACTTTTTTAATGGGGGTATTTTTGTTTTTACATTTAACAATTTTTTACTCACATTGTTTTCTGTTTTAAAAGAAATTGCTGTATTTGTTGAACAAGATATTATCTTTGTAATATTATTAGAAATATTACCAACATATGTGATGGTTTTGTAATTTTGTATTTCCCTAGTTTTTTCAGGAAATATTAATTGTAATGCCACTTTTTCCTCTTTTTTATTCATTAATTTATTTATTATATGTAATGGATAACCGTTGGATGTGGCTATTTGTTTAATTATATTAATTTCTCTATCTAAATTATATTTGTTCATAGGCTCTGAAAATGCTTTATGTATCATTGAATTATATGCTGCTAATTTATGTGACATGGGATGATTGGAACTATATGGTATAGTCACATTAGTATGTGTTGGTTTTCTGTAAATTGAAAAATCAAGTATATTGAATTTTAATATCAAGAAAATTGATTGAGTTATTTTCTTCAACTTCTAATGTAAATTTAATTTTTGGATGTAAATTATTAATATGATTGAACAATATATCTAATTGTCGTTCACTACCTACAAAACAAGCTAATATGTCATCTACATACCTATACCAAAATAATATATTTTTTGAAATGTTACATTCAAAGATTTTTCTTTCTAAACTGTCCATAAAAATGTTTGCTAAAATTGGTGATATGGGGCTTCCCATTGGCAAAAGTAAAATAATTCTGATTCATACATACATCAAACAAATCAAGTATATCTGATATTATTCCTGGATTGATATTTTTATCTTCTAGTAATTTTTTAACAAGTGTTATGCATTCTTTAGGAGGAATTTTAGAGAACATATTGGTAACATCAAATGAAATAAGTTTAGAGTTATCTTGTATTTTGTATGTTTTTAATTTTTTGATTAGTTCTATTGAATTTGAATTGAGTATTTAGATATACCTCCATAACTATTAAGTATATTGTTTAGTTTTTTAGCTAACTTATTATTAGGAGTATTAACATAAGAAACTACAGGTCTAATTGGTTTCGATACTTTATGTAATTTAACAGTTCCATATAATTGTGGAGACCGGGGATTTTTATTAATCATGTATTTTTTCTCATAATCATTGAAAACATAATTTGAACTATTAACAATCTCTCTAACATTATTAGAAAACTTTTTTGTTGGGTCAGCCCTTAGAATTTTCACATCAGAAGATTCTATAAAATTATTAACTTTAGATTTATATTCTTCGGATTTTAAAATGAAGGTGGCATTTCCTTTGTCAGATTTTGTTATTGTGAGGTTATAATCTTCTACTTATTGTTTAATTATTGAATTTAATGCTGAAATATCATTTTTTGTTTGACGTTTAACCTTTGAAGGTTTCATATTTTTAATCAAATTAGCAATTTATAATTTTTCATAAAGAAAACTATTTGACTGAGATTTTAAAGCTATTTCTGACTCTGCAGCTAAAATTTCTTTAATACTATTTGTGAATTTTGGTGGTATATCTAAAAACTCAATTGAAAATTCAATAGAACTAATCAAAAAATTAAAAACATACAAATTACAAGATAACTCTAAACTTATTTCATTTGATGTTACCAATATGTTCTCTAAAATTCCTCCTAAAGAATGCATAACACTTGTTAAAAAATTACTAGAGGATAAAAATATCAATCCAGGAATAATATCAGATATACTTAATTTGTTTGATGTGTAACGGTAAAAGTTGTACCTCACAGGGCACCAGCTCGAAGGGCTCCGGCTAGAGACTCCTCTCAAGGGTGATTCGACCCCAAGTTTATGTCACACAGGGATAACAGAAGGGTTGTAAAAATTGAGGGCGCCACTACCTTTTTAGCGATAAAAATACTAAGAAAACTAAGGCGGAAAAGGTAGAAACGCCTTGTAGAATTTAGATAAAAGTTAATAATTAAAAAAAGTCACTAAAAATTACCCCGGGCGATATCTCCCTCAACTTTTATAGTTGAGGATTTTAATAAAAAAAAAGAATTAAAAACAAATTTACAGTTTATTCTGCCACAGGAAATGACCAACGGAATTTACTAAAGGAATTTGTACTTTTATAGGTACTTAGCTTAGATGAAGTGGTTTCCTGGAGAAGAAGTCAGGTCTTGATCCGAACTGATGAGTTCTGTTCTAGGGCGGTATCCTTGGCTATATTCTTGGGGTTATATTCTTGGCTTATATTCTCGCCTAGGGTTATATTCTTGGCTTATATTCTCGCCTAGGGGCTGTGCTTACCTAGAAGTACAAGTGGATCAGGGATATGTAGGAACTTGAATGTAATGGCACATTATGTTGGTCAGCTTTTCAGGTTAAAGAAAAGGAAGGCAGTTATTTGAAAGTCAAAAAATTGAATTAATTTACTGAAAGCTTTCCAACATTATATGTCCCATGTTAAAACAGTAAAAATAGCAATTATCGGCTAAATAAAAAAATATACTAATGATCCGGAAGAAACTTATGATAGCAAAAAGTTATTTATTTAGTTATATGAAAAAATATCGTGCTTAGGAAATATATGAGACCGGCACTGGCGTTACGAAAGAATATTTTATAGGTTAACGGTAATTTATAAAAAATGTTATTTTATAATTAAAAGAGTTATTTCGCAACTGAAAAAGCTTGAAAATGTTTGTATAAAAGTAAAACTGAATTATAAAAGAATATTTGGCTTAAAACTACCATATTAGTACAAAAGAACAGTTTATGACCACGTGTTGAATTTAATTTCGTCTATCTCTGTAAAAAAATAAAGAATGCATACGAAAATTATATCAGACAGTACTTTAGAAGAAGCTTATTAATTATGAATTATGATTTTGAACTTACCACAGCAAAATTCATAAGATATGTACTTGAGATATGAAAGATAGCGAAAGATGTGTCGCCTTCGGTGGTTGTTAAAAAAAGGGGTGTTTAACGTGGCGGTGTGCAAAAAATGCAAGCGTCCGTTGGCAAACGTCAATTGTCTTACGTTCGGGGTAGAAGAGTTTGGGATCACAGAACTATAATTGGATGTGGCTAGTGACGACGAGCGCTAATTAAAAGGATTTATTCTGTAAAATCGAAACAGGTCGATAGACATGTTACAGATGTATGTATTAATCAGAATTATTTTACTTTTGATAATAAGGTATATATTCAAAATGAAGGTTTACCAATGGGAAGCCCTATATCACCAATTTTAGCAAACATTTTTATGGACAGTTTGAAAAGAAAAATCTTTGAATGTAACATTTCAAAAAATATATTATTTTGGTATAGGTATGTAGATGACATATTAGCTTGTTTTGTAGGTAGTGAACAACCATTAGATATATTGTTCAATCATATTAATGATTTGCATCCAAAAATTAAATTTACATTAGATGTTGAAGAAAATAACTCAATCAATTTTCTTGATATTAAAATTCAAAGAGTCAAATAATAACTTGATTTTTCAATTTACAGAAAACCAACAGATACTGATGTGACTATACCATATAATTCCAATCATCCCATGTCACATAAATTAGCAGCATATAATTCAATGATACATAGAGCATTTTCAGTTCCTATGAACAAATATAATTTTGATAGAGAAATTAATATAATTAAACAAATAGCCACATCCAACGGTTATCCATTACATATAATAAATTAATTAATTAATAAAAAAGAGGAAAAAGTGGCATTACAATTAATGTTTCCTGAAAAAACTAGGGAAATACAAAATTACAAAACCATCACATATGCTGGTAATATTTCTAATAATATTTCAAAGATAATATCTTGTTCAACAAATACAGCAATTTCTTTTAAAACAGAAAACAATGTGAGTAAAAAATTGTTAAATGTAAAAACAAAAATACCCCCATTAAAAAAGTCTGGAATATATAAACTTAAATGTCCAGAATGTAATGCTGTCTATATTGGTCAAACAATTCGAAATTTTGAAATTAGATACAATGAACACTCACGAGCATACAGATTAAAACAGCCAGATAAATCACATTACGCAAAACACCTTCTTGACACAAAACATTCATTAACACCTAACACAGAACTAGAAGTACTGCATATTTGTGATAAGAAACAAGAACTAGATTTCCTTGAAGAATTAGAAATAAGAAGACACTTAAGAGACTCACAATATGAAGTTGTCAATGAACAGATAAATCTAGGGAGCTCTCCACTATTAAATTGTCTTCTTAAGTAACAATTGTAAAGATCAGCAGATATAGTTTTCCTATATCATTGCACAGTTATACTGATCTTAAATGGGAAAAAGATATCCAGGATATCCCCATAGGGCTAATAATACCTAAGCTTTAATATTTGTAAAATCATATCTTCTTCTTTTCTCTATTCATATATATTAAGTCAATCACAAGATAGGTCACTTACTATTTGGTCTAGCCAAAATATTAAACATCAAGTAGGTATCACATAAAATGTAACTTCTGTCATTCTGACGATGATATGTCAATATCGAAATAATTATCAATATCCTTTAATAATTTTCATAAATTTTGTAATTAAATAGTGGAATTAATTAGAAACAGTTAGTTTCATTTATAACATTAATATTTATTTTTTAGTTTATCAAGTCGATTTGGGCTGATTTTAGCTTGATTTTTGAGCAATTAATTAAATTTTGAAACGCCAACGTTAAATAATCATGAGTCACACGTGTACAACCTGTATAATATATAAGTACTGTAACAGAAAATAGACAATAATAATATGTCTTATTGTACGCATAATCGTTGTTTTAAAGTTATTAGATATTCAACATTTTTGGTAATAAGTTCGGCTGTTTGAATTAGGTCAGTCGATTGATAATTACCTACTTTGCAAGAACTATTCAATTATTCAAGAAGATAATTCCGTTTTGGTTCTACAAGGCCTGGAAATAATTTTTTTGAAAGGCACTGTTCCACGCAAATCATTAATTATTTGTGAACTTGTTTATAAAATATTTATGGAGAACAAAAAGAGAAATTCTAGCGATGATTTACCCGAAGAAATGAAAAATATACACCAAAATAGAATACACGTGTACTGACTGATATTTATATTTGATAGGAACTTTATTTAATAGTACTGTAAGAGAATTTAGTCTTACTTTTCATACTCTGTTAAATTTAAAGCATAAAAAGCTGTTAAAGAGGCTATAAGAAATTATAGAAATGTATAGTTTTACTTAATTTATAGAAATGTAGGTATTATTTAATACTTTCAGTTGATAGCTTGATGGAAGCGCTTATATTTAAATCCAATCAGTAGATAAAATACTGAATTAGATCAACTGATAACCATCCGAAAATTCAACCAAATTAAAATAGCGTACCTACTAGAGCTATAAATACTACTCCTCTATGGACAGTTCCATTAACTCATCCAGTATTGCCCACAAAAAAAAACTAACCTTTAAAAGTAAAAGTTTACAGAATGACCTTGGATAAAAAAATAGGGTTTCAAACCCATCCACCTGAAGCACTAGTTGCAATCGAGTTGTAGAAATAGGCTTGGCAGCTAAGGCATTTAACCAGAAAAGAAGAAAAAAATTTGGAAATCGGTTGATCCTAAAGGCCATCCCTGCTAAATTCAATTTTCAAACGCATGCGATTTTGTCGCTAGTTGCGATGTTTTTGAGCTCTTCAAGCTTAAAAATTTAATTTTTGTGTTATTTTGAGCTCTCCGAGCTCAAAGATAAAGCTATTCGATGCAAAAGTCTTATCAAAGTTCGATGAAACACGGTTTTTTTAATTTTCAAACTGCTATAGCTTTTGAATGAATTAACCGATTTTCACGCAGTTGGCGGCGATCGATGTAGTTTTTTGAGCTCTATAAAAAGTTTAGAACGAAAAAATTGATCTGAGGAAACATTTCGGAGTTATTACAAAAAAACACTTTTTTTCGATTTTTTTCGACAACGATATCTCACGAACGCATCAACAGATTCTGACGCACTTGGTGGCGATCGATGCGAGTTTTCAAGGTTAAGAGCTGATTAGTTTTTGAGATCGATCGGTTCAGCCAGTTCGGAGATATTTTGAAAAAATGAAAAAAAAACAACTTTTTTTCCCTTTTTTTTCACTTTTTTGCAATTTCTCGAAATCTACCGGTCCGAATTGGTTCCAACTTACAAGAAATCTAAGTTTGGCGAAGCCCTTTCGTTTGACACCAACTGCGATCAAATCGATCAAGCCGTTCAGAAGTTATAAGAGGTTTACATACACACACACATACATACATACAGACGTACGGACATCATCGTAAAAATAGTCAGGAAAGCTTCTAAGGGCTTCAAAACGTCGATTTTTTTAAACGGGGTAAAAACAATAATTTCCCGTTTTTTCGATAATCATTAGGAAGAATAATTGACTTTCTTAGCGGGAAGTTAAAAATGTTAAAATTGTTCATCTCGGCTATTATCATAGTTAAATAACAGTTATTCATGTACCAAGGACGAAGGTCTATTATAGTCGAGTCTACAAATTGTTATTCACATCACGGTCTTATTCACAAGTAAAATCTAGCGGACTTCATAAATGATTAATTTGAAAATTTTTTGCTCTAGTAGATATCCAATGAAATCAGTTAATTTGAGGTCATTTGATTGAACACAACCAATCAGAACAACATTACACTGGAAACAGGCATGCAAGACAAGTCTGCGAGTCCGAAAAAACAGTTTCCGGGCGTGTTGCGTACATTTTTTTTCGGCAACCGTGTGGTAGGTATAACAAATCAATAAAACACGTTTCTTTGTAATATCTAAATGGACTAAAAATGGCGTCGATTTGAATGTTTATGTTTGTCATGGTGACAAAACGCTAAAAAAACTAATTTTTAGAACAAAATTAGGAACATTCTAATTGAATTTACTGTTTGGACCCTTACTTTGTGGAATCTACTCATATTACTAACATTCTAATTCTTGTTGAAACAAACACTTGAAAGCACTAACATATAATCATTATTATTATATTGTTGATAATCGAAAGTCTATTTTCAAATAATTACTACTACATATTCAGCACTTCAGCTTTTTTATAGTTAAACGTGGCAATATCAAATGTTTTTGCATTCCTTTCATAGATTCAGATATGTTTGCCAAACTATACCCATCTAATGTTTTTTTCCATATTTTTAGAAATAATCCTAAGTTCTGAACTTTTTGTGTTGAAAAGCTGTACAGCTCTTTGAAAATATTTGACATAATTCTCTTTAAAATGCTTTTTCGTCGAAACCATAAAAGTTATGAGTATCATTTTTGTACCATTCAATAGAGGAATAATTACCCTGAACAATGTTTGATTTTTTGGATACCAGAATTAACAAAGTATTTAAAAAAATTATTATCTTGACATAAATTCCTTTAAAAAAAGTGTACTGCCTACACCTAAGGATTCGAAGAGACCACATAAGTATTTAAGGAGAATTTTAAGTGAACAGCATTTAAAAAACAACCCACCCCTGTTCAAAATTGAAAGTTTGTGAAACATTTTTTAATTTCAAAAATCCAAAAATAAGTTTCTTACCTTCAATTTTGTTGAAATTATGCACAGAGGATTTTTTGGTACGGCCATTTCAAATTCGCTAAAAAGTTGCTTGCTCGAAAAATTCAGGATAGTCGAATTCTCAGGGAAAATTTCAATTTTATTCAATTTTAAAGTACATAATAATATAATATAAATGTGTATCAAAAAGAGTGATGAAACGGCAAAAAGAGAGCAACTAACCTTGGCAAAATTGCCTGTTTTGTTTATTGCTCCTTCTGCTAGTTTCGGTACATTTGGTTACAAAAATTGCAATTGCTATGCTGACTATTTTCTTATATATTTATTTATTCACACATGGAATGAATTATCTGAATTACAATATTATTTCCAAAAACTTAAGTTGATTTGTTACTATATAATTTTAACATTGATTTTAAATGACTTTAATTTAGGTATTTGCTTTAGATGTAATGGAATTAAATTGAAGAAAAGGAAAAAAAAAGAACTCTGCGTTAAGGTCTTTCTACATAATTCAGTAAAGTATTTTTATATATTAAATGGTGTACATTCTCAAAACACATTGATAAATAAAATGCAATTGAACAATTAAAATATTTGCTTCACTATATAATTGTTGAGTAGAGAAAAGTTTAGGTTTTTTAAATATAATTTTTTTGAACAGTTGTAAAAAGTTTAGATTACTTTTAAAAGCACCCCCCAAGTAACAACACAATATCTTAATATGGATTCGACTAAAGCGTTATAAAGAATTATTAGGTTTTTTCTGGAAATGATTTCTCTTAGTGTTTAGAATTTATGATACAAAGCTCTTAACCGTTTACTAACATGAATTATATACTCAGACCAACGTACATATTGATCTAATATAACTGCCAAGTATTTTATAGAAGCTACTTTTTCAATAGAAGGGCAATGACAGTTATTACTTTGACAGCTATTATTATGAAGTTTTCTGACAATATCATCGGGTTGCTTTGTAATAGTTAGGCAGAATGTTATAAATTTGTTTTTTTAACATTTCATGTTAGTTTATTATAATTTAACCACAATTTAAATTTTCTAAAATCTGATTCCGCGAAAATTTTGGATTCTTCCCAATCATTACCAGTCATAATTAAAGCCTTATCATCGGCATAATATACAAGTTCTTGATTTTTGCAATATTATTTATGTATACAAGGAATAGTATTGGTCCCAATACCGCTCCCTGTGGTACTTCCATTTTCACAATCGATTCAGTACTGAGTATATTGCCAATTTTTACTCGTTGAGTTCTGTTGGTTAAATAGTTAGACACTAGATCTAGTGCAAGGCCTCGAATGCCATATGTACTTAATTTAGATAATAAGATTCCATAGGAGACATTGTCAAATTCCTTGGCCAAGTCAAGAAAACCCGCCAGGCATGTCAATGACTTGTTCAAGGCTGCGACAGTTTTCTTTAGAAAATCCACAACTGCATTCTCCGTATTAGAGTTTTTTATAAATCCATACTGTCTATCAGTAATGATATTATGAGTATAAAAGAAATCAATTAGTCTATTTTTTAAAGCCATTTCAAAAATTTTTGCAAAGTTATTAATAACTGATATGGGCCTATAATTAGTAAATTTACTTGGATCATCTGCCTTAAAAATAGGAGTGACTATTGAGTCCTTCCATTGTTGAGGAATTTTTCCATTCTGAAAACATAGATTTATAATGATTGCGTTTTAGTGGTAAAGCAATGTATTCATGGATATTTTTTATTGTAGATGTAAGTATCTATTTCAGGTCCTTGGGAATTAAATACCATTGCCGGAAATCAAGCTTTATACGACATATGGTACAAGAGCAAGCATATCAGTGGTGACAGAGGTGAAGAAAATATGTCGACTTCTTCAAAAATATTTCCAACATCCTCTAGTGCTCCGAACACCAGCATTGTGGCTCCTCCTTCTATTTCTCCAGATAGACCCATCCCATTACCACCTGTTCCAAAGGGTGAGATCACACCAACTAAGCTGGCAAGGATTTTATCACCATCAAGAGGAGGTCAAAATGTTCCCATACCATTTAAGGAAAACCTTTATTGGCCAGGCACTCCCAAAAAGAAAACAAAAATGAGACAAATAAAGTTACCAGCTGTGGTCACATCGGAGAAATGGAGGAAGTATGATGAAGATCGGCGCAACAGAAAAGTCGAAGCAGAACGTTTGAAGGAGGAGAGAAAAAAATTAAGGGAAGAGAAAAAGAAATAAACTGAAAAGAAAAAAAATCAGTCCATTTCTAAACGAAAAAAAAAAATGTAGTCTCGTCAGACTCCTCAGATTCATCGGAAAATGTTCCATTGTTATCTGAAGGAGAAGGCGATGATTGGGGTCAGGATAGCAGTGAGTCAGACGATAATGCCGAAAATAGTGCAGAAAAAAGTTTGTCTGAAAATAACTACGTTGTAGTAACTTATAATAGTGGTTATTTTCCTGGATTAATTAAAATAATCATTGGCGACAAGTTTGAAATTTCAGCGATGGAGAAAAGTGGACTGAACTGGCGATGGCCTGAAAGAGAGGATATACTACTTTACGAAAAGCACGATATTAAAGAAAAAATAAAAATTCCTAGAAAACTAAACTCTCGCGGGTCTTATTATGTTTCAGAAATGAGTCGATATTTTTTGTTACCTTTTTAAGAACTTTCTTTATAGTTACCACTTATTTTTGTTATTATTTGTTCACATATCTTAAGTATAATCAAAAATAAAAATATGGCATTCACTGGTTCTTAATGTGGCACTTACTAGAAAATAATGGCAATCATTGGTTGTATTGCGCATGTTTAGCGATTTGCTATATTTTCTTAACAATGAAAATAAAAACCTTCATATCTTATAGGAATCGATAACATATTCTTTGATCATTAAAATGAGCTAATTCGGCAATTAAAAAATATATGTTTGAAGCAACTGGGAGCAATTTAAAAAAGGAAATACGGTATCCGCCAAAATAAACAGTACCGAAACAGAGAGTGCTGTGGAGTTGTTTATGTAATATGGATTTGTCATATTTGACTTAATTGTCATTAGTTGATATATTAATAGTACGCTGCAGTTAAATTTGATTTAAAAATGGTTCTAACAACGGAAGAAAAAGTGTTTTTGGTAGAGCATTATTTTCGTTCATACGGAAAATAGAATAATTTCTCGGGGAACAGACTTCGAATATCCTTCTCATTCACCTGATCTGACGCCACCTGACGCATACATTTGGGGCATAATGAAGGACAAAATATTTCACTCGGAAAATCCGCCGGCTAATATTGCTGAACTACGGGAAAGAATACAAAATATTTTTCGGCAGTTACATCAACCACTTTTTATAAATATGTTTATTGACTTACAAAATCGATATGAAGCTTGTTTGCGTCGAAATGGTGAACATTTTGAACACTTACATTACAGAAATTAAAAATTAATTTTTATTTTTATTTTCGGTACTGTTTATTTTGGCGGATACGTATTTCGTGATATAAATTGCTTTTTGCTAACTCCCTTAATGCTCGGAAATATGGACTGAAAATTCACTAGCATATGTAAAATTTTCCACTGAGTTATGAGCATCTTTTGTTTTGAAAAGTGGATTTTCGAAAATTTCATGACTCTATTTGGAAAAAAATTTGGAAAAATGATCCATAATTGTCAACAATTGTCAATAATTATCAAAAACGGTCAATAATTTTGAAAAATGGTCTAAAATTTTGAAAAATTGTCAAAAATGGCCAAAAACTGTCAAAAATGGTTAAAAATTGTCATCATTTTGAAAAATGGTCAAAAATTATCAAAAATTTTTGAAAAATTGTCAAAAATGGCGAATAATTGTCAAAAACTATCAAAAATGGTCAAAAATTGACAATTATTGTTAAAAATAGTTGATAATTGTCAAAAATTGTTAAATTTTTTGAAAAATTGTCAAAAATTTTGAAATATGGTCAATAATTGTCAAAAATGGTCAAAAATTTCGAAAAATGGTCCATAATTGTCAACAATTGTCAATAATTATCAAAAATGGTCAATAATTTTGAAAAATGGTCTAAAATTTTGAAAAATTCTCAAAAATGGCCAAAAACTGTCAAAAATGGTTAAAAATTGTCATCATTTTGAAAAATGGTCAAAAATTTGGAAAAATGGTCAATAATTTTTAAATTGTTGAAAAATGGTCAATAATTGTTAAAATTTTGAAAAATGGTCAGTAAATAATACGAGACGTTTCAAAAAATCGATTTAAACACGTAATTTATAAGATCGATTTACTAAAAATCGATTAATAGTACAATAACAATCGATTGTAAGAAAATAATAATCGATTTATAAAAAAATTCGTGATATAAATTGCTTTTTGCTAACTCCCTTAATGCTCGGAAATATGGACTGAAAATTCACTAGCATATGTAAAATTTTCCACTGAGCTATGAGCATCTTTTGTTTTGAAAAGTGGATTTTCGAAAATTTCATGACCCTATTTGGAAAAAAATTTGGAAAAATGGTCCATAATTGTCAACAATTGTCAATAATTATCAAAAACGGTCAATAATTTTGAAAAATGGTCTAAAATTTTGAAAAATTGTCAAAAATGGCCAAAAACTGTCAAAAATGGTTAAAAATTGTCATCATTTTGAAAAATGGTCAAAAATTATCAAAAATTTGGAAAATGGTCAATAATTGTTAAAATTTTGAAAAATGGTCAATAATTGTCAAAAACTATCAAAAATGGTCAATAATTGTCAAAAACTATCAAAAATTGTTAAAAACTGACAAAAATGGACAATTATTGTCAAAATTGGTCAATAATTGTCAAAATTTTTGAAAAATTGTCAAAAATGGCGAATAATTGTCAAAAACTATCAAAAATGGTCAAAAATTGCCAAAAACTGTCAAAAATTGACAATTATTGTTAAAAATTGTCTAAATTTTGAAAAATAGTTGATAATTGTCAAAAATTGTTAAATTTTTTGAAAAATTGTCAAAAATTTTGAAATATGGTCAATAATTGTCAAAAATGGTCAAAAGTTTTGAAAAATGGTCCATAATTGTCAACAATTGTCAATAATTATCAAAAATGGTCAATAATTTTGAAAAATGGTCTAAAATTTTGAAAAATTCTCAAAAATGGCCAAAAACTGTCAAAAATGGTTAAAAATTGTCATCATTTTGAAAAATGGTCAAAAATTTGGAAAAATGGTCAATAATTTTTAAATAGTTGAAAAATGGTCAATAATTGTTAAAATTTTGAAAAATGGTCAATAAATAATACGAGACGTTTCCAAAAATCGATTTAAACACGTAATTTATAAGATCGATTTACTAAAAATCGATTAATAGTACAATAACAATCGATTATAAGAAAATAATAATCGATTTATAAAAAAATTCGTGATATAAATTGCTTTTTGCTAACTCCCTTAATGCTCGGAAATATGGACTGAAAATTCACTAGCATATGTAAAATTTTCCACTGAGCTATGAGCATCTTTTGTTTTGAAAAGTGGATTTTCGAAAATTTCATGACTCTATTTGGAAAAAAATTTGGAAAAATGGTCCATAATTGTCAACAATTGTCAATAATTATCAAAAACGGTCAATAATTTTGAAAAATGGTCTAGAATTTTGAAAAATTGTCAAAAATGGCCAAAAACTGTCAAAAATGGTTAAAAATTGTCATCATTTTGAAAAATGGTCAAAAATTATCAAAAATTTGGAAAAATGGTCAATAATTTTTAAAATTTTGAAAAATGGTCAATAATTGTTAAAATTTTGAAAAATGGTCAATAATTGTCAAAAACTATCAAAAATGGTCAATAATTGTCAAAAACTATCAAAAATTGTTAAAAACTGACAAAAATGGACAATTATTGTCAAAATTGGTCAATAATTGTCAAAATTTTTGAAAAATTGTCAAAAATGGCGAATAATTGTCAAAAACTATCAAAAATGGTCAAAAATTGCCAAAAACTGTCAAAAATTGACAATTATTGTTAAAAATTGTCTAAATTTTGAAAAATAGTTGATAATTGTCAAAAATTGTTAAATTTTTTGAAAAATTGTCAAAAATTTTGAAATATGGTCAATAATTGTCAAAAATGGTCAAAAGTTTTGAAAAATGGTCCATAATTGTCAACAATTGTCAATAATTATCAAAAATGGTCAATAATTTTGAAAAATGGTCTAAAATTTTGAAAAATTCTCAAAAATGGCCAAAAACTGTCAAAAATGGTTAAAAATTGTCATCATTTTGAAAAATGGTCAAAAATTTGGAAAAATGGTCAATAATTTTTAAATTGTTGAAAAATGGTCAATAATTGTTAAAATTTTGAAAAATGGTCAATAAATAATACGAGACGTTTCCAAAAATCGATTTAAACACGTAATTTATAAGATCGATTTACTAAAAATCGATTAATAGTACAATAACAATCGATTATAAGAAAATAATAATCGATTTATAAAAAAATTCGTGATATAAATTGCTTTTTGCTAACTCCCTTAATGCTCGGAAATATGGACTGAAAATTCACTAGCATATGTAAAATTTTCCACTGAGCTATGAGCATCTTTTGTTTTGAAAAGTGGATTTTCGAAAATTTCTTGACTCTATTTGGAAAAAAATTTGGAAAATGGTCCATAATTGTCAACAATTGTCAATAATTATCAAAAACGGTCAATAATTTTGAAAAATGGTCTAAAATTTTGAAAAATTGTCAAAAATGGCCAAAAACTGTCAAAAATGGTTAAAAATTGTCATCATTTTGAAAAATGGTCAAAAATTATCAAAAATTTGGAAAAATGGTCAATAATTGTTAAAATTTTGAAAAATGGTCAATAATTGTCAAAAACTATCAAAAATGGTCAATAATTGTCAAAAACTATCAAAAATTGTTAAAAACTGACAAAAATGGACAATTATTGTCAAAATTGGTCAATAATTGTCAAAATTTTTGAAACATTGTCAAAAATGGCGAAAAATTGTCAAAAACTATCAAAAATGGTCAAAAATTGCCAAAAACTGTCAAAAATTGACAATTATTGTTAAAAATTGTCTAAATTTTGAAAAATAGTTGATAATTGTCAAAAATTGTTAAATTTTTTGAAAAATTGTCAAAAATTTTGAAATATGGTCAATAATTGTCAAAAATGGTCAAAACTTTTGAAAAATGGTCCATAATTGTCAACAATTGTCAATAATTATCAAAAATGGTCAATAATTTTGAAAAATGGTCTAAAATTTTGAAAAATTCTCAAAAATGGCCAAAAACTGTCAAAAATGGTTAAAAATTGTCATCATTTTGAAAAATGGTCAAAAATTTGGAAAAATGGTCAATAATTTTTAAATTGTTGAAAAATGGTCAATAATTGTTAAAATTTTGAAAAATGGTCAATAAATAATACGAGACGTTTCCAAAAATCGATTTAAACACGTAATTTATAAGATCGATTTACTAAAAATCGATTAATAGTACAATAACAATCGATTATAAGAAAATAATAATCGATTTATAAAAAAATTCGTGATATAAATTGCTTTTTGCTAACTCCCTTAATGCTCAGAAATATGGACTGAAAATTCACTAGCATATGTAAAATTTTCCACTGAATCGAATGGTGCAGACTAGAACGTTCTATCTCTCCAATTAATCGAGTTATGAGCATCTTTTGTTTTGAAAAATGTATTACACAAAAAGAACTAATTTTATTGAACAATAAACCATAGTATTTAGATAGGTACAGAGATTTCTAGTACCTATTATAATTATAATTATAGATTGTGATATTTAAACTGCTGTTTAAAAGTAATGCAATATGATAGTTTTCTTTAATGAAACTTTGAACGGTTTGTAATTTCATAGGATAGGAGTGGAATCATGAATTTTATAGTCGAATGAAAATTCCATATTTTTCTGATAGTCAAAAGAACTTTTCACATCGTATAAGTATTTACTTAGTAATTAAGCAGCAAGAATAATGAAAATGACAAAATCAAAGTGATAATATAATTATGAAAAAGTTGGTGTTTTCAAATTTTGAAAATTCAAAATGGCTGCTGCGCAAACTGACTTTATATACGCTATAAAACGCTATCCATTATCACTTTTTTGCTAAAAGCATTACATAGGAGTACTTTTTACTTATGGTCAAATAAATATAATTTAATTTAATATTTTTAATATAATTCAATATAGTTTATTCACAGAAAATATATAAGTAATTAAGAAAAGTGATTAGTGCATAAACAGTCCGAAGGTCTCCGATAGATGTAGATACGCCTGTTTGGCAAAATACATATAAATAAAAACAACAATACTTAATTTAATAATATTAGACAAGTTAGTACAGACCTGATAAATTTATGATTAGAATCAGAATATAATTAGTTAAAAGTGGAATAGATAAAATTACAATAATAATAATAATAAATTGAAATTTTAAAATGAAATTTTAATGTGACCAACATTTTTTTTTAAGATAATCGTTTTTCCGTGGAATGTATAATTTCACCACTAATGCAATATGACAGAAATGTCTCTCCTGTTGCAAAAGGAATGCTTTTAATTTCTTTTTTAATTGAATGTCATTATTTATGAGTTTGATAGAGTTTGATACAATTATAGATCTTCGGAATGAAAAAGATCAAAGATCTATTTCATCATTCTCGGAACAATATGGTGGTGTTTGTTCCTAGTTTCATATGAATGTAAAGGTAGGTTACTTCTATCCCTTATGGCGTGGTATTTTACAGAGACGCAGAGAAAATATAATTGTTTCAAATCAAAAATGTTGCTTTCCCTATATACTCGATCTGAAGAATAGGTATGGGGTTTAGACATAATGATCTTCAAAAATATTTGTTGAATAATTTCTAATGGATGAATTTGAGTTTTTAGAGCACTTCCCCATGCCAATATACCATAGCGTAGGTAACAAATAAATTACATAGATTTTGATCATAACATTTAATTAGAAAGATTAATAATAATAAAATGAAAGGCACGAGCGTAGCTAGTGCACAAAAGTAATTCACGCATGAGTATCATACAATGTTTTATCTACGACCGCATTAAAAATAATTTCCCTTAATTATATATTACATAACCTCTCTTTTTAATAATTGTGTTTAAATTATTGCCTACCTTCATCATAAGAAATTCATTACCTGGTGCTCCATTCATAAAATCCAAAATCTGTTCCCTTGTGAAAATTTTTGATTTTTTTGGTTTATGGCTGTCTGATTGTCGTTTTATGAAGGTAAATAAGTTTATGAAATTTACTTATATCAATGTTTAAATTTAAATTTATGGTATTGAATAATGGGACCATAACGTTGATGATTCCCATTGACTTTTCCGAGAAATATGCAATAAGAACATTTTCCGTCTAATTTTTAATTTTTTTAGTGTTACACTAATCCAAAAAAAAAGGTGAGCGGTCGCCGGACCGCCGACAGAAGCTTGCTTCTTATGCACAATAAAATGACCATTTTTGACCATTTTTCGAAAATTTTGACAATTATTGACCATTTTTTCAAAAATTTTGACCATTTTTGACTATTTTTTCAAATTTTAACAATTATTGGCCATTTTGACAATAATTGATCATTTTTGACAATTTATCAATTTTGACCAGTTTAGAACATTTTTTCAAATTTTAACAATTAATGACCATTTTTCTAAATTTTAACAATTTATTGACAATTTTTAAGCATTTTTGACAGGTTCTGACAATTATTGACCATTATTTACAATTTTTCAAAAATTTTGACAATTTTTAACAATGATTGACGATTTTTGACAGTTTTTATAATTATTGACCATTTTTGCAAAATTTTGACAATTTTTGACAATTTTTCGAAAATTTTAACAATTATTTACAGTTTTGACAATTATTGATCATTTTTGACAATTTTTCAAAAATTTTGACCATTTTAGACCACTTTTTCAAAGTTTAACAACTATTGACCATCTTTAACAATAATTGACCAATTTTGACAGTTTTGACAATTATTGATCATTTTTGACAATTTTTCAAAAATTTTGACCATTTTTCCAAATTTTAACAATTATTGACCAATTTTGACAGTTTTGGCAATTATTGATCATTTTTGACAATTTTTCAAAAATTTTGACCATTTTAGACCACTTTTTCAAAGTTTAACAACTATTGACCATCTTTAACAATAATTGACCAATTTTGACAGTTTTGACAATTATTGATCATTTTTGACAATTTTTCAAAAATTTTGACCATTTTTCCGAATTTTAACAATTATTGACCATTTTTGACAATTATTGATCATTTTTGACAACTTTTAAAAAATGTTGACAATTTTTGACCATTTTTTCAAATTTTAACATTTATTGACCATTTTTGACAATTATTGACCAATTTTGACAATTATTGACCAATTTTGACAATTATTGACCAATTTTGACAGTTTTGACAATTATTTATCATTTTTGACAATTTTTCAAAAATTTTGACCATTTTAGACCATTTTTTCAAATTTTAACAATTATTGACCATATTTGACAATTATTGACCAATTTTGACAGTTTTGACAATTTTTGAGCATTTTTGACAGGTTCTGACAATTATTCACCATTTTTGACAATTTTTCAAAAATTTTGAGAATTTTTAACAATTATTTTTTGACAGTTTTTCATAATTATTGACCATTTTTTCAAAATTTTGACAATTTTTGACCATTTTTCCAAATTTCAACAATTATTGACCATTTTTGACAGTTTCTTACAATTATTAACCATTTTTGACAATTTTCCAAAAATTTTGACAATTTTCAACAATTATTGACAGTTTTTTATAATTATTGACCATTTTTTCAAAAATTTTGACCATTTTTGACTATTTTTTCAAATTTTAACAATTATTGACCATATTTGACAATTATTGACCATTTTTGACAATTTTCCAAAAATTTTGACAATTTTCAACAATTATTGACAGTTTTTTATAATTATTGACCATTTTTTCAAAATTTTAACAATTTTTCAAAACTGTTAAAAATGGTCAATAATTGGACCATTTTTGACAGTTTCTGATAATTTTTGACCATTTTTGACAACTTTCAAAATTTTTGACAATTATTGACTATTTTTGACCATTTTTTTTAAATATTTAACAATTTTTGACAGATTCTGACAATTATAGACAATTCACGTTTCACACTTCCCATTTAAAAAGCATTGTACTTTTTCGCACTCTTTTGGGTGTTATAATGAAACTTCCATTTAAAAAGCATTGTTCTTTTTCGCACGCTTTAGTCGTATGTATATAAAATGTAATTTCATGTATTTATATGAGTTTGTAAATGCTTAATTTTAATGGTGGTCGCAGATAAAACTTCTTTAGTTTAAGCCATTGCAAAGTGGTCCAGGTGGACCCCCAGGGCACCACGGGAGACTCGACGGGGGTCTACGCTGGCGTGACAAAAAAATGGGGGTTCACAATTCGTAAGCGGGGGTCCACGAAAAATTATCTGGTTTCGATAGTGAAAAACTAAAATGTTTTATGCAACAACGTTTTTATCAATGAATCTACGAAACCATCGAAGCTCGAAGATCATCTAAGAAGGTGTCAGCCTGATAAAATAGGTAAGGATTTGAAATATTTTCAAACATTGGAGGAAGAATATGAAAAGAGACCACACCATTCACAAACGTTATTTCGGTGGCAACAGATGGAGCCAACTTAAAAGAATTATACCAGAGGTAACTGCAATTCACTCTGTCATCCACCGACAACACCTAGTATAGAAAAATTTTAGTAATAGATTGCACCAATCGCTTCAATTTGTGATTAATGCAGTTAATAAAATAAGAAGCAATGCATTGAATAAGCGTTTATTTGCACAATTGTGCGATGAAATTGATGAAGACTTCCAACGATTGCTCTTACATACCGAAGTACGCTGGTTGTTCAAAGGTGCGTGTTTAACAAGATTCTACTCAGTTTTTGAACCAGTTTTACAGTTTCTGGAAAGTGAAGATCCAGATTTAAAAGAAAACCTCATCAATTTGATAGCAGACATCGTGTATGTGACAGATTTGTTCAAAAAATGTAATGACAATTACAAGGGGACAGCCTCAATTTAATAAAAACAAAGAGTGTAATTTCAGCTTTCCCGGACTAATTGTCACAACTGCCCATATAATTTAGTAGAAATTAAGAGTATACGAGTCTGTGCAAGATAAAATTTTCCATAATACTATCTTTCAAATAAATATAAATTATGAGATTACTTTATAAGCCTTTCTATAAAATCTAACGAAATTCTGAAAATAAGCGATAACACTAATAGAGAAAATAGATTCTAAAGTGCACTCGATTTTTAAAAGGGTACCGTTCTGGTAGATGGAATGTCACTTGTTCGATAAACTATATCAAACTATATGCCCAATCATTGACCCCATAAGAATTACAAGATAAATCGATATTTGATGTAGTAAAATAGTCATACATACTCTATTCCAAATCAATTGACAACAGGAAAGGTCATGTAGTTAGAATTTTGACAAAAGTTACCTGCATATATATATATATATATATATTGTAATGTTTTATTTATTTTTTTATTATTTTAATTTGAATTTTTATTACAATTTTTAATATTTTTATACTTGCCCTTTTTCCAGCTAACTCATATGAAAATCGGGAACAAGAAAACTCTGACTTTCTTCGAGTTCTGGCACTAGTAAATTATCTACTGAGTTTATTCACAGATATATGTGACTTGAATCAATTCCTATTTTTTTTTTAATTTATTAAGATTGTTTCTGAACTTTTTATAAATCAAATCTTCCAATATATTATTTAAATAAATGTGTATTAATAAAATTTTGTGACGCCTATGGACAAACCTTTCTTATTATTTTAAAATCACCCTGAAATAGAAAGCAGATGTCTCTGCCGTGTATGTTGAGTGTGGAGAGTTGCAAACAGTTCAGTTTACAGCAAATGAATATTGGCACAGATATAATAAAAATTGTTGTTTATACCTAATAAAATGGAAATCAATTCAACAAAACAGTTTAATAATAATAATTGTGATTGCCTTTATATGATGCTTACATGAATATCAATTCAAATTTAACTAATACTACAAAAAATCGAGACAATTACACACATACAATTACTTAACCTATAATTCAATGAAGAAAAATTTTAAATCTAAGGTGAGCTCTTGTTTAAGTTTTATTAAAACTAATTGTTAATTATTTATGAAATTTATTTTAGATGTACATCAGATATATTTAGAATGCATATGCTTTTTATAAAATATTAATTGGTACCAATGAATATAACTAACCTTTTTCGAAATTAATTTGTCAAACTGGTTGGACGAGGAATTGCAAATTTGATGATGTAGACGGGATTGAACAGGAAGATTGAAGATTCTGATCCTCCTGGAACGCTGGACCAACTTCTTTATAGCTATATATATATATATATATATATATATATATATATATATCCCAAGAAGCTTTGAAGAATATTATTTCATAATATTATCAGTTCGAAATAGTTTCTTAAATATAAAACCAATTTATTCACTAATAAGTCTGAACGGTATTACAAAGAGAAGGTGCTTGTGTATGTTCCTTGTGGTATAACTATTCATTATTCTCTTTTATTTTTGGGAAATCAAACCACATTCTTTTTTATATTTTTATTTCAAAGTTTATGTAGCGCCGTTATCAAGATAATTTTAAAACAAAAGTGTGGCTTAATTTCCCAAAAATAACGAGAATACGTTATCTAGTTCTGCAATCTGCACCGGAAACAAACTAAACAATTTGGCTTCCACCGATTCCATTGTGTACAAAACAGGGATTTTAAACTACAACCTAGATGGAATAACTGGCAGTCTAGAAGTTAAACCTAATATCGCATATTGGCGGACGTCCAATCTCGTATATACGTGGGCTATATAATGTGTAAATTTTGAATAATATTCTAAAAACTATACTGGTCGTCAAACTTTTTATTTTTTTATATAATTCCACCTATTAAAATTTATTAAATTTACCTGACCTTTCTTTCTCAGTACAACCCTGTAACTTACTCTGATAAAGCACGAAACTACCTATCTCAGTCTGATTCGTTAGTTGTGTTTGGAGTCGATGCTCTACGCACTCTTATTAATTATCTCCAAAATGGCTGTTCAATAATAGACAAGTTGTTGAATTAAACGAAGAAATATCATATTTTTTTATTGAGAAACAAAATCTAACACATTGGCAAATTATGTATGATGTATTACCATCCCTTCCACACTTGAAGAATAGTAAAAATAATTGCTAAATTCAAGAAATCAGTTTGCAAGTGAGAAGTGTACAAAAAAACAATGGTTATTATGTAAGTACAAAATCAATGATGAAAATTGCTTATCGACCAACAAGGTAAGTGGAAATTAATTTTAGTAAAGTATTTGTACATAAAGGAAAACTAGAAACTTGTTTAGTCTATAAGCAAAAGAAAAAAAAATTATTAGATGTTTACAATCTAATAATAATACATAAAAATATAAATAAATAAAGTAAATAATGAATATGTCAAATCTTCTTTAATTGCTTTTTTTAGTTTAAATGCATTTATTGTTTTTGTTTGTCTTTTTTATTACTTTTATTGCCTTTAAGTCTCTATCTAGAGTTATTTTTTAGCTATAGCAAATCTTTTTAGAATATTATTGTTATTATTAAATAATTAACTCTCTTTTTCTTTTATATTGTAGGAAGAAAGAATTAGGTACCTTATTTTTTTCCTTGTTAGTCCTTCTTCTTTAGATGCTCAGGGAAATAGCATCGAATTCCAATCTATTTTTTTTCCTTTTCACTTCAGGAAGAAAAATTTGTCGTTCATGAACAAATTGGTGAGATTTTTAAAAGAAATCTTGTTGATTTCTCAGCACGTGAAGATACTTTTAAATTTCAAAGTGTCCTCCTGTCAAAAGTCAAGGTAAGTTGACTCCCTACTTTATCGATATTGGAACTACTTTTTCTTAGACTTTATTGTGCGAGTGAAAAAACTGGAAAGAGCCATCCTCGTCACAGGTCACTATGTTAAATTTTTTAATACAATTTGTGTCAAAACTGATATACGAGGATGGCCAAAAGTTATTTTGGTATTTTTGATTTTCCTACACACACCTTTTTTACACATATTATTATAATCTACATAAAACATAATTTTAAATTTACAAATCTTACATTTTAAAACCTCTTCTAGACATAGAAATCACACTTTAAAACTTTCTCGTTGTCAAAATGATTTCTTTTAAATTTTCGAAAATTAAAGCATTTTGGTTATTCAAAACCTTTTATAACATGTCCTTGCACCCTTTAGATGCAGTTTATGCGTTTCTTTTTTATTTACAAGTGTTACCTACTATAGTTTATTTTTTTAGGTTCACAACTGAAGTGTTGGTGGATAAGAATTTTCGATTCTAGTGTTGGAGGTAGGACTTCTTAGACTTTGAATTGTTTCAGTAATTTATGAGAAGACTCCAAATAATGTGTTTCCACTCTTTTTTCTTACTATTCTCATCAATTAATATTCTTAAAAAATATGAAAAGATAATTTTGACAATTATTGTACCCAGTATAAACTGTAAGTATTATCAGTTACTTTATAATAAACCATATTTTACTATTATATTATTTCATGATAACAATCCTTAAAATGCTTATAATCATCAATACTTTTTATCAAATTCAGTTGCTGCTAAGTTTTTTAATAGATTTAAACTTTATTTTGAATGCTGTTGTATTTTCAATCCGTTACAATATATTGCCTGAACTTACTCCGCTATATATGAAATAAGGCACAAATTATAAACTGACCAGGCATTATATAGAACGCGCATAAAAAGTTTATTTTGTTCATTGTTTTTAACCGCTAGGAGATTTTATAGTTGTAGTTTTTATCGAGAAGGGCAAGGAAAATCATTGAAGAAGCTATACAGTGTTGTAAAAATGGCTTCTTCAATGATTTTCCTTGCCCTTCTCGATAGATTACCTAATCAATGATCTGTTTTAACCAAGACAGTAATTCTAAATAATGGGGGGCATAGAAATAATTATTTTATTTGCCATAGATTAATAATATTTGGATATAGTACAAAATTCTATTACGGTCTTGTTTGTGGATGTAAATATTGAATTGTTTCACAAACTGCCTAAAAATAAGTACGCAGTATAATACGGCCGACGCTGTTTATATAATGACTAGTCGATTTATGAAATAAATATTTTTATATAAACGGTCTGATTTGGGCAGTCTGTATATAAGCCTAATAAACGATTCCAGTCGAAAGTCTGTACGCTGAAGCTAGCGAAATACCATTAACAATAAGGATAAATTACTTAAGCTTACGGTGTGCAACCAGACTAGCAGCAAGTCCTGATAATCCGACATATTCTCATACCTTTTCTAATAATTGTCATAATATATTCAGTGACTACCCTAGTCGTCCATTATCACTTCGTAAGAGAGTCAGAACATTTCATGGTTGGGTGTCCACTAGACTGTTTCAAAAAAAACATTTTTTTCCTTAAATATACTGAAAATATTTTTGGAAATGACGAAAATAGAATACTGTGAAAGTTTGAACTCTTAATATTTATATTAAGAGGTGCCGCATTGATCATTTCCATTTTCCATTTAAATAACATGGAAACAAAAATGTCTTGAGCTTTGGAATTTTATATCTGACATACGCGGAATCTCACGTTACAACTCTCCCAAAGGGTCAATGGAACTCGGAATCACTAAAAACTCCTCTATCACACAATAAAGAACACAAGATGACTTAATAACTCACAAAGCCACCAAAATATACCTGAAAACAAAAATAAGCGTGCAATCGGACCATAATCCATCCTCATCCACTCAAATACAGACAAGTACACATAAGAACGCTCAATAGAGTCTAAACGCAAAACACACCATTCGACATTATTCCATCAAAATACGCGGAATCTCACGTTACAACTCTCCTAAAGGGTCAATGGAACTCGGAATCACTCAAAACTCCTCAAATCTACTATAAAGAACACAAGATGACTTAATAATTCACAAAGCCACTGAAATATATCTGAAAACAAAAATAAGCGTGCAATCGGACCATAATCCATCCTCATCCACTCAAATACAGACAAGTACACATAAGAACGCTCAATAGAGTCTAAAACAACGCAAAACACACCATTCGACATTATTCCATCAAAATACGCGGAATCTCACCTTACAACTCTCCTAAAGGGTCAATGGAACTCGGAATCACTCAAAACTCCTCAAATCTACTATAAAGATCACAAGATAACTTAATAATTGACAAAATAACTCAAATATACCTAAAAATAAGAACTAGCTTGTAATTTGAACACTTTCCATGCTCTACCTCTCAAATACAGGCAAAAACACGTAAGAACGCTCAATAGAGTCTAAAACAACGCAAAACACACCATTCGACATTATTCCATCAAAATACGCGGAATCTCACGTTACAACTCTCCTAAAGGGTCAATGGAACTCGGAATCACTCAAAACTCCTCAAATCTACTATAAAGAACACAAGATGACTTAATAATTCACAAAGCCACTGAAATATATCTGAAAACAAAAATAAGCGTGCAATCGGACCATAATCCATCCTCATCCACTCAAATACAGACAAGTACACATAAGAACGCTCAATAGAGTCTAAAACAACGCAAAACACACCATTCGACATTATTCCATCAAAATACGCGGAATCTCACGTTACAACTCTCCTAAAGGGTCAATGGAACTCGGAATCACTCAAAACTCCTCAATTCTACTATAAAGATCACAAGATAAGTTAATAATTGACAAAATAACTCAAATATACCTAAAAATAAGAACTAGCTTGTAATTCGAACATTTTCCATGCTCTACCTCTCAAATACAGGCAAAAACACGTAAGAACGCTCAATAGAGTCTAAAACAACGCAAAACACACAATTCGACGTTATTCCATCAAAATACGCGGAATCTCACGTTACAACTCTCCTAAAGGGTCAATGGAACTCGGAATCACTCAAAACTCCTCAAATCTACTATAAAGATCACAAGATAACTTAATAATTGACAAAATAACTCAAATATACCTAAAAATAAGAACTAGCTTGTAATTTGAACACTTTCCATGCTCTACCTCTCAAATACAGGCAAAAACACGTAAGAACGCTCAATAGAGTCTAAAACAACGCAAAACACACCATTCGACATTATTCCATCAAAATACGCGGAATCTCACGTTACAACTCTCCTAAAGGGTCAATGGAACTCGGAATCACTCAAAACTCCTCAAATCTACTATAAAGAACACAAGATGACTTAATAATTCACAAAGCCACTGAAATATATCTGAAAACAAAAATAAGCGTGCAATCGGACCATAATCCATCCTCATCCACTCAAATACAGACAAGTACACATAAGAACGCTCAATAGAGTCTAAAACAACGCAAAACACACCATTCGACATTATTCCATCAAAATACGCGGAATCTCACCTTACAACTCTCCTAAAGGGTCAATGGAACTCGGAATCACTCAAAACTCCTCAATTCTACTATAAAGATCACAAGATAACTTAATAATTGACAAAATAACTCAAATATACCTAAAAATAAGAACTAGCTTGTAATTCGAACATTTTCCATGCTCTACCTCTCAAATACAGGCAAAAACACGTAAGAACGCTCAATAGAGTCTAAAACAACGCAAAACACACAATTCGACGTTATTCCATCAAAATACGCGGAATCTCACGTTACAACTCTCCTAAAGGGTCAATGGAACTCGGAATCACTCAAAACTCCTCAAATCTACTATAAAGATCACAAGATAACTTAATAATTGACAAAATAACTCAAATATACCTAAAAATAAGAACTAGCTTGTAATTTGAACACTTTCCATGCTCTACCTCTCAAATACAGGCAAAAACACGTAAGAACGCTCAATAGAGTCTAAAACAACGCAAAACACACCATTCGACATTATTCCATCAAAATACGCGGAATCTCACGTTACAACTCTCCTAAAGGGTCAATGGAACTCGGAATCACTCAAAACTCCTCAAATCTACTATAAAGAACACAAGATGACTTAATAATTCACAAAGCCACTGAAATATATCTGAAAACAAAAATAAGCGTGCAATCGGACCATAATCCATCCTCATCCACTCAAATACAGACAAGTACACATAAGAACGCTCAATAGAGTCTAAAACAACGCAAAACACACCATTCGACAGTATTCCATCAAAATACGCGGAATCTCACCTTACAACTCTCCTAAAGGGTCAATGGAACTCGGAATCACTCAAAACTCCTCAAATCTACTATAAAGATCACAAGATAACTTAATAATTGACAAAATCACTCAAATATACCTAAAAATAAGAACTAGCTTGTAATTCGAACATTTTCCATGCTCTACCCCTCAAATACAGGCAAAAACACGTAAGAACGCTCAATAGAGTCTAAAACAACGCAAAACACACCATTCGACATTATTCCATCAAAATACGCGGAATCTCACGTTACAACTCTCCTAAAGGGCCAATGGAACTCGGAATCACTCAAAACTCCTCAAATCTACTATAAAGATCACAAGATAACTTAATAATTGACAAAATCACTCAAATATACCTAAAAATAAGAACTAGCTTGTAATTCGAACATTTTCCATGCTCTACCCCTCAAATACAGGCGAAAACACGTAAGAACGCTCAATAGAGTCTAAAACAACGCAAAACACACCATTCGACATTATTCCATCAAAATACGCGGAATCTCACGTTACAACTCTCCTAAAGGGTCAATGGAACTCGGAATCACTCAAAACTCCTCAAATCTACTATAAAGAACACAAGATGACTTAATAATTCACAAAGCCACTGAAATATATCTGAAAACAAAAATAAGCGTGCAATCGGACCATAATCCATCCTCATCCACTCAAATACAGACAAGTACACATAAGAACGCTCAATAGAGTCTAAAACAACGCAAAACACACCATTCGACATTATTCCATCAAAATACGCGGAATCTCACCTTACAACTCTCCTAAAGGGTCAACGGAACTCTGAATCACTCAAAACTCCTCAAATCTACTATAAAGATCACAAGATAACTTAATAATTGACAAAATAGCTCAAATATACCTAAAAATAAGAACTAGCTTGTAATTTGAACACTTTCCATGCTCTACCTCTCAAATACAGGCAAAAACACGTAAGAACGCTCAATAGAGTCTAAAACAACGCAAAACACACAATTCGACGTTATTCCATCAAAATACGCGGAATCTCACGTTACAACTCTCCTAAAGGGTCAATGGAACTCGGAATCACTCAAAACTCCTCAATTCTACTATAAAGATCACAAGATAACTTAATAATTGACAAAATAACTCAAATATACCTAAAAATAAGAACTAGCTTGTAATTCGAACATTTTCCATGCTCTACCTCTCAAATACAGGCAAAAACACGTAAGAACGCTCAATAGAGTCTAAAACAACGCAAAACACACCATTCGACATTATTCCATCAAAATACGCGGAATCTCACGTTACAACTCTCCTAAAGGGTCAATGGAACTCGGAATCACTCAAAACTCCTCAAATCTACTATAAAGATCACAAGATAACTTAATAATTGACAAAATAACTCAAATATACCTAAAAATAAGAACTAGCTTGTAATTCGAACATTTTCCATGCTCTACCTCTCAAATACAGGCAAAAACACGTAAGAACGCTCAATAGAGTCTAAAACAACGCAAAACACACCATTCGACATTATTCCATAAAAATACGCGGAATCTCACGTTACAACTCTCCTAAAGGGTCAATGGAACTCGGAATCACTCAAAACTCCTCAAATCTACTATAAAGAACACAAGATGACTTAATAATTCACAAAGCCACTGAAATATATCTGAAAACAAAAATAAGCGTGCAATCGGACCATAATCCATCCTCATCCACTCAAATACAGACAAGTACACATAAGAACGCTCAATAGAGTCTAAAACAACGCAAAACACACCATTCGACATTATTCCATCAAAATACGCGGAATCTCACCTTACAACTCTCCTAAAGGGTCAACGGAACTCTGAATCACTCAAAACTCCTCAAATCTACTATAAAGATCACAAGATAACTTAATAATTGACAAAATAGCTCAAATATACCTAAAAATAAGAACTAGCTTGTAATTTGAACACTTTCCATGCTCTACCTCTCAAATACAGGCAAAAACACGTAAGAACGCTCAATAGAGTCTAAAACAACGCAAAACACACCATTCGACATTATTCCATCAAAATACGCGGAATCTCACGTTACAACTCTCCTAAAGGGTCAATGGAACTCGGAATCACTCAAAACTCCTCAAATCTACTATAAAGAACACAAGATGACTTAATAATTCACAAAGCCACTGAAATATATCTGAAAACAAAAATAAGCGTGCAATCGGACCATAATCCATCCTCATCCACTCAAATACAGACAAGTACACATAAGAACGCTCAATAGAGTCTAAAACAACGCAAAACACACCATTCGACATTATTCCATCAAAATACGCGGAATCTCACGTTACAACTCTCCTAAAGGGTCAACGGAACTCTGAATCACTCAAAACTCCTCAATTCTACTATAAAGATCACAAGATAACTTAATAATTGACAAAATCACTCAAATATACCTAAAAACAAGAACTAGCTAGCAATTCGACCATACAATAGCAATACTTCGGAATGACTAAATATTCTTGTAGGAAATTTGACGCTCTACAAAAAATGTCTCTTATAATTTTTTGATATTTTCACTCCCTTCACAGTTATTCAAGGTTAAAGTTGAATTAGTAATACATTTTGACGTTTTATTGGCTATAATTTATCATTGCAAATTTTCTTAATATTTTTATTGGGTCGAAAGTTATTCGCATTAAACTGCATCAAATGAAATCATAAAGTCGACAAATGTCGAGGATTGTTACTTTACGCTCTAGCGCAAAAAAGAATTTTTTTTCGCTCGCTTATTTAATCAAACCACGCCCTCCGAATTAACTCAATTGGTGAATATTTATCGAACCGCCCTTCTGACTTCTGACCTGACTTAAGAATCGATTAAATAAAAATCGATTTTTCTTTATCAAAATTAATCGATTTGTCAAAAATTGATTTTAATAAAAAAGAAATCGATTTCTGCGGAAAAGTTTTTTGTATTATTTTAAAAAGTACATGCTTTTCATATTCCGATAATAAACCTAAGAGATTCATTCATTAACAATTTACCAGATTAAAAATCAAATAATATTATATGAAAATTGTCAAAAATTTTGAAATATGGTCAAAAATGGTCAATAATTGTCAAAAACTGTTAAAAATGGACAATTTTTTTCAAAAACTGTCAAAAATGGTCAATAACTGTCTAAAATTGTCAATAATTGTTAAAATTTTGAAAAATGATCGATAATTGTCAAAATTTTTTTGAAAAATGGTCAAAAATTTTCAAAAATTGCCAAATTGGTCAATTGTAAAAACTTTAAAAAATAAATTTAAAAATTTTCAAAAATGGTCAATAAGTGTCAAAAACTATCTAAAATGGTCAAAAATTGTCAAAAATGGACAATTGTTGCCAAAATTGGTCAATAATTGTCAAAAATTTTTAAAAAAATTTGAAAATTGGTCAAAAGTGGTCAATTGTCAAAAATTTAAAAAAATATATGGAAATGCTCAAAAATTATCAAAAATTTTGAAAAAAAAATTGAAAAATGGTCAAAAATTTTCAAAAATGGTCAAAAACTATCAAAAATGGTCCAAAATTATTAAAAATTATGAAAAACTGACAAAAATGGAATATTATGGCCAAAATTGGTCAATAATTGTCAAAAATGGCCAATAATTGTTAAAAACTATCAAAAATGGTCAAAACTTGTCAAGTATTATATATATTGTTAAATATTGTCAAAATTTTGAAAAATAGTTGATAATTGTCAAAAATTGTTAAAGTTTTTGAAAAATTGTCAAAAATTTTGATATATGGTCTAAAAATGGAAAAAAATTTGGAAAAATGGTCCATAATTGTAAACAATTGTCAATAATTATCAAAAATGGTCAATAATTTTGAAAAATGGTCTAAAATTTTGAAAAATTGTCAAAAATGATGATGATATTTTCACTCCTTTCACAGTTATTCAAGGTTAAAGTTAAATTAGTAATACATTTTGATGTTTTATTGGCTATAATTTATCATTACAAATTTTCTTAATATTTTTATTGGGTCGAAAGTTATTCGCATTAAACTGCATTAAATGATATAAATCAATACAGGAAGAAACTTCCTAATTGTGATAAAAATATTTTAGTTCAACAATTACAATTGATAAAAATATAATTAAAAAACAATTATCAGATTGAAAATATAATTCAATTAATATAATTAATTATAAACAATAAAATTATGATCATTTAAGAAAATTTTCAATTTAATGGGAATAACTTACCTCCCATGACAGATATAAAAACATTTTTTTCTACAGTTGCGCGTAAAATGACTAATTACTATATTCAAATGAAATCATAAAGTCGACAAATGTCGAGGATTGTTACAAATCGATTTTTCTTTATTCAAAATTAATCGATTTGTCAAAAATTGATTTTAATAAAAAATAAATCGATTTCTGCGAAAAAATCGATTTTTTTTGTATTATTTTAAAAAGTACATGCTTTTCATATTCCGATAATAAACTTAAGAGATAGATTAAAAATCAAATAAAATTATATGAAAATTGTTAAAAATTTTGAAATATGGTCAAAAATGGCCAATAATTTGTCAAAAACTGTTAAAAATGGACAATTTTTGTCAAAAACTGTCAAAAATGGTCAATAACTGTCAAAAATTGTCAATAATTGTTAAAATTTTGAAAAATGATCGATAATTGTCAAAAATTTTTTTAAAATGGTCAAAAATGGTCAAAAATTTCCAAAAATTGTCAAAAATGGTTGTTGGGATAATTCTAAATTCCCAGATATTTTCATTCCAGAACTAAAGCGGTTGTTTCTATATATTTTAATTCATTAACGTTTACAAAAACCAACGAATCTTACATTATTATAAAACATTATGTCATGTCGACATTTAAGCAAAAAAATACAACCTTGATCTCCCTCTGTCTAGTCAACAAGTTTATAACCAAAACACTCGATATGTGCACTTCGAACAAAGAACCCAAAATATTCATTAATTATTAACAATGGTCAATTGTAAAAAATTTTAAAAATAAATTTAAAAATGGTTAAAAATTTTCAAAAACGGCCAATAAGTGTCAAAAACTATAAAAAATGGTCCAAAATTATTAAAAATTGTGAAAAACTAACAAAAATGGAATATTATTGTCAAAATTGGTAAATAATTGTCAAAATTTTTGAATCGAAAAAAAATTTGGAAAAATGGTCAAAAATTGTCAAAAACTGTCAAAAATGGACAATTATTGTCAAAATTGGTCAATAATTGTCAAAATTGGTCAATAATTGTCAAAAATTAGAAAATTGGTCAAAAATTGTCAAAAGTGGTCAATTGTCAAAAATTTAAAAAAAAATTTGGAAACGGTCAAAAATTATCAAAAATTTTGAAAAAAAATTTGAAAAATGGTCGAAAATTTTCAAAAATGGTCAAAAACTATAAAAAATGGTCCAAAATTATTAAAAATTGTGAAAAACTGACAAAAATGGAATATTATTGCCAAAATTGGTCAATAATTGTCAAAACTTGTCAAAAATTGACAATTATTGTTAAAAATTGTCAAAATTTTGAAAAATGGTTGATAATTGTCAAAAATTGTTAAAGTTTTTGAAAAATTGTCAAAAATTTTGAAATATGGTCTAAAAATGGAAAAAAATTTGGAAAAATGGTCCATAATTGTCAATAAATATTAAAAATGGTCAAAAATTGTCAAAAACTGTCAAAAATGGACAATTATTGTCAAAATTGGTTAATAATTGTCAAAAATTAGAAAATTTGTCAAAAATTGTCAAAAGTGGTCAATTGTCAAAAATTTAAAAAAAAATTTGGAAATGGTCAAAAATTATCAAAAATTTTGAAAAAAAAGTTGAAAAATGGTCGACAATTTTCAAAAATGGTCAAAAACTATAAAAAATGGTCCAAAATTATTAAAAATTGCGAAAAACTGACAAAAATGGAATATTATTGCCAAAATTGGTCAATAATTGTCAAAACTTGTCAAAAATTGACAATTATTGTTAAAAATTGTCAAAATTTTGAAAAATGGTTGATAATTGTCAAAAATTGTTAAAGTTTTTGAAAAATTGTCAAAAATTTTGAAATATGGTCTAAAAATGGAAAAAAATTTGAAAAAATGGTCCATAATTGTCAATAAATATCAAAAATGGTCAAAAATTGTCAAAAACTGTCAAAAATGGACAATTATTGTCAAAATTGGTTAATAATTGTCAAAAATTAGAAAATTGGTCAAAAATTGTCAAAAGTGGTTAATTGTCAAAAATTTTGAAAAAAATTTGGAAATGATCAAAAATTATCAGAAATTTTGAAAAAAAATTTGAAAAATGGTCCAAAATTATTAAAAATTGTGAAAAACTGACAAAAATGGATTATTATGGCCAAAATTGGTCAATAATCCTCAAAAACTGTCAAAAATTGACAATTATTGTTAAAAATTGTCAAAATTTTGAAAAATAGTTGATAATTGTCAAAAATTGTTAAAGTTTTTGAAAAATTGTCAAAAATTTTGAAATATGGACTAAAAATGGAAAAAAATTTGGAAAAATGGTCCATAATTGTCAACAATTGTCAATAATTATCAAAAATGGTCAATAATTTTGAAAAATTGTCAAAAATGGTCAAAAACTGTCAAAAATGGTTAAAAATTGTCATCATTTTGAAAAATTGTCAAAAATTTGGAAAAATGGTCAATAATTTTTAAAATTTTGAAAAATGGTCAATAATTGTCAAAAACTATCAAAAATGGTCAAAAATTGTTAAAAACTGACAAAAATGGACAATTATTGTTAAAATTGGTCAATAATTGTCAAAAATTGTCAAAAATGGCCAATAATTGTCGAAAACTATCAAAAATGGTCAAAAATGGTCAAAAATTGCCGAAAACTGTCAAAAATTGACAATTATTGTTAAAAATTGTCTAAATTTTGAAAAATAGTTGATAATTGTCAAAAATTGTCAATAATTATCAAAAATGGTCAATAATTTTGAAAAATGGTCAATAATTGTTAAAATTTTGAAAAATGGTCAATAATTGTCAAAAACTATCAAAAATGGTCAAAAATTGTTAAAAACTGACAAAAATGGACAATTATTGTCAAAATTGGTCAATAATTGTCAAAAATTGTCAAAATTTTTGAAAAATTGTCAAAAATGGCCAATAATTGTCGAAAACTATCAAAAATGGTCAAAAATTGCCAAGAACTGTCAAAAATTGACAATTATTGTTAAAAATTGTCTAAATTTTGAAAAATAGTTGATAATTGTCAAAAATTGTTAAATTTTTTGAAAAATTGTCAAAAATTTTGAAATATGGTCATTAATTGTCAAAAATGGTCAAAAATTTTGAAAAATGGTCCATAATTGTCAACAATTGTCAATAATTATCAAAAATGGTCAATAATTTTGAAAAATGGTCTAAAATTTTGAAAAATTCTCAAAAATGGCCGAAAACTGTCAAAAATGGTTAAAAATTGTCATCATTTTGAAAAATGGTCAATAATTTTTAAATTGTTGAAAAATGGTCAATAATTGTTGAAATTTTGAAAAATGGTCAATTTAAACACGTAATTTATAAGATCGATTTACTAAAAATCGATTAATAGTACAATAAAAATCGATTATAAGAAAATAATAATCGATTTATAAAAAAATCTATTATTTTTTAACATCCCAATCAATAGATCTTTTTAAGGTTAATCATGATGAATAGCGAAAATGACGATTATTCTAGCACTCCTATTATAACCTAAGATAATATAAAAAAATGTTTTAATTATTAAAAGGACGACTGTAGAAAAAATTATGTGTGTTTTTCGAGCGTAAAGTAAAATTACCGCTTTCGAAAGATCGCCGCGCTCCGCTCCGCGTCGCGCGGTAACATTCTTTGTCAAGCGGCAATCTGATACTTTACGCTCTAAATACACAAATAACTATTATTAAGATAAATTATAGCCAATAAAACGCTCTACAAAAAATATCCTTTTTCCAAACTTCATTGTAGCGTCGAAAAATTTTAAAAATATCAAAATTTATTACTAAGTTAACTTTAACCTTGAATAAATTTGAAACAAGTCAAAATATAAGAAAATTATACGAGACATTAGTGCGTCAAATTTCCTACAAAAATATATCTTAGTTATTCCGAAGTATTGCTCCCTACGTGAGCTATAAAATTCCAAAGCACAAGACAATTTTGTTTCCATGTTATTTAAATGGAAAATAGAAATTATCAATGCGGCACCTCTTATATGAATATTAAGAGTAGATTATATGAATATTAAGAGTTCTAACTTTGACAGTATTTTATTTTCGTCATGTTCAACAATATTTTCAGTATATTTAAGGAAAAAAAAGTAATCGATTTTTTTGAAGTGTCCTAGTGTCCACTGTTTCATGCAAACTAGGAGGCAACATAGTTAAAAACTATACCAGAACAATTAATTTTTCAAATGCAATAGACTTTTCAAATTATTCTTATTAATAAAACTCTTAACCAAAAATACTATCCCACCGCTAATAACCCACCAAGGTATATTAGTGGAATTGATAATTATCTATTTTATTATGTTTAAAATCTCTGGTACAAAGTAATCTTCTGCAACTGGTTTATTAAATGAAACGGTGTAGATTTGATGAGACTATTTATTTTATTAATGAAGGAATTTGATTTTGATTTCATTTTTCAATTAAAATTCAAAAAGACTTGTTTGTGGAACAGAATGCATGAATAAGTTGAATTTTCTAAATCCTAAGTAATTATTAACTCTACGAAGAAGTTAATCGAATGAATTTTATATTCAAAATTCAAATGTAGGTTTTCCATGATATTAAAAAAGGTCTTGGTAACACTTGTCGATTTCTTCTTGGTATACCACATACAGGGTGTTACTATATTCGACCGACAACGCTCTACCCCATAGAGCTTTCGTTATTTGATGAATTTTGATATAACAACATTAATCCCTAAAGTGCTTAGTTACCGGAATACAGGGTGTTAAAAATTTGAAATCAAAATTCAAAATTTGTCATAAATCAAAACCGTCTTGAAATATTTTTTTCAAATTTTGTAACGAATATGCTCTTTAAGAATGTAATATTGTGACATAAGCTGTAATATAATGTAATATTGTGACATAAGCTTTTGAAAAATTTTACCAGTGGCACGCTATCGGGATTAGTGGCAACTTTTATCCCCTTATCTTTTACGCCACTGGAACAAATATTTTTTAAATTCTTTGTTCATTTTTAGTTCAAAAAGGAAAAACCTTTTATGGAGCTAAAATGAACGGTGTTGTAGAAATTTTGCTTCTAAATAAAAGTCAGTACTTAGTTTATTTGTTTATTTTTAAATTCTAATAGCAGGCACGTGTCAAATTTTTAATAGTTCGTTTGTTTTAAACTAGTTTTTGAATTAATTTTGTTGTTGCAAAATAAATTTTTCTTTTGAAGAATTGACCGATATGTTAATAATCTACGGGGAAGCTCAAAAAGATGGTAGAATGGCAACTCGTTTATACCAACAAAGATTCTGCAATCGTCGAATTCTACATTCGAAAGTATTGAAAGAAACTGGAAAATTGGTAACATTATCGTCTATTTATAAGAAGTTACGTCGAAGGAGAAAATATTTTTCCTGGAACTATTCGGCCAGTTCAATGATAAATCTCTTCCGCATCCGCTTTTTCTCATTTATTCTGTACAATAATGCAAACTGGTGCAAAAATAATGGAAATTGTTAAAAAAACAACGAAATTAATAATTATTGGTTGAATTTTAGACTCTTTTTGAGAGAACGAATCGAGTAGATATTTCTAACCTTACACATTCCACAATAAATTTTCACGATCGACTGAACTTTTTGAAATATCAATATGCTGTAGAACTTGATACTTCTAACAAAAGCTACTATTGCATTAAGGTCCTATCTAACGGCTTGGTATATACAGGGTGTTAAATCTGACATTTCGAGACTTAATATTGTTACGGGACAAAGAATCCTCTCTCTCCTCCTCTCTTTCAAACATCCAAAAATGAACTCTGTACCTACCAACTGCTAGTTTATTAAAAACAGATCCTGATTGTTTTAAGTAGGATTAATACAATTAAAGTCTCAGGAATCCTTTCACTTTTCTCAAGCGTCTCCCTGAAGGGCTCCTAAAAATAATAAATAAGTATTTACCACTTATTATTTACAACAAGTAGGAATAATAATAATCAAATATTTATATTCTAAATTTACCGGAATCTTATTTAAACATAGGATGATCACCAGATCATAAAAGTTACTGATTTAAAAATATCAAAGGCTTAAAGGTTATTTTGTTTACATGGTGTACAAAGTAGATGACAATCTTGTCATATCTGTCAATCTTAAAAATAAATCTTCTCAAAGTGATTTCAATCTTTCATGTGAGGTTCGTGATAGACCACATGGTTTAGCAATTTTGCCGATTTTTGGAAAATATATTTAAGTGAGCTTAGATTTTATTAGAGTGATCCTGTTGGAGCTCTACCATTTTGTATAAGTGGATATTAATTTGGCTCAGCTTAAATTCCTGTCTCCTCATCCGTAGGCGAAACCTCTTTGAGGCCACACAACTTGTACGGTCTCTTTCTTTCTTTCGTTATTCGTTATTCTTTCTTCTATCTATCTTCTTCCTTTGGTTATTTCTTCATTCTTTGGCTTTATTTTATACATCGACATCTTCATTTCGTTCCTGCATCGACATCATCTATAAGGTACATCGTCTACACCCAGTCATCACACCTGTATACACCTCTACCTCTAGGATATAGTAAGCCACCACCAGATCTTTTGGAGGGACACACCACATCACCCGAGCGGTAACAGGTAACCTTCCTACCTTATTTATATCAAGGAATCCAGGGGTTTGAGTAGAAAACACATTTGACTGAAATAACAAATATCTTTATGAAAAAGTATTGTAAGTAGAGTATTTTGCCATACCTACTGAGGAACTTAGTTTCCTGGTGTCTTTACCCTCTGTTGAGGACAACTTGTAGAATTATTTAATAACAAATAGCACAATCACTAGAGTTTGTAAACCAGCGTATGCATACAAAAGGTAGTTCATTAATATAATTCTGTATCCAACCACCCCTAAGGTAAGATTGGATAGTGTAAAACTTTTCATTATAGTTATAATTTTGTGCATGCCTTTTTGATAACCTAAAATAATTGTGGAAAGCTAACTTCATATAAATAGTGTCGTACAGCGGAAATCCATCAGGGAGTTTTTGGCGTTACAATTAGTAGGCAAGGCCTTGTTTGTTTTCTGTACATTCGTATATTAACCAATTCTATTTTATTATATTAAACCAACATTACATCTGAATCGGTTTTTATTTCGAATCCCACCCTGAGATTAACAGGACCTTTTTAATCAAGGTAACAATATTTAAAATATATACCTATATTTATTAAATTCGTATATACTATACAAGGTACTCCATTTCAGAAAATAGGATTTATAGACCGGTAGCCCTTGACACATATAGGCTTTATTATTTCGAATGGATGCCGTTCTCAAAATCGAGTTTCAGGTGAAAAACAAGTAGAAAAAGGCTATTTCCCAAGGCCCAAACTGGATAATCGACGCTACAGTGGGCATTGAAAATCTTAGAATTTTCACGAAACTAGAACTAGATGCCATGTACTAGGATGCATTCCCTAAGTACTACCTTGTCATCCGAAAACAACATGGCATACTAAGGGCTGATAAGTGAGGGTTAAAAATTAATAAAAAGGTGAACAAAAAATGTATGCCGAAGATAGTTTAGATTTTGTTATCTTAGTAGATGTTAAAAACATTATTTGCATACATTTTGCGGCGATACTTCATTTGTTAATAATTTTCCAAATATGATGTAAAAGTTATAATTAAGAACAATTAACTAATACTTGAAACTTTTTTTATAGTGAAAAATTTCTATTCTAATGCTAACTGCAAAATTGGCTTCCTAATGTTACTAATTGTTATAAACTACTGTTAATGAATATGAAATTTTGAGCATTTTCGAACAATTAACTTATGAATGCCATCAAGTATTAATAATCAACTAATTATTTTCATGAATTTTTTCATCGTGGCATACAATTTAAAGCGCTAATAATAAATAAAATCATATACAAAAAATATATGAGCGTTGAGTTGTAATAGCCGCGTAATGTAGCAGTCACTACTTAGGTTGACATGGAATTTGCTTGAGGTGTATAAGTTGAATTAACAAATTGGTCAGACCATAAAGCTAAAATGTATATGACGTAAAAAATGTTGGCTTATCTTGATTACGAACTCTGAACACGTGTATAAGTATACAGAACATTTCAATGAAAACTATCCACCCCACATCTTCACTTTTATGAAAAAATGAAAAAACACGGCAAAAATCAAATAAAGATGGACCCCTTTTTGCTCATACGTTATAACTTTAACCCCCACCCCCTATGGTCACCACTCCCAATTTTTTAAATGGAACACCCTATACATTATTGCATTGTTGGATTCTCCTCTACAAGAGGATAAAGATATAAGTTATAAAGTCTACATATGAGCAAAAAGACGTCCTCATTCATATGATTTTTGACGTATTTTTTCATTTTTTCATAAAAGTGACGCATTCAGAATTATGTGGGGTGGATATTTTTCATTGAAATGCTCTGTGTATGTATTTTTAGAAATGTACTGTATAGTCTAGTCTATAAGCTTAAAATGGTGTTAATTCTACATACTTTTATTAAAATTATGTGGTTTAGCTCATTCGATCCGGAATAATGTCTAGATCTTTGTGCCAAATAATTAAATTAGCCCATAAAAAATTCCAAAAGTTATAAACAATTAAACACCTTCAAAAAATAGTGTTTGGTTTTGTAGCTTATTGTTCGTAAATTATAAATATTTTCGAAATTTGAAAAAAAAGATCCTTAAAGAGGAGGAAATTTAGTAAAAAAAGTTCCAACTTCCGGAACTATCCCTCCATTATTTATAATTTTAATTTAACGCTGAAAATAGCCCTCCGCGCGCCATTATTAGGTTGCGCGCACGGCCTCGAAAGCGAGTACGTCACTTAAAAAAATTTTACTTAAAGTTAATTGAAAAATCTAAAAAAGTTATAGTATAATCTAAACACTTTAAAGAATTGATTCCCGATGGAATTTTTCGCTAGAGTCGATTGAAATTCACAAATAATGAGTAAAAAACACTCATTTTCAGCACGCTGTTATTATTTAGAGGTATTGAGCAAGCCAATTATCGTTGCTTACACTAAACTACTATCTTTCCCCCTGAAAATTCCGCTTCGATCATATCAATACCTTCAAAAAGAAAAATTTTAGAGTAAAAGTTGATAAAGCTTAAAAATATCGATTTTTAAAAGTCTTTATTTAAATAAGCAGAAACGAGCGCTTGTAAAAATCAAACTCGTGTAAATTTTGTTCTTTGGGACCCTAGAGAAGAGATCCTCAAAGCTACACCAAAATCTAAAATGGATCAGGAACAATTTTTTTTATTTTCAAACGATTTTATATGGAATGAATAATTTTTTCAAGTTAACAATAAATAACTGATTTGCCATTTTTTGCTAACTTACATTACTTATTATAAACAAAGTATTACCATTTTTAAAACTTTGATGACGCAATCTTGTTTTGTATGTATATAAGAAGAGCTCCACGAAGCGAAATAATTTTACGGCAATTATTTAAACATTTTTTTCAGTTTAGAACGATGAAGGAAGTTTGAAAAAATTTTGTTAATTAAGAATCGTCTAGCATATTGAAAAATTTGGAATCAGGAATCAATTCTTTAAAGTGTTTAGATTATACTATAATTTTTTTAGATTTTTCAATTAACTTTAAGTACTCAAAAAAAATTTTTTAAGTGACGTACTCGCTTTCGTGGACGTGCGCGCAACCTAACAAAGGCGCGCGGAGGGCTATTTTCAGCGTTAAATTAAAATTATAAATAATGGAGGTACAGTTCCGGAAGTTGAAACCTTTTTTTACTAAATTCCCTCCCCTTTAAGGATCTTTTTTTTCAAACTTCGAAAATATTTATAATTTACGAACAATAAGCTACAAACCAAACATTATTTTTTGAAGGTTTCTAACTTTTGGAGTTTTTTATGGGCTAATTTAATTATTTGGCACAATGATCTAGATCTAGACATTATTCCGGATCGAATGAGCTAAACCACATAATTTTAATAAAAGTATGTAGAATTGACACCATTTTAAGCTTATAGCACTGAATAGAGAGCCAAACTGTAGTTAATTGTTGTTATTACATTACCATTATACTTCGAAAACGTATGCCACTCAATTTTTAGTTTTTTTACTATTCATTAGTTTATTGTTCTAAAAATTAATAAATCTTAACATTTTAACCGTGGCAGCCTCTAATTTAAACCCAAAAAAAAACTTCTGCCATTGAATATTTAAAGACTATTCGATAATGTTTACTTATATATATATCAAATGGCATCCATAAGTTAATTGTTCCTAATAATAACTTTCACATCATATTTGGAAAATTATTAACAAATGGAAGTATCGCCGCAAAATGTATGCCACTAATGTTTTTAACATCTACTAAGATAACAAAATCTAGTTTTTCTTGCCTTTTTATCAATTTTTAACCCTTGCTTATCAACCCTTAGTATCACTTTTGTAGGCCATGTTGTTTACAGATGATAAAGTAGTACCAAAGGAATGCATCCAAGTACACGGCATCCATAAGTTAATTGTTAAGATTTTCAATGTTCACTATAGCGTCGATTATCCAGCTTGGGTCTTGGGAAATAGCCGTATTCTATAGTTTGGCAAACATAACTAAAGCTGTGAAAGGAATGCGGTCTAAAACATTCGATATTGCCACGTTTAACTATGAAAAAGCTAAAGTGCTAAGTATGTAGTGATAATAATTAGAAAATGGACTTTTTATTATTAACAATATGTCAATAATGATTAAACGTTAGTTCTTTAATGTGCCTGTTTCATTGTATTTTGTCTATTAACATTATTTTTTCAATTTCTGAATATTAAAAGATGAACACTTTTCCAAATATGTTATGGATTTCCTTCAAGCCGGCTACGTCGTGCGAAAATCATAATTACCACTCAATTGGTGAATATTTATAGAACCTCCGTTGCTAGGTAACCACCTGACTTCCTATTGGCAAGTGCGTGCGTGTTTATCCAGTGGCGTTTATAATCTCAGTATTTCCCTTCGTATTTTTAGTTTTACTTGGTATCTTATTATTTCGTATCCATATTGAATTCAAGTACGATTTTTAACATTATTTGTTTTTAACAAATAGGTACCGTGTTTTGAAACAAACCTTACCTTTAAAGCAAAGCATAAATGAGTTTCTATATATAATTATTATATAATAATCATTATTATTTTTAATACTTTTATAAAATAGGTACCGTGCGCTATTGGTACGTTTATGACAGATATCGGCCATGTAGCCTCGCCCCTTACCGATGCCCCGTAGCTTCAGATAGACTTGCCAAACTATACTTGTTTTTCACATGTAACTCAATGGTGAAAACGACATCACCGGTCTATTAACGGAAACGTTAAAATTCATTGCACTAATCAATAGCATATACTTGTTTCATACAATCCCAATGGTTCTTTAATAAAACTTAGCAAATAAAATATATTAAAAAAAACATGGTAGCTCCTGTAGATAATGCAAGTTTTTAAATAAAAGTTTAATGGAAAAACAAACATGTTTATCAAATAAAATTAATGAACTATTTCCGGCTCTTCACATCTAATACGCATGTTAATAATGCATTCGATGAGTATTTAATTGTTTATAGTATCAAGGTACCATATTACAATATCGCTCATTCGAAACAACAGTGACACCTCAAAAAGTATAGTTTTTCAGGAAACACAATTTAAAATTCTTATTCGCTTTTTTATTAACTGGGTTCTATCAATGTTACAAGTTAATTATGAAATCAAATTTTGATTTTGGAGGCTCTTTTTTAGACCATACACCCACTATTACTCATAAAAAATTGATGAAAAATAATTATTTATAGTGTTATAACTCAAAATGTGTCACTGTTCTCTCTAAATAATTATTTTATAAATGCTGAATGGATGACGATGGATGAACCGAAATTATCGTGGATATTTCTTCATCTTTAACAACGAAAGTTACTTCACTTTGAGCAAACCTTAAATGCCTGGAAATAGTGGAAATGACTTTCGTTACACCGATGGGACTTCTGAGACATCCTCAGATGTTAAATATAAAAGAAATTTGCCGGAGTCAAAGTAATGCTTCACATTGCTGTCACAAAAAGGGTGTCTCAGAGCCATCCTTCAAGCCAAGTGTTCTTGGTATCAACTAGTAAGTGTATCAAAATGACTGTTTGGCCAATATTTTGATTCCTTTGATTGAAAACTAGCATAGTGTTGATTATTATGTCTTTTGGTCAAACAAGGCCACCTTTCATTATACCAAAACGACGCTTGAGCTCCTTAACAGCAAAGGTATCTCTTTTGTACCGAAAGAATGGAGCTCCACAAATCTTCCTTCGATGCCTTCAAAGTGATGATTTTTTTGAGAATTGAGCTTGTTAGCTTACAAGAAAGTCTGAAAATCCAAAAACGTGAAGTAGTTGAAGACTAGAATCCGAAGAGGTTTCAAGAAAATTAACAACATTGGTGTCCAAAGCGCATGCACTCAGACTCATTCCAAATTACGCATTGTGACTGACAACGGCTCATATGCTGCTGTTCGTTGTTTAAAAATTCTCTAACAATAGTAGAACTGGTTTTACCAATATTTAGTAATAATTTAAGTACATTTTTGGCACGTGTACATTTACTGGTTGTAATCCGTTATTTATTTTAAAAGTATAAGAAATATATACAGTAGAAACGCTGAAGCTTTTCCATCACGTGATCCAATCTACGATTTATGCAACACATATTTTCTACATTCTATCTTCTTCTATCAATATAAATCAAACATAACAACGTTCGATCGATTGTCTTCTACACAAGACCAACTACAAGACATACGTAATAGTTTCTATAAATTTGCCGTAGTAATCGTAAAAAGAGACAACGATATAATTGACGTAACGTGAATAACTGATCGTACTAAAACTTGAATTTGACACTACCGCATTTGAGGTTAGTTTACTGACTTGTTTTCAGCGATTTTTTGGATTCAAAGTGTATCAATTGTTAAAATCAGTTCTTGTAAGAACTAATTTGACTTTTTATTCCATTTAACATTGGTAAGTACTAATTTATTACATTAACAACTTGTAAACTTTTGACATTTCATAACACCTAAAATACCTTGAGACGGGACTATTACAATGCTTATTTTACTACTTATTGGTGGTAAATAGTATTTATAATTCTCTACAATTTGTAAATATCTGCAGAATTTTCAAATTTGCATGAATCAAGTGTCTGATTGTACTTGTAACGGTAAATTAACCAACAGTTATTTTCAGAAAATGCCTGGAAAGTGGCTTAATTCACGAGCACAGGAGTTTGTTATGAACTTGATTGAATATTTTGAGATGGAAAAAAACAACGGCGGACCCTTTCAACCTATTTCATCTGTTCAGGAGGTATTATACTAAAGTTAACATCTATTTAAGGACATTTCTATTTAATATTATATTTCAGAGAGTGGCATTGAAAATATCTGTGAAAACGGTATGTTCCCTTAATAAAAGTAAGGAAAATATTCCAACTTTCCCAACGTCACTCAGTCAAACACCTCGATTAAAACTAAAAACAGAGGATTTACCCGAGGGAACCAAAATGGCAGTACGGAATACCTTATATAATATGTATGAACAAAGTAAGTAAACAAACATGTGAAACAATAATACAAGAACATGGGAGTTCTTAAGCTTTACATTACAGTCAGCTTACACTTTAAATAAAAGAGAAGTGAAATCATAGTACCTTAATAATTAAGATTACACATCATAGTGCATGTAGTATTATCCATACAGTGAGATTTTTCACCAGCAGCTTATAGTGTGGTATATGAAAATCTTAGAAAACTAGTAGGTAATTTAACTTAAGTTCGATTATAGAAGTTATGAGTAATGAAAGCTTTAGAATACAGAAAGTTGTGCATATTTTTAATTTGAATGTGTTTCTACATGTGCTGATTTCTAAGTTGAGTACTGTCCAGTCCATAAATGTTTACCAATTTGAATGTTCTGAGTGTAGATTGTGTTTCACAATTTAGTTTTCTAATTTAAATTTTTTGATGTCACATACGGAGTTGTTCTATACATTATTTGGTACAAATAATAAAAAAATCTGAATATCAAAAATTTGTGTTCAAGTTTAGTATGAAGTAAATATAAAAAAATCTTTTTTTTGTTTGAGATAATGATAATTTAAATTTTCTTATTTTTTCAGGGAAACATGTTACTGTTAAAACCATAAATGATGAACTAAAAAATAAGGAAATTCTTTCTGTTGGAAATACCTCTTTATTGGTATTATTGAAACATTTGGGATTTAAATATAAAAAGGAAGATAACAGAAGAGCATTAATAGAACGAACAAATATTGCTAGCCAAAGAGCATGCTTCCTTCGAAAATATAGAGAAAATAGTGATAGTGTTTTTTCAAGACAAATTATATTTTTAGATGAAACATGGATATATGCAAAAGGAACTAAATTAAGTTCTTGGCAGGACAGTAATGTTAAAAGTGTACGTAAACCAGGAGGTTATGACGGTAAACGTTTTATTATTGTTCACGCTGGTTCATCCAAAGGATTTGTGGAAGATGCCAGATTAGTGTTTTTCTCTAAATCATCATCGTCAGATTACCACGGTGAAATGAACGGTGAAATATTTACAAAGTGGGTTACGACACAGTCAATTCCGAATTTAGAAGAACCGTCGTTAGTGGTAATGGACAATGCGCCTTATCATAGTATACTAGCAGAAAAGCAACCTTCCACTTTGTCAAAAAAAGATGAAATTATCACTTGGTTAAAAGCCAACAATATTGACTTTAATGAAAACCTCTCAAGACCTGAACTATTACAAATTGCTAAAATGAACCGGAAAGAAAATGTATATGTTGTTGATGAATTGTTCCGAAAACATGGTCATGAAGTCTTAAGGCTACCACCCTACCATTGCGAATTTAATGCCATTGAGCTTATTTGGGCCCACTGCAAAACATATTATAATAAGTATATTGGCAGAGACGGATACGGCGATGAAAGGGTCTTGAGTATGTGGAAAGAAGCATTGGAAAATTGTAGTGCAAATGTTTGGGATAATTGTGTTAGGCATACCGAAAAAATAATCGAAGACTGGTTTACTCGAGAACGAAATTTGGTGAACATACATATTGAACCAGTGATAATAAATACTGGTGAAGACAGCTCAGATTCCGAAATGGATGAACTATAAAGCAAGATTTGTCATATTTGATGTGTTTTTTCGTTTCTAGTACCTATATGTGTTTACATTTTATTTTTGATGTCTTTTGCGGATATTTCTGTTTTTTACTTTTAATATGAGGGTTTCCATTTGATGTGTTGCCCTGATGATGGTAATATATTTATCGAAACGTCCACCTTCAAGCTGTGTGGGAATCTTATTCTATTTACAATCTATAGCCCATCCAAAAAAAATGGTTCTAATATAATCAGTTTAGAAAGTGTTATTTTAAAAGTTTTAGAGGACGCCCTGTCAGTAGACTATAAACATTACGTCAGTTTCATGAACTTCATAAATTGTATGTACTTATATAAAATACAAGATATCCTGCAAAAAATCAGCTCTCCACTAATAAGCCAGCATGGTTAATATTAATTTTGGATTTTGTAACTTATTCGCCCAGTATATCGATAGTTTTAATAAATATGTCGATGTTAACCATATAAATAAAATTAATACAATTAAAAAAGTTTAATTTCTTGTTTAATTACCAATTCGTAAAACGCCGACCTTTGGAATATTAGTCATAACGATTATTCCTATTGAGTTGACACCAAGTTTTGATTTAATTCATATGAACAATATTGCTGACGTAACAGTCACGTGATGGAAAAGCTTCACCGTTTCTACTGTATTTAAGACTATCGCTATAAGCCACTTCATTTGGTATGTTAAGGAGCTCAGTTTACCAAACCCTTTTTTTCTAATTTTCGTCCAAAAAGAAAATAGTGATGGGCGAAGCAAGGCCAAGACAGTCTTGGTATACATCTAAGTCTTTGTCTTGCTTATTTAGCCTATTACTTATGTCGTTTTCATGGCTTTTTATAGGTATGAATTATAAATGATTAACAATTAATATCTGATTAATAAGACTTCAATTAACTATAATAAAAAAGGCATAATTAAGTCGTTAACCAGATGTTTCGAACATTTTACCCAATTTTTTGATATTTTCAAAAATAAACAAGAAAAATGCAAAGTGAGCATTAGCGAGCGAAGCCGGAGTGGATATCTAGAATCGATATAAACTTTTTAATTACAATATTACTATATTTTTAAACACCAACAAATAGTTATCAATGTTGTAGTATTAGATAAACTATTTCGAAGAGTATATAATATACAGTGTGTCTCGTTTAAAAGTTTATGTGACGGCATCTCAAATATAGCGTTGCAATAACATTTTTTATTTTTTCCAAAGTTCAAAATCACGATCTTGTGGGCATGAATTGGATCGATCAAAATTTTATTTTATATCATTTCTAGGTATAATGTAGCATATTTAAAATTCCAAAATAAAACATTTTTTTAAAGCGTAGTAATCAAATGAGGCATTGTTCCCATTTTAATTGTAGACTATAATTAAAACCACATTAAGTAGTTGTTTAGTTTTTTTTTTTAAATGAATTTTTAATGATCAGCAAATTATTATCTATTTAAGACAATTTATAAATACGGCGTTTTCCGCTTTTATCGCTAATTTTCCGTATCTACTTTTTTAAAACTATTTTAAATTGTGATTTTGAATTTTTGATTGTTTCTGGAAAATTCAACTGATACGTCAGCATGATCGAGTATAGAATTGTTCATAAACAGTATTCACATATACGAGGTGCTACTAAAAATGAGTAAAACAGTTTGAACCATTATGAACATTCGGGAGAAAATCGCGTTAAATGTCAATGGACTTGTTACGTTTTTTATTACATAAGTTTCTTAAAACCAATCAATATTGCTAATTCCACTTACAGATTAATAATTTGCTTTCAGTCTCAGTGGCATAGCCACTCGAGGACGAAGAGGGACGACCGCTCTTATCCACCGTTGCCCCTGGCACCTCTTAAAAAGAATAATTGAATTAATAACTAAGTATAACTGATATTAGTTTTTTTATATAATATTTCTATTTGTTAAAATTGTTATTGTAAAAATGACAATCTCTAGAGTCATCAGCTGAACGTCACCAGGTGACATATGTTGTATTCAGGGAGCACCCTATTTGTGCCATCTGCTACTACTCTTTGCTCGCGGAGCAATTTTCTAGCACTATAAACCGCTGGTGTGACGTCATTATTTTTCGCAGCCTACGTCATCACTAGCGCAAGGAAATGCAAATATATGCAAACTAAAACAAATTGTGGTTTCGGAAGCCGAGGCTCAACAATTAGTTAAGATAAGATAATATGGAGCTTATGTGCTTCTAAGAGCCTCTCCACTACGACCTTTGCAGATCTTTTGTGTTTGCCCTCCTGTTATTCCTTATTAATAGACTTCGAATGCCAAACCTCAGGTCATCCATATATTGGGAGGGATGTGGTTTTTCCTTACCTATCGTCAAAAACCTAAGCCTAGTCAGGCCTTCGCAGTAGCACATTATGTGTTCTGGGGTTTCCTCATCTTCTTGGCAAAACCTGCATATGGTTGTGTCTGCCAATCCGATGTTATTCATGTGTTTGTTAAGTCTACAATGCCCTGTCAGGAGCCCAACCAGGATCCTGATTGTTCTCCTATTCTGGCTCAGTAGGTACTCCTTGAATTTTAGCGAGGGTTCTTTGATTAACTCGTTCACCTGCCTCATTCTTGGCGCCTTGTTCAACTATTCTCGAGACTGCTTTTTTATCCAAGTACTGCTATTTGTTTTTTGCAGCTCTTTCGCTATGCCAAAGGCTCTTGGCCAATGGGAGCACATCGTGCCCCTTCTTTGGCTAGTGAGCCTGCCTCTACATTGCCCTTGTGATTTGAGCGGCCTGGTACTCAGGCTAAGGACAATAGAGTTATGACTGCCCAGCTCTTGTAGCGCCTCCAAGCAGTCCCAAACAAGTTTGGAATTTATCTGCATGGAACTGATTGCTTTTATAGCAGCTTGGCTGTCGGAGTATATGGCAAACGACTTTTCCTCAAATTATTACCTTAACTGCTCTCCTGAACTGTGCTGTATTGCTGCAACTTCTGCCTGGAATATCGTGACATGTTTGCCTAAACACAGTGAGACTCTTGTCTTTGGCTTGGCTTTATTTATTCCTGCTCCTACACCTTCCTCGGTTTTTGACCCATCTGTGTAGCAGGCCATTTGTGCATTAATTGGAGGTCCTTCCTTCCATGCTTCTCTGCCTGTTATGACTATTTTGAAGTTTGTCCCGAAGCTATACTTGGGAATCATCTCGTCCGCTGGGCATTCCCTTTATGGGGTCGATTTCCAACTCTTTGTATAGCTCGTTATATACACCTTACCGTGTAGTCTACTAATGGGTGCTTGCCCTCTGGGCTTCGCCTTGTATGTAGACATGAAGAGGGGGAAGGTTCAGCAAGAATTCTAGTGCAGTTGTTGGGGTTGTCCTCATAGCCTCATGGCTTGCCTGTGGATTCCACTCAGCTTTTGGATCGCCCCAGCCTACCGAGTCTTTGGGTCTGATGACTGTTATATAGCCCCCAGTTATTTGCGCACATTCTTTTGCACAGATTGATGGCTATCGTACCTTTTTTCATTATTTTCTGTAGGTGTTGATTCCATGTCTACTTGTGGTCAAATATGACTCCCAAGTATTTTTCCTCTTGCAATTCGAAATTCCACCCTATTAAGAACTGGTGACTTCAGTCCTCTCAGTACTTTCTTCTTGGTGAAAACAACTATCGTGATTTTGAGAGGGTTTACAGTTAGTTCCTCCTCTTGGCACCACTTATTGATTATGTTTAGGGCAGTTTGTGTCTGCTCTGAGACTGTACCTGCGAATGTATCTTTTACAATAATCGCAAGATCATCGGCATACCCTAAGCAATACATGCCTTTGGATGTCAGCCTCTTCAGTACATCGTCTACTAGAATAGCCCACAGAAGGGGTGATAACACTTCTCCTTGCGGGCAACCACTGCCTGCTCTAGCTGTGAAGGTGGTATCGTCAATGAATGATATGATTACCCTTTTTTCCAAACTGGCGTTTATCCACTGACACAGGTGGAGTGGTACCCCTTTTCTCTTTAGAGCTTTGGTGATTGACAATGTAGATGCATTATTGAAAGTACCCTCAATGTCTACAAAAGTGGTCATGGCTGTCTCTCTGTCCTTTAGGGATTTTGTTAGTAGCCTGTTGAGATCATTCAGTGCTAAGTCTGTTGACTTGCCTGGATGATACCCGTATTGTCACTCGTTGAGGGGGTTTGTTGATAAAACTTCAACTAATGTATCTGTCTGTTAGTATTTCCAACGTTTTAAGGCCTACACTCACTTAACAGTACGGCACCTGACAAGCATCGTCACAGCACCGTCGAGTGGTCAACTTGACGGTTGTGTATGGGTGGTTCACTTAACGCACTTAACCTAGGTACAACCAGTTTGTTGTACCTACGGACACGATACCTTGTACCTAGGGACACGAGGTGAAGTACTTTTAAAACAAGAATATAATAGGAAAAACAAAAATACTATTGAATATTAGTGAGAGTTTTATTCAAAAAACCATTTGCAAATAATAAACACACTACCCTAAATTAATTTTATCAAAAGATACTGGAAAGATAAATATGTTTGACTGCCGAGAGGATGAACCTGCTGCACGAGGTTGAGGAAGTTTCTGTAGAATATCGCTGATGTTAGTCGTATATTCCATTTCATCTTCAACAGTAAATGTGTAGCCGTGTGCGAAGGAATAAGCTTTCTTTAGATATTTTACTTGGAATTCTGTATCGTCCACCTTTCCTGAAATGATGGCTACAAAAAATCCAGAATGTTTTTTTCCTTTTAGGTGCACCAGAATAAAATTTCCTTCCTGGAGGTCATCTGGGGTAAATTGGACGGAATCAATTTCTACATCTGACAAAGAATTATCTTCTGAATAACTGCTATCACTCTTAACCTCAAAATCAATTTTATCTTCTTCATCAGACGATGTTTCTTCAATGTTTAACTTGCGTTTTACTTTTTTTGTTTTTCGCAGTTCCTGTTGTCGTTTCTTTTCCATAGATTTTGTCGGTAAGAATGCGAGCCCTTCCTTTTCTGCGCCCCCTTAAAGCCGTCCCCTTGCGCGGCGGAGCTTTTGGAATGGAACGAACGTCATAAGGTGAAATAAAATTTGGCTTAACAGGTAACATTTATTGAAAGTTTGTGTTTAAAGTTAACGTTCTGGCATTAGTTGTGGATTCAATATTTTCCGACTTGGCTTCTGGGGTAGAGGATGCCGTTAAACCAGAACATGAAGGCTTAGGATCTACTTCAGAAGCATCACAATGAGATGCATTAGTGTCAAAAGAAACAGGAAAGGTTGGTGGAGAGTTCTGTAAATCTGGATCCTCTCTATTTGTTATGTTCGGTGGCAAAAAGTCTTGTTCAGTAAAAATATCACTGTTTAACGGATATAAACCTGATACTTGAAAGCCTTTGGTTATATTGTTTGGAGAAAACGCCTTCAAATATGCTGTATTTGCCAATTCAGCTACATCATAAATGGTAACTGGATTCCCTGCATTACCCGGAGAACTCATCCAATTAGTCATTGCATTATTGTAGTAGGATTTGAAGGGCCCAAAAACAGATAAATCGAGAGGCTGCAATCGATGTGATGTATGAGGATGAAAGGTAACTAAAATGACTCCCGAACGTTTTGCCAAGTTAATAGTGGGTATGGAAACATGGCTTTCATGGTTATCTAACTATAAAACAACCTTATCCTCTAAAGTCGGCTTAACATGTGATATAAAATGTTCTAAGTATTTTAAAAAAATGTCTTCATTGGACCACCCACTCTGATTTGCAGCTCCGATTGCACCAGGCGGTGCCCCTTTTAACATGTGATTTTTGAAATTTACCCTCGGAAAAACAAATAAAGGAGGCACTGTATTCCCAGCAGCATTAATACAGCATACCATAGTAACTAGGACACCTCTTTCTCCAGAAGTCATTCCTCCTATTTACTTTTGTCCTTTTGGTGCTAAGATTTTAGGAGGTTAGGGTTAGGTTAGGTTTTTGATGAGTGGGTCTATAAGGCCCTCCACTGCGACTCGCAAGAGTCTATTGTGGCTCACACCTATTCAGATTTCACCAAACAAATTCAGCTTCTTAACAAAGCCAATTCGTTTATTTGGTGAATGATATTTCAGGTCCGAGGGCGAGAGAGAATCCCTGCCAAACATCAGATACCTGATTCGAGCCGCGGCAGGGCAGGCACAAATTATATGCTCTGCTGATTCATCATCTTCCAGACAAAGACGGCAGGTCGGATCTTTCGAAAGTCCAAGTTTTAGCATATGATGACAACGTAGGTCATGCCTGCTATAGTCTAACATTTCTTTGGAGACATTCTTCGAAGGATGTATGAAAGCCTTTGAATGAACCAATCCTGGTAAATTATGCCAGAAGTCTAAAGCTCTTCTTGCCGTCCAGGTATTCAGTGTTTGTTTGGCAAAACTTATTGCGATGCCAATTATTGGTTCTGGTCCGATAGAAACACGTACGGCACCCTCCCTTGCAAGAGATTCTGCCTTCTCGTTTCCTTCCATGCCAGAATGGCCAGGGATCCAGACCAGCAATACTTTATTGAGTTCTACGATTAAGGAGAGTCTTCTTTGGCAGTCTAAAACCAATTTCGACGTTACACGGTGAGAGCTAAGTGCTTTCAAAGCCGCTTGGCTGTCCGAGAAAATTTTTATTGTCCTATGTATGAGATTGGCTTGCTCCAATCTCTCCACACATGAAACAATGGCGTAAATTTCCGCTTGGAATACGGTTGCATAGGATCCTAGAGAGGTTGAGATTTCTGTCCTAGGTCTGCGCCCGTATACACCTGCACCAGAGCCTGAGGGTGTTTTTGAACCGTCTGTGTACCAACAGCTGTCTGCTCTTAATAGTTCATCCTTACGGAGGACGCATTCATCTCTATTTGGAATTAGGACGGTATAAGGCAGGCCGTAGTTTACTGTTGGAGGTATTATGTCAGAGGTCATTCCCAGAATACTGTGACTTTCAGTGTCCACTAGCATTCTGCTTCGTTCTGTATAAGCCTGATTTGTGCATTTAGAAATATGCACAATTCTGTAAGTTGTCCATCTAGCCTGTCTTTCTAAAAATATATGGAGAGGAGGTAGGTCCAGAAGGATTTCCATGGCTGCTGACGGTGTGGAGCTGATAGCACCAGTAATTGCCAGGCAAGCCTGTCTCTGTAAACCAGAGAGCTTTGCTTGGGCCGTTCGCTGTAAAGCTTTTGGCCACCAGGCAATAGCTCCATATGTGATCATTGGTCTAACGATCATCACATATATCCGATAGATTTGTTTGGGTCCCAAGCCCCAAGATTTTTCACAGATCCTACGACATGTCCACAAGGATAGTCTGGCCTTATGGATAACTTTTTCCAAGTGAGCGTTCCAAGTAAGTTTCATATCTAGGATAATCCCCAAATATTTTACTTCCGCTGCAAATGGAATAACCTCACCATTGTAGGAAAGTGGTGGAATATCCTCCAACTTTCTTTTCCTAGTGAAGGGAACTATTACAGTTTTACCAGGGTTAACAGACATCTGTTCCCTCTGACACCAACTGTGGACATCGTCCAACGTCTTTTGGAGGGTATTATATGCTACCCTTCCTGACTTGGTCCTTGCCAAGATGACAAGGTCGTCTGCATACGCTTGCAGTTCTACCCCTCTTCTTTCGAGAGCGCTAAGCAAGTTATCCATCAAGAGTGACCATAGTAGGGGAGATAGTACTTCGCCTTGTGGGCAGCCCCTGGAAACCTTAAAGCTAATGGTCTCGTCCTGAAGAGATGTAGTGGCTGTCCTATTAGTGAGCATGGCATATATCCAACCGGTAATGGTTGGTTTGATGCCCTTTTCAGTCAAAGCTAAACCAATGGAGGTCGGTAGTGCATTGTCAAATGCTCCTTCAATGTCAAGAAATATGGCCACCGCAATCTCCTTGTTGTTAAGGGATTGTGTGATTTTCTCAACAAGGTTGTGTAATGCTAAATCTGTTGATTTGCCAGTTTGATAAGCATATTGGTGGATGCTCAGGGGGGAATTATATAAAGCTACCCGCCTGATGTAGCAATCTAGTGCTTTTTCAAGTCCTTTAAGCAGGAAAGATGTTAGGCTAATTGGTCTGACCGATTTAGGGTGTGGGTCTGTGCGGCCCACTTTCGGTATAGCCGTCAACCAACTGGGTGGTATGTAATTCCACGCCAGACTAGCTCTATACAGTTTAATGAGGATGGGTAAAAGTAATTCCAGTCCGTTTTGCAGCAGAGCTGGAAATATTCCATCCTCGCCAGGAGATTTGAAAGGCTGAAAATATTTGATTGCCCATTCAACTGCTGGTGCTGTGATAACTTCCTTGGCGGCCTCCCAATCGATCTTTTTTGGCCGCCTTGCGCCCTCAAAGAGCGGAGGTCGATTGTTATCCAGAGTCAAACTTCCAGGAAAGTGATTTTTAATCAAAAGCTCTAACGTTTCTTTTCTAGAGGTCGTGAAAGTGCCATCAGGTCGCTTCATCGACCCAATCTCGGCAATCGACTCTTTAGAAAGAATCTTGTGGATTCTAGTACTACGAGGTATATTTTAGGAGGTTGCTGCACCGTTGTAATCCCCGTGTCATCGACGTTAAAAATTTTTGATGGTTCAAAGTTTCCTTGAGCCAACGCATTCTTGTATGCTTTAAAGAAAGCACCCACTGTTTCTTTATTGAATGCAGTCGCTCTGGCCAGACTTGTACCCTCGGGTTTTCTAAGTGACAGAGATGCAGAATGTCTATTACGGAAACCTCTAAGCCAATTATCTCCTGCTTCTTTTTTCTCATCCCATTGAGCAGGATACTTTTTTTTATTTTGCATTGCATATTCATACGCCAATTTTTTAACGTTTGCCAAACATAAGCCGTAGTGCATTCTAGCAGCAGTTTTCAAATAGTTTACTAGCTCCGCTTCCTCGGCGTCATTAAAAACTTGCTTGACTTTATAATTCGGATCGTATGTAAATTCATCTTGGTCTGATGTTTTAAAATTTTTAATGTGTCTTGCTAATGCAGACTTTGCAATTCCAAATTGGGTCGCGGCAGCACGAATTGAAAGATTTGAATTTAAAACTTCTCGAACAGCGTTCTCTACATTAACTTTTAAAGGTCCTGGCCTTCTTTTCTTTTCTTTACTTTGTGGCATAATGAGCTATCTACCTCGATATTCCTCATCCAAATACCGTCTTACTGCACCGTAATAGTGTGAAGGAGTTATTTCCAAATTACCGAATTCATCTGGATTATCTTCCAAAATTTCAAGGATTAACGGTTCTATTGCATTCTGCAAAATCTCCAGATAAACCTCACCAGTTAAATTAGTATTTAAAAAAGCAGGTCCAACGATGTGGTTTCCCAGGATACCTGCCCAAACATTCTTCTTCTGAGGAAACTATGTATGTGTTTCACGAAACATGTGAGGATTTGCGTCACTCCAATACCTCACATTATGTGTATTTACATTTCCATTTAGATATAAAGTACTTTAGTCACTGAAACAAATTGATTTGACATAGTCTTGTTGGTTAATTTTAGTGTCCATATTTTCGCAAAATTCCAGTGTTCGGTCATGGTTTCGTCGTCTGACAGTTGGTGAATCATTTTTTTTTCAACATCCTGTGCACTGTACTTTGACTGACTTCACAGGTAGAAGTCCTCGAAACAGGGCGATCGGGAAAACTCTCATTAAAAATGCGTTCTGCTGCATGAATATTTTGTCTAGTTTCACCAAATATTAGGATCGCTGCTACTTTTTCACCTAAAGCACGTACCATTTCGCTTGTTTCGGCTCACACAGTTTAACAAATTATCAGTTGTACGAAAATTTTAAAATTACCAAAAGCTACTAAAACAGTTAAACGTTCTATCAACAATTAGAGACTCTTACAAAAACGTTAGATTATTTGACAACTATCCTGAGGCGGTGCTTCAATTTAGAATTTTAGGATTTATTGATTTAATTCATCATAACTTTATTTTTTTTAGAGCCACCTGTCAGAAGTGCCATAAACACATACAAGATTAGTACAATTGAATAGATTTTTCCGATACCTTTGAAAAGAGGATTCACTTGCCATAGGGTAGGGTTGCGCGATACACTAGAAAGTATCGATACTAGGTATCGATACGGATCGGAACGTAAAGTATCGATACAGTAGAATATCGAATATTAATTTATCGATACTCGAAGTATCGATACGTTAACGATCCGAGATTTTGCTAATTTTGACGTTTTTTCGGTAAAAAACACCTTTTTGGGCGGTGGAAAAAGACATTATTGCGATTTCCGGCCAAAGTTATGGTTCTAGAATAAATAGTTGAGAATAAAAGTTGTAGATCTTGGGAAAATATACAACTTTTACACCAGTGACTTTTTCACATAACCTCAAAATTAGCTCGAAAAACGCAAAAAACTGCATTTTTCGTTTTTTATTTTTGGTTTCGTTAAAAGATGTTCGATTTTGATGAAAAGGTAGCATTGATAGTCTCAAACCATGAAAAAAAATTTCAAATTAAAATATTAGAAATTTTTCGAGTTATGACGTTTTTTCGGTAGTAAACACTTTTTTTTTGGGGTGGAAAAAGACATTATTGCGATTTCCGGCCAAAGTTGAGTTCCTAGAATAAAAAGTTGATTATAAAAGTTGTATATCTTTAGAAAATCTACAACTTTTTCATTAGTGACTTTTTCACATAATTTCAAAATTAGCTCGAAAAACGCAAAAAACTGCATTTTTCGTTTTTTACTTTTGGTTTCGTTAAAAAATGTACGATTTTGATAAAAATTTAGCAGAAGGTAGCTTTGATAGTCACAAACCATGAAAAAAAATTTCAAATTAATTAATTTTTCGAGTTATAACGTTTTTTCGGTAAAAAACACTTTTTTGGGGGGGGTGGAAAAAGACATTATTGCGATTTCCGGCAAAAGTTAGAATCCTAGGAAATGAAGTTGATCATAAAAGTTGTAGATCTTGAGAAAATCTACAACTTTTACATCAGTCACCTTTCCACATAACCTCAAAATTAGCTCGAAAACGCAAAAAACTGCACATTTTTCGTTTTTTATTATTAGTTTCGTTAAAAAATGTTCGATTTTGATGAAAATTTAGTAGAAGGTAGCATTGATAGTCACAAACCATGAAAAAAATTTCAAATTATAATGTTGGAAATTTTTCGAGTTATAACGTTTTTTCGGTAAAACACTTTTTTGGGGGGTGGAAAAAGACATTATTGCGATTTCCGGCCAAAGTTGAGTTTCTAGAATAAAAAGTTGAATATAAAAGTTGTAGATCTTGAGAAAATCTACAACTTTTTCCTCAATGACTTTTCCACATAACCTCAAAATTAGCTCGAAAAATGCAAAAAACTGCGTTTTTCGTTTTTTATTTTTAGGTTCGTTAAAAAATGTTCGATTTTGATGAAAATTTGGTAAAAGGTAGTTTTCATAGTCACAAACCACAAAAAAAAATTTCAATTGAAATATTGGAAATTTTTCGAATTTTGACGTTTTTTCGGTAAAATACACTTTTTTGGGGTGGGTAAAAAAAGACATTATTGCGATTTCCGGCAAAAGTTAGAATCCTAGGAAAAAAAATTGATCATAAAAGTTGTAGATCTTGAGAAAATCTACAACTTTTACATCAGTCACTTTTCCACATAACCTCAAAATTAGCTCGAAAAACGCAAAAAACTGCACATTTTTCGTTTTTTATTATTAGTTTCGTTAAAAAATGTTCGATTTTGATGAAAATTTAGTAGAAGGTAGCTTTGATAGTCACAAACCATGAAAAAAAATTTCAAATTAAAATGTTGGAAGTTTTTCGAGTTATAACGTTTTTTCGGTAAAACACACTTTTTGGGGGGGGGGGGTGGAAAAAGACATTATTGCGATTTCCGGCCAAAGTTGAGTTTCTAGAATAAAAAGTTGAATATAAAAGTTGTAGATCTTGAGAAAATCTACAACTTTTTCATTAATGACTCTTCCACATAACCTCAAAATTAGCTCGAAAAACGCAAAAAACTGCGTTTTTCGTTTTTTTATTTTTAGGTTCGTTAAAAAATGTTCGATTTTGATGAAAATTTAGTAGAAGGTAGCTTTGATAGTCACAAACCATGAAAAAAAATTTCAAATTGAAATATTGGAAAATTTCCGAGTTATAACGTTTTTTCGGTAAAACACACTTTTTTGGGGGGTGGAAAAAGACATTATTGCGATTTCCGGCCAAAGTTGAGTTCCTAGAATAAAAATTCGATCATAAAAGTTGTAGATCTTGTGAAAATCTACAACTTTTTAATCAGTGACTTTTTTTCATCACCTCAAAATTAGCTCGAAAAACGCAAAAAACTGCATTTTTCGTTTTTTATTTTTAGGTTCGTTAAAAAATGTTCGATTTTGATGAAAATTTGGTAAAAGGTAGTTTTCATAGTCACAAACCACAAAAAAAAATTTCAATTGAAATATTGGAAATTTTTCGAATTTTGACGTTTTTTCGGTAAAATACACTTTTTTTGGGGGGTAAAAAAAGACATTATTGCGATTTCCGGCAAAAGTTAGAATCCTAGGAAATAAAGTTGATCATAAAAGTTGTAGATCTTGAGAAAATCTACAACTTTTAAATCAGTCACTTTTCCACATAACCTCAAAATTAGCTCGAAAAACGCAAAAAACAGCATTTTTCGTTTTTTATTATTAGTTTCGTTAAAAAATGTTCGATTTTGATGAAAATTTATTAGAAGGTAGCATTGATAGTCTCAAACCATGAAAAAAAATTTCAAATTAAAATATTGGAAATTTTTCGAGTTATGACGTTTTTTCGGTAAAAAACACTTTTTTTTGGGGTGGAAAAAGACATTATTGCGATTTCCGGCCAAAGTTGAGTTCCTAGAATAAAAATTCGATCATAAAAGTTGTAGATCTTGTGAAAATCTACAACTTTTTAATCAGTGACTTTTTTTCATCACCTCAAAATTAGCTCGAAAAACGCAAAAAACTGCATTTTTCGTTTTTTATTATTAGTTTCGTTAAAAAATGTTCGATTTTGATGAAAATTTAATAGAAGGTAGCTTTGATAGTCACAAACCATGAAAAAAAATTTCAAATTAAAATGTTGGAAGTTTTTCGAGTTATAACGTTTTTTCGGTAAAACACACTTTTTGGGGGGGGGGGGTGGAAAAAGACATTATTGCGATTTCCGGCCAAAGTTGAGTTTCTAGAATAAAAAGTTGAATATAAAAGTTGTAGATCTTGAGAAAATCTACAACTTTTTCATTAATGACTCTTCCACATAACCTCAAAATTAGCTCGAAAAACGCAAAAAACTGCGTTTTTCGTTTTTTTATTTTTAGGTTCGTTAAAAAATGTTCGATTTTGATGAAAATTTAGTAGAAGGTAGCTTTGATAGTCACAAACCATGAAAAAAAATTTCAAATTGAAATATTGGAAAATTTCCGAGTTATAACGTTTTTTCGGTAAAACACACTTTTTTGGGGGGTGGAAAAAGACATTATTGCGATTTCCGGCCAAAGTTGAGTTCCTAGAATAAAAATTCGATCATAAAAGTTGTAGATCTTGTGAAAATCTACAACTTTTTAATCAGTGACTTTTTTTCATCACCTCAAAATTAGCTCGAAAAACGCAAAAAACTGCATTTTTCGTTTTTTATTTTTGGTTTCGTTAAAAGATGTTCGATTTTGATGAAAAGGTAGCATTGATAGTCTCAAACCATGAAAAAAAATTTCAAATTAAAATATTGGAAATTTTTCGAGTTATGACGTTTTTTCGGTAAAAAACACTTTTTTTTGGGGTGGAAAAAGACATTATTGCGATTTCCGGCCAAAGTTGAATTCCTAGAATAAAAATTCGATCATAAAAGTTGTAGATCTTGTGAAAATCTACAACTTTTTAATCAGTGACTTTTTTTCATCACCTCAAAATTAGCTCGAAAAACGCAAAAAACTGCATTTTTCGTTTTTTATTTTTGGTTTCGTTAAAAGATGTTCGATTTTGATGAAAAGGTAGCATTGATAGTCTCAAACCATGAAAAAAAATTTCAAATTAAAATATTGGAAATTTTTCGAGTTATGACGTTTTTTCGGTAAAAAACACTTTTTTTTGGGGTGGAAAAAGACATTATTGCGATTTCCGGCCAAAGTTGAGTTCCTAGAATAAAAAGTTGAATATAAAAGTTGTATATCTTTAGAAAATCTACAACTTTTTCATTAGTGACTTTTTCACATAATTTCAAAATTAGCTCGAAAAACGCAAAAAACTGCATTTTTCGTTTTTTATTTTTGGTTTCGTTAAAAAATGTACGATTTTGATGAAAATTTAGCAGAAGGTAGCTTTGATAGTCACAAACCATGAAAAAAAATTTCAAATTAATTAATTTTTCGAGTTATAACGTTTTTTCGGTAAAAAACACTTTTTTGGGGGGGTGGAAAAAGACATTATTGCGATTTCCGTCCAAAGTTGAGCTCCTAGAATAAAAAGTTGAATATAAAAGTTGTAGATCTTGAGAAAATATACAACTTTTTCATTAGTGACTTTTTCACATAACCTCAAAATTAGCTCGAAAAACGCCAAAAAACAGCATTTTTCGTTTTTTATTATTAGTTTCGTTAAAAAATGTTCGATTTTGATGAAAATTTAGTAGAAGGTAGCTTTGATAGTCACAAACCATGAAAAAAAATTTCAAATTAAAATGTTGGAAATTTTTCGAGTTATAACGTTTTTTCGGTAAAACACACTTTTTTGGGGGGGTGGAAAAAGACATTATTGCGATTTCCGGCCAAAGTTGAGTTTCTAGAATAAAAAGTTGAATATAAAAGTTGTAGATCTTGAGAAAATCTACAACTTTTTCATTAATGACTTTTCCACATAACCTCAAAATTAGCTCGAAAAACGCAAAAAACTGCGTTTTTCGTTTTTTATTTTTAGGTTCGTTAAAAAATGTTCGATTTTGATGAAAATTTGGTAAAAGGTAGTTTTCATAGTCACAAACCACAAAAAAAAATTTCAATTGAAATATTGGAAATTTTTCGAATTTTGACGTTTTTTCGGTAAAATACACTTTTTTGGGGTGGGTAAAAAAAGACATTATTGCGATTTCCGGCAAAAGTTAGAATCCTAGGAAATAAAGTTGATCATAAAAGTTGTAGATCTTGAGAAAATCTACAACTTTTACATCAGTCACTTTTCCACATAACCTCAAAATTAGCTCGAAAAACGCAAAAAACAGCATTTTTCGTTTTTTATTATTAGTTTCGTTAAAAAATGTTCGATTTTGATGAAAATTTATTAGAAGGTAGCATTGATAGTCACAAACCATGAAAAAAATTTCAAATTAAAATGTTGGAAATTTTTCGAGTTATAACGTTTTTTCGGTAAAACACACTTTTTTGGGGGGGTGGAAAAAGACATTATTGCGATTTCCGGCCAAAGTTGAGTTTCTAGAATAAAAAGTTGAATATAAAAGTTGTAGATCCTGAGAAAATCTACAACTTTTTCCTCAATGATTTTTCCACATAACCTCAAAATTAGCTCGAAAAATGCAAAAAACTGCGTTTTTCGTTTTTTATTTTTAGGTTCGTTAAAAAATGTTCGATTTTGATGAAAATTTGGTAAAAGGTAGTTTTCATAGTCACAAACCACAAAAAAAAATTTCAATTGAAATATTGGAAATTTTTCGAATTTTGACGTTTTTTCGGTAAAATACACTTTTTTGGGGTGGGTAAAAAAAGACATTATTGCGATTTCCGGCAAAAGTTAGAATCCTAGGAAAAAAAATTGATCATAAAAGTTGTAGATCTTGAGAAAATCTACAACTTTTACATCAGTCACCTTTCCACATAACCTCAAAATTAGCTCGAAAAACGCAAAAAACTGCACATTTTTCGTTTTTTATTATTAGTTTCGTTAAAAAATGTTCGATTTTGATGAAAATTTAGTAGAAGGTAGCATTGATAGTCACAAAACATGAAAAAAATTTCAAATTAAAATGTTGGAAGTTTTTCGAGTTATAACGTTTTTTCGGTAAAACACACTTTTTGGGGGGGGGGGGGGTGTGTGGAAAAAGACATTATTGCGATTTCCGGCCAAAGTTGAGTTTCTAGAATAAAAAGTTGAATATAAAAGTTGTAGATCTTGAGAAAATCTACAACTTTTTCATTAATGACTCTTCCACATAACCTCAAAATTAGCTCGAAAAACGCAAAAAACTGCGTTTTTCGTTTTTTTATTTTTAGGTTCGTTAAAAAATGTTCGATTTTGATGAAAATTTGGTAAAAGGTAGTTTTCATAGTCACAAACCACGAAAAAAAATTTCAATTAAAATATTGGAAATTTTTCGAATTTTGACGTTTTTTCGGTAAAATACACTTTTGGGGGGGGGGGGGGTAAAAAAAGACATTATTGCGATTTCCGGCAAAAGTTTCTGCACATTTTTCGTTTTTTATTTTTAGTTTCGTTAAAAAAAGCACATCATTTCACAACGTGATTAAAAAATCACGATATCGCTCATCACTATATATAACGCCACTTACCGCTACCACTAAAAATCCCGTATCGCAACGTATCGATACACTACAATTTCATCGATACTTGGAATGCATCGAAAAGCATAGTATCGATGCAAAATATCGAGTATCGGAAGTAAAAGTATCGATACACTGGAATATCGTATAGTATCGCGTATCCCTACCATAGGGTTCCATTTAAAATTATTGGTCACAATGACCTTGTCACGTCATCTTTGACGAATGCGTCATCTATCATCACCAGTAGGGAACTTTACAACCCTTAATATTCAGTTTCCAAATTTCACTAGTTTATGTATAATCGTTCCAAAGATAAAAGAGGAGGGAGGGGACTTTTGAATAGTACTGTACTATAGAAAAATATGGTCACAGAATACTACTTATGTATAACTATTTGTTCTTTCCTATCATTCAATTCAATTTATAAAGCTGCTATAATTTGTGTAAGCATTAATGTTGATTAAAACTTTCCATAAAACCGCAAGTGATCATTATCGATATTTTCCTTAATAGCCCTGTTTATACCGGAAGTAACAGGCTCTGGTAAGTAAATTTAATGCTATAAAGTTTTAATTATTTTTAATATTCACAAATTGTAACAAAATATCACCTTTTAAGGGACACTTGTATAAGCTGTAGTTACTACTAGATCAAATTTGACCGATTGGTTGTCATAAGGTTAGTTTATGTCACGTGGTAAATTTGATCTAATGGTAAATAAGCATATTATGTGTAAGCCTTATTATGCGTTCATTTATTAACACAGTTGGTTGACTCGCACAGTGATGCTAAGCAAACTGAATTTAATGTATTTAGAGAGTTTTATCTAAAGATATGGACAAAGATTAGGATGCAAGAATTAAAAAAGGGCTGTTCTTTATCAATTGTATAAATTAGAAAAAACGCACGTGCCCGGAAAATCAAAATTTGGCTCATTTTTCATTTTCCCTATTTGACAGCTGTATAAGTATATCATTTCTGTTGCGTAAAAACAGAGTCACATATTTCCTTAATAACAGAATTATTCAAGAATTTACTGCCTTTATTGAATAATTTGGTTAATAATAGCAATAGACAAAAAATTATACGCCAAGTAAAGGTCGGTACTAAATTAAAAATATAATTTACCTTTACCAATACTATTATCTACAAAACAAATACTTTGACTTCTCTAAAAAAAAAGTAACAATGTAATTCTTTATCTTTATCAAAAAATTGCGAAATCCCAGTCAACCTGACAAATTTTATAATAAACAACTTAACACATTTTGTTATCATTATACAGGGTGACTCATGGTTATGAATACATAGAAATGGGGTCAAAGTATGAAAATGGCCAGCTATGACCTAAGTAAAATGTTATATTTAGCAAGTTGAAATTGTTCATTAATTATTTTGAAATAATGCAGTGAATGTATTGATTGTTTTCTTTTTTCTTTATTCATTTCCGTGCTTTTCTATCTATTGTTTTATTTTCACTAGGTCACTTTTCTTCCACTTCCTCGAGCTTTATTGTCCATTCTCTATGTATCTTTCCTTAAACCCATTTTTGTAGGGCTTATCCTCATATTGCTGTGATGGGAAAGTGAAGCGGATTTCAGTTTTACAGTAAAATACCTATAGGGTGTTCCATTTAAAAAACCATAACTTTTATCTGACACCCTTTTGAAATATGAAGCCTACAATTTTTATCATTAAGTTTTTTTGATGAGAACAGACCTCTGAGCTTTATCCCTCTAATCAATCACCCTGTATAGAGAATATCAATAATGAAGCTGGATATAAGGCACAAATGAAAAGAATACATAAGATAAAAAGAATAGAGCCAAAATTAAATGTTCAAAAATCTACTGGTTGATTGGCAAAAAGTCTAAACAGTTAGTATTGATGTGTCACTAAAAGTAGCAATAGCAAATAAATGCAAGCTGAAAAACAAATTTGCTCAGAGGTACATATTGTCAATGCTCCTTAAACACTATTTCCTATGGATTTTAATATTTCAATAGTCCAAAACAAAATAAAAATGGTTGCTGAAATATCTGACACACTCACAAAAACATGGAAAGTCTGCCTATACTGAATAATACTGATAGACGTGATATTTTGTGCAGCATATTAACATTATGATCAGCATTAGAAACAAAAAAATAGAACCATATTTTGGTAATTCATCGTGAAGGTTAGCAGGTATTTACGATTAGTATCTATTAAAAGCTACGGTATATATAACTGAAAGGTTACCCCACCAGTTATTTTTTAGTATTTTTAGTAGAATTATAATTCTTTTGAGGTTATGCGACCACGCCCTTGATATCAACGAAAAGTACCAGCCAGAGGTTTTAAATTTAGATACCCTATAAAAATTGTGCATTTTAATCTTTACACCAACTTTGAACCATTAAACCGGATGTTGCTTACATATATACAAACATAATATCTAGCCCAACATTATTTTTGCTGTAACTGTACTAAGTTACTTATACGAATAAAAGCAAATGCATACACGCATATAAAACCAATTAGACGACGAAAAGTTGTCCTAGTCAAGTCTAGAATAGACAAATAACGAGAGAGATAGCAATAATTGGATAGCAGAGAATTTTGGCCCTTCTGTTTAGTTGGTGATAAGCAGTGTTGTCAAGTTTATGTGCGTAAAAGTTAAAATTTCCAAATACCAGACACCATTTTTATTTTATATTACGAGCTTATCTGTAGTAATACCAAAACATAAAATAATAATTTGAAAATATTTCAAACACATAAAACAGAAACATAATTTCGAACTTAATCAATTTAATTGAAAAAAAATCACACATTTGTTCATTCCATCCATCCAATTTTGGAGTTGGGCAGACAAACAACACAACACAAAATTATTAATATATGTGATAAGAAATTAGAACTTGACTTCCTTGAGGAACTAAAAATTAAAATATATCTCTAAGGTTATCGATAAGAAGGTCTTGACAAACAGATTAACCTAGATAGATCTTCTCTTTTGAATTGTCTTCGCGATTAGAACTATATCGCAACACCGGAGAATCCTCTCCCCTCACCTCACCTTAAAAGTATTAAGTTGTAAATGTTAAAAAAGCATAAAGATTTTAAAATATTAAAACATTATTGTCAGCTCACCTGATTTTTTTAAATCTAAAGTAATGATTCTACGCTAAAAGCAATAGGAAGATTTAATCGAATATGTCTCTTTCTTATTTCTTATCAAATCCTTAAGATGTTCTCAGAAACAATAACTATAATTAGGTAACATCAATTAATAAAATACTTAAATTCATTAATGTATGAGTTCATTCATTCATTCGTTTGGGTTGTGCCAACAGCCCAGGCACTGAATCTTTGGACCATTTCCCATGTTATCTACTTCCATTCCTGAACCTTCGTATTGTAATGGTTGTATTATTTCCTCTCCAAAGTGCTTTCGTCTCACACAAGTAGAGTATGTGAGTAGGTGTTTCATCATAAAGTTCACATTTTCTGCAGATTTTTCCTCAGGATACAGTGTCCAGTGACCAGGTTGGTCTCTTTCAACAACTTACATGAGAATTCCTTGTCTTCCTTGTCATCTATGGAGATGACCTTGTGTCAACCTCCATTTGAATTGGTGTTCCCTATCTAGCCAGTTTCCGAATTTCCCTATTATGCAATCCTTTGTGAGTCCACAAAACGGTTCCGGATCTTTTAAGTGTCCTTTAGAACCTTCTTTCGCTAACTGGTTTGCCAATTCATTCATTCATTTATGAGCTTTCATGTAGAGTTATTCTGTAAATATGTAACCAAAAGTCACCTTCTCTAATTAAAATAGGCTACTTATATTATTTTTAAAATTGTTAACTTTTTATTTACAAACGATTATTATTGTTCAATCCAATTAACTTGTATTTATACATTTTTATACAATTTAAAAGTGCTCAAACCTAGTATTTCTTAAAATTCCTTTATGCACAAAATCGGTATGTACCATGTACCATGAAATATGTCATTAAGTGAAAAAATAGCTTTTTTATACATTTAATTGTTTATATTTGGTATTTTTTAAGAATTATTATAAGCACTGTAATACACTTAAACTATATTATTTCAAGCTGCATAGTTTGTTTATATGAAACATTAATTAATCAAAACTCTAACAGGATTATCAAAGCACTGTTTACACCGACTTAGTAACAAATTGTGGATATATGGAGGTAAAACTGTTATGGAACTGGGCAAATATTACTTGGGGCTCCGACATGCTGTAGAGTTGAAATGTAATTGGGATCTTTTTGAAATCAATAGATACTTAACAATTTTCAAGAATTTGAACGGGGGTTGAAACAACCTCCAAAATATGGGTTATGGGGTATCAAATTTAAGGCTTGCTACATTGTTCACTCTGTGACTGATTTTAAAATACTATACTGTTATTAATATTACATCTCTTTGGTATTTGTTTATAAGATGCTTAAGTGAATTAAAACGCATTAAATTGATTTCACGAGGCAGGAGACATGCAAAAGCGTTCGTGAAGTTCATTGAACTAAATACAATAAAATCTGAAAAACTGTCACGGATCTACTAATGTATTTGGTCTAGTAGCAATTTCGTATGAATGAGTCTCAGTTTGGGTAAAAAATAGATGTTTCGTCATAGACGAATAGCTTACTTAGGATCATTCTTCATTACAGATTCTAATGGTTTATTCGTACCTTGCTGCTTATTACGCCTATATTTAAATCGTTTCTATTTTTCGTGTGGCACTTGTGAGGAATGTCTTTTAAACTGTTGGTAATTTTATTTTCAAGGCTTTCAACACTAAAACTCGGATACTCAACTAGAATAGGTATGTTTTACGCTTAAAAGTATGTCACATGCAATGCAAATTGGTTGGGAAATCTTGTTCATTAGGTCAAGTCGAAGTCTTGTTTTTATAACTTGATGGAATCGATTCCGGGATGTATCTCCTGTGCCTGAAATTTTGATTTAATTTCCTTGAGTTTGTGCCATTCCATTCCCCATATCAACTATTTTAGATCCATTGATGGTTTCAAGGTCTGATCATGATATTTTGATAGACATCTTTAAAGTATTTCAAGTCGTTAGTTCACTACCACGTACTGCTATCAGCAATCGAACAACTAGGTATAGACTAGTAAAAAACTGTAAAGAATCCCTTAGCAGACTCTAGTATGGGTACCAGTGCATGAGGGGTTTGCATGTAATGAATTGGCGGACCAGTTAGCTAAAGAAGGTTCTAAAGGAGACTTAATAGCTTCGGAACCGCTTAGTGGAATCACAAAGAGGGGAAATCGGGAACTGTCTAGATAAGGAGCACCAGTTCAAATGGAGCTGGACACAAAGAGTTTACTGAACAAGGTAGACAAAGAACTCTCAACCGGACTGTTGAAACTGGGTAAGAGGCATTTGAAGACCTGGCCACTGGATACTGTACCCAGAGGAAACGTCTGCACAAAATGGGCAAAGTTAGTGAACTATATGATGAAACACCTACTCACATACTTTGCTTCTGTGAGAACTTACAAGGACTTTGGAGAGGAAATATTACAACTATTACAACTACTCAAAATTCCCTCAATCAAACTGGTGGCCTTTATAGAAGACACGAAGCTTATGGAATGGAAGTAGATAACATGGGAAATGGTACAAATATTCAGTTCAAGTGCATGGACTATTGAGCACAACCCAAACAAATGAATGAATGACCACGTATGCCACTGTGAGAAGGGATTCAAATAAACACAATATTGTGAATTTCTCTTTTGATAAAATTTCAGATTTTGAGTAAGCAGCTTTTCATAATGTAAAGTTGTAGATTACACATTTAAAATGACAAAAGTTGATGTCTAGTCAAGGTAGAATCGTACAATAGAGTGTTTCTGCTAAATTATTGATTTTTTCACCTTAATCAAAATTAATGTAGGTAGGTATTAAATTTGTTATTTAGTTCAAATGATATGAGTATTCTAATAAATTCACCACATAATTATAATCTGTAAACCTTTGCCTCTTCGATTAGTCCTAAAAATAAATAAAAGTAGCAGAATCGAAGTTTTAAAAATTTTATCGGCAACGTTGCATCCTAGACACCTTACCCCGCAACTAGTACTATTTCCTTCCCACCCGAATCGCTCGCGACGATCACCCCCGCACTCTTCCGCCTCTCTTTTTCACGTTGTTGCGTGTGTCTATCAACCCCCACCCTTGACAAAAAAACCTCCAATGTCCCGAATAATAATATTTTTCAGAAAATCGCCTGCACATTTTGGACTAGAACAGAAAGTGTGCGTTGGGTGCGTCAAAAAAAGTGCGCGTTTCTATGCGTGTTTCGACCGTTTCTATGCGTGGATGCATTTCGCCCGTCGTCATTTATTTCAGTTATTTCCTTGGTCCGTTCGACGACGTAATCAATTTTGACCCATTAATTACCTTTGCAAAGTAACTTGAAATTTGTCAATATTTATTATTTTCATTTGAGCAATTTTAATGCGCGGTTCAAATGACATTCCGTTATTTTTGTGATTTTTTAGCAGTTTTGGTGTGAGCTGGAATTAAAAAAAGTGAGTTTTTTTTAAATTTTTTTTTATTTTTCCACAATTATAACAGGCAGACTTTCTTCCCCAACCAGAACCAAAAAGTTTGATAACATCAACTTTATAAGTTGGGTTTGACCACATTTTTACTGTAAAGTGGAACAAAGTAGACAATGTTCACTGAATTGGAAATTTGATAATAAAAAAGTAAATACTAATTAGATATTAATTTTATAAACCACACCTAGGTTTTTTGCTAATAAATGGCATAAGGAATAATTAGTTTTTCCACGAAAATTATTTGTACAAGACATCAATCAAATTGGTACATATGTTTTTATAAACTTTCGAGCTGTAAACTTTTACAACAAAAAATTGGAAAGTTATAGTTGTATTTCGCTCAAATATTTCTCAAGCACTTTCTGTATTAGGGTTGACCGAATTTATATTAAATTTTGCGCTAAATGCTACTTTTTTATTTGTTTTGATTAAAAATTATTATCAAAACTATTCATTTCACATTCAACCTAACATCCTTTTTTGTTGAAAGTCTCATGAAGCAAGTTGTTTTTATGGTATATTTGAAAAACAATTTTAAATAAAAAAAATTTTCATTAAAATTTCAAGTGCTTTCGAACAATAGGAAAAAAAAGAACAGTTTTGAGGTATACACTGAAAAAAAATTTTTTAACAAAGCAAATTTTAAAATTGTCTTAATTGCAATCCAAAGCAAATATATGTATTATTTTCCTTTACTGAAATTAATGACACTTAGACCAGACCATATAATATACAGTACCTTATTATAATTAATCATATTGCATTTTATTTTCTCTACCCAACAATCATATTGATCCAAATCTATTTGTAATAGTTTATTGCAAACAAATTAAAATGTCGTTTATTCGCAATTTATCGCATATTTTGTCTGCAAATACCAACACTAATTTCAAATTAAAGATATTTTAAACAATTTTAGGTAAATATGCTAAAAATAGATAAATGTTTCTATTCAAATTCTACATGTTATTCTCTTTTTGTTTTAAACCGAAATTACGTTACCGATCCACTGGCAATTGTAGGGCGGGGGTGAAAGAAATCAAACAGGCCAATAGGAAACGCGTCCGCAAACGGGCCACAGGGGTGAGTTTCTAGCAATACAATCGCCAGTCGCAAATATTCTCATAGTAAACTCGATCACCCTTGCGAAGTGATGTGCGTGGTTAGAGGGTAGTTTTAGAGCTTTTTAAATACGTATGTTGTGTCAGATGTGTATTAAAAGTTCTATCACTCATTAATTCACTCTTTTTTTTATTATGCGCAGGTGTTGTGCTATTATTTTTGTTTCCAAGTGGACGATTTAGGTAAAATATGCTATTGCTTAATTTAATTTAAAAAAAAACTACTAATTAAAATTTCACCACAAACAATTTCGACACTACAACCTTCGGAATCGTAGTGTACATGATCCGAATATAATATGATTTTTGCGTGTGCGTTGTCACTGTCACTTTTGATGGTGGAAACATTTTTTATGTGAATTTCCACATAATATTCTCTTCTTTATTAATCTGAACTTTTACAATTCGTTGACGTTCGCTTGAAATCATTTCCTTCGCCAAATTATGTATAAAAAAAGCTTCTTTCAAGAACCCCAACTTATAAAACCCAGTCATAAATTTTGAAAAGTTTAAGAAACATTATATTATATGAAATGCTTTGCCAACCCCCAGTAGAATATGCACACCCTCCCATAGTTGAAAATCTATTTTAAGAAATCTAAAAAAAACTATGAAAAGTTTCGCGAATTAAGATTTTGAAAATTACTATGAGATATTATTTTGAAATTCAGATATGTTGTGTAGAATCTCCTGATCAAAATTCAACATCTGTGATTTTCTATCATTAATTGTTTAAATGTTACAATTTGTTGAAAAATAACTAGTTCGGTTTTGTTCAATTCAAGTAGAATTTCATGTTTTTACTTCTTAAATGTCTTAAAAAATTAAACGTATGTAGAAAAAATATATATACCTTTATTATTTATAGGCAAAATAACATTTTCATTAAAAAGTCAATATACATTTTAACATAATTGAAATAATATCATTTTTGTTACCTTTTCAGCTTGTATTTTTCAATAATATAGGGCTTAAGTTGTAACCCCATATTCAAGATACTACGCAATACTGGGTGTCCCAGAAGTTTTTGACCCATTTTAACTGCAAAAATCTCGGAACTCAGAAACGATAGGGAGGTGCGGTTTTCGTTGAACAATTTCTTTTTATAAAAAGTTTTTTTCAGTATAAATGTTAAATTAGTGAAATCTTATATAGGGTGTTTTAAAAAAATGGTACTTTTAAAATGCAAATATCGTCTATTTCTTTAATGAAACACCCTATATATTTTTATTCTATCTGAAAGCTCTTTCCCGTTCCGAAAATGTATAATTTGTTGAAGTTTAGATGAAAAATGAGTAAATTATTTGGTTTTTAATGATTAGGTATTGTTTATTAGATAAAGGTTTTAAATAAAAAACAATTACAAAATTTGCCTGCTAACTAATACCAAAGATTAGAAAAAATTTATTATAAATTATCTAATTTAATAAATATATTTAAGATGTTCCAAGTGTTGTCCATTTTGATCCATACATTTTTGCAACCTGAACAAAAAGTGATCAAAATAATTGCGTAACATTTCCGGGGTAATTTCTGGAAATGTTCGGACAATGTTGCCTCGAAATTATTCCAGAGTCTCTGGAATAGGATGATCACATCTACCTTCGATAAAAAAGTCTGGAATAAGTCAAAGCATACGCCTCTACATAACAGCCTATCATTAGAAATCAAATAACTAAACTTCAACAAACTTACATTTTCAGAAAGGGGAATAGTTCAGCTTTCAGATAGAATAAAAATATATAGGGTATTTCATTAAAAAAATTGACGATATTTGCATTTAAAAATACCATTTTTTTTAAACACCCTATATAAGATTTCACTAATTAAACATTTATACTGAAAAAACTTTATATAAAAAGAAACGAAAACCGCACCTCCCTATAGTTTCTGAGATTTTTGCAGTTGAAATGGGTCAGAAACTTCTGGGACACCCAGTATTATGATTATAGTAATATACAGGGTGTGTAAAAAAATATCGCAAAAATATTCTTAATAATTTCCCTTTTTAAATTCGTTTGCCAATCTGTAATGTGGGGTCCAAACAAAACTAACAAAGCAAAAACATAACAACAACTCTATGTTTTTTAACAATTTAGCAACAAACAGTATTTATATACAGTTCCATAGCTATTAAGTATATTATTACGCAAAACATCTACTCGACACCGAGGATTCATTAACACCTAACACAGAACTAGAAGTACTACATATTTGTGATAAGAAACAAGAACTAGATTTTCTTGAAGAATTAGAAAATAGGCGACACTTAAGAGACCCACAATATGAAGTTGTCAATGAACAGATAAATCTAGGTAAATAATTGTCTTCTTAAGTAACAATTGTAAAGATCAGCAGATATAGTTTTCCTTGGTTTCCTATATCATTGCACAGTTATACTGATCTTAAATGGGAAACATATATCCAGGATATCCCCATAGGGCTAATAATACCAAAGCTTTAATATTTGTGAAATCATATCTACTTTTTTCTATTTCTATACTTCTATTTATTCTGACGATGATATGTCAATATCGAAATAATTATCAATATCTTTTCATAATGTTTTCATTAAATAGTGGAGTTAGTTTCAGTTATAACATTAATATGAGTAGATTCCACAAAGTAAGGGTCCGAACAGTAAATTCAATTTTATATCTACTTTATATGTTTTGTTTGTGTGTACAGCAACTTGTCGTCTTTCCGTCACGTGTCGGTAAACATCAAAGGGTTTTCGTTATCTCTCTTCTCTTTTCGGCAACATAGTTGGTGCGTTGTGTAAAGTCTGTTCATACTTTTAGTGAAGTGACTAAAACGGAGTGTTCAAGGATAGCCAGAAAAAGACAATGAAGAACTACTAAATATCAGTAGGAATCATCTAAGAATGATTACAAGTTATCTAATGGGTCATGCACCTGTAAAATACCACCTGCATTAAATGGGGCTGTATAAAGTGGATCTCAGCTTCAGACTTGGTGGCATGGAGTTCGAGACCGTAACCCATATCTTACCTAATTATGAGGCACTGGAGTAGGGATGCGCGATACTATCCGATATTCCAGTGTATCGATACCTTTACTCCCGATACTCGATATTTTGTATCGATACTATGCTTTTCGATGCATTCCAAGTATCGATAGTGTATCGATACCTTGCGATACGGGGTTTTTTGGTGGTAACGGCAAGAGGCGTTATCTATAGTGATGAGGGATATCGTGATTTTTTAATCACGTTGTGAAATGATGTCGTGCTTTTTTTAACCTAACTAAAAATAAAAAACGAAAAATGTGCAGTTTTTTCCGTTTTTCGAGCTAATTTTGAGGTTATGTGAAAAATTCAATAATGAAAAAGTTGTAGATTTTCACAAGATCTACAACTTTTATAATCAACTTTTTATTCTAGGATCTCAACTTTGGCCGGAAATCGCAATAATGTCTTTTTCCACCCCCCAAAAAAGTGTGATTTAGCGATTATTTCCTTCCTATTCATTTTGACCAATCGCTATCAAGAATTGGTATGTCAAATATAAATTTGTGGAAAAATTACTTAACAACTGTCAACTTAGCTGTCAGCAGTTTTCCGGAAAAAAAAATCGAAAAAATTTCATGCAAGTTTGACAATTAATAAAAATGTATTAAAATAAAATGTTTATTTCACTCAGGAAATAATCTTACCAAATATCCCTCGTGCATCTAATTTTTCCTGTGGAAAAATTGGAACACTCGTTTCTAAGTAATCTGTTTTAACAAATAGCATTCGCGAAAGTGGAAAAATCCTCGTCTTCGACTCGGGTTTTTAAAACCACTCTCGCTCATGCTATTTGTTAAAACAAATTACTTAGAAACTCGATTTTCCGAATTTTTCCGGAAAAATTAAATGCACTAGGGATATTACCCCCGAAAAAACGTTATAACTCGGAAATTTTCCAATATTTCAATTTGAAATTTTTTTTCATGGTTTGTGACTATCAAAGCTACCTTCTACTAAATTTTCATCAAAATCGAACATTTTTTAAGGAAACTAATAATAAAAAACGAAAAATGCAGTTTTTTGCGTTTTTCGAGCTAAGTTTGAGGTTATGAAAAAAAGTCACTGATTAAAAAGTTGTAGATTTTCACAAGATCTACAACTTTTATAATCAAATTTTTATTCTAGGAACTCAACTTTGGCCGGAAATCGCAATAATGTCTTTTTCCACCCCCCAAAAAAGTGTGTTTTACCGAAAAAACGTTATAACTCGGAAATTTTCCAATATTTCAATCTGAAATTTTTTTTCATGGTTTGTGACTATCAAAGCTACCTTCTACTAAATTTTCATCAAAATCCAACATTTTTTAAGGAAACTAATAATAAAAAACGAAAAATGCAGTTTTTTGCGTTTTTCGAGCTAATTTTGAGGTTATGAAAAAAAGTTGTAGATTTTCACAAGATCTACAACTTTTATAATCAAATTTTTATTCTAGGAACTCAACTTTGGCCGGAAATCGCAATAATGTCTTTTTCCACCCCCCAAAAAAGAATGTTTTACCGAAAAAACGTTATAACTCGGAAATTTTCCAATATTTCAATTTGAAATTTTTTTTCATGGTTTGTGACTATCTAAGCTACCTTCTACTGAATTTTCATCAAAATCGAACATTTTTTAACGAAACCAAAAATAAAAAACGAAAAATGCAGTTTTTTGCGTTTTTCGAGCTAATTTTGAGGTTATGAAAAGAAGTAACTGATTAAAAAGTTGTAGATTTTCACAAGATCTACAACTTTTATAATCAAATTTTTATTCTAGGAACTCAACTTTGGCCGGAAATCGCAATAATGTCTTTTTCCACCCCCCCAAAAAAAAAGTGTTTTTACCGAAAAAACGCCATAACTCTAAAAATTTCCAATATTTTAATTTGAAATTTTTTTTCATGGTTTGTGACTATCAAAGCTACCTTCTACTAAATTTTCATCAAAATCGAACATTTTTTAACGAAACCAAAAATAAAAAACGAAAAATGCAGTTTTTTGCGTTTTTCGAGCTAATTTTGAGGTTATGAAAAAAAGTCACTGATTAAAAAGTTGTAGATTTTCACAAGATCTACAACTTTTATAATCAAATTTTTATTCTAGGAACTCAACTTTGGCCGGAAATCGCAATAATGTCTTTTTCCACCCCCCAAAAAAGTGTGTTTTACCGAAAAAACGTTATAACTCGGAAATTTTCCAATATTTCAATTTGAAATTTTTTTTCATGGTTTGTGACTATCAAAGCTACCTTCTACTAAATTTTCATCAAAATCGAACATTTTTTAAGGAAACTAATAATAAAAAACGAAAAATGCAGTTTTTTGCGTTTTTCGAGCTAAGTTTGAGGTTATGAAAAAAAGTCACTGATTAAAAAGTTGTAGATTTTCACAAGATCTACAACTTTTATAATCAAATTTTTATTCTAGGAACTCAACTTTGGCCGGAAATCGCAATAATGTCTTTTTCCACCCCCCAAAAAAGTGTGTTTTACCGAAAAAACGTTATAACTCGGAAATTTTCCAACATTTCAATTTGAAATTTTTTTTCATGGTTTGTGACTATCAAAGCTACCTTCTACTAAATTTTCATCAAAATCCAAAATTTTTTAAGGAAACTAATAATAAAAAACGAAAAATGCAGTTTTTTGCGTTTTTCGAGCTAATTTTGAGGTTATGAAAAAAAGTCACTGATTAAAAAGTTGTAGATTTTCACAAGATCTACAACTTTTATAATCAACTTTTTATTCTAGGAACTCAACTTTGGCCGGAAATCGCAATAATGTCTTTTTCCACCCCCCAAAAAAGAATGTTTTACCGAAAAAACGTTATAACTCGGAAATTTTCCAATATTTCAATTTGAAATGTTTTTTCATGGTTTGTGACTATCAAAGCTACCTTCTACTAAATTTTCATCAAAATCGAACATTTTTTAAGGAAACTAATAATAAAAAACGAAAAATGCAGTTTTTTGCGTTTTTCGAGCTAATTTTGAGGTTATGAAAAAAAGTCACTGATTAAAAAGTTGTAGATTTTCACAAGATCTACAACTTTTATAATCAACTTTTTATTCTAGGAACTCAACTTTGGCCGGAAATCGCAATAATGTCTTTTTCCACCCCCCAAAAAAGTGTGTTTTACCGAAAAAACGTTATAACTCGGAAATTTTCCAATATTTCAATTTTAAATTTTTTTTTATGGTTTGTGACTATCAAAGCTACCTTCTACTTCATTTTTAATTTCTCAATACAATTTTTTTTTCTCAATAAAAAATGATCAACATAAAGTCAACTATTTTAAATAATAGACAGAACAAAAGTAATATTTTCAAGATGTTTGTTCATACAGTGAACGGCTAAATTATGGAATATTATTATTATTTCGAGAACCGTCGAGTTTTAAGGGAAATCCCGAAACAGGTCGATTTTTGTTGTAAAATACCCATATTATAACGTACAAGGAGTAGGGATGACGTCACCGGTGTAGGTGTAGTGACGTAATCGTTAATTTTTTTTAAATAGAAATCGGTATAATGTGACACCTCATTTGAACGAGTATTTAATTCTTTATTTAACGACATTACATTTTTAACTAAAATATTTTTTAAGGTTACGAAAACATTTTTTTTAAATTTAAATTCAACCAAATTACAATTAATGCTTGAATCCATGACTTTCTGAAGTAAATACTTAAAAAGCAAAAATAAGTAAAATAATAATGGACACAAAAAGTTCTCTCATAAACACTGAAACTTTTTGTCAAATGTTAATTCAAGCAAGTGATAGTGGCATAGTTACTGTAATATTTATTGTCGTAAATGTTTTGATTTTGTGAATTGTCATCAGTTGTCAATTGTAATTTTTACTTTTGAATAGTAAATTATGGCTCACCTAAATGAATCACAACGCATAGAAATATTAATTCTTACCGGATGCGGAGATAAAAAGTAAAATTTGGAGAAACTGGGCACGTTAAACATATTCCAAACGCTGGGCGACCTAAAATTGAAGACAATGTGAAACTTGATATTTTATTAAATGTACATGACAATCCTCACAGTAGTATCCCCCTGAAACTGGCACCCTTTTTGACTGAACCCTCAACTTTTTTTGGAGTTCTGGGATTTGTACGAAGAGTTCTAGATTTCCCGCAGGGGTGCAGAAAGAGTTCTGCTATTTTTTCGCCTTTTTTTTTAAACAAATTTTGGGGTGCCAATTTCATACCGCACCCCTTTTATGGAAATGAGGAGTTCTGATCACGGGATTTACAAAGGAACAAACAGTTCTAGAGTTCTAGATGGTTTTCAGAAAGAGTTCTAACATAATTGTTGAGTTATAAGCATTTGAAAAAAGTACGATCGAAAATCACATCCTCCGATTTTGAAGCAGATGATCCCACAGCGCTTATGATATTTTCCATTTTTACAACGTTTCCAGCCCTAGAAGTCCAAAAAATCACTTCTTTTCCTGTTTATCACATAAGACTAACGTTAAAACCCAGTAATTCTTATTTAAATTGCAAAAAAATGGCTGTTACTGATCAGCACCCCCACGGAACTCATTATATACTGCACTCATACAATATTTCCAACCCTAGAACTCTAGGGTGCTGTCAAAAAAAATACTCTTTAAGAGAGCTAACCGACGTGAAAATGCAGCAAACCTCATTTTTATTTCATTTAAATGTCCTCGATCATTAGCACCCCACAGAACTGATATTTTCCATTTGTACAACGTTTCCAGCCCCAGGCTCTTAAAGAGTTTAAGGAGTAGTTTTTTTGACAGCACCCTAGAGTTCTAGGGTTGGAAATATTGTATGAGTATATTGTATAACAGGAGAACGTTATTTAACTTTTTTGAGAAATCAACTTATACCTGTCCTTGCTAACATGTTTCCAAATGCCAATAATCCAAATTTACCTAGTGAAAATATCTGGTTTCAACAAGATGGAGCACCTCCGCATTACGCACGTTAAGTACGTCAATTTTTAAATAATTGCTTTCCCGGGAGGTGGATCTGAAGACGAGGTTTTATAGAGTGGCCAGCAAGGTCGCCAGATCTAACACCTCTAGACTTTTTCCTGTGGGGTTACATAAAATCGAAAGTTTATGTCAATAGACCCCAAAACTTACAGGACTTGAAAGATAGAATTAGGCATGAAATTAGTCTAATTACTCCAGAAGTTATCCGCAAAGTTGAGTTCCTAGAATAAAAAGTTGATTATAAAAGTTGTAGATCTTGTGAAAATCTACAACTTTTTAATCAGTGACTTTTTTTCATAACCTCAAAATTAGCTCGAAAAACGCAAAAAACTGCATTTTTCGTTTTTTATTATTAGTTTCCTTAAAAAATGTTCGATTTTGATGAAAATTTAGTAGAAGGTACCTTTGATAGTCACAAATCATGAAAAAAAATTTCAAATTAAAATATTGGAAATTTTTCGAGTTATGACGTTTTTTCGATAAAAAAACACTTTATGGGGGGTGGAAAAAGACATTATTGCGATTTCCGGCCAAAGTTGAGTTCCTAGAATAAAAATTTGATTATAAAAGTTGTAGATCTTGTGAAAATCTACAACTTTTTAATCAGTTACTTTTTTTCATAACCTCAAAATTAGCTCGAAAAACGCAAAAAACTGCATTTTTCGTTTTTTATTATTAGTTTCCTTAAAAAATGTTCGATTTTGATGAAAATTTAGTAGAAGGTACCTTTGATAGTCACAAATCATGAAAAAAAATTTCAAATTAAAATATTGGAAATTTTTCGAGTTATGACGTTTTTTCGATAAAAAAACACTTTTTTGGGGGGTGGAAAAAGACATTATTGCGATTTCCGGCCAAAGTTGAGTTCCTAGAATAAAAATTTGATTATAAAAGTTGTAGATCTTGTGAAAATCTACAACTTTTTAATCAGTTACTTTTTTTCATAACCTCAAAATTAGCTCGAAAAACGCAAAAAACTGCATTTTTCGTTTTTTATTTTTGGTTTCGTTAAAAAATGTTCGATTTTGATGAAAATTTAGTAGAAGGTAGCTTTGATAGTCACAAACCATGAAAAAAAATTTCAAATTAAAATATTGGAAATTTTTCGAGTTATGGCGTTTTTTCGGTAAAAACACTTTTTTTTGGGGGGGTGGAAAAAGACATTATTGCGATTTCCGGCCAAAGTTGAGTTCCTAGAATAAAAAGTTAATTATAAAAGTTGTAGATCTTGAGAAAATCTACAACTTTTTAATCAGTGACTTTTTTTCATAACCTCAAAATTAGCTCGAAAAACGCAAAAAACTGCATTTTTCGTTTTTTATTATTAGTTTCCTTAAAAAATGTTCGATTTTGATGAAAATTTAGTAGAAGGTAGCTTTGATAGTCACAAACCATGAAAAAAAATTTCAAATTGAAATATTGGAAAATTTCCGAGTTATAACGTTTTTTCGGTAAAACATTCTTTTTTGGGGGGTGGAAAAGACATTATTGCGATTTCCGGCCAAAGTTGAGTTTCTAGAATAAAAATTTGATTATAAAAGTTGTAGATCTTGTGAAAATCTACAACTTTTTAATCAGTGACTTTTTTTCATAACCTCAAAATTAGCTCGAAAAACGCAAAAAACTGCATTTTTCGTTTTTTATTATTAGTTTCCTTAAAAAATGTTGGATTTTGATGAAAATTTAGTAGAAGGTAGCTTTGATAGTCACAAACCATAAAAAAAAATTTCAAATTGAAATATTGGAAAATTTCCGAGTTATAACGTTTTTTCGGTAAAACACACTTTTTTGGGGGGTGGAAAAAGACATTATTGCGATTTCCGGCCAAAGTTGAGTTCCTAGAATAAAAATTTGATTATAAAAGTTGTAGATCTTGTGAAAATCTACAACTTTTTAATCAGTGACTTTTTTTCATAACCTCAAAATTAGCTCAAAAAACGCAAAAAGCTGCATTTTTCGTTTTTTATTTTTGGTTTCGTTAAAAAATGTTTGATTTTGATGAAAATTTAGTAGAAGGTAGCTTTGATAGTCACAAACCATGAAATAAAATTTCAAATTGAAATATTGGAAAATTTCCGAGTTATAACGTTTTTTCGGTAAAACACACTTTTTTGGGGGGTGGAAAAAGACATTATTGCGATTTCCGGCCAAAGTTGAGTTCCTAGAATAAAAATTTGATTATAAAAGTTGTAGATCTTGTGAAAATCTACAACTTTTTAATTAGTGACTTTTTTTCATAACCTCAAAATTAGCTCGAAAAACGCAAAAAACTGCATTTTTCGTTTTTTATTATTAGTTTCCTTAAAAAATGTTCGATTTTGATGAAAATTTAGTAGAAGGTAGCTTTGATAGTCACAAACCATGAAAAAAAATTTCAAATTGAAATATTGGAAAATTTCCGAGTTATAACGTTTTTTCGGTAAAACACACTTTTTTGGGGGGTGGAAAAAGACATTATTGCGATTTCCGGCCAAAGTTGAGTTCCTAGAATAAAAAGTTGATTATAAAAGTTGTAGATCTTGAGAAAATCTACAACTTTTTCATTAATGACTTTTCCACATAACCTCAAAATTAGCTCGAAAAACGCAAAAAACTGCGTTTTTCGTTTTTTATTATTAGTTTCCTTAAAAAATGTTCGATTTTGATGAAAATTTAGTAGAAGGTAGCTTTGATAGTCACAAACCATGAAAAAAAATTTCAAATTGAAATATTGGAAAATTTCCGAGTTATAACGTTTTTTCGGTAAAACACATTTTTTTGGGGGGTGGAAAAAGACATTATTGCGATTTCCGGCCAAAGTTGAGTTCCTAGAATAAAAATTTGATTATAAAAGTTGTAGATCTTGTGAAAATCTACAACTTTTTAATCAGTGACTTTTTTTCATAACCTCAAAATTAGCTCGAAAAACGCAAAAAACTGCATTTTTCGTTTTTTATTATTAGTTTCCTTAAAAAATGTTCGATTTTGATGAAAATTTAGTAGAAGGTAGCTTTGATAGTCACAAACCATGAAAAAAAATTTCAAATTGAAATATTGGAAAATTTCCGAGTTATAACGTTTTTTCGGTAAAACACACTTTTTTGGGGGGTGGAAAAAGACATTATTGCGATTTCCGGCCAAAGTTGAGTTCCTAGAATAAAAATTTGATTATAAAAGTTGTAGATCTTGTGAAAATCTACAACTTTTTAATTAGTGACTTTTTTTCATAACCTCAAAATTAGCTCGAAAAACGCAAAAAACTGCATTTTTCGTTTTTTATTATTAGTTTCCTTAAAAAATGTTCGATTTTGATGAAAATTTAGTAGAAGGTAGCTTTGATAGTCACAAACCATGAAAAAAAATTTCAAATTGAAATATTGGAAAATTTCCGAGTTATAACGTTTTTTCGGTAAAACACACTTTTTTGGGGGGTGGAAAAAGACATTATTGCGATTTCCGGCCAAAGTTGAGTTCCTAGAATAAAAAGTTGATTATAAAAGTTGTAGATCTTGTGAAAATCTACAACTTTTTTATTATTGACTTTTTCACATAACCTCAAAATTAGCTCGAAAAACGGAAAAAACTGCACATTTTTCGTTTTTTATTTTTAGTTAGGTTAAAAAAAGCACGACATCATTTCACAAAGTGATTAAAAAATCACGATATCGCTCATCACTATAGATAACGCCACTTGCCGCTACCACCAAAAAACCCCGTATCGCAAGGTATCGATACACTACAAATTTATCGATACTTGGAATGCATCGAAAAGCATAGTATCGATACAAAATATCGAGTATCGGGAGTAAAGGTATCGATACACTGGAATATCGGATAGTATCGCGCATCCCTACTCCAGTGCCTCATAATTAGGTAAGATATGGGTTACGGTCTCGAACTCCATGCCACCAAGTCTGAAGCTGAGATCCACTTTATACAGCCCCATTTAATGCAGGTGGTATTTTACAGGTGCATGACTCATTAGATAACTTGTAATCATTCTTAGCTGATTCCTACTGATATTTAGTAGTTCTTCGGCCCGTTTGACACATGTATCGCAGTTTTTTCATCCAATAGGATTGCGACATCTCAATATTCGGTCAATATCCAATATGGCTATGACTACCAATCTGACAGATCTTAAATTAATTTTTGTCAGTTCTCTGCACTTTACTTGTAAGTTATTGAAATTTGTGCATATCCGATGATAGAATTGAAGTATGGAAAAGGTGTATGCAAGTCGCATTTAATGGCTATTAAGACACTCGTATTAAATTTCATACTCGTTTCTTAATGGTCATCATTAAAGGCTGCTTGCATAATATACTATTATGGCCTGGTTTTCGTAGTTTGAAATTATAATTAGGTCATTTTACTTGTTTCTAAATAAAAGGGTGGATTTTTTTAATTCAAATTAACGTGCTCGGCAACTATGGCCACTTGCACGGGGCGATTATGGAAAATAATTACAGATAATTAAAATATTAACATAGTGATGTGGAAAGGATAAAAAAAATACATTAAGGTTTATGAAACACTGATATTTTCTTTAAGAATTTCAGTGTTGTCTCAATTTGGTTTGGGTCCCCTAGGATGTCATGCAGCTGGGATTTGATATTAAGTTGTCGCCTTCTTGGATTGAATCGGCGACCTTCAACAAGGATCTGTTTCACAGTAGGTGGGCACTGGCAGCTTTTACAGGAAGGTCTGTTGCTTGAGGTCATTAAGTAGCTTTATGTTAGTTTGGTGTGACCTATTCGAAGTCTTCGTAACATTGATAATTTTTTGTCTAGGGAGTCCAGTTGAGCCAGTAAACAGTGGTGTGTTGAGAAATGGCTGGATAGATAGTAGGAAACTATTAGTAGAACTCCGATGAGTTTGCCAAATACATCTAACAATTTTTTCCTTCTAATCATCATACAGCTGCAATAATTATGAATTAAATAAATTTTTAGAAAACTAAGTATTGGAGGAAAGTCTCAGAGAACAGTAGTTCAAAAACAAGTGTTTATAATAATACCCAACAATTATATTTTAACAAATCTCAAAGGACACCAAAAAAAATTGGTCCAATTTGGAACCAAATCACTTTTGAACTGCTTTCAATGAAATGTATGCCTAAGCTGTAACTTATAGGAGAGCAGAGATGCAGGGTGCATCAGAAAATTGAAATACTTGTTTTAAAATCCCTGATAGAATGAAATTATCCACTATGACTAACGAGAAAAAAGAGGAGTTAATAACTTTTCCAGGTCCTCGATTTCGAGTACTAGGCCTCTAAAGTCGGAATTTGACATTAGTTTTTTTTATACTGTATCTGTATAAAATTATTAGTATGCTTAGAAGGCTGACTTGCGGATACGAAGTAGACAAAAAGGTAACCTTATATTCCTTTAAAAAAATCTACAAGGACTATCTCCATTCTCGAGTTATACAGGGAAAACCAAAAACGCTACTGTTGGTTTTTTAAGCATATACTTTTTAAATAAAAAAATATCAATAAATGGAAAAGGAAAGTTACATTCGTTTTACGAAATGAAAAGAACTCTACAAAAGACCTACGACAGGAAAAATTATTCGAAGATTTATTAATACGTGGCTATACTAAATTTGTAAACTTTCCATTCCACTTTTTGATCTTTTTTATTTAAAAATTCTATGCTTAATTAAAAAAACCAAAATAAGCTTTTTTAGCTTTTCCTGTATAACTCTAGAATGGAAAGAGTTCCTGTTGATTTTTGTTAACAAATATAATGTTCTCTATAGTAGTTACCTTTTTGTCCATTTAATCATGTACCTATTTACTTTGTAGTACATTGTTTATAACTGCACTTTCTTTGTCATTAGATTTCCATTGTATATTTTTTGTTTAGACGTTGCCTTTGGCTTTTTTATTTATTTTTATTATATTTGTTGCTCTACAAGTATTGGTAATTGTATTTATTAAGGACAGAGTAAGCCTCAGCGTCTCGCCTAATATTCAGTAAGACCCCAAATTTATACAAGGATTGTTCGTATTTACATTTTTTATCGAATGCCATTATTAATTAAAATTTCTTTTGAAGTTTTTCGTAGCAAAATTTGCTGCAATAATGAGTGCCATTCTGGAGCTAAAAATTGAGTTTTCGGGCAGTTCCTTCTGTTTATGTTAGTTTTAAAACAAAGAAGTGAGTTACTTCCTAAAAGAAAAGCATGGATTTTAGATCTAAATCGGCAGACCAGTGACTAAATTCATAAAAGTGTGTTCTTTGCATTTTAAGTTTTAAGTAAGAAGATTATTTTAATAGAAGTTAGTTTTTGGCTTAGATATAATATTATGTCCTAAAAAGTGGATACTTGAATTTAAAATAATGAATTTTTTTCAACTTTATAAAAAACTCTTGCAACAAACAACTTTCAATTATGAATCGCACCAAAAGTTTTTAATAAATATAATCACAAACAATCCTGAAATGTCCTTAATAAATACAATAACTAATACTTATATAGAAACCAATATAAAACTAGTTCCATTTTCTGCCGCCAGATACAGTAGCGCTTATATTGAGTCCCTAATTAAAGAATATTTCACAATATTTCGTTGACTCGGCATCTGGCCTTAAGGATTTAGTAATAAAAGTTTATAAATCCCTCATTGTACAGTAAACAGTAACAGATCCGTAGTCGGTAAAATTTAGATACTAAAACATAAATTAAATTTATTTTGTAAAAAAAATTTTTTAAACAAATTCAACTTAGCACATACAATCTAAGCATACTAAACATTTCGTATAGATGAAATTGACCTAATTAATAATAAAAACGAATATAAAATTCTAACTTTGGGGGCCTATTACTCGGAATTTATAATATGAAGAACTGAAAATATTTTGGCCTAACCTAAACACTCTCATTGGTCATGGTAAAAATATATATATATAAAATTATAATGCCTTTTATTGTTTTATGCACATTATTACTTCTAACTACATCAGCTAATAACTAAAAAACGAAAAAGTAAATTAACACGAAATATTCACTGAACGTCTTATTAGTGTTTCCTAAAAAGATTTGTGTCTGTATTTAATTCGAAAATATAGTTCGATATCAGACTAAAACGGGGAAAATTAGAGAATGACTATAGTTGAATTAAAAGTTATACCAATATACATACACATATACCATGCTTAGTTCGACTGTTGAGACTTCTACATGGGCAAAATATTTAAAAAATCTCAAAAAGGATTTAAAAAGAATGTTAGTGATTATTTTTCTCATCATGAAATTGACCAATCAGACACCACCATTTTTTGAACGAAATCTGTTTAAATAAATGATTAGATCCCAAGACTTGTTTAACCGCGGATGAATTTTTATCCTCCGTATTAATTTAGGATTTATTGTTCATTGAAAAAATGTTACAAATTGTCAATAAAATTATTTGTAGTTGTTCAGAAAGTAATCTAGCCGTATACCCCTCGACCTATAAATTTAAATCGATTAAACTGTCGAAATATTTTTGCATGATTTTGCTTTTTGCCAAATAGTTTCATGCGCAATAAATTGATAAATAATTGATAAAATTCATAGAGTCCGGTAATGGCCGATATTCAGCTATTAGTTGAAAATTTTAGCTCCAGATCAAACTAAGTATTTTTGTTGTAAAAACTCAAAGATATTTTAATTAAAGTGTATAGTTACTTTCAAGTTAGTCTAAACTACGATTCAAAGAAGTTTATTTCTTGTAAGTCGAACCATGTAATATTTTAACTTGAACCAAAACAAAGTGAAATATTTGGATTATCCACAAAAACTAGCCATTTATTTTGTGGTTTGTCAAGCAATTAAGGTTCCACTTATCATTATTTCAAATGGGTGCAGGTCCGAATTCAGATTCACCAAACATCTGAATTAATGGAAGCCCCTACTGAAAACCATACCAATTCACAAACTACCATGCAGAACCAAACCAGAAACTACTCATCTGTCGTAAGCCAACCAGCTACGCCGAAATTTCCGTCAAAATCTCAAGCAATCGCATTTAGCTCCATCGATGGCATTAAAATTCATGAATATATATTAGCCACAGGGCCAAAAAATATTTTCTTATGTTCTCGATTCTCACACAACAGAATATGTATGTATTTAAGCAGTGCAAATATAGTCGATGAATGTCTTCGTCAGCATGGAGCAATTATTATTAATAATAGAGTCATCAGTGCAAGATGCCTTATTACTTCTTCGGAGCGTCTAGTCCTGTCCAACGTTTACCCTTCAATACCAAATTCAATTCTGGAAAAGAGTTTAACCGATAACAACTACATTATTGTCCCCTATATCCTTTTTAAGAGTTAATATTCCAAATCCCGGATATTCCCAAGTTTTGAGTTTTCGCAGACAAATCTACATATCTGCATCTGACAACCTTGTTATCCCTGAATCTATGCGTATTACCTATGAAAATACCCAATACCGGATATATACATATCCAGAGATATTTTCTGCTACAAATGTAACCAGCCTGGACATATAACAAACAACTGTACAGTAGAAATTAGGCAGTGTCAAACACAAGGTATACAAGATACATCTCAACCTCCAATAATTTCAGATGAAAACGATTTTCCCGATATCCCCCGTCAAAATCGAAATATCGATATAGAAGATTCAGATGTAGAAGTAACTGGTCAAAGAAAAGCGGATGAGATTATCTCACCTCCGTTAGAAAACCAAACAATTTTAACTGCTTTTATGGAAAAAACCCAGGCATCTAAAAGACAAAAACCCAAACAGGACGACACCAAAACTTCAAAGATTACTGAAGTAAGTCCAGATTCTACAAAAAGATTTACTAAAGAACTCTACTGGTACAATTGCAACCGAAGGTGTAAATAAGGTGATGTCAGAGCCAGAGCTATGATAGGAACTGAAATTGGATTTGCAGAACTCTTGAAACAAAACAACATCCACTGTCCTGTGATACCAATACAATACAATACACCAAGAGGCCCTATGTGAAAAATGCTTACGTCAAATGAATGTAATACACTTCTAAAGTAAACGGGGTTGGTATCTGTTAAGATAGAACCAACCATTCTGGTTTGCGATTAGAAGGAATAACATCACTTGTGGACCGGTTTCGGCGTATTGCGCCTCATCAGCACAAGGTAGATGCTATTCGTCCAGAAGCTCTGAGAGCATAATCCTGGACTAGAGACTACGTTGATACCACACCAATACATTAGCCTTAGTAAAGGAAATGCTAAGAGTGCGACATCAGCGACATCTCTACATCTAATCACAAACCAAAGTTCTATATCGACAAAAAAACCATCTCGCTTTTGCGAGTTCTGGGTCAATATATAGAGTTGATATATAGAGTCAATATATAGAGTTGATGAACCCTACTGGCTAGCTCATAAGTAGTTTCATTGCCTTCGATGCGGCAGTTTCCCGGAAACCGCACCAAAGTTATTCTGTTGTGTTCTGAGAGGACACTGAGCTCTTCTCGGCATTATCATACAAAAGTGGTTGTTAAAATAACTAGTATTATTCTATTTGAGCTTAAATAGATGCTACATATGCCGAAAACTGTTTGCAACGATTCTTCTCTCTTTGCAAGGAGATTCTTATTTTCCTTAAAGATGAAGTCACTACCTAACTGGAAAATCAAATGGTAGATACAAAATTTTTAGCAGACTTTGTTATTTTAACAGACCTGACATCTTACCTTAACGAATTGAATTTGAAGCTACAAGGGAAACAGCAGAATATTGGATACTTGATTGGATTTAAGAATAAAATTGAGCTCTTTAAGTCTTTAATTTTTCCATGTTGTAAATAACATTTTGAAGTAATGGTGGATTTTGAGGGAGTTTCAAATTTACCTCACATAAAATACATTGCAGAAAGATTGGGAAAACGATTTCAGCCTCTTACAATTTCAGTTGAGAATGTAAGCTGAGCAGAACTTCAACTGAAATTGTGTGATTTGCAATCAGATCCTTTTTACCAAGGAAGAGCTAAAACTGGATTGGACTTCTTCAAGTTGCTGCCAGAAGAACGATATCCAAACGTGTGAAACTTGGTAAGAAAGTATCTTTGCGAAAGCAGCTTTTCCAACATGAAATTTCTAAAATTCATTTTAAATGGCACCAGCATTGCAATTTTGGAAAACGTAAAAGTTACTAGATTAAATAGGGTTAGGTTAGGAAACCAATGTAGTGGTCAAAACATGTCTGAAATTGTGTGTTATTTTCAGAGTTATACGAGGGAAACAAAAAATGTCCTTTTTTTATTATCGGCTGAAACACGTTCATTTTTGAGAAATCATTTTTGCTACATCGTTGTATTCAACTTTTAATATGCTTAAAAAACATCAGTGAAATGGTGCAGGTCCTTATTTAAAAAAAAACTAAATTGAAATAGCAGCATTTTGTTACTCATCACTTTTATTGAAGATGGAAGTCATAAATGGTGAACTAAGTTACTTCGTATTTTCATTCGATATACTGCACAAAATTTAGATAAAAAATACAAAAAGAAGATACGAAACGTCGTAGAAAAAATGAAGCTACTTACTGAGCTAGCTAATACCAAACCAAATGGAATTTTCCTTTACCATTTTTTGATATTTTCAAAAATTAACGTAATTTATAATAATAAATTGACATTTTTTGTTTTTTGCAATGTTGGTACCATTTAAAATACTCAGCCTGTAAAGATGTTCCCTCTCTGATAAGTCACTTACTTATTTGCTGCTAATTTTTCTGTAACTTGATACGTATTGAACAAACTAAAATAATAATACAAACTCGTTTTTTCTTTATACACAAAAAATAACAAAGAGAATAATTTTCAACTAGTCCTCGTACAATCATTTTTAATTCAGTATTTTCACATTCACATTTTTCATTTTACCTGTATATTCAAATCTTGAGTGAAAATTGAGTAAACTAAATTGGGGAAATTCTCCGTATTTTCAATTGAAATTGTTTGTTTAGCTAATAGTCCAGTAAAAAATACCGTGAATTGACTATTTATGCTAGAAGGCCCCGATTAGGTTGATAAAGTCAATTTGGGCATGAGGAATCGAATGAATATATTCGGGGCGAACTCATCGCCCGGGAAATAGTGAAAATCACGGAAAAACTGTTCGGAATTAATGTTTTTCGCAATTATTTCGATAACTATAAACAATAGCGAAAAAAGTTTCAAATAAATGTTGTAGAGCGTGAAATTTTACATCGAAATGTACCTTCACGCGTGAAAATTCATTCAATATTTGAGAGTTTTGATAATGTGCATGCATACGCGGTGCAGAAACTATTGCACTGCCGACCGTTACGTTTGAAGCGAAAAGGACCCGAGGGAAAAGGAGGGGGGCAGGTCAGGTGTTCTCGCTTGGGAATTCCCGGGCAGTTTTCAGGCTGCTTCGTAAACGGTAGGAAAACGCTCAAATACTGAATGAATTTTCACGTGTGAGGATACATTTCGATGTAAAATTTCTTTTTTCGCTATTGTTTATGGTTATTGAAATAATTGCGAAAAACATGAATTCCGTACAGTTTTTCCGCGATTTTCACTGTTTCCCGGGCGATGAGTCCGCCCCGAATATTTTCATTCGATTCCTCATGCCCAAATTGACTTTATCAACCTGATTAGGGCCTTCTAGCACAAAAAGTCAATTCACGGTCTTTTTTACTGGACTATAAAAAGGAATGTATGCGTCAGCTTATGATTGCACTGTACAGCCTGAAAGGAAAGGTATCTGTGGTTCTTTTAGAATATCCGTGTTTATTTTTGGCACTAGATAAGATACGCGAGCCACGATATCCGATACAGTGCTCTTCGTTTCAGATGGTTATAAAGTAGGTAGAGAAATCTCAAACCAAGTCAGTACGAATAAAATGATGAAATTCAATCACAAAAAATCGATAGTCACCACTATCCCTATCAGTCAATAGTCAAAATGATCGTTATTTATCAGGTTGCCACCATTACCAATTTTGAAAAACTTTATATTATCAAAAAAAACGTACATAAAATTAAATATTACTGAATATATTGATATGGAAAGTGAAATCATACAACACATACACCAAACAAGGGTTATTTCAGTATAAAATCTAAATAAAATATAAACAAATCACCTGACAAATATTTACAACCCAAACTTTAAACGGGAATCTTTATAACTTTTCTCTAATTTATTGAAATCCTATCACATAGTTTCAGAATTTTCAAAAGCTTTGCAAAAGTTTCTTGGCTCATAAAAATCTAAAAAGAAAGAACCTGAAAATTAAAAATTATTAATTAGGTTATAAAATCTGACACTGGTAAAAATAGAAGAAGTACACTTATGAACATATCTAACAAAGTGTGAATCTAGATTTGTCAACTCGAACGGAAGAAAGGACATGACAACTGAAATTAAAACAGATGTCAAATAATTTTAAAATTTTTTAACTAAAAGATAAAAACAATAATAAATTATTTGGAGACATTAAAAATAAACTTTCATATCAGAAAAAGATCAAATTATAAAACAATCATGTCAAATAACAGAAATCAAAAATTATTAAATGAATTTGATTGGTCAGCAAATATAGAAAAACTTAAAAATAAAAAGACATATGGATTTTGAAAATATAAAAAAATTTGATATTGGTTGCTATTGATTAGAAAACAGTTAGTTAAAAAAAATATACAGAATTGAGAAGTATAAGCTTTTTCATGTTAAAAATTTATTTAAAATTAGACTACGTTGTGTTAAAAGTGAAACTAAAAGTGAATTTGTGTTTATAACCTTCCTTAACAAGTTCCTGTTAAAAACAGAGGTTAAATAATCTCTGTAAATATTAAATTCCTCAAATAAACCATGAGTGAAAATTCCGAGAGGTAAACAAAACTGAAAATCTTCCCAAGCCGACCCCGAAGTCATATTGAAGCCACTTCTACGAGGGACTCCAAGGCCCAGAAAGGTCTAAAACATAGAAAATCTTAAAAAATAATACAAGATAAAAAGGTATTTCATAAACTATAAGTTAAATTATTAAACTTACGTGCGTGTGATTAAATCCAGAACTAATATTTATTCATCTTCGTTACGATTACAATATCGTCAAATTTGTATATAAAATCTGTTGAATCTGCTAACAATTTAACTGTGAAAAGATGATCTTGTATGCTTCTTCCTTTTCTAAAACCACTTTGCGATTCTTCTAATGTACTTTCTATATGTGGTCTCAGATTTTGTCTATTACTTTCTCATATATTTTCATAACCGTGCTAAGTAGGGTACGGTTGCGCGATACACTAGAAAGTATCGATATTAGGTATCGATACGGATCGGAACGTAAAGTATCGATACAGTAGAATATCGAATATTAATTTATCGATACTCGAAGTATCGATACGTTAACGATCCGAGATTTTGCTAATTTTGACGTTTTTTCGGTAAAAATCACCTTTTTGGGGGGTGGGAAAAGATATTATTGCGATTTCCGGCCAAAGTTGAGGTTCTAGAGGAAAAAGTTAATGATAAAAGTTGTAGATCTTGAGAAAATCTACAACGTTTTAATTGGTGACTTTTCCACATAACTTCAAAATTAGCTCGAAAAACGCAAAAAACTGCATTTTTCGTTTTTTATTTTTGGTTTCGTTAAAAAATCTTCGATTTTGATGAAAATTTAGTAGAAGGTAGCTTTGATATTCACAAACCATGAAAAAAAATTTCAAATTAAAATATTGGAAATTTTTCGAGCTATGACGTTTTTTCGGTAAAAAAACACTTTTTGGGGGGGGTGGAAAAAAACATTATTGCGATTTCCGGCCAAAGTTGAGTTCCTAGAATAAAAAGTTGAGTATAAAAGTTGTAGATCTTGTGAAAATCTACAACTTTTTAATCAGTGACTTTTTTTCATAACCTCAAAATTAGCTCGAAAAAGGCAAAAAACTGCATTTTTCGTTTTTTATTATTAGTTTCCTTAAAAAATGTTCGATTTTGATGAAAATTTAGTAGAAGGTAGCTTTGATAGTCACAAACCATGGAAAAAAATTTCAAATTGAAATATTGGAAAGTTTCCGAGTTATAACGTTTTTTCGGTAAAACACCCTTTTTTGGGGGGTGGAAAAAGACATTATTGCGATTTCCGGCCAAAGTTGAGATTCTAGAGAAAAAAGTTAATGATAAAAGTTGTAGATCTTGTGAAAATCTACAACTTTTTAATTGGTGACTTTTTCACATAACTTCAAAATTAGCTCGAAAAACGCAAAAAACTGCATTTTTCGTTTTTTATTTTTGATTTCGTTAAAAAATGTTCAATTTTCATGAAATTCGGTAAAAGGTAGCTTTGATAGTCACAAACTATGAAAAAAAATTTCAAATTAAAATATTGGAAATTTTTCGAGTTATGACGTTTTTTCGGTAAAAAACACTTTTTTTTGGGGGGTGGAAAAAGACATTATTGCGATTTCCGTCCAAAGTTGAGGTTCTAGAAAAAAAAGTTGAATATAAAACTTGTAGATCTTGGAAAAATCTACGACTTTTTTATTAATGACTTTTTCACATAACCTCAAATTTAGCTCGAAAAACGCAAAAAACTGCATTTTTCGTTTTTTATTATTAGTTTCCTTAAAAAATGTTGGATTTTGATGAAAATTCAGTAGAAGGTAGCTTTGATAGTCACAAACCATGAAAAAAAATTTCAAATTGAAATATTGGAAATTTTTCGAGTTATAACGTTTTTTATAACACTTTTTTGGGGGGTGGAAAAAGACATTATTGCGATTTCCGGCCAAAGTTGAGTTCCTAGAATAAAAAGTTGATTATAAAAGTTGTAGATCTTGTGAAAATCTACAACTTTTTCATCAGTGACTTTTTCACATAACCTCAAAAATTAGCTCGAAAAACGCAAAAAACTGCACATTTTTCGTTTTTTATTTTTAGTTTCGTTAAAAAAAGCACGACATCATTTCACAACATGATTAAAAAATCACGATATCGCTCATCACTATATATAACGCCACTTGCCGCTACCACTAAAAATCCCGTATCGCAAGGTATCGATACACTACAAATTTATCGATACTTGGAATGCATCGAAAAGCATAGTATCGATACAAAATATCGAGTATCGGAAGTAAAAGTATCGATACACTGGAATATCGGATAGTATCGCGCATCCCTAAAGTAGGGTTATTCCTCTGTAATTGCTGCAATTGTGATTGTCTCCCGTTTTATAAATTGGTACGATCAGTGCCATTTTCCAATCATCAGGTATTTGTTCTTCATCCCATGCCGTTTTGATTATTTCGAGTAGATAACTCATTCCTTTTCGTCCCAGATTTTTGAACATCTCTGTTGTCAGTTTGTCATACCCTGGAGATTTACCGTTTTTAAGTCTTCCATATTTATACTTTCACCTTTTTCTTTATCTATCAGGGTATCGTTAGTTATTTTTTCTTTTTCTGTTTGTTGTTGTCCATCTAGCAGGTCTTGAAAGTATTCTCTCCATCTATTCATTATTTCCGTTCCTTACGTTAGCAATTCTCCATTTTTATCTTTAATACTTGTCGTGTCCGGTTTTTTTTTCTTCATTGTTTTGTAAAATAGTTTTTGGTTCGTTTTGCTGTCACTCTTCATTTTTCTTCCAAATGCTATCCATGTTTCCTTTTTAGCCTGTAATACTAGTTCTTTCACTGTTTTTCTTTCCCTTTTGTATAATTCATAATTGTTTGTACATCTGTTACTCAAGTACTTTCTCCACATCTTCTTTTTAAGTTTTTTATTTCTTCTGTCCACCAAGCGGTCTGTTTCTTATAGTTGTTCTTTTTACTATTTCCATATATTTCTTTAGCTGTTTCTAATATTGTATTTTTGAAGTAGTTCCACCTTGCCTCCAGACTGTGATTTTGTTGAGGTTCTGACAGCAATTCAAACTTCAGTGTTAGTAATTCAGTGAATTTTTTTGCTGTTAACTTATTTGATAGTTTATAGGCCTTTATTGATTCATATTCCAATCTTGTGTTTCGTTTATATTCCTCCAGGTTATTTCTATGCTCTTAGCATACGTGGAATTGAGAGCAATGTCTCTAGCGTTGAGTATATCACTTACTACTATTCTAAACATTTTAAATGATCGTAGGTATGTTTTTCTGTCACTAAAAACACGACTTTACATGTTAGACGAATAGATTATTGTCATTGTATGCTGGAAATGATTAGAGAAAATAGAGAATTTTTATACGAAATTCTTTGGATGGATGAGTTTAAAAGTGATGGAAACGTTAATTTTCATAATATTCATTATTGGTCATACAACAATCTTCATCCGTTGGAGTCATTTCATTAGAAGATGTGCCCTTGCAATTACGGCAAAGTTTTTGCAACTAGACGGTTGCCCGGCACATTTTTAAATAAATGTGCGAGAACATTTTAATCTAATACAGGGTGTCCAGAAACTCTCCTACCAAACGGAAACTACAGTTACTAGAGGTGATGTTAAGTCGATTTAGCTCAAATTACCTTAATCCGAAAATGCTTCCTAAGGGAGCTACAGCCCTTTGAAGAAGACGTCCTCATATGAGTTTTCTTCAAATTATTCAAAAATACCGTTACTTAAAATATTCAAACTTGGTATAATCAATAAACAGTTACAAACCAGTCGTTCGCTGTAAATAAATTTTTTTCAGATCCATCACAAGCATGTCAGTCGGGGGGACTAACAGGTATTTTTATTAAAAAAATTTTATTTTCAAGTTTTTTATGTATCCGACACCGAATTTGGAAAATTCAAGATAATTTTCATAAAAAATGTTCTCTTCTTTCAAATCGATATCATGAACCGTTTTCGAGAAAAATAAATTTAAACTTTATGTGTTTCTTACATAAAATCATGTTGGATTATAAAATTGTATCTGTAATATTTTAATAAAAATACCTGTTGGTCCCCCCGACTGACACGCTTGTGATTTTTGACAATTATTGACCATTTTGACTGTTTTTCAAAATAAGTAACCATTTTTCCAAATTTTTGATAATTTTTGACCATTTTTCAAAATGATGACAATTTTTGACAATAATTGACCATTTTTAACAATTTTTAACAATAATTGACAATTTTCAACCATTTTTGATAGTTTTTGACTATTTTTGACCATTTTTGACAATTTTTGACAATTTTTCAAAATTTTAGACCGTTTTTCAAAATTATTGACCGTTTTTGATAATTATTGACAATTATGGACCATTTTTCCAAATTTTTGACCATTTTTGACAATTATTGACCATTTTTGACCATATTTCAAAAATTTTGACAATTTGTCAAAAACTAACAATTTTTGACAATTATCAACTATTTTTCAAAATTTTGACAATTTTTGACAATAATTGTCCATTTTTGACAGTTTTTAAAAATAATTGACAATTTCCATCCATTTTTGATAGTTTTTGACCATTTTTGACAATTTTTCAAAATTTTAGACCATTTTTAAAAAGTATTGACCATTTTTGATAATTATTGACAATTGTTGACAATTATGGACCATTTCTCCAAATTTTTGACCATTTTTGACAATTATTGACCATTTTTGACCATATTTCAAAAACTTTAACAATTTTTGACAATTATCAACTATTTTTCAAAACTTTGTCAATGTTTAACAATAATTATCCATTTTGACAATTTTTGATAGTTTTTGACAATTATTGGCCATTTTTGACAATTTTTAAAAATTATTGACCATTTTTGACAATTATCGACCATTTTTCAAAATTTCAACAATTTTTGACAGTTTTTGATAGTTTTTGACAATTATTGACCATTTTTCAAAAAATTTTGACAATTGACCATTTTTGACAATTTTTGCAAATGTTTGACCATTTTTCAAATTTTTTTTAAAGCTTTTGACAATTATCGACCATTTTTGACAATTTTTGGACCATTTTTCAAAATTTTTTTAAAATTTTCGACAATTATCGACCATTTTTCAAAATTTTAACAATTATTGACAATTTTTGACAGTTTTTGACAATTATTGACCATTTTGACAGTTTTTGAAAAATATTGTTCATTTTTAACAGTTTTTGACAATTATTGACCATTTTTGACCACATTTCAAAGTTTTTGACAATTTTCATATAATTTTCTTTAATTTTTAATCTGATAAATAATTGTTAATTATTCACCAATTGAGTTAATTCGGAGGGCGTGGTTTGATGAAATAAGCGAGCGAAAAAGATTCCTTTTTTGCGCTAGAGCGTAAAGTAACAATCCTTGGCATTTGTCGACTTCACGATTTCATTCGAATATGTATATCACGAGAGGTGAATTGGACGAGGAAGTCTATTTCCTTGGCCACCCCGATCCCCAGACACTTTTATCTATGGGGTCGGTTCAAAGATATTTCTTACCAAATTCCACCAACAACGAGAGACGACATGAAAATACCATATAAGATGCCATTCGTAGCCTGTAAAGAGCAGAAATTCAAGGTGTTGCAATGTCCACGCATAAGCGGCTCCAGCAATGCATTGAATGCGATGGAAGATCAAGTTCAATATTTGTTGACAAGTTGATTTTAGGCCTTTGTTTTTCCTCCGTGGCCTTTTCTTCATAGTCAACACTGAATAGTATTTATTTAAGAGAATGTGAAAACTGGTAACTGGAAACGTGGAATTACGACATGGGTATGGGTTGCTGGACAGATCCTGAAGTTAGTAGATACAATGGGTTAACTTAGAATGGTCTTCTTGATTGGCAAATCAAATATGGCCCGAAATTGAAAACAGGTGGACTTCTATTAAGAAGCAGTTTAGGTTACATAATCAAAGATATAATATATGTAATACTTGCCAGCCCTCACTATTCCACCTCTATTATTTCACTTTCAGAATCATAATCATTCGAGTCGTTATCCATATTATAGGAGTCATTTGTATCTGATTCGATAAAACCGGAATCTTGAAAAGTACAATTTTCCATGTAATTTGTCCAGTCCACATGTCTTAAATCGGTTCCTACAAAACCCTTATGCCAATTCAATAGGGTTATATTGACATTGATATGGAGGTGGTCTAAGAACGTGATGTTCTTGCTCGTTCAAAATTTCATCTATAATATATTTGTTTATTCCTTGCCGAAAATGTTCGATTAAGTCGTATAGTTGATTTTTCGCCATTTTACTATTAAAAGTTTTATTGTCGTTCCTGTAATAGGCCAGTCGATAAGAGTATTAAAAAGCGGGAGCAAATCCGGACAAGCTGGAATAAATTTTAATCTGTTTTCTTTCGACCAACAAGATACCTATTAATTTTGCACCCTCAAACAGGCCCGGATTTAGGCGCTATGCTGAAAAAATGAGCCAAAAATTTAATTTTTTCTTAATATTACTACATATCTTGATTAGTATCAATTTTAGAGCGAAATATGTCCTTATCAAAATTAAAGAACAGTAGATACTCTATTGAAAACGTTGTGCATATTTTTTGGTACGACTACCGCTTTTGAAGTTATTGGCGTCGAACTCTCGAAACCTGAATATTCTATGAGCACTTGATAATTTTCTTCTTGTAGGCACTCTTAAATATATTCAATTGCTTTTTGGTGATATACATTTCTATTTGGTAAAAAAATGATGTCTTATACTTGTACTTTTTTCCACACCACCTAGAAGTGAAGTACCCGGCGCGGTTTTTTTAGTGGCCTTCCCTATAGGCCTAATCCACTATGCTTAGCTAACTTTGAGTTTATTTTGAGGTTGAAGGCTCATCAAAGTTTTTTCGCCTTTTTGATGTTACTTGTTGTTCAATATAACCCTCTATATCATCTTGAATCTCTTCATCATCTGTCTCATATTCCGGATCTGGTTCATAATGTGCAGAATATTCGATTGCATGGTCTAGATCTCTATCTATATGGATAGGTAAATTCTCCTCGTAGTCTTCGTTGTCTAATTCGACCACTTCCAAAGTATTTGAACAAGATTTGCCCTGGCAAAATGCACACATTACTGAGCAATACAATCCTGCTTTGCGGCAGCATTAAGTTACATTACAACCTTTAGCGCATTTACAAGAAATAAGTTTCAGTAATTCTTGGGGAGCTGCGTCTTGTAAAGTAGCAATGGGCATTAACCCATTCTTTGACTTTTTCCATCCCCAATCTAAAGCTGATTTTTCATGTCCATACCATAGCTTACCTGATTGTAAGTGCGGAAGGAGTGCAAGCGAGCTGCGTCTTTGGTTGGCGGTAACAATGTTAGGTTTGTAAGCTTTTGGTGATAGATTGTAAGAAACACTGGTATCTGTATTTATTTAATGAGTCGCAATTTTTGGATCCATACAGATGAAGAAGAAATTGTTCCCCAACTTTCTCTATATCCTCTGGGGATGCGTTTGGATCTTTAAATATTTTACAGCTTTCCGTAATTCTTCTTTCTGAAAAATTTTAAAGAATTTCATTTTTCCCTGCCTGTATAATGCGGATGTAGTATCGCAGCCACTAAATGCGTGTAGAAATAAAATGTTGTCCATAATTATTGAAGCATACAAATTCATATTATGGGGTGCGTACATTCTACTTTCCGACTTTCCCTTGCCTGGCTTTAGAAAATAAATATTAGAGCGAGACCCATTTAAGGCGGTAATAATTACCAGTAAATCGGTGTCTTCGCCGATTATAATTACCGTTTTATAGTGATTTGATTCTTCAATTGCAGTGTTGACAATTAATGTGTCAGCATCTTCATCAGCCTGCTTGACTCTGAAACCTTCGTTCGTCAAACGTCATTGAGATTATTCGAGATCTTTTCCTCTCATTTTCCCTGAGACACAGTTACTGTCATTTTTTCATCAAAATGAATTTCCGCAGATGAACCAACCTTTAATCGGTGAAGTCGTTCAGCAGTCTTAGTGCTTTGTGCTGCAGCATTTTCGGGGTATCCATCAACAACTATTACTGCATTTGCTGAGTAATGTCTTTTTACATATTCAGACTTACTTACGGTATAATTTCACAAGCTATACGAAGCTCTCTCTGCAACCAATTACAGACGACTACCTGGACTGGATTGAGTCCAGTGAACAGTGGCCGTAGAATGACCTTCAGTTAAACATTCTGTATACAACAGGGGTAGTGTTGGCCGACAGAAAACAAATATGAATGCAATTATGAAAGCATAATAGCAGTTTGTTTTTAAATATGCCTAGAATAAAGAAATTAATAAATGCCTATAATATATCCAGATTTTGATGACTATATAACTTCGAAACGGAAAAACACATAAAACTTTTTTTATAGACAATTTAATTTGCTTTAATTTTGGTAACCACATATTTTGCTCTAAAATTTATAGGAATCAAGTTGTTGACAAATAATGAAGAAAAAACATTTTTTTAGCCCCATTTTTCAAGATGCCGTCCAAAACCGGGCTTTCTGGGGGGTGCAAAGGACTATGCTTCCATCTTATGGAAAATAAAAGACCACTCAAATGCGGATATTTTGATACCAACTTATTCGTCTTGAAAAATAGAACATTTGATAACATTGCGCCAATGTTGTAATTTAATTAATAAACCCACAATTAATGATATTATTTTTAAAATCGCTTACGGAGATTGTATGAGTAAGACAGAGAAAAAATACGTAAATAGACATGTATTACAGATTCCACGAAGTAAGGATATAAGCGGTGATAAGAAATGAATAAATAAAACCAGACAGGGTTGAACTGACTTAATTTTATCAGTTAATTTTTATATTTTGTTTTTTCTTTGTAGTATTTTGTAGTGTATTTGTTGGCATCGGTAACTCTTTAAAAAAAAATAGGATAGGGATGCGGAAAAAAATTTTTTTATATGCAAGATGTTAAATGTCTATAAACTGTTAATACAAAAATGCTTGTGAAATGTGTGTAGGTAATGAACCCGACGTAAAGGGTGATACTAAAAAATAATGTATAATTCTTAGAGTATCCCCTTTTACGCGCTCCACCTTCCCCCCACAGGCAGTGCCTGAGTACCTCATTTCCTTCTATCCGCGAAGTGTAGCTGAAAAAAAAATTTTTATTGGCCTAAGCCGGTTTTTATATTTTTTTGGTAGCTAAAGTCGCCTTTTTTGCTTTATTAAATTTTTTTGATGGCCGAAGCCGGGTTTTGTTTAATTTTTGTATTTTTTTGATAGCCGAAGCCGGGTTTTGTTTAATTTTTGTATTTTTTTGATAGCCGAAGCCGGTTTTTGTGTTATATATATTTTGATGGCGATGAGTGTTTTCCCTTGCGTGACATAAAAAGCACTGTTAACTGAAATCTAATTTGCATCATTATATTTCTTCATGATTAGGTATAGTTCGATCAGCAGCGTCAACTATAGTCAACCAGTCTACCTGTTCAATAATACGTTAAGCCGTCACTCGAGTTCCCGTCAGGGTGAAAACTTACCTGTTTAAAAGGTGTTTATGGTAATTACGGTAAATTCTCTGAATCATCTGATATTTAGCTATGTATTTATTGCAAATTGTAATAAGTGAACAGTAAATGTTTTAAGGGAGGTCCGTTTTCAGATGTATGAAATAAGAAATAGTTATAAATGTCTTATGTTTGGCACTATTAAACGATATTATTTTATATGATATCATTATTGGAATAAAATACGGAATTTTAATTCTACAATTTTATTGCGTACTACTACTGAACTGAGTCATAAATACATACATGTAAAGAAGCTAACCTAACCTAACCTAACATATAACCTAACCAGAAAGGGTTTACCCTTTTCACTTAGTATTACTTCAAGCATTTTGTTTATCACTATAGCGTACGACAACAAACGTTCGCAAATATGTATATTAATAAACTGCCGTTTCGAAAATGACAACTTAATATAATAGAAAAATATATTCATAGCAATTAGTACTGACAGACCCCCTAGCCACCCCAATAGGTTATTCAACTTTTTCATTAGAATTCAGGATTACGAATAGGTATTACGATTTACTGGAATTTTCTAAACTATTTAGTTTACCTGTAAGCGGAATAAATAAACTGGACGGCAATTCAAGTGCGGGATTAAGATACCTGCAAGTGTCGGACGGGAACTCATGTGTATTTTATAGTCATTAAGTATCCTGACGGGAATTCGTTTGCACCGGAATTGTTTACGAAATACGTGTCGGTCAGTGTTATTAAATGTACCTATTATAATTTTACTATTATAATATAGAAAACGTTATAATAATCTGCTATTACAAAATGACAAACTTATGTAAAGATGTTAGATTGTCAATTGAGAGATGTACCTTTTTTACATAATTTGATTGCAATCTATCATATCTTTATACAACTGAAAAATATAATCCTATTATTTTGTTTCATCGAAACTGGTATTCATCGTATGTACAACTATATTCACAAGTCCGACTCTGTTTCACCGCAGCAGGTGGAGTCCTATTGAATGGTTAGATTTTGTAATCGAATCGAAAATTTCTGACAAATGAACTGATTTTGTGGGTTTATTAATTAAATTACAACATTGGCGCAATGTTATCAAATGTTCTATTTTTCAAGACGAATAAGTTGGTATCAAAATATCCGCATTTGAGTGGTCTTTTATTTTCCATAAGATGGAAGCATAGTTAATAGTGCTATTTAACACCAAATCAAATAAATTAAAACTATTTCCAGTTTGTCCGGAATTGCTCCCGCTATCAGCTATTCTATACGATTTGTCGACTGGCCTATAATAACAGTTGTTTGAAAGAAAATGTTGTTGGCTTATCTAAATGCTACGAATGGTGGTACGAAGCGTTGTCCCTAATCACTGCACACATTTCTCTCGCATGCTGGACTAAGCAAGTAGATGATATAACCAACCACTTTTTAAATAAGTCATCATTTATTGCCTTGTGGTAATCTCAATCATTGTTTAAAGTAGTACCTCAAAATTACTTCTCAAGACATGGAGGAACTTCTCGTCTTAAAATTTAATGACGAATAGCTCACAACAATAATTCAGATTACTTTGGAAACACCCTATATAGTATTCCTAGCACAAATTTCGATAATTATGTGTAATTTCTGATATACAGGTACTTTTTTCAAAATCGTATTCTATTTTCACCTGTATACCATTGTCTAGAAAATCTTGGAAATTAGGTGTAATATTTTCAAGAACTTAACATTTCATAATGTTCATTATTTCACTTTAAAATATTTTCGAAGGATTCTTATGAATTGAATGTCTAATTAAGTGTTTTCGGTGGAATTAAGCCGTGGGAAATATATTTAATTATGTATTAATGTCCGCCACTGAGATTCTTCATGATGCAAAATACTACAAAAATATAACATTCATTATTTACAGCAACGAATAAATCCATTCAATACATACACACACAAAGCATGCATATTATTTCAATTATATTATTGATCATCTGACCTAATTGTCAATACTGTTGTGAAAACGTTCCTTCTACGATAAACTGCTATTTATATTTCGGGAATTGATAACACTGTCGTTATGAAGCAAAATCTTACCTTTCTGTCTGGTGTTTTACATTTTTATCGCAATGTAGAAAGGGATGGTATGACATAGGTAGATTAGATTAGAATTGGAGTGGCTCTTTGTCCTATCCCACTGCGACCTTTGCAGATCTATTGTGGTCCTCCGCCATATTTAGAGCTCGATATCTAGCTTTATTCTTTTTATTAGACCTATTAGCCTGGATACCGCCTCCTTTGCGTAGCTCTCTGCCCTCGGTTTTTCTTCTCCGAATAGGTGAAACCGCACCCTTGCTAGGCCTTCGCACTCGCAGAGTAAGTGCTCCGCGGTTTCGTCTTCTTCCTGGCATAACCTACATAGGCTGTCATCTGCTAGGCCAATTGTGTGCATATGCTTCCTTAGCCTACAATGCCCTGTCAGCATTCCCACCATCATCCTCGTCGTTTCTCGACTTTGACATAGTAGGTCGCGTGACAGTCTGACCGAAGGGCTTTTAAGGAATAGCTTAGCGTGCCTTTGCCCCGGAGTATCATGCCACCAGCGCAACGCCTGGTTGTTTATCCATTGGTGGAAGCTCTCCTTGGTGAGGCATTTAGCAATTCCGCAGGAAGGTTCTGGCCCTATCATGACCTCCGTCGCTCCCTGCTTGGCTAATTCATCGGCCTTTTCATTGCCTTTTATTCCTTGATGGCCTGGCACCCAGGCTAGGGTCACTCTATTATGACTACCTAGTCTGTTGAGGGCCTTGCGACACTCCCACACCAGATTTGACGTCGTCCGATATGAGCTTATCGCTTTTAGTGTTGCTTGGCTATCGGAGTAGATGACGATTCTTTGGCTATCTATCTCCCGTCTCATCAACTCTTCTGCACAGCATTGCACCGCCATTACCTCTGCCTGAAAGACAGTGGCATGTTTCCCAAGGCTTAGAGAGATCGTGATCTTCTCTTGTACCCCATATATTCCGGCTCCTACTCCAGAATCTGTTTTAGAGCCATCAGTGTACCAGTTGAGATTCGCTATTATAGGAGGCCCTGTATCCCAATCCTTTCTCTCTGGAATGATTACTGTGTATTCATTTTTAAAACTATATTGTGGGGCAATCTGATCCATTGGCATTCCCAGTATTGGATCTGCCTTTATTTCTTCATATAGCTTTTTGTAGACCTTACCTTGTCCTTGACTTATCGGAGGAGGCCCCTGTAATAATCTGTGACTTACAGATCTTGCATTTCCTTGAACGAAGATATGCAGTGGTGGCAGGTTCAGTATTACCTCCAGGGCTGCAGTCGGCGTCGTTCTCATGGCCCCTGTGATACTTAGGCAAGCTTGCCTTTGGATACCACTTAACTGCCTTTGCGCCCCAATCTGCAGTGTCCTGGGCCACCAGACTACTGATCCATAGGTTATCATTGGCCTCACGACCTGTGTATATAACCATTTGGTCATGTTAGGATTCAATCCCCAATTCTTCCCACACATCTGCCTACACCTTCCGAGAGCGATTCTGTCCTTGTGCGTGGTTTTTTCGATGAGAGAATTCCATGTAAGCTTCTGGTCAAAGATTACCCTTAGGTACTTAACTTCTTTAGCAAATGGAATTTCCACTCCGTTGATTTGTGGCTTTTGTAGACCTTGCAAATTTCTCTTTTTTGTAAACGGTACCAGTGTAGTTTTGTGAGGGTTCACTGCCAGTTCCTCCTCCCTGCACCAGCCACTTACTATATTAAGCGCCATTTGGGTGCGCTCTGATATCGTGTTTGGAAACCGTCCTCTTATGACGACAGCAAGATCGTCCGCATACCCTAGGCACTAAATACCTTCATCGGACAGCCGTACTAGAAGAGTATCTACAAGAATCGCCCACAAAAGGGGCGATAACACGCCTCCCTGAGGGCAACCCCTCCCCACCCCCGCCGTGATGGTTGCCTCTCCCAGGGTGGATGTGATTATCCTATTCCCTAGATTGACTGCAAGCCACCTGCAGATGATGGGTTCGATCCATCTTCTTTCCATACACCTGGTTATAGATATTGGAGACGTATTATTGAATGCTCCCTCTATATCCAGAAAAGTAGCTACTGCTATTTCCTTGTCATCGATCGATTTGGAAAGTAGCCTGTTTAAGTCATCCAGAGCCAAGTCTGTTGACTTGCCTTGTTGGTAGGCATACTGACGCTCGCTTAGAGGGCGAGTTGTCAGAGCGTTGTCCTTTATGTACCTATCTACTAGCTTTTCCAAAGTCTTAAGCAGGAAGGACGTTAGGCTAATTGGTCTATATGATTGGGGCGTTTGGTCTGATATTCTACCTACTTTCGGAAGGTAGATGACCTTCACCTTCCTCCATATTACCGGAGTATATTTCCAAGCTAGGCTAGCCTTGAAGATCTTACTTAGTTGCGGCACTAATGCCTCTTTACCCTTCTGCAGTAGGGCTGGATAGATTCCATCCTCTCCCGGTGATTTAAAGGGCCCATCTTATTTTATCTGGTCTTGTAATAGCAGTGGCAATTTGCCAGTCTTCCCGACTGGGTCTACCTACCTCTTGGAGATTTCTGGCTACCTCCTGCCGACCTAGATACATGATAACTCCTGGGAAGTGTGCTCTTGTCAGCAACTCCAAGCTTTCCTGAGCCGTTTCTGCATAGTTCCCGTCCGTTTTCTTCAGGAGACTCACCTTTTCATTGGAGCCTTCTTTGGCCAGAACTTTGTGGATTCGGGCGCATTCTGTGGTCTCTGTAATTACCTCACAGAACCTTCTCCATGAGTCCCTTTTGGCCTTCCGGATCTCCTTATTGTAGTGAGTAAGCTTACTCCTGTATAGGTCCCAGTTTTGGTTGAGCTTGGCTTTATTGAATAGCCTTCTTACCTCGGTTCTTAATCCCTCTAGGTAATTATTCCACCAAACTGTGTTCCCTTTGCGTTGCCTTGTTCGTTCTGGACAGTTCACTCGGTAGGCATTCAACATTACCTCGTTAACCTGGTCAACTGCCACTTCTAGGCTTTCTTTCCCTTTAATAGTGACTGTCCCTTCCTTAAGTGACTCTCTGAGGGATTCATCATATCCTTCCCAGTTAGTCTCTCTTGGATTTCTGAACTTAGTCACTATTAGGGCTGATGGCATATGACATAGGTACCTAAGTGTGAAGTGGAAAAGTCCAGTCATAAACAAGAGAAAAAATATTCTATTTCTCTTCACTTGTTCCCACATATTTTTCAAAAGAACGCAAAGTAACATCAGAAACGTTAGAGAGTGCACTTACGCAATCAAAGAAAGATACAAACTCCGATTCGATTATCTTTCTCTTCTCAATCCTGGGACACTTCATACTATAATATTGACTACTGTATCTATAATATATTTATAAAACTTACTACTCAGAAAGTTTTAAGTGTTAGCAAAAGTTATACTGTTTATAATGCTTTAAAAAAAAAACAGTACGCTAATCCGTATAGTCTACATTTATAAAAATAAACTTTTTTATACTACACAGTTTTATTATTTACAAAGTAAGAAAACATTAATGCAAACTAATATATCTTAATGTAGCAAACATAAAAATACGAAAATGACAATAAAAACCATAAACATAAGTCTGTCGTAATATAGGAAAACCTAGTAACTCCCTAATTTTAAGGTTTTGGGAAAAAGCATTTTTTACAAATACCTTAGCCGTTCAATATCTTTTCATGAAGTAAATTTTGTTGCCACTGATATGTTTTTTGGCAAGCCAGTTTTAAAGGCATCACTCAAATTCGTCTAAAAGTAACGCAAATAGTAGAAAAATGATATACTTGATTTTCTACGTAGAAGAAGTTATATTAATGAAAAGAACTAAAAAAATATTTAAAACCTAGTAACTCAACTTACTATTTTTTTTTAAATGAGGAATACATCAAATACTACATAAATAATATTAGTAATTCTAATTACTAACTTCCAGTTTATCATTTACGAATAACAAAGTTATGCAAAAATTTGAAAGTTGACCTACTAAATTATATTAAGAAGAAACATTTTTGACAGAAAAACTTGAAAACTAGTATGTTAACTTAAGAACAAAGTGTTACTACTTTTCAGATACTTGTCACAAATCCGTAGCATTGTCATTGGTTGGCAAGAACTGCCAAAATAGTTTTTTTCGTTCGTCTTCAAAGGAAGGAATAAGTGTTTTCAAATTTTTTTCTTTCTTAGAAGTATTTAAACCAAGGGGTTCTTCATAAGAATTTTCTGGAAATTGTGCTACAAATTTCTTTTTTAAAAAGTCGACTTCTGTAAAAATTTCAGCGGAATGAGAATCTTTGAAAAAAAGATTTCTTGAACCCTTATGAAATTCCACAATCTTTATATTTTCTAGAAGGGGTATGTTGTTATTTTTCCTCTGCTTCGATCCATCTTCAAACGGAAAAAAATTAAGGGCCAAGCATTTAGTTTTTTTAGAAGTTTGCTCAATAATTTTGAGTAGTTGTTCGAAATCATATATATTCGAGTGCCTTTTCATCTCAGAACTTATACGTCCATGAACCGAATCCGCCGTCATAAATGAATGGCCTGGTTCGAAATATTTCAATGTAATTTTGTGGGGTCCCCATCCGGCATTCACAAAACATACAAAAGCTGAATTTAGCGTCCAGTTTTTATTTTGGGCAGATCAGTTATCTACCCAAAAGGTAAACTCTTCTACTACATCATCGGAGTTCTTTATAATGTTGTAGTAAGTTGAAGCTACATCACATGCTGATCTTCCACGTATTGCTTCATGCCACATCACGCATTTATTTTCATCTCGGTTCAAGGAAGCAAATGTCTCATTAAAAACGACTAATCTAAAATATAAATTAAATCCAACAATTAGTAAAAAAATTGACTTAAATATAATTTTAATATACCTTGGGATGAAGAAAGATTCCTTTGTTGACATTTTGTAAGACCTTTTGCATGTCCACAGCATATACTTTTTTTTTGTTGGCTATCTGTCTTTTTGAATCTTCTTCATAGCTTTGCCTAGCCTCAGTATAAAACTTTTTGTGTTTTCCAAAAATAATACAACTGCTGCAACCGCTTTCCTGGCAATTTTGATTTTAATTTTTAATATGTATATCATGTTTTAAACAAGAAACACATTCGTCTTGAGATGGTTTTGTGAATCCAATATTTTGTTGGTCGAATATTTTCCTATACAGATCATAGGAAATCTTTTTTATACCACAAAAGTATTTCCACAGTGTTTTAATGGTTAATTCAGGAGACAGATAGCGTCTGTTGGGCGCATGTGCCAAATTGCAATGAGAGACTACAGGATTGTAGGAATTTATATGTCTTACTATAAGTTCTGTAGTCTCTTCTTTTTGGTTTTGCAAAATGCTCCGTGAAATTAGCCCCCTATCATCAGCTGTCTTAGCCATTCCTTCTGAATCATTTCTTTTAGATTTAATGTGGCAAGTTATCATTCCATCTGTTTTGAGCCCTAAAGTGTGTAGGAACATAATTTTACAAACTTGTACTTTATCGAAGTTTTCTTCTGGCCCATCAACTTGCATTGGCAAAAAATATTGAAGCTAGCTTGGGCTTCTTGGCTTCGCATTTTTATCCTACATTCTTTCACATGAGCGTCCAAAAAAAGTCTTCTTTCAGCAAAACTGAACCGCCAGAATTTCTTTCTTATAATTTCTCTAAAAGGTTCTTGAAGTTTTAAAAAACACTTTCTTCTGCACGTTTCTATACAAGGGGGTAATAAACAATGCTTTTCAATGGTAGTTTCAAAAGTCTTCTTGGAAACATCCGTTGTGCTCTTGCCTACACAATCAGTGACATCCATGACAGGTTCATCAGCATTAGAAACCTTGTTTAAAATATCCAATAAGACTTCCCCACATATTATTGAAGTATCTTCCACTCTAGACTCATCAGTTTCCATTAAATTTTGCGAATTATTCGCTAGAGACTCATAAGAATTACGAACGTTGTCAAGAATGTGGTCTTCCGTGGAAATTAAATTATTCAAATCAAAAAATAGTTTCCGTTTTTTGTCAGTAGTAGTAGCGGTAGGGTCGTAACTTGGGTCGGTATCAGAGTCGTCAAAATCCGAAAAATTATTTTCGTCATCGTTGTCATGGCTTGGTGCAACTTTTCCAGACCCATCGTCTCTGCTGAAAAAAAAACTCTAATATTACATGAATCCTCGCATGAATCAAACAGACAACAATCAAGTATCAAAATATTTGAAAATATACAACAAAAAAAAGTAAAAAAATACAAGATAAAATATTCAATGCTTATTTTCCTCACTTTTGGAAATAAGTACCCAAAACGGTGGCGTGAAAATGAAAAACGCCCTATATAAAAAATCTGACTACGCTACTGGATAGCTTTTAAAAAGTGCATCAACAATGTGTTTACAAAATTTTGATATCCCTTTAAATAAAAAAGTTATGCCTTATTCTCAAAATGGCGCGAAAATGAAAAACGCCCTATATCGGCTGTGAAGATAACGTCAGACCATTTTGGACCACCCTGAACAGTTATTTCTTGGCTAAATTGTTTAATAAATACTTACCTGTTTTTTAAACACAAATTCACTAAATACTGCCCTCTTTTCATCTTCTGTTTACTTCAGTTTCAACTAAAACAACACTAATTTAATTTCCACTTCTATCTCTGCTTGATGATAACTCGACGCCTGTTAGGACAAGACTAAAAATTGTAAAATGTAAATATTCAGAAACTAGCAAGTAGACTGAACCAACAAATTTGTAATTAACTTTTTGCGAAAAAAAAATTGGCAAAACCTAGCAAGTCGACATGCCATTTTTTGAAAGAGTTTGAATAATATTTTAATAGACTTACTAAAAATCTCGTGTAAAAAGATATACTTTAGAGTGGGATGAAGGGAGAAAGGAATAGTTTCTATAAGGTAACTTTTCGCGCCCTTTTCAAAAATGGCATAAAATTGTAAAACCTAGTGAGTCGACTTGCTAGGTTTTGCTATATCACGACAGAAGTATTATTGTTTGTACGAAGTCTGTTGAAACAGCCCAAAAAAAAATTTGCACACCACCAACAACTACGATAAACGGTCCTTTGAAATTTTTTTCTGATTGCCCAACTGATCTTGAAATATTCCTAGCTTTTAGTCCAGGGGTCGACAACTTACCGCACGCGTGCCAGACCTGGCACGTCTGGCAGTTTAAGATGGCACGCATAACTTTATGAAGTTTGGCGTATAATATTTTAAAATAAAGCAATAAAATAAGGATTTAATTTTAAGGATACTTATTGTAAATTCAAAATAATCTACGGAACTGTACACAAGCTGGCAACATAGCTCGACCGAGATAAGTGATGGCAGGCCACGCTAGAACGACGCGACCGCGAGGGGACGTTTCTAGAAAAGAGAAGACGCGAGCAGGTGATTCTCGGCTTTTCGAACGCCCGGTGAGCGGCATTGCCACGTTTATACGGGAAACTTCTAGGAGGCGGATTTACCATTATATAAGCGTGTATTGTTAGAGTTAGTTTAGTTTAGTGCGAGCTATAGTAAAGATAAGTTCCGAAATCAAAGTATTGTGGTAAAAGTTGTACCAGGTGTTGTTATTGGACGGACACAGGATACTTAATCGTACCATTATTCATCAAGCTGTAACGTACAAGTGCAAGTACAAGAAATTAGACGTTCGGCCCTTTCAAAGTTGTTGGACAAGTAATTATGCAGATTATGGTTTTGTACAGCAAATAAATCGTGCATTATGTCGGGAAAGCGTAGTATCGGACATCTAGTTCGACGATATTTTCAAACAAGACATGAATCGGGGTTTAAGGATGATGCTGATAGAACGGAGACAATCCGATGAGCAGTTGCTCAGTATACAAAGCAGGCAACATTCTTTACGAAAAGTAGTCATAGGAAAGATCAAGCAACCGAATGCAGTTTTAAAATTGCACAATCTTTGGCAGAAAAGGGAAGACCTTTCACTGATGGGGAATTTATGAAGCAAACGTTTCTGAGAAGTGCGGATGTATTGTTTGATGATTTTCCTAATAAACAAGCAATACTGGTGCGGTATTTTTCGAGATCATTCGAACTTTTTCGTATGCGATTTAATTCGAATAAAAAAAATCGAAGATCCTATTTTTAAACCATCTTCGAAAATGTATTCTTATGCGATAAATATTTGCATTGGCAATACCGCAAATTTGACCATTCCATTTCTCCCTTACAAAAAGCAGAGATCTTTAAGAATAAATATGTATGTATAGTTTGGCAAACATAACTGAAGCTGTGAAAGGAATGCGATCGAACACATTCGATATTGCCCCGTTTAACTATGAAAAAGCTAAAGTGCTAAGTATGTAGTGTTAATAATTAGAAAATGGACTTTTCATTATTAACAATATGTCAATAATGATAAAACGTTAGTTTTTTAATGTGCTTGTTTCATTGGATTTTGTCTATTAACATTATTTTTTCAATTTCTGAATATTAAAAGATAAACAATTTTCCAAATATGTTATGAGTTTCCTTCAAGCCGGCAACGTCGTGCGAAGATCATAATTACCACGCCCTCCGGACTAACTCAATTGGTGCGTGTGTTCTTCCCTCTCACTTCGACAATTGACTGATATTGATTATCCAGTAGCGTTGTCAGTGTCTATCTTTGTATTTTCAGTTTTACTTGGTTTTTTGTTATTTCGTATCCATATTGAATTCAAGTACGATTTTTAACATTATTTGTTTTTAACAAATACCGTGTTTTGAAAAATACTTTACCTTTAAAGGAAAGCATAAATCAGTATTATTTTTAATCCTTTTATAAAATAGGTACCGTACGCCATTGGTACATTTACGACAGATATCGGCCATATTTCCTCACCTCTTACCGATGCCGCGTAGCTTCAGATAGACTTGCCAAACTATATATAAATAGAAATAAATATAAAATAATTTGTATTCCACATGAAGTTTTCCAAAAAGGGACTTGACGTAACTAAGATTTTTTGCGTAACTATAGATGGCGTACCCGTTATGATCGGGACACATAAGGGATTTGTATCTCTTCTTACTGCACACAAGATACAGACTAAGTAGAGAGGGAATCATTAAAAAAAACCACCTCCTTACTTCTTAGAAATCAGAAAACCTGGGACATGCCACAAGATGGTATGATGAAAAAGTATAACTTTTCAAAGAAATTCGTTACGGAATTAAGCAACAAGAAGGAATGTGATCCAAATACCATTACCAGACTTGGAAAGAATGCCATTCAGTGGTACACAGATGGCTCAAAAGCAATAGAAGGAACTGGGATAGGAGTGTACGGGCCAGGAACCAAACACTCTGAAAGCTTGGGAAAAACCCCGAGTATCTTTCAAGCGGAAATTCACGCCATAAGAAAGTGTGCCCAGTTCAATATTGATAAAGGATATAGAAGGAAAAGGATTATCATAATGTCGGATAGTCAAGCAGCCATTAAAGCACTGAGCTCTTGTGTAATCAGTTCCAAAATGGTGTGGGAATGCATAGGCAAACTGAATGAACTAGGCGAGAACAATATAGTCACCTTACTGTGGATTCCAGGACACACAGGGATAGAAGGAAATGAAATAGCAGATGAACTAGCAAAGAGGGGGACTGGAACACCCTTTTGGGGGCCGGCACCCTTTTGCGGTATCAGCTCCAATGTAATATTGGAAGAAATAGGCAAAGCCGAAGAAAAGAGAAAATCTGACCATTGGAAAGATCTAGTAGGACTTAGGCAATCAAAGATTCTTCTGGGTGACTACAACCTGTTGAGATCAAATGAATGCATAAGTCAAAGTAAAACTGCACTAAGAGATTTAACATGCATCCTTACGGGACATTGTCGCCTGAATGGGCACCTGGAAAAGCTCAAAATAGTGGAGGAAGAAGAATGTAGATTCTGTGGTATGGAAGAAGAAACTTCCATCCACATACTTGCGAACTGCACAGCAATTCAGAATCCTAGGGCACAACACCTTGGAGATTACTGGATAGAAGAGGGACATTTACCTAAGTTGAAGCCTGCAGATATCCTAAAATTCCTCCGGGAAATAGGACTAAAGGAGCTACTAGTCTCTGAGACTTTCCTCAGGAAGTAAGTAGAAGTAAGGGGGCACAATAGATCTTTTAGGTCTCAGTGAATGTCACCCCAATTTACATACATACATACATACTGCACGCATTGGTCGACCACTGTTGAATTTTCATTGCATTATTCATCAAGAAAGTTTATGCGCGAAAATCTCGAGCGGAAGTTTGAAATCCGTGATGTTGTAAAAGTTGTCAACTACATTGCTGGACGTTCTTCATTAACTCACAGACAGTTCAAGTTATTTTTACAAGAAATGGAAAATGCATATTCAGATATTCCAAAATCGAGCAATATACGCAAAATGTTGCAAAAAAATCAAGCTCAAGTCTTTCCTGAACTAGATAATAAAGAATGGATTTGTAAGTTGATGTTCCGAACTGATATTACAAATCATCTCGGCGAACTAAACCTTAAATTGAAAGGATTGGATTGGGTCAAACTGTTCTAGTTTGTATGATTCCTTGAAGTATTTTAAAATGAAAATAGATGTATTTATTCGCGATATTACCTCCCATACATATAAATACTTTCCAAATCTAAAAACATACCCGCCCAACCTTAATAATTGTGATAATGATGCATTTAGTGAGGAAATGTTAAACTACATGACTTCACTGAAAGAAGAATTTGTTGAAAGAGGTCAAGATTTTGATAAACATGGTCACATGTTCTCCTTCTTGATAAAACCAGAGTTAGATTTTACTAGCATTCCTTTTAATGATTCTCTTTTCGCATGGATGGAAATTCAATATTTTGAGCTTCAGCATATTGAATTTAGGAACTACGAGTTATGGAAGACAAAATTTGTGGAACTAAGAAGAGTTTTAGAAGGTGATCCTCAGGATAAATCAAACGAAATACTGAATTGTTGGGCTAGTTTGTCAGAATTTATTTGCCTAAAAAAGTGGCATTTGCAATGCTTTCAGCATTCGGATCGACCTATATGTGTGAACAATTTTTTTCCAATATGAAAATCATTTTGAATCCATATTGAAGCCGGCTAACAACAGAAAATTCAGAGGCGTGTGTAATATTAAAAGTAACTAGACATGAACCAGAAATATAAAAGCTTTCGCGAGAAACACAAGGACAATGATCGCACTGAAAACGTTTCAAATTTTAAACAAAATGTTGCCTTATATAAAAACATATATTTCGGGCGACAGCCGAGATGCATCCCAAAAAGTAAAATTATACCTGAACGAAAAAAGGCAACCGTCGAATTGCATCCGTAATCCAAAAAGGTCTGTTAATTAATAATCGCCTATCATGGTCAAAGGCTAGTCAAATTTTACAGCAATGTTGCCGATACCTAACCTAACCTACTTAATTGAATAATGTTTAAATTACATTAATATATTATTCACTATATTGTTATAAAACTGTATTAGACGCAGTTTCGGAATTAAAATTTAGTATCAATTACGATATCAGAATAAACATGACAACAATGCCCGCTTTTATTTAATTATCTACCAGTTTTAGACACAATATTAAATTTGTTGACGGGATGCAACTCAGCGGTTGGACGGATGCAAGTCAGCGGTCAAAAGTTTGGCCTACTCAAATGGGATGCAACTCACCGGTCCCGATATTTCGTTTAACAGTAATTTTTAGAAATATTGTTGATCATTTTTTTTTTATAAGTTATTACTTTTAATAATTTTATACATTATTTATTCGTATAAAAATCATACAGTTTTTTATAGGCACTTTGGCTTTGTTGAAAATTGAACATGAGCACCTCTTTGTTAAAAGGTTGCCGACCCCTGTTCTAGTCCCTAGTCCAACAGCAACTGCAGCATTCAGTTTTTGGAATATTCCTTTTTAATTAACTACTAACTTGACACGTTTACCTTGCGATTTCTTACTAATATTTTCTGTGCATTTAATTCGAATTTTTTGACATTATCAGTTAAACTCATTTGTTACTTCCTCTTAACTACTATTAATATTTTGTTACTTCCTCTCGGACACTAAATGGTCATTAAAGCAATAAGTATAATTTAATTTTTGGTATTAGGAAACAAAAAGTCAGACTTTCAATATTAATAAATTAAAATAGATGGACAGTCTATACCATGAAATAAAATTTTATAGTTATCGAGTCCATTATATTATACTTATTCTGGCTTATGTTGTCTATTCGATTTTTCAAACATTTATAGCGAAACATTTTACCAGATTATACAAATCTGAAATAACTTTATTTTCTAGAGAATTTAATTTTTTTATTTTCGTCGTTACGCATATCTAAGTTAAGTTGCGAATCACAAAATTGTTAACGTGGTTATTATTTTCCAAATCATGTATTATAGTCCGAGGAAGTTATGACACAAACATCAAATTTTCTCGTCAAATATCATGTCGCTAATCGACCACCAATCACTTTCCTAAATGAATAAATTCCGCTGGAGCTTGCGACGCATCTTGCAAGCACAGCGTGGAACCCTCGAAATTTTAGTCTTTTACGCTTATATCCCTTTCAGCTTTGCTAGCACAAAAAAAAATTGGCGCGGCCACCATTTTGAATGTTCGAAATTTGAAAACACCAACTTATTTTAGAAACATTTCCTGGTTAAATATTAAAGGCACGCAGTTATATTTCACGAAGTTTCCACTATTAGAAATGTTTTAATCCATACATTATCTAAAATTTTAATAGGTATCGCGTCAAATTAAGAATTTTCCGGTAATACTGGGTGTCCCAGAAGTTTCTGAGCCATTTTAACTGCAAAAATCTCGGAACTCAGAAACGATAGGGAGGTGCGGTTTTCGATGAACAATTCCTTTTTATATAAAGTTTTTTCAGTATAAATGTAATTAGTGAAATCTTATATAGGGTGTTTTAAAAAAATGGTATTTTTCTATTCGCAATATTGTCTATTTTTTCAATGAAATACCCTTTGCTATCTGAAAGCTGAACTCTCCTCCGTTCCGAAAATGAGTAAGTTATTTGATTTTTAATGATTATTGTTTAATAGATAAAGGTGTCTGACACATACGTTTTAAATAAAAAACAATTACAACATTTATCCAAATTTTGTAAATAATGTTCATAACTGTAATAATTGTACTATTAATATTCATTTAAATAAATAAGATACACGTTTTATATGGCATAAATTATTACCACCCAAGGGTGGTAAGTTGACTTACAACCCGTCGTCAAGGGCAATCGATACCTTTTTAGAAATTGTTACATACGTCTCCCAAAACAGTGTTAAAATGCGTTTTTTTCAATATAGGGAGGAGAAAAACTTTTTTATGTTGGACTTCCTTTTGAGCTATTAACATTTATCAAGTGAATAAGTAATCAAATTATGTCAATAATTTGTTGAAAATGTGAATTTTTGCGTACGTATAAACCAATAATTAAACAACTATTATTAGTGATTCAAGAAAGTAAATAAACTGAAATTTCACTAGCCACTAAAATAACTATTATTCTTGAAAATCAGCAAATTCTTGTTTACTTGATGATTATGTGTCTGTAAATAAGCGATAAGTATAACTTTTCTTCAATAATTAACACAAACACCGGAATCGCCATTATAAAAATATTTTATTAATGATTTACAAAAATTAATTTTGTTTGTGCCTTGGGCGTTAACAATAACTTAAAGAAAATTAACGATTGCTTTAAAACCAAAGTCCTAGCCGATAAGATAATTTTTTTCTTGAAATTAAATTATTAAAGTATAAATATTGTTTCTGCACAAAATTTATTCATAAAAACGAGTCGAGGTTTCGAATCCTCGGTACCTCAGCCTTTAGGCTCTTGCTCCTTTGGTTGTACCCTTTACATGAAGAGACTACTTGTCCTTATCATGCTTAACAGTCTTGTCACTAGATCCATCCTGGATAAATCCTCCTTTGTGCGCTCTACTCCCAGGAGTTTATATTTCCAATGAAACAGTGCTTCGAAGATTATGTGTGAGGCTATTTCATCCTCTTCCATGTACAACCGGCAGATAGGTTCCTGCCTATATGTACCCTTGCTATGCATGTGCTTCCCAAGGGTGCAGTGATGGGTAAGCAATATTGTCACTTTCTTTAATTGTCCCCTATTTAGGTTTAGTATTTCATTGATCAGCGACTCCAAGGGTTTTTTTGGAATTTTTATAGCTCCAGTTTAGCTTTCCGTTGATATGTCACCAGTCCAAGGCACCATAAGTAACCATGAGTGTCACCAGTGTACGTTCCGTGGATTTAGTTCCCTTGTGTTACCCATCGCCCGTTTGACAGCCACTAGGGCCAGTTTCTCTTTATCTATTTTGTCAAGCAGGTGGGAGTTCCAAGTTAGTTTTGCAGCCAGAATAATTCTCAGATACTTGATCTTCTGACTTAGACCCAGTTTCACGCTGAAGAGGCTTCGTATTTTCAATCTCAAAAGCTTCGTTTTCCTTGTGAAGCGAATTAACGCAGTTTTTGCAGGATTTACCTTTAGACATTCCTTCCTACACCATTTCTCCACTGTTTTCAGAGCATGTTGCATTAGCTCCATTATAACAATAGGGTTTAGAGTCCCTTACTATTTAGTTCTTTCAGGAGTTCATCTATGAAGAGGCCCCAGAGATAATAGTAGATAATATCCCTCCCTGTATCAAAATCTCCATGGAATCTCCAAACGCCGTTGATGCTGTTGTCCTGTTGAGAAGCATGCTTTTCATCAACCTACATGTGGTGTCGTCTACTCCAATCCTTGTAAAAGCAGTTATCATGAACTCTAAGGAGGTATGATCGACCGCTCCTCCTATGTCAAGAAACGCTCCAAGTGGTATTTCTTGGTTCCCTAGGACAGCCTCTATTCTCGACACCAGTTGGTGCAAGGCTGTTTCATATGATTTTCCTGATTGATAGGTGTGTTGCATGTGGAGTAGTGGCCTTTTAATAAGAAACTTTTCCCTAACATGCCTATCAATAAGTCTCTCCCTAATCTTTAACATAAAAGGTGACAGAGTTATTGACATAGATGACTTTTCCTGGGAATAATCCTTTCCTGGTTTGGGAATGAAGACGATTCGGGCTCCTTTCCAAGCAGTTGGAATGTATATTGTATGGTTCAACCGAGGTAGTAGCCCAGTTCAATTTGTTTCAGGTAGAAACTTATTTCGATTTGATTTTCACATTCAAGCTCACAGCTTTACATGAATTTATTTCGACATCGTTATGTTAGACGGCCTCCTTAGGAAATATAACTTATTATCTAATACGATGGTCGGAAAAGTATCTACCCTGCTCTAACTGTGTAAAATGAAGTCTCTCTATCTCTATGAACATGTATTCCCAATATTGCACTAATATGTAAATTTATAACTGGTAATACATTTGTCACTTTTTGCGATGCCATTACGTGGCTGTAATTTATTCCAATTCATCCACTGTCATTTGAATGACGTATTTATTTAACTATCCACGTGAAAATACCATTGGGACTGGTCGGTACTGTTGTTTATAATAAACAGAATTTTATTTCTTTTTTAACGTCTTTATTTTACAACCTACAACTACGCTACGTCATGCAGTATTATTTCCAGCAACAGAGGTAGTGACTACGAGTACACTATAAATAGTACAAAATACTTTTTTTGACAAGAGTCACATTCTTATTAAAGAGCTATGCCCTTTCCCCCTTTGGTGCGTTGCTGTATACTTTTCATTAGTCATTAATAAATAAAATACAATTTTTTTTTATTCCACACTTTTGTCAGAAATTACCTTTTTCTTTTTTCGATTAATTTCTAATACCTTTTATGTAACAAAGTATTTAATGTTTGTGTATTTTGATTTTCCCACACTTTGGTACAATTTTTAATATTTCTACATTAATACTAATGAAAATTTTTTGCTCCAGTAGATATCCAATGAAATCAGTTAATTTGAGGTCATTTGATTGAACACAACCAATCAGAACAACAGTATACTGAAAACAGACCATGGGCTGTTTTCACTCTATTAGGTACGTTGCCATGGATACATTTTGATTTATTTCGATTTTGACGTTTCAAATATTTAATATTTCAAAATGTCACGATTTGGTCATAATACTGACGAGAATATTAATGAAATTATAAAAGCAAATATACTCTGTATTTTTCTATAATAATAATAATAACCCTGGAACATTGATAAATGCTCAAAAATTTTTTAACAACTTTGTCAAGCTTGTTGCTTATAGGCAACAGACCTCCGCCTGCGGCGGCAAGCTTTCGAAATTTGTTATAAAATTTTTTCGAACAATTATCAATAACTTGGGTTATTACTACTGATAATAAACAAGAGAAAAATGAGACAAAAAGGTGAGAGAGGTATAGTTTTTTTTAAGTCAGTATGAAAAAAAATTCAAAGGATCACTTGTCGGTGCTTTTGACGCTCGACAAGTAGTCCTTAATTTTTTTTTTCACACTGACTATTAAACTATACTACGCAGACAGGTTGGACTAAGCAAAAAGGCCAGAAAAGAATATGAAGATCAGTTAGACTCGAATGAAGGATGTGACAAAGGAAAATGAGGACATTAAGAACTAAGATAGTATAAAGTGTTAGAGTTGGTATAGTTAGTGTCAAGTATCGCCTACGGTTACAAAATTCCCAACTTAATTAGACTAAGCTTAGTGATTTGAATTTGGCATTTTATCAGATTTTATGCTAGTGAAATGTCTCAAAAACTTGTGAACTTACGTATTATTTCTAACATGTACGCTCTCACTGAACATAACGTGTATATTATTTAAAACGATTTGATCTAAAAGTTTCTATTTCTATTTCAGGATTGTAATTATCATTAAAAATGGCAAATGCTCAACAATACTGCCTTCGTTGGAACAACCATCGCTCCAACCTCCTCACCGTATTTGATGAACTTCTTCAAAATGAAGCTTTTACTGATGTAACACTGGCGTGTGAGGGTGGTTCTCCCATTAAATGTCACAGAATGGTCCTGGCAGCTTGTTCTCCTTACTTTCAAAATCTTTTTATAGGATTGCCTTGCACACATCCAGTGGTAGTCCTTAAAGATGTTAAACATATGGAAATTAAAGCCATTCTAGAGTATATGTACCGAGGAGAAGTAAATGTAGCACAAAACCAACTTGCTGCTTTGCTCAAAGTAGCCGAGGCCTTAAAAGTCAAAGGTTTAGTTGAAGAAAATAAGTCCAACACTAATCCAAAAGAAGAAGAACCCATTGATCATTCACCTTCAATTACTACGTCTAGTTCGGTAATGCAAAATATTGTTCATAGCAGTAGCAACTCATCTCCTCCTCACTCCACGAATTCTATGTACAAAAATCCATACAATTTTTATAACAACAAACCTCAAGATTCTAGATTAAATCTACCAATGTGGGCTATGCCCGGTTTACCCCTGCCACCACACACTTCGTCACAAGTCTCTAGCAATAATCATCATAGTCCAGCAACTATGCTCAGTGGATGTTATGACGCTGCTACATCAGATATGTCTCCTTTGAAAAAGAAGAAAATGTCCAGCTTGCTTATTCAGAGGGACACACCTATACTGAGGACTGTTTTGGGACAAGGACAAGCCGATTCTTCTCAACCTGTCAGTTTAGTTTGTCATCCAGATAGTGCAGAACAAGGTAACGGAAACGAAGAAAGAATAAAGGTAAGAGTAAGTCCACATACGTTTATTTTTTATGTAGGATTCTAGTTCACGTTTGTTACTTATGTTGCTACAGCATTTATTGTTTTGCCCTTTTCACTCTTTTTGACTCTATTTTTTTTTTCGTATCCTTTATTTGATCCTTTTTGATCAAAACGTTCATTTACAGTAGTTTTCTCATTTGCCGTTTGGTGATACCTAGTCTTTTCTCTCGAAGTTTCCATTCAATATTACGCTTTATTTCCTTGTCTCCTCCATTTTTTTTTTCACCAAACTAACTTTACCTTTGTAATTTTATTATTCCCACTATATTTACTCCTTTTTGTATTATAACTAAGTATTTGGTATCCTCCTTCTTCTCAATCGCACTTCTTCAAGCTGGCCAGTATTATCGCTGCTAAAGTTGTAATGCTTCGGGCTTGCACTCGTGTGGTCGTTGGTTTGTATCCCATTCACGACTGAGCTGGTAGTATTTTCCTCATACCAATAGACTAATACTGGTTCAGTACATATCTCTCAGATATCTACATCCGTTTCCTGCACACCCATCTCCTAAATCCGATATCCCCTGATATCTGTACTTATAAACATTTGGATTTAATCCACACAGCACATAGAACTTACTTGGACCATTATAAATCTTCATGGAAAAAGTGGTGACTTTCTCTCAGTTCATAAAAACTCCAAAGGAGTTTGTCAATTATTTTTATTTTATGGATATGCTTCCTAAGTTGACAGAGGCCAGTTACAATTCTCGTAACATTCATTGTCTGTAATTCGAATTGTAGTGTAATAGTTGATTGTCAATCAACTACAATCTTTTTTTTAAATGATGTCATCCGTAAAAACCAATTTTTAAAATATATTTTCAAAAATTACTACAAACTTCTCAACTTCTGTCACCGATATTATAGGATTTAAGATACTATATTGGGTACTTATAGCTGTTTTGTGTTAGGCCTGCCTCACAATCTAATATCTGTTTTGTACACTGCTTAAATCCGATTATTGTTGAACAATAAAAAGTGCGACAGGAAATTTCAGAAAAATTCCCTTTTCAGATCAATCTCAGCTAAAATGGGTTGTGATAGACACATTTTATTGAAACAAAAATGGGCGAAAATACAAAAATATTGAGATAGTATGGCAAATATCTAATTATCACAGAATTAGAAGTCCTATATATTTGGAAAACATGTGAAAAAATTGTCACAAATTCTAAAGACCAATTTGCTTAGAAATAGTTATGGCTGAACTTCCTATTTCATGATAGCCATTTGGCTAATGCTCGCCTTATTCGCGTCACACGTATTGATGATATGAAACATTATGTACCCATAAAATAATAGAAAAACATATTGAACTGCAAACCTCTCGGACACTTTATCTCTAAAGCGGGACATACACTAAATCGACTTGGCTCAAGTCAGTATGGCACAGTATTATCAGCACCTTTTAAAATATCGATTGGCGATTTTTGAAACTCTAATTAAACGTTACTTTGTATATTATATTTTACTAATTATTTTTACAGACAACATATTCATATTTAAGCTCCGGTCAAACCATCGGACCTTAGCGGAGCTCAATTTATAATTAATTATTTATTCTAATAATAATTTGTAATGTAATATCATAAATATCAACAATAAATATATTTATGTTTACGAATACTTTTATATGTTTGCGAATGTGATACTGATAGTCTGAATACACGAACTACTTACACAGATTGAATTTGGTCGTCGGACCTTCCGTCAAAAGTTGCCCTCTACACCATATACCGATGTTGCCCTCTACACCATATACCGATGTTGCCTTCTATACCATATACCGATGTTGCCCTCTACACCATATACCGATGTTGCCTTCTATACCATATACCGATGTTGCCCTCTACACCATATACCGATGTTGTCCTCTACACCATATACCGAGGTTGCCTTCTATACCATATACCGATGTTGCCCTCTACACCATATACCGATGTTGCCTTCTAAACCATATACCGATATTGCCCTCTACACCATATACCGATGTTGCCCTCTACACCATATACCGAGGTTGCCTTCTATACCATATACCGATGTTGCCCTCTACACCATATACCGATGTTGCCTTCTATACCATATACCGATGTTGCCCTCTACACCATATACCGATGTTGCCCTCTACACCATATACCGATGTTGCCTTCAATACCATATACCGATGTTGCCCTCTACACCATATACCGATGTTGCCTTCTATACCATATACCAATGTTGCTCTCTATACCATATACCAATGTTGCTCTCTATACCATATACTGTTGTTGCTCTCTATACCATATAACGATGTTGCCGTGCCGAACCGGAAGGTCATGACTGTGCCAATCCGAAGCAATGCGCGCGCTCCAATCTATTTGTGTAGGGATCAAAAAGTTTTATTGAGCCGTGTCGTACCAAGCCGAGTCTATTTAATGCATGTCCTGCTCAAGAGTATTTTTAATAATGGAATAATTACAATATGACGTTTGTTTGTAGTAGGTACCTACTAATTGTGGTACATCCCGAAATGTTGTCCATTTTTGGCTTTTTTGTATTTTTATTATTGTAACCAAATAAGTTACTAAAAATATTTTAATCAAAAACTGTAACCTACCAAATTGAAACACAAGTCTATATTTGGTTTATTCATGAATTTATATTTCCAGCACATGAAAAATGAACCTTTAGAAGATGCACAATCGCCATACACAGATTTTATCCCTATGCACGAAGACGAAGAAAAATTGAAGTTGGCAATTCCTTCTTCGTCTCCACAGTCGTACTCACACGAAATGCGTGGTGTTACCGGTATTGCTACCTATGTGCCTACGCAAAAACCTGAGTGGAAGCGGTATAAGCAGTATACCAGGAATGACATAATGTCAGCTATAGAAGCTGTACGAAATGGCATGTCAGCACTGCAAGCTGCAAGAAAATATGGTGTACCTTCAAGGACGTTGTATGATAAAGTTAAAAAATTGGGTATAACTACCAGCCGTCCGTTTAAACGAGGCAGTAATGGAAGCTCAGCATGTTTTTCCTATAGTAAGTACCTACAACTAGTCAGCCATTTATTTGGTAATATTAATTAGTAGTTGTTTGCAATATTCACATTGCAAAATGCATCATCTACCTATGCTTTTTCCAACACGAAATAAAAAAGTAAAGAAAGAATCGTGAATTATTTTATAAATTCAAAATATGTAATACTTTTGCCCATGATCGTATTTGAATTAGGGATTAAAATTTCCTATATCCCAGGTTTAAATGGAATCTTTTTTTAAATATGTGGATAAAGTTTTAAATTAGTAATAAATTAGTGTTTTGATTAACTTCTATAAAAATGCCAGCTTGTTCATTTATTAGAGTTTCATTAACACTTATATTGTATAGATACTGGTTCTCCATACGGCGGCCATCTTTCTGAATCCGACGAAAATCCAATGCACAATAATAATTCGGCGCTACTTGAAGCCAGCACGTTTCTTCAGCACGCACTAGACGGCAGAGGAGGAGATGAACGGGAGGCATTAGCTGCAATGGCTGCTGCCGCTGCTCATGCTGTCGCCTCGGGACATTCTACCAGTCCAAGTAATCTTGGCAAAGCTAGAAGTCCCAGTCCTAGTCCTACAATGTTGAAGTAAGTAATCAAGTTTAATTAGTTATACCTACTGAAAAGGTAGGAGTTTTTTTGCTACTGTAGCTCTTTGACAGATTTAAAACTAAATGTAGCTTGGTTTGCCATTGTAAGTTTGGTTACTCTTGTAAAATAATCAGTTCCGTCTTTACGAAGAACACCGAAATATCTGGTTAGATTAAGATGTATTTAAAATAAAAAGTTTTGGAATCTTCGTGAACGTTCGCGATCAACTTATAGAATTATATTTTCTCAATTCTAAAGTAATCCTTTAATATCTGCAATTGTACACTGAACACAGTTTACACTCACTACACCAACACTAACACTTTACACTATCTTACGCGCCTATCGATAACCAAGTTATTTTCTTCAGAGACTGAAGGTAAACTCAAGTCTTCGTCTTCTTCAGTCTCTGAAGAATACACTTTACACTATCTTACGCTCATTTCTATAACCAACTCATATTCAACACAAAGGTGCAATATTTTTCTATTTTACATTTTACAAATATTCCCTACAAGATTACTATTTCATAAGAGTCGGACCATAACTTATGATTAAAGGCTTCGGCAACATTGCTAGTAGTTCTTCCATATACAAAGCATTGCTATATTTCTCTATCGCTGCCATCTTAATGTGAATTTCACTATAGATATACATTAACCTTGTTCCGTGGTCCGTCTCTCTTCATTCTACCATGTGTTTATGGAATTGTTGTTTGAACTATTGAATATTATTTTTTCAGATATATAAGACACGTAAGTTTGACTCCTTCTCCAGCTCCTGGCAGTGACCACCATAATTCCCATAGTGAAACTAATGGAAGTTCAGAAAGAGACCAAGAAGATGAAGAAGATCAAGTTGAAGATCTTTCAATAAATAGAAAAGAACACAGGGAACGGGAATCAACAGGAGTGATCATGCCTCCCATGAACCAAGTTGCTGCTATAGTGAAAAAGGAAGAGCTGCTGGTAGAAAATCTTAAAGAAGAATCTAGAAGAGAAGTAAGTTTAGATTGTGAAGGAGAATAAAAAAATTACATACTTATTCTCAAAATCTCAAGTTGAGAAATGTTTACACCAGTGTTAAGTTTTATGGTATATAGTTTATTATTTTGCAAATTCAAAATACAATCGACTGATTTAGTTTAGTGCAATATGTATCAGATATCCGTACTCACTTTTGTTGTTAGCTCTTAGAGTATAAAATATAGACTAAGCAAACTTAGGGCATGAAATATTTTATGCAGCAAATAAGTTATATTATAAAGCAATTATTTACAATATTGATACCGTTCTGATGCGTTTAAAAATCATTTATCATCCTAAAGGAGCTAGAAGTTATTTATTTTATTATAATAAGTAGTAGTTTGGTTCATTTACATTTTAGCAAAAACGAAGATTTTGTGAAGAAGACTGTTCTTTCAAATATCCCGAAAAGCAATAAAATAAAACTTAAACTAATAATTGACCATGTATAGCTATTTATGTTTAGAATAAAATTATAAAATATATATTTCACATAAAGATTTTTCTAAATTGGATTGTGATATGATGATGAATAGTCTTGCTATTCATTCCTTCCGCAAGTATCTGTATGGAAGTTTCTTCCACAGAGTTCTTCTTGCTCCACTAGATTGAGCTTTTTGATGTGCCCATTCAGGTGCTATTGTCCTGTTAGGACACCTGTCAAAACTCTCAGTGCAGTATTACTCTGCCTTAGTTTCCCAGGATTATTTTTTATTTTCTTAGCCCTACTAGATCTTTTCAATAGTCAAAACTTCTCTTCTTCTCGGCGTTGCCTATTAATTCCAATATTACATTGGGGCTGATACCGCAAAAGAGATCCGGCCCCCAAAAGTGTGTTTCAGTGTTTGCTAGTTTATCTGCTATTTTATTTCCTTCTATTCCTGGAACTCACAGTAAGGTGACGATGTTGTTCTCGCCTAGTTTCATGAGCTTCCCTAGGCATTCCATACCATTTTGGAAATAATAACGCAAGAACTCACTGCTTTAATGGCTGCTTGAGTATCCGACTTGGTGATAATTATTTGCCTTCTATAAAGTTTATCAATATTGAACTAGGCGCAATTTCATATGGCATGAATTTCCGCTTGAAGGGTTTTTCCCAAGCTTCCGGAGTGATCCTGGCCCGTACACTTCTATCCCAGTCTCTTCTATGCTTTAAAGTTATCTGTATACCATTGAATGGAATTATTTCCAAGTCTGGTAATGTTTTGTAGTAGTTTTTGTACCGTCCCAAGAACGATACTATAATCAGTAGGAACGCGAAAGAAATACAGCACTTGCGCGAACGATACCAAGAATGGTTCTATCGCCAGTTGGAACGAACCCAATGACAATGGTAAAAGATTTTATAATATCTTAAACTTTTATATCTAAAAACTAAACTTTTTTAAGTTATTTTTTCTTTCAAAACATAGTTTTTAAATTAATAAACACAAGCAGATTATTTTTAAATGTTCATCAATTGTACAAAATCTTGTCATATATCAATATTAACGTTTTTCCTTAATCTTAAGACCATAAAGAACTAATATATCCAACAACAAGTAGGGTTTTAAATAGAAACTATTTATAAAATAACTTCTAGTATCCTAAATTCATAGTTTTTCTACATATTATTGTAACATGAAATTTTTGAATCTTGTTTATGTAAGGTTTAAGTACATACATTCTATATCATTGTTGTATGTTACTTAAACGGTTTTGGTAAACACACCTTTGAAGCTATCAGCGTTAAGTACAAACGAAATTCGCTAACATGAAAATTGTTTTATAAAAAATTATAGATTCAAAATGGTCATCTTATTAATTTTGCTTGCTCAGTATTTTTCCTTTGCAATTGTTCTTATAATTTTATTAACACTATATGGTGGTGATCTGGTGGATCAGTTTGCTTGATCACTTGGAAACTTCAGTAGGATTATTATCCTGAAGAAACAGTATACTTGTCCTGAACTGTTATGTAACCACCATAAGGAATTCCAGATAACTTCAGCATAACCTTACTGGCAATTAAATAAAGTAATCTTCATTTCGATCATACTTTCGATGTTTAATATGTGATTCTACTGAATTCTAAACATTCTCCTATTTAGCAAACATGTACATTTTACGTGCAAGTCACTAGAAGAGGATACCAAATTAAGTACATTTTTAAAATTATACTTAAAGCTCAACACTGTATTAACGCTGCGGGCATTAATTTGTTAATTGAAAAATCTACTTCATATTTTGCAACAGCTTGTTTTTATTACTTTCTTAAAAAGTTTAATCATAGATTTCAAAGAAATAAAACAATGATTCTTTATGGAAAATAAATAACTAAAACAGTGTTGCTTATGTCGCCTTAAGTAGACACATACTTTATATTGAATATGGTTAGTCATAAAACAAACTAAAACGATTGCTAATTGTGTAAAGTTTCAGTCACAATTTAAGAGTTTATGATTGTAATTTCGCTGATAGCTTTACAATTTTTAAAATCAATCGAGTGCCTACTATTGCAACGCATGAGACCAGCTCATATTTTTGCTACAAGTTCCTCTAATTAAAGAGACCAATTTTCATAAGACTGACATATTTAACTAGTTTTTTATGAGACTGACAATTAAAAAATAATTATATATTGAAAAAGATGGTCACGTGCACGAGCATATGATGTTATGGAGTGCTTTCCATACATTTTAAACAAATATAATCCGTTCTATAACAACACTAATAGCTTGAAATATTTTGTTTTTTTTTTCAATTAAAAAATAACCAAAAAACCTACATCTAGCAGTTTATAGTAAAGGCTCTACTAACAAGATTTATGAAATGTTGTACCTATATAGGATTTTCGATAATTTTTAATTTAATTGAAATATTTATTTCCAAAGGTTTCTCACTTTTGGAAGTTAGCAGTAGTTTTATTATTTGTTTTTTAAATAAAGCATTCTGTGTATTGCTTAAGCTTTGCTAAGTAAGTGAATCTTGAACTAATTTTTTAGTTTGTGAAACAAATCTCATAAGTAGGAGAAAGGTTTTTGAAAAAATTTGACTGTCACCTAATATACACTGTTTAAGGTGTCTTTGTCTATAGTACAATAATAGACATATCAGATAATAATATACAGTGTGATACATTACATTAACATTCAACAAATTGGAAAAATGTAATAATATACAAAATTAAATGTATTATATATTTATGTAGGTATACATAATCTCGTTCACTGTATGATCTCGACCCAGGGGATAACATTTATAACCTTTCTTAGCAATTTTACTACAATTTATTATGGTTTTTTAAGCAAATAAGATATCTGACAGCTGTACAAATGGTCAAGCTTATTTGTGTTTAATAAAACAATTTTGAGTTTATGTATCCTGAAAGTTTAATGGTTTAGTCAAGAAATATTAAAGTTATTGGTCAAGTTAGGTTATCTGTTGAGTTTTGTTGAATTCAATATTGTAATCATAAGTATCAAATATCAAGTCACTGTACTTATGTTACACTTTGGAGTTTTAAAAATCTCTAATATTGTTTTCTCTAAAAATGTAGATTGTTATCAAGCTTACCAGTGTGAAAAAGTGTGACTAGAACTGGACTATTTTATTAATCGGTATGGAAAGTGGACTCTCAATGTTGTATCTTAAAAAAGATGTAAATATTTCTTACTATTAAAATTTTTGCTGAGGGGCATTAAGCCGAAATATTAGGGGTACTGAATTTAGTTTTAAAAAATTCATTAAAATTTTTATTCGGTATTGGGTATTAGTTGAAAACTTTTTTATTCTGTAATCTTTTTTTAATGAAAAGTAAAAAAATATATTTTTTAATTTTAATGAATTTTAAATAGTATGGAAATACTGATTTATCAAAATATTATTTTTTAATAAATTACTCGTAAAATGAGTCCTCAACAATTGTTAGAAATATATATTTATTGTGATTTACAATATAATAAATTTAGTGGTTTTGGGTTTTTATTTGGAAACTTATATTTCAGCTAAAACATAGAAAATATGTAAGATTGTAAAATATGTAATATGTTGGCTTAACTTTAAGCACAATGTATTTGTTAAATGATTGTTCGAGTTTACTATTGTATTGTCAAGAGTGTTTTGTTGCACTTTCTTAGAGTTTTCAAATTGTTAGAAATATTGTAATGTTAACCAAATATTTCATTTAGATCCGAAAAAACGTATCAAACAAAACAAGTAATAATTAAAAATGTCATGATAGGTATTCTGATAAGCGTGTAATAACTTATCCTAAAACTTACCAAAATCAAGTAGTTGAATGTACAGTATTGTTCCAAAAAGTAATTTACAAAATTATAACGAAAACCTTGACATAAAAACCCAGAATTTGGCCTACCCTGACACTTACAAATTTTGAAGTGATGCAAATAACTTTTTCATATACTTTTCTGGACTCACTTTAAATACATTACATTTTAGTTTTATGCTTACTACTGATGAAGCACAAGGCCGAAACATCTGGTGTTGACTCGGTGAAAGGAGAATTGCAATACATGATTATGTTTTCTTTCTTTTCTTATATATTATTTATTTAGATATCTGGTTGCATTACAATATTGATGCAAATTTTTACCTAGCACATTGCCATAGTTATTGTACAAAGTGGCCATTTTTAGCCATAGCTGTGATTTTCTAGACTGATTATTACACGAGTTTTTCACGAGTCAGTAATATACACATTTTTTTGTTTTTGTATAACGTAATTTGCTAGTTACTAAATGGATTTGAATATTAAGCCTTACACAGCAATAAATGTTTTAAAATTGTTGTAACATTGAACTTGAAACCGAGCCAGGAATCCAAACGATAAAGAAAGTAACAGAAGAATTTACTTCGAGAAATTATAATTAAGTAAATGAATTGGTCAACAGATTCTTCTGTTACGATATATTTTTTTATTGCTTAAATCGGTTCGAGAAGCGCATGTAAGTATATTTGACCAAATTTATAATTACACTAATAAATATGTTATTTATTTTATTATTCTTAACTAAGACTGATTTTTATATCGTAAAAATCATTACAAACAATGTTATTATCGGTGTTACAATATTATTTCTCGATTCACGTTCTATTCAATTTAAACTTGTGTCATTTTTCAAAAACGTTTGTTCTTGGCAAGAAAGATCGAAGAATATACAAAGACGATACAATTCATCCCGCTGATTTATCTCATTCCTTCTTTGAAATAAACGATAGTCAAATCAAGCATTGACAAAAATTACTGATCATATATTCGAAGATAATAATTAGTTTTATCACTGTGTCACCTCCTTGGTGTGTTACATAAATCAGTAAAGTGATTTTTGGGGGTAAAAACATGATAAAAATGATACATTCTTACATTATAGTTGCAATATATGTTAAATTTTTTCGATATTAACTATCAAACTATTGTCTCTTGTGAATCTGTCCCAAAACACTTTCAAATACAAAGTCTAGCTTACAAATTTTAGAATTCTTCTTGGTATAAAATGATAATTTTAAATATTTATTAATATCTTTTTATATATCAGAAATATTTCAACTAATAAATTTGAAAATTTACCAAAAGAAAAAAAGAAGTTGACTCTTGTGTACCTACTAGTTATTAGTTATTACCAACCGCCAATGATTAAATCAGTGCTGAAAAATTACAGCTTTTCTAAAATTTACATTAAAAAAATTGGAAAATTCAGAGTTATAATCTGGGACTGAATCAACCATTCCTCGTTTACATAGTTATTTTAGAAATCAACAGTTAATAATTCATTTCTTTAAATACTTAATTGATTCAAGAAACTACCACAATCGAACCTGCTTATTTAAAAGACACCATTTATCAATAATAAATTATTTACAAGGGATTTTGTTTGGTAGTACTGCTAAAACTGAATGCAAATCGAACAAATTTAAACAATAAATGAAATAAAATCGATATTATTATTAATAAACATCATACTAATATTTTGAAACGATATAACACATTAGGTTAGTAAATATTTTTCATTAATTTGAAAATCATATTGTGGTTTGCGTCACGTTTTAATATAAACGGTTCTTTTGCATTTGTATACTTTCAAAGTTCATATTCAGTGGGGAAAAGTCAAATGGAACAAATACATTATTTCGATTACCGTATATATTTATAGGAAATCCCGAATCAATTCAAATTTGAATTATATTGACATTCTTCAATGAGAAAATGTGATCACTACCTTCAACCCCTTTCAAGTGACAGTTACAACCCCCATATTTTTAAATGGGAAGCATCGGCTTGTGATATATCGTTTGAAAGGTCTCATTATTTTCAAAAATGTTAACATTTTCAAATTTATTGCAAAAATTAACACAAAAATAAATAAAATTCACTACAACTCACTGAAAAACTAATATGTAATACTTATGTGTTGATAATGTAATAAACGAAACAAAAACAGGGATGTTGAAGAATGCTTACCGTGAATATCTTGGCAACATCCTAATGTTGAATAAAAATGTCTTCTAACTTAACTTATTCCTCCTCTTAGGTCATTTAAATCAAGGTGCTCAGTTTTGTACACAATACTCTTCACATATTTCCATAAAACTAGTCTAATAATGTAAGATCATGTGATTGTGCTGGCCATTCTATCGATACTCGCCTTCCTATCCACCGATTTGAAAATATTGCGGCAAGGAATTGCCAGACATTGAGTTGGTGAGGTTCCCTGGATCAGGATATAAATTTTCCAATTTTGGTATGAAATTATATTCAAATTGCCTAAGGGAATGAGGAGACCTTTCAAACGATATATCACAAAATCCCATACTTTTCATTTAAAATATTGTGGGTTGTAACTGTCACTTGAAGGGGGTTGAAGGTAGGAATCACATTTTCACGTTGAAGAATGTCAATTTATAATTTTGGGGTTTTCTATAAATATGTAGTACAGTATGTACAATCTTGACTAAATTCACAATAAGGTGAATTTAACTTGACTATGAATAACTTATTTTTAATGAAACAATTGATAGTTTCTGAACATTTACCTATTAGGTACTTATAATATTTTGTATTATTTTTAATGCAATATTGAAAAATTATGCAAGCCTCATTAAAGATACATCACTTACTGCGTATTAAGCATGGCTGAAGTGTTTTTTATGAAGGCCTGAAATTTAAGAACTTAAGAATAAGTGTGTATTTGTCATTTATGATGAAAAATTATGCACAATGTTATCTATTTACGTAATATTAATCATTTATTATGCCATAAGCAGAATCTAAAAAAAGTTTAAATACCGGAGTGCTGAGATTTTCAGAATATCCATGCATTACACATTTTATTTCTACCGTTTAGAATTGAAGCTTATACTTAAGCTTACAGTCTATAAGCATGTGAAACCCGTTCTTCTCCGAATACTCGATTCTGGTAATCATTTAACTTATTTTCTATAACAAATTAATTGTTTCAACCCTTACTACGTGGAATATTTCCATAATTATTCAATAAAATCAATAAATAACAAATTCCACAGTTACAGTTATTGAGTAACTAGTAAATAGGCTAATTTGTTGGTCAAAAAAGAGTTCAACAATACGATTTGACCTAATAACATCAAAAATAATTCCACTGCTGAAACCAGCAGAGTTGCAAAGAGTAAACATGTTTAGGAGTGCAAAGAACATAGATATAACTAAACCTTCCAGACCTACTCTTGCGCAAACGAGGATACAGAGCTTTTAAATATATTTACATTAAATTAATTTTTTTATTCTACTATACTCTATTAAATTAGTTCTGCTGGAAAGAGGAGAATTTAAACAGTGAAATTATTTGCATGAAATAAAATTTTAAAATCCAGTGGTGTACCAAAATGTTTTTAAAATATTTCTGGATTCTCCCATATTTATGTCACAGTACAATTATTTAGAATCAAAGACTAATCGAAAAAGAGTTCAAATCAAAATTAAATTTTTAACGGTATTGAATTAAAATTATATTTTTTTGGAAAACAAAATGTGTGGCACATGGGAAATTTGTATGAGACGCGAATTTGGAAACTCCCTGTATATATAATTAGGTTAGGTATATCACTTTCACCAGATATACATGATGACGGTAATCACTTTTTTAATCATATAACCGGTAGACTGGGTAAATAAAATATTCGGGAATATACATTAGACTTATTGTCGATCCTTGTAGATTGGCGCTACCGACATCTGAGGATGGATAAAAATTGAAAAAGTTCTCCTTTGAGATCGTAAAATACTAATGACACTACATTGACTATCAACGCCATAATTTTTTTGCCAGATTGTTCAATCAAATTTATTCGCATTCATATTTTTCCACGATCCAATGAAATTTATGTTTTATAACAATTATTCACCAATAGTTACGACAAATGTAATGGTTTTTTAGATAAAGAAAACACACAGCTACGTAGTAGAATAAGGATCAATTTATAAAACGTGCCTTTAGACTACTAAACATTCCATTAGTTTTTATTTTTTTTTATTATAAAAGTTGAAATATAGAAAATATTATACACCAGTTGTATTAATATTTTTAAAGCCATTTGATTTAAGACTGAGTTGTTTGATGTTAATTAATTTTTTGGTTTTTGTTGTACCTACAATGCTAGTAGTAAGTCGGAACTTCAGAACATTTTATCAATATTGGTGGGTAACTACTGAACATTTTTCAACGTTCTCACCTGCCATTAAAAATTATTTAATTCCAACGTTGTTATTCTCTTAAAAAATTGATATGCTTACGTTAAAGTACCTACCGAAGTGTTCTCAAGCATCTAATTTTCTACATATGCCATTCTGTCATACACTATTTATGAGAAAAATTTGCGAGATTTACACTAACAATGTAATGACTACATACTTTTAGTATTCTGAAATTTTGTTTATCAATTTTTCAAAATAGCTATATATTAAAATTAATTAGTTATCAGTAGTTATAATTAAGAAAGCATGCTGACATTTTGTTTTAATACCATCATATGTTTTATTCTTTTGGAATTGAAAAGTATAGGTTTGTTGAATAACTACACAAAATTTATACAGTAGAATTAAAATACGTTTTATACGCGATTGATTCGATTTGAAAATTGTGGTTAAGAACCCGTTTTAAAATTTATATAAATCTTGATTGAAAATTATTTACGTCTTCACGTGCCTTACGAAAATTTATAGATAAATACGATTAAAAATAGTCTACGCAATATTTATGTTATACTCAACAATCTCTCAAATTTTTCAGAATGTCTTCATATTTTAATATTTAAATAATTTACATCATGGTTACCATAAGCCGATAATTGGATTAATATATATTATATAAAAAAATGATCCAAGTGCTAACAAACTACCTCAAATTGTATGTATTTTATTTATAATAAAACCACGTTACACAGATAATATACATTTTATATATAGACATATTTGTACATTAATAATTATTTACCAAAATTGTAAACAATTATATTACGTAAGCAGAGACCCATCTAAAGAATTTGTTGTAGTTTAAGCATACCTGAAAATTTCACTGGCTCACATAAAAAGTTGCAATAGTAACATAAACATCCAAAATCCTAGTCAGGACGTAGGTATAGGTAAAATACAAAAAACTGTCCCAGATAATACATTTTTGTTATACCCATTTGATAATCTGATCTCATTTTAACCTAATCATTATTGAAACTTTGCTTCCGTTGTTTCTTTGCCGTATTAATGTATTAGCATAATCCCAAGGTATCGGCATTTCTATATTCGGTTTATGGGTTAATGTGCTGGGACGTGAATTGGTTACAGTTAATAAACAGGAAATTCCTAAACATTGTCGTTTTTGACCTGAGGAAAGATAGCTTTCTCAAATCTCAACTAAACCCCAAGTGCCCAAGTTACATTACATTACAATCAAAGCTGGGCTACAAATTACGACTTTGGAAAATGTACTATAAGTATCTGTTGAGGTAATCAAAAGGATCGAGGGAGAGCGCAAATCCTCCGGAAGATCTCCCTTCTAATGAAATTGTTAAGGTCGGATCGGTTGAGGAGCTTCAAGCTAAACCGTTGATATTTGACTGGATAGGATCCTGTTTTCAAGTGCAAACATACTTAATAATAGAAAATTTAACATATCTGCGTAATTTGCATCTATAATTGCACAAATCGATTGAAATTATTATATATTTCCTAATCTCTTTTGTGCTGCAAATATGCTTGACACACATTTCTTTAACATAAAACTTGTTTCGCTGCTATTAACAATACATTGAGTAGATAGGTATAATCGAATGAGAACGTCTTACGACATTGTTCCTCCATCTCATTATATCTTCTCAATCATCCGGATCTCTTTGATTTTTGCATAATTTGCTACCATTCTAGTTGTTCCATTTGCCATATTGCTGTCAGTGGTGAAGTTGTTTTATTTACAATATGTAATCAAGCTATTTATCCAATATCTTTTCCTCCTTGATATATATTGGTTACCTAAAGATCTACATATTAATCTACCATTACACTCTAACTCTCCCAGGAACCAAGACGCAAATATTTCAGGTATATTTTAAAAACTTATTTCGTTTTCCTGCAATTGTAATATAATTGGTATACATTGGTACATATGAATATCCATTACAAAATATCAGTACCTATACCGGTTACCTTCACAATGTTATCAATTTGTATTGTATATCAACAAAATATTTGTTACAAAAGCTGTAACTCTGGACGATCTTTTTTTGAAGAATTAAAAGTACTGTTAAAATGTAATTGCTATTATTCTATTAAATATTTTTATGTATATGTTAATTGTTAGATATAGTTTTGTTTACTGTGGCACTGCACGTATGTACTGCATTTTATATTTTTAAGTGAAAATAAAACTTATATTCCAAAACTACTTACCATTATTGTTTGTTTGTGCCTTTTTGAATGTTATGATACAAGGATTCTTAGTGACATTTTATTGGATATGCGGTTATAAACCTGATGCACTAAGTAAAGAGAATTCAATATACAGATCTGGTTACTTTTTTACCGACCATAGGGGAACGGAATTTCCATCTATTCATTTTCGTGACGGATACACTCATAGTGGTTTGTTGGACCCATTCTTTTCCTTCGTGTTTTCCCGATCACGTGGATATGTGCCTTGACGTAACTGACAGACACAGCGTTGTCCATGCATTTCAAATCCTATGGTCGGTGAAAAAGTAGCTAGATTTGTATATAAAGGTACTTGTTACATAACTTGACTAAATAGAAGATGATACCTAGTATTGTCAACAAAATTTCGTCCGCGGACAGAATAATTGTACTGTACCTAAAGGCCTGGTTTCTCTGACCAGATCGGCCCGAAATATTTCGGCGAATATTCGCGTACAGAACGGTCTAATTTCCCGAATTTAGTTCGGTCAGAAATTTCGGTTGCTATGGTTCTAGAAGAAGAACAGGATGATGATGATGATGATGAGGCTGCTTTATTAGAAGTATGTACTGAAAATAAGGCAATGTTTGAAAATAGGGCCAAAGAAAGGTGTTTATTTAACCAAATATCTTTCATTTTCATGTCTTTGTAACTTCTTAATTTTTTTGCATATAACGGAGGTTTTTTTTACTTTTTCAATTAATAATTCATCCTCTAGCGCAGAAAAGTCTAATTTATGGAACTTCTTAGACATCGTTTCACTTTTAGCTTTATAAAATTATAATTAATAAAAATAAATGCCCATAATTGTACATGTGTGTACAAGTTCGGTGAATTGTGTCGTTTACAAATCGTTCAAATCAAAACTAGTTTGATCGAGACGAACTGCTATCCGCACACTTCCCCGAAATTTCGTTCCGATCTTTTATAGAAACCGCTACTATGTATCACACATATACTGGGTTTTACCGGAAACGCTAACGAACTTTTCGTGCTATATCACCGAAATATTTCGGGCCGAACTGGTCAGAGAAACCAGGCCTCAAGTCTACTCGAAGGAAATAGCCTTGACGATTGCCATATCCGAAAAGTCAATGTTGAAGAAACGAAGTCCTAATAATGCAAATGCAATCAGAAAAAAGTTATTACAAAAAGTCCAACAAATACATATTTCGAAATAGAAGAACCAACGCTTTTCGAAATTGCGATTAATTTGAATCAATGATCAAGATAATTGAATATATATTCTCGAAATTAGCTACGGCATACCATTCATTATTCCAAAAATATAAACAATAAAATTTTAACATCTAATCACTATCAGAGATCACAAAATTAGTCCAAAAATTTAATTGGCGACCTTTATGAAATCAATGAAGTATCAAGATAACTATTAAGCTCATTCAAGAAGCTGTAAAAACGCAATGTTTTGGTAGGTGCAATAAACTGGTTATCATATAATACTCCCCAACAATGCTGATAAATGTGATAAATTATTAAAAAATATTAACTTTAACCGGTGACTTTGTATAATTCCCAACTCGTAATAGCAATGGCGAATTTTATAAATATCTTGTTTGATTATAAGCCAGTAGAGTCAACCCAGCTTATTGTCTAGTAATTATAGGCAAAAGGATAATTTTTCGTTGGATATTATACATAGAAAGTGAAATTTGAATAATTACTGATATTGCTATTGATGTTAAATGAAACTAACTGTTTCTAATTAATTCCACTATTTAATGAAAAAAATATGAAAGGATATTGATAATTATTTCGATATTGACATATCATCGTCAGTATGACAGAATGGGAAGGGTGAGGAGGACAGGGTGGGGAGGGTGAGTTTAGGCCCACAGCACTTTTATTCCACATGTGACCCATTGTACATCTTCCCGAAGAGTTGTCCTCCGAGGTCATCGTCCATCCTGTCCTTTTCAGGAAGGTGGACAGGTCACTAGGAGACATCTCCTTTATATCGGCAGGTGTAGGCCAAGACTCACCGAACACACAATATCTTATTGACGATTACTCCGGTCACTCACATAAGACATGCCTGACAGTTTTTTTCTTCTTGTTCACACATTCTGTATAGAGATGTGTCCACTAGCCCCATAGTAAGGAGGTGTTTCCTTAGTTGACAGTGGCCAATCAGAAATCCTACTGTTAAGCGTAGGTTTTTCCTGGTCATCGCCAAATATCTCTTCGGCGCCAGCTTCCCAGGGTCGCCCAAGGTGATCCTGGCAAGACCGCATCCTTTGATTCCATTCCATCTCTTTAGGGATTGAGCATGGGTGTAACGTTTGGCTAGTTCCGCAATTGTCGAAGTCATCAGGCCGTAGGTGTCACTGGGGCCTAACATTTTTAGTTCAGCCGCTTCCCTGGCTAAAGAATCGGCAATGCGATTACCTTTACTCCTGTCGTGCCCTTTAACCCAACTCAGAATAATATTGTTATCTACCGAGGCGTTAGCTAATACTAGCCCTGATGTATCACGTTGTCTGTTCTTCAAGGCTAATAGGGCTTGTATGCTGCCAGTGCAGATTGTTATGTTTTTGCCAGAAATTCCTTTTCTGGTTAGTTCTTTTGTGGCAATTGAGATACCAGCCAATTCTGTTTGAAACACGCTGGTATTTTTTCCCATTCCCCACTTAATTCTTATGCTAAGTGATCTGGAGTAAACTCCACATCCTGAGCCTTCTTTGGTTTTTGAGCCGTCTGTATATATGCGTATTGCATTTGCAGCATCTGACTCTGTTTTCTGTTTTATTTGTATTTTGTAGGGTTTATTAAACACAAACCACAAACTTGGATCAATTGCGTCATTGATGGTCGCCGGCAGCAGACGTAGCCCAGTAAGCGCTTGTCGCCATAGGCTTAGCCTCAATTGACCCACTCCTACTTCGGGGTTTACACCAGCTGTGCGCAATCGTAACATGGCCATTAACGCAACCACTCTTTGACCCCCAGAGGGGTCAGACCAGTAATTAATTCCATTGCCGCGGTTGGTGTTGTTCTCATGGCTCCTGTGATGTTTAAACAAGCCATTCGCTGTATTTGATATCATTTTTGGATGGCCGTTGCTTGTAGAAACTTCGGTCCCCATGCAATGGCTCCGTATGTTAGCATAGGTCTTATGATTGCAGTGTAGATCCAGGTGACCACACAGGGTGAAAGACCCCATGTGCGTCCCACTGTCCTCCGAGATTGCTCATAAGCCACATATGCTCTCTAGGTGAGAGTTCTATTTTAGCTTCCTGTCGAGGATAATACCAAGGTATTTCACCTCTTCAGAGAAGTTTAATTTGCTATTGAAGATTTCGGGAGATTTTAAGCCCGATAATCTTCTTTTCCTGGTGAAAAGGACCATCTCAGTCTTCTTGGGATTGATCGACAGTGAGTGTTCCTTACACCATGTTTCTATTAATTTGAGCCCATCCTGCGCTCTATCGCACAGTGTGTTCACAAATTTTCCGGTCTGCAAGATATTGTTGAAGTGATTAATCAGGGTATCCAGGACTATGTTCCAAAGAAAGGGTGATTAGACCCCTCCCTGCCGACATCCCCTCATGACCAGTCCTCTCACTATGATGTATTCTACATTGATACTTGTTGCTCTACTAGAGAGAATTTTGAGTATCCATTATCCCACTACCAGGGGTACATTCCTGGAGTTAAGTTGCTGGGTAATTGCTGGGAAGGTTGTTTTATCAAACGCTCCCTCAATATCTATGAATATACCCAGGGTGGATTCTTTATTGTCCAATGATCTTTCGATTCTGCCAACCACTTGGTGAAGGGCCGAATCAGTGGACCTTCCCGGAGTATATGCATGCTGATTTGGATGAAGTGGGTTGTGAACTAGCGCTTCATAGCCTCTCCATTGTTTTTAAAAAGAACGACGTGAGGCTAATAGGTCGGAATGCTTTTGGTAAGGTGTAGTCCATCCTTCCTGGTTTGGGTATAAATACCACTCGTACTTCCTTCCACTTTCTGGGAATATACCTCAGAGCTAAAGAGGCTCTGAATATTCCAACCAGGTGCGGCATAAGAAAATCCATTCCCCACTGAAGTAGGGCTGGTCTTATACCGTCAGGTCCTGGTGACTTGAAAGCGGAAAAACCCAAAATGGCCCACCTTATCTTGTCGTCATCAATTACTGCACTAGCAAATTGCCAGTCGTATTGTGAGGGTGTTGTTGGTTCTTCCGCCCAGTTCGTCGTTCCAGGAAAGACAGAACCTGGGAAGTGAGTTTCCATAAGAATCTCTTGGAGGTTGGCAGTTTTGTCGCCATTTTCCCTCGTCAGGATGCCGATACTCTTATGGTGGTCGTTTGAGAGGGCCTTCTGTAGCCTAGAAACTTGTGGGAAAACTTCGACTGCCTCACAGTAGGCTCTCCAGGCTGCTCTTTGTTTTTGTCTGCAGACTTTTTTGGACTCTTTGAGGTTGGCTTGGTATACTCCCCAGCAGTCCTCTTTGAGTTTTGTTCGTTTTGCCTTGTTAAAGGTCGTTCTCGCTGTCTTTCTGAGGTGTTCCAGTTCAGGGCACCACCAAGTATGTTTGGCCATCTGTCTGGACTATCCTCATCGGACAGATTCCTTATATAGGCAATGTCTATTTTGTTTTGGATAGATACCGTGTACCTTTCCAGTTCCTCATTATTGCCAGGAGTCAGGACATCTGTTTTCCGCAGAGCACCTTTGAAGAAGCGATTGTAGAGAGCTACATCCGTCCTCCTCGGGTCACGGGATTTTACAGTGGTCCTGAGATTCTGGCTTACCGTATAGGTCAGCCAGCGGTGGTCTGACATAGAAATGTGATCTCACACTTGTCAGTCCTGAATTTTGTTTGATATTTTAGCTGTCGCCAGCGTAATATCTATTAATGTTTGGCTACGTGCGTCAATAAATGTCGGCTCCGTGCCTCTGTTTAAGACTGTTAGATCTTTCTTAATTATATATCCATATAGAGACTTAACTTAACTCCTTGCTGCCCCAGCTCAAGTGGTGAGAGTTTGAGTCGCAACCCAAAATAAGCTTCACTCTCTGGTTGAGACAGTGATCCACTAGTACCTCCATCTCTCTAGTCGGTGGTAGGGTGGCTGCATCTGAAGAGAGGTAGACCGATGCGAGTATCAAGATTTTTCTTTCTAAACTGTCCATTAAAATCTTGCCAAAATTGGAGATATAGGAATTCCCATTTTTTTTCTATTTCTATATATTAAGTAAGTCACTATTTGGTCTAGCCAAAATATTAAACATCAGGGCCTCGATTCTCCACTTCATGAGAAAATATTCCTATATGAATTGTTTCTTATATTAATATATTCATATAGGAATACAAAACTCTATTCTCGACTGACATCGGAATTTACTTTCCTATAGGAGGGTATGTCTGAGATAGGCTCTCATATTTTTTAATTATATCCAAGCACGCTAGAGCATGCTAATTCCTTTTAGGCGTTCTATGCCAGTTATATGTTGTATTGGCAGCTCTAAGAATTGAAATTGTTCGCGTTTTTTGGTAACCTCTTTGGTAATGCAGACACTCTAGACGGCGGAGAAATATAATTATTTAGCACCTCAATTAAATTTATAACAAGTTGTTTGAATAACCTAAACAGATTTAAAAATTCTCTATCACTTATGAGAACAAAATGGATAGCATTTGTGCCATTTGACCAATAGTCTCTTTCAAGCCTACGTATTTATGTTTTATTACAAAATTAATTATTATTAATTAGTTTTCGACAAAACTGGTTGCAAGATTTTAGACAAAAAAAAAATTGAAATAAGAAAAGATTCAATCATTGGAAATGCAAGAAATATAAATGGAATTAAACACAATGCCTCAAATACAAGCTATGGCTGTAATGGGAAACTCATGATTTGTGGCATCGTCGTTTGGGTCACTTAAATAGAATTTCAATGAATTTATTGAAGAACGTGTGTCCAATTTGGTCATACCGAACTTCTCCTATTTGATCATACCGTCGAACTTCTTCTGAAGATCTAATTTTTTTTTTTTTATAATTTTTGATGGCTGGTTTTGAGCACTTGGACGCCCTACGATTTTGCCGTTCTTTAGAAGTCTTTTATTTCATTTGCATTCGTAGCCAAAGATATCCCTCCCCCAGCAAGGGTTATCGTTTTATAAAACCTAAAAATAAGTTGCTGCTAGAGATGTCGTATTTTTTGAAAATCCCAGTATGGTTGTAAGTTTCAAGATATACACAACTTCGAAGATGGCTTCGATCATCAGATGCTACTCAGATTAGTAGTGATCAACAACAATCATTGATTCGAGAGATTGCTGTGGAAGGTGGGGATAACAATGAATCATTTGTGGAATATGAAAGTCAAGATATTCAAGAAAATGTTCAAATTGAAGACCAGAAAATAGAAAGTGAAGAAGACGTTAGAAGTCAAAGGCAAAGAATTAAAAATAAACAAATTTTTAATGAGGATTTTATTTATTATCAAGCAAGTTTGTGCAACAAAAAAGATCTAAAATCTGCTATAGGAGCTCTAACCAGTGAAGACGCAGAAAACTGGAAAAAGCTATGCAAGAAGAAATGGATTCGCTTGAAATTAATAAGACTTGGGTACTTTCTGAAATTCCACCTGGTCGTAAAAGGCGTTAAATCAAAATGGGTGTTTATTAAAACAAAGTACAACTCGGATGGTAAAATTGAGAAGTATAACGCCCGTTTGATAGCAAAAGGTTACTCGCAAGAAAATGGACTAGATTAAACTGAAACTTTCTCATCTCTTGTACCTCACTCTTCGATAAGATTTCTTCTTGCACTATAGCTGCTAAATATGAGACATCCAACAAATGGACGTAATTACTGCGTTTTTACATCCTCAGTTGAAAGAAGAAATTTATATGGAGCTACCTTTACGAGTACAAATGAAGAAAAACACTATTTATGGTCTTAAGCAAGCAAGTAGATCATGGTATGACAAACTAGATTATACCATTCGTAGACTAGATTTTCAAAAATCAAAATTTGATCCCTGTATTTAATAGAAATAAGGACAATATATTTGCATCGTCGCCGTTTATGTAGATGATTTATTATTATTTTCAAATGACATATTACTTTGACTTTTAAATTAAAAAGTAACCTCATGAAATAATTTAAAATGAAAGACATGGGTAAAGTGCATTTAGGTTTGGTAAAGAAAAAAGAAGAAAAGAGAAGATGGATCGAGAAAAATACATCTCGGATATTCTACATAGATTCAATATGACTGAATGCAAAGGTATTTATACACCCAGTGATCCGAATCAAATATTTACCTCAGATGTGTCTCCAAAAACTGAAGAAGAGAGAAAAGAAATGGAGAAAGTTCCTTATCGTGAAGCTGTTGGTAGTTTATACTGTATGCGTCGAATGGAACTCGTCCAGATAGCTCATGGAGTCGTCGTTTTACTGCAATAATCCAGGTAAAGCTCATTGGCAAGGAGTGAAGCGAATTATAAGATACTTAAAAGCGACCAAATCTATGAAATTAACGTTTGAAAAAGATGGGGAAGAATTAATAGTTGTGCAACAAGTGGGGAAATTTCAACTTTTCTCACAAGTGTGAAAGTTTGTGGCACGAGCCCGAAGGGCAAGTGCCGCAAACACACGAGTGAGAAAAGTACTTTCCTCGCATTTTGCACACTATACTTTTTCTACAACTGCACAAATTTAAAGAATACAAGTAAAAGTAACTTAATATTTATTTTTATGGTTAGTAAAACAAAAATAACACTAAATTATCCTATCTCTAAACATTTTAAATAATTTTAATTAAAATTATAGTTGATGGTGAAATGTGTACAATTTTGTATGGTGAAACCCGGAACGTCATTTTAGAATTTAAAAACTTCTATAATAATCTGACAGTTTTGTGACAACTAAGTAGATATTTAAAGGTGACAGTAGCCTACTATATAAGTGTTTGTCGATTTTATTTGATTCTCCATATAAATGTATGTGGCGTGGGCAAAGTGCCGTGAGAAATAATATTTCTCACAGTATGAGCAATAGTTGGTTTTGAAATTAAGTATCTGTCATTTGTCAACCCCCTCCATCCCTTCCACTTCACCAACCCCTTATTTTTAAATAGGGAATGTGTGGCACATCATTAGAAATGCATTTAGATGGAGTATTCAGACATAATGATCGTCCACGATTTTTTTCGATTTACTCCATCTTTACAAAAAAAAGTCTTAATTAATTTAAAGTACAACACCTCTTAAAAATGGAACGCGACGCCTGTGGTTTGCTGATGTGTCATTTTTTCTGTCGTGGACGATCATTATGTCTGAACACTCCATCTAAATGCCTTTCTAATGATGTGCCGCACATGGTATATTCCCTATTTAAAAATAAGGGGTTGGCGAAGTGGAAGGGAGGGGGTTGACAAATGACAGATGCCTGTATCGTAAAAATGTATCCCCCTCAGAACAAAAATCGAGGTGTTTCCTTAAAATCTAAGGAATACTGCCAAATATCGGGGTGGACTGTTTTCTGTGGCTCACTCTGTATAGAGATGGTTATAGTCAAGCTTAAGGGAAATACATTTGAAGAAAATAGAGTATTACAGCGATAGATGTGTGATCGACGCCATATTTTATCCAATACTATTTTATACTTCATTTCAGTTATATTGATATCAAATTATGTATGCATCAAATCATGCACTGTTTAACTGTACTGGGTGGTTCTAACAAGTTTTGTACAGTCACTTTAATAAACAAGTTTTGTACAGTCACTTTAATAAACAAGTTTTAAGTTGAGTAGGGCTGCCAGGTATATTGTAGAAGACCATTGTTGTCGAGGTACATTTCGTATTGTCCTGAAGTTTATAAGTCCGAAATATCACTGTCATATGGACGGAGTATTGGATTTTTACGGAAGAATCAATTATTTAAGTTATGATTTATATATAAATAATTTTTCAAAATGTTTTTAACGGGAAGCAGTCATAATGAGTGTAGTTGGTACTGGTATGTTCTTTATTAATTTATTATTATTCATTATCTATTTCAGTCTTTTCCCTTAAGTGTAGACTGAAACTCTTAACTGGAGTAAAGGTAAAACTTGTAGTCGACGTCATATTTAAGTAATAACAATAGTAGCAGACTTGGGCCGAATACTGAAATTTGGTATTCGAATCCGAATTCTGAATACTGTATTCGAATACTCAAAATTCGAATACAAAGAAAAAAAAAGTATTCGAATAACGCTGTATTTGAATACCTGGATTTATTTAAATAGGAATACTTTTCGAATATTCCAACTAAAAAGACACACATATATGCGCACTTTAACTCAATTTTTATTTACGTGCTTGAAATAATAAAAATATGTAACAAAATTAAAAATGCTTTACTACAAAATAAATAAAACTTAAAATAAAATCCTTTGGTTTATAGTTAACAAAAACATAAATAAAAACTTAAATAATAAATAAAACTTAAAATAAAATTCTTTTCATTTAAATAAAAAATAGGAACCAATCAATATCATATGACGACGCACCGGTACTTAAATATAAAGAGAAAAATTAAGTGTTTCCTATCCCGTTCGCCTTCAACAAAACCAACATTTCAAAAAGTTCGTCAACCAAATTTTGACGCTTTGGCGTATTTATCATACCCGCAAAAGAAAACAATCGTTCTACTGGAGCAGAAGATGGTAATATGGAGTTATACCTTAAAAATATTTGTTTAATTAAAGGGTAATCATTAAGCATCTCCAAAGCTAATCTTTTATCTTCAAGATATTGCAAAAGGTTAAGTTGAATTTTTGCTTTCAGTTTATCCCTATTATCCCTGGAACCTAAATTTCACCACCGTCCACAACCGCCACGAACGTGTTTGAACACGCTTAAGTTGCGTAAAGCGAAACGCAATATTCATAAAAATAGTCAAACAGGAATCGAATACAAAGTAGGTATTCGAATACTGGGATTCAAAAATGGTATTCAGAATCCAGAATACCGACAAAAAAGTATTCAGTCGAATACCAAATGTATTCGAATACCAGCCAAATGTATTCTGAATAGGATTCAGAATACTGAGTATTCGAATACTACCCAAGTCTGAATAGTAGGTAATTGTTTCACTAATTAATCCCTTGTTGATAAACGATCAACAAAATAGCTAAATGATTAATCAGGTAGGTATTTCCACCTCAAAACTGACCAAAATATTGTAAAATGGCTTTTATTCATATTCCAAACTATTATTCCCATAGGCTCCGCCTATGCGCATTTATTACAACTTTCTAAAAGTAACTGCTTACCAATTTTAATCTAATTGTGTTTTTAAATACTTTAATAATATCCTACTTACTGACCATATTTAATCGCTTTTGGAGAGAAGCTATCTTAATTAGACGAATAGACGTTACTCGTTAGTTGCCGAATACTAACTACTTCAAATTTTATTCTATTCAGGTACTTAGATTTAAATATTAACAGGAAATTGGGTGGTACCTGTATAGGTTACGAGGAAGGAAGTTCCGTCGCGCCTATGGTTTAGAACTATTTTATGGTCCGAACCCCCGATCTGTGCTATCAACTCTATTGGGACAGACTTTAATCATATCATCAGGAGTAAACGCTGTTTCCAAAGTTACAATTTATCTACAAAATGGACCATGGTTTATAAGTAGTTTTTTTTCTTGTGCTATTGAACAGTTGAAATTTAGTGCAATTTCGAAATCATACTTCAACAAATTTCCGTTCGAATTTAATAACATTAAAACAATCCAAAGCAATACATTTCGGTCTTGTAAACTTAAAAACCAAATATTGCTAGGGTCTTAGATAGTGCGCAGAAAGTTGCAATAGTTCCGTATAAAAATCATGTTTCCTTGAAAGTCTATGCTTTTGTGTAACTTTTTATTGAAAATCGGAGAACGCATAACCTTGGAAAACACTCGCCTGCGGCGATTTGCCTTCTCGTTAAGAACAATAACTGCCGCCACTGGATCGACGTGAACACGAAGGATATAAACGGGACCAACAAAACGGTATGCGTGTTTTCGTCTCGAAAATGTACCGTTCCCCCTATGGTCAGTAAAAAACTGACCTACCTACATTACTTAACCTGAAATTGTTGAGGTTAGATATATCGAATAGCCTAAAAACTAACACCTTAATACCAGGACAATACTCGAAACTTTCAACATATTTTTGTAATCCAAAAAATATTTATTAGGAAAATAAAACAATCCTTAAAAAGTACGATTTATTATTCTTGACTGGCGTCAACATTTTCTGTTTGTAATCCCTTGAATGTGGCTACTGGAACGTATGTAACAAGGGTGTACAATTTGTTAACAGAATCTTCGTCATCATTTCTCCTTCTTGAAAGACGTACTCGTACACGGAAAGGAACATTTCTGAAACAATAAAATTATAATTCAGATTTTTTTTCATCATAATGTAGGAGGTGGGCACATCCAACCATTTTTTTTTATCTTAGATACAGGGTGGCGCAAACTTCTGACATTACATGGTTGTGGAAAGGGATAACTTTCAAATTTTGTGTTATTTACAACAGTTTAATAATTAGTGGCGTATCAAGTTATGTTTTTTAATGGATTACTCCATATTTAGTTCAATTTTTTAATTGTACGTGAAAAATAGAATACATGGTTTCCTATACCTAAATAGATAACTTTATACAATAAATAGGTACGTAGGGAATGTATATGTACCCATGAACACACATATTTTTATTTTAACAATTATTTAAAACAAATTTTGAACTAATATGATTAATTGAATCTTGTGATTTATAGAAAACATGTGGTAAAAGTATAATGTTAGGTACTCAAAGAATGATTAAAACTAATTCGATGTATTATAGTCTCATGTGACATTACCTTTAGAGATGACATCTGGTAAAAGACAGGATGAACTACAATTGAAATATGTAGTAGGAAATTCAAAAAATGAATGATTTCGTTTCATACCGTTTGGACAAAATAACAGACGAATAATACTTGTTATTAAACGAATGTACACAAATTATTATGTAGAATGTGACCCGTACATTGTACATTGAAAACTGTATCAAACTTTCAGTACATATTGGCCAAAAATGAAGTTTTCATTTTTTTAAATTAAAATTTTTCACCAACTGGTATAAGGAATGTTCAAAAAAAGGTAAAGTATTCTGTAAGTGGTTTTTGAAGATGATATAAAATACAGGGTGTTCCATTCAAAATAAACGAGAAAATAATGGACGTAAGTTTTTAGTGATCTTTTATACAAAATGAGAGCTTCCAATAACGTGATAAATGGCAGTAGTCTGAACATTCTTTGGCCTCAAACGATTAACCCTCAGTTATTGATATTAAACAATACAATGTCATCAAGATTTTCACATAAAAGTGGTCATAACTTCAAAAGTACTAAGTATAAGATAGTGAAACTTTATATTACCAGAATGGGAAAAAAGGAATAAATTGAAAATCAATATAATATATAGGGTGCTCCATTTGAAAAACCATAACTTTGATATACTGTAACCATATATCATATGAAACACCCCATAGAATAATACATTTTTTTCTCGTATTTCACAAGACAACTGAGTTATCAAACTCCAGAGTGTAAATTGATCACCCTATATATTTGAATATCAAATAATAGTTGATTATTGGCAACTCCACTGTCCTAAACTGAACACCAATATAGAGAAGAATAAGAATTCTAGGTCCAAACAAGCATTACCATTAAAATACATAGACCCTGTGTATCTGGGGTATGTTTGATCTAGGTTTGAAAATGTTCATATTATGTAAAGCATTAAAATGGGTTACTTACCCAGCATGTACAACTAATATATTATCAATATCTCAACAATTAATACTACTTGTACACTTGATTCTTTGTTCAATATCAACACTATTGACATGTGAATTGGTTCGTTCAAACTGGCGATAGAACCGTTCTTGGAATCGTTCATGCAATGCTGTAGTGGTACAAAAACTACCTTCTGGAAGGGGTGATAAAGTTGATGTGTCCATCCCTAAATTCGAGTTTGCCACAATATAATACTCGATACGATTCGAGAACAGTTCCTAAATGCCAGTTGGAACAAACCTAATATAACAAGAACCTTTATTTTTAAGAATGCGAAATGGAAAAACCAATGTACACACCATTAAATAATGAAAATTGGTGTAAATTTTTATATCCAAAAAAATGAAAGTATGCAACAACCTCATTCATTGTGGTCTCTTTTTGAAATAATAATGTTATAAATGAAACTAACTGTTTCTAATTAATTCCACTATTTAATTGAAAGATTTATGAAAATTATTAAAGGATATTGATAATTATTTCGATATTGACATATCATCGTCAGAATGACGATGATATGTCAGAATAACGATGATATGTCAATATCGAAATAATTATCAATATCCTTTAATAATTTTCATAAATCTTTCAATTAAATAGTGGAATTAATTAGAAACAGTTAGTTTCATTTATAACATTAATATGAGTAGATTCCACAAAGTAAGGGTCCAAACAGTAAATTCCTTTTGAAATATTTTAGAACCTTCAGTTCATTATTCTTGAATATATTATACAGGGCGTCCAGCAAATCAAAGGAACGGTAAATCGTTGAAAATAAAATAAAAAATTAAAATACATACTTGAATATAATTTTCCTACATATTTTCTCCAGGGATAGTATTAGAAATTTAAAATTTTAGCTTATAGTCTCTTCAAAATACATCAACAGTATTAATTTTGTCATATTTTAATAAGCCAGTGGCGTGGTACCAGGGGTCCATAAACTTGTATTTTAACATATTCTTGAAACGCACTGTCTTTCAAGCTAACGACTTTTATTTGCAATTCTTCACTAAATTCTCTACATGGGTGATTCTGTTCTAACTGTGATTTTTTATTTCCTTCACTATTTGTTCTCACTGGCCCTTAATCAACAATTTATTAGTGGAATTTCTGTGTTAATTAGATATTCATGATCATATTTCATCACTTTTTTTGTATAGTATTACTTGCCACTTACAGCAGATCACTTAAATGTCAGTACCGTGTCATGTGCATATCTAGAATTTTTCGATACATTTTTTTTTCTGTAGCAATAAATGATTCAAACTAATTATCTCATAAATTAAAATGTATATAAATGTGTACAAAACAATAAATTGAACGATTTTTCCAAATAATGTACTAAATTTACTTTATATCAGTACCGTGGATATGTGAGTCAGTACCATGAAACGGACAATTTGAAATTTGATTATCATACTCGATACTTTGAAGTTGTAGCAAAATCCTTAGACTTTTATTTTTACAATAAAGTAGAGTAATAATATACATAAACAAATAAAAAAAATTAATTTTAAAGAACAAAAATTATTAATAAAAAAAAATCAGTTAGAACAGAATCACCCACATAAAAGGTACTCTTTGTTGAACTCTCTACAACACTTCATTTACAAGATTTTCAAATTTTTTGGTATAAAACACTTTTTACATTTTTTAAGCAATAAACTTGTAGTTGCAGATGTTTTCCAAATATTCTAAGCACAAATTTTTTTACAGGTTTCTAATTCATAGCGATTAAGGAAAGTTGAAATTTAATTTCATACAGTCAAATAAAACTAATTACAAAATATTGTAAACGAAAATCAGATTAACTCATGAATACACTATTTTGTATGTAAGTGTGTTTTTATTCTATCTCCTAGTTCCCCCCACTCCACTAGAATAAAAGGCCCAATAAACTGGTCCCCGATTATTCCAGCCTCAAACGTTAAGTTTAAAAATGCGCTGATAATGTGTAACCTTTACAGCTTGACATTTATGTTCAACAAAAAGAGCTCATTAAAAATACCACTTTGTGTAAATGTTGCTTCGTCGGGAAATAATACATTAATAAAAAAATCTCTATCCGTTCATATTTGTTGAAGAAACCATTCACAGAATTCTACTCTAGGTTCACAATCAGTATCTAAAATACCTATTGCAAATGATAGGTGCAGCCAAATTTCTTTCAAAACTCTCCATGTTGACATTTTAGAAATTATAGTTTGCAATACACATTGTGAACACTGATAGAAGGGGTGGCTTCTACTCCAGTTATCAGCTGCAGGTTTAAAATTTCCATTTATTCTTAAATGTCGATCCACATCAATGAATATTCAGTGATTAGGTATATTTTGGCAAGGATATTTTTCGATATATTGCCTTACTGTATGTTCAGAATTACTGTGACATGAGTACCTTTTATGTAGAAAATTTTTCAAGGAATTGCAGACAAAAGCCTTTAGCTCAAAATACAGGGTGTTTCCGGAATATGGTACAATAAAAGTTTACAAACTCCTGGTACCACGCCACTTGCTTGTTATAATTTGACAAAATTAATACTGTTAATGTGTTTTGAAGAGACTGTAGCCTACAAAAACTTTCAAATTTGTATTCCTATTCCCCGAGAAGATATATGCAATAAAATGTGTATTTCATCTGTACACTTTATCAGCCTGTATCACACAAACTAAGGTTAGAGAAAAATTGTATATAGGTATTTAAAATTTTTCCTAATGATCTACTATTCCTCTAATGTATGGTACTTATCTGCACTATTATGGGACTATCAATTTGTGTATACTAACATAAAGTAGATGAAAAACAATAATGTTCATAACAACTAACAATGCCAAATATTTAGCCCTTCAACTGTACTCTCAGAAACTACACTGCATATTTTCCTGAATCATTTTTCTTGCCCTTCTCTATGAATGAACCAATGATCATCATAATTTTATTGCTAATACTGTTGCTCTTTGTGTTTTGAGGTTACACTGCTAGTTTTACTATTTCATTAAAAAATAACATAATACAAAAAGTGGCGTTTTGTGCACTGAATGAAAGTTATGCAAAAAATGCATTCTACAGTCATTTCAAAGTTTTCTAAGTACGAGAAGGTTGTGTTCTTAACAATTACGGTAAACTGACAAGCAGTTTCAAAAGGTAGTATGGGGCTAACAGTAAGGCTTTTATTATTACAAAATTATAGCATGCAGTTACCAAACATTGTTTTACTCACCTTATTCCTTTGGACCACAATTGTTTGTTAAGCCTGGTATCAATTCTTACATCAGGAGTGCACATTTGTTTTTCAGCAAATTGACGAATTGCTTTAATTGCACGAGGTGCACGTTTTTTAAATCCAATACCATGTAACCTTTTATGAAGATTTACAGTATATTCTCTAGTGACTACTTCATTAATAGCTGATTTGCCTTTTTTCTCGCCCTTTTGTTTTGCCATTGTGAGCTGAAATAAAACAAAATAAATAATAAGTACAACATATAAAATTATATTTCAATAGGTATTTGAATATACCCATTGGGGATAACGTAAATTATTTCGAAATAACTTGCTCTATTTCAAAAATATGAATCTTAAGTTATACAATATAATTACAGTATATATTTGTATCAAATTACATACATTTTAGGTAGTAAATTTAAAGGATGATTAAATATTAAATTATTTGTAGAATTATCCATCATAACATACCTTATTCAAGCTTTGACGTTTAAAGAAGAAGAAATTCTTGAGTATGCGCACAAAACAACATAACAGAGAAGTTCGACATATGTCACAAATACGTCAAACTCACGGAACATAGCATTTTAACTTTGTTCGTACCAATCTCCTAATCTCTATGGTTCGTATTTTCGTAACATATTTTTCACTCAACGGTAGAATCCAGTGATGGGTATTAACCGGTCATTGGTTAATAACTAGTTATTAACTATCAATTTTTAACCAAAAAAATGTGTTCTGCCCATTCTTACAAAAATTTTGACATAATTTAAGCTTATTGGAGATGTAAATAAAAGCTCCAGAATAGAGGAGTTCAGTCTAAGGTCAGTGTGACCAACAAAAAGTGGTTTTTATGACAAGAATGACAGTTAATGTCTACCATTCAAAACATAAGATTTTTGCAGGTTTTATATCATTACGGACATCTATTTTGCTTCATTAAAACAATGAATACACCCCCGGAGCGTAAATTAATGACCTTTTAGCTGAATTCTCAATGCATCGGTGGCCAGTAATTCTAGGAACTTTCGGCAAATCACCAATTTTCTTCCGTCATTATGTCACTAGTTATGTCAGATGTCAGTGTTATTTGCTTTTGTTGATATTTGTTTAATCGTTTATGTTTATTTTCCATACTTTTGTAGTAGTTATAGTTATAGTAAATTTTATACCCATTTAGAATAAGACCATCCTTATTTATTATTAATAAATCGGTTGAAACAAAAAATTACCAACAAAAATGAACGTCGTAACTAATTTATTAGATGTCACGTTTTTGAAGTTACGTCAAATTTTGATTTCATGTTAATGTCAGATGGTTCAAGAAGCCGCATACGTTAAGTTACTAAAACGGCTGGTACCTCTAAATAGGTATTAATTTTACTATAGTTGTATCACTTTATTCTTCTGATTGCTTTTTTTTCACTGACATCTGACATAACTAGTGACATAATGATAGATGAGAATTGGTGATTTGCCGAAAGTTCCTAGAATTACTGGCCACCGATGCTTTGAGAATTCAGCTAAAATGTCATTTTAAATTTTAAGATTTACGCTTCGGGGGTGTATTCATTGTTTTAATGAAGCAATATAGATGTCCGTAATGATATAAAACCTGCAAAAATCTTATGTTTTGAATAGTAGACATTAACTGTCATTCTTGTCATAAAAACCACTTTTTGTTGGTCACACTGAGCTTAGACCATAGATTAACAACACTAAAAATTACCGAACTCCTCTATTCAGAAGTCTCAGTCGCGGACGTCAGGAGTCTGCGCAATGCTATTTAATAGACCTTTTTAAGTGGCCGCCTAAATTGTTAACCGTGGTTAATTTCAAACAATTTTTAAGTAGCGTTCATTAACGCTAAAAACTGGTTAATAACATAGGTGGTTATTAACATTACGCATCACTGGTAGAATCAGTAGAATATAGCATGGAAACCCAGCTGTTTTTATTTATATCGTTCACCAATTTTTTTTCGTACTGGACGATTGAATGCGGTCGAATACCGAAGTTTTAAGTTTTGCAGTTCGCTGTTCGTGCCGTTCGCATATTAACCAATCAAAAGCCTGGTCGTTTGACAAGAATCAGGTTTAGTGGGTTTAACATAACCTTAAATATGTTATTAAAAGCTGAGTAGCTGAGTTACGTTGATTAATATTTATTTTTGTTGATTTGATATTTGTGCTTTGTGACACAACACAACGGCGGCGAACATTAAACGACAGGTTTATAAATTGACACTATCAACGGTAATAGCGACGGCAACTGCAAATTTATAATGATAGCGCTGAGACTTCTGCAATGTTGTACTAACGGGACTGAATTTTTACGCTCCTTCCAGCATATTGTCTGCTTCTACTCTCGACATGAGGCAGTTGATGCGTTTATGCGATCTATGCGTCTCATTCGTAATTAAGAATCACACCATCGACATAATCTGTAATTTTTCAACTACAATTTGTTCTCCACGTACTTTATCTACTATTAATAATGCGAACACGTCTGCATATCATTTAAAGCTATATTTTCATTTTCGCTGTCATCTTCGTCTTCACTAGATTCAGAGCTACTGTCACATTCATCATTTTTTATCAAAAACATGCAATTGCTGAAATGACCGCAGTCTTCATGGCTAGGTTAGGTATTGAAAGGCTTTAGACAGAGATTTTCCACATTTTGACGGCAACCCCCCCGCAAGATTGGCCTCTGTTTTGCAAATCATTTAAAAATCTCTGTACCAAGTGCGAGTACAGCAATGAAGAGATAATATAAAAAGCTACAGAGGTACCTAAAAGGAAAACCAAATCGGCTGTTGCTGGAATGTTGTTGACTGCAGAAAACCGATTTTTAAGGCACAAATACATTATAGATACCATGATAACGGATAGTAATTTGCAGAAACTTATATACCATTTTACAGAGGTGAATTATGAATAGTTTGGAAAGCAAGAGCCTCTTTGAAAATCCCCAACTTTTGGGAAAGATTCCAGATATGATGAACTTTCCTGGTTAGAAAAGGTGAAGGTCAGTAAGGGAGATGTCAATTTGGAAGATGATTCCTGTGGTTAGGAGAAATAGCCAGTTCGGCGTGTTACATCAGTATTCCTCGCAGCTTATATGGAACAAACAAGCCGAAATTCACCAGTCCTATCCATCCAAAAAATAATGAGAGTATGCAGCACCACAGGATATCAAAAACAAATTGTGCCATTGCTTCGATAAAGAACATCATGGAAATGTGTGTGTCCAAATGAAATCGGATGACTTAGATAAGAGATGGAAAACTATATAAAACAGAAAAAATTGTGTTTTTCTTGTCTTCAGAAAAACTATTAAAAATTTAAATGTAGAAAGAAAAGGGTTTGCGGGGAAATGAAAAGTGATACCATCATCCCATGCTACACAAACAACTTGAAATTAGCATTAGAACAATTAGAAGAAATAAAGATGATTATGAAATGGTATGTACAGTAAACAATCCTACCACTAAGATTTTATAGCGAGTAATCCGAATCCGACTCTGGATACCTGGGGATATCCAGTTTAAATACCCTTACTCCTGCATGCGGGGCTCTGCGGGAGTGGACCTTATACTTCCCTAGCTACTCGTGGGATCATCCATGGATAAGAAAAAAAAAAGAAAAAGTTGAGCGGGCAAGCACCGCAACCGGGCACAAGTCGGAGCAATGTATCCGCAGTGCCAAAAAAAAAACCGTAGCACCTCCCTCACAGGCGAGCAGCCCTCGTGTAGAGGAGGCTACAGACAAACTGGAGAGGAGAACGACAGGGGCACCCATACCCTCAACCTCCTCAACTGTTGAGAGTTTTCGGGAAAAATCTTGGGAAAAAAAGTAGAAAAACCCCCATCCTTCCTGAACTGGATAAACCCGGAGGAAGGGACGATCCACTGGAGGCGTGGACTTATAGTGGAGCGGGGGTAAGATGGTATCTTCGCTTTCTTCAGCAGGGACTTGCACCGGAAGAAGCAAGAAAGAAAGCCGCAGAGCGTAAAAAACAAGGAGAGGAGAAGAACATTGCTCCTAAAGGAGAAAAACGAAAGCGGGAAGTGGCGATAGCCCAGTTACCGCAAGGACAGGAGAAGAAGAAAAAAGGAAGGCATAATAGCCATCACTTCTTCAGCTGGCAGCTACACAGCTGCAGCAAAAATAATAAGAATGGCGGTTCTCCCTTATAGGGCGTACCCTGAGACCACTCTCAATGCGGACGACCAAATCTTGCTGGAGAACGCAATAATAGAAGAAATGTATGCTGGATGGGAGCATAAGCTCCAGTTTACTGGCATACATTTCAGACCTGGACGTCTATTCTCGAGTTATATGAATAGGAATTTGTGAGAGAAGAGGGCGGAGTTCTCTCGCAAATCAGCTTTGCTGTATTCTCGAATTTGTGCGGGCGATGTCTCCCTTCTATTTCGTGAGAACTCGTTTCTGCTGCAATTTATCAAGAGAATTAAAATCCTCGCTTCAGCGCGCAGGTGCGAGCCTGCACAGATGACTGCGAAAGCACGTTTACGTTTGACGTTTCAAATTCAAACTAACATAATAATATCATACTTTGCGCGTTAGAGATTTAGGACTAAAATAGTTATTTGCAAGTGTTTTACTAGTGGTTACATTTGCAATGGACCAAGGAGAATTATTAGCGGCGATAGTGCTAAATAATGATTTGAGGGAAGCTGAGGAGCAAAATTATCAGCCTCCAAGAAATATTCTAAGAAGAGAAAACGCCTTTCAAATGCTCAATAGGAGATTTATCCGCTTTTTTAGGGCAGACAAAGCTCTAGCTCGAGAGCTGATCGACTTATTGGAGCCTACCTTACGCCATTGCGCCCAGTCTTTTTTGGCACCATCGAGAATGCTGTTCAAGTCCACCGCGGCTTGCTTCCATGTGGCCTGGGCATCCTTTTTACTAATAAACGCAAAATTTCCGCTAACCACGAACGGATTTTTTTCCACGAAGTCACGCAGCCACTGCCTTTGTTCTGAACTACAAGCTGATGCACGACTTTTTAAAAATTCCGTCATTTTTTATATAAAAGCTAGGTAACAAAGTAGACTAACACAGACACAACCCGAAAAACACTGCTCCTTATACTCAAAGCCGGAGAAAGATAGGTTAGTTGCATCTGCATCGTGGTGGGAGCTACCGCGCGGAAATTTAAATTTTCATTGGCTGTGGTGCCCGCCACAATTTGGCAACAGCGCTTCACGCGAACGCTTGTTTCCACCAACTCCCACCACGTCGAGAATACGGGTTAACCATTTCAAGAGAACAACATGTGAATGTGATGTGAGGGATCTCTTGTGCTAACGGTCATCTCTCTTACACTCGAGAATAGACGTTCAGGAGTCGTTCTAATCGACTGTGAAACACCACAGACTGCAGAATGGCTCCAGTTGATAATACCACAGCTGAAAAGCTGGAAGGGAGTAGAACTGATGGTGTGCAAGAGAGAAAACATCCCAAAAATGCATACCGCTACGATCTTTCTCCCAAGAAGCAAAGGCGTAGAGGAAGGAAAACATCTTCGCTTGATAAAAGCGCAGAATGAAGGTTTGGTAACAGACCAGTGGAAGGTCCTCAACCTTAAAGAATAGGGCAAAGGCCTAGTCTTGAGGGCAGAAATAGACAATCTAACCTGTCAAAAAATCGAGAACAACAGGTTCACCATCATTACCAGTTTGGGAAAATCCCCGTACATGGCCTCAGAAAAGAAGAGGAATGAAACCCTGAGAAGGTTTCTATCTCCTCCAAGGCCAGCGACGACTCGAGTAGTGTAGAAAGCCTACACATCGCTAAACTCCTTGGGGAGGAGTCGCCGCTGTCCGAGGAGGGAATGGAGTTTGGGTCGGAAGAAGGGGACAGCTCTCTTACAGAAGGGGACATCACCCTGATGAAAGAGGGTAATACCCAACCTGAAAACCAACAGGATGGCGGGGATTAACTTAGCTCTGGTTAATGCTCACCATGCCAAAGGAGCTTCGGCGGTGATCACGAGATTGTTCACTAAGGACCAAGGGGGAATGTGTTTGATCCAAGAATCTTGGGTCAATAATAACCAGATAAGAGGATCAGCATGCAAAGATGCTAAAATAGTATATCACTCAGGTAGTGATATACCAAGAACATGTATTATGATAAGGAACAATATTAACTATTTTTGTCTTTCAGAATGCATGACTCGAGACCTCGTTTCAGTTCGAGCACTCTTCGAACACAAGAAGGAGGGCAAGGAGATAGTAATAGCATCATGCTACTTTGCGGGAGACGGGATAGCACCACCCCCCGAGGAACAAAGGCTGGTGAAGTACTGTGAAGAGAAGAGACTACCTCTACTCTTAGCATGTGATGCCAATGCACACAATACTGTTTGGGGCAGTAGCAATACCAATCAGAGCGGTGAGCAACTTTTAGAATATATCCTTAACAAAAACCTTAATATTCGCAATATATAGGGAATACCCCCACATTTGTAACAAGGGTAAGGCAAGAAGTTTTAGATGTCACACTGGCAACACAGGATCTAAAACATATAGTAAAAGATTGGGCGTTTCGGGCGAACCATCTCTCTCCGATCATAGCATCATAACATTCACGTTAGAACTAGGCAAACCTGACCAGGAACTAAGTAGAAAGAAGGGGGCACAATAGATCTTTTAGGTTTCAGTGAATCTCACCCCAATTTACATACATACAATCGGATTCAGTAAGTAAGAAAGCCTCAGATCACATGTTTGTCGACCTCAGCTTCGCTTCGACAATTACATGTGATCTGAGACATTTCTTACTTTACTGGCCTTGGTCCGTAATATACTATTACAGTAAGAGTTTTTAGCTCAGCCGGCAAATGATTGTATATTTTAATTCCGGAATACAATGGACCATTTCGAGTAAGGCTGAAGTTGTAATTTATTGGGCAGAAGTAAATCTTGTCTTCGCGTGTTGTGACTGTATATTCGAAGGTTTTAATAATTAATTCCGTTTTTTATGGATAAGTAGGTTTGGATATTTTCTAAATATAAATATTAGTAAGCGTCATTATTCCTCAATCTTTAAAGAAAGGTCTACATGAAATTCTACTTGTTGAATTAAAAAGTGCCCGAATTGCCATTTTCTTAATAAAAAATGTGGGTTTTGCTGTATCAGCAGTGCTCCAAAATTCTATACCATATTGCTTGATACTTTGAAATTGAGCAAAATAGACTATTCTAGCCAAAAAAATATTTGTTTTTTGTCAAATTGCTCTTATGCAAATGTAGCCCTACTAAGGGTTTTGTTAAGTTCGCTTATGTGAAAAGTCCAATAAAGTTTGCTGTTTATGTTTATACCTACCTAAAAATTTAATTATATGACAAGATAATGTCTTCTTGTTCCATTTTGACAACAACGTCTTCTACGTTTTGATGCAGATTGAATCAGATACTTTGTGTTTTACTAATATTCAGGGCCAATTTATTGGAAAGAAGCCAGTCCAATATCCTTTCTATCGTATTTGAGGCACAAGAAGTCAAATAGTCAATATTGTTACCTTCAATGAGGGTTACTACACCATGAGATTTCTATCACCGACATTATTTGTATAAAAGCGAATACACAAGTTAGAAGAAAACGATGTTACATCTTCTATTTTCTGGAATTTATTATCTCAAGTAGTTTTAAGTATGAATAGAAAATAAAAAATTAAAACCTTATGAAATACTAACACTTTATTCCATTTTTTAAACAACATGATGTTAATATAATCTACCTTTGTACAGTGACAAGGTCTCTTACCACAATAGCTGGAGACTACCTATAATCTATATTCTCAATTTCTAAAAACAATAAAACAAAAACAATATGATAGTACTTCCATCTGAACGAAGTCAATATCATACTAAAATGTAGATAAGGACTTTATCACAGCTTTACAAGCGTTACTAATTTCAAAATATCTAATAATAACATACAAAATTATAAGATGCTTAAACAAAAAATATAGCAAATATGTAATGTTTTGTTTTATGCAGATCAAGAAAATTTTTTTAAAGAAATATAATCATACAAAAGAAAATCTTGACAGACTTACATAATACATATATTATGTTTCACCATATATATGGTATTATAAAAATTAGTATTATTACAAAATGCAAAAATTATGGCAGTTACTAAAATAATAAATAACTAACAATATACAGTAGAACGATGACAATTTGAATGCCCTGTATCCAGGCTATCAATTATTTGGATGAGTATTTATATTGAAACTTCCAAAGCAATTCGTTTGAAGGTAAATACATTCAATAAAATTTTTTTTTTACATATATGCCATCTAATAGCTATTTTGTTATTTTTATTCCTAAAATCCGGACAAATTGATAATCTGGATTGGGACAGATACAAATTAATCTTGGGTGCTTTACTGTGATTTACACTGACCAAAAGTTTTTAATCACTATTCATATAATGACTTACAGTACACAGAAATAAAGTAGATTCAAGTTTAACAGGCACTTTTGTCGGTTGGTGTAAGTTGACGTTAAAATAGTCAATTAATAATAATCAAATACTGAAACTATAACTGTAGTGAATACGGTGAACTATTTTAATGTAGACATTGTAAAATGATTTCTGACAAGTTGGTTTCAAAAATAATTAAAGTAAAAATGTATCAAAACAGCACTAGTGGGGTACATTTATTTTTCATTTGACAGCAACGCTAAACGTAATTATTAAAATGGAATTAACGAAAAATGATGTACCTGGAGAAAAATTTAAATTTGCGCAAGTTAAAAATCATCTTGTAGTAGTTAATCAAAAATATACTTGTAGAAAGGTTAGTTGCCATTGAAAAATCCTTCCAGTTGTAAAAGATTTGAATAGTTTATGTGAATTTAGTTATTAATAATTATTTTTTATCATTACCATTCGCAATGCATTCCTCTATTCCTTAAACATTACATAAAATATTTAAATCTTTGACAATGATCTTTCAATGACAACTAACCTTTATATAAGAATATTTTCATTATCTGAAGCAGATAAACCACGACATGCAAGTCATCGTTTGAAATCGCGAACAAGTTTACCTTTGACACTTTGACCTGTACAAATTTTAAATTCGCTCCAGTACATCAAAGTCCGTTAAATCAGTTTTTATTTGGTAGGTTCAACTGTCAAATGGAAAATCAATACATATGTACTGCCGCTAGTGCTGTTTATGGTGAATTTTTGTTCAAACTTCATGGAAACAGGATAAATTAATAGCGTATTATATTGAAAAATGTATTGATACATTTATCAATTTACAAATTAGCCCTTTAGGTATGTCAATGTAGTTGAATGTCATTTTTATTTATTCGCATAAATATATCCTGTTCCCTTTATTTTCGACAAACGGCAAACTCAACGAATCACATTGTCATTTAAAACATTTATTAAATGTGTAATTGCTTCTAAAAAACTTTCATTTAATTAACTATTAAAATTTGTTATTACGTACTTAATTTTTCTGAAGTTGATAAATTAATTCTTCGATTCTCGTTTTAATCAAAACAAATTTCACCAAAAAAAAGTTTTAAATTCTTCTTCGGGGTACAATGAATATAGACAATATCATCATCTGCTTTATGACTGAACTTGATTTTATTTATATATATTTACTTCAGTAACTCAAACAATCTAAAATAATGGAAATATTAGTTTTTTTATTTCGGATTTACTTCGAAGACAACTGATCTAATCTAAAATAATAAGTAATAATCATATAGGAACCAACAAATAAATGACTATACAAACATGTGCATTGTGATTTGAATTTTATTTTTATGGTAATCCAATATAATTTTTTCGAAAAATACCATTGATTAAATGCTGCTCCTTTGGTTTGGAATTCAAGTAGATAGAATGCATAAAAATTTAAAAATAGGTCTATTCGAGGCAAAATTACTGCAACGGTTGCATGTCATTCAAATTTATATTTCAATGATAATAGATATAATAATTTTTGGGATTAAATGTGCAATTTGTGAAAAGTAATAAAATTAATACAATCCGCTTGTTTGTAGTGATATAAGCAAATCTTTAACAAACTATCGATCTATATGAATATTGTAAGTTACACACAGATTTGTGAAAAATAATAAAATAAGCAGATAGAACTTTAGGTTAGTGAAAATCAAACGTTTCTATACTATGTTAAAAGTGGAATAACTGCTTTCAATGGGGATTACAAACAAGAATCCTAAAAATATGTGTTCTTCCCGACAAACCCGTCACATCTCAAAATTTGCCAATTTTGGGATTTTAAAAACAATAATATTTGAAAACCGCCTATTTTTACCAGCAAAAAGGCTCAAGTTATGTAAAAAAATACATTAATTTTAATTGCTTCCACTGAAAAATGATAAATTTTGAATTGTGCCATTCTTGTCGGATAGCCGCGAATTATGTGGGAAATAATGCAACAGCCGTAAATAATCAATCTAATATTCACACTATAATAGTCCTCACAAATATTAATAAAAACAATGGCATATAAAGCAACAAATGGAGGATCCAATTCCGTTTTTAGAAGATTTAATTGTCGTCGTTAATCTAAATTGATTTTTTGAAAATCTTATATTTTATCGACAATACAGGGTAAAAATTTAATCAGCAACGAATATTTTTTCTTGGTCAATAAGGTTTTTTAAATGAATGCATTTTCACGTATGGTTGGGTATGGAAATAAATACAACAAAGATTAACGGTAAAATATATGAGAGAATAATCTAATGGGATGAGGACAAACTGGATGAAATTACAACAATAAGATACATAGAAACGAAAATAAGCAATAATAGTACAATATCAAAAATCGTCACAAATATATGATCAAATAAAACAATACTTGGCAAGAATAAATCTACAGAAACAAAAACTTGAATATGTAATGTGGTAGTTGTTCCAAGCCTAATATCTCAAACATGGTTCATGACAATAACATGAAAGAACAAAATAATTGCAATAGAAATGAAATATTTTAAAAAATTGCAGTAAAAATACTAGAAATGAATTAAAAACAAACATACATCCAAGATCAGTTAGACAAGTAATAGAAACAACTAAAATGGTTTGGGTAAATATAAAGACAGGCGACAAAATCAAAATGTCGTTGAAAAAGAAAAGTGGACAGAGTCTAAAAGAACTCATGATATAAAAAAGAACTAGGGAAAACAAGAGAAAGATTTCAAAAATTTGGTCAAGTCAAAACCTGACATTGTTTCATAGTTTTTTACGAACATTTTGAATGAATGCAGTAATATAGAAAAATATTACAATACTTTGTGAACACTGAGTGTATTTGTATGTGCCAATAACGGAAGAGCCTTTCGAGTTTTTTGTTATTTTTATGGTTGTATCTAATTTAATATATTGAAGGATAGGTTTAATTATGTACTTTGCAAGACCTAGAAAATGATATAAAAAGGTAAGAAGACGTCTAAGAGAAAATATTATTTTTATAAAGATAATAAAAGATGGTGTACTCATGAAATAATAGGTTTGTTCCAATTGGAATTTAGGAACCGTTCTTGGAATCGTATCGAGTACTGTATAATGCGCAAACTCGAATTAGGGATGGACACATCAACTTCATCACCCCTTCCAGAAGGTAGTTTTTGTACCCTCCCAAGAACGATACTAAAATCAGTTGGAACGCGAAACGGTTCTATCGCCAGTTGGAACGAATCTAATATAAATAAAAAAGCTATCTACGTTAGAAATTAAGGAAATACTAAGACCTTAACCCTGAATACAACTGTTGTACCTGCACAATTAAGATTCATTGCTTTTAAAGAAAAAACTATTTTTTTTTTGAGTAGACTTTAAATCAGTTCCGTAATTTTTAATTAAAGTAGTATGATATCTGCAACGTTGCAACGTTGCTAGTTTAGGAACCCAATTAATTAACGAAAATATGTATCGATTATATTATGTAAAGTATACATAACTATTTGACCAAGTTCTACCCTTGCCATAAAAAGTATTAAATAAGAGTTGAAAATTATTAAACTGTATCAAACGCTTTTGAATCTTTTCGGGAACAAGCTTTAGTAATTACAAACGAGTTTTATCATTATTCCCACAGAAATACTTTCTATATGTACACGTAGAAATATATACATAATTTTTCAACATTGGAAAGGTTTTTCACTGAAGTTTATACACAATATAAAAATGCATTCCATAAAAATAGCGCTACCTATATACACTCAATATAAACAATACTACAAAAATACAAATTAAAAACGAATTCGTTTCGAAGGAACGTGTTGTTTTACAATTTTATTGTATTACATTAGTGCTTCAAGTTGTCGCTTTGTAGTGTAATATTTTAAAAATATTTAATAAAGTACATAACGTACTGTCTTTTTGTTATTTTCGAAAAAAACAGTATTTAACAAAATCCACTTATTCATGACAAACATAGAAGATTTAAAAAATAGTAAACATTTTCAATATAGTTAATTTGTTGAGAGAGTATCGAAATGATGCCATTTGAGAACCTAAAACTAAAGAGTGGGTAACTAGTTCTTAGGAACAAACCCGAAAATTTTAAAAGCAAAGGTCGGAGAAAATAATAATTAATGTAGTCAGCATTTTATCAATCAAATATACTGTTAGTTAAGCGGTAAAATCATCAAAACGTTACCAAGGAAGCAAACTAAATTATGATAATTCTTTCAATAATTGGAATTCCCTAATTCAAGCGAAATATATGAAATTGGGTTTTTTTTTTTAAATAACGTTACTTTCAATTCTAAATTGTTTATACAGTATTGTTGATGGCAATAATAGTGACATACTGGATACGGTAAGTTTTATTTCATGATATTTTCAATCGAACTCTATTTTTCCAGAGGCATTTTTATTAACTTCAATATACGTGAAGCTTCATAAAAAAGAAATTACAAATACCATTCGTCAAGTCATGTAACCATAACCTTAAAAATACAAAACCAATAAATATGAATTGAACATTTGTTTTTGTTAATGATACTGATGTAGATGGTAAATCCGGGCAAATATATGTTTTACAAAGTTCAACTTATGACTTTCGATTTTTATTACTGGGATATGTTACTAGAAAATAAATAGTCACTGTTATAGTTTAAGTAAAAATTATAGTATAGGTACATTTAAGGTATTTGGCAGTCAAAGATATATTAAAGTGTTATAAATATAGTCTATTAAAAATATATTCAAAATGATGTTCTATTTGCTTACTTTAACTGGGCAATCACTATTAGCACAAGTGTTTTTTGGGAGTAGGCCGCGAGCTGGAATGTTAAATCAGTTTTTTTTCCCTAAGTAGATGGCACTGGACAAAGCCAAAAAGCCAGTCAACGGAATGTTAAATCAGTGTACAATAAGATTTTTAAATTGATATAAGAAATACAAACGTGTTTTTATAATTAGGTCTACATAATATTCAAGTTTCTCATTTGAAATGTCGCATCCTTGGGAACAATTGCCTTTGGTTGAAATTATAGTGTGTGACAACGACGAACATTTTAATAATGATGGTGATTACAGTGAAAGTGATAGCGACACTGAAAGTTTGGTAATCCATGATATATCACAGACAAACATAGCTACAAGTAACGTATATAAGAATCTACGTCAAAAGTTTGGTTTTGAAGACAAAAAGATAAGAGTTAATCCAAGAAACTTCTGATTCAACAGAAATTCCCCTGCCAACTCCCTATAAGATAGTCAAAAATGGATATTATGAAGAAGCGATGTGATAGGAATTAGCAATGCCTTTAGATGAAAGTTGGGTGAAATTTTCGAAACTACAATATATCTCTCATAAAAGCAATGGGATACCATAGAAATAATCAGTAATGATGTAAGTTGTTGCTGGAATAAAACTCGTCACAATCGGATAAAGAAAATGGGTTTAAAGATCAAAATGATTCATAAACGTGACAAAATTATGGACAGCAGCAGAATACTGGACTTGCAACAGGTCAATTGTCTATTTGGACGAAGCCTGGTATGACACACACGATCCTGTTATGAAAAGATGGACTGATGATTCAAAAGTGTGTATGCCAACAATGCCTGCAAACAAAAAAGGATGGTGGAAATTGCGGTGAAAATGGAACAAATGGACTGTAACGGTGATTACCATAGGAACATGGATTGTGATGTGTGGTGATCAGAATATCGATTCCGTTTGGCATTTTTTGGGAATTGTTTAGTTTAAAATTAAATTCGAAAAGAGAAAAGCATGTTTATGCAAATTATTCCTATCCAAATTGAACACATTAATTCTTTCACAATCGTTATACTAAAAACTAAAGAGAATGGACTCTTAGATCACTATAATATTTACTTAAACTGTAACAGTTCAGCGTGACATTTCAACGGAAAGTAACGTATCTATAGGATTACCAAAAATACATCATTATAAATTATTTTGGGTAACATTAAAATAACCATATATGTTTACTAATAAGATATTTTTGTGAAGTGAATGTTGTGATGTTTTTGAATATTCAATTGTTCTATATGAGTTTTTTCAATCAATGAGATCCAACAATATAAAACTAATATACAAATTAAGCGTTAACAAGAACAATCCGTATGCCTGAATAGGGAATGTACATTTTTTCCTGAATTACTTTATTGAAATTCTGGCATACCGAAAAACATGATACATCGATTTTAAAATGTGCTTTTTATAAAAAAGATCATTTGTAATGTTTATTTTACGTTCGGAAACTGCTGGGAAATGGTCCATCTTTATTTGCATTTTCGAAACGTATTTGCACACGTATCGGTTATAATTAAACTTTTAATTAACTCAAACTCGGCCGTTTCATAACACCAGCATTGTTCAGAATAACCACAGTTTGATTTAGAGCCGGTTTTATATTGGGTTGACCCGCCGTTGACAGACAGTTGAAGTTGTTTATTTTAAACCTCAACCGAAGGTTGAATCAACGTCGAACGACCGGTTCACTCAACCATAGGCCAGTCCTCTGTTTGGAATGTCAACCGGATGTTACTAAAGTATCCTAACCTATTATTTGTGTTTTATATTTTGAATTTTGATAGTCATTGACTCCTGAAATTGTAAGAAATAGAACACTCTGGAAAAAAAGCAGTGATGATTCATCAAATTCCGGAAAAGAAAATCACATAATGCTCCCTGGAAATTTTAGATTAAGATTAGACCAATTTACACGTTGGAATAGTGAAAAATTTACATTAAGCTTTCGCCTTAGCAAAGAAACAGTTGGGATGTTAACTCAAAGATTTCAAAATGATATAGCACCAAAGACTGAAAAGAGAGAGAGTTGGCATAACCTGATAATCTGTCAGGCTGGCCAGAATGAAAAATATGTAACATGTAGCCAACGTTCAGGAACAAATTTCAACTGCTGGTTAGTGAATCTTGCTACGGTATACGTTTATAATACAAATTTATTTTTAATTGTCGGAGGAATTGCAATCGACATTTCGTCAATCGAAAGTTGAACGTTATTTTTATAATACCGGCCCTTGTTCCAGTGAGGAAAAATTTACGTAGAGAAAGATTATAAAATAGTTAAAATAATTAAATTATTTGTCCATTGAAATGCTGGATACAAATACTATATTTTGCCTGGATAATAAATCTGCGTAATATATTCTAACAATTTATCAAAGATAGACCAACTCTGCGTAGTACTCGTCGTTAATAGTAAAGATTGCGCGGTAGAACAATACAATACAATCAAATCGGAAAAAAAATTGAAACAGAATAAAAACAATATGAAATATTGTAATTGTGAATTTGCTATTAAATGCCGAATAAATGAATGTATGAGTAATTTTAAAAATTAATCTTACTATATTATAAGAACTGTATGTTACACAAATAATGGTGTTTCTACTTCTATAGATAATTATTAAAATAAACTTCCAAGAATGTTATAATAAAATAAAGCTATTCAAGTTGCAAATATAAATCACATTTTTCGAACAACAAATTAGATTCATTAAATAGTTTTTTATTTCGAAATAATGGTTTTGATAGCACTTTAGTGCTCATAAACAAAAAAAGTCTATCAATTGGAAAAAGTACATTATTATTTAATTAAAATGCTTTAGGCGGAGGTCGAGAGAAATATAGCAATTAGTCAACGACGTGTAGTACACCATTTTTTGGTTGTTTTTAGACCAATATAGTATACACATTTTGTATTGTTCCACCATAACCCCAATAAACATGACAATCACTAAGAATAACTGAAATAATTATATAGAATACAGAGATTTTATATATCGTTTGAGCTTGTCAGCTATGAAACAAGGTTTTATCAAGGCAAATAGTTGAAATTTATCAAAAACCGTCTTGTTGATAATGGGAGTATTGTTCTAGTCTCTTTTGTTCAGCTGAATTTCGAAATGTTAAAACTTGTGAGTATAACATACATAGTTAAGACATAATCTAGAACTCAAATCATAAGATATAGTTGCTGGGTCTCTCCTTGCATTTCTATCCGTTTTTAAGAGATAAACGTGTCTAATGGTGTAGCAAAAACATCGAGTTACGTCCTACTAAACGTAGTAATTCTTATCTTTCAACAATAATCGTATCAGCCTTGATTCGTTTAGACATTGAATCGAGTATGTCACCGTAAATGTCAGTAAGTGAAAGGTGTGTGTAAATTATGAAATGCTTTTTTTCGCCTACCATACCGGAAAACCAATCATATGAACACCAAAAATAGGGCAGAAAGTATTGTTTAGCAGCCCAAGGAAAAATTGAGTACTTTGACGTTTCACGTAAAGTTTTTTGTTATATTGGTCGCGTTCATCCCAACGTAGCGCTACCAGAGCGTTCAATGATTCATCAACTGTATTTTATGCCAAATATCATGTTAATAAACATAAAATGACATTACAATTTTTTAAAGATATTTTAGACATTTGTATCTTGAAAATGAATGAACACCAGTAGGACTAAATTGAAATCGAAAATGAATAAATAATTGATGAAGACATCAAATAAAATTAGGTTATGTTGTTATATCAAGATTAACACGTTCAGCATAATTAAGAATCGATGGTTCACTCTAAAAATCGTTACCTGATCAACGTTGTTGGAATGAACGGACCATTTTTTTAATTTTTCGATTATTTGGTAGGCGAAAAACAGTTGTGTGTCACACATGCAGGAAACGCTTCAGCAGCTCTTAGCTCATTTTCTGCCGTTGTGACATAATACACTATTTCGACAACGTTGACCACTTCGAAATATTTTGTTTTTAAAAAAAGTTATAGTTTGAATTTGCGAACACATTTCCAATATCCGTAACTTTTGGGCGTGTGTTTATTTGAAGTAATTACAGGTGTGTGATGGCATAGACATGCGCCATTACTATTCTAGCGTTACGGCGCGAAATTTAAATTGAGTTTTAAAAAGGTACATTTTTCCTTTAAAACCTGCATTTTTCCAAGAAATGACGTTTACTTTGGACAAATCTTATGCGGGCAAACATCGTGGAGCAGTTTTTTAAAATGAGTCATCATGTCTATTGTAGCTGTGAGTAGTACACATGATTTCTACAACCGTCGTGAACAACTGATAAGTACCGTCTCCAGTAAATCGTCTACGTGTATATCGTCTTGATTTAGTTACTTATCGCTCTATTTAAACATAAATCTTAAAAAAATTGCTTATTGTTAAATATCTGTGAAATTAGAAAACAAACGCTTATTTTCTCTGACTGGTAAAATAATACATTGTATAATAATAACGTCGAGATAACTTTCTATACTACGTATGAGCAATATCCAAAAATGAATCTTTTTGCCTGTAATCAGCTTCATGCATAGTATTAAAAGAAATTGAACTGTATAAACCAGCTCCAGACATAGCGGGTAGTTCCTTAGCTTTTAAATTATATTTTTCATTATTCAAGTCTATTCGAACATTATCACCACTAAGTTTGATTTCCTTCTCTAGTGGTATTGATGATACCTTAGTATTTGTACTTCCTGACAATAATCTTACATCAGAAGAAGTTTTCAAATAATATTTGAAAAATTCATATGTGGACCAACAAATAGCAGTGGCTGGCATCTGATACATTATTCTTGCATGGACACCTGAAATACAATCATATTCTAAATTAACAAAAATTTAGGTGCTCACAGTAAAGAGACTATAGTCACCGTACATAAACAATGAATAGTAGGTTGACTCTTCGTCGGCGCTTTCATGTCGCGCTTATAAAGACATGTCGAAAACACGTGAAACCGTATATAAGCGATTTACTACCTTCATAGCTTATTGACTTAAAGATTGAGTGTTTGGTATGGGGGCTGATAAAAAGGTACGTTAAACGTACTGTTGCAAGAAGGTGTTTTACTGGGGTCTCTTTCAAAAAAACAAAAAAGTGGTGGTACCAACAAAATAGAATTTGATGATTGTGACTTGGGTATTTTGAAAAGAACCGTACATGAATGCTATACGGTTGATAAACAAGTTCCAACAATAAATATTCTGGTAAATAAAATGAAAAATAAAGTAGATTACTCTGGCGGTCCAGACACCTTAAGAAAACATTTAAAAAATATTGGATTTCAGAATAAAAAATGCCACAATAAAAGAAAATTTTTGATGGAACGTGATGATATTGTAGCTTGGCGGGCTCGTTATTTAAGAAGGTTAAGGGATAATGATGCCCTGGGTCACAACAAGAAGCCAATAACTTATTTGGATGATACTTATATCCATACATCATATGGCGTTAGTAAATGCTGGCAATCGGAAGATGAACCTGGAGTGTATACATCCAACAGAGCTGGTCAACGGTACATAATAGTACACGCTGGTGGACGTTATGGGTTTGTGAAGAATGGACTACTAATTTTCAAGTCAAAAAGCAAATCAGGGTATTATCACGATGACATGAACCATACAAATTTTATGAACTGGTTAGAAACACAATTAATACCAAACCTACCTCCTAATGGTATTGTGATTATGGACAATGCGCCTTACCACAGTGTTCAAATTAATAAGCCACCAACCCAATCAACTCGGAGGCATATTATTAGAGAATGGCTTGAAGCAAATGGCATCTCAACAACCAATGATATGCTTAAAGCAGAACTTCTGGATCTCGTCAAACGTTTCAACCATTCTAAAACATACTATGTGGTTGAGTTGTTGAAAAAACATGGACATACTGTGGTAAGGTTGCCGCCATATCACTGTGACCTCAATCCAATTGAGCTAATATGGAGTAGCGTTAAACATAAAGTGGCAATGAAAAATGTTTCTCAAAGTGCTGCTCAAATAGAACAATTAGTTCGAGCAGCCTTTGATGAAGTTGGTTCTTCGGAATGGAACAAACACTGCGACCATGTGGACCATATAGCTGAGGAAATGTGGAGGAATGTTAACACTGGTTCATCAGATGAAAGTGGGAGTGATGAATACGAAACTGAATAACATTTTTGTAAACTACAGTGTTTTATTTTGTTCATCTTTAATATCTTGTGCTATAAAGTAACACATAAATTCATTACATGAACATATAAGACATACATGGTTCATTATTAGCTAAATAAACAATTTTAATGCAATACAAGTTGAATTTTGCTTGCAATCGAATCTCTTTTTAAAATATAATGTATAATACTTTCAATTAATGAAGTCATTTACAATTTTTTTCAATTGGAACCTCTGTATTAATATTTAATTATAAGTTTGTATTAAATTAAAAAAATGAAAAATTGTTTTATTTGTGAATCCAACTGAATAAGTAATATCATTTACAAAAAATATAACTAGGTTTTCCACATCCATTTTCTGATTAATTTCATTTTTTTGGACTTAACTTAGAATGTAATTTGTTAGGTACATATGCTAATGAAATATCTACCTATTTATTTTAGTAATTGGTTCTTTTGTAATGTGAAACTTAACAAAATGTTGTTGATTAAATAATAGTTTCTAATATCTAACTGTTGTGTTTGAATAAAGCAAATGAATTGAAGTAGAACAGCATTTAATATTTTTATATATTTGACAAATCACACAAAATTATTGCCATACAGTCTTGTTTATATCAACAACCAAATATATAAGACTTAGCTAATTGGTAGTGGTGAAGTGTATATTCCAATATTAACACTGTTATGCACTTGTAACTTTCGGCTGTTGTTAAGAGAAATGAACACTGGAAAAAATGACAAATCTAAATATACGAAATTGAATTAAACACAAAGTTAACAAATGGCTGGATTCGACGTTCTACTCCAAAAGATCCTGATGTGTAAGCAGATAGATGTAGGAATAGGCTACATAACCAGTTCATATTTTGTTGCTTCCAATACAAACTTGACCCTTTTTTTACGACATTACTACAGTCATGAAATTTTAAAATATACATTTAGAAAAGATGGTAGTTTTATTTTTGGTCCAATACTTATTTTTTTATTAATATTTAGGGTTAAATTTTTAGCAAGTTTGATTTTGATAACATATCTTTTGACAATTGACACTTACTTATAGTATCGATATTTGGTCATCAATTCAAAATATTGATTGTTATCACAAGAATACAACTACAGCGACATGGACACGCCCACCCAGGGCTCTTGTTTGGTTCTGTTAATTGTATATCTATTAACGATTAACAAATATATAAAAATAGAATAAAGCAAATCCACATGTAAAAATAGAAAACATAAACAACTATTTAAAATCTTTAAAAATTATACCAGATTGTCGCAATAACAAACTTTATAATTTGTTTTACATAGAAATCAATGCTAAATAATAGCTTTTTGTGAAAAAATGGAATCCTAAACAAAACTTATAAAGCAAAAAACGCAATAATTACAAATTTTGTGATTGTGATTTTTTAACTTTTATGTCGCGATTTGCGAATTTAATTTTCTAATATAAACGTACTCCTGTATACAGAGATAAGAAATAACTAAATGGAACATTTTTACAATGATGCGTGAATGATACATTTTTAAAAATATTTTAAATGTTGCTCCGTTAAAATTTTTACATATTAACTTATTGAAGTTATCTACAAATATATTTTCAAGTTGCGTTACATATTCAATAAAATTTACGGAAGGTACATTGAGCCCATCAAATGGAAATGTGAAAAAAGATATTTGTGCCCCATCTCTACTTCTACAACAGTCCACACAAGACATTTTATTTTTTATAAATATCCCGTAATAATAATTAAATAGTTCACAGCAAAGACAGTCTGTATACTATTAACCTTTAAATTACAAAAAACACACGGTATCTGTCTATCGCTCGGTTGGAACTTAAAAATCCCGAAAAAGAGTAGCATCGGAGACCGAGTAAAATGGACTTTGCGCTGGGATGAGCTTGGAGTGAACCTACTACCTATTAATTGTTTATGTACGGTGAGTAGGTGTTATCAAACTGACCGTTATGTCATATTGTTATTGATAATCTACAAATTTATCACTCGAGATACAAAACACTTGACCAAAAAAATGTGAATCGGTCGTTGAACTTAAAACATTATATATATCAATATCAGATCAATTATTGGTATCACGTTTATAATTTAATTTGTTTCTAGCACGTTTTCTGTTATTTTCAATACCCTTATCGTTTATTTATGTTTATTCAAATATTTGTTTATTTATATAAAATGCGATTAGATTTGTGGCTACACTGTTGATTGATCAACCTGTGGTTTAACTTATTTATTTTGGACTTTTAATATAAGAAAATAAGTATTATATTAATGTATGCAAAAGCAAAAACATTTACGGATGCTATACCAGGTGTACACGACGTTTTGGCAGTTCAATATCTCGGAAACTGTTCATGACAAGTATGAAATTTGGCAGCTATAAACAGTCAAAACCTTATGCTTATATCTATATATGTTACGCCGAATTTGTGTAATTGCCGATTTCGTGTATTGGGCAGATTTTTGCCGAATTCGCGAAATAACCAGCAGAGTTGCTTATTTCATGTAATAGGCAATTATTTATAGCTTCTTCAATGATTTTCCTTGCCCTTCTCGATAAATTAATCAATGATTTGTTTTAACCAGCATGACAAGCTGAATTACATTGTTCATTGTTTTTAACCGCCAGGAGATTTTATAGTTGTAGTTTTTATCGAGAAGGGCAAGGAAAATCATTGAAGAAGCCATAGTTGCTTATTTCACGTAATAGGCAAAATAGGTGCCAATACACGAAATCGGCAATTACACGAAATCGGCGTAACATATGTATATATTGTTATGGTATACAATAATTCAATGTGTGGTGATTTAATTTTATTGAATAGTATTATATACCACATACATCAGTATCAACCAGAACCTCAAATCAAACAAATTTTATATTTAAGTTGTATTTATTGATCTGAAATGTTTGAAATTTAATATTATATCACATGCACGTGTATCTCAGGGTAAAGTGAGTTGTCTAAATTTAAGGAGTGCAATTTGAAATATAATAACCTTTAACGTCAAAATTAAATTAATATTAATTAAATAACTATCTCCAGATTGCAATCCGTGGATGGTCTCCTAGCCTATTACAACCTATATTAAAATAAAATTAACACAATTCCGCACAAACAAAATAAATCTCTCAATATCTTGTCGAAACACCGCCGGTAGCTGTATTATCTAAATAGAAAACGACTTGTTCTCTGAAGCGAAGAAATTCTGCGTTGCGCAAAGGAAAGATTACTGGTGAACGTCTCGAATCTCGGTACTGGTTTACAATCAACCGTTAGGTACAAGTTTTAGTATAAAATGATTTACATTACCATCGTTTATTGCTGGATGATCTCTCTTGATCTTGAGTTTGAACAACCTTTACTGGATTCAAATCGAAGGTAAGTTATGTAAGATATTTCTAACTCACTATTTCTTTGTTTTATCAGTTTTTATTGAAGTCTTCGTACATTTAAACTTCTAACGTAAATTACTTTTTTTCGTCTCTCCTTTAGTTACCGATCACTTAACAAACTTCCTTCCCGTTGCTAACGAACATCCTTTTGTTTCTTCTTTATTTATTATAGAAATTACTAATTTTTGTTGAAATCCAGTTACTGACAGTTCATATTATTTAATCAAATAAAAATGTCCATAACAACCAATGTTCTTGTACTGACATTTTCCAATATCAACTTTATCAGTTAATTTATACAGGGTACATAAAAATATCTAACAGAAAGTATCTAATTTAATCATTTTAACGTTATTGTTAAAATGATGGACATAACATAAGACTCCCATGTACATATGATATAATAACTTCTAAAAGTAACCATTTTATTTCATTTATGATCGTTAAAATTTTTGTATGAGTATCATTACTTGGAGATTAGCTAATTGTAAGGATGGCATTTATGGAAGTTTGAAATAAACAAAAGCTACTCTGACTCTACACTCAACAAACAGAGAACGACCGCTTGCATAATATTTTATTTAGTCGAGTTTGTTGGAACACTTTCAACTCGAGAACGGCTGGACCGATTTTCAGGTTTTTGATTTATTGCACGGGAAAAAATTATTTAAAAAAAATCTACTTTGAATAAAAATGGCGGTAAATTAAAATTTAAAGTTTCTGTACAGGTATCGTTAAGTTTGAAATAAACAAAAGATACTCTGACACTCCACTCAGCGGGCAGAAAACGACCGCTTGCATAATATCTTATTGACAATGTTAGGACAGGTCAGTCGGGTCTTCTAGTTTATTATAAAAAGACTTCCGGCCACAAGACCCCCCAAAAATTATTTTATCTGGGACAATTACTAAATTTTTTGTAATTGTTTGTACTTTTTAATTGTCTATTATTAAAAACCATACAGCAATCCTTTTAATGACCCATACTATCATTAAAAGTACAAAAACACAATATTATACCAGTTATCCCGTTTGAAAAAATATTATCGAGGCCATGTGACCGAAAATGAGAGGAAAAACAGAAGACTTTTTATGATAAATATAAGCATCATATTCAATAGTTGGCCAAATTTCATACTTACCATGTGAAAAGTTTTCGAGATATTGAACTGTAGTGGGACACTCGCTATAATTTAATTCGTGAAAATACAGTAAATTTAATTTGCAGCAGCTTGTGATACAATCTTTGGAATTAGCTCAGATATGAAAGTCAAATTGGAAATAAAAACAATTTTAAAAAAAATTGATAAACCTGGGAATATATAAATAAATCCATACGTTATTTTATCGACGTACTCTATTTGTTACCAAATCTATTATTAGATCCCTAGTCTATTAAGTCAAAGTAAAATACTCACCTCTGAAAAATCCAGAAAGTCCTTTTAATCGATACACAGTTTTGATAGCATCCACCATCCCACTGCCAACTGGGGTTTGTTGCGTATTTAAAACGGTTTTGCAAACATCTAGTGGAGTGGTTATAGCTGCGGCAATTCCTCCAGCAAGTGCTCCACTTACCATATGTGCTGTTGGATTATAAACTTTGGTTTTGTTAATTACTTTTTGTGACATCTCGTATACCACGAAATGGATACTTTGGAAAGGTATATTCATTGTTAATTGTGTTGTGTAAGATCTATAAAATGCTTTAATGCCTTCTGTTTGGTACGTATTTATAGCACACCTTAATGCAGATGTATAAGGTGAATTTGTCATTTGCATCCTTTGTTTTACAACTGAAAAAATAAAACGTATTAACCAAAGGACAATTAAAAATATTTATTTATAGGTAAACAAATTTATTACAATAAAAGTTTTACCCCATTTGATAATTGTCATGTTAAAAATATTCTGTCTTAAAGTTTGGCTTCTATTCAAATTGTGTAAGGGTAGTTTAATAAAGGATGATGTGAGGAAACTTTTAAGCATTTGATCCTAAAAATTGTTGAGTATAAGAAGGCTTAGAAAACTTGAAAGTGGACCTTATCATACACCAGAGACATTCACTACAATAAAAAAGAACAAGGACTTTTTTCTCAGGTATATTTTTCAATTGCAGTTCTGGCAAATTTGAGATATCCGGTCATTATTGTGTGTATCGGCTTACGTCGTCTAAACTATTTACTTTCTTGTTAGAAGATGCCTAACTTAGTTCAGCAGAGTTTGTATGAAAGGTATATGTAATCAAATATCCTGCACCGAATTATTTTGTGGAATCTACTCCTTCAATAACTCCGAACTTCCTGTGATTTTCGTTCAAGAGTGGTGGCTATGTGTACGAACATTTGCCTTGCTTTGAACATTATTTGATACCAAATACTGATAATGAGAAGGTCACTACAGGGTGCAGTGCAGTAAAGGGTAAAATGCGTACAACGAGAGATGCAATCTCCAGGTAAAATACCTTAGTTGAATATAATTTGTACAGTCGGCAGAAGCAAACAACAGCCCCGGAAGATATGCGAACTAAAAGAAAGGTCATCGCAACCAGCCAATCAGGAGCCAATGTTAACGATTGTACATTAGTAATTGTAAACATAATCGAAATAATATGACCGCATTATTTTATCAATATATTTTTGGATCGAATAACTTTTCGAGTATTTTGCAGGAAGGATATATAAAACGGCTATTGTATAGGGGGATTTTTAATATTGACTGGGGTCGACGACTTTTATTTAGACAACACATTGTCCTTTTGGTAATTTTGACGACAAATTCTCATTATTTTTATTTTTGCATCAGCAACACTGGACTTCATTCTATTTGATGTCAGCTGTCATTTAAAATCAGCTTTTATATTTGCTTCATAAATTACAGAACAATCTGTCTTTATCAAGACTTATTCATTTTTGGAATTTGTTCTTTTGTAATATGAAACTTAACAATGTTGATTAAATAATGGTATATATAATATAATAACTGTTGAGTTTGAATAAAGCAAACGAAGAAAAGTTCAAGTAAAACAGCATTTAATATATATATTTGACAAATCACACAGGATTATTGCCATACATTCTTGTTTATAACAACAAATAAAATATAAGACCTAGATAATTGGCAGCGGTGAAGTGTATATTCCAATATTAACAATGTTGTGCCCTTTAACATTCGGCTGTTGTTAAGAAAAACGAATTTTTAAACAAAGAACACTGGAAAAAGTAACAATTCTAAATTGGTCACACTATTGATTTGAATTAAATAAAAAGTTAACAAACGGCTGGATTCGACGGTTCTACTCCAAAAGATCCTGATATGTAAACAGATTCGACTTTACTTACATATCATTTCACAGTTGACACGTATGGTATCGATAATTGGTTTTCGATTCAAAATATCCATTGTTACTACAAAAATACAACTATGGCGACATAGACACGCCCACCCAGGGCTCTTGTTTGCTTCTGTCGACTGTACTTCACCGACCTAGGCAAGCTTGGGAAAGTCGTGCAATTTATAGGCTCGGGGAGCTTGTCTAAACCGGATCGCTTTCTTTAAAAATCCGACAAGACAAAAATTTTCATATGGCATTACCACAGCGGACTTTTTAATTCCCTTGCTACTCGTGGGAACCACATGGCGACCAAGAGTAAAAATTCACCACATGGTGCTAATAAAAACTCCGAAATTCAGGTAACTGAGGAACAAATAGAGATTGATGTAATTCTCACTCCTGTCACCCTTCTCCCTATGTTAATGGGAGAGCCGGCGCGATACACAAGCGCATGGGCTGGCTAATCAAGAGCGGAATCGATTGGGACACCGCCTTGAAACATATCTTGGAGCAGAGTGCTCAAATGCAAATCACAGGTTTTAAGTGGCTGTGAAACTCTAAATAAATAAAGAAGCACCCCAGATGCAAAGTTTCGCCTTGGGGAAGTATGGCCTGTCGAACAGCCAGTAAGAGCTACAGTACAGCAGTGGGGTGTTAAAGTTGGACTTACTCCTTCACATATTATCAACTTTCTTGTGGATATTGAGCTTGAAGGAATAATCTAACTTGAGTTGAGGCATAATAGACAGTATTGTCGCAGTGCACGGTTCTTAACAGCCGCAGGCATAGAAACCAAAACGTTGTAATGCGAACTTGATGTAGGAAGCTATAGTTATACTAGTTATGTCATAATTTCGTAAAGAATAGCTCAACAGTAGACAAAAATGAATACCTAGATGAATGTAGAAGAATAACATTAGTTTGAGTAATTAATGTTATGAATAACTGTCAAATAAAAGCAAAAAGTAAACAAAATTGATGAGAGATCGGAGCAAGGAAATACATTTTTTGGGGTTTTACTACTTAATTTGTTCAGCATAATATAAAGAAACTGGAGGAAATATTTAATTCAATTAGAAAACCAAAAATCTGTCAATCCTTATTAAATTCTGTCTGAAAAAAGACCACTTTGAAAAAATGGTTATAAAATTATTAAAATTTTCTAATTTTAGAATATATACAGTTGGTCCGCTGAATATTTTCCCATGTATGAAATTATTCACATACTACTTTTTGTAGTACGTCTCTTTTCTACTCACAGAATCTAAACCCCCGAAATGAAACCGTTTGTTCCATTACAACATAATATAACAGACAGAGATAGCCATATGATGAATGTGGGTGATTAGGTGTAACCCACACAACAGAAGTTCTGTGGTTTAATCGCGAATTTGTATATTGACAGACCAAAGACTTTGTTTACATTTTTATTTTACATTTTTATCCATTTTTTTGCCCCTTGCATATACATTTATTTCAAAAACAGTTGTTATAACGACTAACTTATACCTGAGTGTTCGAATTATTGTGGTAAGTAAATATTATTTATCTACTTTTTATTTATTTACTTCGTAATGAAAACTAACCTTAAATTGACATTTCATTATGATTCTGGATAGAACTCCATCAAACTGAAATATATGAAACATATTTTGCTGCCACCAATGTAGAAAATATTGACCTCATTTTCCGAAAGACCAGAACTATTTATGAATGGTTTTTATTTTTAGAATATGCTTGGAAAAACGTTGAATTCGCAAGCACAGGAGCTGGTCCTGAATGTGTTGGAGTATTTTGAGTTAGAAAAAAGAAATGGAGGACCTTTGGAACCACTTTCATGTGTTCAAGAGGTAACATAAATATTTAAGTGCGTAGACGTCAAAAAATAATAGTTCAATACTATTAAACGCTTTACAAAATTAGAAAAATTAATTTCCAAAGAGCAGACCGTCTACTAAGAAGCAACAACTACTTCTCGAGCTATATGCCCCAACAGACATTGAATTACACTTCTAAAGTAAACGGCGTTGGTATTGAACTATTATTTTTTGACGTCTATATATCACGCTTTACTAATATGACAATTATTTACAGTTAACTGTAATTAAGTAAATTTAAGTGCATGCTTGTTTAGCAATATACTTATTATTAATCAATTTTTTTTATGTTAGAGGGTAGCTGCTGCTTTGAAAATATCTCGACGAACAATGCTCTAAAAAAAAAGAAAATAATCCAATTCTTTCAAGCCCAGGCAAAAGCAGAACTCGTTCTAAAACTAAAACAACTGATCTACCCGAGGGAGCTAAGATGGCAGTACGGAACACATTATATGATATGTACCAACAAAGTAAATATCAAACTATTTAATTAGAATTTTTTGGTAAAATGTAGGTGTAGGTATTTTGTAATGAGTATTCAAATCATGGTATATTCAAGAAAAATTTAGGAAGGTATTTATATAGATTTTAGTAGTTTTGTGACTACATTACAATTTAATTCAACTATTGAATTTACCTTATTTTTGAACAGTCAAGGTTAAAACATTAATGAAATGAACAAACATAATATCATTAAAAATATAGTATTTGTTCAAATTGAATCTGTACTATAATTTTTGTTTTTGTTTGTGTTTTAGAGAAGCATGTTACTTTGACTACCTTAAATTGTAAATTGAGGGAAAGCGAAATTGTATCTATTGGCAAAACATCTCTGAGCACTTTGTTAAAAACATTGGGATTCAAATATAACAAAGATGACAATCGGAGAGCTTTAATGGAGCGGACCAGTATTGCAGCCTTGAGAGCCAATTTTCTGCGTAAATATATTGAAAACCTTTCAAGTACTCACCCAAGAGAACTTGTATTTTTGGATGAAACATGGATCTATTCGAAGGGAAATAAAACAAAATCTTGGCCAGAAAACAGCACTAAAAGTGTACGTAAACCAGATGGTTATGATGGTAAACGTTTTATAATTGTCCATGCTGGTTCTACCAAAGGATTTGTCTCTGAAGCAAGTTTATTATTCTGTTCAAAATCTAAAGTAGCTGATTACCATGGAGGTATGAACAATGAAATATTTATGAAATGGATAAGTACTCAATTAATTCCCAACTTAGAAGAGCCATCTCTTATTGTTATGGATAATGCTCCATATCATAGTGTTCTTTTAGAAAAGCAACCTTCTACTAATTCAACAAAAAATGAGATTGTTACATGGTTGATAACAAACAACATTAAGTTTGAAACAAAACTTACGAAACCTGAATTGCTACAAATTGCAAAAATGAATAGAAAAGAAAACGTGTATATAATTGATGAGTTACTACGAGAACATGGTCATGAGAACATGGTGCTGAGACTACCGCCATATCATTGTGAATTCAACGCTATTGAATTAATTTGGGCAAATTGCAAGTCATATTATAATAAATATATTGGTAAAGATGGGTATTCAGATAGTTCTGTTATAAATATGTGGAAAAAGGCACTGGGACAATGTAATCAAAAAATTTGGGAAAAATGTGTTAGGCATACCCATGAAATTATTCAAAAGTGGTATGCCCGAGAGCAGAATATAGTTGATATTAGCATTCAACCAATTACAATAGATATAAATACTGGTGATAGCTCCGATTCTGACTATGAGGAAAATTAAATAAAATCTATTGTATATATATGAGTCTTAAATATACATATTTGAAATATTAATTATTTATTTTTACAACCCAAAAGATTTTTATTTTTCATTGTTGAACTGTATGGGTGGGACGGCCCAATAGTAATGGTTGCCAGCCATAATCCTAACAGGGCAATACTGATTTGCAAAGTTTCTACTGAGGAAGTTGTTATTAATACTAACTCTTATGCAAGTAAATTTGCTTAAAAGCAAGTTTGCAGAATAGCCCCATAAAACTCTGGAATACTAACAGTTTTTTCAAACTAAATGATTAGGTAGCATATTGCTAAATGGCTGTAAAATATTTACAAATATCTATTACACCAGCTTCAATACAATAATAAATAACGTTCTCCGTCATTTTAGCCACATCCTAATTAAACCATCAATCTACGACCTACGTGTTACTTAATGTATTGATTTATTGCGTTTGTATATGAATGATGACGCATGGGAAAAGATTCACCGGATCAACTGTATACAAAGTTACAGTTAGTTTAAATATTAGCTAAAAACTTTGTGCTTCCATGTAAAAATCACAAAGAATTACCATACATGCAATATATTGCATGTAAAAGTATGCTAATAGGTACACATAAATCAGATCAAATAAAAAATCATGGTGAACATTTTATCACTAATCAACAAATTAAACACTGCCATCATCAAAAAATACTATATATCTATTATCTTCAAATTAAAATTTTACAACCTGATTATTATTATACTAAAATGAAAAAGTTATGAAATGATGAATTTACATAACAAATAAATCTAGATAAAACTTCAATATTTCTGAATAAAAAGCATTTTTCCAAAATAATTTTCAGTTATCTATTGACACAAATGAAGTACAAAGATACATATCACAACACAATCAAAATGTATTATTCTTTAGAAAATTAAACCATACTTGTTTTATTTATTTTTATTTCAACGTTCCAGCTACCAGTTATCAGTAGTAATAACCCAAGGACATTGATAATTGTTCGAAAAAAATTTTATAACAGATTTCGAAAGCTTGTTGCTTGGAGACACCGCAGGCGGAGGTCTGTTGCCAATAAGCAACAAGCTTGAGAAAGTTGTTATAAAATTTTTGAGCATTTATCAATGTTCGAGGGTTATTCGAATAGAAATTTTTGTATATTTGCTTCTATAATTTCATTAATATTCTCGTCAGTATTATGACAGAATGGTGGCATTTTGAAATATTAAATATTTTGAAACGTCAAAATCGAAATAAATCAAAATGTATCCATGGCAACGTAGATTCTAGTAGATATCCAATGAAATCAGTTAATTTGAGGTCATTTTATTGAACACAACCATGACCATGGGTTGTTATCAGTGTAATGTTGTTCTGATTGGTTGTGTTCAATCAAATGACCTCAAATTAACTGATTTCATTGGATATCTACTAGAGCAAAAAAATTTCAAGAATAATTACAATGTTTAAGAAATTTGTCCCTATCTGACATTTACAAAAATTACAACTAGACCATGGAGACTTTCATTGAATTAGAGAAGCATAATACAATATAGTATCATAATGGGATCTGTAAAGTGCACGTTTCTGGAACGGTTTTTCAAAGATCGTCGTCGTTTGATCGTCAACAATGATAACACCACCGTTAAAATGAATTATTTTAACGAAATGATGAAATAAAACAATTTAATTTGTTTAAATCTTCATTTTATTTTGAACTGACGTTCAATTTAAATTAGTGACGCGTTTCGCTACACAGTAGCTAGTTTGAAAAAGCTACTGTGTAGCGAAACGCGTCACTAATTTAAATTGAACGTCAGTTCAAAATAAAATGAAGATTTAAACAAATTAAATTGTTTTATTTCATCATTTAGTATGGATCCTCATCAAGTAAACGCCTCATCTATTCAATTATTTTAACCCTTAATTGCATGAATTTAAAAACATTGTTAAAGTTAATAAAAAAAATTAGGCTAACTGATATGTGTTCAATTATGTAGGCAAAAATTTTTAAAAAAATTATAATTACGTTTTTCGTTAGAAATTAGAGAAAAAAATATTGTTATCAAATATGATACATCACGAATCAACAGGAAATAAATATGCGAATAGAAACTCCGGAACATATACCTATTCAAAATGTATTTGTATATTACAAATACTAAAATAATCATAAATCATTTTTCAAGATGGAAGTCAGAAAAACAGTTTCTCTCTTTCATTAAGCACAAATTCAATCTCCATTTCCTACAGCGTAAATTATTCAGCGACTTGCAACCATCATATTTGCATCGATTTCTAATTTCCTCAAATTTAGGCCAGTGCTCAAATCCATCAATACAACAACAACTGCTGGTGGTCTTGGAAAAGCAGATCTTCTTCTAATTGCAGCGCTGGAAGGTCGTCCACGTTTGGGAGTCTCACTTCTTCCAATTTTACATAGACTATGTGCCAATTCAAGTCGAAATTGCTTCTGAGACATTGTCGTTTTGCCTTTTTGGGTATTTATTCTATTATAAAGAACCCAAGCATTGACTATACTTGAATCAAGCAAATGGTGAAATACGCAAAAATGCCATTTCTTACTTTTCATGGTTATTTTGTGTTGTCCGATATGGGTATCCATTAAATCTACACCACCCATGTGTTTGTTATAGATTTTAATATTATTTGGACGGGGAATGTTGACATATTGTTTTCGATTCCTGACATACCTTTGTATGGTGCCAATAGGCTCCACACCACATAAACTGGATGTCACAGATACGAGATTATTATCGTTCCAATATACAAGAGAAATTGGGCAATTATCATATTCTGTGACAAATTTTTCAAAATTTCCCCTTCTAATCTTTTTCATAGTTTTCTCATCACTAAACAGATGTTTTGGATGCGATCTTTTCGTATTGCGCCCAATGCAAAGATATCCTTTTTCTTCAGCGATGAGGGGAAGGGAAGTATAATAATTGCCAAAATATATAGTATATCGACAATTGCGTGGGATACCTCTAGTAAATCGAATGACAACATTGAAGTTTGCTCTTATATCTGTCACTCCATCTACAGTTACATTCTCTTGTCCTGAATATATCTCGAACTTGTAAGCGAAACCCTCAATGTCGCTTAAAACAAATAATTTATACCCCCATTTTTTGGGTTTTCTTGGATTGTATTGTCGCAACGAATGTTTAATTTTGGTTGAATAAATTTGTTCATCGACCGAAAGGCCCATGGGCACACTAGAAAATTTATTGTTCAAATGGTCAATGATAGGACGCAATTTAAATAGTTTATCTCTGACAGGATCATTAGCTGATAAATTATTAGTGTTATCGTTGAAATGGAGGGCAGAGCGGATGCTTTCAAACCTGTTGATCCCCATAGTAGTTCCTTTCACCATATCATTACCCATAATCGGGTGCCAGAAATCCCGAATTGAAGAAACACGTGAAATAGATGAAAATATAAGAATTCCTATATATTTTTGCAGGGAATTTAGTGAAACTGTTGCTGGTTTATAGAGACCTTTTGTACCGAGTATAATGTAGATTGTTCTTCTATTAGCTTCATTAAAAAAGTATTTAAAAAAATCTAATGGATATTCTAACTGTGATAAATTATTAGGAATATTTAAACTTCCTCTAAATATTTTGGAGGCTTCTGAAATTATCAGTGACTCTTGTTTCCAGCGAAACTGCTCCTTTAATGCTTTCTTTCCAATGATTGATTTTGTTTTGTTGGAAGTACTGGGTAAGTCATCATTTTTTGAAAAAATAGGTGCCTCAACTAAATTTTTTGAACTACTCCCAAAAGCCATATTTGTTTTATCACGAATGTGAACAAAACTCAAAGTTTTTTCAAATTTCCTACTGAAAATGAAAATATCCTAAATGAGTGGAAAAAAATTTGGAATTTAGAAAAGTGCGAATTATCAAGATTTGTGTGAAAAACATTTTAGTTCTTTAGACTTTATTATTGTACAACAAAAACGAAAGATTCTAAGTGAAAATAATGTACCAAAAAGTTATTGTGAAGGAATGTTTTATTATAATTTTTAAGTGTTTTATTCGAATATAGAACATTTCTGATATTAATGTTCATACTTTGTAATGTTCACCTTTATTTTCATTCATAAAAATGGAAAATTTAAGAACATTTAAAATATGTAGATCCTATACATGGCTGATAATTTTGTGATGTGAGTAGTTAAAAACTTTAATATTTCACAAAGTATTATTAAATTATGATCAGACACTAAGTACAAAAAAAAATTATTAAATAAAAATGTTAACTCTATTGTAGAAAGTCATATCGAAAATATAGATGAATCTTCAACAATTGGCGCTTGTGAAAGACGTTTTTCAGACCAAGATGGTAAGCATATTAAATTACACTTTTAAAATTTTCAACATACATCTATTTTTTATAGAAAACAATCTTAATCTCTTGAAAACGAGGACGTCACAAAATGAAAAGAAATTTAAATATGGGACATATTTTGGAACTGATAACACAATATCTGGTTGGTATAGACTTTTTAGAGATTTTGACAGATTTGGTCTTATTATTTTTTTTATAGTATTACAGATACATCTTCCGAAGAATTATTACCAATGAGCTAAGAGTTTTTCGTTTGTTTACCATATTGTATTTAACCAAATTAATTGTTTCATTGTTTCAACCACTACTACGTGGAATCTTTCCATAATTATTGAATAAAAACAATAAATAATAAATTCCAAAACGGAATAAACATTTGCATCGTCAGGAGTAAATTTACTTCTTTATTATTTTTCACTCCATGATTTAACTCGCCCCGATTTATCATAGTTCACAAGTTCAGATCCGTGATAAATAGTGATAAAAGCTCTTAAAAATATAAGCGATAGCTCATTGGATTCGGAATGATGTCTAGAAAAATGTATTCTAAAGATTTTCCAACACGAAAAAGTTATTAACAAATTGTTGTCTTTAATGAAAACGGAAGTCGGATAAAATTTTGTTAATTTTTTCAACGGGACCTTATTCTTTGAAGATGCAAGAACATACATAATTTTTGGGAATTTTTAAATTAATATTCAATACTTGAAAAAAAATTGTTTATGTGACGCACCCTTTCAGACTTTAATTTTGATGTAGGTATGTTCATTAATAATAAATAAAATATAAAAAAATTAATATACCACGTTTTTAAAACGAACTAAAAAGAAGAAAATAATTTTTCTTGCAACTAAAAACTTGTTGCGCATTTTTTGTTTTATTATTGTTAGCTACTTTCTACATTTTTATAGAACTGTCGTTTTATCAATAATTCCATTTTTTAACATTCTTTCCATATTTGCTTTTATTGTCATCCTATTCTGAATCTAACCCATCGGGAAATAAGTTTAAATTGATGTACAAAGTTCCACCCGGACAAGAAAGCGAGTTAAAAAAAACGTGGTAAAATTAAATATTTTTTTCTACTCCCGTTTTATAATATACTTACTAAAAGACTAAAATCTGTATCATAATGATATTCATTATGATACAAATTTTCATTATGATACAGATTTTTAAGCCAATAGGAATGCGACATTCGCACAATATTTAATATAGCCATAGATACCTGGTTGACATTTCTGAAATTAATTATATTAGGTGACACTTAATTTGACATCTGTCAAATAATTTTGATTGCCCACTGAGGTCATTTTCATACAAGGGCTAGGTAATTTTGGCGGTAACCCAAGGTAATTTGGGTAATCCAAAGGAAGTATGGGTAATCCGAGTAAATTTGGTAATCCAAAGGAAGTTTTGGGTGATCCAAGGTAATTTATGAAAATTCTGAATAATCTGTAGGTAAGTTTAGGTATTACTGAAGTAGTCTCAGATAATCTGAGGTAATTTTTAATTTTTGAAGTTAATGAACATTATTGACGAACTTGCATCTTTTTACAATTATATTTGGAGTCGAGTAAAAACGTGCTTTTTATAGTCTAGAAACTGACGCGGTAAGGGAAAGTCTATCTAAAGTCAGCGTGAAAAAAATATTTCAAAGGTCATTTACGATTGTTTGAAAATTGCGAACTGCATTTTTATCTAGTACATTTTAAAATACCTATTAATAGTAGTACCATTCGAGATGACATGTAAAGTCGTTTCATTAGTTATGCGTCCACCTAATATTCAAAAAAAGCTAAAAATGCAAAATATATAAAAATTGAGAAATGCATCCTTGCCAATAAAAATATTTACATATTGATTATTCTTCAGATTAGTTTTATTGTTGCACAGGCGTTTTTTTTGTTTCGCTCTTACAACGTCGACAAATCTAGCCGCCGAGAAATAAACAATAAACACATCGGGAAAGCAGTCGTTCTTATTGTTTATACAAAAAATCTCAAATAATTTAAAAGATAAGTTTGTTTTCCCAAGCGAAGAGTACATAATCGTTTAGGTATTGGAAGTGATGAAAATTTTAGTCATGTCCCAGATGATATAGAAATTGAAAACATTATTTTGTCAGCTCTTTTGCCGCATAATTATTTCTTGCTTTACAGGACGTTAATAATAATAGATGGAAGATTTTGTGGGCAAACGTTTGTGTCACTAACCTATTGCGGCAACTATACCTTTTGATTTATAGTTGACATGAATGTTTTATTTTATCACAATTTTTGATATCGTTTAACAAAGTATTTGTTCCTATTGGTATTCTGCATTTTTAAATATTTTTTATTGTATATAAAATGTTTGTAATCTTTGTATAAAATACCAATTCATCTTTACTGGATATTGTTTCGTTTTTTGTTAGCATTAAAATCTCAAACATTGGAGTAGACGAAATTGTCACTATGTTTGCGAAATTTTGTGTTCCAATAAATTTTTTTGTAAAATTGCTTTTTTTGAGCAATAATAATATTGATATTCTAGAGTGATCTGCAAAAATAATACTTTAGGTTTCGGTAATCCTAAGAAATTTGAGGAAATTTTTAATAATCTAAGGTACTCTCTTGGGTAATATAGGGAAGTTTTAGATAATCTGAAGTAATTTGGGGTAATAATGGGTAATCCGAGGTAGTATTAGGTAATCTCAAGTAGTCTTAAGCAATATAAGGTAGTATTAGGTAATCTCAGGTAATGTTTTCAAGACGTAGTCGCGGTTAATGGTAGCTTATACTACCGAACAGATCATTGATGGGTAGGAACCGACCGTAGCGCAGAGGTTTACGTAAGGGCTTTCTAGCCGAGGGGTCCCGATTGTTTCGCTTTTTCAATGTTCAGAATATTTAGCTTATATATCAGAAGTGGGATTTGATTTACGAAATATCCAAATATCCACATGAGGCCATAATGTGATAGTGAGAGGGGTGACTGGAATGGGCGTGCAGGCGTCAGGCTCGCCAGGAAAGCGAGATAGGCATAGGCAGGCAAGGCATCAGGCTCACGAACGAGTAGGTGAGATAGGTGATCGCACAAACGTCAACAACAGCACTCTAGGTACCTCGAGGTCGAGGAACGGAGCAGGATTGACTCTATTTTGTGTTACAGATATTTACCATAAAATATCTTTTTTTTCTCATAAAACCATAAGTCACACCCACTAAACCTGGTATAAGTAGATTCGGAAAAATCATTTCAACTCGAAAAATAATATAGATACATGGTAATGCTTTCAAAATACTAACTGATAACATCATATTATCTTGAAAAATATTACATAAGCGAAATATATGAAAACACCACAAAATTGTACATAAATTCTATAAAAACTTTCAATCAGATCAAATTTTTATGTCATATGAAGCCATAAATCTCCCCCAAGGATCTGAGGGACCTTGTTGTTGGTGAAGTGTGGAGAGTACAGGACTGGGAGAGATATGTGAAACCAAGCAACTCGGACCAGGTCGATAAAGATCCCCCTAAGCCAAGTCGTGAGAAACCATGACGAGAGCTAAATGGCACAAGGTGACAGTGTCGAGAACGGTTCCACGCGGGTCTCTGCGGGGGTGGACCTTTTATTGTGACGGCGATTCTCCATTCTACGTTGAAGAAATTAAAAGGCAAAGAAGAACATATCGTTCAGTGACATTTTCACTTACAATCAAGCTGTACTGAAGGCACTCGATTCCGTAGAGGTCAATTCTAAGGTAGTATTGGATTACGTAGGTGCCTTAATCGCACTCGGAGAGAAACCGTTGCAAGGTCATGGTAGCCTGGGTACCAGGACACGAGGATCGTAAGTGTAACGAAAAGGCGGATAAACGGCTAGACAAGGCTCATCAATGGACATAAATATTCTGCAGTAGAATAAGCCAATTAGCCACCTCATCAAATCCAAAAAATCAGGTGCTCCGCAACCAAAAATTAAACTATACTCTATCCACCTTTCATTAACGCCTCTTGAAAATAATATCCCCACCTATCAACAGCACTGGCGAAAGACGTCTTGTGTTCCTATTGGTGGAGGCCATTAATTGTACTCTTCACAGAACCATTCATATCAGGGTCTAATATGGTTTTCACAAGTTTTCTCTGTAATTTCATCATTTCTGACAAATTAAAACCTAGGTTTCTATCCAAAATTTTTACTCTTATCGTTAGTTTGGATATATTACTAGTTTACATTTGTTTGAATATTTTGCTAGTTTATGTGCAAAAATACTTTATTTGCTATACCATAATAGTCATTTATGCAACAAGTGCAATGGTACTTTTTTTCGTAAATGAAAAAGTTTACCGCACGAGTCGTTAGGCTCTGAAGAGAGTATAGTTAAAATTCCTCTTTATCAAAAAGCAATTACAATACAATAAAATAAAACATTACCTTCTGCTGGATTCATGAAACCATCATGTATTAGAGTCGCTAGGCACCCAGAAGTACCTTAAAAAACACAATTTTGTTAATAGATATAAATTCCATCTTATTTAAATAAAAAAAATTACAGACAAAATACTATTTAAATGAAAAAAACTCTAGAAATTAAATCCTTCTGTAACACATGAAAGAATTTTTATTTCCTTAAATCTGTGTTATTCATCTATCAGACATAATCTTCATATTACAGATAATAAATGAAACACCAGCTTAAAAAAACAATTGAATATTTCTGGATTTTAAATAATACATTCAAAACTAAAAACAACCAATTTAAATATCAAAAACAGTAACTATTCAATTGAGTTATGTTGGTTATATCCACCTCACTATATCCCATCCTAAATGAACTTTGATGTGTATTGAGTTATAACACCAGTTGTTTTACTTTTTTTCTTATAGTTAAATATTAGCTTACCATAAATTACTGTATCATATCTAAATGAATTAAAGTGTTGGGAAAAATAATTCTTCATAAATTCGTAACTGCTAAAATATAAGGCATGTGAGGGACCAGCTCCTACAACCATTGCAGACATACCTCGGACAGGTCTGAGAAGACCTTCATGTCTGACCATTCTTAATAATGTTTCACCAATGCCTTCAGTTCCTGTAGCAGCCAAAGACTGCATTCTAGTCTAAAACAAACAATCATAAGTCATATTCTCAAAGCAGCTATCCTGCTGAGTAATGGTCTGATTAATGCTCAAAATTGGACAAATGTTTATTTAAAAAGAAAATCTGAATTTTATGTTACATAAAATAATTGTTAATAATAAAATTTACATGATTTCAAGTCATAGCTATCTAAGCATTAAAAAATGTATCATGAACAAGGTGAAGAGAGGTTTATATAATGTTTGTGTGTTATAGTTATCCTGAAAAATAAAGTGAAAAAAATATATCATAAATAAATAAAAATAGTGATTGAGGTGTCTTCAGTTATTCATTTATGATGAATAATCTTAATTGCATCGCCTCGCTGAGAAATTTAAATAGCTTTTTTAATACCGAGATATTGTTTGAGGTTAATAAAACATCTAATTCATCTGAATATGTTTCGGATTTGACAAGTATAGTTCTTAAGCCACTATACATAGGACACGTCAGAAGTATAAGTTCAAGTGATTCGCATGTTAATTAATTGCAAATTGAGCAGGTTAGTTTTGTCTTAAATGTATACGGGGTTTTATTCATATATATATGTACACATTTTCTACATTAGCAGTTCGCCATTAATATCTTAATATAAAGGGGAAACAAGTATTTCATATAGATGGTTGTTTCAAATGGAGTGTGGTCTCTTAATAGAAATTTGTAACGAGAATTATATGTGCTGAGAAGAATTTTATTTACGTCTTCTCTATAGTTATGACTCAAGAACTTAGATAAAATATATTCTCTATCAATGACCCCTAATATGGTTAATATTTAATTGAAGCTGGCAGTATTTTCCTAAACAAGCTTGTAATTGAGTAATCCAGTTATATTTCAAGTTGACATTATCAGCATTATACAGTTTTTTTAAATGGACAAGAGCTTTGTGGGTGTATCTGTTGTTTTCATGATTTGATATTATATTCAGAAGCTCTATAGCTTGCTTTATAATAAAATATCCCAGCTTACAAATATTAACCTCAGTTCGGAATACATATGAGGGTGTACAGTTTTGTAAAAAAAGGAGGTTTTCCCAAAAATTATTTTGCATTTTTTCAGTTTCTTCCATGTAATGTAGGGCCCAAATACTGCTAGAATAAGTGAAAGTGGGTATGACTTCATTATTGTATAAGGTTTTAATTGAGTTTATGTCTGATATGTGTGAATGATTTATGGTTTTTAGGACTAAGCCTTGGGACAATAAATATTCCACAAAACAAGCTCAATGTAAACAATGCATACTGTTCAGCAAAACGAGTAATTCATTTTCAACTTCATCCATCATTTCATAGCAATTGTCTCACCTAAGCAACTGTACCTACTTATAATTATAACAAAACTAAAAAACAAGCCAATAAGTTTATCAATTCATTTTCAAATTATTCATTTCTATTCGTGTATGAAATAATAAAGATTTTCATATTATGAAATGTATGTGATTAGATTAAGTACAAATATTTAAGTTAGTTTTATACATATATTTTTCTTAGTGTTAAACTAAGAACTAAGTAAATGTTTGCCAGATTTATAAATGTAGAAGCTGTAGAAGTATCAAAGGATACAGGGTAATAACATATTTCCACAATAATGTATACATATAAATCCTACAATTGACAATACATTCTGAATATTATATAATTTTGAGTTTGAATAAAAAATAACAATGGGTTATATTGCATAATTTGTAGAAAAATTGTTTTACTTTATTAACATCTGTACTGTTTAAGCATTACCTTGATTATTTAAGGATACGTTCCAAATTTTCCATTTTTAATATTCAAATAAATGCATAACTATACATTATACATATTCAAAGCACGTATGAAAGAATTGTTTATTCTCCCAGAATTTTTGGTTTAAGCATTTGCCTGAATTGCACTATTTACTTCAATAATAGCCAGTATACTGTATATTATTATATTTCAATAAAAAGTTATTATGAATTCCTAAATTATATTTTAGGATAGAAAATAACAAGCAAATATTTTATTTCAATGTTAAATTACATGCTGCTGAATATGTTTATATGGATTTACTTATATAAGTTAAAATATATGTTGACAGGACATTTTTTTGAAAAATTGTTGCTTACATAATTACAATAAAAATAGAAACATTTACCTTTACCGAATCGAGGGGGTACATCACACAATGTTCCATGACACCCGCAATTGCTCCAGCAATCATATGGGCTGTTACATTGTCGGTTGGAAGCGTTTCGTAATCTTCGGGGTTCATTTTGAAAAAAAATATTGGAATGATAAAATAAAATACTTTCTATGAGAGGCAGGGGTAAGACTGTCACCAAAATTTATATCGTTATGTTTAACGAATAAAATAATATCATTTAAAAGAACTACCTAACCTTCGAACCCCTCATTCACATATGCACTGTCATTAGTGTCATGGCTGTCATATTCTCCAATTCTTCTTTTCATGATCTGGACTCTAGGCTCTCACAGCCAGGAATACGGAACGATATTATTGATATTATTAACTGCTTCGATTCTGGTATCGGCTCCATATATGAAGGGAATTTTCAGTTCCATTATAATTACGGCTTTGTCCTGAAACAAAGCGAATTTATCAGTAAATGATTGTGAAGAAGTAGCACTAATGCTTCATTACTTCAATTATATACTCTTTGCAGTAATAATACATTTTGTGGCACAGTGGTTAAGTATGAATAGGAATCGACGATATCAAATAGAGGAGTTCAGTCTAAGGTTTAATTTTTAGTGTTGTTAATCTATGGTCTTAAGGTCAGTGTGACCAAAAATGGTTTTTATGACAAGAATGACAGTTAATGTCTACCATTCAAAACATAAGATTTTTGCAGGTTTTTTATCATTACGAACATCTATATTGCTTTATTAAAACAATGAATACACCCCCGAGGCGTAAATCTTAAAATTTAAAATGACGTTTTAGCTGAATTCTCAATGCATCGGTGGCCACTAATTCTAGGAACTTTCGGCAAATCACCAATTTTCTTCTGTCATTATGTCACTAGTTATGTCAGATGTCAGTGTTATTTGTTTTTGTTGGGCTATGTTCATAAACTTACTCGGAGTATGGTTAGTTTACTCCGAAGCGTTCATAAATTTACTCTACCAGTATAGAGTATGCTTTTATAAACGTTCAGAAACCTACCCGGAGTAAACTCTGCATACTCCGCTTTTTAATGGAGTATTATATACTCTGACAGTTATGACAGTTTGGCTTATACAGTAGTTCAGTTCAGATTATTGCCAGGTTATTTTTAGTGATAAATTGATATTATTTGATTATTAATATTCAACTCATCCATGGTTAATTAATTTCTATTTTCGAAATGAAAAATATAACCCCAAATGCATACACAACACAATGACATTTGATTTGCCTCCGGCCGGTGTAGCCTCTGAACGGTTACTCCGAGTAACCATCAAACATACTTCTCTAATCACGTGATCATACTCTTCTCTACTCACTGGAGTAAGTTTATGAACGTAGCCTTGATATTCGTTTATGTTTATTTTCCATACTTTTGTAGTAGTTCTAGTTAGTTGTATCACTTTATTCTTCTGATTGCTTTTTCCGGTGACATCTGACATAGCTATAGTTCATTTAAAAACCTGTACTGGGACTCTGCGCACTATAGAATTCTACCGGTCGCTTTCTACATTATTATTCCAGTCGACAGCAGTCATAAATCTCACTCTGTACACTGTCGACAACTCTTCTATTATTTCTGAATTATTACTATTTGTTTGGAAGATATTGAAGTTTTTATGTAAAAATGTCATAGTCTCATTGTGGCTTTACTGCATTTTTTGTGGTAATTCAATTTTTGACATGATAACCGTTTGATAATTAACTTTTGAAGATATTTTTGCATTGATTAATTGTGTGTATGATATTTGCCACTGATGTTTCTAGATTTGATGAACTGTAAATTTATGAAGATGAAATTTGTTAGTAATAAGTTTTGGGTTATTTACGCAAACATGCGACAATTCAATTGTTATTTAGAAATCAAGATTATGCGATTTGTGTTGTTATTGTTTTGTTTCCTAATTAGGAACTTGTCCTTTATTAATTTGTTCTACTTTATTTTATGTCTATTGTGTCAAATGTCACAAATTTCAAAAGATAACGATGTAGATGTCTCAGTAATCGTAGAAAACGTCACGCCTTCACATATAGAAAGCGATAATGATTACTTTTGTCGACAAGACCTGTAGAATAGAGTCGATAGAAGAATTCTAGTGTGCTCTAGAGTCCCACTCCTGAAAACGTGTGTCAAAGGTCAAAGTCAAGTGTCAACATAAAATGTCAATCCGTCTAAGTCACACCATAGACTAAAGATTAGTAACGATAGTGCACTCTTGCACCTGCTCGAGCGCATCGAACATTTTATGAGGAAGGAATGATTGGGGCTGCCGTTGCTGTTGAAAGATGTCCTCAGTCGGTGAAGGATGTCACTACCGATAAAACATATATCCAACCGGTAAGAGATGTCCTCCAGCTGCGGAGGACCGTCTTCTCGGCTGGTGGATCCCCCTCTTGGTTGGAAGGTGTCCCTCGCTGCTGGAAGCTGTAAATGGAACATAGTTAGACTTGCTGTGGATAAAAGTAAAATAAATTACAAACAAAAATAAACAATAAAAACAACTCGATAAATTCAATACTGTTTACGCTATTTTCATAATTGAAGAAATTAAAGGAAATAAGTTTGACAACACGGTAATGGGCCAAGAATTATTTCTGCTAACAATAATCAAGGTAGTACAGTAGTACCGAACAAAATCCAGTTCGAAACGATATATTTCAATATACGGTCGCCCGAAAGGTTACACCAAACAAATTTAAGATTCAAAAGTGTTTTATTCGGTTAATGTCAAATTAACTGCTCGTGGTTGTTACTCCCCCTGATATTCCTTTTTTCCATCCTTGCTCTCTAAACCCCTTTTTTCTGGAGTGTAGTGAGAGCAGATTGGAAGGTTTCGACAACAGCAGATCGGTAAGTTTCCTTTTTTTTTCATTTAAGTACAGTCCACTTTTCATTTCAATTTGATTTTGAGTTACGCGGGAACAAATACATATGGAAAAATAAAAACAATTGCAATTGGAGGAAAACATTTGCGGTTGAAATATGTTCCTCTCAGTTGGAAGATATACCGAAACGGTAGAAAATGTTCTAACGTATAAAAAATATATCCAATAACAAAGTATGTTTCTCACCGGTGGAAGACGATCCTCCTGTCTGGAAGATGAGCCTCTCGGATGGATGATGTCTCTCTCGGTTGGAAGATGTATCTCTCGATTGGACGATACCTCGCATCCCTCTGCTGGATGATATCCCTTTCGGTTGGAAGATGCCCTCTAGACTCGGTGAGGTTCCTCTTGGTTAGGTGATATCCCTCTCGGCTGGAAGATGCCCTCTAGGCAGAATGATACCCTTCTGGTTGGAAAATTATCTCTAGGCTGGATAATGTCCCTCTCGGTTGGGTGAAACCACTCTACAAAGCAACAATATTACCAAAAAAATTCCACTACCACCTTCGGCAAATATCCCCTACGAGGCAACAACAATAAAAACATTACCACTACCACCGTCGGCAAATATAATAATCCCCTACTAGACAATAACAATACAAAAAATTGCCACCACCACCTTTACCAGCTAAGATAATAAGCCTCTACAAAGCCCATGATGATGCGGAATATTGGAAAGGTTTCTGAAACAAAAAATCAATTGAAACTGAAAAATTTAACAAAAATATCGTTTGTATAAAAAAATAATGTAAATTACAAACCAAGTGGCGAAAACGGGAAAGACACCTGGAATTTACAGGTGTACAGTTGACGATCCTCCTGGCCGGAAGATGACCATCTCGGCTGGATGATAACCCTTTAGGCTGGAAGACATCTCCTTCGGTTAGAAGATGTCCCTCTAGGCTGGATGATACATCCCACAGTTGGAAGAATCTAAAAAAATTCCTGGAACAGAAAATCAAATAAAATTGAAAAAATTCAACAAAAATATCGTTGGAACTTATGAACCCTGTAAAATAATATATGCAAATTACAAACCAAATGGCGAAAACAGGAGAGACACCTGGAATTTATAGGTGTACAGTTCTCCTTCTCCTTCTTCCATCCTCCTGGATGGAAGATGACCCTCTCGGTTGGACAATAACAATCTATAGAATTAGTTAGTTTTAATTGAAAGTGTAGTGAAGGTATTCTGCATATTTTAACTTGTATGTTTTTAAATTGTATATTTTTTTGTAATATTAGCAAAATGAGCTAAATAAAGGAATCAATAACCCTTCAGGTTGGATGAAATCCCTCTCGGTTAGAAGATGTCCCTCTAGGTTGGATGATACATCCCCCAGTTGGAAGAATCTAAAAAAATTCTTGGAACAGAAAATCAAATAAAATTGAAAAAATTCAACAAAAACATCGTTGGAACGTATGAACCCTGTGAAATAATATATGCAAATTACAAACCAAATGGCGAAAACAGGAGTGACTCCTGGAATTTACAGGTGTACAGTCTACGATACTCCTGGCTGGAAGATGACTCTCTAGACTGGATGATAAACCTTTAGGTGGGGGAAACTAATCTTGGTTGGAAGACGTCTTCTTCCGCTGGATGAAATCCCTCTCGGTTAGAAGATGTCCCTCTAGCTTGGATGATATATCCCCCAGTTGGAAGAATCTAAAAAAAATCCTGGAACAGAAAATAAAATAAAATTGAAAAAACTCAACAAAAATATTGTTGGATCCTATGAACCCTGTAAAATAATATATGCAAATTACAAACCAAATGGCGAAAACAGGAGAGACACCTGGAATTTACAGGTATTCAGTTGACGACTCTCTCGGCTAGATGAAATTCCTCTCGGTTAGAAGATGTCCCTTTAGGTTGGATCATACACTCGCGGTTGGAAGAACGTAAAAAAATTTCTGGAACAGAAAATCAAACAAAATTGAACCTGGAATTTACAGGTGTACAGTTGTTAAAAACATAGAACAAAAAATAAAAGATTATTATAAATTATGCGCCATCCTACCTTTTTTTGTCAAAGTTATGGTCGAGTTATTCCTTCTTCGAATGTGCGATGAATAATTGGTAATTAAATTCATTGTTGTTTGTCTATCCAATCCGAACAATTGCTTAAGCTGGAAATCCGGTATTTCATAAGGATCCATCTTATCCCTTAAAACTCTCCGTTGAAATATCAAATTATTTCTAAAATAATATATATGTATTATGATACCACATATACCTATGATATAGGACCATATCTTACCTGTTACGCTCTTCTATCATTGGAAATACCAATTTTTTTATTTTTTTTCACTGAAGAATGTAGCTTCACCAACACAAAAGCAAACTGTAAGACGCTCCGATTTCCGAAAACCCGATCGAAACTATTCACAATTCTATAAGATTTTCTGTGACTTACACGGGATGCGCGGAATTTTATATATAGCCTGAAAAGTTGTAAATTTACAAATAATTGACCTTGAAGACATATATGAAATTACATTTTTATAACATTTGGTTGAATAGAATAATTAATATAGGTAGATACGCGTCTAGGGTAGTTCCTCGCTCCGTTACCTTAAACAAAAAAATTAAAAAAATATCGATCCATTGATCATCTAACCTTTACCAATTTCAGATGTCCCAAAAGTTTCTGGTCCATTTTCTATTCATTCTCTCTATTACTTGTGAGTTTGCAGATATTTGCAGTTAAAATAGGTCGGAGACTTCTGGGACACCCGGTATTTTACTTAATATTTCTCCATATCTATTCTAAATAAACGTAAAAATATTTTCAGAAGAAACATCGGGGTGGCGTTTTCGAAATTTTCTGATGTGCATGTAGTGATCTTTTCGCTATTACGTGTAGTGAAGTTTTCGAAATTTTGTGCAGTGTAGTGAAAGTGAGTGCCATGGATTGGAATCATATATTGAAATGGAATGAATATGGTAGGCTTTTCTTTTATTTAACGGTTTTCACTAGTAATTATGAAACTTTCCATACTATTTTTGATCCCAAAAATATTTATTTTTTATAATTTTTCAAATAATAATGTTATTAATTGTTTAATCGATTTTGAAATCGCTTAGAACGTTATCAAATATCGAATGACAGAAGTTCTGACGATGACATGTCAATATCGAAACAATTATCAATAAGTATTTTAAATTTTCATAATTTTTACATTAAATAGTGGAATTAATTAGAAACACTTAGTTTCATTTAAAAAAGTAATATGAGTAGATTCCACAAAGTAAGGGTCCAAACAGTAAATTCAACTTTTGAGTCTTTTTTAACAAAAAATTTCCATATTCTACCAAAAAAGACCGGCCGGCATGACTAATTGGGATTATATAACGCATTGACTCATTACTTATGACTGAATTTTGTAGGAATTGGAACTCAAATTCACAAAATTGGAATGGATCTGGAGTTCTAGTTTATAATATCAGGCTTAGGGTAAGTTTATGTTTTATTATAATATTTTTTATCACGTACAAATATTTTTTTTTACTTTTGATTGAATCTTGGACACATGAATTAAGAATATTTGAATTGAAAATCGGTTAATGTGAATTATTTTTTCGTTATTTTTGGACTTTTATTGATTTTAATTTAAAATAACAATAATTTTAACAAAGTTCCATTTCTTGTAATAGACCTAGAAATATTTCAATAAAAATTTATACGATTTTCAATACATTTTTCAAAATTCTATTTACAGGGTGATTACTAGAAAACTTTTGCTTATATATTTAACATAGAACAACTTTTATACTATATTCTTTTTTATATAGGTACCTTTATTATTTCCCATTAAATCTACTCAATATTTTCCCCGTGTCTATTTGTGTCAGTTTTTGACGTTAATTTATTTTTCTTCTGAAAATATTTTTACGTTTATTTAGAATATACACTGTGTCCGTAAAGTATGGAACAAATTCATTTTTAGCTAAACAGGCCATTTTAAGAAATAATCCTGAAACACGTCGATTTTTGATTTTAATTTACCGTATTTTAAAATAATATTCTAATATACAGGGTGAATTACTTTCGAGTAATGACGTCACCGTCATTTTTTTTTATATGGAACACCCCCATTTTGTCTCAATTTTCGGATTACTCTAGCTGAGCTGATTTCAAAAATGTATCACATGTTGATTCCAATTGGTACAGGGTGGACAAAAATACAATAGTTTTGTGTGTGCTCATAAAGTAACGCGTAACATTCTTTATTAGTATTAGTAAAAATATTATCAAAAATACTTATTGTCTAGCGGACAGAATATGATGAAATACATGACTTTATAAATGTTCGAACTGCAGCCCTTGCTGTATTTGACAGTAACCCAAATGGTGTACAAATTCTTGTTGAACCTTGTTTATCAACATGTGATACATTTGTGGAATCAACTCAGCTAGAGTAATCCGAAAATTGAGACAAAATGGGGGTGTTCCATTTAAAAAAAAATGACGGTGACGTCATTACTCGAAAGTAATTCACCCTGTATATTAGATTATTATTTTAAAATACGGTAAATTAAAATCAAAAATCGACGTGTTTCAGGATTATTTCTTAAAACGGTATGTTGAGCTAAAAATGAATTTGTTCCATACTTTACGGACACAGTGTATATTGAGAAATATAAAGATAATTAAATAAGATAAAATACCGGGTGTCCCAGAAGTTTCCGACCTATTTTAACTGCAATTATCTCCAAACTCACAAGTAATAGAGAGAACGAATAGAAAATGGATCAGGAACTTTTGGGACATCTGAAATTGGTGAAGGTTAGATGATCAATGGATCGATATTTATTTAATTTTTTTGTTTATGGTAACGGAGCGAAGAACTACCCTAAACGCTTATATTAATTATTCCATTCAACCAAATGTTATAAAAATGTAATTTCATATGTCTTCAAGGTCAATTATGTGCAAATTTATAACTTTTCAGGCTATATATATAAAATTCTGCGCAAATTTATAACTTTTCAGGGTATATATAAAATTCCGCGCATCCCGTGTAAGTCACAGAAAATCTTATAGAATTGTGAATATTTTCGATCGGGTTTTCGGAAATCGGTGCGTCTTACAGTTTGTTTTTGTGTTGTGTATTTATTGGTGAAGCTACATTCTTCAGTGAAAAAAAAATAAAAAATTGGTATTTCCAATGATAGAAGAGCGTAACAGGTAAGATATGGTCCTATATCATAGGTATATGTGGTATCATAATACATATATATTATTTTAGAAATCATTTGATATTTCAACGGAGAGTTTAAGGGATAAGATGGATCCTTATGAAATACCGGATTTCCAGCTTAAGCAATTGTTCGGATTGGATAGACAAACAACAATGAATTTAATTACCAATTATTCATCGCACATTCGAAGAAGGAATAACTCGACCATAACTTTGACAAAAAAAGGTAGGATGGCGCATAATTTATAATAATCTTTTATTTTTTGTTCTATGTTTTTAACAAATGTACACCTGTAAATTCCAGGTTCAATTTTGTTTGATTTTCTGTTCCAGAAATTTTTTTACGTTCTTCCAACCGCGAGTGTATGATCCAACCTAAAGGGACATCTTCTAACCGAGAGGTATTTCATCTAGCCGAGAGAGTCGTCAACTGAATACCTGTAAATTCCAGGTGTCTCTCCTGTTTTCGCCATTTGGTTTGTAATTTGCATATATTATATTACAGGGTTCATAGGTTCCAACGATGCTTTTGTTGATTTTTTTCAATTTTATTTGATTTTCTGTTCAAGGAATTTTTTTAGATTCTTCCAACTGGGGGATGTACCATCCAACCTAGAGGGACATCTTCTAACCGAGAGGGATTTCATCCAGCCGAAGGAGACGTCTTCCAACCTGAAGGGTTATTGATTCCTTTATTTAGCTCATTTTGCTAATATTACAAAAAAATATACAATTTAAAAACATACAAGTTAAAATATGCAGAATACCTTCACTACACTTTCAATTAAAACTAACTAATTCTATAGATTGTTATTGTCCAACCGAGAGGGTCATCTTCCATCCAGGAGGATACTCCACTGTTCACCTTTAAATTCCAGGTGTCTCTCCTGTTTTCGCCATTTGGTTTGTAATTTGCATATATTATTTTACAGGGTTCATAAGTTCCAACTATATTTTTGTTGAATTTTTTCAATTTTATTTGATTTTCTGTTCCAGGAATTTTTTTAGATTCTTCCAACTGTGGAATGTATCATCCAGCCTAGAGGGACATCTTCTAACCGAAGGAGATGTCTTCCAACCTAAAGGGTTATCATCCAGCCGAGATGGTCATCTTCCGGCCAGGAGGATCGTCAACTGTACACCTGTAAATTCCAGGTGTCTTTCCAGTTTTCGCCACTTGGTTTGTAATTTACATTATTTTTTTACAGGGTTCATAGATACAAACGATATTTTTGTTAATTTTTTCAGTTTCATTTGATTTTTTGTTTCAGAAACCTTTTCAGTATTCCACATCATCATGGGCCTTGTAGAGGCTTATTATCTTAGCTGGTAAAGGTGGTGGTGGTAATTTTTTGTATTGTTATTGCCTAGTAGGGGATTATTATATTTGCCGAAGGTGGTAGTGGTAATTTTTTCTATTGCTGTTGCCTCGTAGGGGATATTTGCCGAAGGTGGTAGTGGTATTTTTTTGGTAATATTGTTGCCTTGTAGAGTGGTTTCACCCAACCGAGAGGGACATTATCCAGCCTAGAGATAATTTTCCAACCAGAAGGGTATAATTCTGCTTAGAGAGCATCTTCCAACCGAGAGGGGTATCACCCAACCAAGAGGAACCTCACCGAGTCTAGAGGGCATCTTCCAACCGAAAGGGATATCATCCAGCAGAGGGATGCGAGGTATCATCCAATCGAGAGGTACATCTTCCAACCGAGAGAGACATCATCCATCCGAGAGTGTCATCATCCATCCGAGAGGGTCATCTTCCAGCCAGGAGGATCGTCTTCCACCGGTGAGAAACATACTTTGTCATTGGATATATTTTTTATTCGTTAGAACATTTTCTTCCAACCGCGAGGAACATATTTCAACCGCAAATATTTTCCTCCAATTGCAATTGTTTTTATTTTTCCATATATATATTGAATTTATCGAGTTGTTTTTATTGTTTATTTTTGTTTGCAATTAATTTTACTTTTATCCACAGCAAGTCTAACTATGTTCCATTTACAGCTTCCAGCAGCGAGGGACACCTTCCAACCAAGAGGGGGATCCACCTGCCGAGAAGACGGTCCTCCCCGCCGCTGGGGGGACATCTCTTACCGGCAGGATATATGTTTTATCGGTAGTGACATCCTTCACCGGCTGGGACATCTTTCAACAGCAACTGCAGCCCCAATCATTACTTCCTCATAAAATGTTCGAGTGCACTATCGATATTAATCTTTAGTCTATGGTGTGACTTAGACGGATGGTATTTTATGTTGACACTTGACTTTGACCTTTGACACACCAGGAGTAATTTCAGGAGTAATTTCAGAAGCCTTACCCACACCACTAAAAGTTACTAGATTAGTTACTAAAGAGCGTGTTCCGAAATAGTCGTGTTCAAAATCTATGAAATATGCCTTGATTTGCTTGACGCGGATACTAGCCAATCATAGATAGCCCTTATGTACTGAAAATGATTCTTGAGATGTCGGGTTGAGATGAGATGTAAACAGTCGCAGAAATACAACAAACAGGAGTTTTGAAAAGAACTGTTTTAACGATATAGAGTGGAAAACTAAGTAAAAATGATGAAATAACAAGGGAACGAAGGCGATGATAAAAACAAATATATTATATATGTCAGAAGTCAGAACTGTCAATTATCACGAGATGTCAATGCTAAAAAGTGCTGTTTGAAACTGGGTGCAATCTGACCAATCAGAGATCTACAGAATTGCCAACATAAATTCAAATTACTCCTCCTGGTTTTTAAATGAAGTATAGTGACATAATGACAGAAGTGAATTGGTGATTTGCCGAAACTTCCTAGAATTACTGGCCACCGATGCGTTGAGAATTTATTTATTTATTTACGGGAAAGCCCAATTACATATAAAAAAGTGAACATGAAAAAAAAATTTTATAATAGAAATACCTACAAATGCAGTATAAAATACAGTAATAAAAAAAATACAATACAATGATAAAAAAATATAATACAATGATAAAAATGAATACAGAAATAAAAGGACAATTTAGTGAAAATGGTAAAACAAAAAAAAATATAAGAATTTTACAAGCGTAACAGAAACATCACTACTAAGTATATAGTACAAAAACAAAACTATGGCAATTACATCCGTTAAATTCAAACGTTTAGTTGAGACAGGTGGTTCTTAAATTGATTAATAGAATTACTGAAAATCTGTAAACTATTAAAGGAATTAGCTAGTCTCATGGCTCTGGGCAAGAACGAGTGGAAAGCATAATTGTATCGATGGAAAGGCACACCTGCGGACTCGTGGTGTTTTCTTCAAGTAACTCAGTCGAGTTGTGAAATAAAAGACCGAATTATAAGATCAATTCAGTCACGAGTGGAATTTTATTATAGACTATTTCACAAACAAAGTGAAAGGTAAAAAATCTTTGAATGGGTCGAAACTCCGTGAATATATTTCTTACAATAATTTAGCACTCGTATTCCTTCACGACACATTCCTTGTAATCAGAACCATCAATTTTTCTCATGTTGAAGCCCCAGTCCTTTAATGTAACAGCTAGTATCTACAGCGCGTTGCTACTTCTAATACGTAATTTCGTTCATCGCAAAATCTAGTAAATTGCTTCAAAACGCACTCCCTCGATTTCTTCGTATTTTTCGGTACATTTTCATCAATTTTTTCATTGATCAATTCGATGGAATTTATCCCAAATCTGCTCATTTTTGAATGCGGGCACGGCGGGATTATTTATATTTGACGTTTAACTGTCTATACAAAAATCTGAAAACCGAACTTGACAGGCCAATAAGGATCAAGAGTCAAATTTGGTGTTATCGAATATTTAACTCTTACATGTTGTATCAATGCAACGAATGCTAAATTATTAAATGGAAATTCAGCGCAAATTCCACGTTGCCATGACAACCCAGAGATAATTCCACGTTGCCATGACAACCATTGTCAGACAACGTTAAAATAATAAACGTGAAACGGTTTCTTAGAGGTCATGAATCGATTCGGAGATATAATAGAACGGGAAATTGACAAAAATGTATTACGTTACTGTTTCAATAAATAAATAATTTGTTTTTATTGAGATTTTTAAGTTAGAGACGTTACATTATCTATATGAATATAGTGGAGATATACAGTAATTTGTATTTTTATTCGAGAAATATTCTCCCTAAATACCACTTGTGCTTAAAAATTAACCGGATAATTTCCATTCAAGCTTGTTGTCTAATTATTAACAACAAGCTTTCATTAGATTATCGGTAATTTTTAAGCACTCGTGGTATTACCCCCGATAATCCGAACTTGACTAGAGCTCCTGATTGGTTCATTTGAAATAAAAACACAACATAAAAATTAAATTCAACAATTCACTGAAAAAGTTTGGGTAACTTTAGCTTTCAACCAACAGCCGGCTAAACCTGGTCTATTTAACCATATAGGGTTACATTTAGGTAAATAATTTAGTTTTCCCGGAGAGAAAATTTGAAAGAAGAATTTTTAATGCAGTTCTAAGGCTACATTCGTAATCAATTCGCTGGCCAAGTGGCACTTTGGCACGCAAGCTAAGCAAATCTATTTCAGTGTGATCGTTCACAAAGCAATTTGGCGTCAGAGTTGAAGTTGAAGTCGTCGAAATTTTTTGCAAGCTGCAAACTTTCACTTCGACTTGCACTTCGTGTCGGCTATGGGACATGCGCATTAATTTTTGTTATTTGTTTTTTGGTATATCTGACATCTGTCTGATAGTCCATCACTTCTAAACTCCAGTATATACTGCTATAAAAAATAAATCCAAATTATATATTATATCCTCTAACCTCAGACTGAACTAAATACAGACAGAATCACGCTTCGACCATATGTTGAAGGAATCCTGACAATTATTTAGGTACGAATGCGCTTGCGTTAAAGTCGACTTTGAAGTTATTGTGAATGGCAAATTTCGTGCCGACTTGCGTTCCAAAGTGCCACTTGGCCAGCGAATTGACACATTGTGTTGTGGCGAATTGATTACGAATGTAGCCTAACCCTCAGTCCTCAAGGTCCATTTTCTACTGATTAAAAAAATAATGACAATTTGGAACATCACTATAAATAACCATTACTTTCAAATAAAATTTATTATTTATTAATAATACATACCTATTTGTAACAGACTCTATATCAGCATTTACCTGTAATATCAACATGTTAACAATATTTTAGATAGTCTAAATCTATCCGAAAATTCCTTATCATTCCATTCTGTAAAACGGTTCTATAGGCGTTCATTAAAATCTTCATCATCACTAAAATTTTGTAGATCAGGATATTCCATTAGAATTTTGGAAAAATAAAAAAATTACAGAATCCACAGACTGTATTTTTCTCTTTTGAACAAACCTTTTAGGTTAGAAAACTAGGATAATTGTTTTAACCACTCAATTTTGGGCGGTTAGTAACATTCTGGTTACCTACGGATCCAATCTGGCACAACACCCATTTTGTTTAAGCCAGTAGTTATATTTTAAACCTAGTTTTAACAATGTTGGTATACAACTCGCCCTATTTGGTCTCTTCGAATCTCCATTCATGATGTTTGTACTTCGAAGTCAAACTTTTCACTTCAACTTCGTTTACATGGACAGTTTCGTTTTTTCTCGTTCTAAAGGAGAATACGAACCTCATTTACTAGATTTTGCGATGAACGAAATTGCGTCTTATAAGAAGCAACGCGCTATCGAGAGACTCGCTGTTATATTAAAGGACTGGGGCTTCAACATGAGAAAAATTGATGGTTCTGATTACAAGGAATGTGTCGTGAAGACGATCTGGAATACGAGTGCTAAATTATTGCAAGTAAAATATTCACGGAGTTTCGACCCAGTCAAAGATGTTTTACCTTTCACTTTGTTTGTGAAATAGTATATAATAAAATTCCACTCGTGACTGAATTTATCTTATAATTCGGTCTTTTATTTCACAACTCCACTGAGTTGCTTGAAAAAAACAGGCAACTCAGGCAACTCAGTTTCGTTATAAAATAAATCGACAGACTTATCGCGAAAATTCAATCACTTGTGGTATTTATTACTACTGATTATATAACTCATGTTCTAATGAACCAATACAATCCTTGAATTTCCCTTAGTTACGACGTATTGATAAGAGAATATACCCCTTGACGACGTGATATAATCGTTTTGGTGTTTCGCCTCCTGCCATATTGTGATCATTTCCATAGTAACGGGCAAGCTCAATGAAATGTCAGTTAATTCTACTACAAATTCCGAAAACAACAATACATCAAATATGTATTATAATAATTGTACCTTTAATATTAATATTAATCAATAAAAAAAATTAGAATATTATTCGTTATATAATCGTAACGAATACCAACTCGAGCATAGACAATATTTTTCGATTATTTACCTCTTCACTCGAGCTGCGCTCTCGTGATGTTTCGCCAAATACGTCTCGTGACTCGGTATATAATCGAATATTATAACTGAGAATACAACAGTACGTTACGATGAATGAACGTTGACAGACACTTGAAATCTAATTGTCAAAATATAATGTCAAAATAATAGTATATTGTTTTATATGGAGGAAAAGTAATACTTTTCATGACGCGCTCGTGTTTACCAGCCGAATGGAGTGAGGCTGGTAATAGAGAGCAAGTCATGAAAAGTAACTTTTCCTCCAAATAAAATATGCTGTTTTTTCTTCAAATGTCGACAAATTAATGCAAAAAGGTCTCTTTTTGATAGTAAGATTTTTTAAAGATAATTGGGTTCGCAAGGCGGTTTAGATATCTCTCCACTTGCGTATTCCCACAGGCCATTTTTGATTAGCACTGCTTGCGCTTGTAGACACCACGTATCGTAGTTTTCTTTTGTTAGGGCTTCGATGCGATGGTACGACGACGAAGCGGTTGCTGTCAACGTGCTCATTTCGAAAAAATTTCAGTTTCACCGACTATATTTTTTATACCAGCAACCACGCTCTGCTACCAATTGTTGGGTGGAACGACGGACGAAAGAATAAATATTATTAATAAACTATTTTACTAATATACTTTACACAATATATAATTCAGATATGATATAACATACGTCAGAATATTTTAAGCAAGTGTCAAATTAGAACACGGCATTGCTGATGTGATAGCCCATATATCTGAATTATATATTGTGTAAAGTATATTAGTAAAATAGTTTATTAATAATTGGTAGCAGAGCGTGGTTACTGGTATAAAAAAATATAGTCGGTGAAACTAAAATTTTTTCGAAATGAGCACGTTGACAGCAACCGCTTCGTCGTCGTACCATCGCATCGAAGCCCTAACAAAAGAAAACTACGATACGTGGTGTCTACAAGCGCAAGCAGTGCTAATCAAAAATGGCCTGTGGGAATACGCAAGTGGAGAGATATCTGAACCGATTTCAACCAGCGACGAGACGGAAAAGAAAGAATTTCTGAAAAAAGATCTACTAACTCGGTCAGAATTATTATTACTTATTTCACCATCAGAGTTGAAACAAATAAAAGGCTGCAAGACTTCGTACGAGCTTTGGCAGAAGCTGAAAAGCATTTATCAAAGTACGGGTCCCGCAAGAAAAGCAACACTGCTGAAGCATCTCATACTGAAAAAGTATGATAACGGTGACGTACGCGAACATCTAAATGACTTCATGAATACTGTCGATAAATTAGCAGATATGGACATTACTCTAAATTCAGATCTGCTGAGTATCATGATGCTATACAGCTTACCCGCTTCATATGAAAATTTCAGAATAGCGGTAGAATCTAGAGATACACTACCAAAGCCCGAAGAGCTGAAAATTAAAATTATAGAAGAAAGCGAAGCTAGAGATAATCAAGATCTGAGAAAGGAAAGAAGAGAAGGTGCGTTCTATTCCAAAAAGAAGCTGAAATACTGCCAGAAATGTAAGAAACAGAAACTGATGAATGCTGGAGTAAGAAAAATAAACGTTAACAAAATCAAACATTCCAGAAAAGAGAAGAGAAAAACTTCAGTATAACGCCTACTTGTTTGTCAATTACCTCTGCAGATACCTGGTGCCTTGACAGTGGTTGCACGTCCCATATGTGTGCACAGGAAGAACATTTTGTGAACATGAATTCTGAAACTGGAACTTTGCGGTTAGCGTCTGAAAATCACACTACTAAAGTTGAAGGTAAAGGTAAAGTACGTATAAACATCCAAAATGAAACAATTAACCTTATTGATACATTATATGTACCTACCCTGGCAACAAACCTGATGTCAGTCTCAAAGATCACTGAAAAAGGAAACACCATATTGTTCACAAAAGATAAGGCATACATTAAAAACCAAAAAGGTGAAGTAACTCTAACTGCTACAAAAGAAAACGGTCTGTACTACACAAAGGGAGAAAAAGCAAATATAGCAAAAACTGTTAACAATATTGAAATTTGGCATCGTAAACTTGGACATATTAATGAGAATGACTTAAAGTTAGCTGCAAACAAGAACCTAATTAAAGGATTGGTATTAGAAAAAGGAAATTTACCGGACTGCGAAGTATGCATTAAAGGAAAGATGGCTAGACTACCATTTTCATCCCTAGACGGACCACAGTCTACACAAGCTCTGGAAATTGTGCATAGTGATGTCTGCGGACCAGTCAACACTGAGACTCTAGCCGGATCAAAATATTTCCTGACATTTCTGGACGACTACACTAAATATTGTTATGTCTACTTCATATCGCACAAAAGCGAAGTTTTTGAGAAATTCAAAGAATACAAAAGCAAAGTTGGAAAATTTCACAACAAACCGATAAAAAGCTTACAATCTGATAACGGAAAGGAGTACTGCAATATAGAATTTGATAACTTCCTGAAACAAAATGGAATCAAGAGAAGGCTCACATCACCTTACACACCTCAACAGAACGGCCAAAGCGAACGCAAAAATAGGTCTCTTCTTGATAGAGCACGGTGTTTGATGATCGAAGGTAACATACCTCAAAAAATGTGGGCCGAGGCGGTATACACAGCGAATTATCTCATTAACAGAAGCCCAGCTAAAGCCCTGAAAGGTTGTACACCATTTGAAAAATGGACCGGCCGTACTCCATCTGGAAATCACCTACAGATTTTTGGGTGTAAAGCTTTCGTCCTAAACAAAAATAGAAAAGGCAAATTTACACCAAAATCTGTAGAAGGAGTTTTCATGGGCTATGCACAGCTAGCAAAAGGTTATCGCATTTATATTCCTGAAAAACAAAGTATTGTAATAAGCAGAGACGTAAAATTTATTGATAAAATGTATTATAAGGGTGAAGACCGTACCGAAGAAAACTATGAAGAGTTTTTAAAGGAGCTTGAAGAACAAGAACACATGACACCTGACAAAGAAAATAAGGTTAATAAAAATACCGACATAAAGGGGAAGAAACAACAAAGAAAGAAGAACAAAGACTTACCTATCATAGAAGTCGAGTTCTCATCAAAACCTACCCATGAAAATGAAGTTATACCTCCTGAGCGAGAATCTGAAAATAATGAGCTTGAAGTCAACGAAGAGCCTGAAATCCGAGAAGGTATAAGTCATGAACCATTGAACATAAGAAGTTGTATAAACGAAGAGCCAAGACCCCGTAGAGAAAGTAAAATTCCGAATTGGCATCATGATTATGAGATGACAAATACAGTTTCATGTTGTGGTGAGAATCAAGAACCATTAAATGTAGACGTAGATGAACTCACCTTTATATGTAATAAGGATTTCGAAAATGAGGAATGGCATGACGCTATTAAAGCAGAAGTAAAAGCTCACATTAAGAATGGAACTTGGAAAATTGTCAAGAAAGAAAAGGATATGAAAATTATTGATCACAAAATGGTTTTGAAAAATAAATGGACTCCAGAAAAAGGAGAGATAAAGAAGGCCAGACTCGTTGCGCGCGGATTTGGACAAAGACCTGGGATTGATTTCAATGAGACATACGCACCAGTTGCCAAATTAAGTAGCATTCGAACTGTAATTGGACTAGCTGTCGAAGAAGATTTGAAACTTAACCAAATGGATGTCACGACAGCATATCTGAATGGCGATCTATTAGAAAACATATTCATGAAGTTTCCAGAATATATCGAGTAATATATTGCCGAAATTATGGTAGACGCATGCGATAAAGATGATTTTATTTTGTATGATAAAGCAAAGAAGATGCTAGAAGATATGAGAAGTATCGAACAAGAAAAAGTATGTCACCTCAAAAAGGCTCTCTACGGGCTAAAACAAGAAGGTAGACAATAGTATACAAAATTAGACAATGAACTAAAGAGAATAGGATTTCAAGCGTCGAAAGCTGATCCTTGTGTCTACATATTAGCAAAAAAGAGGAGAGAAGACAGTAATTGCCATATATGTAGATGATCTCCTTATTGCTTATTCTTGTCCAAAAATACTGGCTGAAATCAAAGAAAAGTTAAGCGAAATATTTGAAATGAAAGATTTGGGACAACCAAAATGTATAATCGGAGTTGATTTGGAATACAAACAAAATAAAATAAAATTAACCCAAAAGAAATTTATTCTAGAAACTCTAAAGAAATTTAATATGCAGGATTGCAAAATTTCTACCACACCGATGGAAGTTAATTTAAATCTGGAGCCTAATACGAAAGGAGGAGCAGAGAATTTGCCTTACAGAAACCTTATTGGAACACTTATGTATGTTTCAGTTGCTACCCGACCTGACGTAACGTACGCTGTAAATTATTTATCAAGATTCAATGATTGTTTTGGACCAGAGCATTTCAAATCAGCAAAGCGAATATTACGATATCTTAAAGGTACGATCGATGTTGGTTTAACATACTCCAAATCACAAGAGCCATTAGAAGGTATGGCAGATTCTGACTGGGGTGCTTGCAAGTTGGACAGAAAGTCCTGTTCCGGTTACATTTTTAAATACGCAGGAGCAGCTATCAGTTGGGCATCCAAGAAGCAAAGAAGCGTAGCATTATCAACAGCAGAATCTGAATACACATCTTTGACAGAAGCTGCAAAAGAAGCTGTTTATCTTAGATCACTGTTCAGAGATTTGAACATTGATTTCGGACAAATAACAATTTGGAGTGATAATCAAGCTGCCATAAAATTAGGATATAACCCCATAGTATCCCCTAAGTCAAAACACATAGACCTTAAGGTTCACTACATAAGAGATTGTGTTAATCAAGGAATCCTGAATATCACTTACAAGTGTACAGAAGAAATGGAGGCTGACCTTTTGACGAAGGCATTACCAGGACCCAGATTAACAATGCTGAGAGTCAAACTAGGTCTTCTGCATTAGTGCTGTGAGGAGGAGTGTTGTAAGTCTATGGGCTATCACATCAGCAATGCCGTGTTCTAATTTGACACTTGCTTAAAATATTCTGACGTATGTTATATCATATCTGAATTATATATTGTGTAAAGTATATTAGTAAAATAGTTTATTAATAATATTTATTCTTTCGTCCGTCGTTCCACCCAACAGTGAGTAGGCACAGGTTGTTGCTATAGTATTGTAACATAAAGCTGTCAGTGGACACAACAATATTAATTTATTTTTTACAATTATTGCGTCTCCGGTTGCAGTTTAATTCCGAATTGATAAGCAGTTTTATCGAGTAAGTTCACTTAAATAATAACCAATTAGTTCCTAAATTAGTGATTTATAGAAATGCAGTGAACACCGCCGGAAATTATGATTTATGATTTGTTGACGCTTGTTTTCTTGTTTCTATCTATGTTGCTACGACAACACTTTTCCCTCCGCCAGGGGGAAAGTGAAAACTAAAGCTCCGGCGGAGGAAAAATGAAACTTTACGGTCGCCTACACAGTCGAAAAATGACAGATTTACTGACGTTTGAAGAAAATATTTTCTCACAAAAACTGGATTTGTAATAATATGTACTTATTTTTTGTGTCTTCTGTCTTAACTATAAATAGGTATATGTTTTTTTAATTTATTTCACCTTAATTTAGAGAAAAATATAAACTTCTTTTCATATTGTTTAATTTGTAGGTAATGTTATTATTATTAAAACACTATATTCCATTTTTTTATGTTTTTATTTTATGTGATCAATTTTCATACCCATATTATGTAATTGAATGTTTATCTGAGACAGTAGTCAATTTCAAAAAGTCCGCCATAACCAAATTCAAGAAGGCCGCCATATACAAATTGTTCCTGCAGTCACGTGCGGCGCTCAAATCGCAATGTCCCGAATTTTACCACACTTTTTGTAACCACTCTTTTTTATTTAGTCTATGGCCCGTATATGTGTTATCTATTTCTATGGCCGGTATATGTGTTATCTATGTCTATGGCCCAAATCATATATTATCTCTGGGCCCAAATAGTTGGCAACCATGTTTACAGGTGTATAAGGTGGTGATTAATCCATTTCTAAAATAAAAAATAATCGGCCCTTGATTTTAAAAATCATTTTTGTTTAAAGTTATTACATGTACATTTTAGTAATCATTTGTTTTTAATGTAAAATGTATCAGAATTCATGTAGTGCTGCAGTTGCCAGTGGTGGAAGTTGTGTTGAGAGCGATAGAGATTACCACAGTTTAATTTCTAAAGAACAAACCGTACCTGTTATTGAACATGACTGCAGTAGTTTTGATATCATTAAAGCTACCCAAGTATATAATATAACTTGTTCAAGTTTTAAACATTGTATAAATATATTTTTAATTTTAGTATGGGGCTTTTAACCGTGTGAAAGAACTAATAGAAAATGGATATGATGTAAATGAAAGAGATTCAGAAAATGTTACATTATTACATTGGGCTTCAATAAATAATAGAAAGGATATTATTTCCTTTTTTGTTGATCAGGGAGCTGGAGTAGATGCTATCGGTGGAGAACTACAAGCAACACCTCTCCACTGGGCTACTCGTCAAGGACATTTAGATGCTGTTGTTATTTTAATGAATGCTGGAGCGGATTCTACCATTAGAGATGCTGAAGGATGCTCTTGCATACATCTAGCAGCACAGTTTGGTCATACTGCTCTAGTAAGTATAATAGTTATAAAATTGTCTACTTAGTGTATATTTATGCTTTACCTAGCTTAAACATAATTTCTTTCTACTCAATTTTACCATAATTATAATACATGCCATTGCATTATACTTTATCAATTTACAGGACTATAAAATTTAAAGATAACTTCAGATGTGTGGAGATAAAGTTATTCAATCATTTGCTGTAGAATTTACATAGCATATTCTGAAAAACTAGTTGTTTCATTTCAAAAAAGCACACTTCAATATGTGACAGATATTTTATTGTAGCTATTTTCATATAATTAATTATTGTTCTTATACGAAAATTTATTAGAATCTGTAGACATTTTTTTACCTACTGAGTATCCATTAGACATAATTTAGAATATCTGATCCACTCAGATTCAGAAAATTAAGTTTGAAAAAAGGTCTGATATTACTATAAAACTGGTTTCTTCATTCCAATGTTATGTAGAAATGCAGAATGTCTCTTCCAAATAGCTTATTTTCCCCATTAGGATTATCTAAGTTAGTTTTTGTACATTTCTTTTGTGATGTAAAAGATAAACTGGAACCAGTATTTATTTCACTTTTTTCTTTAATGGTTTTCCAAATACTTCTCTCAGAATCAGCTATTGCAGTAATAACACATTCATATAACTGATTGAGTGGAATTTTAAATACCCCTGAATTTTTTTCTTCCTGAATATATTTAAATACATTAGCAATCACCCTACGAGTGTTACTATGTAATTTATTCAGTTTACTGTTTAACTCCATCTCCAGCCTAATATGGCACTGTACTAATATGTTTACAAATTGAAACAATGTAAAAGACTAATGCCAGTTTTACAATTGCGGTATTAACTTCCTTTGCATCTCTAGGGTGGTACTTCTCACCGGCCATATGATAATCCTTCTGCTGTAAGAACATGTTTTAGCACACTCTAAATCAAATATTAGATATGTCTGCCTTCTTGGTACATTTGTGGAATCGAACAATTAAGTTTCCAAATCCTACTGCCAACATGTCAGGAGGAATATTTTCCATTATCTTAGGAAGGTTATTTTTTAATTCGTCAATCCTCAATAGCTGCAGGCATCAGGTTATATACTTTATCTTTCACATATCCCATATGAAAAAATCTGGAAAAGTACGGTCTGGAAAATTTGAAGCACATTTTATCATTTCCAAACTGTTCTCTTGCTATTTTGGAATAATAAGGTGCAGCACTGTCTTGTTAAAAGTATACATTTTGGTTTAAAATAGCAGCTTGTTCTAATGGAGACAAAAAAAGTTTTCAAAAATATTAGTATAATTATTGCTATAAACTGTATTCTCTGCAAAAAAGGCCCTTAAAATTTTTCACATTAAACGTTACTCTTAGGAAAATCTCTTTCAAGTCAGTGAAATTCTCTGAAACATCCTAATCCCCAAATACTACAGTTATGTTTATTGCCTCATCCATTTCTATAAAATGTAGCCTCATCAGATATGAATCGTAATATTTGGATATGTTCTGTACAAATTGGTTAAATTTTTACACATTTATAAACACTCCTATAGCATACTTCTGATTGTTAATTTTATGAAGAACTTGAATTTTGTATTGTTTTGATTAGAGAAAATTTTTTTTGTCAATTTCCAAATTTGAAGCTGTTTTTCTAATTAAAATTTTCGTATTTCTATGATACAAGATAATAAACAGATAAAATTTCCTCTAAATTTGCATTTACAGTTCCCATTTTTCTAGAAGCAGTATTCCTAAATTTGTTTAACCAGAGACGATTTTTTCTTGCATGTACCAGGCATACTTTGGTATCTTTATAGGGTACCTCGATTGTACCACAGCACCAGCACATGTCACCATACTCTGTCAAATTTCGCATGTATTATTATTATTATTATAAAAGTTTAAACGAGAAAGCTCGAATAGAATATAAAATTTACCAATAATTACAAAGAAATAAAGTAAACAAAATAAATGTCAGTCTAGCGCAGTTAATTTGTAGGCATCATAATTGTTTTTAAAAGACTTCACTGTTGAAGCGTTAACAACGTTTGATGGGAGAGAGTTCCAAATGTCGAAACACTCGATTTGATAGAAAACCTTCGCGGCATTTAGTTCGAAGTTTTTTTTTTTTTAAATTTGAAGCGATGTCCACGAAGCCTGGTATCGGTATTCAGAGGAAAAATATATGACAAGTCACAACCAAACTTATTTAAAGCTCTGTAGACTATTATTAAATCGCTGCGAAGCCTTCTATCCCCGAATGCCGAACAGTTTATCAGTCCTACACGTTCTTCGGCGTAGTCCATATGGAATTCTTTGTTGCAAATATTCAACTAAAACAAATTTCCCTTTGTAAAAAATACGACACCAAAGTTCAAAATATTTTTGTGGTTTTCAGAGGGTTGTCTCTGTGGGTATATACGGTTTAAAACCACAGATATAAATATGAATTACTGCGTTTAGAGAAATTGAATAAAGATGACAACAAAAAGAAATGAGGAGAAGTGATACTATACGAAGTGTACTCGATTCCGAAGCTGTGTATGCTCTGGTTCCATACAAAAGACGAAAACGTCAAGTACCCATACTATGTATCCCTCAGTATATGTGGTATACCAAGAACAAATCTTCTCAGGTTTTATGGTATTTATAGCAGGAGGATTTTTTTTAACTGTCTTCTAGTTTGAACATAGGACTGGGTCAATGATAGCTGTATAGATATTTATTTATTAGTAAGACATTAAATTATTGCACTAGTCCACTAGCTTTGCTCTCCATGTAACGACTTCAAACTTTAAGCTACCATTGTGGCTTTTAAGATATTGCGTAATATATAGAGTGTCCCATTTAAATAACATCTAGTGTCAACTGAAACCACGTCACATTTTTAGCGGGATAAATAATTTTGAATGACCAAATTATGTTTTTGAAAATTTATTTAATAATTTAAATATATGAATTCTAACAATAGAATGAATTTATAATTATGTATTTATAAAAGAAGGAAAAGATAAAAAGTGATGTAACGGTTATTTCTAGGAATAGTGATATGATGATATCTGCTTATCATAGGTGGAATACTGATGTAACTCCTCCCTCTTCAAATTCACTCCGAGGGTTAGCGAGAGATTGAACGTTGGCTTTAGGGATGGCGATTCTTTCTAAAAAAGATCGATTTTTAAATCGATTCGAATCGTAACCTGATGAATCGATACATAAAAAAATCGAGGTCTAAAAGATCGATTTCAAAAAAATCGATTTTTTTCAAGTTTGTATTTTTTACAATGTAAATATAAATCGATCTTTTTTATTGAAAAACAACAAGAAAGGTACCTCTAAATAAACAATCTCTTTCCGGGATCTCTTATCAGTAAAATTGGGGATTTTTTTTAAGTCCAGGGAACTCGATAATAATAACAATTATTTTTTTATTACCATATTATTACCACAAAGTATCGGATTAGGAATGTGCGAGATTAATGGAAAATAATAATCGATAAAATAAAAATCGATTTTTCTTCATTCAAAATTAATGGATTTGTCGAAAAAATCAAGTTTAATAAAAAATAAATCGATTTCTGCGAAAAGATCGTTGATTTTTTTTTTTTGATTGTTTTAAAAATGGACATGCTTTTCGTATATATTCCGATAATAAACGTAAGAGATTTATTCGTTAACGATATTTATCGGATTGAAAAAAAATCAAATAAAATTTGGAAAAATGGTCAATAATTGTTGAAAAACTGTCAAAATTGGTTAATAATTGTTGAAAAATGGTCAATAATTTAAAAAAAATGATCAATAATTGTTGAAAAATTTGGAAAAATGGGCAGTAATTGTTTTAAAAAACTCAAAATTGGTTAATAATTGTTGAAAAATGGTCAATAATTTAAAAAAAATGATCAATAATTGTTAAAAAATTCGGAAAAATGGACAATAATTGCTGCAATACTGTTAAAATTGGTCAATAATTGTTGAAAAATGGTCAATAATTTCAAAAAAATGATCAATAATTGTTGAAAAATTTGGGAAAATGGTCAGTAATTGTTGAAAAACTGTCAATAATTGTAAAAAATGGTCAATAATTTTTAAAAAATGATCAATAATTGTTAAAAAATTCGGAAAAATGGACAATAATTGCTGCAATACTGTTAAAATTGGTCAATAATTGTTGAAAAATGGTCAATAATTTCAAAAAAATGATCAATAATTGTTAAAAAATTTGGAAAAATGGACAATAATTGTTGCAATCCTGTCAAAATTGGTCAAAAATTTTTTAAAAATGATCAGTAATTGTCAAAATTGGTCAATAATGGCTAAAAACTGTCAATAATTGTTAAAAAATTGTCAATAATTGTCAAAAACTGCTGAAAATTGTCAATAATTGTTAAAAATTTTGAAAAGTGGTCGATAATTATCGAAAATTTAAAAAAAAAATTTAAAAATGGTCAATAATTGTCTATTATTGTCAAAAACTTGAAAAGTGTCAATAATTGTTAAAATTTTGAAAAATGGTCAGTAATTGTTGCAAAACTGCCAAAATTGGTCAATAATTTAAAAAAAAAGGTCAATAATTGTTGAAAAACTGTCAAAATTGGTCAATAATTGTAAAAAATGATCAATAATTTAAAAAAAATGGTCAATAATTGTTGCAAAACTGCCAAAATTGGTCAATAATTGTTGAAAAATGGGCAATAATTAAAAAAAATGATCAATAATTGTTGAAAAATTTGGAAAAATGGTCAATAATTGTTGAAAAACTGTCAAAATTGGTTAATAATTGTTGAAAAATGGTTAATAATTTAAAAAAAATGATCAATAATTGTTGAAAAATTTGGAAAAATGGACAATAATTGTTGCAATACTGTCAAAATTGGTCAAAAATTTTTAAAAAATGATCAGTAATTGTCAAAATTGGTCAATAGTGGCTAAAAACTGTCAATAATTGTTAAAAAATTGTCAATAATTGTCAAAAACTGCTGAAAATTGTCAAGAATTTTGAAAAGTGGTCGATAATTATCGAAAATTTAAAAATGGTCAATAATTGTCTATTATTGTCAAAAACTTGAAAAGTGTCAATAATTGTTAAAATTTTGAAAAATGGTCAGTAATTGTTGCAAAACTGCCAAAATTGGTCAATAATTAAAAAAAAAAGGTCAATAATTGTTGAAAAACTGTCAAAATTGGTCAATAATTGTAAAAAATGGTCAATAATTTTAAAAAAATGGTCAATAATTGTTGCAAAACTGTCAAAATTGGTCAATAATTGTTGAAAAATGGTCAATAATTAAAAAAAATGATCAATAATTGTTGAAAAATTTGGAAAAATGGTCAATAATTGTTGAAAAACTGTCAAAATTGGTTAATAATTGTTGAAAAATGGTCAATAATTTCAAAAAAATGGTCAAAAATTGTCAAAAATTTTAGAAAAATGGTCAATAATTGTTGAAAAACTGTCAAAATTAATAATTTTTTAAAAATGATCAGTAATTTTTGAAAAACTGTCAAAATTGTTAATAATTTTTTAAAAATGATCAGTAATTGTTGAAAAACTGTCAAAATTGGCCAATAATTTTTTTAAACTGATCAGTAATTGTTGAAAAACTGTCAAAATTGGTCAATAATTGTCAATTAATTGTTAAAAATGGACGATTTTTGTCAAAAACTGTCAATAATTGTTAAAAAATGAATTTACTGTTTGGACCCTTACTTTGTGGAATCTACTCATATTATTTTTTTAAATGAAACTAAGTGTTTCTAATTAATTCCACTATTTAATGAAAAAATTATGAAAACTCTAAGATATTGATAATAATTAATGTTAAAAAATGGTCAATAATCGTCAAAAGGTGTCAAAATTTTGAAAAATAGTCAATAAATAATACGAGAGCCGTTTTCGAAAATCCACTCCTTAAACACACGTAATTTATACAAAATCGATTAATATTACTCGAAAAATCGATTATAACAAAACAAAAATTGATTTATATAAAAATCGTTTAATTTTTCAAACATCCCTACATATAGAGTTCCCTATAAGCTTTTTTGAAAAAAAAGCAACAGTGCCTGTCGAGTCTACTGGGATCCGAGCGGTTCCGCTCTCATCACTACTTGCGATGTTGCCGGGGCAATTGAAAAAAAAGCCGCTCTACCAAAAAGACAAAAAAAAAATCGAAAGTCGATTTTCAAGGGTGAAATATCGATTCACTGAATCGATTCAATACAACATATCGATTTAAAAAATCGATTTATTCGGTACGAGGAATCGATTATTCGATTTCAGATCGCTATCCCTAGTTGGCTTGCCCTCTTGGGGTTTTATCTTAATGTCCCTTGAACGTTGTTTAAAAATTAAGTAGCCTCATAATATAAGTAGAAAGCAGTATTTCAGGATTGTCCCTATACTTGGAGTATGGGGGATGATGTCATATCTAGATAATTTTCAATTATTCTTGCTTTAATTTTTTAAAGCTCATCTAAATTGGTATCTTGTAGATGTACTCGCAACCTATAAATTATCTCAGCTTACTTAAGATTACCTAACATTACCTAATACTACCTAGGATTACTTAAGATTACCTAATACTACCTCAGATGGCATAATATTACCTGAGCCTGAGATTACGTAGTACTACCTCAAATTACTTCAGATTATCTAAAACTACCCTATATTACCCAAGACATTATCTTAGATTATTGGACATTTCCTCAAATTTTCTAGGATACCGAGATTTTTCCAAATTTACTTTGATCATCTAAGATCACCTTATACAAGTACATAAAGTATTATTTCTTCAAATCACTCTAGAATATCAATAGACCACTTAGGTACTTCGAGAACATCGATTTTATTGCTAAAAAACGCAATTTTACAAAACAAATGTTTATTGGAACACAAAATTATACAAATTTCGCAAACATAGTGACAAATTCGACTACTCGCAATTTTTGAGATTTTAATATTAACAAAAAACAAAACAATATCCAATAAAGATAAATAGGTATTTTATATACAATAAAAAATATTTAAAAATGCAGAATACCAACAGGAATAAAGACTCTTTGTTAAACGATATAAAAAATTGTGTTGAATAAAAATTTTTGCGACTAATCATGTCCACTATAAATCAAAAGGTATAGTTTCACCAATACCTATAGTGACACAAATGTTAGCCCACAATATATTCCATCTATTATTATTAACTTCCTGGAAAGCGAGAAATGATTATGCCGCAAAAGAGCTGACAAAATTATGTTTTCAATTTCTATATCATCTGGGACATCACGAAAATTTTCATTACTTCTATATTTTGCTCTCAAGTTTATATTGGACTAAATGGACAATGGACTAAATACATCACATTAACCAAACTCAGTATATTGAAACAATTGTAAAATTAATTGATAAATATATCCTGCAGCTGCATATGTTTTGACTATTTTAACCTTCTAAATCCAAAATTGCAAAAAATAAGTTGTGCCTAATTTAAAGATAAAAATTTGAGTTTGAGAGGCCCTATTATTCTAGTGGCCAATAGGTATATTTTATTAAATTTGGGATACCCTGTAAAAAATAACTACTAAACCATCAATAAGTACCTCAAAATTACTAAAATGTTAGATCAAAACTATCAATTCATTTATTTTCAAAATTTAATTGTATTTTTACTTATAACTAATCTTTCCTTGTACTATCACTTGTACTAAAATTGCCTCAGTGGCTAACCCCCTGTGAACTTGGGATTATCTGGGTGTTGACATTTTAATTCTCGAAACAATATGGCTGACTCTGGATACTGTTTTTGTTTGGTGGCGATTCGGCAACCTTTTGGGATGTAGAAAATGTATGTTCCTGTTATTTCAATGGGTTTTCCTTGGCTGTGGCCTATGAGTGTGATGGCTTTTTTCAGTGGAAACACTGCAATCCATTGATCGGTGTTGTGAAGTCGTTCAAAGAGAGGTTTAGTGGTGATTCTTCATGTTTTTTGATAAGTGGAAGTGTTTTTTGTATTTAGCAGCTCTATTTCACTTGGTTTTTCCTTCTTGGTGTCTTGCAATTCGATCTCTTTACATGGGTATATTGTCGCTGAATATAGCTCAAGACATGGATTGCTCATAAATGAATATTTCGGATTATTTTTTAATACGTATTTGTTTTTGGTAGAACTTTTATTATTTGACCTTGTTTTTCGACGGGATCAGATTTAAAGTAATTGAAATTTTCGGTGTTATCGGGATTTGAGATACATAGGTTATTATTTTATTTAATATACAGTGTGGAAACCACTTATGGAATAAAACTCTTTATGTCATTATTTTAGAAAATTATAAAAAATGGCGAGACACGTCAACTTTTTAATTGAGGGGGACACTTTTTGGTGCTAATGTCATAAACGTCAGATTCACCCCCTCCCTACTGGAGACACCCCTTACATTTTTTCAAATGGCATTAGGTATCAAGTCACACCTCATTTAAAAGGTCTGGTAAATCTCTATTCAATCATTTTATTTTGCCTTTGATACGAGCCTTCCATTGTTATTTAATCGTTGTTTGAAATTGGCTCTTTTTCAACTTTTATTGCCTGAATGTTAACGGTGGTCACTTTGACGGCATGATTAAATAGCAGTTTTTCCTTGTTAACAGTTGTCTTTTTACTATTTGTAAATTTTTCATTCTTTAAAGAGTCTTTCTATCATAACAAAATGTGGGAGCATACGAAAAGTTGAAAAAGAGCCAATTTTAAACAACGATTAAATAACAATGGAAGGCTAGTATCAAAGGCAAAACAAAATGATTGAATAGAGATTTACCAGACCTTTAAAATGAGGTGTGACTTGATACCTAATGCCATTTGAAAAAATGAAAGGGGTGTCTCTAGTAGGGAGGGGGTGAATCTGACGTTTATGACATTAGCGCCAAAAAGTGTCCCCCTCAATTCAAAAGTTGACGTGTCTCAGCATTTTTTATAATTTTCTAAAATAATGACATAAATAATTTTATTCCATAAGTGGTTTCCACATGTATAACTAATAATTTTTGTAAGCTTTTCAAATCGTTTTTTTTTCTATTTTTACTTTATTAGTTAATTGACCATTTTTCAACTGCCTTACGATCAAAAGGAATTCATCATAAAAGTCGGTTGTTGTTATTATACTTGGATGCATTATTTTTAATTTTGAAAATATTATATATGATACTTTCAAACATGCTAATAATTTGACTTATGGTGTCTATAAGAATGGCATGTTTTTTTATTCACCGGTAGAACCACCAATTCACCAACCGCGTTTTTATATTCATTGGTGAATTTCAGATTGAAGAAATGACTGTAGCATCAACCAATATTGCAAACCATTTCACCGCTGTTTCGAGGTGGTGGATAAATTTGGTGGTTTACAAAATGACAGCTTAACTTAAAAAAAGTAAAGATTTGAAGCGGTTACAGCTAATTATTAAAGAAATGGACGAATAAATAGAAATCAATTTAGAATGTGATAATAAAGTATTGACTGCACTATTTATAGCGTCAGAAATTGAATAAAATTCAAGTGGTATCGATTGTCAGTTGTCAGATATAATGATGAATGATGTAAACAACTGCGTTTTTTATGTGCCACTGGTTACTCTAACATTTTGGTGCAGCGGAGACTGACGTCAGTTAACCAATGGTAAATCAGTGATGTAAAAAAAAGTGCCTTAAATGTGAAGTATAAGTTGTTTCATTGTGACTTATTTAATTTATAGAAATAGAAAGATAATTTTGTGTTCTTAAGTTATTATTGAATTTATATTGATCTTATTGGAGCTCTTAATCGTATCTCTCTCCATCGCTTGCATCAAGTTTGTATGTATGTATGTATACGTAGTTCCTGAGGAAAGTCTCAGAGACTAGTAGCTCCTTTAGTCCTATTTTCCGAGGAATTTTAGGATATCTTAGGTAAATGTCCCTCTTCTATCCAGTAATCTCCTAGGGTTTTTTCGAATTTTTCCCTGGCTGTTATGACAATATCATCGGCATATCCTTGTCAGGATATTCCGAGGTCAGTCAAACCATCCGTCAAATCTTACTGAAAAACGTATCTCATTATCTAGAAACGTTTGGAAAATATAAATTTTAAAGTCAGATTATAATGAGACACCCACCACAATATATAAAAATCAACCTTTCTCTGGATTTGTCATCAACAATGTTTAGTGATATAGTATACACTATAAAATTATCTCTAAAATGAATATCTGACTTCAAACTGTTATTTAATATAAACTCTACAGTGTTTTTTATGTTTTAGGTGGCATACTTTATTGCTAGAGGAGTCAGTCCAGATTTAATTGATAGAGTTGGTATGACCCCGCTAATGTGGGCAGTTTGGAAAGTCTGCAGCTTAGATCCCACCAGATTGTTGTTAACATTAGGAGCTTCTACAAATTTAATTGATCATCAAGGCAACACAGCACTACATTGGGCTATTTTATCTCGAAATGCTTCAGCAATATCTACTTTAATATTACAAGTATGGTAATTCATTTCTTATTTTCAGAAATATTTCATTAGTGAAGTGAATCTTATTATTATAGTTCTCAAGTTTCAGTTCTAAGTTAGATTTAGACATTTTTATGGTGCACGAGTTTTTAAATTATGGTCAATAACAGAATGTGGTTTTAAAAAAGCAATTCTCTTATTCTACCAATTAGCTGTTCAATATAAATTCTCAAACTTTGCTAAAACTTTCGTTTCCATTATCTCATGCTTTGAAGGTTTTATTGATCTACTTACTCACACTTGGAAGTCTTAAGAACTTACAATGTTTTGATTGTAACAAGGATTCAATTTCTTTAAAACCACGATCTGCCATTACCACACATTGTCAGGTAAACAATTTAAATAACCACACTCTTGTGTTAATGTTGTATCAGTAATACATCCATCATAGCCTGTTGATAAAAAATTTACAAATCCATCATGGGTACAAGATATAAGATATTTTACTGTTACATTGTATTGTGACCAAGTCAATGCCTGGTGCACATGATTAGTAAGCGTCTAAATTTGTATTTCTAAACAATCCATAATTGTTTGCACATTATTATATTTTGCTCGAAATGGAATGCTTTTTTATTTTGCTTTCAACGCCAAAATATGAATGTTTTCATATAATGTTCCAGTTTATAATTCTCGATTTTGAATATTTTTGAAACTCCATTTACTGATAATCAAAATTGATCTGCTAATCTTTCAAATGAATCATTTAAGTTAATTTTTATTAAGCATATTATAACATGTTCTTTGTATAAATTATTTTTACAAAGTCAGTTTATTAGAATATCATACCGCACTTTATAAACACCAATATATCTCTCCGGATATTTCTCAACGAGAGTTATTGTATTTTCCAATTGTTCGTCTTTCGATTCACTTGTGTCAGTTAGTGATACAAAATCGCTGCTTGAGGGTACAGTTTCAGTTGCTGTCTCTGCTGATGTGATATCTTCTACCTTTACAAGTTTAATTTTCATTGGAGAGGGGGTTGCTTCTTTGGTAATAGTCAGATCTAAAGTATCAAATTTAACAGTATTCTGAGATGTTAACTTACAACTAACAGCAACACTTTTTTCCTCTAAGGGACTTGTTTGTTGGTATTGATTGATCAATTCCCAGGAGTTTTGAGTACCAACATCATAATCATGAGTATCTTCTGTTGAAACAGGTTCATTTGGGACTACCAACTTATCTGATTTTAGCTTTTTGATTGAGGTTTCAAAATAATTTTCCCTCCCATCATCGAGTGTTTAATTTTCCATGTCACTTTCAAACTAAAAATCAAACATATTTAAATATATCGATACTTTCTACACACACACATATAATAGCTTACATCAAAACGATCTTCACAGCAAAACTAACTAGCAAAGCCGCTCTTAGTTTACCACTTTTGGACTAGAAGCTTTTAACGATAAGGTGTTGTGTTCGTCGGAAATTTCAACTAGTTTTTCCGCTAGTATGGTAATTACTTCTATCTTATTATTTATTAAAAATAACGTTTGAGTAATGCTGAAATTTCTGACGAACAGAACACCTTATATAAACTTCTAATCCGAAAGTGGTAAACTAAGAGCGACTTTGCTATAGTTGTAGTCTGTTTATATTTTCTTCTAGCAGCCTCAAACTACAATTTTCGTCTAATTACAAACTTTTTAAAAGGCGTTTTAACTGTTGTGTTTGTGAAGTTTGATACAAAACAAGATCTATATGGTATGGTATACATTATTCTAACTTGAAATATTGTGGAGTGTAACAAAAAATATAACTAGTAAATATTAAAATTACCGGTTTCACAACGACTGTTTGTGATTCCACAGAGTAAGGGTTAAAACTTTCAATTTAACTAAAAAAATATTGTAACAATGCTTTCATTTTATTATAATATTAAATCGTCAAACTCGTATAAACTGTAAACAAAAACAAAACAGTCATATATATATATATATATATATATATATCAAAATATATATTATAGACTTTGACAGTTTTTCAAACTTCAAATTCGAATGGCCTTTTTGTAACTGGCTATTAACTCATAAAACATCAGAGAGTTGCTAGCTTCATCTTTAGTTATGTGACGTATATGTAGTGAAAGTCGCAACCATTTAGGAATTCTTGATTTCCAGTTTTCTCCTAAGATTCGGTTTAAATTTTTATAAAGATTGTCCCTGTAAAAATTACGGATTGTTAACCACTAGGCACAATCCGCCCCTGGATTTCTGTGCGTGGGTTATGGGTTTTCTTCAAGCCGGCAACGTCGTGCGAAAATCATAATTACCACGCCCTCCGACTAACTCAATTGGTGAATATTCAACAAACCTCCGTTGCTAAGTAACCACGTGACTTCCTATTGGCAAGCGCGTGAGTGTGTTATTCCCTCTCACTTCGACAATTGACTGACATTGATTATCCAGTGGAGTTGTCAGTGTTTACCTTTGTATTTTCAGTTTTACTTGGTATCTTATTATTTCGTATCCATATTGAATTCAAGTACGATTTTTAATATTATTTGTTTTTAACAAATACCGTGTTTTGAAAAATACCTTACCTTTAAAGCAAAGCATAAATCAGTTTCTATATGGATATAATTATTATATAATAATAATTATTATTTTTAATAACTTTTATAAAATAGGTACCATACGCCATTGGTACGTTAATGACAGATATCGGCCATATTTCCTCACCTCTTTCCGATGCCGCGTAGCTTCAGATAGACTTGCCAAACTATAATCAATCACCAAAATTTTATAGTGTTTCAATATAGGTATAAATATAAGTTTTTATTTCTAAACTTTAGTTACCTATAAGTCCGAAACGAAGGCTCGTTTATTTGAACTTCTAACATTATTTTTACCTCATCTACCTGCTACCGACAATAAGTTCCTGGACACCCTGTATACATTGAGAACCTCCTCCTTTTTTGAAGTCAAAGTTTAAACAACGACTAAGGTGATTAATATTTAAACTATTTAATTTAACTTATTTTTATTTTTAAGGGCCACGCCAGTTTATACACACCAAATAGTAGAGGAGAAACACCCTTATCAATGTTGCAATCACAAGTAGGTAGTATTTGGGTCAGTCCAAAAGTTTCGGATGTTATAAAGGAACACTCTGATGGGTCTAAATCAAATAATTGTTTATATAGGATAACACATGACAAGGTAAGTCTAATTCATATCTTTATTCCAAATGTTTTATCAACTACTACTTGATAAAATGATCATTTTACGAATTCCGCATATTTCTTGAAACATTTGATAAAAAAAGGTCAGTAACAAGTTTTTATATTCCCAATATTATCCTTGCATAGTCGTTTTTGTTGGTAATAATCATAAGTGCATAAACTTTAAAACATTTATTTTATTACCCGAAAACTGAAACAGACTCCACCGTAATATTTGTAATGCGCTCCCAGGTTTGACGGGGCACTTTCACAATGACTTTCACTCAGAAACAAATAAAGAAAGGTTTGAAATGTATTTAACATAGTTAACAGACGAAGTCATGTGCAGAGTACCAAACTGCAGAACACATCCTATGACCCTATGAGATGTCACCGATAAAAAACTACATGAAAGACTCAGTCTCGATGCAGATTGGCTTCATAAGTGTATTGGATGGTTGTGGGGTTGATTAATAATTCGGTTTCGATGTATTAAAATATATATAACTCTGATTATATATTGTGGTTTTTTAGAGAAAAATACTTATTTTCAAAGTACACACTTTATTTTGTTGAGCTTTCGTAATACTTAAAACTACAATTAAACATGATATATTTATAAACCTAAAATTATGTAATAGCCCGCTAAAAAATTGTTTATGATTGAAAAATCAACTTTGTAAAAGTTCACTAGAAAATTATTTGGTTTTTTCACTTCACTAATGAGTCCTTTGTATATATTTTAGTTTTGTCATCGCGTCAAAAAAGTTTTTCTCTACTGTTCATTATAGGAATACAACCTATTCTTGTGTATCATCTCTATTTTACCTTGAGCAGTTTGAATTTTGTTTACACCATCTGTACTGACTATAGTAAAAGGGCCTAAGTACCATGGGCATAATTTAGTACGGTTAGGGTTGGTTTTTATTACTAAATCACCCGGTTTAAAATTTTGACTCTTGGCGTTAGCATTAGCGATAATTTTTCTGTTTTCTTTATTGTTAATGAGATATTTACGCGCTCTTTCATGTGCTATTTGTAATTCTTGCTCGTAAGCATCAACGTTATATTGGTTGAATTTTGTTAGGGTAGCTTATGTTGTCTCCCGAAAACGAGTTCAAAAGGTCTATAGGAATGATAAATGTTAGGTGTTGTGTATAACAGAATGTGTATATGGTTCTATATGCATCCCAATCATCTTTACATTCATTCACATAAATTCTATTATACTCATTAAATACACGATGATTTCGGTCACACCCACCAATGGTTTGACTATGATAAGCTGTGTTAATAATTCTTCCAATTTGGACATTAGTTTATTTTTATATTCTGTACCCATATCAGTACATATTTGTTTCAATACAGTCATTACACCATATGTTAAAACAAAATTATCAAAAATTGCTCGTGCTATCGTATTGGCTTTTTTGTTAATTACTGGTATCATGACCACGTATTTTGTCAACTCACACTGAAATGTTACACAATATGTGTTTCCGTTTATTGACTTATTAACTGGACCTATTGTATCAACACTTATAATATCAAAAGCCTCTTGTGGAGTCTCTGTGATGACTAATGGTTTAGGATGTTGAATCTTAGCTTTGTTTATTTGGCATTTATAGCATTGTTTTATAAAAAATGTCATCTCAGCGATGTTTTTCCATTTCTAATTCGCTTTTATTTTCCTGACTATCCTCATTACTCTGTGGTGTCCTCCAGTCACTGGGTTATTATATATAAATGCTTTATTTAGTCAAAAAACAACTAATACACAGTCAATACAATTTCACAATATACTATATATAACTAAAATAAACAACACACAAAATAATAACAACAAATACCCCAATATAACCAAATTACCTGCTTACAAATAACAAATATTGTTTTAGTTTATGTTTGAATTCATTAATTGTTGCTAATTTCTTTATTTCTTCTGGCAAGTTATTAAATTGCTGTAAACCTTTAAAAAATATTGAATTCTGAGCCTGCTTGTTGCTGACGGTCCTAATATAAAAATCATTTTTAAGTCTTGTATTATGGGTGTGAACATGATGGTTATAGGTAATTTTATGTTGGAGATAGTCAGGCGAGTGACCTATTTTTATTTTAAATATGAAAATTAATGTTCGGTACAGGAACATATCGTTAATTGAGAGCCAGTTTAAAGATGTCCGCATTACTACAGAAGGGGTCAATTTAGGACATGTTAATATTATTCGCATAGCTCTATTCTGCAACTTTTGGAATCGCTTTCTTTCATTCTGGTTTAAGAGATATAATACTGTTGAGCAGTAAGTGAAATGTGGTAGTATTAAAGAATTAAATAAAACCAGCCTGGACCACTTTGTTAAATGCTGTGAACATCTGAAAAGATAATTTATTTTAAATGAAATAGTTTTTATTAAATGGTTTGCATGCTGTTTAAATTTAAGCTGTCGATCTATAATAACTCCGAGATATTTGAATTCATTTACCATATCAATTTTTGAAGGCCCAATAATTATTTTATGATCTTGTTCAACAAAGAGTTTATACTGCTGCTCATTACCAATTATGATGAATTTGGTTTTTTTACAATTAATATTTAATAAATTAGCACAACACCATCTATACACAATTTCTAAGCACTTATTTATCATTGTAACAATATCTATTATATTTAGAGAAGAATAGTAAATAAAGGCGTCATCTGCAAATAAGTGAAATAAACATTTAGTCTGAATGTCTGCAATGTCATTGATATAAATCAAAAAAAATAAGGGACCTAGGACACTTCCTTGTGGTACACCTCGTTTTATTTCCACCTCCTCAGACACTAAGTTATGGATTTTGACCTTTTGCCTTCTATTTGTTAAATAGTTTGAAATCCATGCCAATACTGTACCACTAAATCCGGCTCGTTCTAACTTCTTTAAGAGTCTGTTCCTGTCGACCGTTTCAAAGGCCCTTTGGAGGTCCAGAAAGACACCGACAGTAACATATTTTTTATTTAGGTTTCCTTTCAGATCATCCAGCACACATTGTAAAGCAGTTTCGCAAGAATGCTTACTGCGAAAACCCGATTGGACTTTGGTTAAAAATTCATTTCTTTCTATGAAATCAACAATTTGTTCATAGACTACTTTTTCTAAAATTTTTTCAAAGCAGCTAAGCATATTTATTGGTCTGAGATCAGAAGCTTTATTAGATTTTGCAACTTTAGGAACTGGTACTATGGTGGAAACCTTCATATCATCTGGAACGTTTCCAGATTCTAAAGAAGTATTGATAACATTTATCAAGGGTTTAGCAATATTGTCATAGGTATTTTTTATAAATGCCATGCCTATATCATCTGGACTGTTTTTATTGGGCATTGAGAAAATAATTTATTTAAGCTTACTGAAATCAATCAAACAAAATTGGGAAAAGTTACCACTACTTTCCCAATTAATATAAATGGGGAAGTCTGGACCACCTTTATCAATTCTATCCATAATTTTATCAATACTCTCAATGTAGAATGAATTCAAATTATCTGGTATATCTTCAACTCTATCTATTGTCTTATGTTCAATTTCAATTTCTAAAAAATCCGTATTGGCCACATTATTTGGAACCAACGTTTTTAGTGTTTTCCACAATTCCGTTGTGTTATTTCTACAGTCATCTATCTTATGCTCGTAATATTTCCGTTTTTCATTTCTTATTACCCTAACAGCAAGATTTCTTTTCTCTTTATAAATGTTTTTATTCTCTTCTGTTCTATTATTTATAAAGTTCTTATAGCTTCTATCTCTGTCCTCCACTGTCTGCTTAACAGTATAGTTCCACCAGTCTTTATATCTTGGGTAAATTGTCATTACTTTTTTAGGAGCTATTTCATTGTATATTCTAATGATTTCATTATAGAAGCATTGATATTTTTTATTTATATTGGATTCCCTAAAATTCCAAGTAATAGCTTCTAATTTCTGATTAATTGCAGAATAATCTATGTTTCGGCCTCTACTTTCAATTCTTTGTGTTGCTACTTTAGGTTGAACTTGTTTCAGTCTAACAGATATATTAAAATGTGTACTTATTTTAGGTGTTTTAATCACATCAGCAATCAACATATCTGTATTTGTTATTACCCAGTCTAATAGAGATCCGTCATTACTCTCTTTTCCTCAGTATCTTGCATCATTTTTGGTACGTTGCACACTAACTATCTGTAGTTTTTTTTTCTTTCAACTCCATTTAAATTTTTTAAATCATCATTTACGAATATATTTATTTTCTACTCCTCTGCGAGTTTATTTCACTCGGAAAACGTTTGCTCTAATGCAAAGTTATCGTCTTCAGTTTTGTATAATTTATTAAAAATAAATCTACCTTGTAACCTCGCACTCAGTCTCGATGAGTTGAGGATTAATTCACAGCGTAGAGTTTGTACCTCACAATTGTTTAAAACTTTTATCAGATACTAATTTTCTTTTCCTTTTCTTTTATATCTGCTATCATGTCTCATGCTCTTTGTCTTTTCTTTTGCCATTAAACGTGTTATTGCTAATACATGTGAATTATCTTCAGGTAATTGTTTAAAATCCTCAATTGTTAAAGTGCAACTGAGTAGTTCGATGCTCCTTTCGATACTCCTATAGATAACATTTAAAATAATAGATTCCCCAATGTATTGTTAAAAGTTCTTTCAAAATTATTGGTTTATTTAGTTCACTTCTAGAAGGATAAGATATTGGTAAATCTATGCCATCATGATTTTGACTTAGGATCGCAGAACGTGCTTTGTCTGACGTGTCAGTGGTTAAAATGAACTGTTTATCAAAATCTGGATATTTAAGGATAGAGGGACTGTTAGATCTTTTTTTTTAAGTTGGAAGGATTTTTCGCAATCATCACACCAAAGAATTTTTACGTCTTTCCTTGAAAGTTTATTTCTGCAAAATTCGGAATAAAACGACGATAATAATTACAAAAACCAACGAATCGCTTCACCTCCTCTGGAGTAGGATAATGCTCAATAACGCGGTATTTTGCCTTATCGGGGAGTACACCAGCGCTTGACAAGTTATGACCTAGATAGGTTTCCTCACCTTTGAAAAATTTACATTTTTGTGGATTTAATTTCAAGTTACATTTTCGACATAATTCGAAGACATTTCTAAGATTGTTAAGATGATGTTGCTCTGAGCTCCCCAAAATTATAATATCATCAAGATATAAGAATACCTTTTCCGCAGATAAACCTGAGAAAGCCTAGAAAAACTGTTGGGACTAACGTTCAAACCAAATGGAAGTCGAGTAAATTGGAAAGAACCTGCGTCTGTACTGAATTAAGTATATTTACGAGAAGATTTTACTAGCGGAATCTGATGAAAAACGGACAGTAAATCTATTACTGAAAACCATTTGGATCTTCCTAATTGATCTAGTATTGTATCAATTCTGGGAAGCGGGAATTTGTCTTTCCATATAGACCTTATTTGAATAAACTTGGAGCGTCAGTAGTGGGAAAATCGAATACTGTTTCATTATACAGCTTTTTATTGGCATTGTATTGGTAAAATGTAAACAATAGGGGATAGTTGTAATTAGAACAAATTTGCCTATTTATAAGTGCAAGGCAGAGAAGTTTTGGAATCCCCAGTATCAGGTCAGGGCCATTCCAATCAATGACGTATTAAAGATAGACCAGCCTTCACACATTATTGCCTATATAATGTTTTAGTCGCGACATAAATCAAGGCGAGTACGATGTACGGTAGCGAATCATTTCGGAAGGGTTGATGTAAACTATTTTATGAAAAACGTTTTTATAGACTAAATGATGTACGTTATTAATTTTTCGTTTGAATAAGTGTAAATTATATCAAAAATCGTAACTCTTAGATAGGTGAATTTTTAAAACATACCTACGAAGGATTTTAAAGTTGAAACAAGTTTTGCAATACATATTATAAACATGTCAATATAATATTGAAAGGTTTATTTTCTTCTTAAAAAAACTAAGGAATAAATGAAAGTTCATTAAATTGATACACAATAAATCATAATAAATATTTATTGTTCTCGACAATTATTTGAAATTATATAAAAAGGATTACAATATAAACTAACTGACACCCAAAATAGAACTGTTTGACAGTTTAATAAATCACATTATCAGCAGTTTTTAATTTATTGAACACTACGTATTGTTTAATATAAACTTACTTGTGAAATGACCGATTATCTTTCTTATTCCATGTATTTTTACAAATTATACATTTTCTCACCATCATAAATGTCTTCTAAGCACTTGAATAAACAAATTATAATACAAAACCAAATAAAAGCACAATTATAAATAAAATCGTATTGACAGATCTCAAAAAGTAGTTCGAGGTTGCCAAGCTAATAATTTATAAACTATTTTAAAGCATAATCTCTAATTTTTACTATTAGCGGACTGTACGATAATTTAATCTTACCTTATGCACTGGCAGGTTTGCATATCCTTAAATCTTCGGTGAAATAGCTATAGGGTAAGATAGAGGAGGGAAAAAAGGTAATTAATTTCACCATAATCAATTATAATAAAATAAAATGATAACCGGTTGGGCGATAACCACATGCGACGGATTTTAAACAATGTTCTCTCTGCTAGGTACGAATATCTACTACTAACTGTTTCCACGACCAAAATGATACTATAGTAAGATTAATACCTATTTAGAGGTACCAGCCGTTTTAGTAACTTAACTTATGCGGCTTCTTGAACCATCTGAACCCGCATGAAAAAAATTAGGTTATGACCTTTGTCATGTCAAATGCTTGACATATTTCTTATTGCATTGGCGTAGTGACTTGAAATTTCATATTATCAGTGGCGGTTTGTAATAATACAAATTAATTTTATGAAATTCATAAAATTCTAAGGATGTTGACATAATAAAAGAATATAAAAGAAGCGCACTAATTTTAAAAACATTGTTTTATTAACTAGATACATAGTCTTCTTAAAAAAATATGGCAATTCAGAGTTCGATCAAGTACAAATTCTAGATTTTAAAAAAATTAAAACGTGATCTTCAAGGCAAAGTTTAATTAGTTTCTAAATCAGAATAACTTTCGAAAAGTGATAGTTCATCATCGAATTCATTGGATACAGAGATCACCATAGGTTCGATGTTTAGTAGGTCCAGTTTGTTTTCTACTTCCCATGCTTCAGAAATAATTTTCTCTGCATGATTTATGTAATTCCGCCAGTGTTGCTCCGGTACATTTTTTACAACGTCATTCCATACTTTTAAGACTTCAGTAGGTGACCTTGCAGTTTTCGTAATAGCTTGGTCATAATGCCTTTTAGTTTCTGACCATACCATTTCGATGGCATTAAAATGGCAATGAGAACACAATGACCATGCTCGGCAGCGTATTTGTCTAAATGATAATTTTTTTCTGGCAAAACTTGCTTTTCAATTATATTCCAAACAGCATCCTTTAAAATGTGATCTGGAAAAGGAATATTCTTTTTTTTGAGCCATTCTAACATGCGTGTTTTACTCCAACTTTTTCTTGGGATTTCTTCATCCAGGCGACTGTGATACGTTGCGTTATCCATTATAATTAACGATGGTTCTTCCAAGTTTACAATTAGTTGCTGTTTAAACCAATTTTCAAAATTTTCGGTGTTCATGTTATCATGGTAATCGCCTGTTTTTTTATTGCATTTAAAAATAAGCGATGCATTTGCCACAAAACCTTTTTTATTACCGGCATGAACAATTACATATCGTGTCCCACTTCCAGTTATTTTTAAATCACTGTGTTTAGTACCATCTTGCCACATTCTTCTGTCCCCGCTTTTACTAAAAACCCATGTCTCATCCAGAAAAACAGGTGTAAAGAGCTTTTCGCTTTTAGCAGCATGGAATTTGTTCAAAAATAATATTCTTTTTAATCTGACTGCCGGCATTTCCAATAAATGTTTTCTTCCATCCTGTTTTTTGAAATGAAAACCCATTTTTTTAATTCCCAAATATAACGAACCTTTGGAAATCTTAGTTTCTGGAGACTCTTCGATAAATTGCCGTAAAATAGTTTCTACTGTGATTTTATCCTTTCGCGCATACATTTTATAAATTACTTCCCTCAAACAATGCAGGGTATTTTTTGTAATTCGGGTTTTGCTCCGGGAAACGCTTGCAGACATATTTCTTCTAAATTCGAAATCTGTAGCTCTGTTTGGTTTTTCAAGATTATATAATGTGCTTTCTGGAACTTTTAGTGCTTCGGACGCTTTTTGAATTGCCTTAAATCGAGATCCTAAATCGTTTTGAAAATAGTTTACTACATTAAGCATAAGTTTTTTGGATTCATCAGAATATCGCATTTTTATATCTTATTTTGCGTTATGACATTAACATGAAATCAAAATTTGACGTAACTTCAAAAACGTGACATCTAATAAATTAGTTACGACGTTCATTTTTGTTGGTAATTTTTTGTTTCAACCGATTTATTAATAATAAATAAGGATGGTCTTATTCTAAATGGGTATAAAATTTACTATACACTGTGTCCGTAAAGTATGGAACAAATTCATTTTTAGCTAAACAGACCATTTTAAGAAATAATCCTGAAACACGTCGATTTTTGATTTTAATTTACCGTATTTTAAAATAATAATCTTATATACAGGGTGAATTACTTTCGAGTAATGACGTCACCGTCATTTTATTTAAATGGAACACCCCCATTTTGTCTCAATTTTCGGATTACTCTAGCTGAGCTGATTCCAAAAATGTATCACATGTTGATTCCAATTGGTACAGGGTGGACAAAAATACAATAGTTTTGTGTGTGCTCATAAAGTAACGCGTAACATTCTTTATTAGTTAAATTAACAATATTATCAAAAATACTTTCTGTCTAGCGGCAATTGGTTTAAATGTAACACCCTGAAGTTGTACTTGTGGTCTATCAGACAGAATATGAAAGAAATTATTTCTTATCAATTTAAAAAAAAACATAGTCGTCTAATTTTTTGTGAAATGTCATTATTTGTTTAGTAATTTATTGATGTTCAGTGACAGTTAAGTACTACAAAATTTTTGGTATTCGTGAATGTTTCAATTATTGCTTAGATTTAATTAGAAGTAGAAATGGAGTTAAGTGTAAAACAAAAAATTGAAATACTTATGATGATTGTGTATGGAGACAGATCGCGAACTCAGATGGAAGTGTGCAATTTGTTTAATGGTAAATATCCAGAAAGACCTATAACGCGTTCAACAGTCAGTAAGATTGAAAAGAAATTTCGAGAAACTGGTACGGTTGAAAATGTACGCAAATCAGGTCGTCCCTCTGCAAATGCTGATACAGCATTAGAAGTTTTACTTAGTTTTGAAGAAGATGCGCACACTTCTGTGCGTAAAGTTAGTCGCGATATCGGTGTTAGCAAAACAACGGTACACAAACTATTAAAGCTTGAAAAATGGCATCCTTATAAAATCAAACTTGTGCAGGAATTAAACGAAGATGATCCCGATAGAAGAATCCAATTTTGCGAAAAAATGATGGATAAATGTCACCGAGACCCTCTCTTGATACAAAACATTATTTTTTCTGATGAGGCCACTTTCACGTTAAATGGCGAGGTTAACCGTCAGAATTGTAGATACTGGGCAAAAGAAAACCTCCAATGGATGCGTGAGCATCATAGACAATACTCGCAAAAGGTAAATGTATGGGCTGGAATTGTAAGAAATCGAATCATCGGTCCCTACTTTATCGAAGGTAATTTACACGGGGCAACGTACCTTGAGTTTTTAAGGGGGAATTCGTACCTACTTTAAGTAATTTGTTTCCCAGCAGACGTAATCCTGGAGGTTTTGATGAAAGTTTATGGTTTCAACAGGATGGTGCACCTCCACATTATGCTGTAGATGTTAGAAGGTACCTAGATGAAATTTTCCCGAACAGGTGGATTGGTAGACGTGGACCTATTGAATGGCCAGCGAGGTCACCAGATTTCAATCCTTTGGATTATTTTATGTGGGGCCATCTGAAGAATGTTGTGTATCAAACGAAACCAGCAAATATTCAAGAATTAAAAGAGAGAATTCGGACAGCAATAAACAATATTTCTCAAGACACAATAAACAAGGTTCAACAAGAATTTGTACACCGTTTGGGTTACTGTCAAATACAGCAAGGGCTGCAGTTCGAACATTTATAAAGTCATGTATTTCATAAGTATTTTTGATAATATTGTTAATTTAACTAATAAAGAATGTTACGCGTTACTTTATGAGCACACACAAAACTATTGTATTTTTGTTCACCCTGTACCAATTGGAATCAACATGTGATACATTTTTGGAATCAGCTCAGCTAGAGTAATCCGAAAATTGAAACAAAATGGGGGTGTTCCATTTAAAAAAAATGACGGTGACGTCATTACTCGAAAGTAATTCACCCTGTATATTAGATTATTATTTTAAAATACGGTAAATTAAAATCAAAAATCGACGTCTTTCAGGATTATTTCTTAAAATGGTCTGTTTAGCTAAAAATGAATTTGTTCCATACTTTACGGACACAGTGTATATACTAGAAGCCCTGTTTGGACTTAATTTTCACTTTATCTAATAATAGGCAATACTAAATGCACGCAAAATATCTGATAAAAATAATAAATACGCCAAAACAATATTGATAGAAAATGAAAAATCCTATCCTAATAAAATAACGAGCTGGACTGTAGGCTGGTCATACCTATTTTAAATGCTTTTCACTTTCTTTCTTACCTTTTAAACGTAAAATACTGCAAAAATCTTGAATATAATCTTAATTACGATTATTGTTATACGAGATTTGACATCATGTAAGGATAGTCTCGTCTTGAATATGTTGGAGACAACCAAAATGTAAACAAGGCTTGTCTATCTTTAATAATGAACTTTCCCGATAGTTTTTTTTATCAACAAAATGTATTTAATCTATTTTATTTCACATATTTCTGAATTCAAAATAAAGATCACTTTCAAAAAATCGTATCATAATGTACAGCTGCATAATCTAAAAATAAAATTTGATGATGGTTTTGGAAAAATTGAACTGAAAATTTTAGTATGATATCTTCATCCGCATTCAATTTAAAACAAACTGTTCAAAAACCTGTTTTCATTATTTTTAGAAACAAATACACTGTAGTTAAAAACAAGAATAACCAATTTGTATTTTCTTGAAAACCGGACTTCATACTAAGCATTAAAAAACGTCTCTGTATTTCACTTATAAATTGACAAATTTGTTCTAATTATAACTATTCCCTATCTCCTAATGTTTACTTTTTTCATATTTAATATTAATCTTTGTTTTTTTTTAGAGAATGAGATGGTGGTGTATGGTGGGAACTCCTTTCATGGCTTTCTACATAGCTGGCGCTATTTTAGGAACAAATTTAATAATAATAATAAAAGTTTTCCTTTTAGTATGTTTGTATATAGTAATACACTATGCGGCGCAGGTATTATACGACGATAGATTAATGTCTTTGCTACCTCTCAGTATTTATCTTTCAACAAAAGCTTGGTTTTATTTTACCTGGTTGATATATGTTACACCTGTAACTCACATTTTTTTAACTGCCGTGTTCCTAGCAAGTTCATTGCTGTTATGGTATTGTTTTATAAAATCTTGGCTTGGTGATGCTGGAGTCGTCAATACGTCACAACAGTTACAGTTTAGAGTAAGTATTTACATATTTTAATTTTTTGGTGTTTTTGTTGGAATTTCAGGGCGTGTTGCATACATTTTTTTTCGGCAACCGTGTGGTAGGTATAAAAAATCAATAAAACACGTTTCTTTGTAATATTTATTTTTAGAACAAAATTAGGAACATTCTAATTCTTGTTTATATTAATATTTATATTGAAATTCGAACAATTGCTAATATTAAAGGCATTCAGTTTGTTTGAATGACAACAACGTTGTAATTCTTCCCGGCCTAGTCCGGGAAATACGTACTTTCCGGACTAGGCCGGAAAAGTGCTACTTTCTCACAGAAAAAGCGTCCGAGAGGTGGGTACTTTCCGGACGGTTGCCGAAAAAAATAAGTATAACATTTTCAAAATTGATTTTGGTGCATTACGTGTAAGAAAATGACTCAATAAATTAGTCATAAGTAAATCATCTCCCTAGTTTACACAGTTTTCATTTTCATATCGACGTCCATCGACTGAACCTCTCAGAGACCACGAATTGAATTACGACAAGCCATCTTTGGACTAATTTTCTTAAATACCGCAACATGTTATACAGGGTGTTTCTTTTGGGAAGGGCCTAACTTCAACTGCAGATAGACATCACTTTGGTGGTTCCAAAAAACCTATATTTAATGTGTATTCTACACTTTATAACCGAGATACAGTGTGTTTTATCAATTTAGCCTGTTTCTTTCGGATCTCATGACTTCCGAATTACCCTATTTATTAGTTTGAAATTTGCTACACGTAATATTCATTAAAGTATCACCAAAAAGATAATCCAGGTCCGGCTTACCTTTGGGTAAAAATCCGCCTCTTTTATTTTTTTTTATTGACATTTTGATGTTTTTCATTGCTTATGGTTCTATTTAAAACAACATTTCAAAATTCGTCTTTCCTAAGAACAACACCCTGTATATATATATATTTTTTTAATTGCTCTTTATAATTAGAAAGAGCATGAAAAATTGAATCTACTCATTTGCTTTTTAGTTTTCTGCAGACAATTATATATATAATGCTACACACATACCTTTTAGGCCCATAGCTTTGTGATAGTTTTCTTCTATTGTTTTCTGTCTCTTGCTTTCGCCTTCCAGTTCGGTACTCCTCCCTCTTTTAGGTCTTCAATGGCTTCAATATACCACCTTTTTTTAGGTCTTCCTCGTTTTCGCGTTCCTTCTATGTTTATATCTATCATCTTATTTTGTCATTCTGGTATCTGGCATCCACTGTATATGACCTAGCCATCCAAGTCTTTTTGCTCTTATTACACTGCTCATTTGTTGTTCTCCAAATAAATCTCTTATTTCTTGGTTTGCTCTTCTTTTCCATACCCCTTCTTATTTCCATCCTAATATATTTCTGAGTATTTTCCTTTCCCATATGTTTACTTCATTTTCCTCTTCTTTATTCAATATCCATGTTTCACTTCCGTATAGTGCCGTTGGTCTAATAACTGTTTTGTATAGATGTAGCCTGGTCTTTTTAGATACTTTCTTTGAAATTATTATTTTATGTATGGCTCCTGCCTGTTTACGTCCTTTTGTTAGTCTTGTTTCTATCTTCATCTCCTCATCGTCATCCTCCTTAATAACTGTACCTAGATAGATGTAGCTTCGGACTTGTTCGAATTCCATTGATCTCTGTCCATTCAATTCTACTAAAAAATTTCTCTTCGTTTCTCTTCTTTGCGGGGTTGGCATTTTCAAAAACTTCTCTGCATTAACACTCGTTATCTCTGCCGTCTCTACTAAAGCTTTGCATGCTCTTTTCAGTTCTTTTTCTGATATTGATAACATTAATACATCGTCTGCGTAGGTCAGCAATTGTGTCGTTTTTGTTTTCAGTGTCCCCGAGCTGTTTATTCCACTTCTTCGCAATATCCATTCTAGTATCATATTAAACAACTTAGTGGACAGATGATCTCCTTGTTTTAGTTCAGCATTTATCTCAAAACTGTTTGATAAATTTTGGTTAACTTTAATCTTCGATTTTGTGTTTTCGGGAGTCATTTTAGTGAGATTTATCTGTTTTATTGGTATGTAGAGGTTGTTCATATTCTTATATAGGTGGTTTCTATTATCAATGCCATATGTCTTTCAAAGTCAATAAAAATTGCATATATTGGTATGTCGTATTCGTATCCCATTCTTTGTGCTTGCTTCAGAGTGAATATATGGTCTTTCACTCATCTTCCTACTCTGAAACCATCTTGGTAGTCTCCAAACAGATTTTCTCAACGTTCCTTCAGCATAGATTCTATACATTTTGCCATAATTTTATAAGCTGTATCCAGTAATGTAATCCCTCTATAGTTCCCACACTCGTCTTTTATTCCTTTTTTGTAAATTGGTACTACTATTCAAGTATCAGCTCTAACTCTATTTGGTTTTCTCCATGTGACTTGCCGTTTTTTTGTTGTTGTATTATCTCTGATATCTCTTCTGTTGTTGGTGGCAATTTTTCTTCGTGGTTTTGTATAGTACTAATTTCGCTTAATTTCTCTTTTTTACTTTCCGTGTTTAATATTTCTTTAAAGTACTGCTTCCATCTCTTTACAGTTTCATCTTCTACTGTTATTAAATGTCCTTGTTTATTTTTAATATATACAGTTTTCTGTTCTGCTTTCCCTTTATTTCTTTTGACTTCCTGATAAAAGTTCTGCCTTTCTTTGTTTACAACGTTTTCTTCAATGCTTGTATCCTGTTCTCCATAAACTCTCTCTTTTTTGTTCTGCATATCCTCTTTGTTATTCTTCTCTGCTCTTCGTACTCTTTTTTTGTCCTTAACTATACCTGTTTGTAACAATTTCTTTTTGGCTTGTTTCTTCTTTTCCATATAACAAAAATTATTCTTTCTTAAAATATACTAATTATTCTAATAGCACCCTAATTAATACTAATTATAATCATTTTATACTCAGTTTTCTCGTTTGTATTATTTCGCACTATTTGTCAGTTCAAAAACTAATGTCAAAATCCGTCCTATCCTTTTCAAATTATACTTCAATTCAATGTTTATGAAATTTGTTAATGAGTTTTAACTAAATGTGTTATTATAAATGGGACCCTTTATTTTACTTTAGTGACTTCAATGCAAAAATTTTGAGAATAACTCACCAACTGTATCTAAATTTGGACGTTCCATACAAAAACTACTCCTTTACACAGAACATGTCCTAGTATTTTCATAATTCTAGCTATTCCACTATTTGGTCGTTTATAAATATAAATTTTCCGTTTTTATTCGGAAATTTCTTTTTTTTTGACTTCCTTCTCTCGTCAAAAGAAATATCTCATTCTTTAAAAAAGTCTCCCTGGAAACGATCTCTATCTAATATCATCCTTACACATAATTAAAGCCCATCAATACATATTTCTTTTTATTTTATATTTGACCAATAATTATCAGTATTATTGAAATTAAAATGTTATTTAATGTACACAATTATTAAAATTATAAAAATGCGTTGTTTTCCTGACATATTTTTATGTATTCCAACATACACCAATATAACATCCAACGTAAAAATTAGTTTCAATTATCAAGTGTCTGGTCGATATTATGACAATATATATCCGTATACAGGGTGTTCTAAATATTCGAATTATATTGAATGAGTATGTCCTAAGTACGACCCTGTTATCACATTTTTTAGTGCTCTGTACTCGTAAACATACAAACTCAATTGAATTTCTAGGATGCTTTTCAAGATACATTAAGTAGAATTCATTTGCAGTTAAACATTGAAAAAAAACTCTTCGATACCACTTGTCCCCAAAACTTTCATAAATTATAGCTTTTACGGTGAAATTTTGATAGAATAGGGAGCTTAACTAAAATTTTAATTAGCAAAAATGTGCTATAAATCATTAAATCATAAGAATATATTGCATGAAAACATGAAAAATATATTGTGATTTATGCTTTGAAATTCATAGATTTTCTTGAAAACTACTTGTTATATTATTAGATTAACAAAAACTATTTGGTATTAATTTTATTATGAATAAGTCAGTCCTGAAATTTATTTATAACAACATAAAATATTTAATACTTAAAATATCATTTCTTCTTATAACTTGGGATAATATATTGAAGTCTAAGGTCTCACTTGGCTAGTTTTCATATACGAATTATGTTATAGCCTTCGCAAGTTCTAATGCTGTAAGTTTTTATTTTATTTTTCCGAAAATTTGGCTTGCTGGTAGAAACTGGCCATCGAACATATGACTGTTTTAGTAGGTACTTAATACTAATTCGTATATTCGAACTAGCCAAGTCAAACCTTAGGCTTCAGTATATTTCAGGACTGACCATTGAACTTGGCACCGATTTAGATATCACTTCTTTTGTTGTTGAAGTCAATAACCAAATCATGATATTGAACTTGGTTCTCATTTTACATTTATTTTTTTGATGGGATTAGGATTTTTAGACGCCACTTGATCATATATATATATATATTATCAAAAACCCAATTACCATAGTGTATGGTGTAGTTTATACTTTTACAATTATACTTGTTTCAACTACATAGCATTAGGCTTAAGACATATATCCATTTTTTCATCGATGCTTTGGTCCAGATAGAATTTTATTCATGTACAAAATTAGCCCATTGTTTTTTATCTTTTGCCATTGTTTTTGCCTCTGTCCATGTTTTTCCTTTTTCTTGTAGTATGCCTACCATAACACCATCCCATGTTTGTTTTGGTCTTCCCTTTTTCGTTCTTTTTTGTATTTTTGATTGCCATACTTTTTTAACTGGTCTTGTATCGTTCATTCTTTGTAAATGTCCCCACCAGCTTAATTGTCTCTTTTCAATAAATTTAAGTGTTGATTCTATGTCAAGGTCTTCTCTTATTTTCGTATTTCTTAGTTTGTCTTTCTTTGTGACTCCTTTAACTCGCCTAAGATACTTCATCTCAACTGCTTGTATTCGACTCTTTTGTCTCTTTGTTAATACCCAAGATTCACATCCGAATGTTAATATTGGCCGGTAAATTGTTTTAAATACATTAAACTTCGTTTTCTTGGAAATCTCTTTTTTATTTATAAATGTCGAATTCATCGTGTGATAAAGATTCATCGTTTTTTGTACTCTATTGGTAATTTCGACTTCCTGCGTTCCATTTTCTTCTATTTCTACTCCCAAGTATTTATATCTTCTAACTTGCTCAATTTTTATTCCATCTAATTGTATATTCAAATGTTTTTGTTGCGGTCCTATAACCATAACTTTGGTTTTGCTTTGATTAACTGTCATTCCAAATTCTTCAGATACCGTGCTCCATATTTCCATATTCTTTTGTAAATCCTTCTCTTTCCCTGCCATAATTATTAAATCATCTGCAAAAGCTGCTTCTGATATATCCACTCTTCCTAAATGTCTGTATCCAACGTGTAGTTTTGCCATTTTGATTGACGATTTTTTAATTATTTCATCAATATAAATTGTAAATAATAATGGACTTAGTCCCCCTCCTTGCCTTAATCCTTCTTGTGTTGAAAATGATTCTGATGCTTTATTTTTGTATATTACACAATTTCTATTATTTTTGTAAATGTTTTTGATTATGTCTATTATTTTGTAGTTTACCCCCCTTCCTTCTAGTACTTTCCATAACTTCTCCCTTGGTACTTTGTCAAAAGCTTTTTCCATATCTATAAATCCCATATATACCTCTTTTTCTTGTTGTGAGAACTTATCAATTATCTGTTTCACCGTAAATATGTGGTCTTGTATGCTTCGCCCTCTTCTAAATCCACTTTGCGATTCTTCGAGAGTATTTTCTATCAGTGGTCTTAGCTTACTGTCTATAATATTCTCGTAGACTTTCATAGCTGTCTATTATGGTTTGTAATTTCTACTTGTTCTCTTATTTTTGTTACAAGTAAATAGTGGTCACTTCCTATTTCCGGTCCTCTTCTAACTTTGGTATCCAATACTTCCTTTCTATTTCTCTTTTCCACTAATATATAATCTATTATTGACCTTTCATTTCTGCTTTCCATCACACGTGTATATTTATGTATGTCTTTATGTTGGAAAAATGTATTAGTTACAATAAAATTGTGTAATATGCAAAAATCCAGCAGCCATTCTCCATTATTATTCCTAAATGTTTCACCATGTTTTCCTATTACTGCTCTATAAATGTCATCTTTTGTTCCCACTCTGCTATTCAAATCTCCAAGTATAATTATTTTTCCTTTTGCATTTTCTGTAGCCATAGTTAGATCTTCCCAAAACCTATCTTTATTTCCTACTGTATCGTCTTCATTTGTTCCATATACAATTATTATAGTTTTTGTGTTCATATTTTTATCTTTCATTTCCATCACCAATAATCTTTCCGACCATCCCCTCCATCCAGTAATTTGTTCTTCTAAGTTTCTATGTATTATGCATGCAACTCCTGCTGCCGCTCTTTTCTCATTTTCAATACCACTATATATGAGTATATGGCCATTATCCATTTTCACTATCCCCTGTCCTTTTTTTTTGTCTCTGTTATAGCTAGTATTCTCAAGTTTGTATTTTCAAACTCTTCTTCATATTCTTTCTCTTTTCCTAAAATACTTCTTACATTCCATGTTCCAATTCTCCACATTTCCGTTGCTGATTTTACTTTATTCATATCCAATTCCGTTGCTGTGTCTTTTTCTCTGTTACCATGAATATCTGTTTCTTTATTTAGTTTTTTGAATGTATTTTTTCCAGTATTCTCATTCTATTTGTTTCTTTATCCCATCTCCATTCTTGCCCATTTACCGTTACCTTATTGTATCCCGTTTTTACGTCTTTTCCCTTTTGACTTTCTAATTTTGCAAACATCCTTATCTCTTTTTGTTTTTCTCTTTCCTTCTTGGTCATATCATTATTTATAAAAACTCTTTCTTCTTTCCTCTCCTTTAATTTAGCTTTGTTTGCCATAATTTTTTCTTTATCAGCTTCTTTTTGACATTCCACTATACACATTTTCTCCCCTATCTTGTTAACTGCTTTAGGATCGATATTTATTTTTAGTTGTTGACTCAAAAAGTTTCTGACATTTTCTACCAATTTCGACGGCTCATTAGTATCAAGTTTTAATCCATTTATCATCACATTATTCTTTCTTCTTTCTTTATCTATAATTTCCATTGTTTTTTTAATCTCTTCCATTTCTGCATTTTCTTTTTTAATTGCTTGGTTTTCTTTTCTCAATACTTCGTTTTCAACTTTCAACTTTAATATTTCTTCATTAAACAGAGCCTGTTGATCTTTGGTTTCTTTGATCTCGTTTTTAATCAGTTGTTGTTCCCATTTCATATCCTTTTGATCTGCAGACATTTCCTTCATTAACGCTATGATTTGATCTAACTTTTCATCTTTTTTACTTTTAGTTGGGGTTCTGCTAGTCCTCTTGCTAACTTCAAATACACCATCCATTTTTCTTTTCTTTGAATCTTCTGTAGAATAATCATCACTATCCATTTTGTTTATATTTTGTATTCAATTACTATTTAATTATATTATTTTCGTGGTAGCGTAAGACCAAGATACCCAGATCTACTCTTCGGAGATACTTGATCTATCCAGCCACTTATTATATATATCTAATTTCTTTCTTTATTTTGTCCTTTATTTTTTAAATTTGACAACGTCGCAAATTATATTGTTTTGGACTCGCCTTAAATCAATTGCTTTTTATTTTAATAACCTAACACTAACCTATTTATTTAATTGTTTTTACAAAATCTAACGTTTTTTTTGTTTTTTTTTTCTTTTGTAGCACTACGTACTTTACCTTTTGTTGATACAATTCAAATTCTATTTGATTAATTATCGCTGCACTTTCCGATATATCGAAATAAATGCAGGCGAATTTTATAAACACTTTATTATCTCAACGCACCGTTGCCACTCCACTTGATCATATTATTGAATTAAAAAAAAATTGGAAAGTTCCCTATTCTCTGCGGAAAACTAAAAAGTAAATGAGTAGATTCAATTTTTTATGCTCTTTCCAATTATAAAGAGCAATTTAAAAAAAATTATATACAGGGTGTTGGTTTTAGGAAAGACGAGTTTTGAAAATTTTTGTTAAGCCGGTCCTGGATTATGTTTTTGGTGATAGTTTGATGGAGTTTCCAAGTAATGGTTATTACGGGTACCAAATTTCAAAATAATATACAGCGTAAATAAGTTATAAGAAGAACCATTTATCGACTTTGTAATATTACAAATAAATACATCAGTCCCAATAAATAGCAAGTAATGATAATATTTTTCTTTATATTTTCAGACAATATTGGAATTAGCAGAACGAGGTTCAGGAAGTTTTGAACCATCTTATTTTTGTTCGGCTTGTCTCGTAAGGAGACCATTAAGATCAAAGCATTGTTCTGTTTGTAATCACTGTGTTGCTAGATTTGACCACCACTGTCCGTGGGTAGCTAACTGTATAGGTAAGTTCCCAATACCCTTTTGGTATAGTAAATTTTATACCCATTTAGAATAAGACCATCCTTATTTATTATTAATAAATCGGTTGAAACAAAAAATTACCAACAAAAATGAACGTCGTAACTTATTTATTAGATGTCACGTTTTTGAAGTTACGTCAAATTTTGATTTCATGTTAATGTCATAACGCAAAATAAGATATAAAAATGCGATATTCTGATGAATCCAAAAAACTTATGCTTAATGTAGTAAACTATTTTCAAAACGATTTAGGATCTCGATTTAAGGCAATTCAAAAAGCGTCCGAAGCACCAAAAGTTCCAGAAAGCACATTATATAATCTTGAAAAACCAAACAGAGCTACAGATTTCAAATTTAGAAGAAATATGTCTGCAAGCGTTTCCCGGAGCAAAACCCGAATTACAAAAAATACCCTGCATTGTTTGAGGGAAGTAATTTATAAAATGTATGCGCGAAAGGATAAAATCACAGTAGAAACTATTTTACGGCAATTTATCGAAGAGTCTCCAGAAACTAAGATTTCCAAAGGTTCGTTATATTTGGGAATTAAAAAAATGGTTTTTCATTTCAAAAAACAGGATGGAAGAAAACATTTATTGGAAATGCCTGCAGTCAGATTGAAAAGAATATTATTTTTGAACAAATACCATGCTGCTAAAAGCGAAAAGCTCTTTACACCTGTTTTTCTGGATGAGACATGGGTTTTTAGTAAAAGCGGGGACAGAAGAATGTGGCAAGATGGTACTAAACACAGTGATTTAAAAATAACTGGAAGTGGGACACGATATGTAATTGTTCATGCCGGTAATAAAAAAAGGTTTTGTGGCAAATGCATCGCTTATTTTTAAATGCAATAAAAAAACAGGCGATTACCATGATAACATGAACACCAAAAATTTTGAAAATTGGTTTAAACAGCAACTAATTGTAAACTTGGAATAACCATCGTTAATTATAATGGATAACGCAACGTATCACAGTCGCCTGGATGAAGAAATCCCAAGAAAAAGTTGGAGTAAAACACGCATGTTAGAATGGCTCAAAAAAAGAATATTCCTTTTCCAGATCACATTTTAAAGGATGCTGTTTGGAATATAATTGAAAAGCAAGTTTTGCCAGAAAAACATCATTTAGACAAATACGCTGCCGAGCATGGTCATTGTGTTCTCAGGCTACCACCCTATCATTGCCATTTTAATGCCATCGAAATGGTATGGTCAGAAACTAAAAGGCATTATAACCAAGCTATTACGAAAACTGCAAGGTCACCTACTGAAGTCTTAAAAGTATGGAATGACGTTGTAAAAAATGTACCGGAGCAACACTGGCAGAATTACATAAATCATACAGAGAAAATTATTTCTGAAGCATGGGAAGTAGAAAACAAACTGGACCTACTAAACATCGAACCTATGGTGATCTCTGTATCCAATGAATCCGATGATGAACTATCACTTTCCGAAAGTTATTCTGATTTAGAAACTAATTAAACTTTGCCTTGAAGATCACGTTGTCATTTTTTAAAAATCTAGAATTTGTACTTAATCGAACTCTGAATTGCCATATTTTTTTAAGAAAACTATGTATCTAGTTAATAAAACAATGTTTTTAAAATTAGTGCGCTTCTTTTATATTCTTTTATTATGTCAACATCTTTAGAATTTTATGAATTTCATAAAATTAATTTGTATTATTACTGATAATATGAAATTTCAAGTCACTACGCCAATGCAATAAGAAATATGTCAAGCATTTGACATGACAAAGGTCATAACCTAATTTTTTTCATGGGGGTTCAGATGGTTCAAGAAGCCGCATACGTTAAGTTACTAAAACGGCTGGTACCTCTAAATAGGTATTAATTTTACTATACATACAATTTGTTTTATAATTCACGTACGACGAAAAAATTACTTCTTATAAAAACTCAATATTCACTAGTAGTAACATTACTCAATAAGTTTTAAATTTTCCAATTCGTCTGGTACCACTAATCCTATTTTGCAATTAATCACTGATACAAAATGTTGAAAATGCCTACAATTTTGTTTGTATGTTATTAAAAGATGAATTACAAGTATAATAGAGAACTTTCCAATTTTTTTTCTTTAATATCATCAAGTTACGTCTAAAAAACCTAATCCATAAATTTATTCATTTTTTTCAAAAATAACTTGACAAAGTTTCGCGATATTTAAAATATTTTCTAACGCACCAAAACGGCTGATGTTCCCAGCAATAGGTTGCCCTTTACCCTTTACAAATTGATAACAATATGTTCCGAATTTACTTTAAAATTATACTGAAAAAAAATATACAGAGCGATGCTAAATTATGGAACAAATTCATTATTTTGCAAACAATTTATTTTAGATAAAAATCCAGAAATATTTCGATTTTCTATTTTAAATGCCGATTTTTTAATAATGTAGGAAAATTATGACGATACCAGTTTTGACACGGTGACGTAATCGTTGATTTTTTTTAAATTGAAATGTGGTTCTTGTAATAATGTATATTCAGCAGTATCATACTTAACTGACTAATGCTTAAACAGGGAAAATAAAAAGTAATTTAATTTAATCAGAGAATAATTTTACAATTAACGAATTAATTAATACATAATACTTTTCAGCTAAATAAAATGAACAAAATGCCATTCACCGGTCTCTTGACAATAAGCAAATCGACGAACACATTCTTCTTGCACATTACGAATAACTTCCGGAGCAATTCGTCTCTAATTCGGTCTTGTAGATCTCCTGTAGATTTTGCGGTTTATCTACATAAACCTTTGATTTTTAATAACCTCATAGAAAAAAGAGGTGTATGATATGGAGATCTTTGGGGCCACTCTACCAATCCACCTCCCAGGAAAACACTGGTTTAAAAACTCGCGAACATCACGTGAATAATGCGGGGGTGCACCATTTTGTTGTAACCAGATACTATCGTCTGTTGAGTTAGGATTGTTGGCGTTTGGAAACATATTGGCAAGGACTGGTATAACTTCTGTTCCAAAAAATTGCAGATAACGTTACCCTGTAAGATTTTATTCAAAAAAATAAGGACCAATAATTGTGACATTAATTATTCCCGCCCAGACATTTATTTTCCGATGGTGTTGAGTATGACCTTCAGTTATCCAGTGATCATTTTCCTTACTCCAGTATCTGCAATTTTGACGAGTGACTGAACCATTTAGGCAAAATGTAGTCTCGTCAGAAAACATAATTTGTTTAATAAAACGTGGATTGCGGTTACATCAATCCTACAATATGTCACAAAACTGCATACGGCGATTGGGATCATCATCGTTGAGTTCTTGATGTAACTGAATTTTGTACGGATGGTACTTTTCGTCTTTCAGAATTTGTAATTCCGAATTTACTTCTAAAAATTTTTTACTTGAAATTTGGTGTATTCGACAAAACGTCAAGTGATATTTTAATAGCCATTGGGCAGGCGACTTGATTTTTGACGATTAATTGCTGGTGTGTTTTTATGTATTTCTTTAGCTTTGTCCTTTTTTTTACTAAAAGATGAAGTTTATTAAATACCGGGTGTGTCACGTAAAATATTGAACTACAACAGCTAATAATAGTTGATAATTTTAAACAGTAGTAGCAAATTCTTAAACTGAAAAATAAATAGTATATTACATACCTAGGCCAGTGAAGTAAGAAATGTCTCAGATCACATGTAATTGTCTGCCGAAGCGAAGGTGAGGTCGACAAACATGTGATCTGAGGCTTTCTTATTTACCGGCCGAGTACTATTTTTCTGTTCGACGGAGCCGGAAAGCGGCAACTTCGTTTAGCGCGGCGGCCCGAAAATAAATTTTGTTCACGCCGTATAAATAATTAACCATCTATGCCGTTACAGAATATAGTATTAAAAGACCTTTCAAATGAGGTATTACAAGACCCACATTTCAAAAACTAGAGATTACGTCACCACGTCAAAACTGGTGACGTTACCATGTTCGCATATTATTTAAAAAATCGACATTTAAAATTAGCAATTGATCTATTTCATGATTTTTGTAAAAAGTTGTTTGCAAAATAATAAATTTGTTCCATAATTTAGTCGCGCTCTGTATATACTAAAACTTTTTACAGTGCCGGTTATGTTTTGATAAACAAAATATGGAGGTGTGGTCACGACACGACTTTTATTTACATATTTATAAACGAACACCGCTAATTCATAGTCAACATTTTTAAAAACTTCGAAAGATAGAATATTGAGAATTTAACTTTAAGCACTTTTATTTCTATAAATTTTTCACATAAAACCAATATAGTTTAAAAAAAAGAAGAAAAAAAGAAATTTACAAAAATTCAAAATTGCACTACATTTTTTTATACTTTTATTTTTTATTTCAAATACCTATTTTATATTACAAATAGGTTTTGTGAAACCTTTTTTTATTTTCTATTTCAAATACCTTTTAAAAACCGAAATACCCAACTCTGTCTGTTTAAAGGTGTTCAGTTTTCTTAAAACAGTACTTTACCTTGCGGGAGAACTCTTCTATTCGTAAAAGCAACTGTAGTTTGGTTTTTTTGGATTAACTGAAAGGTCCTCTTTAAGACTCCACAATTCGTAGTGCTTCTTGTAGGACATTCATAAGTGTCTCTGGGAATTTCCCAGTGGTGACAATCACCATGTCGTCCGCAAAGCCCTGCCTCCATATACTTTGATCATTTAACCTGCAGATCAAGTCATCCACAATTAGATTCCATAAAAGTGGTGAAAGTACTCCATCTTGAGGACATCCTTTAGTTGTCCTAACGGTGTAAGTTTTATCATATGTGCCTTTATTCTCCAATGCTCAAGCATAGATCCTATCCATCTGCATGTGTTGCTGTTTATCCCTCTTTTTTTAGGGGATGTGTTTATTGATGACATCGATGTATAGTCGAAGGTATAGTAAAATTAATACCTATTTAGAGGTACCAGCCGTTTTAGTAACTTAACCTATGCGGCTTCTTGAACCATCTGAACCCGCATGAAAAAAATTAGGTTATGACCTTTGTCATGTCAAATGCTTGACATATTTCTTATTGCATTGGCGTAGTGACTTGAAATTTCATATTATCAGTGGCGGTTTGTAATAATACAAATTAATTTTATGAAATTCATAAAATTCTAAAGATGTTGACATAATAAAAGAATACAAAAGAAGCTCACTAATTTTAAAAACATTTTTTTATTAACTAGATACATAGTTTTCTTAAAAAAATATGGCAATTCAGAGTTCGATTAAGTACAAATTCTAGATTTAAAAAAAATGACAACGTGATCTTCAAGGCAAAGTTTAATTACTTTCTAAATCAGAAAAACATTCGGAAAGTGATAGTTCATCATCGGATTCATTGGATACAGAGATCACCATAGGTTCGATGTTTAGTAGGTCCAGTTTGTTTTCTACTTCCCATGCTTCAGAAATAATTTTCTCTGTATGATTTATGTAATTCTTCCAGTGTTGCTCCGGTACATTTTTTACAACGTCATTCCATACTTTTAAGACTTCAGTAGGTGACCTTGCAGTTTTCGTAATAGCTTGGTCATAATGCCTTTTAGTTTCTGACCATACCATTTCGATGGCATTAAAATGGCAATGAGAACACAATGACCATGCTCGGCAGCGTATTTGTCTAAATGATAATTTTTTTCTGGCAAAACTTGCTTTTCAATTATATTCCAAACAGCATCCTTTAAAATGTGATCTGGAAAAGGAATATTCTTTTTTTTGAGCCATTCTAACATGCGTGTTTTACTCCAACTTTTTCTTGGGATTTCTTCATCCAGGCGACTGTGATACGTTGCGTTATCCATTATAATTAACGATGGTTCTTCCAAGTTTACAATTAGTTGCTGTTTAAACCAATTTTCAAAATTTTCGGTGTTCATGTTATCATGGTAATCGCCTGTTTTTTTATTGCATTTAAAAATAAGCGATGCATTTGCCACAAAACCTTTTTTATTACCGGCATGAACAATTACATATCGTGTCCCACTTCCAGTTATTTTTAAATCACTGTGTTTAGTACCATCTTGCCACATTCTTCTGTCCCCGCTTTTACTAAAAACCCATGTCTCATCCAGAAAAACAGGTGTAAAGAGCTTTTCGCTTTTAGCAGCATGGAATTTGTTCAAAAATAATATTCTTTTTAATCTGACTGCCGGCATTTCCAATAAATGTTTTCTTCCATCCTGTTTTTTGAAATGAAAACCCATTTTTTTAATTCCCAAATATAACGAACCTTTGGAAATCTTAGTTTCTGGAGACTCTTCGATAAATTGCCGTAAAATAGTTTCTACTGTGATTTTATCCTTTCGCGCATACATTTTATAAATTACTTCCCTCAAACAATGCAGGGTATTTTTTGTAATTCGGGTTTTGCTCCGGGAAACGCTTGCAGACATATTTCTTCTAAATTCGAAATCTGTAGCTCTGTTTGGTTTTTCAAGATTATATAATGTGCTTTCTGGAACTTTTAGTGCTTCGGACGCTTTTTGAATTGCCTTAAATCGAGATCCTAAATCGTTTTGAAAATAGTTTACTACATTAAGCATAAGTTTTTTGGATTCATCAGAATATCGCATTTTTATATCTTATTTTGCGTTATGACATTAACATGAAATCAAAATTTGACGTAACTTCAAAAACGTGACATCTAATAAATTAGTTACGACGTTCATTTTTGTTGGTAATTTTTTGTTTCAACCGATTTATTAATAATAAATAAGGATGGTCTTATTCTAAATGGGTATAAAATTTACTATACCTTTGATATCTCGAAATGCTGCAAGAGCTACTTTCTTATGATTCAGACCCCTTTCGAGACTTGACACCAACTTATGTAGGACAGCTTCTCCTAATTTCCTTGCTTGATAAGCCCATTGTATTCTGTGTAGCGGGATGCTCTTAAGAACTTCTTCTTGCAAATACATTTGTATACATTTTTCCATGGTTTTCACCATGAAAGATGTCAGACTGATTGGTCGATAGCATTTAGCCTGGATGTACATTTCTTTTTCTGGTTTATGAATAAACACCTTCTTTGACTCTCTCCGTGCAATTGGTATATACCTTAAAGCATGGTTACTTCATAGTTTCAGGACTAAAGGACCATTATGATGTTTAATCCCTCTTGCAAGAGCTTGGGGAATATGCCATCTGGTCCTGGAGTTTTGTAGGTGTCAAATGAGTTTACATCTGATAAGATGGGGTCTGAAGATCTCATTCGTTAGTTTTTTTTCCACTCATAAAATGGTCATCAATAAATTACTATTTTTCAAAAACCAAAATTATAGCCGTTCTTGAAGATTTTTACGTAATTGATTTGAAAACTGGGGCAGTAGCTAACATTGTTTGGCGGACACGGAGAATGAATTCATTTAAAATGTTGAACAACTTGAAAAAACTTTTTGTTGTAAATTCTAATAAATAAACTGGTTTGTTATGTATAAATGTTAGTCGTAAATTAAAAATGAATTATTTTGGATTGTTTTCAGGGGCAAAAAATCATAAACATTTCATCGGTTTTTTAACCAGCTTAGTAATAATGTGTGTGCAATTATTGTATGGATCTTTTAAATACTGGCAGAACACATCTTCTTGTAAAGTTGCAACCAGCGACAGCTTTTGGAAATCAATTATTATATTAGGCCAATGCAACACTTGGGTGGCATGGGTGGCTGTCAATGCTTTATTCCACTCTATATGGGTTTTTATGTTATTAGTGTGTCAACTGTATCAGGTAAGGGATTCAAGTTTTTATTATGTTAATATAATTTCGAAAACGTTCTAAATTAAAAGATCACTCCTAATCTAATTATTGAAAAATAACTGAAGAAATGTATTATTGGCAAATAGTTCTAGGGAATCCTCACATAGAGCTAGTGGACAATATACTCATCTAAAATAATGAGTTACAGAGTCCTGTTGAAAAAGAAATTTAATTTTTCTAAAAAACGTTACACCCAGCGGCATAAGTAACGAATACTTTTTTTCTACTACTGTGCGTAAAGTAGGTACATACTTTAGGCACACTATGGAGTGCCAAAAAGTTCCAATTTGTTTGTAGTTATAGTCTTATCAAAAAAATATACAGATTCGGCAAATAATTACCTTCCGTAGATCCATTCTGTGTTTCTTATTCCCCTCTCCGAACCACAAGCAGGTAAGAGGGAAGTGGCAAACTGGTGAAATGATAAATGTGTTAATCTGTTAATTTTAATTTAGTAATCGCCAAAATATAAGATTGTGTGGGTTATTAAAAAACGCCTACCACACTTATTTACAATAATGTTCTATACACATTAAAGATACTCGTATTATTTGATTTTAATGCATCAAATCTTGAATTCAACAAAATGACCATCAAAATTTTATTATTTGTACTTTCTCTTGAGTAGTTTTGTTTTCGAAAATTCATTATTATTTTATTCACACACTCCACGACTTACTAGTGTCAAATGATACTCAACTCTCCACCTCCAGTTCAATTTTAATCAGACACTGGCTAAATATTTAATGGAATAGTATATTACATACCTAGAGGGGAAGTAGATCATTTATTACAGCCCAGGCTTTGTTAGAGGCGCATGGTATGTATAATATTTTATTTACAACCATATATGCAATGCTGTCATTACTAACGTCATTGAAGGTTAGAAAGTGTCATATTACTCACCTCTGCTTCCCGCCCTGAAGCCCACATTTTGTCGTTTTAGGAAGGCAAACAGTTTCCCATGTTTCGAAATATCAGTTTTTTCTTTAATTTGTAGCATCGTTCGTATCATACTGTACATTGTCCATAAAGTGGACGGCTTCTTTTGTCTGGTTTGTTCTCCAAAATATGCTAAGAGTACGCTTTCGGAACTGGTATTCTTCACCTTTTTTTCTTCGCACCACTTCCTATATAATTCAATAGCTTTTAGGTAGCGATGCTTACTTTTTTCTGTCACCCACCCTGTGCTGCTGCGTCAGCAGCCTGTCGTATTTCTGGATCAATTCTTCATCGGAGGACATTTTTCTCAATTTATTATTCGCGAACTTAATATCCATCCGACTTTATCTGACATTTATTTATATTGGTGACAGTTGTTTACCACATAGCAACAGTAACAATATAGGTACCTGCTTGATTATTCTGAGAAAAATGCCTGGTAATTTTTTGTTAAATGTAATATTTTAGGTATGTTCAGAACGAAACAAAGGTTTATTAATTTTGATCGAAATATGATGGTTGTAAATAAAATAGTATACAAACCTCGGTAGGAAGTTTCATTCTTCTCTCGAGATCAAAGCTAACCTCGACGCTTCGCGTCTCTATTAACTAACTAATCTCTCGACAGTAATGAAATTCTTCCCACCTCGGTGTGTAATATACCATTATTCACAATCGCTAAGTTACAAGCTTTTAAAAACATTAATTTTAAGAAAATTTGTTATCATAATTTAATATTTTTTTCGACAAAGAACTTCATGAAACTGTTGCTAGGTAATATTGCTAGTTTATTGATTTTGACAATTAAGTCAAAAAATATTCTTACCGTTACGAAATTTAAATTTTTTGCCTAAACAAGTACGTAATGTCTGATTTTGAATTAATCTGTACTCCTCCGGAAGTCCGTGGAAGTGAAGGTAAGTAATGAGTCACTTCCCTACCTGTTTAACGGTAGGAAACGTCTACATCACTAACCGATTGTGAATAAAATAAATTTAAATCCCTAAAAATTACCATTGAAAGCTTAAATGCAATTGTTAACGATTGGGAAAGAGCCGGTTGTAACTTTTTGCTATTCCCCCAGAGGAAAACATTTTTACTTATTTAAAGCAATTCTATTATGAAATCTATTTCCAATAAATGAATTAATAAATAAATAGCCAACGATCGTAACAATGTTGGTAAAAGTTCGGTCCTGGATCGAAAGTGTTTGTGGTCATAAAATTGTTAGTCGGATTTAATCTAAAATATTTCGAGAAAAAGTCTGAAAATTCTGTAAATGGTGCATTGTGAAAAGAATAGTGGATTTACTATACAGTGCATCAAAATAACTTGTAAGTTTTCCTTAATTAAAAAAAAAGAACTAATCCAAATAAATTAACCTCAAATGCACATTATATATTAAGAACTGGTAAAACGATTAATCAAGTGCCAGCTGATAAGAGGTAATTAAAGACCTACATCAAAATAACTAAGGACAGGTCTGTACTCTAAGCTTGCGATATTTCAAAGTTAAGCTGCAATAATTTGAAGAAATATACCAGTATATTATCTGTATGAGTAATAAGAGAGATAAACCTGAACATGATAATTCATTTCAAGAAAATCGAGAAGCATTTAAAAGAAGTAAAGTAACTCAGAGGACACCGAATAAAAAGAAAAAAGAACCATCAATTGAAGAATTAAACGCTAATAGTTGGGATATGGAGGAAATTAAAACCATACTTGAACAGCTGAAACGCGAAATAAAAGAGGATATCGCACAAATAAAATCAGAAATAAAAAATGATTTCAAAGAAATCAAGCAGGATATAAAAGAAGTGAAACTGGACATTAAGAACAACACAGAAGAAATTAATCTAATTAAGGAAGAAATCAAATCATTCAATGAGTGGAAAAAAGAAAAGGAGGAAATATTGAATAGAATGAAGAAAACCGAGGAACGACTAGAAAAACTTGAAAAACATAAAATTCGTAATAATTTAGTAATGTCTGGAGTCAAAGTAGAAACTGGGAGTGAAGAAAAGTTGAAGAGTTTTTGGATAGTGCATTGGGTATAAAAGCCAAAATTAAAAAGGGTTATAGAATTGGGCAAACAAGATGCATAATAGAAATGGATAAATGGGAGGACAAACTCAAAATCCTGAAGGAAAAGAGAAGATTGAAAGGAAAACAGATTTATATTGAGTCGGAACTAACAAAAGTGGAGAGAGAAATTCAAAAAAACATCAGGGATTACGCGAGAGAGGAAAGAAAGAAGGGGGCAACTGTAATAGTTAGATTTCAAAAATTGGAAATAAATGGAATATCATGGAGATGGGATCGATTGGAGGAAAAATTAATTATTGATACGTCAAAATCAAAAAACTTAATGTAACTCGAGATGAACATCGTTTGTATTCCAAAACAATCCAACAAATTAAAACGAGTCACAACAATTTAAAAATTGTCTTTTGGAATATGAATGGGTTCAAAAATATCCATAATATATTTGTAGACTTATCAGATATTGACATATTATGCGTCTGTGAAACCTGGATATCAGGAAATATAGAAGTTCCTCTCAATTATGTAGACGAATATAATGTTGTTTTTTCTAAAGCTACAAGGGATAAGACTTGCGGTCGCGCAAGTGGAGGACTTGCTATTTTTTATAAAAAGAAATATAATCTGTGCGTTCTCGACTCAACTCCATGGTGGCTAATATGTAATATTAAAATGTCTCATTATAAGTTTGTTATTTGTGTTACATATTTCAAACAATCTCTCCAATTTGAGGAGAAGCTTGATGATCTCCAAGAATTGCTCGACAGCCTTTGTGATACACATAAAGAACATATATTTATACTTATTGGCGATTTTAATTCAAGAATAGGTGATAATAGCACCATACCTGTTGAAATGTTGGGGAGCACCAATTTTTTCCCTAATATGGAAACCAGGGACAATAAATTAGATACTCATGGTCGGACTCTGTTGGATTTTACTTCTAGCAACAGTTTATCTTTAATTAATTGGCACATCATATCAGATAGACCTGCAATGTTTACTTATTGTAGTTCACTTGGTCAAAGCGTTATTGACTTATGCTTCTGTAGTACAGATAAGCTTGATGTAATAAAGAATTTTTACATTATTGAGGACCAATATCTATCTGATCACTTTCCCATTTGTCTCGAGGTGGAATCTGATTGTGTCTGTCCAGAGTATAATGTAATTGCTGGAATTCCAGTTGAGTGTCTTAGATGGGTGGAAACAGAAAGTATTAACTATACATCCTTAATGCAATATTCACCAAATGTTGGGTTGCTGCTTGACCCAGAACATGCATATTTCAACATTTGCTCTACAATTTTTGATTCTGGTAGAAACTTAGGATTAACTTACTTACAACAACCACATCAGAAATTTCCTAAGAAACAGCCCTGGTTTGACTCCTTTTGCTTCCACGAAAAAAAATTTTTGAAAACAAAACTAAAGATATGCAAAGCACAACATTTTCTAGAACCCTTTAAAACAGAATACTTAGAAGCTAAAAAGAACTTTAAAAAAATTATTTCTAACAAGAAAACTGCATATCACAAAGACGTATTGAGCAAACTAAGTAACACCAAAAACCAGGCTGACTTTTGGAAAACTCTGAAAACCTTTAGAAATGTTACTCCAAAAAATGGTATTGAGCTAGAGCAATGGGAACATTTTTATGAAAATTTATATCAACCGAAACACATTTCCGTTACCACATTTTATGACGCCAACTCACTTTACTTGGACTCACATTTTTCGGCCGATGAAATTTATCAAGCTCTTGAGGGGTGCAAGAACGGCAAAGCCCCTGGCAAAGATGGAATTCCTTATGAGTTTATTAAAAGTTTACCCCAAAACTGGATCTTATATGTATGTAATTGGTACAATAGAATATTTGAGAGTGAAACAGTACCGTCTGGTTGGCATGAAACTATCCTAACTATGTTACATAAGAAAGGTGCACCTGATGACCCAAACAATTATAGAGGTATTTCGCTTGTTAATTGCTTTGCTAAGCTCTTCACCACCATCTTATTAAATCGCTTACATAATTGGTGCGAAGAAAATCGTATTCTGCCGGAATGTCAATTTGGGTTTAGGAAACATCAAAGTTGCGAAGATAATATATTTATCCTAAACTCAGTCCTACAATTTCACCTTCGGTTACCAAAAAGAAAAGTCTTTGCTGTTTTCGTAGACTTCAAGAGAGCGTTTGATAGTATTAACCATAATTTATTATGGCATAAATTATATCTAGCAGGTGTTAGCTCCAAAATAATTCGTATCATAAAAAATATATACGATCACTCATTTATGTCTATTAAACTAAATGGTCGCTTCAGCAAGAATTTTGATATAACTGAAGGAGTCCTGCAGGGGGAATCATTGAGTCCCTTGCTATTTTCTTTATTTATGTCAGATATTGAAGTTTACTTTAGATCTGCTGGGCATACGGGAATTAATATAGATGGACGAAACGACGTGTTACTTCTTCTATACGCCGATGATATAGTAATATTAGGCGATTCTCCAATAGATATTAGCCGGAAATTGAAGACGTTAGAATCCAATTCCAACTCGATAAGAATGGAAGTAAACATACAAAAAACTAAACTAATGATATTTAGTAAGGGTGGATATAACAACAACTATAAACTAAATTTTAAATACAATAACGAACCTTTGGAGGTAGTAAAAATTTTTACATATTTGGGTGTTACTTTTTCATCTTCGTCTTTATTTTTAAATATGACAAAGAGGACAGTAACCAAGACTCTCCATTCTACAGGTGCTGTTATGAATAATATGTGTCGGTCTAAACTACATTCTTGGAATGCTCGTATGGAACTTTACAATTCTATCATTTTATCTTCTCTATCATATGGAATTGGAATTTGGGGACTACGATTTGCTGATTTACTTGAACAAGTTCAGGTAAACTTTTTTAAAAGGTTGCTATGTCTGCCTCTTTGCACTCCCAATTATATGGTGAGAGTAGAAACTAAAACCATTAAGTTGAGTTTTTTAATATTCAAATCGGCGTTGTTGTGGTTAAATAGAGTGAAAATCATGGATGATAGTTCATTAACTAAGCAATGCTTCTTGGGGTTAAAAGCCATCAACATTCACAGTGTAAAGTATAGTTTTCTGGGTCAAGTTAAGCAGTACTTCGACTATACCGGTTGTGATAATCTGTGGTTAGAATTCTTGCACAATAACTCCAAGCACCTTTTAAATAACATATTACAATTATATAAAAATAAATTAATCGCACATGATCAACAACGAATAATAAACTCCTCGTATCCTTTGTTATACAAATATTTAATTTTGTCTGAAAATAATTGTTATTTGTACAGGTCTTGCCCAATATATATAATTAGAATAATATCCCAAATTAGACTATGTAGCTCCAAAACTCTAAAAATCTATCATCGAGGTATAAAATACACAGTAGATATGACTGCAGCTTGTAGTCTTTGTAACTTGCATGAGACCGAGACATTAATGCACTTATTTATAGAATGTCCAATATACAATGAACTTAGAGGAGATTGCATATGTTCAGAATTGAAGACATTTGGCGAATTAATATATATTCTTGACACCACTGATTTCTTTAAATTAACTAAAGTTGTGAATTATCTTCTCAATATTTTGAAGCTGAGGGCCTTTGTACTAGAAGAATGAGATATTCATTGTGTTTGAACTTTTTTTCTTGTTAAATTAAGTATGTTTTAATTAGTTTTTTCCTACCTTATTATTGTTGTTGTTTCGTTTTCGCACTTTGGTATGTAAAGACCGAACTTATTGTAATAAGAATTGTAAATTCTTTTTAATGCAATAAAATTTATCATAATGTTGGTAAAAGCTTTTTGCTTTTAGGTAGGTACCAGAAATAGTGTTTATCGTTTAAAAAACTGGCGATCTACTTATTTCCATTCACTCGTTCCTAACATCTTCCTAATAAAATTGGCATTTTAATTTTCTTTTCTCTGCTTAATAAAACATTTTATTTAGAAAACACTGGCAATTATTTGACTTGACAACCCTGTATCAGTTTTTTTGAAGGGCGTATCGAATCTAGAGAAGTGGGTGTTTCGTGGAAAGATAAATATTTGCCGAACCTGGATAATAAATGGATATTAAATCTGAATTTTTTTGAAAATCAAATACTGAAACATATTCATAAAGTAACTACCTAGGTAATATTAGTAAATATTTAATTAATACTGGAAAGTAATGATATAAACTTCTATTTTTTGATAAAAGTTTCGGTAGTAGAAAAATATTGTATGTAATTCGTGTGTAAAGTCATTTTTTGACTCATGTTATTGTCACACAATATCCACATTCTTCAAAAAAGGGTCACTTTACACACTAGTTGTATTAATAACTATCTGAGTAAAATGTCAAATTTTGTTTATAATGTAACACTTTAAACGTAAATTTTTCTGTCTAACGTGAACCCCCTCATTCAATTACAAGGAGGAACCCAGGAATATTGTTTATACAGGGTGATTGATTAGTGTGATAAAGCTCAGTATGTCTGTTATCAGTAAACTCTTAGATAATGATATAAAATACAGGGTGATCCATTTAAAATTACTGAGAAAATAATGTACTTGAGTTCTGGTACACCAAGTATTTGATTTAATAAATATTTGCAAAATCATTTGAGTTCGTGAATTTTGATAAACAGATAAACATTAAAAATTTTTGACTTCAATAGATTATTATTCTTTTCCTCGTATCCAATTATGCAGGGTGTTCAACTTGTTACGATTTGGACGGAAAAAGGGTATTATTTTAAAAAAAAACCCTGTATAACAGATTACAACCTTATATTTTTGTAATGGGGAAGTGAAGCAAATTTCAATTTTAAAGTAAAATATAGGATGTTCCATTTAAAAAACCATAACTTTTATCTGGCACCGAGTTATGGAACACTGTTACAAATTTCGAAATATGAAGCTTGAAGCTGTCTACAACTTTTTTGATCAACTTTTTTTGGTATCTTTCAGTATAGTAGACCTACTGAACTTTATCACACTAATCAATCACCCTGTATTATCTAATAGTGCTGAAAAAATTTAATTTTGAATAAAACCATTTTAGTGGAACTTGAAAATATATTTTTCAACTTTGACTATGTAAAAACCGCTACTTGATATATTATTTTTATGAAAGATAGATGTAAGGAGGTTTTCAACTTAAAAAGTGTCCACCTAAATACAAATAAAAATTAGAACAAAAAAGTAGTTATATTGAGTAGAGTAGTTGATACTAAAGTGAATTGGTGGTGGTTTATTGATAACACTGGGTGGTGAAAGTTGAAAAAACCTTTCCTAGAGTTAATTCAGTTATTTAGATTAAATTATCTAATATATTGTTGATTTTCTTATCAATCCCTGACTGTACTAGCACATTTTATAAATCAATTGTATATTTTATAGAGGTGAATTTTGATATAAGCTTTTAGATATTTTAATTTCAAGTACATTAATTTATTTTGTATTTTTTTAGATATCTTGTCTTGGTATGACAACAAATGAAAGAATGAATCGAGGACGATACGCACATTTTGTATCAAACGGAGGTCAGAGTCCCTTTACTAAAGGTCCTTTTATGAACCTAATCGAATTTTTCGAATGTACATGTTTTGGAATTGCAAAACCGGAACAAAATGATTGGTTATCCAATTATGGTCTTGATAAAAGTATCGAACATCAACCTCTGCTTATCCATACAGACAATTTCCAATATGTATGAACGTATGTGATTTAATTTTATTCCAAAGAATCGACTGAGTTTAGAGATCATAAGTTGAATATTGATTTAGTTTTTCTATGTATCTTGGACAGGACCTGACTATGTGTTGGAACGAAAGTGAACTATTTAACTTTAAATTATGTTTTATATTATATATTTTTGTTTTATATTTATTTTAAAAATAATAAATAAGTACAATTTTCTGTTTTAAACAATATGTTATTATTTTAATTGTTAGAATACTTTTCCGACTATTAATAGATAGGAATAATTATTCCGGTGGGATTACTGATAAAAGAGTATTGTGAGGATCACTCTCTGACTGTAAACCCTAGGAAAACAGAGATGGTCCTTTGCATAAGAAAAAGGAAGCCTCCAAAACTCACTTTTGATAGTAAGTTAACTTGGAATTCTCATTTGGAAAATAGAATGAAAAGAGCATATATAACTCATCTACCGGGTGTCTGATTAAGAGAGGTAACCCGCTGTATCTCGGAAACTATTTATCGTACAGCTGATAGGAGGAGTTCACCATAATATCACAAAAACATCATTTTTATATAACTAATGTACCGTTATAGTACCACAAAATTTAAATATTCGTTGTCGTTAGATCATTTAACGTAAGTTTGCTCTAGTACTTTTTCGTCTATCTATAGTAAAATAACTGGTAGTGATGAGTGGGAAAGCCGACTCAATAAAACTGATAGTTTTGTTCTGCTTTTGACAAACTCATTTGAAAAGGAATTCAAAGCCTAAGAAAATATTATATCATCGTTTTAATGCAGTGGGTTTAACGGTCGCTAGGTGGCAGTGATTAAACAATTGTTTTATTTTCAACTTTTGGGAATCTTCAAATGCCATGCTATATTTTTTTAATCATTACTTGAAAGATGATGGAATTTAAAAAAAATCTTGAAAACCGCATCTTAATATCTGTTTTTTGAGCGAATATAGGTATACATAAAAATAGTTGACAAACTCGGTATCATTGTAACAATAACCAATAAACTACATTGACCTAGTAAAGTAACCTAAAAATACTGCTTGAAATGCTTTCCGCCTTTTTCGATGCAGATATTTAATCTGCATGGTAGAAAAGACAGCAGCTTCTATTGTTCAATCTCAGCCACCTAGCGACCGTTAAAACCACTAGAATAAAACGATGATATAAAATTTTATTGGGCATTGAATTCCCTTTCAAATGATACTAAGTTTGTCAAAATCCATAAAGCGGAACAAAAGTTATAACAGTTTTATTGAATCAGCTTTACCAATTACCCCTACCGGTTATTTTACAAGATAGAGGGAAAAGTACTGGAGCAAACTTAAGTAAAATGATCTAATTACTACGAATATTTATACTATAACGGTACATTTATTATAGAAAAATGATGATTTTGTGATATTATTGTGAACTACGCCCTCTAGCGATGGAGTAGGAAACTTGGAAATAGTTTCCAGCAGTTTCTCGTATGCGACTTTGTAATACAGATTTTTTTGTTGTATGATAAATAGTTTCTGAGATACAGCGGGTTACCTCTCTTAATCAGACATCTGATACAATGCCGACAGACTTGGGGACTAACCCCCCAAGATCGTCACATGGATCTATACGGAGCCGTGATTTGGGGTCCAAAAGTACAACAAACCACAGCTATCCAAAAATTAGATCAAATTCAAAGAATAGCATGTCTCAACATAACAGGTGCCATGAGAACCCCACCAGGGCTATGGAGGTAATTCTTAATCTCACTCCCCTTAATATTCATATCAAAGAGGTGTTTGTAATTTCCATGTATCGCTTCAATATTCTGGGCATATACACAGGGTGCGGAGTAACGGGACGTCAACTGTTGCGGGAATCTGTCACTTTGATCCCAATGCTACAGGCGAAGATAGAGTCCATTACTCCACGATTCATTTTTAATAAACTAAAAAATATGTATAAATACCAAAGAGAAATCCCAGTGGCAGGTACTATCAACACTAATGGCTCAAAAATTGAACAAGGTTCTGCATGCGGAGTATACTCCAATTCTTTAAACCACAACATAAAATGGGTTATGGGCAAATATACCAACGTAATTCAAACTGAACTGGAAGGCATCTACATAGCTGCAAAAGAGATTGCCTGAAAGACATCTCGGAAAAAAATGTATGCATCTATATAGAGAATCTTCGTGACCTTGATAGACACCAGCATCCATGGTGGCAAAAATTAGCATCTACTGTGTAAGATAAATGAAATTATAATAGTTACTATATGAAATATAGAGAAATAAAAGAAAATGTTGAAAACGTTATAATAATTAAAAGCGGATTCCAAAAAATTAATCCTTCGGACTTACGATTGTAATCTAGCAAGAAAGGTGAAAATTTATTCAAGAGTAGCCATGTAAAAAATATTGAAGAGTGGAAATCATATAGTACAAGTGTGATAAAAGCTCGAGTAGTACGTCAAACTTCTATTAAACAACATTTTTATGTTATCCTTGATGTAAGTTTTTAATACATTATTATTATGATTATTATTAATATATTTAATTAAGGTTATAAAAATATTTTAGCCTGACATCCAACGAAATGTATCTGACCGACGATGCAATTGCCCAGCTTGATTGGGCAAATATTGCATATTAGCACATATAAACGATTTACTGCTTGTATCCATTTCTGTCGACGTTCCCATAAATGAGGTTTTGATGGAAAAGAATAAAATATATTTTTATCCGTTTTACTATAAGTATTGTGACACAATACAACACAACAACCTGTTTCCAGATCTTGACTTATTTTCAACATTATTCATACCTACTAATTATCACTTTATTTTGGTTATAATACTAATATTTCTTATTTCAATTCACTTACTTATACTTTAAATTTACACAAATTAAAAGAAATAATTAATAAAAAAACTAAACACGTACTAGTGAATTCATATTATTGTGTTTGTAAACAACTCGAACTCACGTATGAACTTACAAAATTACCAGAAGAGGCGCCACTAGTCTTTACGCAGGTTCTCTATAGATAGCAGACAAGCACTGCTAGCCCTGGAGACCACGTATCATATCAGGGTAAGTACTAGAATGTCACCATGTCTTGGTTGAGGCTACAAACAACAATGCAATCTCTGTCATGGACCAAAGGCCATGGTAAATCTAAAGTTAACCGTGTGGCTGATGCCCTGGCTAGGAAAGCAGCAGCTCTAAAACTTTTTGAACCTGCCTGCTCCGCCAATGTAACAGTTTCAGCAGTAGCAAGCCTAGTACGCGAACATACTCACAATGAGTTCAAAAAAAGGCGGGATGAAACAAGATACTGCAAACTAGCAATGAATTACTGTACTATTCTAGTACTACTGAACCACCGCAGATTTTCTAATACCCTACAACTATCTCTCAAAACTTTAAGACAAAATTTTGAAGAAAACATCATTGCCAGTGGTAACAGTAAAGTTTTCAAATATATACGATCTTCCCTATCATCAAAAGTTTCCATTCCTCTACTTCAAAAACCCGACCATACCGCCGTATGCTCTTCTAATAAAGAGTCGCTCTCTTTAGCTTTCTCACAAGTTTTCATTCAAGAACCCAATAATGACAACCTCCCATTAATTAACTGTCCCCGCCTCAAGGCATCTTTAGAAGATGAAGTATTTATACCAGACCGTATAAAACAGCACTGACTGAAACTTCGCACTAACGCATCACCTGGTTTAGGTGGTCCAAGTCCAAAACTCCTAAAAAGCTGCACAAACTCGCTTGCAACACCCCTGTCGTTAATTATGCAGGCGTCCTTTACCCAAGGTTCCATACCCCCAGTTGTAAATTAGCATCTATCACACCCATATTCAAAAAAGGTAACAAACTTGATTCCAATAACTACCGCCCGATTAGTCTGCTGCCAGTAGTCAGTATAAAGTCATGGAAGCCATTATTTCAGAGGAGACGACCAAATTTCTTCTCCTGGAAAATGTGATTCCAACGCAACAGCACGGATTTGTCCCCGGCCGTTTCACCCTAACCAACTTGCTACACTGTGTTCATAGATAAATACTATATACTGTGTTAAAGACTGGACATCATCTCTTAACAGTCGGCAGCCAGTTGATGTCTATCTGGACTTCTCCAAAGCCTTTGATCGTGTTCCCAAGCGCAGACTTCTACACAAGCTGGAACACTTCGGCATTAGCGGCTCTTTACTTAGCTGGATTGACGACTTTCTAACAGACAGACATTTCAGAGTAAGAGTTGGCGAAGATTTCTCAAGGGATAGACTGGTGGAAAGTGGGGTTCTGTTCTTGGTCCTCTGCTTTTTACGGTTTACACCAGCGATCTCACTTATCACGTAACTAATAAAATATCTTTCTACGCTGACTACACAAAGATATATACAAATCCAATCACCAACCAACAAACCCTCCAGTTGGACTTAAACTCCATATTCATCTGGTGTTCCCAGTGGCTACTTCCGTTGAACACTGAAAAATGTGTAGTGCTCCGAATCGGTAAAAATAACCCACTACTACCGTACTTCGTAGACGGCCGACCTCGGAGTTATCGTAAATAGCTACTTGACTTGGTCCGATAATATAACTTCAGTCTGTAAGCGCGCGAACACCAGACTGTATCTCATTCGCAAGTGCTTTTCGAGTGTTTCGTTTCAGTCGTCTTGTAAACTGTATACTATCTATATCCGACTAATTCTCGAGTACGCCGGTCCAACGTGGTACCCTGACCTAGTTCGTGATAAAAATCTTTTGGAAACTGTTCAAAGAAAAGCCACTCGACTGTCCCTGGGACCGCGAAGACCCTCCTACGAAGAAAGACTCTCCATGGCCAACCTAACTTCCTTTGAACTTCGCAAAATTTAATTTTGGTAATCTTGATATGATGTTCACCTTAAATCCAGATGACCGCCTTAGAGGACACCTTATTAAACTAAAAAAAGAAAACTTTACCGTCAGATCAAGACAAAACTTCTTACCAAACAGGGTATTCGACAGCTGGAATAACCTTGATGTATCCACAGTTTCTGCACCATCTACTAACTCGTTTAAAAACAGACTTGATCGTACGCTTCTAGAGCACCTATAGTTTTTTTTTTTGGTATATTGTAGTTACTTTTCTTTTCTTCACCTACTAGTAGGTTTCTTATGTAATTATCTGTTTTTGGGCTTGTCCCTCTGCCCTTGTCTAAATATAATAATAATAATACATTTGGTACAGAAAATAAATTAAGATGACCCAGACAGACGACTACAGTTTTGTGAGATTATGACTGACAAAATAAATACTAATGCAAACTTTTTATTCAATATTTGTTTTTCGGAATGTTCTTTTTGTAAATGGTACCGAAAATCCTAGAGTATTCCACGAAACACATACCCAACATCCTCCTAAATTAAACGTGTGGGCAGTAATTTATGGGGATAGTATTGTTGGGCCATTTTTCATTGTTGGCAACTTGAATGGAGAAACATATCTCGAATTATTAGAGGAGGCTATTGATCCTGCTCTCACAGATATAATTGAAAATGATAATAGAGGTTATAAAAGATTATCTCTATTTCCAACAAGACGGCGCACCTCCACATTATAGTAGAGCTGTAAGGCAATATCTTAATGAACGATTTCCTAGGCAATGGATTGGAAGGAGAGGCCCTATTGAACACCCCTCGATTTTTTTTGTGGGGTTATTTAAAGAGTAAAATTTTTAAAACCGAACCCGCTTCGTTGGAAGAACTAATGCAACAAATAGTACATGAATGCAGTCTAATAACTCCTGAAATGCTTCAAAACGTTCGACGTAATTTCGAACAGCGACTCTACAAAATTGTATGGACGTCGATGGACCCCATTTTCAACATCTATTCATTAATTCAATATTATTATATCATAACTTCTAATTTAGTTAATTATTTTCGTTATAGTATTACAATTAATTATTATATTGTTTTTGCAATATTTGTTTTTTTCTGTGACGGGAAAAAAGTTTGACATTTTATCACTGTTGTCAGGTAACAATAAAATGTAAAATTACTTTTTTCCCGGGGAAAAAAGTAATTTCATGAAAAGTGATATTTTTTCAATATTAGATTTTAGCTCGAGAGCTAAAATCTAATATTTTTTCCCTTGTATAATAAACAACTATTAATTTAATTTTGATGTGACAGAAAAAATGACACATTAGCAAACCATAGGCGTTGCGTTTCATTTTTAAGAGGTGTGGTACTTTAAATTAATTAAGACTTTTTTTTGCAAAGATGATATAAATATCGAAAAAAATCGTGGACGATCATTATGTCTGAATACTCCATCTAAATGCCTTTCTAATGATGTTCCGCACATGGTATATTCCCTATTCAAAAATAAGGGGTTGGTGAAGTTGAAGGGAGGGGGTTGACAAATGACAGATGCCCCTTAGAACAAAAATCGACGAGTTTCCTAATTTCCTTAAAATCTAGGGAATACTGCCAAATATCGGGGTGGACTGTTTTCTGTGGCCCACTCTGTATAAACGCTATCCTACAAAACAAAGTTAACTTACAAAATTTTAAAAAGAAGAATTGATTGGTGACATCTTATTCATACAGGGTGTTTCTAAATTCATGCGTAAGAATTTGCCTATGACAATATTTTCTCAGCCCACCCCCATCCCTAAAAGGAGCTAAGTAAAATTGAATTTTTTTTCTCAAACTAAAGTGGAGATGGATATTTTGTAATTTCCGTGAACTCGCAATGTCTAACCAGCGGTATTGTTTATTGTTTCAACATTCCTGTTAAATTATAAGGGGCAGAAATTATCAACCCTTACTTTATAGAACAATATCATTTTATTTTTTATTAAATAATAAACTACATATTCCGAGTGGAAAACAGTAGAGGTGGAAAATGCAAGAATAAAATACGAGTCATAATAAATGTTGGAAATGATCGCCTTCAACCAAAATACATGAACGTAGTCTACGTCTTATCGATCGTCGAACACGCTCAAATATTTGAGGCATATTATAGTATCACAAGCTATTCGAATACGATTCTTCAAATCGTTGATATCAAATATCGGTTTGTTATAAAATAATGGCTTAAGGTAACCTCTGGAAGTTATTAAACTTATTTGCCACTTTTACTAGAAATGTGTACTTCGGGCATGTTTTGTCTAATACTGAGTGGAATGTCTCAAGTAGTTCGGGGAGATCATTTTGGAGAATACTGGTATAAGCAATTCCATTTAATGGCTGATGCAGCTAATGTAGCCCAATTATTCCAATCCACACATCTGAAAAAAACATTTTGAAAACGGTGCTCTATATTATGCGGATTTGGTCTGCCCCTTCGTGATTATTATAAAAAATTTTTATGGATACCTATTCTTGAAAAATGTGCCTCATCTGTAAACAATGTTTTTTAGAAATTGTGGATTTCGCTGTCTTTCGTCTCTCAGCCTCGCTGAGGAAAATGTCGAGGTAAAAGAGCTTGAGCAAGTTGGATGTGGTAAGGGTACAATTGCTGCTCTTTTAAAACTCGCGTCACAGATATGTGGCAGGGATTTAAAGTGTTAGGTTCGCAATTTATTTAGTGCTTGTTTCTGGGTGTTGATCAATTTCATTCAGAATATTTTGTTCTATCCTTACATTTCTAACTGCCCGGGAAACATAGGGCTAATATTACCTAAGCTTTAATATTTGTAAAATCATATCTACTTCTTTTTTCTCTTCATATATATCTAGTATTAAGTCAATCATAAGATAGGTCACTCACTATTTGGTCTAGCCAAAATATTAAACATCAAGTCGGCATCACATAAAATTTAACTTCTGTAATTCTGACGATGATATGCAAATATCGAAATAATTATAAATGATATTTTCATTGGTTTTTCATTAAATAGTGGCATTAATTATAAACAGCTAGTTTAATTTGAAAAATTAATGAGTAGATTCCACAAAGTAAGGGTCCAAACAGTAAATTCAAGTCCCCATGTGTTTCCTATCGCCCGTTTGACAGCCAATAGGGATATTTTCCCTTTCTTGGTTTTGTCATGTAAGTGTGACACCTTTAAGCATTCCTACACCTTTTCTCTACCGTTTCCAGAGCTTGTTGCATCCGATATAATGTTAGGGTGTATCCCCATTACACATTACAAGTATTGTCATTTGCATACCCCTGGGTGTACATCCCCTTCCTGTTTAATTTCTCCAGGAGTTCGTCTATGACAAGGTCCCACAGCAAAGGTGATAAGACTCTTCCCTGTGGGCATCCCAAATAAGGTTGTCATTGCTGTCCAGTTAGAAAGCATGTTTTTCATCCACCTTCATGTGGTGTCGACTGTTCTACGCCTTGCAACAGCATGGAATCAAAGGAAGTATGATCGAACGCTTCTTCTATGTCAAGAAATGCTCCGAGAGCTATTTCTTGATTTCCTAGGACAGCCTCAATTTCCGACTCCAGTTGGTGTAGGCTATTTCACAGGATTTTCCAGATTTATAGGCATGTTGGTTATAATGTAGTCGCCTTTCAATGAGAAATTTTTCCTAACGTGCCTATCAACTTTCTCCATTATCTTCAACATGAAAGAAGACAGAGTTATTGGCCTGAATGATTTTGCCTGGGAATAATCCTTTTCTGGTTTGGGAATAAAGACAATACGGGCTCTTTTGCAAGCAGTTGGAATGTATCCAGTTGCCAGTATGCTCTAAAGAATTTGAAAAGTACTGGAGGTATATGCCTCCATGAATTCCCTTTTACCTTCCTGATCTGTTTATTGTATGCAGTCCGAGTTCTTCCCACTCATAAACATTTTGCGAGTTCTTGATTTTAGTTTGGTAAGCTCCTTGCACCACCAGGTTAGTTTATTCCTAGAGGAATGGGTTTCCTCAGAGAAGTAGTTGTGATATATCATTTATTTTTTTGACATTCCCTAGTAGGTGGTAAAGGTAATTCCTGTATATCTCACAGTCCGTGTTATTTGGATTTCGGTACTTCTCCTGTAGGTTTCTCCTCTTTGGAGGTTTCCATACAGATGTACCAATGATCCGAAAGCGACGGTTCCTCAGACACATGTCTCAGAGAGTTGGCCGAGAGCTTATATCAGTAGACGCTAAGGTTATGTCAATAATTATCTTCTTACGAGTTTTTGTAACAAAAGTTGGTTTTCCTCCCGATTCACTATTACTTATTCCTTAGAGGTACTCACCTTTTGAGTTAATGTAATCAACTTTAATTCATGTTTTACAAAGTTTCAGCTCATCAAATTGAAAAATTGCAAAGATGAATTTTCAAAAAAAATTCCTGTTTTTCCAAATATTCTCGTTTTGTGATTATCCTATTAAGTTGCTCGACTACTCATTTTGTTCGTATTTCAATTACCTACGTTTCCTCTATACATACCATTGATATTGCTCCAGTACTTTTTATGTTATATGAAAAAACTAAAAAGGTAAGTTTTTTCGTTTTAAATGATTAAAACAAATTATTAAAAAACATTTGCGTTTCCAAAACATCTCAAAATTCTACGAAATGTCTTTTATATGATGGCACCATCCGTTTTCTACTAGGATTTTTGTCAAAAATTACTACACATGCTCCATTGCTTGGTCTATTTGGTTTCCCCAGTCCTCTTACAGGTCCTCCATAAATGTAGGTTTCTTGTATTAGGACTTTGTTTGCCTTGGGTAATGTAGTGCACTAGTGCAGCAATAGCCGGTTTATTATGCTGCAGGTTCACTTGAAGTACCTGCTGCATTGGCGGTTTCGGATTTTTTCCTCTTTCGTGGGACACCCTGAAGGTTAGATGTGACAGACGCCTGTCAGCACCTTCAGAGAATATTCATCCAGCACAATGGTAGTCCCCTGCTCCTCAGGATAGTTACCTTGGATCTTCTAATTTTATTTTTAAAACCGTGTTTGTTTTGGGTTTCCAGAAGCTGGAGAATCTTGGAGGGTTCGTTTACCTCCAGGAAATCTGTTGGAACCTATAAAAGAACTCTGGCTTCCGTTGTGGGAAATTTCCCTCCAGCCAAGTCCTCGAGACTAACTGGGAAGGATATGATGAATCCCTCAGAGAGTCACTTAAGGAAGGGACAGTCACTATTAAAGGGAAAGAAAGCCTAGAAGTGGCAGTTGACCAGGTTAACGAGGCAATGTTGAATGTCCAGAACGAACAAGGCAACGCAAAGGGAACACAGCTTGGTGGAATAATTACCTAGAGGGATTAAGAACCGAGGTAAGAAGGCTATTCAATAAAGCCAAGCTCAACCAAAACTGGGAGTACAGGAGTAAGCTTACTCACTATAATAAGGAGATCCGGAAGGCCAAAAGAGACTCATGGAGAAGGTTCTGTGAGGAAATTACAGAGACCACAGAATGCGCTCGAATCCACAAAGTTCTGGCCAAAGAAAGCTCCAATGAAAAGGTGAGTCTCCTGAAGAAAACGGACGGGAACTATGCAGAAACGGCTCGGGAAAGCTTGGAGTTGCTGACAAGAGCACACTTTCCAGGAGCTATCATGTATCTAGGTCGGCAGGAGGTAGCCAGAAATCTCCAAGAGGTAGGTAGACCCAGTCGGGAAGACTGGCAAATTGCCACTGCTATTACAAGACCAGATAAAATAAGATGGGCGATAGATGAATTCCAACCCTTTAAATCACCGGGAGAGGATGGAATCTATCCAGCCCTGCTGCAGAAGGGTAAAGAGGCATTAGTGCCGCAACTAAGTAAGATCTTCAAGGCTAGCATAGCTTGGAAATATACTCCGGTAATATGGAGGAAGGTGAAGGTCATCTACCTTCCGAAAGTAGGTAGAATATCAGACCAAACGCCCCAATCATATAGACCAATTAGCCTAACGTCCTTCCTGCTTAAGACTTTGGAAAAGCTAGTAGATAGGTACATAAAGGACAACGCTCTGACAACTCGCCCTCTAAGCGAGCGTCAGTATGCCTACCAACAAGGCAAGTCAACAGACTTGGCTCTGGCCTAAACCTAAACCTAAACAGGCTACTTTCCAAGTCGATCGATGACAAGGAAATAGCAGTAGCTACTTTTCTGGATATAGAGGGAGCATTCAATAATGCGTCTCCAATATCTATAACCAGGTGTATGGAAAGAAGAGGGATCGAACCCATCATATGCAGGTGGCTTGCAGTCAATCTAGGGAATAGGATAATCACATCCACCCTGGGAGAGGCAACCATCACGGCGGGGGTGGGGAGGGGTTGCCCTCAGGGAGGCGTGTTATCGCCCCTTTTGTGGGCGATTCTTGTAGATACTCTTCTAGTACGGCTGTCCGATGAAGGTATTCAGTGCCTAGGGTATGCGGACGATCTTGCTGTCGTCATAAGAGGACGGTTTCCAAACAGGATATCAGAGCGCACCCAAATGGCGTTTAATATAGTAAGTGGCTGGTGTAGGGAGGAGGAACTGGCAGTGAACCCTCACAAAACTACACTGGTACCGTTTACAAAAAAGAGAAATTTGCAAGGTCTACAAAAGCCACAAATTAACGGAGTGGAAATTCCATTTGCTAAAGAAGTTAAGTACCTAGGGGTAATCTTTGACCAGAAGCTTACATGGAATTCTCACATCGAAAAAACCACGCACAAGGAAAGAATCGCTCTCGGAAGGTGTAGGCAGATGTATGGGAAGAATTGGGGATTGAATCCTAACATGACCAAATGGTTATATACACAGGTCGTGAGGCCAATGATAACCTATGGATCAGTAGTCTGGTGGCCCAGGACACTGCAGATTGGGGCGCAAAGGCAGTTAAGTGGTATCCAAAGGCAAGCTTGCCTAAGTATCACAGGGGCCATGAGAACGACGCCGACTGCAGCCCTGGAGGTAATACTGAACCTGCCACCATTGCATATCTTCGTTCAGGGAAATGCAAGATCTGTAAGTCACAGATTATTACAGGGGCCTCCTCCGATAAGTAAAGGACAAGGTAAGGTCTACAAAAAGCTATATGAAGAAATAAAGGCAGATCCAATACTGGGAATGCCAATGGATCAGATTGCCCCACAATATAGTTTTAAAAATGAATTCACAGTAATCATTCCAGAGAGAAAGGACTGGGATACAGGGCCTCCTATAATAGCGAATCTCAACTGGTACACTGATGGCTCTAAAACAGACTCTGGAGTAGGAGCCGGAATATATGGGGTACAAGAGAAGATCACGATCTCTCTAAGCCTTGGGAAACATGCCACTGTCTTTCAGGCAGAGGTAATGGCGGTGCAATGCTGTGCAGAAGAGTTGATGAGACGGGAGGTAGATAGCCAAAGAATCGTCATCTACTCCGATAGCCAAGCAACACTAAAAGCGATAAGCTCATATCGGACGACGTCAAATCTGGTGTGGGAGTGTCGCAAGGCCCTCAACAGACTAGGTAGTCATAATAGAGTGACCCTAGCCTGGGTGCCAGGCCATCAAGGAATAAAAGGCAATGAAAAGGCCGATGAATTAGCCAAGCAGGGAGCGACGGAGGTCATGATAGGGCCAGAACCTTCCTGCGGAATTGCTAAATGCCTCACCAAGGAGAGCTTCCACCAATGGATAAACAACCAGGCGTTGCGCTGGTGGCATGAAACTCCGGGGCAAAGGCACGCTAAGCTATTCCTTAAAAGCCCTTCGGTCAGACTGTCACGCGACCTACTATGTCAAAGTCGAGAATCGACGAGGATGATGGTGGGAATGATGTAGGCTAAGGAAGCAGATGCACACAATTGGCCTAGCAGATGACAGCCTATGTAGGTTAAGCCAGGAAGAAGACGAAACCGCGGAGCACTTACTCTGCGAGTGCGAAGGCCTAACAAGGGTGCGGTTTCACCTATTCGGAGAAGAAAAACCGAGGGCAGAGAGCTACGCAAAGGAGGCGGTATCCAGGCTAATAGGTCTAATAAAAAGAATAAAGCTAGATATCGAGCTCTAAATATGGCGGAGGACCACAATAGATCTGCAAAGGTCGCAGTGGGATAGGACAAAGAGCCACTCCAATTCTAATCTAAGTCCTCGAAGATTGGTTTCCGCAGACTACAAACACTAAACCCGCTTGGACGTAGGTACCTGCGAACTGCGGCCCAGTCCCTGTAGGACATTTTCAGATCGCTCTGGTTAAGGCCAGTTGAACCTGCTTGGCCTGTTAAGGTGAGAGTTTTATCTCAGGATAGTTCCCTAGGTGATCCCCATTTTTATAGAGGAAAGAACCTGATTATACGTCTCTCCAGGGGTTGCCCTGGATTTAAGTAGTCTCGCAGGCTCCGACTTTTTCCTCTTACCCTGGTTAGCAGGAGAAGGAATACTGGTTTCAAAGCGAACTCTTTTGCCCTGCCCTTTGCTCCAGAATCAGATTGTGGTTCTGAAGAAGTCGCTGCTGAGGCAGTTTGACCAGAGCTGGATTTGCTATTAGACCTTGGTTTCCTAGGCCTAATCTCTACTCCAGTGGCTTTTGTTGCCTCAATCGCACGTTTGCGACATTGTGCTCCCGAGAGTCTGGGTTTGTTTAGTCCAAAACCGCCTAAACTGGTAGTAAGGAGATCTTCTGATGGGCTTCTATTCCCTCCAGAAGTCTCTCCCTGCTCCCTTTGAATCTTAGGGTCCGCTGAATGAGTTTCACCTCCAGACTGACCTTCGGATATTATTACTACCTCAACCTCCATAGAATTACTTTTCGCGGTATTCATATGAGTCCCATGAGTAGCTAGGGAAGAATGGTCACCTACAACAGAGCCCCGCATGTTGTAGGAAGGCTACAAGCAAGAAGATTTCGCCTAGTACCGTAAGGTTCCGTCTGTAACATAATCGTTCGGAAATCCGACCGCTGGTTAGTGTCGGTGACTTATGAATATGCACACGGGTCGTTTGATGGTCGCCTTGAAACGTACTATTGGGGATCTCCACGTCTTCGGTCTTACGCAATTCGAAACGAAGCACTTTGTTCGAGTGAATCATGTGTCTCAATTCTTAATGGAAGTAATTTTATGTAATTTTTGCGATACTTATCTTGATTTGACCATAATTTGTTTCAGTATAATATTCGCAGGAGAATCCCGAGATTCTACTTGCTTAAAATATGATTCTTTTGATATTCTATGAAAGGCCAAAAAGTTTGTGTCACTCTCTAGCATTTCACGTGCCGCAACAAAAAGTGGAGATTGAACATTTCGTTCAATGTACGGATGCACCCATAATCTATGTTGTATTTTTCTTCTTATGAATCGGTGCCACAAAAACAAAACAATGTCCTCCTGATTACTAGAACTGCTCATTATTAGCGAATACCTTTTGTTTGATTAGAAGCGAAAACATCGACCCGTATGCGGAAGGCAGACGTGTGCGTCTTGTGGATCGTACAAACGATGAGATTATGGACCACGTCGCCGATCGACCCGTGTGCGAAGACTTGGAACAATTTACTTTCCCATTTCTTAAACCAGTCCGCTGAACTCCTAAAACACTTAATGGAATTGCTACAGAAGTAGGCAAATTGTGCATAAAAAATGTCAGTACTAAGTGTATAAATATCTTTACTTTTTATAAATTATACAATAATATGATTTTTCTGAATTCAATAGGTTGTCACTTTAGTTCGTTTGTACTTAAACAAAGAATACCTCATTTACATTACAATTTTCTAAATAAATATGAAAATAATGGTAATAAATGAAATGTCTTAGCAACATTATATAAATCTAGAGTAACATTTTGGAGTACATTCCAAGATAAAGCTATCCTTACCGGATTCGAATGTTAATTTTATGTACCTTTTAAACAATAAAAAATTCTTTTACAAACAAAATAATCACAACAGGGTCTTCACCATACTTTTAAAACAAGTTTAAAATAGTCAACAGCACTAAGATAAATCACTAGGTACATAAAGAATGCTATTTTTTTTCAACATAGCTTTCAATTCTCTATTTTCTTTTTCTAAACTAGTGTTTTTAGAATTAACAATTTCCATGGTGTGAAGCAAATCGGTATGTTCACGGGTCAACATATCGTATTTTTCTGCTACATCTTTTAAATCCATGATGTAGTCGCAAGCTTTTGCTAAAATACCACCTTTAGATTGGCCGTCATAGTGACCATTAGCTCGAATTTCACCATTGGTATTTTCTGGAATTATAGATGCTAGTTTCGTGATCCAATTATTTATTTTGTCGCGACGTCTTCGTTCAACTTCATTATGTGTTGCTCTTCGCCTTTCGTCTTTCTAAAAATTATTATTAAAATTCTATTTTATATTTACGAAATTTTTTCGAGAATTAAATGAATACGAGTGAATTTGTGTTTTTTAGATTTATTAGACAAGAATAAATCGCCGTGTATAGTAGTATATTACAGACCTAGACCAGTAAAGTAGGAAATGTCTCAGATGACATGTAAGCGAAGCTGAGGTCGACAAACATGTGATCTGAGGTTTTCTTATTTACTGGCCTAGGTGTATATACTATTTTTCTGTTCGACGGAGCCGAGAAGCGGCAACTTCGTTTAGCGCGGCGACCCGTAAGTTGATGCTTTCCGGCCGGAGGACAGAAAAACAACATTTCCGCAAAACTTGTTCGATTCTTTATTGGAATCTTACCCGCAGTTGTTTATAAAACATAAGCTGCAAGGCGAGTTTACAGTTTGGTATTTAGACGCAGATATTTTAGGAAATTCTTCAAAAGGAGGAGGCAGCCGGCTGATGGAGAAATGGGCTTCGGTGAAATTTCATGAATTGTTAGTATATTGTAGTTGACGACTCTCTGAACAATAGATGGGCCCAACTCAATCCTATGACTAGTTTCAGCGATACAGGGTATTGAAGTTGGAAAATAGCCATTTTTTAGAAGCATGTATTTCTTATTTTCTTCAATGTATCGAGAATTTTTTCCTGTGATAGTGTTCTAATTACACTAAATATCAGTCCCTTATGTCCCTGTGTTTAATGCAACGGATTGTACCATATAATATAGGATTTGATGCAATCACCAGAGAAAACTTGATAGAAAGACATGTCTCGGAATTTACCAACAACCTTTATAATTCTCAGCCTGGCGTTCCCAAAGCTATTGTATACAGGGTGTTTCATAGTTAAACCACCATAGGTTAACTGCAAGTAGAGGACACTTTGGTGGTTCCAAATAGCCTTGGTTAATTGGTCTAACATAATTATTAACAGAGATACAGGGTGTTTTATTCATTTAGTCCAATGCTTTCGAAGGCCATAACTTTAGAACCACCCTATATATTTCTTTCATTTTTGGTAAGGATATATTGCATTGATAACACAATAAGATAGTGTAATAAAAATAATTATAATCCAGGTCTGGTTTGAGAAAAATTTGCAAAATTCGATAATCTCCAAAACGACACCCTGTATATCAGAATTTTTAAAATCCAATAGATTATTCGAAGAGAACAGAAAAAATAGAGCGGCACCAAAATATTTTTCGAAGGGCACATCCCGTTTTACTGCTTAACTTTTAATGTCAAAGTTATTTAAATGTATCATTGACATTTTCATACGTAATAACTTTAGAACCACCCTATAGATTTCTTTCATTTTTGGTAGGTGTAAGTTACATAAGCATCAAAATCTTATCATGTAACAAAAACAGTTATAATCCAGGTTCGGGTTAAGAAAAAAAAAAATTTTATCAAGATTTTTATAAATCAATAGTTTATTCCAAAAGAACAGAAAAAATTGAGTTACACGGAATGTCAAATTATTTTAATAATTGTTCGTAATGTCCACCATTTTGTTCTATGCATTTACCAGCTCTTTTTAAGATGTTTTGTGTTGCTCGTCTCATCATTAATGGATTTGCCCTGATTTCCTCGCAAGCATCATCAATTCTTTGAATAAGATCTTCTAAGCTGTTTATCTCAGAAGAGTATACTTTGGCTTTCAGATATCCCCAAATATGATAGTCCACTGGGTTAAAATCCGGCGACCGGCAAGGCCAATTATTGGGCCCGCCCCTCCCTATCCTGTTTCTAAAATTCTCGTCTAGAAAATTTCGCACAATTACCCTAAAGTGAGGCGATGCACCATCATGCTGGAAATACAAGGAATGGTCATTAGACTTTATTAGACCACTTGCATGCACCTGAATTTCCTCGTTTCGATTTACATTATTTGAAACAGCTGACGGGAATTTGTCATGTTAACTTGGCAAAAAGTTATATTCGCGACAAACTTCAAAGAGAAGAAACGCATATTCTTCAATTCGATGAAATGGTGGAGGAGCCGAACATTTTACGAATGCGAATTTACTCTAGGTTTCGTAATTCATGTAAATATATGTTGTGGATAGCTTTCACCGTTGAAGATGATATCGAAAATCAACCTTTGGAACTTCACTATTATTGTACTTGTAAGTCGGGAGCTAGAACTTTAGGTACATGTGCTCATGTGGCCAGTGTTTTCTGGTTTTTGGGTTTTGCCAGATACGAACAGAATGAGAAATATCCATCTACTCATCTCCTAAATGAAATAACTGATGCAGCTGAAAGGATAGTACCAGAAAACATAGATCATGGTCCAGATATTGTAGACCTTTGAACTCCTTCAGTAACTTCAGTTAGTTTCGACATGTTTATGTTAATTGTTTTTTCCGATATCAAGATCAGCTTATATTTGTTTATATTTTGTTTGTTTTTATGTATATGTCGATCATGGTATAACGTAAACAACATCGAAAATACCGATATACATATATGAAGAAAATAATGATTGGCTTGTCATCATATTGTCGGGATAAAAAAACTGATCATAGCAAGTTGACAAAACTTTTACATCCGACCAACAAACTCAAAGCAAAGGTAATATGAAAGTATCACAGAAATTCACCGAGGAAATATTTAATTACAGAGAGATATCCAATAAAAAATCGATTCTCGGATTTTCTTCCATACATATCTTTTGAATAGCCCTGTATATTATATATAAATTATATATATTTCAAAATGACTTAATGTCACCTACTAACATGCAATACAAAGTATATAAAATTTTATTAAATGTAGGATACAGGGCGATCAACTTTCTGACTCGCCCTGTAAAAAATGTTTGCATATCTCATTATTATAAACCAACCAGAAGCAAATCCAGCCAGTTATTGAAATTCCTGAAAGTTGAATTATATTTCAAGTCAACGTTCCGGATTTCTAATTTTTGAGTATCCCTGAAGCAAATGAAACTTTCTCTCATAAGGGACTGATATTTAGTGTTATTAGAACACTATCACAGGAAAAAATTCTCGATACATTGAAGAAAATAAGAAATACATGCTTTTAAAAAATGGCTATTTTCCAACTTCAATACCCTGTATCTCTGAAACTAGTCATAGGATTGAGTTGGGCCCATGGACACTATTGGTCAGAAAGTCGTCAACTACAATATACTAACTATTATTGAAATTTCACCGAAGCCCATCTCTCCATAAGCCGGCTGCCTCCTCCTTTATAGATATTCTTCGTTTCGTTTATACGGATGTTCCGGAAATCTATAAATTGTTGAGTTTAATATTATGGCTTACAGAAAGAAATCTTTCTGCCTTAAATCGTATTAAGACACTTGCGCGTAATTCCATGAATGATACGAGATTATGAAATTCCATTTCGATAGCGAAAGGATTAATGAGGAATATACAAGAATATTCTTACGATTCACAATTTTACAGCAAAGTTATTGACCACTTTGCATTAACTAAAAACAGACGCATACATTTAACCTACAAGCAGGTCCCTTACATGGTTTTTATTTGTTTATATGAGGTTTATTTTTATCAATTTTTAACCCTCGCTTATCAACTCTTAGTATCCCTTGGATTTGTATGCCATGTTTTTTTTATGATGAAGTAGTACTCAAGGAATGCATCCTGTTGAAGCAGAATGAAGAATACATCTAAGTAATTTACCATCCTGTATTTAAAATAAGTTAATGAGTTGAGTTAAGTAGTTAATACATAGAATATGTCAATTTTGATTGAAATAAAATTATAATTAGACAAAGTCATTATTTTATTACGAAGGGAAGTTTTTTCTAGTTAGACGATCTGATAATATTAACATGGTAGCAGAGCGTACAGTGCCTAAATGGTAATGCTAGAAGAAATAAGAAATTAAGTAAGAATAAAAATAAAAAAAAAGATTTTGTAACTGTCTCTGACAGCTGTCATCTTCATAAAGTAATAAAACGCATTTTCAATTAAATCCAGAGTAAAATGGATCCTAGTAAGGTGCAAATTGGATTTCTTGAAGGTAAAGAGAGCTGGACTACATGGAAATACAAGCTTTCTATTCTTCTGAGAAGTGTGAAAGGAGCTATGGACGTCCTTGAAGGTAGATTAACTTCACCGAAGTCGTTACCCCAAGAAGCAACACAAGAAAAATGCAAGTATGAAAAATATGTTACATTTTTCAATCAAAAGGATAGTACTGTTTTATTAGTTCTTACAATAAATATAAAAGCACATTAGAAAAAATCATGAGATTTTCGACCGTCAGGGAAGTCTGGTTGGAGCTTCATCGTTTGTATGATGGTAGTGCAACAGATAAAACCTATGATATCTGTATGCAATTTTTTAGTTATATTAGACAATCAGATGACGATATTGCTACTCATACATCAAAACTTAAGAACCTTTGGAATCATTTGCAAAGCGAAATTTTAAAAGATAAAGCAGATGCTGAAAATTACTGTAAGTGCGACTTGCCAGATATTTTACTTATTTGTAAAATATTAGAAAGTTTACCACACGGCATCCATAAGTTAATTGTTATAGTTTCGTGAAAATTTTCAAGATTTTCAATGTCCACTGTAGCGTCGTTTATCCAGTTTGGGTCTTGTGGAATAGCTTTGTTCTACTTGTTTTTCACATGAAACTCGATTGTGATAACGGCTTCCATTCGAAATAATGAAGCCTACATGTGACATGGGCTACCGGTCTAATATTGTTTTGCTAATATGATTCAATTTACAATACGTTTTATTAAAATATCGATGACATCAATAAAGGTGGATTTATTATTTCAGTTGTTCGTTACTCCCGTGTTTTCCAAATTGCTAGCGATTTATGAATGCATTTGATTAGTGTTTTTGCAGTCAAATTTCGCATGTATTGTTGCAAATATTCAACTAAAGCAAATTTCAGTTAGATTCCCTTTGTATAAAATACAACCTTTACGCTTCACCATCTTGTGGCCATATAATAAACACAAGTTCGAAATCTTTTTGTGTTTATCAGGGGGTTGTCTCTGTGGTTATGTGCTGCTTGAAACCACAGAAATAAATATCTATTAATTGCAACATTTAGAGAAATCGAATAAAGATGACAATAAAAAGAAAGGAGAAGTGATACTAAACGAAGTGTACTCGACTCCGGTACCATACTTCCAGTGCGGTTTCGCAAGTCGAAAATGTCAAGTACCCATACTAGGTATACCAAGAAAAAATCGTCTTATATCTCATAATGCCGAAGCGCATCAATATAACAAGAAGAGTAGCTTATTTGATTGTAGCACCTCTCTTGACTGTAATATAGTGTGAGCCTGGAGCATTAAGTTTGTTTTATGTTCCAAGAGTCACGTGGCCATGGTAATCTTTAGCACCTTTTTTAGCAAGAAAATTCATGTTAGCACCTTAAGCTTCTTTCCTGCATGGACTAAAACCAATCTTGGTCCTTTTCCGTTAGGAGTTTTTTAACCCGTGCAAGACCATTTACAAATCCTGTTATGGATTTTTTATTGTTGTGTCTTGCCATTGGTAGTTACAGTATTAACCCACGATTTGTCCATATAAATGACATTGGCTCCTTGATTCCTATTTTTTTATTTCCCAGCGACTATTTCTCGTTTTTCTATTAATATTGAATTTATACACAGCTTGCCATAAACAAAACCCATGTCGTGCAATAGTCTTCTCAATGACATGCACTTTGAGTAAAATCTGGAAGATGTTTCGTTTTGTTAATTTTTCATAGTACTACTTCAAGGGTTGGAGATTTATTGTCTATTAAAAAACCGTGCTATGTCTCAATTTAGAGCGATTTTCTTTATAGTATTTATTCTTACGGCTATTGGCATAACCGGTATTTTTATGGGAGTTACGAGTGGACCATTTTCATTTTCTCTTCTATATTGAAATATTGTTCAGATACTCCAGCCATAGCAGAAACTTCCCGCACTATTCCTGCTACACTTTCAACATTGTTACTGTTGGACAAATAGTTAAAAACAGTTAAGACTGTCTGCTTGCAATTCAACACTTCACAGTTTTTAAATTTTACCATACTTGCTTCCATAGCTCGATATGACACCAACGTCTGCTATCAACTGACAGAATTATATTTTTTTAATCTTAAATAAATCTTTAATATAGCAATTGTAAATAAATATTTCGGCACCATTAAAAGGGATTATACATATTGTGATTTTTGTAAAACTTTCCATTTTTAAAGTACCATCACAAAAATTATGTAATTTAAAAATATTCACACAAAACGTATGATTAAAGACTGACAATATTGCTAGTTATTCTCTCATATAGAAAGCAGGGCAATATCTCAGTAACGCTGCCATATAAATGTGAATTCCACTATAATAAATTAGTTGATAATTGAAAATAGCATTACCTTTTTGATGCTAGACACAATTGAATTATTACTAGTTTCGACAATGGTCGTTCTAGGCGCTATTGCTCTTGTCCCACTTGGTGCTGAAAACATTTCGCTCGCATTTCCAATGACGTAAAGTTGTCCATTTAAATTATTGCTTATCACTTGAGATACGGGATTATTAAAGCCACTAGATCCGGTTGTAACCAACTGAGGACTCGTTTCAACATTGCCATCATCAACCTGTAGTACTCTGTAAGTAATCATGTTACCTGAAATCAAAATAAGTATATTGAGAAATTAGAATTAACTATATTGGGCACAATAGATATTATAGGTTTCAGTGAATGTCACCCCAGTATATATACGTATACCTACAGATTCAACAAATATTTATCTTCCTTATATAGAATTTCATATAGGAGCAAAATTGAGCACTGTACGTAAAATTATATATGTCCAAGAGAGAACAACATACTTCCCCTCCACGAAACACCTACATCTCTAGACTCGATACACTCTCCAAACACCTGAAGCAGGGTTGTCAAGTCAAATAATTGCCAATGTTTTCGAAACAAAATAATTTATTAAAAGCCGCTTGACATGGTGCAATACAACCTGCAATGCTACGTCGCAGTACTATTTTAGTTCTTTAGTGGAGTTGGCGTTGTAGGAAATTACTTTATTCAAACTACCTTTTAGGTACCTGATGATGATGCGCTTTAGGTTTATCACATCATGGTCATCTGGGTTTTCCATCTGCCTGCTACAATATCCAATGGCAAAACATATGTCGGGCCTGGTCTTGGTAGAGCAGTAAAGCAAACTACCTACAGCTTCACGAAATGGAAAATTTGGTCTCTAAATGGCTTTTTTACGTCAGCTGGTTTGAACGCGGACAAAGGAGTCGGTGCTGGTTTGGCTTCTGCCATATTAAATTTGTCCAAAACGTTTTCAGCATAGGACTTTTGCCTAATTTTAATAGAATTTTTGGAAATCTGGAGATCTAGGCCAAGAGAGGAGGTAGGATTATTCTTGGTAGTAATTTCAAATTCTTTTTCGAAATGTTTTAGCAGTTTCTTCATTTCTGACTCAACCGTTCCAAGAAAAGTCAATCATCAACGATCTGATCTTGTTCACGAACACACATTGGTCTGTTCTTAGTGGAGTAAGCCGTTCTTGTTTGAGAAAAACGCTTCTTCCAACTTGCTGGCACACATATATATATATTTCTCAATCAAACCGTGAAGAAAAGCACTCTTCACATCGAAAGTTTTGATTTTTAGGTTGTTTTTGGAGGCATGAGTGAGTAGAACACGGAGGGCATCTATACCTACTATCGGGTTGTAGGTTTCTAAAAAATTGATTCTGAATCTCTGTTCGCACCCCCGTACCACAAGAATTGCTTTATACCTACCATCATCCTTGACTCGAAATACTCACCTGCTAGTGAGTATCTTTTTCCCTTGAGCATCAGATTTGTCAATCAAGCTCCAGGTTTTATTATTTTTCAAAGCGTCTTTTTCCTCTTCAATCGCAGCTAGTCATTTTGTTCTGTCACATCCGGTTCAACATACGATAAAAGGGCTGACTCGTCTGTACTACCATATGTATCGTAGTTCATGACGTAGTCCTTCATCTTTATTGGAACTGTAATCTTCCGGGTTGATCTTCTCGGCAAAGTTTCGGTATCATTTGGGTCAATCGGCAGTTGGGAATCCGATAGCTCGGATGCCTCTTCAAAATTATCTTGGATGCTTGTGGATCGCACATCAGGTTCGATATCGGATGGACTATCGTCAATTTCTTCTTTGCTGTGGTCTATGTCGGTGTTTTCTTCTACATCTTCGTCGTTATTTTCAGCTCCGTGAATAAAAATCGACTGAATTCTTTTCTTTGATGGATTTGATGGATTATTTTACGGTTCTTCTCATCCCACAACCTGTAGCCCATTGTACTGTATCCGATAAAGGTGTACTCGTTGCTTCTTTGGTCTAGCTTTCTCAAATGTCCTTTATGGTGGACAAATGTACGAGATCCAAATATTTGGTGACACACCATTCCTCATTTCAAATATTGTCTTGCTAGGTAGCGCTTTAGTCGGGGAGCGATTCAGAAGGTAGGCGACAACATACAATGCCTCTCCCCAAAATTCCTCGCGGAGTCCGGAGTCGAAAATCAGTGCACTAACTTTTTCCGTCAGATTTCTCATCAAGTGCTCACTTTTTCCATTCAGTTCAGAGACATACATACGAATAATCGAATTTTATTCCTTTCTCTTTTGTCCATTCTTTTAGTTCACGTGAATAATTCTCACATGCGTCGTCACAGCGCAACATGTGGAACTTTAAGTTCCACTTTGTCTCAAATTCTGCTACGATGCTTTTTAGTTCGCGGCCAAGATCGGACTTATGCTCCAGCAACGTCAACAGAATAATGAGTGTAGTCGTCCAAAACGGCAAGAAAATATGAGTTTTTTGTCCCATGTTTCTTGAATTGGTCCGCACAAATCAAAATGGAGAATTTCGAGCAGTCTCTTTTAACTTTGCAATGTTCTTGTAGCCACGATGTGCCAGATTTCGGTACCAATTGATTGCATATTCTTCATTGGCTTTGGCCAAAAATGCCTAGTCTTGATTGTCCAGGACAAGTTTTACTATGAAAAGATTCGTTCTTCTGACCATATGCATCAAAATACCGCGTTTGATCACAACTTTATTGTTCTCAAAATTTACGTGCCCTCCTGACCTAATGATTTTGTCCACTGAGAGCAAGTTCGGAAACATAGAGTACGTTTTTCAAGATGCAGTTCTCAAAGCTGATATCTCCCTTCTTTGTGGCCGTCATCTTGATTCCATCTTTTGCAATACATATCTCGGCATGGATGTTCACTGCGTTCAACAAATATTACACATATGACTAGAAGATCCAGAATCAATCCTCCATGTGCTACTACCATCGCCCACAGCATCACTATCGTTTTCACGGGTGTAGAATGCTGCTTTGTACCTGTTTTTACTTTTCTTGAACTGTTTTTTATCATTAGAACAGTCAGGGGACCTGTATGTCGAGGTGTCACTGTTTTTGCCTTTGTTCAGACGAAAGTAACAGTCTTCCAAGGCATGGTTTTCCTTCTTTCAAACTTTACAGCGGATGGCATCTTTACTAGGACAGTTTCTAGCAAAATGTCCTTTCTCCTTGCACTCATAGTGCGAGAGGTTCGAGCAGCTTTTAGTGCGACATCAGTTTCTAAAGTTTTCGTCGTGCCAGTATTACGTTCTTCTTTCAGCAACATTGAGATCAAATTCGTTGAGGTTCTTTCATTTTTAGGGGCAGAATCCCATGACAAAGCAAAACTATTGTATTGACTCAAGCAAAGCAGACAATATTCTCTGTGTGAGCTCCTAGTCTTTTATCTCGTGGCCAAGACTCTTCAACTGAGTGACTATGTTTTCAAGCTCAGTATCCCCATCTGCCATAAGTTTAATTCGAAAACTAAAGTGCTGAGCTGTTTTTCAATCTACCATTGTCACCTTCATAAATACTAACCAGTTTGTTGAACATTTCAGCTGCAGTTTTACATGATATGATCAGCTGCTTGTTCTTCTTATTAATGGTCATAAATATTGCCTTCTGGGCTCTGGCATCCTTCCTAAGACTTTCTGAATCCTTGGGGAAAGTTTCTTCTTCTGCAGAAAGAAATCGCGTCCAAAATATTTGCCGCATTAAGCACTATCTTCAACTCAAAACGCCAGGAAGCAAAATTTTCAGGTTCCTCAAGTGTCCCCATGTTTGCCAAATCATCATTACTACTTTAGCTACCCATCTTATCTTGTTTTAAACATTTTTTTTACTTTTTATAATTACTTTTACTTATTAGACTCTTCTGGGCCCATAACGCGATGAAGAGGCCAGTTTGGTTTAAAATAATCGAAGTAGTTTCCAAAATCGTTTTATTTAAAATAGGGAAAAACACACATAACATAAATTACACAGCATGACATTACAATAACTTTTTGATTCGATTTATCGATACTTAGTTGATCGCTACACGCCGATCAATATCGATTGTAGAATCTAAATAGTATTAAATGTTTACCAAAATGTACAAATTATTTTTCATTATTCCATTTCCATTTTTAATTTTAAACAATTTTAATCTTTCTAGTTCTTACTTTGATTTTTTATTATTCACTATCATAAGTAATGTTTACAATTTGACTACTGTCATTTATGAAAACTGAGGTTACTGTTTTTGGATGGTATTTGATTTGCAGTGACGACGCCGCGTGGAAAAAACAAACTGCTTAGATAGACGATTTTGAGGACAGGTTTTGTCAATTCTTCCATGCAAGATTGATCTCATCTAGCCTCCATGAGCACAAAAGGTCAATGAAAATAACCAAAACGATAAATGTATGGGATGAAAACACCCCTGAAGGGCTGCAACGGAAATTCTATAACATAGCCCCGGTAGAATTAGCTTGGCGAGGTGGGGAACCTACTGCTTGCTTGACTGACTTTTTTCTTATCGAAACAAATAACAAGGGTTTTGTAACAAATCGAGTTGAATATAAACCTGCATTCAGCAAAACTTGTCAAGGTTGTTCAAGAATTTTAACAGAAAGAAAATTTTAGTACAAAACAACTGCAACGTTTGTCCTATCAGATCATTTAAAAAACTGATGTCATAAAAGAGCTCAAATATTAAAACCAATAGATTATTCCTCAGAACAAATCATCACTGGAAAGCAGAAAATGATCAGTGGTATGATAATTCTTTTCTTGATTTATTAAGTACAACTTCAAAATATAGGCTGATTATTGTAAACGGTGCCAGCATTGCAATTTTGGAGTTATACAAGAGGGAATCAAGAAATGTCTACTTTTTATTATTGGCTGCAGCACGTGCTAAGCTAGCCAATGTCAAACCAAATAAAATTTTCCATTATCATTTTTTTTATATTTTCAAAAATAAATCGGTTAGGTACAGCCAATAATAAAAAATGAACATTAACCTATCTCTTAACTTTTCCAAAACTGCAATATTGGTATAGTGTTTCTAAGCTTAATGTAATGACCCATATTTTTAATCCCATTGAAGGCAATTGCCGCCCAATGGCGTGCATATAAATTTTTTATAAATACGAATATTGTGAAATAATGTTTTTCATTCAAATTAATATAGTAGATTAAAATTAACCTACATACAAAACTCATGAAATTTGTAATACAATTTTCTGTAAATAATGCCCATTTAGCCAGACAATCTGAAAAAATTGTCTGCCCCGCAATTTAGCACGAATCAGTTCTAAACTTGGTACTATATTGTCCTTGTAAAGCCCGTAAACAATCCGTTGAATAAGTTCGTAGCATTGTCAACCTTATTCAGTTTTTGATTTGGTCGTTTTCGATTTAAAAAATGATGCCTAGTTTAATTACTTTATAAATCGTTGTAAACCCGATTATCGTTAATTCGTAAATTCTCGCGATAACCGCATTTCAGAATTTTCTTTTTTCAAACATTTAAAACAATGCGTTGACACTGAACATGTAAATCTTTGTTTTTAAATTTGGCCCTATAATCAGTATCATTTATTGCTAAGTCATTTGTCTGTGGCGCCAAATTAATAGATTCCCGTGATACATCATCTTGAACTGTCGTTTCAAATTGTCGCCAAAATGCCATTCTAATTAATTACTAATGAATTATATTTGTAAAACTTACCCTAACGTCTACGAACAAATAAATATTATATCAACAATTCACGTACGCTACTTAATCAACTGACCTTACTTAATCAACTGACCTTACTAATCCAACAAATAGATATTATATTAATAATACTTTTCTACCCTAGATTAACTACACTTTTCTACAACTAAGAACTAAACTCACTCAACCAACAAATAGATATTATATTAATAATATTTCTCTACAACACAATTCACGCACACCCCTGGATGGACTGGCCAGATGTACCGTAAAATCGTAAAGTTTTTTATGTCACAGTGGACCGAATTAAAACTGTCCAGTTACTTCGTTATATTATGCCAAATACTGGATTGGATGTATTAGCTTTTCGATGCGATGTTGCTACGTTGCCAGCTATTCAAAATTTTCTTAAATATAGTAACATACATAAAGTTGTTTTTTTAATTAATTATTCTTTCTCCAGCAATTTTAAGCGACTTATTTTAAAGCTTACTAATAAATTTATTTTATGTATATTTTTTTAAATATTTCCAAACTAGCTTTCTACACGAAGCTTTCATCACGAACTAACAGTTTACTGAAGTATGGACAACATTTGTAGTGAGCCTAACAATTCTAGAAAATATATCTGACAACATTGCTTTATTTTAATGTCGTTACACTGACTCTAGTTATACTATACCATTTAAAATGATGAGCCTGAATAATATGGCTATACAGGATTTAGTCACTGTTAACTTGGTCAAATAATTTTAAAATATAATCCATTACAAAACAGTGTGGCGTAGACTCATGAAACACCCCATATTTTACTGCATTTTTAACATTGTGGTCCTTGAGACATTTGGATTTTTTTCTAAATCGGAAAGAATACTAGACAGAAGAATAACTATGAAAGAAATTACTTTAACAAAATTAAATTATAAAACAAACAGTAAAATAGTCTGTCGCGTTTGAAATATAGCATAAATGGCAGTACTGCTCTTTGTATGCACAAAAATCAAAAACATACTCAAGTTAACCATAAACACATTTTTTTTTCCAATAGTTTTTCCCTTCGTTGGTTCGTTAATTGCAATGTTAAATCTGTGATCACTTGACCAAGAATCCACCGCTTCTGCAATGTGAGTACCGAACATAGTAAATGAATTGAAAATATTTATTTAAATTTTTTATGAGAAAACAGGATACCTATCCAATATTTTATTATAATATCCGGACATCAACCCAGCTCTGTAGTGGAACACCTCTGATGCGATAACTACAGACAAGCAGAGTTGAGTGAGGTTAGTACTTGGATAGGTGACCACTGGGAAAACAGATGCAGAAATAGACCAACCTTAAAAAACCGAATAAAAAAAATAATATCCAATAATTGTAATTTTATTAGGATGTTGTGACTATGTTTACATTTGTGCACATGAAAAAAATTAATCTTCAGCACAGAACACAAAACTGATTTTCATTTTAGAAATCAGCAACATTTTTGAGATTAATGGAAATGTTCTTTGTTGTTCTACTAAACGTTAGGCTGAAAATGAGTTTACATTTGGTGAGTCCCTTTATACATGTTTTTCATATTTTTTTAGTTTTATCTTCTCCAAGCCCTCCTTTCACTTGGGAACCTAAAGCAGATTCAAATCAGAGTCCATCAGTTAGTCATGGCTCAATTAATCTAAGTATTTAAAATATTTTACTTTTTATATACAGATACCAATTCTTCTATAAGCTATAATCTTTGCACAATAGTGAAACCATATATGGATTGATTTTACAGAGTTGAAATATTTAATTTTACTACAAGTAGGTAAAGTTTGTCCAAAATCAGTTACAGAAGTTAAATCACATGTTCTTCTCCGTTGCTGACTTTTCCTTTGATTAAGCATATGAAACCTAACAAACAAAGCAGCAAAGTTAACAATCAAAGCAGAACTGAGCTTTTGCTATCTCAGTGATAATTAATTATAAAACCATTTAAATATTCAGAAGCTTATTATTGAAAAATGTTTGATTATGATCTATTTAGTAAGCTAAAAATTTTATAAAATGCATATTAAGTAAATTAATAATTATAGTAAAAGTCACACATGCACACATACCCAACTAAAAGTATAGTTACCTTCTGCCGATCTGATAGAATATTGCACTTCGTGGTCAGATGTCTCCAAAAGAGTTTGAGGTGAAAGATGTTCTACATTACCATCATCATCACTATCATTAGTTTGTCTCTTAATGTGTACTTCATTTAGTATCAATTTATTTTCCACCTCTTCAGGTTCTCTAGAACACATTTAAACAATATTAAAAGCAAAAAACATAGGTTGTCAAAGATAATATAGTCCATATCAAATAAGCAAATTTTTTTTCAAATCTAATTAGTCTATAAAATTGAAACTTTCTACTGTGAAATGTTTACAATTTTAACACACTCTGAACATAATTTTGTATACATATTCATTGTTATTAATTTCACTCTGTAGTTGACATAAAAAAAGATTTTATTCAACATTGACTGAATATAAAATATAATAAAAAAATCATTATTATGGTTGAAACTTTTAGAATGTCAATGTTTAAAAATAAACAAATCCAAAGCAGCCTGAAATGAATTATTCATCAAATATCATACCTACCATAAAAATTCCAATACATAGGAGTAATTTTACTATGGTGTTCCCAAGTTAGAATATATTATTGTTAGCTGATAATACACAATAGTTTAAACTGACAGTACTCTGATAGTTTCTATTGCACAATTTAAGACTTACATGTTATATTTCCATCCCACTAGTTACATAATAAACAAAAATAATGCGGATAATAGACATCTTACCCAGATTCTAATGGGTCCAACATATCCATGTGTGTAGCAAACAATTTTGAATTTTCCTTCTTCAATTTTGGTCACGGGGCCAATGTTCAGGTCATGTGATGCAGTAAAAAAAAATTATATTATTTACTGCGCAACTCGAGAAATACATACAGCCATTTAATTCAATGGTCGAGAATTTATTGTTTTATTCTTTTAATCTATGGTTTTAGTACACAATGTGTCCCGTATATGAATTATTTATCTATGACAATGTGTTACTATCGTTTTTTCTTCCTATAAACAGCTTTTTGGAAATAATTTTATGTATACAATAGAAACTACTGTTTTTTTTAAGCTCAAGGTCGTACATTCGACCACAGAGCCATCACAGATCCATGGAGGCTATTTGTCTATTGACATTTCTTCTTCTTTTTTGGGTGCAACATTTTTGCTTTAGGTAATTGAAATAAATCCAGAATTTATTGAACTGCTTATTTCTGTGAATAACTGATATGCTGCCAAAATTTTCTAAGTCTTCGAAAATCAACATTAATAAGTGTAGTAATATAAAAATGAACAATCAAATCCTGGAGACTATATACAAACTGGTCCACTTTCTTATCCATGGAGGCCTTATCAATTAAGAAGAAAAAGAACTAAGGGCCGATTCAAAGTATAAACACAATCTATCAGCTGTTCATTAAACTTGGGATCCGTCATTTGTGACATTCCAGCTAGGAATGAAGAACTATCGATGGTCCCGTTTATCGATATTTATCGATAGTGCTATTTTTACTATCGATTATTATCGATAATTTCCGATAGTTTTACATCAGTAACATCATTGTACGATTTTTGTCAAAATGTTAAAAATATACATAAATATATATTTATTTCAAAACAACGTATCAACTCTCATCAATTCAACATCCGTCAATATATATAAACAAGGAAATAATCTCACTTTTGGGGTTGGTTGGCGCCAAGCAGGACGTGTGACAGTGACAGTGTTCTCTTGCGTGTCGTTTGATAGATAATTTGACGTTAGGATTATTCCTCTTAATCTTCTTAATTTAACGCCTTCAGCAGCTGGTGCAATGGTACAGCATCAAATTGATCGCATTTTTATTTTTTAGTCCATATCAGCTTTCAAAATATGTTCTTCAACTAACACCTTAACTATCGATAATACTGAAAACTATCGATTTTTTTAAATAGTCAAAAATATCGATAGACCATCGATAGTTCTCCATTCCTAATAGAGGAGTTCAGTCTAAGGTCAGTATGACCAACAAAAAGTGGTTTTTATGACAAGAATGACAGTTAACGCCTACCATTCAAAACATAAGATTTTTGCAAGTTTTTAATCATTACGAACATCTATATTGCTTTATTGAAGCAATGAATACACCCCCAAAGCGTAAAATTTAAAATGACGTTTTAGCTGAATTCTCAATGCATCGGTGGCCAGTAATTCTAGGAACTTTCGGCAAATCACCAATTCTCTTCTGTCATTATGTCACTAGTTATGTCAGATGTCAGTGGAAAAAGCAATCGGAAGAATAAAGAGATACAACTAACTAGAACTACTACAAAAGTATGGAAAATAAACATAAACGATTAAACGAATATCAACAAAAACAAATAACATTGACATCTGACATAACTAGTGACATAATGACAGAAGAGAATTGGTGATTTGCCGAAAGTTCCTAGAATTACTGGCCACCGATGCATGAGAATTCAGCTAAGACGTCATTTTAAATTTCAAGATTTACGCTTCGGGGGTGTATTCATTGTTTTAATAAAGCAATATAGATGTTCGTAATGATAAAAAACTTGCAAAAATCTTATGTTTTGAATGGTAGACATTAACTGTTATTCTTGTCATAAAAACCACTTTTTGTTGGTCACACTGACGTTAGACTGAACTCCTCTATTGGGCTACGTTCATAAACTTACTCAGAGTAAGGATAGTTTACTCCGAAGCGTTCATAAATTTACTCTACCAGTATAGAGTATGCTTTTATAAACGTTCAGAAACCTACCCGGAGTAAACTCTGCATACTCCGCTTTTTAATGGAGCATTATATACTCTGACAGTTATAACAGTTTGGCTTATACAGTAGTTCAGTTCAGATTACTGCCAGGTTATTTTTATTGATAAATTGATATTATTTGATTATTAATATTCAACTCATCCATGGTTAATTAATTTCTATTTTCGAAATGAACAATATAACCCCAAATTCATACACAACACAATGACATTTGATTTGCCTTCGGCCGGTGAAGCCTCTGAACGGTTACTCCGAGTAACCATCAAACATACTTTTCTAATCACGTGATCATACTCTTCTCTACTCACTGGAGTAAGTTTATGAACGCAGCCCTAATAGAGGAGTTCAGTCTAAGGTCAGTGTGACCAACAAAAAGTGGTTTTTATGACAAGAATGACAGTTAATGTCTACCATTCGAAACATAAGATTTTTGCAGGTTATTTATCATTACGAACATCTATATTGCTTTATTAAAACAATGAATACACCCCCGAAGCGTAAATCTTAAAATTTAAAATGACGTTTTAGCTGAATTCTCAATGCATCGGAGGCCAGTAATTCTAGGAACTTTCGGCAAATCACCAATTCTCTTCTGTCATTATGTCACTAGTTCTGTCAGATGTCAGTGTTATTATTTGTTTTTGTTGATATTCGTTTAATCGTTTATGTTTATTTTCCATACTTTTGTAGTAGTTCTAGTTAGTTGTCTCACTTTATTCCTCTGATTGCTTTTTCCACTGACATCTGACATAACTAGTGACATAATGACAGAAGAGAATTGGTGATTTGCCGAAAGTTCCTAGAATTACTGGCCTCCGATGCATTGAGAATTCAGCTAAAACGTCATTTTAAATTTTAAGATTTACGCTTCGGGGGTGTATTCATTGTTTTAAAAAAGCAATATAGATGTTCGTAATGATAAATAACCTGCAAAAATCTTATGTTTCGAATGGTAGACATTAACTGTCATTCTTGTAATAAAAACCACTTTTTGTTGGTCACACTGACGTTAGACTGATTTACTTCTGTGACACTTCATCTGTATTATCGTGATTCCACAGAAATAAATATATTTCTGTGATTGTAAGCTATATCAGATATCCTATAGGAATAAAAGTGAGAGATAAATAATTATGAAAAAGCCTAAAACCACTGCTTAATAATAGGAATAGGATATTTTATTATGGCATCGTCGATCGTCGAGCAAATCGAAGACAACCTTGAGCAAACCCTACATTTATTCACGAACATTACCATAACTTATAGAGCATGATGTCTGCGTATCCTACGAAGTACTCGACACATGCTCGACACTCGACTCGAACGCGCCTACAGTAGGGTTGCGCGATACACTAGAAAGTATCGATATTAGGTATCGATACGGATCGGAACGTAAAGTATCGATACAGTAGAATATCGAATATTAATTTATCGATACTCGAAGTATCGATACGTTAACGATCCGAAATTTTCCCAATCTTGACGTTTTTTCGGTAAAAATCGCCTTTTTGGGGGGTGGAAAAGAGACATTATTGCGATTTCCGGCCAAAGTTGAGATAATGGGAAAAAAAGTTGATGATAAAAGTTGTAGATCTTGAGAAAATCTACAACTTTTTAATTGGCGACTTTTTCACATAACTTCAAAATTAGCTCGAAAAACGCAAAAACTGCATTTTTCGTTTTTTATTTTTGGTTTCGTTAAAAAATGTTCGATTTTGATAAACATTTAGTAGAAGGTAGCTTTGATAGTCACAAACGATGAAAAAAAATTTCAAATTAAAATATTGGAAATTTTTCGAGTTATGACGTTTTTTCGGTAAAAAACACTTTTTGGGGGGTGGAAAAAGACATTATTGCGATTTCCGGCCAAAGTTGAGGTTCTAGAATAAAAAGTTGATAATAAGAGTTGTAGATCTTGAGAAAATCTACAACTTTTTAATTGGCGACTTTTTCACATAACTTCAAAATTAGCTCGAAAAACGCAAAAACTGCATTTTTCGTTTTTTATTTTTGGTTTCGTTAAAAAATGTTCGATTTTGATGAACATTTAGTAGAAGGTAGCTTTGATAGTCACAAACGATGAAAAAAAATTTCAAATTAAAATATTGGAAATTTTTCGAGTTATGACGTTTTTTCGGTAAAAACCACTTTTTTGGGGGGTGGAAAAAGACATTATTGCGATTTCCTGCCAAAGTTGAGGTTCTAGAATAGAAAGTTGATAATAAGAGTTGTAGATCTTGAGAAAATCTACAACTTTTTCATTAGTGACTTTTCCACATAACTTCAAAATTAGCTCGAAAAACGCAAAAACTGCATTTTTCGTTTTTTATTATTAGTTTCCTCAAAAAATGTTCGATTTTGATGAAAATTTAGTAGAAGTAGCTTTGATAGTCACAAACCACGAAAAAAAATTTCAAATCGAAATATTGGAAATTTTTCGAGTTATGACGTTTTTTGGGGGGGGGGGGGGGGTAAGGGGGAAAGACATTATTGCGATTTCCGGCCAAAGTTGAGTTTCTAGAATAGAAAGTTGATCATAAAAGCTGTAGATCTTGTGAAAATCTACAAAATTTTCATTAGTGACTTTTTCACATAACCTCAAAATTAGCTCGAAAAACGCAAAAAACTGCATTTTTCGTGTTTTATTTTTAGTTTCGTTAAAAAAAGCACGATATCATTTCACAACGTGATTAAAATATCACGATATCGCTCATCACTATAGATAACGCCACTTGCTGCTACCACTAAAAATCAGGAGCGTCTAATTGTAGCTCTAGTCGCCGACATTGCCAAATTTCAAGAAAGAGACATTTAAAAAATGAGGAGAATAAAATGAGGTTAAGTGTTTTTTTTTTCGTTTTATATATCTTAGCTCTTACTTTTTCAAGAAGGGCAAGGAAAAATAACCATTCCATACACCCTTCACCTTAATGAAACTTCAAGGGAAAAGGTTAATGGAATGGTTATTTTTCCTTGCCCTTCTTGAAAAAGTAAGAGCCGCGAGCTGCGAGGAGCTAAGATATATATAAAACGAAAAAAAAAACACTTAACATAATTTTGTTCTCCACATTTTTTAAATGTCACTTTCTTGAAATTTGGCAACGTCAAATCCCGTATCGCAAGGTATCGAAACACTACAAATTTATCGATACTTGGAATGCATCGAAAAGCATAGTATCGATACAAAATATCGAGTATCGGAAGTAAAAGTATCGATACACTGGAATATCGGATAGTATCAGTATCGCGCATCCCTAGCCTACAGTGAAGTTCGTAGTGACTAGTGGTTCGTAGCTGTTGTCAATAAATAAATATGGAGTATATCTGTAGAATTTCATTTATAAACGAAAATTTGTTGAATTATGAAGAGTTTTAGATTATAAATTAGAATTTAAAACAGTGTAGTGCATACTAGTTTTAAAAATGATCACAAACACTTCTTAAGTTTTGTGCCAATATATTGTTTGAAAATTAATGGACATCAGCTGAGAAATACTTTTAATTTCTAAATTGTACATTTCTGTCCATCTATAAGGAACAAAAGCCAAAAAAAGCAAACTGGAGCGATTACCAGAATATCTTCGTGACACCGTGGATTGGTTCATTGGGTAAGTGCGTATTAAAATTATTAACTTGATCATACTAGATAATAAGGTCGAACTTGAATTTCACGTTTTTGTAAAATATTTAAACGTCCTTATTATATTGGTTAATTTTGACTGTCGCAACTCATAAAAGGGATGTAATATTGTTAGTCCCAACTAAAATATAATATAGGTTTTTTACTGAAGAGAAACGGGAAATAAATTGTAGAATTAACTTGAATTTAAGAGCACCTTGCTTAATAACTATGCTATTATTTATGAATCACCAATAGTAGTACTTATATTAAATCAAAACTGTTTTAATATTACTCATATTATATTTTATAATTTAGTTGTGTTGAATATTAGCCCTTGCCTAATATACTTAATTGGTGAATACACTTTGATATTCCAGTTATGTGCATTATAACACTTCATGCAAGAATATAATTGTTGATCTTTTGTTATTACAAATATTTTGTACTTGAATAAAATCTATTTGTCATCAATACATTTACTCACATGACTGATTATAATAGTTTATACATTGCTATTGCTTATTCCAGGTGCCAAAACAAAATAATTGCATTTAAATATTTGATTGACTTGTATTGTCAATGAGGATTAAAAGTAATTAGAATTTATAATTATTGTTTGAATGCATACTTATTTAAGTGAAATAAGTAGATTTCCCTTAATCAAAATATACTTGAATCTCAAGTTTATATATGCAATTGTGCTCCTTAAGAGAATGGCGAGATTCTATGTTTTGTTCTTACAATGCTGAATATCTGATATGCGATAAATCTCTGATGTTTCTAATCTAAAATTAAATTAAGATGATTTAAAAATGATATAAGTACCTATAACAAAAACCCTTGCAAAAACCACAACAAATGCTGCTCATTCTCAACTTTTATTTCTTAGATGTTACATAACATCACTGAATGATCTAATTAGATACTCATGTTTTTTCCATAGATAGATCCAGCATTATTATAGGATAAGATATAGTACCTACCACATAGTAGTAAACATTGTTCTCTCCTTTTGGAGTTACATAACTAAGGGCATCAACTGTATGTCATGTAATTCATATAATTTGAGTTGATTTAGTCCCATTCCTTACTACATTTTTCTACAACAAATTGTTTTTGATACCATGAGACTTTTAAGAATTTAGATTTATTTTGAACCTAGAAAAATACAAAGATTTTTTAGAAGGTTCCCCTCTGTCTTAAATGTATTAAGTAAACAAGAAAACTTGAAGTAAGTAAGTATTTTTGTAGGTACCTAATAAAAAAATAGAAAATTCATAGTTACTGTACTTAGTAATATGTTAAACAATATACTTATTGTAAACATAGCCTAATGGTTTCTTTAACACCTCTACAGAGAATTGAACAATAGGATGTTTAATGGTGTTTTTGTAACATTGTGAATAAATGTGGTTGTCAGTAAATATGTTTTAAAGGAAGTATATTATAGTTTATGTATATGTAGTTTTGCCTTGCGTGCCTGTGATGAAGAGAGTAAATGTTTTTGATAACCCAGTTCTGTTATATTTTGAATGTTTGCATATATTTTTGACATACTGAATACCATACAGCTAGTAGATATTGAAGATGAACTTTCGTTCATTAGTATCAGTTTCTATTACTTTTCTCTCTCTAGTTAGTTGCCATTGTCATTTCTGGTCAATCTTGATAGTGCAGACAAGTTCTGTGTTTGTATTTTGGAAGAATATGTGTTGGGAAGAACAGCAAAGGAAGACTATCGACAACTTCACATTTAAACTAGTGACGTATCTGCATTATAAGTTGCATAGTTTTAGTAAATTTTTGTTTTCGTTTTTTTCTGTTATTCTAAAGACTAAATTTTAAATAATTTCATTTTTGAATATCCCATTTGTCACTTATTAATATAACCTAATAAAACATGGGGTCAAAATTTGAGGTTAAACAGCCTATTACGCTTTGAGAAAATGAGTGATGTAATCAGTAAGTGCATTTGAACATAATTTTAAATTCCCATCGATATCATTAAATATCATTTAATATTTTGAGAACAATTTGTTAAAATAAAAAAAAATAAGTAGGAGTATGTAATTGCATATTACAACATATTTTTCCATTCAGAATAACTTTCCATAATTAAAGTTTTTCTTATTGTCACTACTTTACTCTTGTACCATGGTTAAATAAGTACAGGTTAGTCCAGTAGCAGTTCGCGCATAAGCTTTTATTAAAAATATAGTGCCCAATGAGAAGTGGGGTTTAAAGGCAACCATCTTGTCGCGCAAAGCCAATTACAATCGAGGCGCTAGTTTTTAAAACTACAATTTATATTTATGTATATTTATATTCAAGTAATAATTCATGCAAAAATTTACTTTTATTAGTATTAAAAATTATCATAATTTAAAGTTTACAAAAATGTATTTTATTACCTATACATTACAAATAGAAGTATTTTTTAACAAATTGGAATTTAAAAAAAGTATAAAAGTATAAAAAGGTTTTTTAGGATAGGATCAATGAAAATTGAAAATAATTGTAAATTATTGATAAAATTTTTTATTTTAAAATTAAAAAACTTTTTAATGTGGTATAAAATAACATATTTTTTAAAAATATAATGTTACAATATTTAAAAAAATAAGTCAACATGCTACATACTAGTAATTTTTTTTCTCAGTTTTAATAATGTACATTAATATATCTAAATCTTGAGAATTTACATTAAATATATAACATTTTAACAAACAGTACATGCTTTAAAATAAAATTTAATATGTTTTAAAAACTAGTTAAACATGTGTAAAATATTTTTAATCATATTGTGGGTAAATAGGTAACGGTAGAAATTTATTAACTTTTGCTAATAAATGTTTTTGTTCGTTCGTGTAAAAATATTTTGCTCTTTTTGTTGTGCCTAACCTGTTATCATTTCTATTTCTGCAACACTTTATACTGCACTTACCCATAATAATTTTTATTTCACTTTTTTTTCTTTCTTTAGAAATTTATACTTTATTTAAAAAATATTACAACCGGCTGTTTGTTTACATACACATACACGACACACACATAAATGTATAGCAAAATGGCCGCCTTTAGCCCCCTGCGCAACAGATTTTTATTTTGGTTCCAAGGTCAAGCGCTACTGGACTAACCTGTACTTATTTAACCATGTCTTGTACCAAATTTATATTTTTTTATATAACTTGTATATGAAAAAATTTGACAACTGATATTTGCGTTTTATGTTCTGGACCTTGCTGAACTGTTAATAATAATAATTTTTTTCTTAACATTAACAACAAAAAGTTTCTCATAATTATGTTGCCAACTTTTTCAGACATAAGTACTGTACTGTATATATATTGTCAAATAGATAGTTTATTCTTGTAAATATCAAATAATTACAGTCCATTTTAAACACATTAAAAGAAAATATAAACACAAAAAGTAAATAAAAAAAAATGTAGTGCAACTACATAGAAATAAACAAGAAAGAACAAAAAAACTTAAAAAATGGTAATGAGATAAACAACTACTTATGAGGCAATATTTTAAAAATGGTAGCTATTCACAAACACAAGTAGACATAGTAATATAAGCTTATGTGTTTTTGTTTTGAAATTGGAGGCTGTTGGGTTTTTATATATCTGTGGTAAAGCATAGTATAGATTCATACCCACATAGGCATATGTTCCACGTTTTTGCTATTCTTCATCAAGGCAAACAGATATTGGCTTTACTTTTAAACTTGATTAATTTTTTTGAAGTAAGATGGTAAGGAGTTATACAGCGTTGCTGAAAAGTCTCGCCAACGGGATTATCTTTGAAATGGATAAACGGAAAGTAATAATATTCTAGGACGATGAATGAGACGAGACGTTATTCTGCATATTTTAGAGCAAATGTCAACGCAAATCCTGTTACCGATAAAATACAGAAACTCATACGACAAAGAATATGACCAATTTTTATTTATTTATTTATTTATTGACGGGCTAGAACCCATTAAATACAATAGAGTACAATAATTGATACACAGAAAAATAGAATTAAAAAAATATATATATATGTATATATATATATATATATATATATATATATATATATATATATATATATATATATAAGAGTTATATATATAACTATATAAATAGAAAAAACCATAAACTTATAGATACATTAAATAACACATAAGATAAAGCACATATCACTTACAATAACAACTAAAAATATTTTTAAAAATTACAAATTTGGAATTGTCGGCGAAACTCAGAAGAAGATGTAAAGAAATCAAGATTCAATCGATTGGCCAATCTTGTGGTCCTGGGGATGAACGAATTATTGCGATAATTAGTATTAGTGTGGTTGTGAAAAAGTAACACTATTTCTAGTAGATCTAGTTGGTGCGGAAAAACCAATATTCAACAAAAGAGTAGGACAATTGAGAGTAGAATTGCCTATGTTGAATAGAATGAAAAGATCCTTGCAATTCCTTCTGTAACGAAGAGGCTCCAACATAAACTGGGAATGCAAATCATGGTAATTTAGGTGGTAGGTGTTAACAGGATGAATTCCAGATTTATAGGCAATGAGTCTTAGAAATTTTCTTTGTATTTGTTCAATGTTGTGAATATGGTTCGTATAGAAGGGATTCCAAACAGAAGATGCATATTCAATAAGAGGTCTAACAAGGGAGAAGTAAAGTATTCTAAGACATTGCACGTTTTGAAAGCCACAAGTTATCCTTCTGATAAAACCAAGCATCCTCAATGCCTTATTAATTGAAACATATATATGGGGCCGAAAAGACATGGTAGAGTCAATCACAACACCAAGATCTTTAACTTCTGACACATTAATAAGAGGTGTTTGGTTAATGTTATAGATAAAAACAATAGGGTGACACTTTCTTCTAAAATTAATAAACTGACATTTTGCTGGATTCAGTTCCATGCCATTGGCAGTACACCACCGAAATAAATTATCTAAATCTGCTTGAAGATTCTGACAATCCTCTAATGAACGTACAGTCATATACAATTTTAGATCATCAGCAAAACATAAGAATTGAGAGTTTATAAAACAGTTTATAAAACAGTTCTTGACAAAAATGTTAAACAAAAGTGGTCCTATGTGTGATCCTTGGGGAACACCTGAAGGAACTACAAAGCCAGATCATAAGAAGCCACACACACGGACCATTTGAATACGGCCAGTAAGGTAACTTTGAACCCAGTCTAGGAGACTACCATTAACACCCATATTATTTATTTTTTGAATCAGAAGTGTTAATATTATCAGATCGTCTAACTAGAAAAAACTTCCCTTCGTAATAAAATAATGACTTTGTCTAATTATAATTTTATTTCAATCAAATTGACATATTCTATATATTAACTACATAACTCACTCATTAACTTATTTCAAATACAGGATGGTAAATTACTTAGATGTATTCTTCATTCTGCTTCAACACCTTCCCTCATTGAGTAATTTGCCAACCCCATTCCAAAAAGTAATTTTTTCAATCTGTTAGAAAACAGTGGCTTCGTCATAATATCGGCTAATTGATTTTCAGATGATACCTTTACTACTTCAAGTGATCCATCCAACACCATTTCTCTAACAAAAAAATGTCTAATATGTATATGTTTAGTCCGACGATGAAACTCGGGATTCTGCGTTAATCTTATGGCAGATTCATTGTCCACATGTAGTGTCGGAACCAAGTTAACGCCTGTTAATTCCGTAAATATTCTTTTTAACCAGACTATTTCTCGTGCAGCGTCACTTGCAGCTACTATTTCTGCCTCTGTTGTCGATATGGCTACTGATGTTTGTCGCTGACTGAACCAAGATACAGCTGCTCCAGCATAAAGACACAATACCCCAGATGTCGATCTTCCGGTAGTAATATCACCTCCATGATCAGCATCACTATAGCTTGTTAACTGAGGTTGTATTTCTGGCTTTTGCATATAAGTTAAGCGATACTTTATTGTACCATTCAAATAGCGGAATATTCTCTTAACTTTCACACAGTCGTTTTGACTTGGATTTTCTAATTTTCTGGATACAACACTAACAGCATAAGCTATATCTGGACGTGTACCCGTCATTAGGTACATAAGAGCACCCACTGCTTCGCGATATGGAAAAAAAGTATTCGATTCCGTTTCACTAGTTTCCTTCCCTAATTGGATGGATTCTTTTACAATCGGGGTCGAGACCGGTTTGCTATTTTCCATGCCAAAACGTTCTAGCACCTTTTTTGTATAAGCTGACTGGGTAACACTTATTGAGTCGTCTTGATTTTTCTCTATTTCCAAACCTAAGAAATATGTAGCTGGTTTAACTGTTATTTTAAACTTCTCCTGAAGTTTCTTCAAAAAATCCATCTTCATTATCTCATTCGTACATGCTATTAGACCGTCGTCAACATACAGCACTAATATCAACATGTCTTTTCCTTCATTCTTAATAAATAAACATGGGTCTGCAGTACTTCGTTTAAAGCCAAGCGAATCTATAAAGTTTCCAAAACGCTTATTCCAGCACCTTGGTGCTTGCTTTAACCCATATAAACTTCTCTGAAGATGACAAACCATACCAGTACCATCATCGTAGCCTTCTGGTTGTTTCATGAACACTTCTTCGTCTAGAGTACCGTAAAGAAATGCAGTACAGACATCGAATTGTGTGAGTGACATGTTTTTACTAGCAGCTATACTTATAACGGCTCTTATCGTACCACCTTTAGCTACTGGACTAAACGTTTGTTCATAATCTTCTCCTTTTCTTTGTGAATAACCCTTCACTACCAGACGAGCTTTGTATTTATCAATTGAACCATCTGGATTGGTTTTGAGTTTATACACCCACTCACAAGGAATTGCTTTTTTGTTTTCAGGTAAATTTTTCAAAACCCATGTACAATTCTCTTTTAATGACTGCATTTCATGCTCCATTGCCAGCCTCCAGTTATTTTGTTCACAACAAACAATTGCTTCTTTGTAACTAAGTGGTTCTTTGGGGTGGTTTATTTCAGCAGCAACCATCATAACGAACTCGTCAAAGCGTGTCGGTTTCTTAATGTTTGATCTTTCTCTCAATTGTCTTCTAAATTCTATATCTTCGTCTAAACTCTCTTCTGGTTCATAACATTGGTCATCTGCTTGGTAATCTAGATCCATTTCTTCCATAACATCACTACTTACATCAACAATGTCTATTTCTTCTGTATCACAATTATTTTGAACAAGATCCAAGACATCTATTGTAGGTTGCAAACATGGAAATTGTTTGGATTCTTGTACCACACCTAGAGTTTCAAATTCATTAAAAATAACATCTCGTGAAAGTATAAGTCGATGTTGATCTTCTGACCATATCCTGTATCCATCATCATTTTCATAACCAACGAGTATACCTTTAATAGATTTCTTATCCAATTTTCTTCTGCAAACTTTAGGAACATGAGCATAACAAGTACTACCGATTACTCTTAAATGTTTAAGTTCAGGCTTCTTGTTAAACCATATTTCATGTGGTGATTTACCAGGAATACTGGATATACCAGATCTATTTAAGATATATGTAGCTGTGTTTATTAATTCAGCCCAAAATGTTTGATCAAAGATACTTTCTCTTGCATGCATTAAAGATCTTGCACATTCGACAATCGTTCTGTTATCACGCTCTGAACAGCCATTTTGTTGTGGTGTATACGGCATCACCAATCTTTGTTTTATTCCATATTTGTTTAAAATATTTGCTACTTTATGATTATCAAATTCTCCACCATGATCTGACAAAAATTCTTTAACAGCATATCCTGCAGCTTTCATTTCTTTTAAAACTATATCTAATTTATCAGGTACTTCTGACTTTCGCTTTAAAAAATATACAAATCGATATCTGCTAAAATCATCTTTAAATAAAACAAAATATTTAAAACCTGATTTTGAGATCTGAAAAGGTCCACAAACATCTGAATGGATCAGTTCTCCTGGTGTTTCTGTTCTTTTTCTTATGCCAAACTTTTTCACAGAAGCCTTTCCATAGACGCAGCCCTCACATAATTCACTATCCAGCTTCACGTCAATGTTAAATTCTTGCTTAATTACATTTTTAACATGTCTCTTACTTTGATGACCCAGCCTTTCGTGGTAGAGTTGCAATATATTTTCTTTAGAAGTAACCATATTGACACTCAGATGTTCAGGTTTGGTTGCCCGCATCTTCAATTTATATAGTCCACCAGACTGACATCTTGATCCAACAATTATTGTTTCGTTAAAAATTTTAAAATAGCAGCACTTAGTGGTGGAAATAAATTCACTTTCTGGATGTTTGTCCTGAGCAGACAAAGTTGAGAAAATATTTTTCTTGATATTGGGTACATACCATACGTTGGTCAATGAAAACTCTTTCTTTTTTCCGTTTACAAAAGATTGTATTTTGATGGTACCTTGTCCTAATGCAGGAACTGCATATCCATTAGCAGTTGTTATTGTTTGCTCTTCGTTAAATGGTGTATACGATTGAAATACATCTTGTTGATTTGTTATGTGATTAGTCGCTCCGTTATCAACATACCAATTTTTAAAATCTGCTTCGCAATTCAAAACATTCGATGATACATCAACTAATGACATCTGAATTTCTTTCGCTTTAGAATTTGTACGTTTTTTCGAATTCTCTGGCTTAGGAGGTCTTCCATCGGTTTTCCATTTATCGCATTGCTTCACTTTATGACCTTTTTGCTTACAGTAATTGCAATAATAACCATATTTATGTGCTTTGCTCTTATTCACTGTATATAAAACTTCTTGCTTGCTCTCATTTTTGCTTGTTAATGCTTTTTCATAAGAGCATAGCTGATTTGTCAAGTTATCTATTGTTCTGTCCTTATTTGATACCAGAATCCAACTAGACTTGAATGAGAAATATTCAGGTGGTAAAGTTTCTAATATTTTACAAATAAGCAAAATATCTGGCAAGTCGCACTTACAGTAATTTTCAGCAACTGCTTTATCTTTTAAAATTTCGTTTTGCAAATTATTCCAAAGGTTCTTAAGTTTTGATGTATGAGTAGCAATATCGTCATCTGATTGTCTAATATAACTAAAAAATTGCATACAGATATCATAGGTTTTATCTGTTGCACTACCATCATACAAACGATGAAGCTCCAACCAGACTTCCCTGGCGGTCGAAAATCTCATGACTTTTTCTAATGTGCTTTGAGTCATATTTATTGTAAGAACTAACAAAACAGTACTATCCGTTTGATTGAAAAATGTAACATCTTTTTCATACTTGCATTTTTCTTCTTGTGTTGCTTCTTGGGGTAACGACTTCGGTGAAGTTAATCTACCTTCAAGGACGTCCATCGCGCCTTTCACACTTCTCAGAAGAATAGAAAGCTTGTATTTCCATGTAGTCCAGCTATCTTTACCTTCAAGTAATCCAATTTGCACCTTACTGGGATCCATTTTACTCTGGATTTAATTGAAAATGCGTTTTATTACTTTATGAAGATGACAGCTTTCAGAGACAGTTACAAAATCTTTTTTAATTTTTATTCTTACTTAATTTCTTGTTTCTTCTAGCATTACCATTTAGGCACTGTACGCTCTGCTACCATGTTAATATTATCAGATCGTCTAACTAGAAAAAACTTCCCTTCGTAATAAAATAATGACTTTGTCTAATTATAATTTCATTTCATCAAATTGACATATTCTATATATTAACTACATAACTCACTCATTAACTTATTTCAAATACAGGATGGTAAATTACTTAGATGTATTCTTCATTCTGCTTCAACAAAAGTGGTCCTATGTGTGATCCTTGGGGAACACCTGAAGGAACTACAAAGCCAGATCATAAGAAGCCACACACACGGACCATTTGAATACGGCCAGTAAGGTAACTTTGAACCCAGTCTAGGAGACTACCATTAACACCCATATTATTTATTTTTTGAATCAGAAGGCCATGATTAACTTTATCAAATGCCTTGGAGAAGTCTGTGTACAAAGAGTGAACTTGATAACCAGAGTCCAAGGCACTTGAAAGATAGTCCACATATGTAAGGAGATTAAGCTCAGTTGACTTCCCTGAACGGAAGCCAAACTGTTGGTTAATGATATAAGGATCCAAAAGTTTGGTAAGGATTTTAGTAACAATATTATCTAATAATTTAGGAATTACGCTCTGAATACATATTGGCCTATAATTGGATATGTTTGATTTTTCACCTGTTTTGTAAATAGGAACGACGAAACTAGATTTCCAGAAATCTGGAAAGATACCAAATTTAAGGGAGTAGTTAAAAATGATATGCAATGGGCGAGACAATACAAAACTACAATATTTTAAAATAGAAGGAGGGATGCCAGCCGGCCCAGGACCTTTATATACATTCAAACCACAAAGATGTTCATATATTTCAGAGATAGACACACAATACTCAGAAGCATTCAAAGGAGTAGAAAATATATAACCATAGCTAGGACAGGTCTTATCAGAATAAACAGAGCTAAAATAATCTTGAAACAGGTTAGCTAAATCGATTCCCACAGGATATTTGACATTGTTGAGGTACATTTCATCAGGAATTGTATTACATCTTCTTCTGGAGTTTACAAAGTTCCAAAACGATTTTAAATTAACACCAACAGAACATTCAGTAAACCTAATATAATCGTTATAGTCAGTTTTGGACCTGAGCTTACACAGAGAACGCAGCTGAGAGAATTCCAAATAATCAACAGGAGATCCTGTTAGTTTGAATCTCAAGTGAGCTTGCTTCTTTAAATATATGAGATGTTTTAGTTCTGATGAGAACCATCTGGGGAATTTTCTGGATGAAACTTTCTTAACAGGTACAAACAGGTGAATCACGGTATACAAAATATCATAGAAAATATTTAACATATCATCTAATGATCTATTCAATAACAAAGGATCCCACCGAATAACTCCCAGATGATATTCGATAGAGTGAAAATCAGCTGATTTGTAGTCATAATAAAACTCATCAGCAACAGGAGAATAATTACAATGGTCCAAGCTCAAGTTCAATTCAGTTACTAAAGGAGGGTGGTAAACATCTACATCAATCAGAGGATCGGTTGCTGTAATACATGTAGTTAAACGATCATGACTAAAAACTAAATCCAAAAGTGAGTTAAATTCATTATGAACAGAGTTAATTTGAAACAGATTATGGTAGGCACACATATTAGAAACGGTATAAGTAGCATTCACTTCATCAGCTCTGGTACCAGGGGGTGAAATAGCTTCTGAACAAATATTTAAGTCAGACCATACTGCTTTAGGTAAGTTGAAATCACCCAGAATGCAGGTCTTAGCATCAGGATACTTTTCAGAAATGGCGTCTAGGTTCTCAGTAAAGGATAAATAATCTTCAATAGGGGAAAGTAGACGGCTCCAATTATACATTTGTTCCTAGTGTTTCCAACTAGAACAAAAACATGTTCAATTTCTTCTGATGACTGCAGCAGGCTACTAGTTATATTTCTAGCCACTGCTATAAGAGCTCCACCACCTCTAGTTACAGGATTAGTGAGTGCAGATCTATCTCGGCGATAAATATTATAATTATCTAATCCAACTTCAGCATCTCCAAAATTATCCGATAGCCAAGTTTCAGTCAAAACAATTATATCATAGGAATTAGTAGCTGCGTTTAATGATAGCTTGTTTAGTTTGGTCCTCAAACCTCGAACATTCTGATAATAAATAGATTTTGATCGCAATTTGCTAGAAGCTGAAGTTGGGCCAGGATTAATCAGTTTTTTGGGTTGGTTTTAACAACTATTTTATAACACCCATTCAAAAATTTGAGAGTGAGATTATTTTCGTCGTTCTCTTGACGTCTCTTGAGTTCTTCTTTTAGTTGTTTTTCAAGTTCCCTTTGACTGCTCGTAAGGTCGTAGTTGAAAAAGATCTTTCTACCCTTAAGTCTGGTACGGTTCCTAATGATATTTTGAACATCAAAGGCGGAGTTAAACATAACTTTTAGGGCACGAGCTCCCTTAGTATTACGCCTTCCAACCCTTTGAAGACTAACTATAGAAGGAGGTGTTACAACTATATCACGCAAAATTTCAGATACCTTGTTCCGATCAGTATCCGATTCTGGTAAATTGAATATCATCAAATTACTAGATCTCTTCTGTCGCTCGAAGAATTCTGAAAGCAGCTCTTCAGACATTGGGGTAGAAGTAATGGTACCAACGTTGATCTGGGAAGCCTTCAGGTTCTGTAACTCATTTCGTAGCTCATCTACAATTTTGATTAGCTTCGGGACTTGTAAATAGCCTTCCTGACAGTCTTTGCAGTGAAAGCGTGAAAGCTTGTACATATGTTAATCACACATGTAGAAGATATAAAATCAGTCTTTGTTGTAACGGTGTCAGAAACCAAAACTGACAAAAAACGAGTTTTCACCGTTGTTAATGAAGACGAAATGGAGAGTTTGAAACTTACTTATAAGAGATTATATTTCTTTGTGGCCACATGGCTGCTCAGAAAAAAGACTATTTTTAAGCTACAGACAAGGCCGCTGTACTGTACAACCTATTGGAAAAAACATTTGGGAAAATTCCCTGTAATATTGCAAAATATTTGGGTTTGAAGGACTTAGGCAATCAAAGATTCTTCTGGGTGACTACAACCTGTTGAGATCAAATGAATGCATAAGTCAAAGTAAAACTGCACTAAGAGTTTTAACAGGCATCCTTACGGAACATTGTCGCCTGAATGGGCACCTGAAAAAGCTCAAAATAGTGGAGGAAGAAGAATGTAGATTCTGTGCTATGGAAGAAGAAACTTCCATCCACATACTTGCGAACTGCACAGCAATTCAGAATCCAAGGGCCCAACACCTTGGAGATTACTGGATAGAAGAGGGACATTTACCTAAGTTGAAGCCTGCAGATATCCTAAAATTCCTCCGGGAAATAGGACTAAAGGAGCTACTAGTCTCTGAGACTTTCCTCAGGAACTAAGTAGAAGTAAGGGGGCACAATAGATCTTTTAGGTCTCAGTGAATGTCACCCCAATTTACATACATACATACAACTTGAACGATCTAAAGGATCGCAAACGTCTCGAAATGCAGTGAATAACCATAAATGATCAACGATTCTATTCGTAGCTTCGCAGAGAGATTGTATCATTGTCAACTAACAAATGGCCAGCATTTTGAGCACTTATTGTGATGAAGTATTTGCAACTTAAATGAATGTTTAGTTTATAAATTTCTGTAACATCCAGTTTTGTTTAAAATTACAATTTTAATATTTTTGTTAAATTTCTATTATAATTTCCGAGTAAAGTGATACAATGCTGTTATTTCTGGAAGCTTTTTTGTGATAAATCACTCGACCTAGGTTGTAATTTAAAAAAATTCAAGATGGCGGCCGCAAGCTAAACGCTGACGCCAAAAACATATTTTTGACGTTCAAAGATGCATATCAATCGACAATTTCTCGTTGGTATGGAGAATTTAAACGTGAAAGGATTAATCTTAGCGACGATCCAAGAACAGGTCCACCATCAACGGCACTCACTCAGGAAAACGTCGATGATGTACGCAAGCTGATCCAAGAAGATCGACTTGTCACATATCGTGAAATTGGAGCATCATTGGGCATTTCTAAAAATTGTAAAGAATTATCTGCAAAAAAATTAGTGTCTCGTTGAATACCGCATCTGTTGACGGAAGAACAGAAAGCAAATTGGTGTCAAAAAACTCTGGATTGGTTTAAACACAAAAAATATATACAGTATTGTCAGTGGTGATGAATCTTGGATTTACTCTTATGAACCCGAAAATAAACGTCAGTCGTCTGTTTGGATGTTCCAAGATGAACCAAAATCGACGAAAGTTATCCGTTCTCGAAGGGTTTCCAAAAAGATGGTGGCGACATTTGTCTCAAAAGCGGATCATGTAGCAACAATTCCTCTGCAACATCAAAGAACTGTTACTGCTGGTTGGTAGGTACATACTGAAATGTTTGTCGGAATTAATTGCTGAGTTTCGAAAAACCAACCCGTAACGACGAATGATCCTCCAACAAGACAATGCAATTTCCCACACAGCTCGAAAAACAATTGAGTTTTTAAAGGAGGAAAACATCGAATTGTTGGACCATTCTCCATACAGTCCCAACCTAAGTCCAAAAATTAAGAATGAACTGCGTGGTCATTGGTTCTAGTCCCCAGAAGATGCAGTCAACATCTTCAAAAACGTTATTTGGAATGTACCAACAAGCGAGTGGAATAACTGCTTTCAGAATTTGTTCCAAAGGATGCAAAAATGCATTTCCCTTTGTGGAGAATATTTTGAAAAACAATAGTGATAGTTATCTACTGTTTTTTTCTATGTCTATATGCAAAATATAAAAGACAACTCTCCTATTCGGTTGATTTGTACAGAACGTACCCATTTCTATATTATTTTTAGCTGCTATGTAATCAATTTTAGTTTTTTTTGTTCTTTCATTCACATTAACTACTCGCGTAGGTTCCTGAGGAAGACTAATTTTTAATCCAAATGATAAAAATAAACTTATCTTTATTTGAATTTAAGTAGTTAATATCAAAATCACCACATAAATAAACTTTGTCGAAACGTACACAATAATAAGATAAAACAATAAAATGCTCTATCAATAAATGGGCTTACCTTAATATCAGGTCATCTATACACATCAACAATTAAAATGTTGAAAACACTAACTGATATAGAATAAAGACAAAGCACAGCATTCAATATCAAAATTGCTGCAGTCAACTAAGTACTGACACTTTTATATTTCCATTTTTTATAGAGAATTTGGCAGTTCCACCATGAATCTTATTAGTCCTAGTAAAATTTGTGATTTGGGAATATGCATAAATATTATGTTGTCATTAGTACACCAGTATTCCTGTACGCAGATTATGTATGTCTTTCTCTTCTTGATGTATGCCTCCAAATTTAGCAATTTATTGGTCAAACATTGGATATTGATGGTAGTCAGTATAACAATCTAAATTATCTGGGTCGGAAGTAGGTTTATGAGTTATTAAGGCTGGGGATCAGTCGTTTTTGACGGCATCCAATTCCTGATGAAAATTGAGATTAAAGCTCCAGTGGGACAAACCTCTGTTTTCCATGCAGTTACTTTGATACTTAAGGTCTTTTAGATGTGTGTATATAATCCAGTAAAATAAGCCCAAAAAGAGGGTCAACCTCGGAATGAAATATAATGAGTAAACTCATATAAACCTTATTATTTTATTATTATTATTTTTATAAGTAGTCTCAAAAGTCTCATAAAATCTCGTGTCCGCGTCCTATGATATCAAAGGTCACAGTCCAAAAAAATCAGTTTTCTGCAAATATCTCGCTTCCTGTGGGTTTAATGCTATTTACATCTATTATGAATATTGTAGAAAATAAAATTCTCTACAACTTTTGTTACAAACATTTTTTTATACACGAAACCGTTTTTAGATAGAGGGTGGAGAGCGCCCAGCGCTCAGCTGTTCACAGCATAATGCAAGGTCAACCAATAGTTCCAATACGCCGTGGGTGTGTTCATAAATTTACTCCGAGTTACATCTAGAGTTGGAAATATACTCCGGTAATATGGAGGAAGGTGAAGGTCATCTACCTTCCGAAAGTAGGTAGAATATCAGACCAAACGCCCCAATCATATAGACCAATTAGCCTAACGTCCTTCCTGCTTAAGACTTTGGAAAAGCTAGTAGATAGGTACATAAAGGACAACGCTCTGACAACTCGCCCTCTAAGCGAGCGTCAGTATGCCTACCAACAAGGCAAGTCAACAGACTTGGCTCTGGATGACTTAAACAGGCTACTTTCCAAGTCGATCGACGACAAGGAAATAGCAGTAGCTACTTTTCTGGATATAGAGGGAGCATTCAATAATGCGTCTCCAATATCTATAACCAGGTGTATGGAAAGAAGAGGGATCGAACCCATCATCTGCAGGTGGCTTGCAGTCAATCTAGGGAATAGGATAATCAGATCCACCCTGGGAGAGGCAACCATCACGGCGGGGGTGGGGAGGGGTTGCCCTCAGGGAGGCGTGTTATCGCCCCTTTTGTGGGCGATTCTTGTAGATACTCTTCTAGTACGGCTGTCCGATGAAGGTATTCAGTGCCTAGGGTATGCGGACGATCTTGCTGTCGTCATAAGAGGACGGTTTCCAAACACGATATCAGAGCGCACCCAAATGGCGCTTAATATAGTAAGTGGCTGGTGTAGGGAGGAGGAACTGGCAGTGAACCCTCATAAAACTACACTGGTACCGTTTACAAAAAAGAGAAATTTGCAAGGTCTACAAAAGCCACAAATTAACGGAGTGGAAATTCCATTTGCTAAAGAAGTTAAGTACCTAGGGGTAATCTTTGACCAGAAGCTTACATGGAATTCTCACATCGAAAAAACCACGCACAAGGCCAGAATCGCTCTCGGAAGGTGTAGGCAGATGTGTGGGAAGAATTGGGGATTGAATCCTAACATGACCAAATGGTTATATACACAGGTCGTGAGGCCAATGATAACCTATGGATCAGTAGTCTGGTGGCCCAGGACACTGCAGATTGGGGCGCAAAGGCAGTTAAGTGGTATCCAAAGGCAAGCTTGCCTAAGTATCACAGGGGCCATGAGAACGACGCCGACTGCAGCCCTGGAGGTAATACTGAACCTGCCACCACTGCATATCTTCGTTCAGGGAAATGCAAGATCTGTAAGTCACAGATTATTACAGGGGCCTCCTCCGATAAGTCAAGGACAAGGTAAGGTCTACAAAAAGCTATATGAAGAAATAAAGGTAGATCCAATACTGGGAATGCCAATGGATCAGATTGCCCCACAATATAGCTTTAAAAATGAATACACAGTAATCATTCCAGAGAGAAAGGACTGGGATACAGGGCCTCCTATAATAGCGAATCTCAACTGGTACACTGATGGCTCTAAAGCAGACTCTGGAGTAGGAGCCGGAATATATGGGGTACAAGAGAAGATCACGATCTCTCTAAGCCTTGGGAAACATGCCACTGTCTTTCAGGCAGAGGTAATGGCGGTGCAATGCTGGGCAGAAGAGTAGATGAGACGGGAGGTAGATAGCCAAAGAATCGTCATCTACTCCGATAGCCAAGCAGCACTAAAAGCGATAAGCTCATATCGGACAACGTCAAATCTGGTGTGGGAGTGTCACAAGGCCCTCAACAGACTAGGTAGTCATAATAGAGTGACCCAGGCCTGGGTGCCAGGCCATCAAGGAATAAAAGGCAATGAAAAGGCCGATGAATTAGCCAAGCAGGGAGCGGCTGAGGTCATGATAGGGCCAGAACCTTCCTGCGGAATTGCTAAATGCCTCACCAAGGAGAGCATCCACCAATGGATAAACAACCAGGCGTTGCGCTGGTGGCATGAAACTCTGGGGCAAAGGCACGCTAAGCTATTCCTTAAAAGCCCTTCGGTCAGACTGTCACGCGACCTACTATGTCAAAGTCGAGAAACGACGAGGATGATGGTGGGAATGCTGACAGGGCATTGTAGGCTAAGGAAGCATATGCACACAATTGGCCTAGCAGATGACAGCCTATGTAGGTTATGCCAGGAAGAAGACGAAACCGCGGAGCACTTACTCTGTGAGTGCGAAGGCCTAGCAAGGGTGCGGTTTCACCTATTCGGAGAAGAAAAACCGAGGGCAGATAGCTACGCAAAGGAGGCGGTATCCAGGCTAATAGGTCTAATAAAAAGAATAAAGCTACATATCGAGCTCTAAATATGGGGGAGGACCACAATAGATCTGCAAAGGTCGCAGTGGGATAGGACAAAGAGCCTCTCCAATTCTAATCTAATCTCTAATCTACATCTAGAGTTACGCGAGAGTTAAGTCACGTGGTTTATATGGATGAACTCGAATGGTGTGTTCATAAACTTATTGTTCGATCATAATTCATAACATAACATAACCAAACTAAATTAGTGTTTTTGTTTTTATATTGTTTTTATTTGTATCTTATTTATTACTTATTATAGCATAAATAACGAAGTGCTTGTTTTGAACGCTTGGAATTACATGTTGGAACTGTTTAATGTTAGTTGATATTTTATTTTTCCTTGAGAGTTCGATTTATAATTTAACAGAAAAATGTAAAGTTTATTTTTAATGGTAGCAATTTTTCCAACTAATTCATTTATATGGAACTCCTCCATTATGATTTGTAATACAGGCAACAGGTTGAAGTGGTGAAAACAAAAATGTGTGAAAATGTGGTTAAAAACGACAATTTTCTTTCTTCGGCTTGTTAATTGACCTGTAATTTATGTCAGAGTTAACGCAAACCCTTCCCGGATAGCAGAGTCAGCGGAGTTAACTCCAGAGTAGGCATTTTTCAAATTTATAAACGATTAAGAGTTAACTCTAGATGGCTGATCCATCATCTAGAACTCTAGATGGCTGATCCATCATCTAGAGTAAGTAAATAAACGATACTGAGTTAATCCTCAACTCTGCAGTAACTATGTGAACGCACCCCGTAATAAGCATCGATCATCTTCGTTACACACGATTCGTCAAGTTAACAAATCTCAATAAACCTGTGCAGTCATGCAATCTTCCACCTACAAGTGCATCGGCTTATCAACACATCAGTCATGTATATGAGTATGATCAAATTCAAACTTGGTTAGAGAATGCTTTAGAACTCCAAGCAAGAGTGAGGTTGGATATTGTGAAATGACTTCCTGGAACCGATTACTACTACCAGCTCCGAAGGAATTACTAAATACAATATTTTTCAACTGCAAGAATGGTTGTGGTCCACGCTGTGGATGCAGGAAATCGGAGTTGCAATGTTACTGAGCTTGTGGTCAGTGTAATAGGCAAGCTTGCCTCAATGCTTCACCGTATCCGAGCGATCCTGATGAAGACAGTATACTCCATCCCAACATATTTCGTTTTAAGTTAACACCAACATGATTGATTCAAGAGAAAAAAACCCACAGCAGGTAGTCGTTAATCCGATAACAATAGCCCAGTATTGTATCGTACTCGTTTCTTCGAAAAGATAATGCCTAATAGTATGATTATTTTACAACTGAAATGTTTGGCTGGTAAAATAATATTTAGTTTTAGTATCAAAATTTTACCGACTACGGGTCTGTTACAATTTACTGTACAATGAGGGATTTATAAACTTTTATTAATAAATCCTTAAGACCAGATACCGAGTCAACGAAATATTGTGAAATATACTTGACACCTGAGGAAAAAAAATTATAACAAGTGGCCTCGTGAAAAACCCGGAAATTATTTTTAAGTTTTTATGTTTACTGCTAGAGGGCGTAATTTAATTTTAAAAAACAAAAATCACCTACTTAAGTGGCATAATAAAAAAAAATTCTGCGTATATTTGATATTACAAGTTTTAGTCTATCTACTCAAATAAAGGGTGGGGGAGAGTGGGAACTTTGTTATGAAAGAACGCCCATAACTCCGTTTCTACTTAACCGATTCTTGTATACTCAGTCTTCTTGAAAACAGCTTTACTTTTGACCCCGAAATACTTGAAGATCTGGAGACAAATATCCTTGATGACGAAAATGATGATCATTCATTGGAAATTTTCTAGCGACTAGCAGACGAAGAAGAAGTAAATTAAGACTCATGTTCTTCTTATTAAAGTTTTTATAAATGAAGGTTTATACGAGTTTACAGCTTATTATCTTTCATTCCGAGGTGAACTGACTAAAATGACTGGACTAATATCACACTTAGCTCCTTCCAATGTATCTTCAAGAAAGTTTTCATGATCTTCTGGCTGGGTTGATGGTTTGTGTCTTGTCACATGTAGAGAGACAAATCTTCGTATGGTTTCTACTTCACACTGGGATTCAGTATTTCCCACCAGGAATTTGCGTTTTCTTTTGTGGGGTACTTCGATCCACTCCATCCTATTAGGCAATTCACTTTCTGGTGCGTCTCCGATAAGTTGTTGTATATCATTGACAACATGGGCAGATTGTGCTTCTAGTATTGCTGAGTTTAATTGCTTCGAGGATATTACTTGCTGATGTCCATTAAAACTACGCCTTATATATCTAGTAACATTAGCGAAACTATTAGAAGTCGATAGCCTATTTTCATATTTGCCGGCTGCGTAGCTACAACCAGGTTAGTAGACCTGTTTTGATTTTCAAGTTCAGGTGATTTAATGGATTCGTTTGTTTGTTTATAAACATTTGAATTACTTGATTGAAACTGGTTTTGGTGAACCACTTGATTTGGTTGATACATTAGATTATTGGGTTCTGTTGGGTACACTTAAGTGATTGTGTGCAACAGCATGCAACAGCATGACAAGGCACTAGAAGCAGTGCAGCACGCGAACTATTTAACTTGATAGAATTAGAAAAGAAATAGCAAAGAAAAGTAATTTCTTTCTATCGACAAATGCTACCTCTATGACTTTTTCCTGAAAACTTCTGGCGAGCTCGGGTAGAAAGAAACGAATACTACCTAACTTGAAAAAATTTTCAGAATTTTTATATCTTGTGATGTTTTTGACATTTAGTTGCCAGTAATATCAATTATTTCCATTTCTAAGTTTTGTTTTGGTGTCTTTTTATTCTGCCATTCCATAAAGGATGTATAATTTTGTATCAATCTTTAAAAACTGAGAGTATTCATTTGTTTCATAGCTAAGTATTATTGACAACCCTTATCGTTGTACTTCTTGGTGCGATGGATAAGCGCGTGCCTTCTACAGAGAAGGTCGTCGGTGCAAGTCCTACCGATATTGCCGTACATTTTATTCAGTTTTTTTACGTTTTAACACTAATCATAGCTTTGCAGACTGATATAATAAAAGCAATATGTAAGTCAAAAGCCAGAAGGTAGTCACTATTGAATGATTTTGGGCACTTTAATATAGCTCAAAAATGAGAAGTAGACGAAAAAATCCATTACCTAAGTTTATATAATTAGGTACCAGCCATCTATCTTGAAAGTTAAGCAAAATGAAAAAAATGCTTATTCATTTTTAGACAAAAATAAACAATATTCAGAACCTAATCATACTCAATAATCAACATAAACAATGGCGAAACGGGATAAGTATGTATCTTCGTTACAAGATTTTTCGTTTTGACTTGGGCCAACATGATTGATTTAAGACCAAAACCCACAGCAGGTACAGTTGGTTCGGTGGATCTTTTCCCATGCGTCATCATTCAAATACAAACGCAATACATCAATACATTAATTAACACGTAGGTCGTAGATTGATGTTATAATTAGGATGTGGCTGAAATGACGGTGAACGTTATTTATTATTGTATTGAAGCTGGTGTAAAAGATATTTGTATAGTATATTCTGCAACAAGGTTAGAATGAAAATTCGATGCGAGTGGAAAGTTCCGAGCGTGAGGAACCACGAGCATCACGAATTTTCATTCTAACCGAGTAGCAGACCATACTTTCTCCACGATCAAAGATTTTAAATGGAAATGAACAAAAGATAATTTATATTACAGAGCTCAATCACAATTATATTCGGTGTGACAGCAATAATTTTGACACCTACTCAAGTTTTGCCACTATGATGACAATCAACTGAGTCAAGGCTAATGTTATTATTGCTAACCGGTGTGAGAATATTATTCTATCACAAGAGAGAGAATGTAAATACATTTAAATTGCATGGGGGCAGAGGTGTTGCAGAATATTTCTTCAATCTCAAGAGAGAGAATTCCAGCATTCTGTAATCAAATTTGATTTCAGAATTGGCAAATTCTGTGATGATCGTGGAGAAAATATTTTACAGCTGTTTAGCAATGTGCTACCTAAACCTTTAGTTTGAAAAAACTGTTAGTATTCAAGAGTTTTATGGGGCTATTCTGCAAACTTGCCATTAAGCAAATTTACTTGCATAAAAGTTAGTATTAATAACAACTTCCTCAGTAGAAACTTTGCAAATCAGAATTGCCCAGATAAGGTTATGGCTGTCAACCATTACTATTAGGCCGTCCCACCCATACAGTTCAACAATGAAAAATAAAAATCTTTTGGGTTGTAAAAATAAATAATTAATATTTTAAATATGTATATTTAAGACTCATATATATATATACAATATATTTTATTTAATTTTCCTCATATTCAGAATCAGAGCTATCGCCAGTATTTATATCTATTGTAATTGGTTGAATGCTAATATCAACTATATTCTGCTCTCGGCCATACCACTTTTGTATAATTTCATGGGTATGCCTAACACATTTTTCCCAAATTTGTTGATTACATTGTCCCAGTGCCTCTTTCCACATATTTATAACAGAACAATCTGAGTACCCATCTGTACCAATATATTTATTATAATATGTCTTGCAATTTGCCCAAATTAATTCAATAGCGTTGAATTCACAATGATATGGTGGTAGTCTCAGCACTTCATGACCATGTTCTTGTAGTAACTCATCAATTATATACACGTTTTCTTTTCTATTCATTTTTGCAATTTGTAGCAATTCAGGTTTTGTAAGTTTTGTATCAAACTTAATGTTGTTTGTTATCAACCATGTAACAATCTCATTTTTTGTCGAATTAGTAGAAGGTTGCTTTTCTAAAAGAACACTATGATATGGAGCATTATCCATAACAATAAGAGAAGGCTCTTCTAAGTTGGGAATTAATTGAGTACTTATCCATTTCATAAATATTTCATTGTTCATTTCTCCATGGTAATCAGCTACTTTAGATTTTGAACAGAATAATAAACTTGCTTCAGAGACAAATCCTTTGGTAGAACCAGCATGGACAATTATAAAACGTTTACCATCATAACCATCTGGTTTACGTACACTTTTAGTGCTGTTGTCTTGCCAAGATTTTGTTTTATTTCCCTTCGAATAGATCCATGTTTCATCCAAAAATACAAGTTCTCTTGGGTGAGTACTTGAAAGGTTTTCCATATATTTACGCAGAAAATTGGCTCTCAAGGCTGCAATACTGGTCCGCTCCATTAAAGCTCTGCGATTGTCATCTTTGTTATATTTGAATCCCAATGTTTTTAACAAAATGCTCAGAGATGTTTTGCCAATAGATCCAATTTCTCTTTCAATTATTCTTCTTACAATTTAAGGTAGTCAAAGTAACATGCTTCACTAAAACAAAAACAAAAATTATGGTACAGATTCAATTTGAACAAATACTATATTTTTTAATGATATTATGTTTGTTCATTTCATTAATGTTTTAACCTTGGACTGTTCAAAAGTAAGGTAAATTTAATAATTGAGTTAAATTGTAATGTCACAAAATTACTAAAATCTATATAAATATCTTCCTAAATTTTTCTTGAATATACCATGATTTGAATACTCGTTACAAAATACCTACACCTACATTTTACCAAAAAATTCTAATTAAATAAATTGATATTTACTCTGTTGGTACATATCATATAATGTGTTCCGTACTGCCATCTTAGCTCCCTCAGGTAGATCAGTTGTTTTAGTTTTAGAACGAGTTCTGCTTTTGCCTGGGCTTGAAAGAATTGGATTATTTTCTTTCCTTTTTTTATAGCATATACTGTCCGCCGAGATATTTTCAAAGCAGCAGCTACCCTCTAACATGAAAAAATTGATTAATAATAAGTATATTGCCAAACAAGCATGCACTTAAATATTTATGTTACCTCCTGAACACATGAAAGTGGTTCCAAAGGTCCTCCATTTCTTTTTTCTAACACAAAATACTCCAACACATTTAGGACCAGCTCCTGTGCTTGCGAATTCAACGTTTTTCCAGGCATATTCTAAAAATAAAAACCATAAATAGTTCTGGTCTTTCAGAAAATTAGGTCAATATTTTCTACATTGGTGGAAGCAAAATATGTTTCAAATAATTCAGTTTGATGGAGTTCTATCCAGAATCATAATGAAATGTAAATTCAAGGTTAGTTTTCATTGCGAAGTAAATAAATAAGAAGTAGATAAATAATATTTACTTACCACAATAATTCGAACACTCAGGTATAAGTTGTTAGTCGTTATAACAACTGTTTTTGAAATAAATTTATATGCAAGGGGCAAAAAAATGGATAAAAATGTAAAATAAAAATGTAAACAAAGTCTTTGGTCTGTCAATATACAAATTCGCGGTTAAACCACAGAACTTCTGTTGTGTGGGTTACACCTATCGCCGACATTCATCATATGGCTATCTCTGTTTGTTATATTATTTTGTAATAGAACAAACGGAATCATTTCGGGGGTTTAGATTCTGTGAGTAGAACAGAGACGTACTACAAAAAGTAGTATGTGAATAATTTCATACATGGGAAAAGATTCACCGGACCAACTGTAGTCGTTAATCCGATAACAGTAGCATATTATCGTACTTGTTTCCTCGAATAGCGAAAATATAATGCCTAGTAGTATGATTATTTTACGACTGAAATGTTTGGCTGGTAAAATAATATTTGAGACTAATTTTTTAATTTATTTAATTATTCTATTATTTATTTGTGCTTCGGAAGATATATTTCCGAATTTTTATTTTTCAAGTTAAAAGTATTTTTCACGATAAATGGTTGACCACCTTATCTATAAATATTTTAATTTGATTGTGTAAATATAAAAAGAGCTTTCATTGCTTGTTTTACTTTGTTTGAGCTGTACTGCACCTATCTACTTTATTTCCAATGCCCTTTTTATATTTACATATAATGGGATTAAAATTAAAATATTTATAGATAATGTAAATGTAATATTATGTTATATATCTGTTGTGGAATCAGTTATTTATTGATTTTATTTGATAATTATGGAAAGATTCCACGTAGTAAGGCTTGTAACAATTATTAATTCATTAAATACATTTTTATAGAAAAGCAAGACGCAAAGAAAAAGAAGGATCAGAAACAACTTCAAATGATTCAAAATTGTATTTAGAAGCTACTGTTTTAGAACGAAAATTACCAGAAATGGATATGAGACTTTTAGTTGATTTACCAGCTGGTCTTGACTACAATGAATGGTTAGCATCACATAGTAAGTATTATATTTTATTTTTAATGATCTATATCATTCATTTATTAAATAGGGTATTTGTCAATAATGTATTAAAATATGTATGGCTACTTTTAATTTCCAATGCTGGCCGCCTTGTCTTATCTAATAAAACAAAAAAAGTAAATCTAATTCTACTATACCGACTGTGTACATTTAGAATTTTGATTCACAAATTAATATGGAGAAAACAAAAATAATGGTATTATATAAAAAAGAAGAAAACATTACAATCAAAATTGATGAAATTTTGTTAGAGCAAGTGAAAAGTGATGAATATTTAGGTGTAGAGATACAAAGTAAAGGAAAATAGGAGGCAGAAGTAAATGAAAGGATCAGTAAAGCCATTCAAGTATATTTATTATGCACGAAGTAGAAAAGAAATACCAAAAGACACCAAATTAAACGTGTATAAAACAATTTTTCGTCCGTTGGGTCCTCACAATATCGATAAAAATTAAAGTTCAGGCAACTGAGATGAAATACATGCGTAGAGTCAAAGGAGTAACTAGAAGATATTGTATAAGAAATTAAACTATGAGAGAAGAGAGAATACTTGAAAGCAGAACCTATATCAAAAACAATTCAGAAACAGCACCTGATATGGTTTGGACATCTTTGTAGAATGAATAGCAATAGACCGGCGAAAAAGATTTGGCAGGCTAAAATGTTAGGCAAAAGGAAAAGAAAAGAAGGACGGACAAGACAATAACAGATCTTGAAGGAAAGAAAAAATACTTGGAAGGAAAGTACTGAAAAAGCAAGAAATAAAAAAGTGGTAGAAATTTGTTCAGGAATGAAATATAAATATATATAATATAAAAATCAAGAAAACCGAAATGGTATTATCGTAAGTAATATCATAGGGGCTCTAATTTTTCCGAAAAAAATTGAAAAAACATGTTGCTAAGTATTATTTTAACAAGAAGCATGAGTGCTGGTGGCAACAGAAATCCGAGTGTCGAAGACGAGGATTTTTGCACCTGCACGAGAGTGGGACGCTCGAAGAGTGGCTGCAGGATCTTTTGTTTTCTGTTTTTTAGCTGGATGTTCTGAGGCGTCACTTCAAAAGGTGTTTATGATGTTGGAATCCTGCTTATTATCCCTTTGCAGATAAGGCTTAATTGAGTTGGCTGAACTGAGACCAGTAATTTTAATTAATTGTTGTTCACCCCTCCTTTAGCCAGGTTACTGACTGCTGTCGACCGCAAAGAGTGGTTTGTTATTTTGATTTTTTTTTGTATTTAATCCTGCCTCCTCTGCTGCTTCTTTCCTTCTTTAGTCCATTTCGAAAGTTCGCATTTTCCCACTGGAGTGTTTTTGTACCATCCACTTGATTTTTATTTGTTCCATGATGGGTTTTCTGTAACAATATGTAACTATGTTATCTACCTGTTTTAATCACTTTAAAATGATGAACTCTGCAATTGACTACTTCTCCAGGCAAATTCTACTGAAGTGATATGGTAAAATTTACGCTGGAGTCCCGCCGGAGTGTCTTCGTCCCATAATGAAACCATTGCGTAGTATTCTTCCAATTTTAATGAAGCAGAGATCGATTTCCTTTTATTAACGCACATCTGCAAATTCCTTCGCTTCGCATTACGAGTTTCCCTACTAGACTTAAAGATAATATCTTTAAATGGATCAAAAATTATTTTCCACTTCATAAAATACATCTCTTGCATTTTTTTTGCAACGGTGTTCCACATTGTCTTCACAACTAGTTCTTTGTAATTTTCAACGTTTTCTCTCTTCATGTTCCACGCCAAATCTTTCAGGATTAGGTTTAGTTTCTCTAAACTTGTAGTTTCCAAAAGCTCGTATTTCTTTGCCTTGCAGAATTCCGTAAACTGTTTCCATATTGACGTATGGGTTTTAACGGTATTGTACGGTACACTTTTCTCAATCGCCAGATCAATATTAGTCGTAGAATCACTTCCAAAGCGACTCATTTTCACTACATAAGCTGACTAGCACTGTTTAAAAACAATATTACAAAATTTATTGACAATAAAATCAGAAAAATTGTTTAGCGTCGTTTTCTGTTGTCCTAGGAGACCATAATTACTTGTTAACAGTAGTAATAACCCAAGAACATTGATAATTGTTCGAAAAAATTTTATAACAGATTTCGAAAGCTTGTTGCCAATAAGCATCAAGCTTGAGGAAGTCATAAAATTTTTGAGCATTTATCAATGTTCGAGGGTTATTCGAATAGAAACTTTTTTGTTAATTATAGAAAAAAATACATAGTATATTTGCTTCTATAATTTAATTAATGTTCTCGTCAGTATTATGACAAAATCGTGATATTTTGAAATATCAAATATTTGAAACGTCAAAATCGAAATAAATCAAAATGTAACCATGGCAACGTACCTAATAGAGTGAAATTTTTTTGCTCCAATGAAATCAGTTAATTTGAGGTCATTTGATTGAACACAACCAATCAGAACAACATTACACTGAAAACAGACCATGGACTGTTTTACAACATTACACTGAAAACAGACCATGGGCTGTTTTCAGTGTAATGTTGTTCTGATTGGTTGTGTTCAATCAAATGACCTCAAATTAACTGATTTCATTGAATATCTACTAGAGCAAAAAATTTTCAGTAGTAATAACCCAAGGACATTGATAATTGTTCGAAAAATTTTTGAGCATTTATCAATGTTCGAGGGTTATTCGAATAGAAAATTTTTGCTAATTATAGAAAAAAATACAGAGTATATTTGCTTCTATAATTTCATTAATATTCTCATCAGTATTATGACCAAATCGTGACATTTTGAAATATTAAGTATTTTGAAACGTCAAAATCGAAATAAATCAAAATGTATCTATGGCAACGTAGATTCTAGTAGATATCCAACGAAATCAGTTAATTTGAGGTCATTTGACCATGGGCTGTTTTCAGTATAATGTTGTTCTGATTGGGTGTGTTTAATCAAATGATCTCAAATTAACTGATTTCATTGGATATCTACTAGAGCAAAAAACTTTCAAAGGTATTGTAATTTTTGGTGACAACAGCTGTCAAATTTTGCCGCGGTTAAATTCAAAAAAAAGTGCTGACAGGTGCTGTCATACAGTTTTTTCATCTAGAATCCATTTGTAATTGAAAATTGCGCGTTTGTGATTGGTGGAAATTCGCTTTAACAGCTCACAAGCAGCAATTAATCTTTTGAGTAAATTATTTGACCAACATTAAAAAGAAGTAGCGCCTATAGAAAATGTATTTTAGTATTCAATAATTGAATTTAAAATCGCCGTCTCACAAGAAACACAAATTTAAAAACAATAGTAGATTACATAACCAGGTGAAAAGAGTTTCTTTTTTGTGGAGAACGAAGATCGGCTCAGAAAAAACTTTTCAACAAAGTTTGTATACTGTTTTGCAGGTCCTTAACTTCTAGTAGTCGTCTAGTCATTCACAATTCCCTCATTTTCTTCATCAGAATATGAAGTTAGTTAAACTATTATTATAATCTTGAAATGGATTATTTTATGCAGGGCGATTCATTAGTGCGATAAAGCCCAATATCTTGTAAATCCTCAATGATATATAAATAAAATTGTAACTGATTATAACCAGCCTAAAGGTACATATTTTAAAATTAATCGCAATTGTACAGCGTGTTTCAGAACGCAGTACCAGATCAAAGGTATATTTTTTCAAATGGACACCCTGTATTTTACTTCAAATTTGAATTCTGCTTGAATTTGCAGTGTTATAAGGTTGTAGTAGGTTATACAGTGTATTTAAAAAGTTCTGACCAATTGCACCTGAAAATTGCAATAGTTCAACGCCCCGTAAACTTTAAACTGCACAATTTAAAATTAATATTTTACAGCCATAAGCCTATGATGGTCTTCTGGTATCATAATTCACTAGATCTGCTTCCATATCTAAGAAACCGTATATAAGGCGAGTCCAAATTCGAATACATCGGTTACAAAAAAATTTCAAATTGATCACACTGTATTTTATATCCCTATACCCAAACTGAAATGCTTTTGTGATATTTCAATTTTATGATTTAAAATTTTATATCCAACAAAAAATCAATAAAAAGCAGCTACATAAAATTCATTCACAACAATTTACGAGTTAGGAAAGTGTGTTATTTCACAAAAAGGTTTTAAAGGATCGATAACAGTGCAACAAGTGTATGAGGGTCAGATTTCTTATATAGTTTTTCTAAATAATTAAATTAGAATCACATCATCATTAGTGTTCTTAGTAATTAGGTAGGTAGTAAGTAGGTACTGAAATATCAACAAACATTTACATTTTCCATTTTGTCAACAAAAGTGGTATCTACATGACGAAACTTCTGCCCATCATAATGCGCTCATTCAGAGTGAATTGAATATGTTTCCTGAAAGGTGCTGGACCAGTTCTCTAGGCACCAGGATCACCAGAGTTAAATAAGTCCTTTTTTTTCTCTCGACGCTCTCGAGCAGGGGTACAAAGTACACCAGACGATATGAAAGACAGAATAAGGAATAAGGCAGGCTTTTCAAAATGTTGCGCAAATGCTTAGAGATGTAAGTCGATCTTTTGAAGACCATCTTCAAGCCTGCATCGATGTAGAGGGTGGTCACTTTAAGTATCTTTTATAACTCTATTGTTGATTTTTTATAAATTATAATACCTATATTTGTTAAGTTTGTATTGTTGGATTGGAAGATATTGGACTTTATCGCACTAATGAATCACCCTGAATATTATACAATGAAAAATGTGAAATCCAAATAAAGTTTTTCTCATTACTCTTTTCTAACATTTGTAATATTTAACAGATCTCCAAGCTTAAACGTCGTATTGGAAGCAATTTTGATCAGTTCTTAATTTTTTTATATAAAGCTGAGCACAACTAATATTTTGTCAACAATGTTCTGCTGAATTTTTTATTATAGCTCAGCCTCCTTCGGAAATTTCTCTGATTGTCTAAATGCATAATAATTTGAAATTGTATGAAATTGTATGCAAACTTATTACTTTGTTCATTATAAAATTTTATCCATCATAATCACTTTATTGGGAGGGTTTGGATTATATGTTATGAGCAATTCAATAATAATAGTTTTATTTTTAGCTATGGCTTTATTTGATCATGTTAATTTAGTTTATGGTTCAGTTAGTGAATTTTGTACTTCATCAAGTTGTCCGGATATGACGGGTCCCGGCCAAAGGTGAGTAAACAACCTGAATTTATTCTAAAACTTGAGTTACTAGAAATAAGAACTGGTACGAAGTACACGAGTGCTATCCCATCCAGCACATTCTCCAAATTTAGTCCCCTGCTATTATTTCCTGTTTGGAAACTTTAAGAAATGGCTGGACAGTAGGAAATTTGAGTTGAAATTAACTTTGTTCTTTTATCATTAAAATTCACGAAGTTGTCTGCTCTCAATGTCTATCAAATACAAACTAAATGACACAGCTTGCTCAAAATTTGACAGTTGTCTATTAATAGATGTCAGCTGACGGAAACAGTGTTGCACTTGAAGTTACTGCGCGGGAAATTTATCCATTAGACTCGTACATGGAAAAGTTAAAAACTAGGATGGTTTTGTAAATTTGAAATTTGATAAAGACTGTCTGTCTTCATTTATCCAGTCTCAGGACTGGTACAGTACATGTCTAAAATGTATCTGCGACCAATATTTTCGTAGCGCGCTTGAAAGTTTTTTATTCGCCGTAACGAATCGTCTTTAAAGTAATAAAAATTACACCATAGTAGATTGTTGTAAGAATAATAAATTATTGTTGAATGTAGTTATTGTACAAACATATCATTGTACTTCTTATCATCAGAGTCACTGTCCACCAGACAGATAATAATTTAGTTTATCGCTGTATTTGTTTTAAATACTAATTTTTCATTGTTCTTGTCGGAGTAGATTGCTTTATTAAATTTTTCGGCAAAAATATTTTTAATTTATGATACTATTAGTTGTATGAAACTGTTAGTTTTTGGAGTAAGATGATATTACAATACTATAATGTGGTAGTCTTCAAGTAATATGTCTATTTTCAGTAACGATTTTTTTAACATATTCGTTTATAAATAATTTGACTTTATTTACTTAATCGTTATAAAATAAATGCCTATTTGTATTACTAAGGAGGACAGTGCCACTTTTCCTCCCGCAGGATCCAAGGACATCCAAGGGAGGCACTTTACTCCCGTGTAAAACAGATGATTTTTAAAGTGAAATTTCCTCAAAATTTTTCGTACATCTATCGAATTTCGCTTTTTGACATACATCATACGGTCTCTACACAACATAGAAATATGTCTTCGGAGCCGAGCGATGTAGAGGTTTGGATGCCGAAAATAAATTATGAATTGTAGGCATTTTGTTCGAATCCTGGACACGGTGATAATTTTTTTATTTGTTATATTGTGACATTTGTATATGAATAACCTTCAATATAGTTCCTATTAATCCGTAAACACACCTTATAGTAAATCAAACTAAAAAGTAAAAAATAAATGAAATAAAAAAAATTTATTTCATTTATTTTTATAGTGAATTTATAAAAATTTTCCTCTGGTACATATTGTTATTTATGTATTAATTTTAATTTTGAGTGCTTGAATTCATTTTAACCCATTTCATATGAATATTTGATGAAGTATTTCAATTTATATCCGGTCCATTCAATATATTTAATTTTATTTAGGCCTCCAGTCATCTACACAAGCCGAACTAAACTCAGTTTCACTTGCATCGTGGTTTCATAAAACCAACAATGATTTTCTTCCTACCCACTTATTAAACCTTTTATCGTACCTTCAGCCCATTGCTTATATAATGTATATTGTTTTTCAGACTTGTTTACCTTTCTTTGGATTTTTATGGTAGTTTTGTTAATGTAATGCTATGTTGGCTTGTTCCTTAATATTAGGTAGCGTATTTGGAAATTCAAAATTATTTGAAAATTCAAAATTATTTGAATCACTATCCATTTCACAAAAAAATTACAAACGTAGCGACTAGTAGCACTCTGAAAGTCATTATCAGTGTTAAATATTCGAAACTCACCTACCCGGTGATTGAATATGTCGTATGAAGGACAAATATTGATTTAAAACAGTAAAAGTACCAATAAAATAACAATTATCTTAAAATATCTTCAATATAATTTAACTTTAGCAAAAACTATCAAATACTGACATTAAACTTCAACTCGACAGAAGTAACTACTTTTAACAATAACAAATAAACTTATGTGAACGTTGACTTTCTTCAACATCCTCCCACCTGGTGCTTATTGAATTCAGTTCAAAAGCTCAATCCACTAAATTTCCAGGTTTGACTTTCCTACCATATCTTGTGGTAATTGGAAGTGGTTCGTATTTACCAGAATTCTCTCCATGACTCTTTTCCTCTTGAATTTTAGTTTCCTCCCTTTGAGACATTTTTTCAGGCAAACCTTTTGGTAATGATGATAGATCCAAATCCTGAGAGCAATTTAATTCCAAAGGATACACCCTCTGAAGAGGTCTGAGAATGGTCCCTTTCGCCGTTTTCAATTTGACCAGTCTTATTTTATGGTCATGACCAGGTAGTAACTCTTCAACATAAGCTAGAGGCCAATCCAATCGTTTGGAATTGTCTGACCCTATCAAAACTACATCGCCAACATTAATCGCTCTCTGAAGATGACAGTTTCATCTGTCCCAAGAATTCACTCCTAAACCTTCTACGAAGATTATCTTTCAATTTCATCCTGTACCTCAAGTGCTTCCTCATATCTGAACTCTCCACAGCGTCTAGATCTGGAACTCCACATTCCTGGATTTCTTTTAGGAACATAGCAGGTGTCGGTGGAATAAGATCCCTGCTATCTTCATGTGTATTTGTCAATGGTCTTGAGTTCATTATTCATTCGCAGTCGCAAAGAATGGTGGATAATTCTTCATAAGTAAGACTGGCTTTACCCAAAACTTTTCGGAGTATATCTTTGATGATTCTTATCAGTCTCTCCCACCAACCACCCCACCAGGCAGCTGTTGGAGGATTAAATTTCCAAGCAATTCTCTCGGCAGTACTGTACGTGATTATTATTTTCCAATCCAACTGCAAGAATGCGTTTGCGGCATCAACAAAATTTGTGCCATTATCGCTGTATACAGTTGATGGTCTCATCCTTCTTGCCACGAATCTTCTGAATGATTGTAAGAAGACATATGTAGAGAGTGACGATAAGAGTTCTAAATGAACAGCTCGATAAATTGCAAGTATACAGACATATCCATACTTTTTCCCCGGTTCGAATATAAAGTGGGACGGCCAAATACACAAATGACTTTAAATATGTGAGCTTGTCGTACTCCTATTTTCGGGTAGAGACACAGGTGGAACTTCTACATGTTTGGCGTTGAATCGGCGACATGTGGAACATTTAGAAACAATAGATTTTACCGTTTTTCTCCCTCTAATGATCCAAAACCTTTCTCGCAGTAGACCAAGTAAAGTTTCAACACCAACATGCAAGGATTTCACATGTGTTTAGATTACCAGTTTAATCACAAGTGGATGCTTGGATGGCAAAGTCATTGGGAAACGGAAATCAGTTAAATCGTCCCTCTCAGAGACCTTGGATCTTATTGTAATGATACCATCATCATCGATGAAGCAGCAACAACTCTTCAACTGGGTATCAAGTCCATCAAATGCTTCAGTCTGCACTAATTTCAGAATACATTTTCCTGCCACATCTAACTCTGACAAGGATAATTCTTCATAAAAAATCCTGTTATCCTTATTGTTACGACAATTTGTTATGACTCTTTTAATCCAACCAAGAACTCGAGTAATTTTTCCGTATTTGGAAATTCTTTCATGAAACCAGGAAAAGTCAATGGCTGTGGATAAATTTGTTGAGACGATAGTTCTACCCTTCTCAGATACTATTGCCTCTTCATCTCTGGTGTAAATTTGACTTGGTCAAAATTTCGGAGATTTTCTAAGCGATTGAGGCCCCTCCCACCATTTCGAATCGATCAGTTGTTTTGGTGAGCAGCAACGGGAAGGAAGGTTTGCTGGATTGAGATGTCCAGGAACTTGATACCATGCGTTTTTATTAGTCAGACTTCGAATTTCTTCTACTCGATTCCAAACAAAAGGCTTCCATTTCTCATCATCCTTTATCCAGGACAAGACTGTTGTCGAATCAGACCACCAATAAACCAACATACTAGGATTAATGGTATCAGAAACAGCTTTGGATAATCTGGCTCCGATGGTAGCTGCTAATAATTCGAGTCGAGGGATAGTTATTCGTTTGACGGGGGAGACTCTAGATTTAGCTTGTACAAGTTGAACATTCACGCCGTCACATGTTTCGGATCTTAAGAAAATAGCTGTAGCATAAGCTTGTTGTCTAGCGTCACAGAATACATGCAAACTGCAGTGATTTTTTCCTTCAGTTAAAGCAAAAAACCACCTGGGTATTTTCAGGCTCAAAAGCGTGGGAATTTCTTTGACCCAATTCAAAAAAATACTTTTTATGTCTTCTTGTACTTCTGTGTCCCAGTCCGTTTTCAACATCCATGTTTTCTGTAATAATATTTTGGGACAAATAGAAACCGGACAAGAAAATCCTATGGGATCGAAAAGTCGATGAGTTATCGACAAAATCACTCTCTTGGAAATAATTTCGGTATTGATTTCTCGCAACCATTCGGAATTCAATTGCAATGTATCTGTAGTTTTATTCCAACAAAGTCCCAAAACTGAGGATATATTAGTGTTTATCGGAGAATCATCAAATACTGTGTACCCTCTCAAATCGAATTTTGCATCGGCAAATAATCTCGTGGAAACTTGAATGAAATCCCGAAGTTCCTCTTTGCTATCCAGACTTGTTACGCAGTTGTCAACATAAAAACTTCTAAGAAGCTGCTTAATGATGGATCTCGTTTCATCATCCAAAGAATTCTCATGGCAATGTTTCAGATGGTACTCGATCACTGCTCCTAACAAAAATGGGCTGCACGTGACTCCAAAAACTACCCTTGCATGACGATACGTTTCCAACACTCCTTCGTCGTTAAAAACGCATAAAATCTCTTTCTTTCTCACTTAGGTTAATTTGTAAAAAAACCTTTTTTATGTCAGAGATCGGTCCAAATTTTGAAATGCGGAATCTCATCAAGAGAGAGGGAATCAACTCAATCAAATTAACTCCTTTCTCCAAACACTGGTTCAGGGATGGCTGATTATTCTGTCGAGCAGATGCCTCAAAAACAGGCCTTAACTTGGTGGTTGAACTGTTTTCTTTCACTACATGACGATGAGGTAAATAATGTGCCTCTTTTTGTAAGTCTAATTGAGGAACCTTTTCAATGATGTCTTCATTCAACCATTCCCTGAAAACTTAATTATATTGTTCATAATAACCATCTGCTTTGAGTTTCTTCAGCAATGAATCAAGTCGTTTTCGGGCTATCTCATAATTACTCGGAAGAGGAGGGTGATCGTCGACCCAAGTCATACCATCATCGTTTCTAGTGACCGTATTCAAGAATTGGGACATAATGAGGTCCTCGGTTTCCTTCTGAGTTATTTTCTCTACAGGATCAGATATACCAAGAATATCTAAATTCCATAAATCAGAAATTGAATCATTTTTCGAAAACATTGACATTACCATTGAGGATTTTGTGTTTTCGTAACAGCCTTCGAGCTTTCCCATTAGTGTACAGCCTAGCTGGGTTTCTAGTGCTACTAGACCACATTCCAGTTCATAACGGTTTCCAGTAAACAATTTTCCGGCTATATCAGCACCAATAAGAACGTCAATTGGTCCATCTCGAGAATCTGTTATTTCAATACCAACAGATTGTAACTCGTCAATTCATGGTCCCTTACGAACACAAGCCACATTGCTACATATGATAGACTGGTCAAGTGCTCCAAAATTGCAAACATAATCGTTCTTCAGGCTACTCAATCTTATGCGATAGCAGTTATGTTTGACAGCATTCGTTCTTGAACCGCCAAAAAGTGCGTGAATAATTTCTTCTTGTCGCAAACAATCATAACCTATTTCTTCGGCGACTGCTTTTGTTATATATGACTTCTGAGAACCAGTATCGACAATTACTCGGGCAGTCCTAGATATTTCGGAACCATTCAAGTTGACAATTAATGTTTGCAAGAAAACTTCAGAAAAAGAGCTATTCGACAAATTGTTCTCCACATTCGTGTTTACCCTTTCAGATGGCTTCGATTCTGAATCCTCGTGTTCTGGACACATAATAGCATGGTGTTTTCTTCTACAAATGGTGCATGTAACATTCACACGACATTTTCTAGAAATATGTCCATATTTCAGGCATTGATGGCAGCAAGCTTTTTCAATTATTTTTTTTTGCGATCGAATAAAGTGCACTTTTTGGCCTCTGTACAAAATTTACTCGAATGGATCCCACTACAGAAATTACATTTCTTCTGGAACCTATTATTAATTAACCCAGAAGCTGTTGGTAAAATCTGTTTTGAGGCATAATTTTTCTTCTTGGATTTGTTCTGGATATCAAATCCTGACGTAGCCAAAGTTATTCTTTCTTCATTTTCGACTTCCGTTCTCAGAAAACTCATCAATTTGTCGAGGCGATCTCTGAGAGTAGATTCGGCAGCATAAAGGCTACTCCTTTGCCATACTCGGATAAGATCCTCAGGAAGGCAGGACTCTATCAAAGGATATAACATAGCTGCACAAGTCTCTGAGGTGACATCAAGTGATTCCAAAGGACGTATCTGAGATTCCATTTTATCGTAGAGAAAACTCAGATTGTTATCGCTCGAAATATTGTTCAAAACTAGCTTAAGCAATTCACGTACATAAAATTCTACCAGAAGATCTTTTCTCCCAAATCTTTTCATCAGACTTTCAATTACCTTTGGGTAGTTCTCTGCACTAGGAGGGTAACTATCTACAAGCTGTCGAGCTCTCGAGTTAGGTATCGTTGCTTGAATGAGATATTGGAATTTATCCTCTGAAGCAATGGCCTCATCATTGTCAACACGTTGAAATTGGCTCCAAAATGATAGCCAGTCCTTTATTTCGCCACCAAACTTCTTGAATTCAATTTTCGGCAACTTAAGTTTTCTTTTAGAGACACTAGAGCACTGAGACATATTGTCTGCAATAAAATCCTTATTTGCAAGGTTGTCTGCCTTAAGCTTCACTTTAAAATATTTGGTAGAATACTCATCAGCTGTTAATATTTCCAATTTCAAAGCATCGTCATCGTCTAGCAAAAAATCCACAACTTGTTTGTGTAAATCTATTAAAACATCGATTTTCTGTTCGAGAAGGTTGAGTTTACTGAATATTCTGATATTATCTTTTTCTGTTATGGTGAACAATTTCAAGATATCGTCAAACCATACCATTGAACTGAATCCAATCGAGCTAATCTGTGCCGATGTTAAACAATAAGTAGTCGATAAGAGCTCAATATTTAAATTTTGAGACATGAACATTATTTTTGAAGGCATGATTCATGAAACGTTCATTATCATTACATTTTCATTATACGGGGTGTTTCTAAATTCATGCGACAAAGTTCAGGAGGTGATTGCTCGTAAGAAATTAAGATGGGTCTTTCCTATAACAAAATTTCCTCAGCCCACCCCTTTCCGAGATATCACCCTTAAAAGGTGGTGACTAAAATTGAGTTTTTATTTTGTTTTCTAAAATTTCAGTAATGCTAGAAATTGGAAATTTAAATAAGTTATTCAAAATTCTGAGGTACAGCTCAGCTTCAACATTTGTTGATCGAATTCTATATTGTGTCACATTAACCTAATATTATCGAAAAGCGTTGTCCATAATTTATTGAAGGTTCAAAAAGATTCAATAGTAATTGGTTTTCAAACCACTTAAAAACATGTTCTTAATTCATTTCCCCATGATAATCACTCAACTGAGATTCATATAAAAATATACTTTCTGCTCCATCAATACAACCAACTTGATTCTCAGGATGAAATACAAAATATCTAGAATAAAAACAATTTTGCATATTAAAATTTTACATATCTACAATATTGTAACATATTTACCTTTTGACATGAACGCAGCCTACAGCACCATTTTGGAAAATTCAGGATTCATTAATAAAAATAAATTTATACAGTGGTTTATTTTTCTTGAAAGTTCCATAAGTCCTCTGTGTGGATATGTATCAGATTTTAATAAACTACTCAGGAACATTCTACATTGTATAATTATTGTTCTTCCTTCAATTGCTGCAGTAACATTCCTAAAGTGACATGATTATCATATTTTATCACAAATATGTTATACATTAAATAGTGTATGTCACTTTTAACAATGTTTTGACTATTATAATTTCAATTAAACTTTTGTATTACATTTTCAGGACTTACTTATGGTTTGATGAAAAGGGAAAAAAGACAAAGGTTGCTGCACCCCAGTATATAGATTATGTGATGACATTTATCCAAAAAACTATTAGTGATGAAACTATTTTTCCTACCAAATATGGTGAGTTAAGTATTGAGCTTTGAACCAATTTCTCAGAAACAGTTTTCAAACTTGTCTTGTCGGTAGTTTTTTAAAAATTGTATTTTTAGAAATAATAATCAACGTACAAATAAACATTTTTTTTCGTCGACCTTTACTAAAAATGACATTTTACGCACTAATTTCCGGATGAAAAATCGTCTATTTTTGACGTCTATTTTTTCGTCCGCAAACACTTTACTTTTCGTCCGCTGTGGTCATTATGATACGGCACGGTGCGAGAATGGCTGTGACAATAACTGTCAGTTGCTGTTGTTTAATTAATTCTTAATTTGGACAGATTTGAAGTTGAAAGGTTCTACTCCTGGGATGGTCGGCTTTGTAAATTATTTGCAACTTCATAAAGTGTGAATTAATATAATAACCAAATAACCAGCTGCTGATGCAACAGCAATTTAAGAAAAAAATTTCATAAATAACATTTTAAATATACTCTTCTGTACATTACATATTATGTGTGAATACCTACTGGTTATTTAAAAACAACAAAGACATGTCGTGGATGTTGAGTGGAATCCAATAGAATTTTTTCTTACAATCGTCTTGATCAAACAATATCATTGGTCTACCATCATCAACATCATAACAAAAAAGAGCTTTTCTAGCTCGTCAAACTTCTGCATGGGATGAGGGTATGATTGAAATAAAATTTTAAACTATCTCTTGACCTAGCTATTGTTATTTATTTAAGGAATCTTCATCTACATGTTGTAGAGTTTCTCAGGTACTTTTTTTTTCATATATAGGATATTGCTAATATATCATTCAAAATAATAAACTCAAGTATTACCTTGCCTTCTAAAACAAAAACTCCATTGACTAAAGTAGATCCTACTAAATTCAAAATATTTGTAGGTATGTAAACCTTTGAAAGCCGCCATCTGCTCTTTGGTGCAAAAACTGTGTGAAAATACCAAATAACTAATTGTATCCATATCTAGGAGTTCATCCATTTCTCAAATGTGGTTAAAATCCAATGAAGGTTTTCAAATAAACACAAAGTCAAACCACAGCGATGTGTATATAAAACACACTAATAAAATCGATGAAAAAAATCTTGAACACTGTTTACCATTGAATAGACAATACAAAACTGACCAACTGTACAAATTGTTTACCCTGGACGGCCGTATTAGGTCACGTGATCTGGATTGCCTAATTCTACAAAAAGTGACATTTAAATTTTACGTAAACTCCGAAGAGTGGATAACATACGGGGGAAATATGCACAACTCACACAAGTTTTAATTTTTTATAACTTATCGAATGATTAACATTAATAATTTAATATTTATGTTTTAGCTAATGAGTTTCCCTCGTCGTTTGAGTCAATAGTGAGAAAAATAGTCAGGTTGTTGTTCCACGTGATGGCGCACCTTTACGCCGCTCACTTTAAAGAAGTCGTGATGTTGGGTCTTCATGCCCATTTAAATTTAACTTTTGCCCATTTGACTGCTCTTCATTATCGTTTCTCTTTAATAGAACTTAAAGAAACAGAAATATTACGAGACCTCGAAGTCGCCCTTAAATTGACAGAAGACAACATACCAGAAAGTGTTAATAATAGTGACAAGTCCGAATCGTCGGAATTAGAATCGAAAATTACCTTGACCGAAGGAAGCTGTAAGTAGTAAAATGTTATATAGTAAAGTAGTTCTTTTATTTTTTATTTATTTTTCATATAAATTGCATAATACATAGTTTATATTTTAAGGAACATTTCCTTAAATAATAAATTGTTTAAAAAATATTTATTAGCTAGTTTTATTTCATAGTATAATCAAAGATTACAAACTTTGCTATAATAAACAAACGTGTTAAAGAAAATGCATTTTATATTTTATTTATCTTCATGTACATGGGTATTTATTTCCAATGTCAACAATTACATTCTAAACCCACTAGCAGCACTGTACTAGGTCTCGATGTCCAGGTTTTGTATTTTGGTTAGTTTTGAGTGAAATCCTTTCAGTTAGCAAAGAGCGGATCAAATTTAAAGTACATTTTTTTTATCAATTCTCTTGCTGTTAATAAATATTTTGATTATCGCTATAAATTTACATTAAATACATTTGAATACATCAACAACATGAACCCATGTCGTAAAATGTGGAGTGGCATCGCTTGTTAGTGGGTTTTGTTCTTTAGTGTCGCCATTCGTTATGCGTCCTATAAATACAGTGTTTTCCGCCTTAAATTTTAAAATTCTATCCTTTATGAGTCTTACAGAATCGTCAAAATATCGTGAACTACCTCTATCTACAATCCTTGACCTATTTAAAGTAACTGTTACGTTTGTTTGGTTCACTCCTGTAACGTTCTTTAGTATCGTCTTTGTTTACTTCATTTCTTTTATTCATATTTGTATTATTACCAAAATTACTATCAGGTTGGTTTTGTCTATCATCACGGTTTGTATAACCCCTATTATTACTACTATAGTACCTATTTAAGTTTCTTCGATTATCGTTACGATTATTGATTGTCTCTACTATAATCTACATTATTAAATTTATTCAAAATCATATTGTGCCTGATCTATTTTTACTGTCTACCAAATCATAATACTTCCTAGAGTTGGAGTTTCCATTTTGATTCTGAAATAAAGTAGAATTGTTTATGTTAGTGTCTGAATTGTTGCCTAAATTTATTTAAATCCTAGTTGAGACAAAATCTGTTCAAACTTTTTTATATTTTGTATTGGGATAATCTCTGATACTTCAGAATTAAAATGTCTAAACAAAAACATAATAATTTGTGTCTCGCATATATTCGATATTAAATATTGAACATGAAAAGTAACTACTTGAATTACTACGTTCTGAATCGAATTTTCCAAAATAACTATAACGTTTCTTGCATTTTGCCTTGATGTAACTTCCATCAAAAATGACTAATGAATAATCTTTCAAAATCATTTGTATGTTGAATTTTATGTTCTTTGCCATTAACTCAAAGTAAAGCTTGATCAGTGAGATTGGCTCTTAAAAATCCAAACATGATACTTGAGTTAGATTGTTTTTACGAAAATAACGTAGTGTATTTTTCTGTAGTCACCATAGAACTTTACACAATCGTTAACCTTATTCGTACAGATAATGAATGCAAAACCTTTCTGATTTGTCTTTATATTGTCTGGCAAACTTTGAATAACTTCTAATTTGTTTTCTAATTCTGCTTTTAATGATTCTATTGATGTTTAATTATTATTGGAAATACCAATACCTATAGACGTCAAAAAATAATAGTTCAATACTATTAAACGCTTTACAAAATTAGAAAAATTAATTACCACAGAGCAGACCATCCACTAAGAAGCAACAACTACTTCTCGGGCTATATGCCCCGACAGACATTGAATTACACTTCAAAAGTAAACGGGGTTGGTATATCTGTTAAGATAGAACCAACCATTCTGGTTTGCGATTAGAAGGAATAACATCGCTTGTAGACCGCAAAATTGCTCAAAACTTTCAGAGCTAATTAAGCAGTCAATAAATCTTGGAGATTTCGAAAGGAATGCTCCGATCTTTCAAAAAACTTCTTTTAGCGCGATTCATTTGTTTACAGATGCTGTGAAAAGTTCTCTTAGGTGCATTGCAACTGTCAACCGATCAGTTTGTACGCATGCTTATCTACAGATCCCGATAACGAAATGCTATTTCGACAGTGATGTTTATGTCTAAAACCATTTCTACTGGACATTCAGAGTAGGGATCACCAATAGGGAACTTGACTAAAATTTTAATTAGCAAAAATGTGCTATAAAAACGACTGGCATAAACAAACATTATAACGAATTTAACATGCCGAAAAATTCCAATTATTTGAAGTTTTCGTAAATGCATTGTTGTCACGTCATTCCAAAGATATTGACATTGTTGTCACGTCTATGCGACAACTAACGAAGGTATACCATTAAAACAGCCAATATTCCCTTGTTTACTCGAGTGCTTCCACGTGTTTCTTTGTATTTTTAGTTAATTCTGATTTATTAGACTTTGTGAAATTTTGTTTGTATCCATAATATTCTTAACATGACGGACGATACAAAATGTCACAAAGAACTAACAGCAGCAGAACACAAATTTTAAGAAATTCAATGATACGAATAGGCCAAGCAATAGGTAAATATTTTTGACAAAAATACCAGTAGAAAACGGATAGTGGGATCATGTAAAAGACATTACGTAGTATAATTTTGATGTTTTGAGGACATGCAAATGTTTTTGGCGTCCTGCTCAAACTTCGTCCTCGTACGATATGGCCATCATATCCACACTAGTTGCACAAACTACTATTGTGACGTTGATATAAGTGAAAAAATTGTGTATTAAGGTGTGTCTGTCTTAGTTTTCCCAGGAACCGCGAAGTATCTAGTTTATAATTGAAACATGGAAACATTGACATTAAGTGAGTTGTATGTAGATTACGCCACATTAATTACCCTTACTAGTTTCCTATTTTTCTACCTCAGACCATACAATACGATTCACCGCAATATGGAGGCATGTTAAACCATCAATTGTTCGAATATTAAAATGAAAGATATCCCTATTAATGAATACCAAAATAGCTTATGGAAGATGAACTGTAGTGCAACGATGTTAGATGTATTAAAACACGTTTTCTTTTTTAATAAGTGCACTTTTCTTAATTCTAATTTCTTTCCAATGCAACTAAAGGGATTAGGAAAGCCTATAGCGGAAAATTCATATTAATACTTCTACTTTTCTTGGAATTGAACTTAAATATTAATCTTATTGAAGTTGAACAGGAACAATAATAATGATGTTCGCCAAACAAATTATACTAATTGTTTGCATCATACGAATGATAGGAAAATGCTGTTGTTACTTTTGTTGATAATTATTTTATTTCTGATTACAAAATTGACAAATAACTAATACATATTATAAATAACTGTATCGGGTAAGATTAACTAGCATGAAAATAAGAAATAAGCTCAGCAACATTTGTGTACTGGAAACCAGTACAAACTCCAAATGAGGTGAGTATTGAAAATCATTTTTCCTACGCCCTATCTTTCAAGTACCTTGTATTTCACCATTTTGTAGCGCTTAAAAGGGCTGTTTATGGTGAGAGTGAAAAAAAGTGCCATAACGTTAACTTTATTTCACGCTTTCCATAAGCCAATACAGTTGATTAGTGCAATTCGTCCACGCTTTTACCGGAAAAAATATCAGGTTACCTTTGACTTTGACAGCCTATGAACTGTAACTGATTTGACGCCAGTTTTGATCAATAATTTCATTTGTTTTACATAATTTATAGATTGGTTGTCCATGATACATGTAGGCTTCATTATTTCAAATGGAAGCCGTTTTCACCATCGAGTGTCATGTGAAAAATAAGTACAATAAGGCTATTACCCAATCCCCAAGACCCAAACTTGATAATCAACGCTACAGTGGACATTGAAAATCTCAGAATGTTCACGACACTATAACAATTAACTAATGGATGCCGTGTACTTGGATGCATTCCTTGGGTACTACTTTATCATAAAAAACATGGCATATAAATCCAAGTGATACTAAGAGTTGATAAGCGAGGGTTAAAAATTGATAAAAAGGTGAAAAAAACAATTAACTATTGTATGCCGAAGAGAGTTTAGATTTTGCTATCTTAGTAGATGTTGAAAACATTAGTGGCATCCACTTTGCGGCGATACTTCAATTGTTAATAATTTTCCAAATATGATGTAAAAGTTATAATTTAGAACAATTAACTAATGCTTGAAACTTTTTGTACAGTGACACATTTCTATTCTGTTAACTGACCTCTTAACCGTGGCAGCCACTATTCGATAACGTTTACTTATATGTATATAAAACGGCATCCATTAGTTAATTGTTCTAAATTATAACTTTTACATCATATTTGGAAAATTATTAACAAATGAAGTATCGCCGCAAAATGTATGCCTCTAATGTTTTTAACATCTACTAAGATAGCAAAATATAAACTCCGTTCGGTATACAATAGTTAATTGTGCATGGCATATAAATATAAGTGATACTAAGGGTTGAAAAGCGAGGGTTAAAAATTAATAAAAAGGTGAAAAAAAAACAATTAACTAATGTATACCGAACGGAGTTTATATTGAATTTGTTGTGATAGGTTTGTTCCAACTGGCATTGATGAACCGTACTGGAATCGTAACCAGTACTGTATAGTGTGCAAACTCGAATTAGGGATGGTTTTTGAACTAACACATCATCTGTATCAGGTAGAGGTTTTATACCGTCCCAAGAACGATACTATAATAGGTTGGAACGCGAAAGAAATATTTCACTAGAACGGTTCTATCGCCAGTTGGAACGAACCTATTGTGACATTTCTATATAAATAACCTTCAATGTAGGTCCTATTTATCCGTGTCCTGTTCATTATCCACACCTAATATTCACTAGTGAATAATGAACGACATTATACTTGAAGAAGCACACGTAAAATGTAAACAGTATCTAATAGTCGTGGACAAAAACATTTATGATCGATTAGAGTAATTGGAATTTACTTATGTCTGGATACGGTAAAGTATAATCTAATTTAACATTTGAACGATTCTCTGATTTGCTTTTAGGTGAATTAAATGAGATTATGGAAGGACAGCTAAGGTTGGATCAGTCAAAAAACATCCAGTTAATGGATTGAAGCCTTCTGGTTCCGAAGCAAGATAGAATAAAGAATGAGCGTGGAGAATTTTCTTAATCTAGGTAAGTGACTGAAGTAGGTATATATGTAAAATAATTTCGAGAAACCCAACTTTTAGTTCAGAAGGAACCAATTACCAACCAATGAAGTCTTTATTATGTATTTTTAAATAAGTGATGGACTAGAATTTCAATATGGGATACTTGTCCGTTTTAGAGTGGGTTCCATAATATAAATACCATACATTTACAGATCTGGTTACTTTTTTATCGACTATACGGAAACGGTATTTTCACCTCTACATGTTCGAGACGAATACTCGCACAGCGGTTTGCTGGACAAATTCCTTTCCTTCGTGTTTTTCCGTTCACGTCGATGTGCCTTGACCTGAAGTAGAGATGGGTACGTGTTATATCGTTACAGCAATGCCCATGCATTTCATGTCCAATGGTCGGTATATATAATTAAGTATTTGATATCTGAAAAACACACTTCTTCACATTCAAATCGTGCCATCATTTTCTTGAATAAAAAACAACGCGTAAACCCTACAATTCAACAGTTACAAAGTTGTTATGGTAACCAATCGATTCAGGGGAAACTTTTACATTTAAGTGAATGTAGAATGGATATTTTTAAACATTAGAAGGAGAAACCATGAAAATTTCAATTCGCTAAATTTTCACCTTTCTTCAAAATTTAAAAACAAAATGGGACGAGAAATCGCCTGGTCGACACAGTTTTCTGATAAAGACACTCCATCACCTTCAAATATTGTCATCATATTATTGACGTCTATGTCAAACATTGTGACTAGTTTAAGACTCAAAATTTGTATCATTTGCTAAAACTGGTGTAGATATTTACGATATGGAGACATTTATTATCAAACTCATGAGATTGGCAAAAATCATTGAAATAATTTAAAAATTGTTCAGACTAATGAGCACATGAACCTAGATTAATGCAATTCATTCTATTACTATTGGATCTGATAACAGTGACAGTGTCGTTTTTATTGTGGGCACTGCAAAAAAACGTGACCGTGTGTCAACCATCCACAAGCAGTTTTTAAGAAAAGACCTCCTGGCAAACCGCATTGCTTGATACCCTACTCGCAAGGAGTGAGGGGCAATACTAATGGGTCGGCACATTCAACTACAGTATATTTATACCAATTTTGTTCTATGATTTACCAATAGTAATCTTTATATTCACCATTATTTAATATTTATTTTTATAAATCGCTTTTACTTTCTTTTTTCAGATCATGTTAAATATTAAGGAAGAGGTTCTAGCTCATATATATATAATTGGACGGGGCATTTGTTCTATATCCGTTCGGCTTTCTCAAGGACAAATAATTATTCGTAGATGCGCAAATATTAACTTATAAATTTGCACGAAATGTTTCAGATATCTACATTTATGCGGCTCGAAGGACCAAAATGTTATTTATTTATTGTTATTAATTAAATGTTTGGAACCTTGATTTATTTTTATTTAAACCTATCACTGAATTATTTAGAATTCAACAAATACTGTCGCGCATTCCAAAATCCAGAGTGGTCTACTTCCGGAGGTATAGAACATTCATTTACTTTGTAGGAAACTATACTTATCTTTACAGACTACTTCCTACATGTAAGTACCTTTTTCTTAAAAATATAACAAAATGTAAGTCTCGTCAAGCAGTACTTCCACTGCAAAACGTTGTGAAATATCATGTAAAACCAAGTAATTTCTAAGGAATCAACGTTAATATCTTCAGTGTGCTCCTTGTGGTATATTTATTATTCTTTTTGTTGTTTTCTGGGAAATCAAACCTCAATCTTTTTTATATTTTTATTGTTGTATTTAATGTTTTTAAAATTTTTGTCCTATCTGACACTTATGATCGACAGAGTAAGAGTTGTTTTAATAGACCATATGAGCAAACTTTTTAAAATTTTATTTACATATTTTTTGAACGCTTAAACTAAAAAAATAATTTTTAATACCCTTGGTACACATGCAGAGGTACCACGAAAATGAATTAATTTAAGCGAACTTTGATTTTCCTTTTTCAGTCTTATAAAGATCGTATCGAGTTTTTTATTTTTGTGTGTGTGTGTGGTTTTTGAAGGCCTATTCTTTTATAATTCGAAACGGAAGTTTAAACTAATTTTTCAACAATACATCTTGAGAAAACGAAAAAAATTTTTTTAGTTTGTGTTAAAAAAATAAAATTTTGCTCATATGGTCTATCATCCGGTCAAGTTAGTACAAAAAATAGTGGTACCTTTGCATATATTCCCAACAAGCTGAAAATTTGCATGAATGTTACGGATACCATTATAACGAAATTGTAAAAAGTTCATCCATCAATCCCGTGTGTGCAAAATATTTTATGCGAGGTCAAAGATTGCAAAATGGGTTTTTTGGATTTGTAAGCGAAGCGGTCAGTTTTATGAAAAAACAGCTTAAATTATAGATCATGCAATTCTCTACAAAAATTGTCCCTGCACTTTTTTTCCCTAAGATTCACTATTTCTGAGAAAAAGTCATTCTAAAGTTGTATTATCCACAATACGCACACTTTCCCAGTGGCGGCTCGTGAACTTTTTAAGAGAGGAGGCTGGACATAAAACGTTTTTGAAAAATATACTCTATTCAGCCAATTAATTTAACCTTTGCGCAGCGACCATACCAGCTACTTCAGTGACAAAATTAATCGTTGCCCGGCAAGATTCAACGTGGAGGTATAGAGTTTCTTGCCAAAAAATTTTTTTGTCCGTTGTTTGTTTTTTATTTTTTTTGCATTTTTAATATATTTTTTTTTGGATTTTTAATTTTTTATTTTTTTTTGGAATTTTTCATATTTTGTTTTTTTATTGAATTTAGTAAAGCGTTGTCTGCAGGTATTGTTTTGTTTAAGTTTGTAACATTCACTTGTATTTTCATGTTGTCAAATAAGACAGTTATATAGTTGTCATTTTTACATTAAAAGATCATTCCAGTACCAGTTTTTCATTTTCATATAATCACAATAATTCAAAAGGTTATGGGCCCAGATTACGTGAAATTGTAAAGGAAGATTAACTGCAGTAAATATCGTTATTTATTTTGTGCAAGAATTATTTGTGAACTCAAAAAAAGAAAATTGGAAAGCAATTTATTTTTGAAGTTTTGAAGCCGATAATTATTAAAAGACAAAATAAATGGAAGGCGATCGCGTTAATATTGAAAAGCTGGAAAGCGGCAGCAACTGGCTAACATGGAAGTTTCAAATGCGTCAGATTTTAGAAGCTAACGATCTTTTTGACTACGTCGATGGAACAAACGTCAAACCGACATCTGAATGTACAAATTATGCGAAGGAAATTGTGACTTGGAAGAAGGCGGATGCTATGGCCAGACGAGCAATTTCCACGACTTGTATGAAACAGGCATTACTGCAGATTATGAATTGTGAAACAGCTCAAGAGATGTGGGAGACGCTCAAAAGTACGTATGAGCAAACATCAAAGGCAAATATTTTATTTTTACAACAAAAATATTATGGCTACACAAAACAACCGGAAGATGACATTGCGACATTTTTATCAAAATTAATGGAAATAGTGCAGCAATTACGTGATCAAAAAGAAATTATTTCTGAGTCCATGGTAATTTCGAAGATTTTAATGTCACTACCGTCCGAGTTTAATCATTTCCATAGTGCATGGGAATCTGCAAACGCAGATAGTCAAACTTTGGCAAATTTGCGGGCTCGTTTGATGGCAGAAGAACTTCGTTTGAAGTCGCAGGGTCAAGTTCAAGAAGTAGAGGCGCTAATGGCTAAGAGAATCTTCTCGAAGAAACAAATCAATAATTACAAGAAAAAAGAAGACTAACTTCAACGGGAGAAAAGAAGAAAATTCAAATGATGCTTTTATTTGTTACAAAACAACAAATAGAGACCAAGATACTTGGATTTTGGACTCAGGTGCAACTGATCACATGAGTCATCGCCGAGAATGGTTCGAAAACTATACGGAAATAGCTGAACCAATTACAGTTGGTAATGGTGACAAGATAATGGCTCTGGGCAAAGGCGATATCAACATTTTTGCTTTTAATGGAGATGAATGGATTCGCAAACGAGTCATGGGAGTCTTGTTCGTGCCGGAACTTAAGAAAAATTTGTTTTCATCGGGAAAGGTGTTAGATCGCGGGCATCAATTGAACATGAACAACGAAGGTTGCAAATTGCTGAAAGATGGAAATATTGTTGCAGTGGGAGTTCGCAGAAAAGGTTTGTTCCAAATGTTGTTCAGAACAATACAACCATCAAAGATTGAAACTACAGCGAGTGTAGCAATCAAAAACGCTACACTTCGTTCATGGCACGAACGTCTAGGACATCAGAATTCGACACATGTGAAGAAGTTTCTACTAAGTCGGGGTATAGATTTCATTGATGAGGAATTTGCATGTGAAGCTTGTGTCTATGGAAAGCATCATCGAAGCAGTTTCAAGAGTCGCGAAGAAAAGTCAAAGATGTGTGGCGAAATCATTCATACTGACGTGTGTGGTCCGTTTCAGACGAATTCAATTGGTGGATCCAGATATTTTTTGTTGCTCAAAGATGATTATTCTCATTTTCGTTTCGTATATTTCATGAAACAAAAATCAGAAGTAGCGAGTATTATCGAAAAATGTGTTAAACTGATTCAGAAGAAGCATGGACACAGTGTTCGCAATATCAGATCTGACAACGGCACAGAGTTTGTCAATGAAAAGCTGAAAGTTTTCTTTGAAGCAGCTGAAGCAGCTTGTATTGTCAAAGTGAATGTTGACATTGACTTGTAACAAAAAGTGGGAGTATTGAATTTAGTAAAGCGTTGTCTGCAGGTATTGTTTTGTTTAAGTTTGTAACATTCACTTGTATTTTCATGTTGTCAAATAAGACAGTTATATAGTTGTCATTTTTACATTAAAAGATCATTCCAGTACCAGTTTTTCATTTTCATATAATCACAATAATTCAAAATTTTTTCTATTAATTTTATTTATTTTTTTTATATATTAACGGAATTCTTCGGTCTTTAGTTTGCGAAAAATGATCAATAATGCCATAAAATGTATTATTTTGTTTTAAGTTTTTTACTAAATCTTTTTCGATAAATATTAAACTAACATTGTATAAACGATTTTGGACCATTGTATTTCGCAGGTAAGTTTTAATTCGTTTGAGAGTAGAAAATGATCTCTCCACCGTTGCCGACGTGACAGGAATGGTGACTGTCAAACATAGTAGTTTATAAAACTGAGGTAAAACTTGTTGCAAATCATTGTTTATTATATATTTTATCATATCGGCGTGACTGTCGTACTGACCTAAATAGTAATTATGCGCCAAGGTAGAAAAGTAAGTTATTATTGTCGAGGTCCATTAATACACTTTTCTACCGTGGCTCATATAGCATTTTTTTCACTACTTCACTACTGGCATTTCATTTTTTTAAATATTAGTTTGTCGACTCCCGTTTGACATGACATGACAGCTGTGCACAAGTTAACCTCACATTCTATTAAATGGATTGAGATTTAGTTATAATCAAATAGGTTCTGTATTTTCCTACCTTGGTTAAAAATGAACAACTTTACTACCTCAACAAAAGTCAATAAAGTTAGGTTTAGAGGCTATTAGTGAAAAAATATCTGTGCAGTGCTGTTTTATCCTACTATGTTATTTAAAACTTCAGTTCGTTTGGTGGATTTGCTAAAAAAATTTGAAAATGACGATGTTGGAAAAAAAAATTCTTACTTTAATGGAACTACATGCATTACTTAAAACCAAATTCATGTAGTGAGCGTAACAATGGGTGAAAATAGCCTGAGGCGAAACTGATTTTATTTTTGTTTGAAGACCGTTTAAATGTCCCGCCATTACAGATGCGCTGTCATAAGTCTGAGCAATTAATTTATTCGCAAAGTCAAATCGTTGAAATGTTTCCATAAAAAAATTAAATAAATTGATCGCTGATCTTCCCGAACTAATATCGTAAAACCCTAAAAATCTTTCCACTAGTTGTCCATTTTTTACAAATCTAAAAATTATTGATAACTGCGATTTACACGTTATATCAGTTGTTTCGTCAACCTGCCACGAAAAAAAGGGACGTCCAATAATTCATCCTCTATATAATTTCGGAGGACATAATTTATTGAATCAAGAAGTTCGTTTTGTATTGTTTTTGAGGTGCCTGCAAATACTGACGCGTTACTCATAAAATCGCGAAGCTTACTATCATATTTACGAAACAAATCTACCAATTCTTTGAAATTACCTTTATTAACTGAATTTTCAGTTTCATCATGTCCTCTAAAAGCCAAATCTTGGGATGATAAATACAACAAGAAATCAATGATTTTTTTTAAAACTTCGCGGTTGTCTTTAACTATATGGTTATGATTTTCTATTTCGCGTGTACGAGCAGAATCAACCACATTAATGATATTTTGTTTACCGGTTAATTTAAACTTAATACTCGATGTAATATGTTCCTGTGATTTTTCATGTCTGTCTAGACCACGAGATAAATTTTTCAAATCACTAGAACAAGAACTCATTTTAGATTTTAATAATTTACCGAACAATAATTCTATCCTTATTTCGCGCGGCATCACTTAAACAATTATTCCCGCTAATCAAAAACAAAACAAACCCACGTAACACGATGATCACTGTCAACCCGTATACTCGTATTTCGTATTCTGCGACGACTGGAAATAAGCCTCCTCAAGGTGTTGCCATTTCTTCTATTTTTATGGTATTAAGCAATTGGAGTGGTCGAAAAAATGGTAACTGTGTGAGAACACCTGCATAGTTACGAGATTTTTAGAAATAATCTAGCCTCCGGGCTAAAAATAACTACTGAATTTATTGTAAAATTTAAAATTAGATAGATAGGAAATAAAATGAAGAATTTTCAACAAAATATTTCTGGAGCTATTTGCTGGATAAATTGGTGAGGAGGCTGAGCCTCCTTCGAGGAGCTTCCAGCCTCAATCTTCTGGGTGTAATCCATGGTTAAATAAGTACAGGTTAGCCCAGTAGCAGTTCGCGCATAAGCTTTTATTAAAAATATAGTGCCCAATGAGAAGTGGGGTTTAAAGGCAACCATCTTGTCGCGCAAAGCCAATTACAATCGAGGCGCTAGTTTTTAAAACTACAATTTATATTTATGTATATTTATATTCAAGTAATAATTAATGCAAAAATTTACTTTTATTAGTATTAAAAATTATCATAATTTAAAGTTTACAAAAATGTATTTTATTACCTATACATTACAAATAGAAGTATTTTTTAACAAATTGGAATTTAAAAAAAGTATAAAAGTATAAAAAGGTTTTTTAGGATAGGATCAATGAAAATTGAAAATAATTGTAAATTATTGATAAAATTTTTTATTTTAAAATTAAAAAACTTTTTAATGTGGTATAAAATAACATATTTTTTAAAAATATAATGTTACAATATTTAAAAAAATAAGTCAACATGCTACATACTAGTAATTTTTTTTCTCAGTTTTAATAATGTACATTAATATATCTAAATCTTAAGAATTTACATTAAATATATAACATTTTAACAAACAGTACATGCTTTAAAATAAAATTTAATATGTTTTAAAAACTAGTTAAACATGTGTAAAATATTTTTAATCATATTGTGGGTAAATAGGTAACGGTAGAAATTTATTAACTTTTGCTAATAAATGTTTTTGTTCGTTCGTGTAAAAATATTTTGCTTTTTGTTGTGCCTAACCTGTTATCATTTCTATTTCTGCAACACTTTATACTGCACTTACCCATAATAATTTTTATTTCACTTTTTTTTCTTTCTTTAGAAATTTATACTTTATTTAAAAAATATTACAACCGGCTGTTTGTTTACATACACATACACGACACACACATAAATGTATAGCAAATTGGCCCCTTTAGCCCCCTGCGCAACAGATTTTTATTTTGGTTCCAAGGTCAAGCGCTACTGGGCTAACCTGTACTTATTTAACCATGGTGTAATCCATACTTGAACCTGGTAATACACTCGATAAAAATCTTGATGATCAGAAGCAGAGATTGGAGGAAGACAAGCTAATTGAACTCGTTTTTTATTACGTGTATGTTTTGCAAAAGATGAGTAACGTATCTTATCTATAGAAGTAGTTTTTTTGGAGCTCCATATACAGAAAAAAGAAAACTAATTCGGTTGGTAATAAGAGTTTCCGGAGTAGAGTTCATATCTTCAAAAACTTTTGCATATTTAATTGAATCTTGTTTTTCAAACAATATAAAAACTGTTGTTTTACCCCTCCGGATAATTGCTGATGTTGTATCATAGCCAGTCATAAGGGTCAATTCTAAAAGAAGTGGTTGAAAATTAAAGGCACCCAATTATATTTGTTGAAATTTCCGATATAAGGAATGTTTTAATCCATACATCATCAAAATTAGGATTTAACTTAAAAAAGGTATCGTGACGAATTAGGAGTTTTAAGTTAATATTATAAAGCTTATCATGCATACATGATAGTAAAATGGAGATGGAGTTGTCTAATTTTTCACCGTGCTTTAAAATTCACCAGTTGCTCCTATAGCATGTAAAAATAGAATATGATTTTTACATTTACATTGTTGTTGATCTTTGCCTGGTTTTAAAAAGTAAATGGTTTATTCAATTGGAGTTCGAGCGGTACCTAAGTAATACTAACAGATCAACATCTTCACCAACAACAACATTTACATCAGTTGGTTTGAATTGATTTATTGCATTTTCTATAAGGAGTTCAGCGTCATTGTCAGCTTTCTTGACTAAAATATATTCAGTGGTAAATTCTTTTAACATTGTAATCAACCGACCCCGGAGCTTCATTGGTACTTTTCTGGGAAACTATTCAAGATAAATTGATGAATTCTTAAAGATTTTTCCATGCTCCATCAATGTATGTAATAATATATTGCAAGTCATTGGACATGCAGTATAATGCATGGTCGTTTAAAATAATAATTCCCACGGTTGCGAAATTGCATATCGAAATCTACTAACAAAACAAACTGCAAAATTACGGATGATGCGCAATGTCATAAAGGGCGAAAATCAATTGTTTATAACGTAGTTATTTGGAAACTAATGAAGTTACTATTTCGTACAAGTTATTTGTTAATTTGAAGGAATAATTAGGTGTAATGTAAAGACGTCATAATAATAGCAACGCTTTTTTACTTTGTTTATTAATAATATTGTAAATAATGGTTTTTGCTCATAACTTCGGACCTAATCAATATTTTTTGACGTGCAAAGTTTAGTAGATCTCTTAAGGAGGAAAAAAGTTCTCATCGTTTTTTTCTACAAATGTCAAAAAATGACAAGGTTTGCGCATATGCGAAGTTTTTTCGGATTCTTACATTACCATGACACACTGCATGTAAATTAACAAGACTTTTGTATTTCAATCTTTGAAAAAATGAAGAAAAACTCCAAATTATTATTTATTTTTAAATGAATAACAATTAAATACTTTTAAAATAATGATAGAATTTTACAATAACTTTAGTTATTATTTACAATATTAACATTAATCCATAGTAACAGTGAAAATTTGATTAGGTAAGACATTTTAAGCAAGCTCAACACTATTTTCTATGATAAATTAGGCATTTTACTTATTTATAATATTTTTAAAAGATAGATTTTGACGTTTGTAGAAAAAATATTGTTTGCATCTCGTGCGGGAACTACTTTGGTGGTCTCGAATAATTTTCCAACTCGGCTTCGCCTCGTTAAAAAAATTCAATTCTCGATCACCAAAGTAGCATTTCGCGCACTAGATACAAAAATAACTATTCTGTCAGATTGAGGAGAAAAAAGATACACACGAAAAACGTTATTTTCGGGGGTAATATCCCTAGTGCATTTAATTTTTCCGGAAAAATTCGGAGAAACGAGTGTTCCAATTTTTCCACAGGAAAAATTAGATGCACGTGGGATATTTGGTAAGATTATTTCCTGAGTTAAATAAACATTTTATTTTAATACATTTTTTTAAATTAAAACAATAAGAACAATATAACTTTCAAGCTAGGAAAGGTAATTACTTCAAACTCATTTTAAATTACAATTAATATAAAAATTACAATTATTGTAGGTTACAGGAGTATTGTTAGCCATATCGGTTAAATTGTTTTTAATTATGTTTGTAGTAGCACTTGCTACTTGCTACTTTTTTCCGGAAAAACTGCTGACAGCTAAGTTGACAGTTGTTAAGTAATTTTTCCACTTAAAATTCATATTTGACATACCAATTCTTGATAGCGATTGGTCAAAATTAATGGGAAGGAAATAATCACCGAAATCCCAACCTTCTTGTCTTGTTAAACAATTTTTCGCTACGACTTCCGCGGCAAAATCAGCCACTACAAGGGAAACAATGCTCACAACTCCATATTACCTGGACTACTAAACATGGTTTAGTTGAAAAATTCATAGTTACCCAAAAGTTGTAATTATCTTTCAAGTTAGCTTTCCCGCTCATTCCTACCACATGTTTTACATGGTAAAGGAATAAGTACCGGAAGATACTAAAATTATTGAAACTTAGGATGTTACTATTGTAAATTTTGTCCCTAGCAGGAGTAGTATATTGTGCAACAAGGGGGGAAAGTTCAACTTTTCTCACAAGTGTGGAAGTTTGTGGCACGAGTGAGAAAAGTACTTTCCCCACATGTTGCACACTATACTTTTTCTACAACTGCACAAATTTAAAGAATACAAGTAAAGTAAGTTAATATTTATATTTATGGTTAGTAAAACAAAAATAACACTAAAGTATCCCATCTCTATACTGTTAAATAATTTAAAATTATAGTTGATGGGGTAATTTGTACAATTTTGTAAGGTCAAATCCGGAACGTCATTTCTTTCCACTAAATTCTCCGTTATATTAATTATTCCGACAGTTTTGTGACAACTAAGTAGGTATTTAAAGATGACAGAAGCCTACTAAGTTTTTATCCATTTTATTTGATTCTCCATATAAATGTATGTGGCGTGGGCAAAGTGCCGTGAGAAATAATATTTCTCACAGTATGAGCAATATTTGGTTTTGAAATCAAGTAAGGTACAGTATCCGCCAAAATAAACAGTACCGAAAATAAAAATAAAAATTAATTTTCAATTTCTGTAATGTAAGTGTTCAAAATGTTCACCATTTCGACGCAAACAAGCTTCATATCGATTTTGTAAGTCAATAAACATATTTATAAAAAGTGGTTGATGTAACTGTCATGGAATGAACATCCCTATGCATACAACCTTGGCGTGCGATATGCGATGAGCGATGACACATGACACCTCCTTGACGTTGTTGTTCATGGCAAAGCCACCGTTGTAGACATTAAAAATAAATACTTCGAAATATCTATAAACATCTCTTTATTAATATAACATGGCGCAGTTTTAAAAGGAGAATAATACGGAGAATAGTGACAAGGAACATTCCAAAGGGAAATTACAATAAAAATCCAAAGGGAAACTATAATATAATTCAAAGTAAAGTAGACATGGAATTTTTAAAACAACCGAAACCAATGTGCCTCGAAGGCGATACATCTAACAACTGGAAAAAATTTAAAGCAGCATATCAACTATTCAATGTAGCTACAGGCTGCTCAGAAAAAACAGCAGCGGTTCAGGCAGCAGTACTCCTTCATTGTTTGGGGGAAGAAACATTGGACATTTTTTATACATTGGGCCTCACAGATGATGAGAAGAAAAACCCAAGTGTAATATTAGAAAAGTTAGATGAATATTTTTTGCCAAAATACAATCATAGTGTAGAAACGCACAAGTTTAACAATAGATTTCAAAACCCAGGTGAGACATTCGATTCATTTCTACAAGACTTGAAAAGAATAGCAGAAAACTGTTCATTTGGTACATTCAAAGAACGAATGATAACAGATAGAATTTTGTGTGGAATACATGACAAACGAACAAAGGATAGATTACTAAGAGAAACAAATGTCAATCTAAAGAATGCAGTGGACATCTGCAGAGCGGCAGAAGAAACTGAAAGACATATAAGGGATCTTACAGAAAACAAAGCTGAGGTAGCAGAAGTAAATGAAGTGCAGAAAAATAAGTATCCGGTGGAAAGAAAGGGAAATTATAAACAACATATCACTTCAGGTACGAAGGGAGCAAGACCAAATCAAGGTAAGCAATTTGCTCAATATCCATCTACCAGCGCAGACAATGTCGGACAGAACTCATATGGAAGAAATCAAGGTGAGCCACAGAATCAATTTCAAACACAAAAATGTGGCCGATGTGGTTATAAACATAGCTCTGATGACAGATGCCCAGCTAAGGGAAAACAATGTATAAAGTGTAAAAAATATAATCATTATGCTAAAGTATGTAAATCTAGTATTAATACAGTTGAAATACAAAATGAGGTAGATCATGCTGATGAATATGTATTAGGTTGTATTAACTTTTCTCTTGATGTTGATAATATAAATTGTGATTGGTTTGAAACCCTTAAGGTTAATAATGTAAATAAAGAAATTAGGTTTAAACTTGATACAGGAGCACAAGTCAACGTGCTTCCTCATGACATATACCATGCACTACATTTACCTCTTTCCTTAAGATTGGAAATAATTACATTGACAGGTTAAAGAGGTCAAAAATTGAAAGTACTAGGTTCTTGTATCTTAAACTTGAATTATAATGAACTAGATTATAATGTTAAATTTATTATTGTTGAAACACATCAAAAGTCAACTCCAATCATAGGTATACAAACAATTAAGGACATGAATCTCTTACAGCGAAATGTACAAGAGATCTCATGTGATAAAGTGCTGGCAGACTATTCTGATATGTTTCAAGGTATAGGAAAAATTGATAATCACCCTATAAACTTTACATTAAAGGAAGGGTACACACCTGTGGTGGTGCCTTGTCGAAAAATCCCTTTTCAGTTAACAGATAAGTTCAATGCTGAAATTGATAAAATGGTAAAAAACAATATTATTGTAAAAGTGACGGAACCAACCGAGTTTATCAACCCGATTGTTTTAGTTCACAAAAGAAATAATGAAATCCGTATTTGTTTAGACCCACAAGAACTCAATAAATCACTCATGCGAGAAAGGTATGAAACACCCACATATGATGAAGTCACAAAAGATATGATTGGATCCCGATATTTCACAACATTAGATGCTTATAAAGGTTACTGGCAAATAGAACTAGCTGAAGAAGCATCGAAGTTGACAACATTTGCAACACCATTGGGACGTTTTCGCTTTCTCCGCCTACCATATGGACTAACAAACTCAGGTGAGATTTTTTTTAGAGTGTTCTCAGAAATCTTTGAAGGTATAGAGAATGTTAAGATATTCATTGATGACATAGTTATTTATGCTAAAACAAGAGAACAACATGATCAAACATTGATAAAAGTTCTTAACCGAGCAAGGGAAAAGGGAGTAAAAGTCAATAAAGATAAATCCTACCTTTGTACTAATGAAGTCAAGTATTTGGGACATATTTTATGTGAAGAGGGGATAAAGATAGATCCAGAAAAATTAAAAGCATTACGTGAAATGCCAAATCCTGGAAATGTCAAAGAATTGAGTAGATTTTTAGGAATGGTTACCTTTGTATCAAAATTCATTCCAAATCAGGCCAAATTAACTGCAAATCTCAGAAACCCGATGAAAAAAGATACCGACTGGATGTGGTCAGAGATACATGAACAGGAAATCCAAAAATTGAAAATTATTCTGACAAACACCCCAGTTTTACAGTATTTTGACAAAACAAAACCTATTGTCCTATCAGTGGATAGTAGCAAAAACGGATTAGGTGCGGTTATACTGCAAAACAACGCTTCAGTCGCTTATGCTTCTAAATCAATGACGGCAACCCAACAAGGCTATGCTCAAATTGAGAAGGAGACATTAGCTATAGCGTTCGGTTGCCAGCGTTTTCATCAATATTTATTTGGAAAACATTTTGTGGTAGAAAGTGACCATAAACCACTTGAAAGTATATTTAAGAAGCCTCTTAATCAATGTCCAATGAGATTACAAAGATTAAGAATAACCTTACAATCATATGACTTTACCTTAGTCTACAAAGCAGGTAAACAACTGTATTTTGCAGACATGTTGTCTAGAGCCTATTTGCAAGACACATCTGAAGTCATTGATGCAGATATTAAGGCACAAGTGGATGCAATTCAGTATCATTCGATCAGTCCAGAAAAATTTAATAAAGTAGCAGTCGAGACCAATACAGATTATGAACTAACACAATTGAAAGAAATTGTCAAGGAAGGGTGGCCCAATAATAAAGAAAATTTAGAAGAAATATTAAAACCCTATTGGAAGTTCAGGGACCAAATTGTTGAACAAAAAGGAGTCATGTTTAAGGGAAATCAAATGATTATTCCCAAGAGTATGAGAAAAGAAATTATAAACAGGCTTCATTACAATCATTTAGGTACTGAGAAAACATTATTACGGGCTAGGGACTGTGTATATTGGCCATTCATGTCAAAAGAAATAACAGACAAAGTTCAAAATTGTCCTGCATGTTTAACCTTTGCTAGAAGCAATTCAAATGAAACCTTACTAAACAGGGATATACCTGACCGAGCATGGCAGATTGTGGCAGCGGACATATTCTATTTAGAAAATCAACGATACCTGTTGGTAGTGGACACCTACTCAAGGTTTCCAGAGCTTCATTGCCCGAAGAACACAACTTCACAAAATATTATAAATGTTATAAAATCAATTTTTTCAGTTCATGGGAAACCAGATGTATAGTCCATTTACGATAAGTTTGCAATAACAAAACATGACAGATGTTTTACATCGTTGCCACGTTGTAATTTTTTTCCAGTTGTTGGCATAAAATTATGTTGATAAGTTGTCACTTGATAAAGACTTGGGCATTGCGACGCAGTGTTCGATACTCTTTTTTAAATAGTTATGAAAATAACTGATTATATCTTACACAGTAAATAACAAACTATAAAATGCGAATGAAAACGACAAACCAAAACAAGAAATTGATAAAATTGTCTGATTTTGACAACATAAGTCTTGCAACCCCGAACACGGTAGCCAACTTTTGGACAGTAATTTCCCCCGTTATATATATAATTATTCCATTTACACTTTGGATATTTAAATTTTGTTCAGTGGCTGCAATTGTTACTACAAATGTCAAAATTGCAAACTTATCGTAAATGAACTTTATTTATATCAGACAATGGACCACAATTTGTTAGCAATGAATTTCAAACATTTTTGAACAAATGGGAAATTACCCATAAAACTAACTCTCCAATGTACTCCAAATCAAATGGGTTTATAGAGAGACACGTCCAGACTCTAAAAAAGCTATTAAAAAAAGCTCAGTTTGACAACAAGGATATTTTTCTAGCCCTACTAGAATACCGCAATACCCCAATCTCCACCCACTTGCCAGCTCCTGCACAACTTTTGTTTAACAGAAAACTCAAGGGTCATTTACCAACCACAAGTGAATTATTGAAACCTACAAACTATCAACATAATCACAAAATTTACTATAAACAAAACCAAAGAAAACAAAAACAGTACTATGATAAATCTGCCAGACTTACCACCCTTAGGCAAAGAGGATAATGTAGTGGTACAAATGGGTAAAATATGGGTACCAGGTAAAATAATAGACATTGACAAATATAGACCCAGGTCATATAAAGTTAAAATATTTCAGACCGGCAACATTCTGATTCGTAATAGGAAGTTTTTGAGAAAAGTGAGTCAAAATAAATTTAATGTAATATCAGATTCGAACTATGATCAATTATTTGAATCACATTTAACATCGTTTGATGATAATTCTTCAGAGAGTTTAACGAGTAGTCCACAACAGGTTCAGAGCCAACTAAGTCAAGGTCCAATATGTTTTAATAATGACACAAGTCATACCCAACCGGTAGATGTAAATACTGACATTCGAATTCGTACTCGGACTGGTAGAATTATCAACAAACCCCAATACCTCCAAGATTACGTTAACTAACATAAAAAATGTATAAATATCAATTTGTATTGAAAATTTGTAAGGGGGAGATGTCATGGAATGAACATCCCTATGCATACAACCTTGGCGTGCGATATGCGATGAGCGATGACACCTCCTTGACGTTGTTGTTCATGGCAAAGCCACCATTGTAGACATTAAAAATAAATACTTCGAAATATCTATAAACATCTCTTTATTAATATAACAGTAACTGCCGAAAAATATTTTGTATTCTTTCCCGTAGTTCGGCAATATTCGCCGGCGGATTTTCCGAGTGAAATATTTTGTCGTTCATTATGCCCCAAATGTATGCGTCAGGTGGCGTCAGATCAGGTGAATGAGAAGGATATTCGGAGTCTGTTCCCCGAGAAATTATTCTATTTTCCGTATGAACGAAAATAATGCTCTACCAAAAACACTTTTTCTTCCGTTGTTAGAACCATTTTTAAATCAAATTTAACTGCAGCGTACTATTAATATATCAACTAATGACAATTAAGTCAAATATGACAAATCCATATTACATAAACAACTCCACAGCACTCTCTGTTTCGGTACTGTTTATTTTGGCGGATACCGTATGAGCAATACGTCACTTTTCATAGCAGTTGTAGAAAAAAATAGTTTCCAGTACTTCCCCTCCATTTTTACGTATACAATAGGGTGTTTAAATAGAAAAAAAAAATTAGAATGAACAACTTACTTTTAATGCAACAATTATAGTTTCTGGACATTTATTACTTATTTAATTTTTGATGCAATATTTAAAAATATATAGAATAATTATGCAACTAGCATTACAGATTCTTTCTGCGAATTAAGCAACTTTGAGGCCTGAAATTTAAGAACTTAGGCCATAAGGTCACATTTCATTTGTATTTGTTTACTATTGTTTTTTTGTTGTGTTGACTTTTTAAGCGTAAGCATTCGTCATTTAGGTATGACAAAGATGACAGATTATTTATTTTTTAATAAAAATGGTTTCCTAAACGAAATATAATGGTCTATAATGTCCCATGGACACTTTTGTTCAGATCAAAGGAGACCAAATTCAAAAAAATTAACTGATTCATTTTGAATAACAAAACTGCGGGGTCCTTTGGGGTCAGCTTGGCTTAAACTCAGATTGTACTACTGGGCCTAAAATAGCGTTAAGTGAGTCGGTAATTATGAGGGGTTTGTCCTGGGGGCTATTACGGATAAGTTTTTTTGCCTCTAGAATTGCGGGAAGTTCGTCTGTAAGAATGCTTGCAGTATCTGGCAGTATGACTGTTTTTATTTCACTGGGTGTGACGACAGCTGCTGCGACTCCTTCCATGGTTTTATACGCGTAATATATCTCAATGTAACCTTGGGAGTTGAGCAGAGATTGTGAGAAGAGTTTTGAGAAGATATATTGACCAAGTTTCTTTTTTATGAGTTTTTCACCAATTTTAAAACCAAGAAGGGAAGCAAGTTGTAAAAGTCGAAGCCATAAACGTGATAAATAAAATATGTGTGATTTTTATATCCTTTGTTATAATTCGTTTTACGTGTAGAATACAATTTTTTCATTACATTACAATTTTTACATTAAATTTAGAACAATATGTGTCACAGAATGTTACAAGTAAAAACACGTGGCAAAGGTAGCAAAACTACACTCCGACAAGAATAGCTACAATCACGAAGGTCAAATGCACGGGTGTAAAATACTAGTGAGGAAAGTGCACAATTCTTTAAACATTTTCGTGGATTGTATAGGCTAATAATAGCTGTTGTGCACTTTCAGACAATGCAAAATAAATATATTAGTTGTAGTATTTCGTTACTTCACGGCGTCTCTCGCTTTTAAGAATTCTTGACAGATTACAAAAAGTTGTCAATTTCTTCTCCCATTCCCGTGGTGTCATTTATGTGCTATTGGGAATAATAGTATCAACCTTGCTTTCCGATACTGTTTTTATAACGTCATCTACGAGAGTTCCTGCATATTCAGTTAATTCTGAAGTTAATGTATCTACAGAATTACTATGACCACTAAGTTGAGCATTTTCTTTTTTTCTCTGATGCACAGCAAGAGGTAGAGATGATGGACGTAACTGATTAAGTTGTTTTTGGAAGGGAAAATATTTAGCTGCATCATCCTAAATAAATAGATAATGTGAGTAAAACTAGGAAACTTTTTAAAAACTATTCATTACAACTCCACAGTAGTTTACTTATGTTGCTAATTTTTAATACAAACAAAAATATTACTATCAAATGTGTAGTTTGATTTTAGGAGGAAGGGTTAGGTTTGTGGTGAGTGTGTCTATTCGGCCGTCCACTGCGTCTCGCAAAAGTCTATTGGGTTAGGGCTTCGAAGAAGGGACAAGCAAAGCGATCAGAACACTGAGATTAGTATTGGACGGAAGGATACAGGAAAACAAAACCATAGTAGACCTAGAGAAAGGGCTCGATAAATTATGGAAAATTCAAATATTGGAGATGTTCTCAAAAACTCTATAAGAAAATGTTCAAAATTGGATATTGTACCCTAACGTGCAAGTACGATGAATTATTTATTAGCTTACCTCAGGATCACAACACATGAAACTTGTGACAAAAAGCAATAAGGTATGACAAAGATGATTATAGTCCCGGCTATCCAGTGGGACCAAAATCACAAACACATAATAAACTGATTTGAATAAAAGTGTGTCTGCTACTCGCGTAGCCCACGGAGATTCTTTTGATCTTTACCGACATTTGGCCGCTGGGAAAAACCGGCAGATGGCCTGGGTAAATAGCATAGCCCACTTCATATTCCACTAAATAGTAAGTTAGAAGCAAACCAAATAGAAAAATTGTATTTAAGTAATTACCTGCGGAGTATGAACAGCGACAATTTCTGTTTGAGTTGCAATACCATCTTTTAGTTGTTGATTTATATTCGCACTTTGACTGAAAACTGTCATAACTTTTACAATATCTTGCATAGATGTCTGTAGTTGTTGAATCTGAAACATAAATGGTGTTTTATGATATATAATAATTGAATACAATAACATTTTTGAATTTTTAGAGTTTAACAATAAGGAATTTTCATTTTTTTATTGAAGAAATTTCCTTCAGTTTGCCTATTTTACGTTTGGTGACCAAATTTCAGGCGAGGATTGGGTGAACGCGAAGCAGTCTATCACAGTGCACAAGAACTCGGCATTTTGCAGACTTCATCTTGATGAATTTGTGGGCATAGGAGCTCATTTAATGACCATACGCAACACCGTTTATTCGCTGACTGGGTTTCAGAGCGTTGGAAGAGAACTTCAGTTTTTATAACACAACATTGGTGATGCCATCAACTGCGAGCGTATAGAGCAATTATAACCGATTTCTTTTGACTCAAATTGATCGATGTAGACAACATATGGTTCCAGCAGCATGCCACGATGGACATTCTGCATGAACGATTTGAGGGTTATCTCCCGCAGAGGTGAAGTGAATTGGCCACAAGATCGTGCGATTTGACTCGCTAGACTTTTTCTTGTGGCGTTTCCTAATGTCGCAGGTCCTTAAAGTCTACCTAATTTAAGTATAGATCAGAACTATAAAAAAAACACCTTCTTTTTCTAAATCAGAAATCCTGGGACATGCCACAAGATGGTATGATGAAAAAGTATAACTTTTCAAAGAAATTTGATACGGAGTTAAGCAACACCATTACCAGTCTTGGAAAGAATACAATTCAATGGTATACAGATGGCTCCAAAGCAATAGAAGGGACTGGTATAGGAGATCACGGGCCAGGAACCAAACACTCCGAAAGCTTGGAAAAAACCCAACGTATCTTTGAAGCGGAAATTCACGTCTTAGGAAAGTGTGCCCAGTCCAATATTGATAAAAGATATAGAAGGCAAAGGATTATCATCATATCGGATAGTCAAGCATCAGCCATTAAAGCTAAAGTTCTTGTGTAATCAGTGTCAAAATGGTATGGGAATGCCTAGGGAAACACTTACCTAAACTAAAGCCTATAGATATCCTAAAATTAATCCGGGAAATAGGTCTAAAGGAGCTACGAGACATTCCTCAGGAGTTGAATGGAAGAAAGGGGGCACAATTTTAGGTCTCAGTGAATATCACCCCAATATATACATTCATACATGCTGCAAAGTCATCGATAATGGGACCACTCGGATTCGTGCCACCGCTAGAAGCTGCGGTGGACATGTATTGTGATGTTAGATTCCATACATGGGCCTTTCAAATAGAAAATGAATTTCGGTAATTCCTAACACACTGCTTGTTTTATTCAATTTCAACATAAGTCATAAACAGCATGCCAAATTGAAAACTTCTGTATTTTTCAGTAATTGTATCGATGTAAACCGGCCGATAATTATATTCACACTGTCGTACTATTCGATATATGAACATGATATATCCGTTCCCACATGGAGATCAAAACAAAGTTTCAATAACTGTGACCCTGATTGTGCGGTACTTAGTTTATCAGGAAATAACAATAGAAACTGTACATACCTACTATTAATATTAAAATGCACTACATATCAATAGATTATTTAAAAACAAATTCACATTTTGCTCTCACCTGGGATTGCAACAATGTACAAGTGTGTGCCAATTCTTTCACAACTTCCGAATTATTTAAAGATAAATTGGACAAATTTAAACTCTTAGCAGATGTTGCATCTGTATCCGTAGTTTGTAAACCAGATATCTTTTTCCAAAGAGCACTAATAGCTTCTGTTTGCAACATTTGGATTTTCCGTTCACTTTCTAAAGCTACTTTCGTCGTTTCCATGTCCGTGGCAAGTCTTCTAAAAATATATCATCATATTTTATCCTAAATCGTTAGACGAAAAGGTCGTAAGGTGTTCATAAACATTTTTATTGTCAATATAAATCTTTATGCATCAAAAATTACAATGTTACAATATTGTGGATAACCACTAGCCAAAAACTATTTACATTAATTAGGTACAACTTGCAACAATCAATAAATAGTGCGTGGCAAATGCCGCTTCGCCAATGTCCTGGCTCTATAACGGCTCTTTGCCAAAAAGAGACACATATTAAAGGTTTAAATCCCAGATTAAAATGTTCTTAAAATTGATAAAATGTTGAAATATTTATATATTTAGTCCACTCATTCTTATTTAGATTCCCATTCCCTCTCTCCATCCACCTTCATTCATTCCCTAATTATTATTTTATTGGTTTATTCTATTTACAAAATATACATAATTTACAATGTTATTGTTTTGTTATGGCAGAAGCTCCGATTGAAGAGTGGCGTGAGTTTTTTATCTCATCCTCAAGGCTTGGAGGGAGACAGAATTTATAATATTGTTTCTTGATATAATTTTTAATCATTTGCATTCCCATCTTTTTGTGAGTCCACGATGTTTTAGGAAGTCTATCGTATCACATCAATGCATACAGCTGCCGCATAGCCATTTTGGCTTTTGTAACTTGAGATTAAATATGCAAGTTGTGCATTGCGTTTTTTTAATGTGAAGCTATGCGTATTTTAAAAATTGAGGAGTTCAGTCTAAGGTCAGTGTGACCAACAAAAAGTGTTTTTTATGACAAGAATGACAGTTAATGTCTACCATTCAAAACATAAGATTTTTGCAGGTTTTTTTACCATTACGAACATCTATATTGCTTTATTAAAACAATGAATACACCCCCGAAGCGTAAATCTTAACATTTAAAATAACGTTTTAGCTGAATTCTCAATGCATCGGTGGCCAGTAATTCTAGGAACTTTCAGCAAATCACCAATTCTCTTCTGTCATTGATGACATCAGATATGTCAGATGTCAGTGGAAAAAGCAATCAGAAGAATAAAGTGACACAACTAACTAGAACTACTACAAAAGTATGGAAAATAAACATAAACGATTAAACGAATATCAAGAAAAACAAATAACAGTGACATCTGACATAACTAGTGACAAAATGATAGAAATGAAATGGTGACTTGTCAAAATTTCCTAGAATTATTGGCCACCGATAGGTTGAGAATTCAGCTAAGATGTCATTTTAAATTTTAAGATTTACGCTTCGGGGGTGTATTCATTGTTTTAATAAAGCAATATAGATGTTCGTAATGATATAAAACCTGCAAAAATCTTATGTTTTGAATGGTAGACATTAACTGTCATTCTTGTCATAAAAAACACTTTTTGTTGGTCGCACTGACCTTAAACTGAACTCCTCTATTGGTACAAACAGAGAATAGTCCTTATTTTAAATATACTTCCTATGTTTATTGATTTTTAATGGTCTAGATGTTTCACCTAAATAAAAATTTTCACATTCACACGACTTTTAATATTTGCAGTTATGGAAGATTGTTCTTAATTTTTTTATTTAGTTTTGGTTAGAATGGATCTAGATTTAAAGCTAGTTCGAATGAATAATTGATTGTCATTTTTCTAAATTTTTTGTAAGAAACCCTTATCATAAAGCTAAAGGTTTTAAAAATTAGGTTAGTTGAATTATTATTATTATTGGGTATTAAAAATTATGCATTTTCTATAAATTTTACTTTGTAAATTCATTATTATTAGAACAAATGTTTTTGGCTTTATAGTGATTGAATTATCTTTTTACGAGAGTAGAATGATTGGCGATATTTGATATCGAACATAAGTTACACTACCACTATACCAACACTGACACTATCTGACGCGCGTTTCGATAACCAAGTTATCGTGTTCAGAGACTGGAGGTAAATTAAGTATTAGTGATAGTGTAAATAAGTGTGTAGTGGTAGTATAACTTGTGTTTGGTAATCATAGTTATAGACCGGTAGCCCATAACATTATTTCGAATGGAAGCCGTTTCCACCATCGAGTTTCATGTGAAAAACATGTAGAATAAGACCCAATGCCAAACTGGATAATCGACGCTACAGTGGACATTGAAAACCTTAGAATTTTCATGAAACTAGAACTAGATGCCGTGTACTTGGATGCATTCCTTGGGTACTACTTTAACATCAAAAACAACATGGCATACAAATACAAGTGATACTAAGGGTTGATAAGCGAGGTTAAAAATTGATAAAAAGGCGAAAAAAAAACAATTAACTTATGTATGCCGAAGAGAGTTCAGATATTGTTATCTTAGTACAATGATTGGCAAACTTTTTCGCCAAAGAACCATATTGCATTACAACGATATTTAATTTTTTTTTGAGAGCCATAACTGTTTATTAATTTAGTGAACCTTTATGTATTATGATTTTAGACCTTCATTATTTCTGGTACCTACACTGAATAAAACTCGATTTCCTAATTAATAAAGATTGTATTTATTGATAAAAAATAATATGAAAGCAAGATATCCAAAAATTTGATAATGACAATAACTGACAAACACTTAATGAGAACAATGTCCATATCGTTGGAAAGTTTGAGTATGTTGTTGTTTTTAATTTTAGGAACGATTTCAGGTTCTCATCAATAAGACTTCTTGATAAAATTCATGCTTGAAAAATATTGTTCACATCAAAATGTACAACCGAAAAGGGAAAGAACAGCAAAACCGAGTTTTTTTAGCTGATCATAAGAGTCAGGAATACTATTCCAGTCGTTGAACATGATCATGACTTCCTTCTCCAGGTCTTTCAAAGCAGACAACGTGGATATTTGTACCAGGGCCGCACTTAAGGGTCCAAAAAGCCGCATGCTGCTTCGAGGCCGCACTTTGCCGACCACTATCTTAGTAGATGTTAAAAACATTAGTGGCATACATTTTGTGGCTTTACTTAAAAGTTTTCAAAATATGATGTAAAAGTTATAATCAAGAACAATTAACTTATGGATGCCGTTTGATATAATGAGTAAACATTATCGAATACTCTTTAAATATTCAATGGCGGATATTTTTTTGGGGTTTAAATTATTTATTAATTTTTAGAACAATAAACTAATGAATGCCATTAGTTTTTTTTATTAATTTTATATTAAGTAGTTGTATAATGGTAATGTAATGACAACAATTAACTACAGTTTGCCTCTCTATACACAGCACATTACTAAAAATACATAGATATACTTATACACGTGTTCAGAGTTCGTAACGTGATATACCTACATTTTAGCTTTATGGTCTGACCAATTTGCTGATTCAACCTATAAACGTCAAACAAATTCCATGACTACCTTAGTAGCCATAGCCTACAGGTATAGTAAATTTTATACCCATTTAGAATAAGACCATCCTTATTTATTATTAATAAATCGGTTGAAACAAAAAATTACCAACAAAAATGAACGTCGTAACTAATTTATTAGATGTCACGTTTTTGAAGTTACGTCAAATTTTGATTTCATGTTAATGTCATAACGCAAAATAAGATATAAAAATGCGATATTCTGATGAATCCAAAAAACTTATGCTTAATGTAGTAAACTATTTTCAAAACGATTTAGGATCTCGATTTAAGGCAATTCAAAAAGCGTCCGAAGCACCAAAAGTTCCAGAAAGCACATTATATAATCTTGAAAAACCAAACAGAGCTACAGATTTCGAATTTAGAAGAAATATGTCTGCAAGCGTTTCCCGGAACAAAACCCGAATTACAAAAAATACCCTGCATTGTTTGAGGGAAGTAATTTATAAAATGTATGCGCGAAAGGATAAAATCACAGTAGAAACTATTTTACGGCAATTTATCGAAGAGTCTCCAGAAACTAAGATTTCCAAAGGTTCGTTATATTTGGGAATTAAAAAAATGGGTTTTCATTTCAAAAAACAGGATGGAAGAAAACATTTATTGGAAATGCCTGCAGTCAGATTAAAAAGAATATTATTTTTGAACAAATACCATGCTGCTAAAAGCGAAAAGCTCTTTACACCTGTTTTTCTGGATGAGACATGGGTTTTTAGTAAAAGCGGGGACAGAAGAATGTGGCAAGATGGTACTAAACACAGTGATTTAAAAATAACTGGAAGTGGGACACGATATGTAATTGTTCATGCCGGTAATAAAAAAGGTTTTGTGGCAAATGCATCGCTTATTTTTAAATGCAATAAAAAAACAGGCGATTATCATGATAACATGAACACCGAAAATTTTGAAAATTGGTTTAAACAGCAACTAATTGTAAACTTGGAAGAACCATCGTTAATTATAATGGATAACGCAACGTATCACAGTCGCCTGGATGAAGAAATCCCAAGAAAAAGTTGGAGTAAAATACGCATGTTAGAATGGCTCAAAAAAAAGAATATTCCTTTTCCAGATCACATTTTAGAGGATGCTGTTTGGAATATAATTGAAAAGAAAGTTTTGCCAGAAAAAAATTATCATTTAGACAAATACGCTGCCGAGCATGGTCATTGTGTTCTCAGGCTACCACCCTATCATTGCCATTTTAATGCCATCGAAATGGTATGGTCAGAAACTAAAAGGCATTATGACCAAGCTATTACGAAAACTGCAAGGTCACCTACTGAAGTCTTAAAAGTATGGAATGACGTTGTAAAAAATGTACCGGAGCAACACTGGCAGAATTACATAAATCATACAGAGAAAATTATTTCTGAAGCATGGGAAGTAGAAAACAAACTGGACCTACTAAACATCGAACCTATGGTGATCTCTGTATCCAATGAATCCGATGATGAACTATCACTTTCCGAAAGTTATTCTGATTTAGAAACTAATTAAACTTTGCCTTGAAGATCACGTTGTCATTTTTTTAAAATCTAGAATTTGTACTTAATCGAACTCTGAATTGCCATATTTTTTTAAGAAAACTATGTATCTAGTTAATAAAACAATGTTTTTAAAATTAGTGCGCTTCTTTTATATTCTTTTATTATGTCAACATCTTTAGAATTTTATGAATTTCATAAAATTAATTTGTATTATTACAAACCGCCACTGATAATATGAAATTTCAAGTCACTACGCCAATGCAATAAGAAATATGTCAAGCATTTGACATGACAAAGGTCATAATTTTTTTCATGCGGGTTCAGATGGTTCAAGAAGCCGCATACGTTAAGTTACTAAAACGGCTGGTACCTCTAAATAGGTATTAATTTTACTATACCTACATTTTAGCTTTATGGTCTGACCAATTTGCTGATTCAACCTATAAACGTCAAACAAATTCCATGACTACCTTAGTAGCCATAGCCTACAGGTATAGTGACTGCTACATTACGCGGATATTGCAACTCAACGCTCACGCTTATATATTTTTTGTAAATTGATTTTATTCATCATTAGCGCATTAAATTGTATGCCACGATGAAAAATATATGAAAATAATAAGTTGATTATTAATACTTAATGACATACATAAGTTAATTGTTCGAGATTGTTCAATATTTTTATTCATTAACAGTAGTTTATAACAATTAGTAAAATTAGGAATTGGAAGCCAATTTTGCAGTTAGCATTAGAATAGAAATGTTTCACTGTACAAAAAGTTACAAGCATAAGTTAATTGTTCTTAATTATAACTTTTACATCATATTTGGAAACTTATTAACAAATGAAGTATCGCCGCAAAATGTATGCCAGTAATGATTTTAACATCTACTAAGATAACAAAATCTAAACTCTCTTCGGCATACATTAGTTAACTGGTTTTTTCACCTTTCTATCAATTTTTAACCCTCGCTCATCAACCCTTAGAATCACTCTGATTTGTATGCCATGTTGTTTTTGATGATAAAGTAGTACCCAAGGAATGCATCCAAATACACGACATCAATAAGTTAATTGTTCTATCAATAGATTATTACTTAGTTTCCTGTAAATTCTCGACAATACGACAATTTACAGGAAACAATTAGAATTTTGGTTTGCGGTTGGAGGTGAAGATGTCGCTGTTATCACAGCTTTAACATTTCCTTTACTGGATGATATGTATTGATTGTGATTTCAGTATCATCTTTAGTCCGGGATTAAGCTCACATAGCTCTCGGAGAATATCTACCTTGTACTGATGAGGCGCAAATACGCCAAAACCGGTCTAATTGCAAACCAGAATGGTTGATAAAATCTTGTAGATCATACCGACCCCGTTAGAAGTGTAATTCAATGTCTGTCAGGGCATATAGACGGAGACGTAGTTGTTTCTTCTAAGTGAACGGTAATAGTTTTGAAAATATTTTCAAAACTTTGTAAGGCGTTAATAGTATAAATCTATTATTCGATATCTATTAATTGTTCTAGTTTCGTGAAAATTCTAAGATTTTCAATGTCCACTGTAGCGACGATTATATAGCTTGGGTCTTTGGGAATAGCCTTATTCTACTTGTTTTACTCATGAAACTCGATAGTGAAAACAGCATCCATTCGAAATAATGAAGCCTACATATGTGTCATGTGCTACCCGACTATTATAGTAAAGTGACTAAAACGGATTATTCAAGTGTAGCCATAAACAAATAATGAAATATGTATGGCTTGGTTTTCGTAGTTTACAAGCAGGTATATTTTGGTTCTATTATAATTTTGTCATTTACCTGTTAAAAAAAAAAGTGGATTTTAAATATTTACTTGATGAGTATTTACTACAACAATGAAGAGGTAATGTCATAAAGCCTGTATATTATATAGCCACACTAGTTAGATTTGAGATTAGTAATAGGGATGATGACAGTCACTAAGAATAACTGAAACAATGATTTGAAATCATTGTATAGATTACAAAGATTCTAAAGCAATCACTTATTTTTACATTACAATTGTGATTATATTTATTTTAGTAAAAATATAAATGAAAAATATGACAATCCGCGAGACATAAAAAAATGTTGGTTCCAAATTTGCCGCCACTAAACCCTAAAATAAGCCGCACTCAGATTCAGCTTGGTGGTAAATCCGCCACTGCTAATAATATAACAAATGAAGTCTAAACGCAGCTTGTTGACTTGGCACAGAGACTTACTGAATGTACTGGTTGGCTCTTTTATTTTGTAGCTCCTTGAACATTTCCTGAATTTGTTTATTTTTATTTCTTGTGTAATATCCTCGCCACATTTTTTGTATACAAATGACAGCATGTTCTACTTTATCTTCGCTATTACAATGACTATTCACATCTTCTTTATGCAATCTTTCCTCAACTTTCATTTGAATTGTTTGCAATTTTGAATCAAACATTTCTGATTCATCTTCACTACTAATGGATCTGTTTCTTAAAATTGATGTTTTTTTATTCGATTTCGTCCGGCTGTAAAATAGTTTTTAGTGAACATTTAAAAAAGCATCGGAAATAATGTACGTACTTTGAAGGAGTCGATTCCTTTGTACTTATCTTGTGTCTTGTGGGAGATGGGGAACCAACTTTCTTCAGATTGTTACAAATTTTGTTCCTTTTTGGGGACATTTTTTTATTCAAATTGAACTCTGATGGTATATGTATCTTAGGTATCATACAAATTTGGTTCTTCTTATTTTCTATATATTCAATAAAGGGATGGCAATCTGGACTCATCAACGATTCTGGGACGGGTACATTTTTAGAAAGTGCTTTCAAAGGATTATTCAATTGATCAGAGCCTGAAAAATATATTTACTAAAAAAGAAAGTACAAGGGATTTGAAAAAAACCATAGTGTGTTAAAATATTGTTGCAAAGCTATTTTCTTTGACGAAATAACTGTTTGAAATGACAAACAAATGCCAACGCTTACCAAAATATCCATACACGTCTTTGTTTGATGTATGTCTTATAACTCCTTTGAGTCACATTCTTTTGTTTCTTCTAGTCTTCGAAGAGACAATTTGAGTTTAGAAAAGACAAAGGTCCCATGTTGCCTTTTGTTGTGAATACGTCTGTTGTATTTACCGAGTGGTCGACATGTAAGTAAAGCGCTTGACAACAAAGGGAGCTAAGTCTGAGATAATCCAACCTGCGGAAACCAACCAACTACGGACATGCGAAAATAATGGTAGAGGTACAGAATATTGGTCAGTTCAAAAACAAACTGCTGGTACAGCAACAGACTATTTGATCGTCAGGAGTACCTAACTACTAACTTCCCAACAAGAAAAGACTGGGATCAGGATCCAATACTGAAGGAAACCGAAATATCAAGATTTATAGATGGCTCCGAAATATCAAGATTTATAGATGGCTCTGGCACGAATATACTCCGAAAAAACAAATAGATATTAGCGGAACCAAATACTCAGATAGTAGGGTTGCACTAAAAACAATAGAGACACGATCAAAGAATAAGTTGGGCATTTTGGAACCGTTGGCGATACTCGACACTGAACAAAGTCACTACAATACTTACGCTCGTTTCGATAACCAAGTTACCTTCTTCAGAGACTGAGAAGGTACCTATGTACGTTTACCTCTGAAGAAGAACGCGCGTAAGATAGTGTAAAGTGATAGTGTTGTTGTAGTGTAAACTGTGTTCAGTGACGATCAGACAGTGTGAAACTGTCATGAATCATTATCAAAACTCCGTAACTGCAAAGTGAATGGATGTACTCGCAAAGCAACTACAACACTGCCACCGATTAAAAGTCACTCAAAAATATTGTTACTCCTATTACAATCTTAACTTTCTTTATTTCTTCGACCTTAACTTTAACAATTCAACACTAATTACTTTTACAACACAATACTAAACATGTCTTACACAGAACTCAAAACTAACTCACTAACGTCAACTGTTTCGCTTTTTGTACTTTTCACATGTTCCAGACGGTTCTCAACCCATGGAGTCTATATAAGGAGATCGGACTCCATGTATTCCAATTTCTGGTCATGGTAGAGGGCGCCAGTTTAAATCCAATACCAAAAACATCTGACTGCAGAACAATAATAGCCAATCATAAGCCTTGCATATACTTTCAGTTAATGGTGTTTCATTGGTCGCCATTTGAAAGTATGTGAGGTGAGTGAGGTTAGAAAACAGATGATAGAAAACCACAAGTAAAAGTGAATTACAGTTTTCCGCCCAATATTTATACCTCAACAAGGACTCCTCCAGGGCACCATTGCTCTACCCATTTGCTCTACAATCTATAAGTGCTGTTACAACTATGATTTAGCACCAGAATATTTAAATTTGTAAACATACATATTGTATAGATGACATCGCTTTGATCAGTCATAATAATCTCAAAATAACAGTGAATGAGCTACAAAAACTTATAACAGAATGGTGAAATGGTTCAACAGGTGTAGGATGAAGCCCAAAGCCTTAAAACGCAATGCATAATATTCAATCTGTTTAATAACAATAAAAAATACAATATATTTTTAATCAATAGGCACAACTCACTAATGACATTAGTTCATGCACAGGTTTGCAATATAAAATATATTTAAATAATTCCTAAGTCTGGTTTTCTTAAATTTAATTCAATTCACGCCTGCGTTTTAAATAAGCTGCACTACCAAGCACTATTGCAATACTTTTAACAACGTACAACCTGCCTGTTTTTAATTTTTAACAATTTTCATATTTCTGGTTCTTACTTGGAGTTTTTGTCATAAGTAATGTTTACTATTTGACTACTGTCATTTATAAAAACTAAGGTTACTGTTTTTAGATGGCATTGGATTTGCAGTGGCGACGCCACGGTGAAAAAATAAACTGCATAGATAGACGATTTTGAGGACAGGTTTTGTCAATTTTTCCGTATGAGTTCGATCTCCTTATCTAGTCTCCATGTCTCGACTTTTCGATGACAGTTCTCGACGATTCCAGATGTTTGTCTTCTTGTTTTCCTTTATGGACTTTTAGTACAGGTCCGACGTAACAATATCATTGATGAGATATTCTTGAACAAACTGGAAGAGCGACAGAACAACCAAGTCTATTGCTACATAGCCCGAGTCCTGTGGCCCAGGATGTTGGAACACGCTGTGCATCCTTTCACATAGTAGACTATGTTTTGTTTTTATTATTACTGTAACCAGAATAATTGATATTGTCAGTTAGAAGTTGTCAATTCAAAAGTCACCTTCTCAAAGAATTTTATTTCATTTAAAAGAACCGCGAACCCAACATTATTGGCGGTTAAAGAAGTAGAAGATTTCAAAAACATGGAAACTACTTACTGGAGCGATTCCATGATCGTTTTGACCTGGATAAAAACAAAGGAGTTGTGGAATACCTTTGTTGGAAACAGGATAAAAGAAATAAGGAAATATAGCAGAGCAGATGAATGGTGTCACGTACCAGGAGAAATGAATTCTGCCGACGTTTTATCACGTGGTTGCAGTGGAAAGCAGCTTATGGAGAAGAAATGGTGGCAAGGTCCAGAATGGCTAAAAGAAAGTAAAGAAAAATGGCCAAAAGGGAAAATATATGCTACAGAAGAAGAAATTGAGAAAGAACAAGAAAAGGTCATATGCTCAAATTTAGTAGAGACTTCAGTAGATGAAGTATTTTGGCAGAAAATAAACCAAGTTTCAGAATATAACAAAATTAAAAGAATTATTGGATGGATTTTGAGATATGGTAATAATTTAAAAAACAAATTAAGTAAAAAGTGCCTTGAAGCAAAAAGAAGAAACAAATACATACATCTTAGCACAGAAGAACTTGAAAGAGCAGAAACATATATTTTAAGAATAGTGCAAAGGAAAGATTTAGGTAAAAATCTGAAAGGAATGCATAAATTTGAGTATTTTAAAGACAATAATGGGATTTTAAGAATAAAAACAAGACTGGAATTTGGCGATTTTACTGAAAATTTTAAATACCTGATCATCCTTCCAAGTAAAAATGAAATTGTTAAGAAAATTATTATAGAAGAACACGAAAATAGCTGTCATGCAGGACCAAAAGTTTTATTGGGAGTCATCCGAGAAAAGTTTTGGTTACTGAATGCCCGTAAAACGATAAATTCCATAATATTTGCCTGTGTAAATTGTAAAAGACATACATCTAAACCACTTGAAACTCCTTTTGCGCCTCTACCTGCAAACAGAATAAATGACGCTGGGGTTTTTGAAATTGTGGGTGTTGATTTAGCAGGACCCTTACTGCTAAAAGATGGCAGCAAAGTATGGATTGTATTGTTTAAATGCGCAGTCTACAGAGCAGTTCATCTTGAGCTAGTTAAATCACTTTCAACAGAAACATTTTTGTATTCACTACGACGCTTCATCAGTAGACGTGGTAGACCAAACACTATTTATTCAGACAACGGGACAAACTTTCGTGGCAGTGATAATTTGTTTAAAAAATTAAATTGGGAGGAAATTGAAAATTTTTCAGGTCTTAAGAGAATTAAATGGATATTTAATCCACCTTCGGCTTCGTGGTGGGGCGGTTGGTGGGAGAGATTAGTACGGGTTGTAAAAGAACTGTTGCGTCGATCTTTGGGAAAAGCATCGCTCTATTACGTTGAACTATACACTGTACTATGCGATGTAGAAGCAGTAATTAACGAGCGACCACTCACCTATGTTTCCAGTGCCGATGATTGGGAGATTCTTTTTCCTGCAAGGTTTTTAAGGCCCATACAGTCGGCAGGAACAGATTTTTCGGGTGACGTTGTTGATTTGGACCAGGTAGACGAGTTATTTTTAAAAGGGCGTTTCACTTATTTGCAAAATATTCGAAATTTGTTACGTGAGAGATTTAAAAAAGAATAGCTTGCAGAGTTAGTTAATAAAGGTCACAGGCAGAAGACAGAGAAAATCAAAGTTGGTGACGTAGTTTTGGTCGGAGCAGACAATCTGAAACGGGTTCTTTGGCCAATGGGAAAAATAATAGAAATTTATGTTGGAAAAGATGGAATAAGTCGTGTTGTGAAAGTAAAAACTAAAAACGGAATACTAATTCGACCATTCCAAAGAATTTATCCATTGGAATTAGGAACATCGACAAAATCAAGTAGTAAGCACGTTATCACTGCGGAAAAGGGACAAGAAGTTAATAAAGAGAAGAACCAGAAAACAGAAAAGAAAAGTGAAGAAGAAGTTGGAAGATCGAGGTTTGGTAAGATTCTGAAGGCTCCAGTAAGGTTGGGCGAAGAATAAGCTTGGGGCCGGAGAATGTTGGAACACGCTGTGCATCCTTTCACATAGTAGACTATGTTTTGTTTTTATTATTACTGTAACCAGAATAATTGATATTGTCAGTTAGAAGTTGTCAATTAAAAAAGGTCAATTTAGAAGTCACCTTCTCAAAGAATTTTATTTCATTTAAAAGAACCGCGAACCCAACACAGGAAAAACAAGGACACTCTTGGAAAAAATAAACTGGTACAGTTATGGAAAATTGTACAACAGGGGTGAATCTCCGGAAGTGGAAAATTTCAAATGATGTCCTCTGTAAAGAATGTGAAGATACAATTGAACACCGATTATAGCACTGCCAGGCACTAAAAGGAATACGAATTACGGTTTCGCAAGTCGAAAACGTCAAGTACCCATACCAAGTATACCATAGTATATGTGGTAAGTATACCAAGAAAAAGTCGTCTTATGTACATTAAATGTGGACTATATGATGGACTACTCTGCTTCTGTGAGAACTTCCAAGGATTCAGACGGAAGCACTTAGGAGAGGAAATTATACAACCATTACAACTACTCAAAGCTTCTGGAATGGAAGTAGATAACATGGGAAATGGTAGGTACAAAGATTCAGTTCAAGTTGAGCACAACCCAAACGAATGATTGAATGAAACAATTTTAACGGTATTCTGGTAAGATATCAAGAGGTTCCTAGTAAATCTACTTGTCGAAAAATCATCAAGTGTTTTTTAACTACTAGCAATTATACTTTTACGTTTCCACAAAATCTGCCGGCGTTTGTTTTTCATTTTTTCAACTATTCGATCACACGCGACATAATTTCCATTTGAGTACTTGACGGTATAAATATAATTTCTTACCCGACAATTTCTCGCAATTCCCTTCTGTGGTCTTTGAACGAGAAGTCATATTTAATCTTAATAATGCAGGATCTAAACTCTGGCTCATTACAGAAAAATTACTCGTATCACTGAGACTGCTAAAACAACTCGCAGACATTCTTTCTGGTGATTTTCTTTTTTTACTAACCTCTCTTGGATCTTGAACATAAATTTATTGTTAATATTTTGGAAGAAAAAACTTTTTGATTATGATATATAAAAAGGAAAATGATTAATTTACAGAAAAAACAATGATAGATATTTACAAAAATAAAGAGGATGTGTGATGAACACCTTAGTGAAAAAAACACAGAGGGCAATAAACCCTTGCAAAATGTCCATTCCAAGGGCGTACGTGCTTGTGATTCTAAAAATCTCAATAATTGTGAATTTTATATTTAAGCAATATCCTAAAATCATGTGAGAAATGGTTCTGACTCAATATTAGCTTATTTGGGTTTCGCCATTATTTCTGAAAGTGGAAGAGATAAATTGTGGAAAATACTGCGGGAGATGATTTAGATGGGAAAAAGTAAACAGAAAGTCGGTTTAAATCGAAAAAGATGAAATTGTATGTTGGAGACGGAATTATTTGCGATCAATTAGGGATTTTCGCAATGAAAAGGGAAAATTACTGATAATTATGCACATTGGAAGTACAGATGGGTTTTTGAAAGATGTTTTCTTGTTAGCATTTGAGTCAATTCACACCGGAGACTATCACGAAGATATGAAAGCTGATGTTTGTGAGGACTATTTTTCACAAATGGTAACTCTAATTTCGCCCAACTCGGTAATTGTTTTGGAAAACTATCCTTATCATTCAAAGAGATGTGAGAAATTGCCTACCACCGCTTGGAAAAAAGCGGAAATCATTCAGTGGCTTTTAGATAAAGAAATTACATTTTAAGCACTGCTGACAATTGTAAATATACATAAACATCCTTTCCTAAGATATACTATTGACCAAATGGCAAAAAACCGGAATATTATAATACTTCGACTTCCTCCTTAATATTGCGAGTTAAACCCTATAGAGTTAATATGGGCTCAGGTGAAAGGATTGGTGGCAACGAAAAACACCACATATAAAACTAAAGATCTCCGTGCACATTTTGAAGAAGCTCTAGAAAAACACAAAATTTTGGTTTTGAAATTATTGAAGGTAAGTTGGTTTTGTGTGCAATATTCGTCTAAAATTTTTAATGTCCGTGACATATCGATCTCGGAGTGACCTAAAATTTCCACATTATCAGCATGTAAAATCATGAGAATTTCATTTACGTTATCAAGATTAATTCATCAAAAAAACAAGGGGCTGAGTATATGTAACACGCCTTCACAAATGTTAAAGGTAGACTGTTCGTCAGACTTAACCCGAAAAGTCGCGTTGGATTAAAAATTTTCAAGTAGAACTACAATTTTAGAGCTGATACCTGAAGCAAAAGGTTAGAACCAGAGCAACGAATGATTAATACAATCAAATAACAATAGCACAAACATCTTGAACTTTTTAAATCGTAGATGAAATTGAATAATAGATATGAGAGTTTAGACACTGTCGTTTCTTTAAGAAAACCCGATTGGGATTCAGCAAGTATCTTAATAGTTTCTACCCATTTGACTAAAAAGGTTCGAAATATTTTAGTAATGCAGTTTACTAAAGCAATGCCCCTGTAATTGCAAGGATCGCTAGAAGGACCTTTTTTGTAGAGCATTTTAAGGGTCCTGGGGCTTTATTATTTTAGCAAGAGTCTAGATCTAAATAAATTTCATTGGTAGTTATGGGGTTATCAAAACATGGATTCCTCGCATCTTAAAATAGAGTTGGGTCACCTAGTCCGATGACAGTTATTTAGGAATAAAAGATTTCCCATGTTGCAGCAGGTAATGACATGTAACTATTTGGATAATTCCTAGTTTTTTTTTATATAAAACCAAAAAGTTTTTGAAGTACCTATAAATTAGTTGTAGCGTAGCATAAGTTATAAAACTCACCATTGGTAAAAGATTGTTCTCTTAACTGCTGCTGATGAAGCTGTGCTTTACTTAATATTAACCGAAGTTTTTTATCTTCTTCCGTTTCCAAAGTTTCCCCAGTGAGAGGACATACGGTCGCCAAATATTGGACCAGTTCTTTATGATCACCTACTCTGTAATGTCTTCCTCTACCTTGAGAATACAGCCACTCAGCTCTTAAGCTAAAATATATTAGTATATTATACAATTTCTGACAAAAAAAAACATAAAATATAAATTTTACGTTTTCAAAATGTCAAGATTTGACAAATCATGACTGATCATCGTGTACAAAGTATATAGTACCAATTCAGTTCACTCCTTGAGCTAATTTCACACAACAAGGAGAAGAACAGTGCTGAGCATAATGATAGGAAAATTAGAGCGTTAATGTAAAGCGCAGATAATTAGTTAGTACAGGATTATTTTCAGAAGAGAAAGTGATTCAAAAAATTATAGAGTGGGAACTATTAGCAAGAAGGAACCAGAAGTGAACCAAAGATGAAAGGAAAAAAAGAGAAGATATAAAATGCTTTGGCAAATAGTAAATATTGCAAAATAACAACTACGGTTTCTTCGGAACCATGTACCTAATTCGTAATTCTAATGAGAATAGGGCCTTTATAAGTGAAAAGTTTAAGATTTATATGGAGATTCATTTAAGCAAACTCTGTTGTATTTGAAAATTCTCAAGTGAATTATATAAACTTGAAATTTGTTAAAAATATTACTATAATCAAAATTTCACATTTTAAAATTAAAATTACTATGTGTAAACATTTAATCTGTTATATAAAGAATTAAAAAGACAAATGTGCACCTACGCGAATTAAATCGTTAAATTTCAAGTTGCAAAATATTTTATTAAATGGTGTTTATTACCTTTCGATAGCGTCGACTACATAATCATCTATAACATTTACGTTTAAGCACCAATTTACAATAAATGGACGGTAGTCAAAACCTCTGGAATTGTTAGCTAAGGAAAATATGCACCATGCAGAAACAATTATACAATAATTTCATATTAACACAATATAGTAAGTATATCATTTGCTTTGTTAACGACCCGAGGCGCATATCACCGAGGGCCGTTAAAAGCCGTGGCTGTAATGATCATTCCCGCATGGTCTATACACTATTTTATTCACAATCGCTTACAAGATTTAAAAACATTAATTTTGGGAAAATTTATTATCATAATTTAATTTTTTTATTTCGACAAAGAACTTCATGAAACTGTTGCTAGGCAATATTACTAGTTTATTGGTTTTGACAATTAAGTCAAAAAATATTCTGTACTTTCTTGAAAAATGGTTTTCAACATCCGTTAACATTTAAGGTGTCACTGTTGAAAAAGCAACTCTTGTTATTTCTTCATGTCATCTGGAGTTGCCGGTTTGGTATTGTAAACAATTCGTTTAATGTAAGCCTATAGGAAAAAGTCGTTAGGTGTTAAGCCTGGGGATCTTGGTGGCCATTTATGAATACTACCTATACCACTCCATGTTCTTGGAAATAATCTATTCAAACAATTTCTTACCATCAAACTGTAATGAACAGAAGCACTATCCACACATTCTGCATCTGACGCTTAACGGAATATCTTCTAAACGTTTCCAAAGCAAGAATTTTTGAAATTTTAAAGCATTTAAATGCCTATCAAGAAAAGAAGGGCCTAATACATTAGTTCCGACTATTCTTCCCCATTCATTCAATGGCCAACGTTCTTGATGATCGAGTGTCCGAAAGTACTGGGGATTTTCATCGCTATAGTAGTGAAAATTATGCTTGTTTACCATACCGTTCTTATGGAAGGTATCTTCATCAGTAAACAAAACAAAGTCAACAAAATTTTCAGTTGTTGATACCTGTTCTTGTTACTATAAACAGAATTATATCCTTTGATCAAAATCTCTATCCTAAAGTTCCTGGTGCATCTGTATGTGATATGGATGAAATTTGTAATTTTTACTGATCCTTGAAACGCATCTTCTACTTATTCTTACTTCATTATTAATTTCTCCATGGCTTGTGTGAGGATTTTCGAAAATTGAACCAATTACTTAGAATTCAATATCTTCGTTGCCTACTAATGAAATTGATCAACAGCTAGACATAAAATTTGACATTTCAAGTACTGTTTACTACAAGGCTTAGCCCACTCCACCTTAACATCAAAAAATATATAGATCGGACCGAAAACAAGTAATCTATTGATTATGCGAAAAATACTAAATTTAGGTATAGGGAACCCTAATACCATTTGAAAGGTAATAACTTGAAATATCTGACAGTAAAGATAGTCTAGGAGGAATCGGCGCATGAGTACCGATAACTATTCAACCTCAATTTTTTTATGCGATCCTCTTCAAATTGCCCTACTGATGATATAAATGCATGTTGCCAGGGGGCAACCCAGGGCCATATTGTTTAAACCGAAATTGTTTATACAATTGCAAGGCAAATTGAGGTGGAATAGTTTTCGGTACTCATGCGCCGATTCCTCCTAGACTAAGTAATATAGAGTGTCATTTAAAGAAAATTTGATGTGTAACTGTGTATATTTAAAAATATTTTTAAAATGTAGTTTTTATCGACTTACATAACCCTATATAAAAAAAATATATCAGAATTTGTAAATTGTTTGTAACTTCCTAAAGTGTGAATTAATATAATAAACAAATAACCATCCGCTGATGCGGCAGTAATTATTAAAAAAAATTTCATAAATAATATTTTAGTATTAGTTTTATTCTTGAAGATAATTACAAAAAGTGTGGTCGATATGCTATCGGAGTGATCGCTACAAAAATAAAAGTAAATAATTGTGAATATGGAAGTGTATACTCAACCTCCAACACCTGGGGAGGTAATACTAGCGCAACAAAATCAGGCTCTTTTTCAAGAGAGTCAAGTCAGGAGTCAAAATGAACTGGCACTGTATAACGTATGGGCCATTGAAAAATCTGATAGAGAAAAATTGCAAATAATAGTCCAACAGCTACAAATACAAGTTGAAAACCTAATAGGCAATAGAAAAATCAAAACGCAACAAAGAACCACTAGAAAACGAATACTATAACGATGAGGAAGAACTGGCCAAAGAAACCATGTGGATAGTAAACAATTCAAGAAGACAACAAAAAAAGAAAAGCAAGTGCTTCAATCGAAACATCGAAACACAACATGGAAGTAAACAACCTGATCCAAAAATCAACCAAAGATGTAACCAAAAAGAGAAAGCACCAGTACCTCCGCCCATTGTGGTAAGCAATATTGACAATTATAATATTCTTAACCAAATTTTAACAACAAATAAAATAGAATTTAAAGCAACCGCTCTCAACAATGGCCGAATAAAAGTCAATACGATTAATGAAGACCAATATAGTCAGACAACTGCAGTACTTAACCAAGAAGAAATTAGATGGCACAGCTACGAAAATAAACAAACGAGGTCAATTAAAGTTATGGTCAGAAAATTACTTCCCTCGTTCGAACCAGGCGAGATAAAGAGATGCAAACTTCAATATATTAGAAGTAATAAACATAATTAAAGAGAAAGTAGAGAATAGTAAAATAGGTGCTTATACAAAAAAACCACTGCCGTTATTTGTGCTAACGTTCCATTTCACGGAAGATATTAATAGAGTTTTTGGTATTAAATACCTTCAAAATTTAACTGTCTATTGAACCAGGCAAAAAACCAAAGCTGGTACTCTAATGTAAGCGATGGAAATCATGGAAATACACAGAAATATTGTCAAAGATCTCCCAGATGTGTCAAATGTGCTGGAGAGCATTTAACCTCTCATTGCAAAAACCACAAAATACGAAACCAAAATGCATAAATTGTGGTGAACAACATCCAGACAGTTATAAAGGGTATGCAGTAGCAAAAAAATTCAAAAGATGAGAGAAAACTACGGAGCGTAAATATGAAGTTCATACGAATTAGTTCAACTAAAACACACATTTTTTTCGAAATGCCGATTGAAATAATCACTCAAATTTAAAAATGCAAACAATAACTTCTAAATATTTCACTGTACTGACCACTGCACGGCAAACTTCAACCTTCAACTACTCATAACATGCTACGCTACTGACATTGAACATTACCATGGCAACGAGAGTTAAGTCGGTCAGCTGCGCATTATGACGGTGTTTCTTCTCTATTGGATTTCAGTCTACCTATAGTACAAATTCTAATCATGTTGGTGACTGGCTGAATGACGTTAGTCTATTCCATATTATTTAAAAGGATACAAATTACTGCCGGTCATGTCAACACAGGGGTTATTAGCAATGGAAATTTTAGTTAAATTGGTTAGATTAACAAGCCTAGATATTTCGTTAAGATCCTGTATATTGTTACTGGCCAATGTTAGTACTGTTAGGCTTGTAGGTAAAAACTTGTCACATTGATTTAAATGGTCAATTTTATTTTTATATATATGCAATTCCTAAAAAAGAACGTTAATGTAAGACAAATTATTAAGCATTATCATAATTTCCCAATTTTAAATAAAATTAAAATAGTAACATCAGTCATAATATATTTTATTTCATACTGTGATGTAATAAGCTATTTCCCGGACTCATTTAAGTCCGGGAAATAACTCATTACAGTTCCCGGTCCGGGAAATAGACTCGAGTCCGGGAAGTAACTCATTACAGTACCCGGTCCGGGAAATTTTTACTTCCCGGACTGCTAACACCTATATACAGGGAAGTAATCTAAAATAAAATATTAAAATTTCTTTTTTAATACAACACAGTATGAAATAAAACATTGTACGATACACGACCGTGAAATGGCATTAAACTACTCGTCTAGAAATTCCAGACTCGGCTCCTTCGTCTCCTCGTCCGTAAACATCTAGACTTGTACTTTAATAAGCCATTTCCCGGACTTGTAACGTAAATTACTATTTTCGTCGACCTTTACAAAAAATGACATTTTATGTACTAATTTCCGGATGAAAAATCGTCTATTTTTGACATCAAGTAGGTACTTTTGTCCGCTGTGGTCGCTATGATATTGCACGGTGCAAGAATGGCTGTGAGAATAATTGTCAATTGCTGTTGTCAAATTAATTATTTACGAAATCCTCTAGATTTTACGTGTGAATAAGTCCGTGGTGTGAATAGTGATAGATGAAACTTATCTTTTGCACAGCGGACGAAAAAAGTATGCGAACGAAAAGTGTGCGGACGAAAAATACTTGCCTTCAAAAATAGTCAGAAATTAGTAATTTTTTGTAAAGATCGACGAAAAAATGTAATATGTACCTCGGCGAATATCTGTCTATTGTCTCACCTGCTTGCTAGTCTCGGCTTCGCCTCAATTTGCACACTCGACTATAATTTTCGTCCTTGGTACATAAATAACTAGTATCCACAATCACATTATAATTGGAGTTTTATCCACACTTATGAAACATATAAAGTACCACTTTATCCACTAGTGGAATAATGAAAAATGCAATCAGTTTTTTAAATTAATTTCAATAATTTTTGACGTTACATCTGCTTAAAGAGCGGAATGTCAAATCACTTTTTGATGAAATCTGATTATAAATGACTGTGATTGTGGATGAATTGTTGTATTGCATTCGTGTTTTAGTTGCGTTTTATCCACTTAAGAAAATTAAACTCTCGGGTTTAAACTTTCTTGCGTGGATAAAATACTATCTAAAACACTTATACAATAAATAACTATTGTCCACGACTAACTATTTGTTAATGTTTATATTTTACGTGTGCTTCTTCAAGTATAATGACGTTCATAATTCACTAATTAATAATAGGTGTGGATAATGAACAAGACACGGATAAATAGAACCTATATTGAAGGTTATTTATATACAAATGTCACAATATAAACAATAAAAATATCACCGAGTCCAGGATTCGAAACCTACGCCTACAGTTCTTCATTTTCACAGCCAGACAAGCTGTTGTATTGATTCATTAGTGCGATAATGTCCAATATCTCGTAAATCCTCGAAGATATTTAAATAAATTTTTGACCGATTGTAGCCAGCCTAAAGACACATATTTTAAAATTAGTCGCAGTTGTTCAGCGTGTTCCAGTACTCCGAACATCATTTAGTCTTTAAAAACGTTTTTCATGAAATAGTTTATGAACCCTTCCGAAATGATACGCTACCATACTCACCTTGATTTATGTTGCAACCAAAACATTGTAGAGGCAATAATGTGTGAAGGCCGGTCTATCTTTAATTCGTCATAACCCCGAAAGAAAAAATGAACTGTATTTAACTCTGGTGATCTTGGTGCCCAGAGAACTGGTCCTGCTCGTCCAATCCAGCTTTCAGGAAACATATCATTCAATTGTCCGTGAATGAGCGCATTATGGTGAGCAGGAGCTCCGTCATGTAGACACAACATTTGTTGACAAAGGAATTAGCAAAATGTAAATGTTTGTTGATATTTCAGAACCTACTTACTACCTACCTAATTACTAAGAACGCTAATGATGAAGTGGTTCTAATTTAACTATTTAGAAAAACTACATACAAAATCTTACCCTCATACAGTTGTGGTACTGTTACCGTACAGTTTAAAGTATACGGGGCGTTGAAATCATTACGATTTTCAGGAACAAGTGGTCAGAACTTTTTAAATAAACTGTAAAACCTATTACAACCTTATATCATTGTAATAGCGAAGTCAAGCAGAATACAAATTTGAAGTAAAATACATTTGTAAAAATGTACTTTTGAACTGTCACGTAGTTCTGGAACACGCTGTACAAATTGTATTTAAATATCTTCGAGGATTTACCAGATATTGGACTTTGCCGCACTAATGGATCACCCTGTAGAATGTATGATGTATGTCAAGTCATAATTAAAAAAGTGACGTTTTAAACAATTTATAGCTGATTGCAAGAATTTTAATTACTAGAGAATTTAATATGGAAACTGAATCAGACACGGAAATGAATGTTACCCCACCAAAAATCAGAGAAGCAGCATAAATAGTATCCTTAAATTTATTGCCAGAAAAATCTAAAAAATTATATATGAAAGCCTATAATTCCTTCCTAAATTGGAGAAAAGAGAAAAAAATTAATTCATTTATAAACAGGTAATTAATAGTCGTGGACAAATTATAGTTTTCGACTCGCATATAATGGCTAATATTCACTTAGTTGTTTATGTCACTCGCCTGCGGCTCGCGCATAAACGCACCTTCGTGAATAGTAGTCATCAATATAAACTTGTTGTATTATATACTATTACAAAAAATATATAAGCGTGAGTGTTGAGTTGCAATAGCCGCGTAATGTACTTAGCAGTCACTATAAACTATAGGCTATGTCTACTTAGGTTGTTTGACGTTTATAAGTTGAATTAGCAAATTGGTCAGACCATAAAGCTAAAATGTATATGACGTAAAAAATGTTGGCTAGTCTTGATTACTTGACCTCTGAACACTGTATAAGTATATCTATGTACTTTTAGTAATGTACTACACAGCTCTGTATAGAGGCAAACTGTAGTTAGTTGTTGTTATTACATTACCATGCCACTTAATTTTATTTTTTTCTTACTATAAAATTAATAAAAAAATCAACGGCATCCATTAGTTTATTGTTCTAAAAATTAATCAATTTTAACCTTTTAACCGTGGTAGCCACTTTTAAACCCAAAAAAATATTCGCCATTGAAGATTTAAAGAGTATTCGATAATGTTTACTCATATATCAAACGGCATCCGTAAGTTAATTTTTCTTAATTATAACTTTTACATCGTATTTGGAAAATTATTAACAAATGGAAGTATCGCCGTAAAATGTATGCCAATAATTTTTTTAAAATCTACTAAGATAACAAAATCTAAACCCTTTTTGGCATACATAAGTAAGTTAATTGTTTCTTTTTCACCTTTTTATCAATTTTTAACTCTCGCTTATCAACCCTTAACTTGGATTTGAATGCCATGTTGTTTTTGGATGAAAGTAGTACCCAAGGAATGCATCCAAGTACACGGCATCCATAAGTTAATGTTCTAGTTTCATGAACATTCTAAGATTTTCAATGTCCACTGTAGCGTCGATTATCCAGTTTGGGTCTTGTGGAAAGCTTTGTTCTACTTGTTTTTTCACATGAAACTCAATGGTGAAAAGGGCATCCATTCGAAATAATGAAGCATAAAATTGGAATATCACAAAAACTATTCAGTTTGGGTATGGGAAATACTTGATCAAATTGAAAGTATAGTAAAGTAACTTTCATTTTCCGATATAAAATACAGGGTGATCCATTTAAAAAAATTGTGAAACCGATGTATTCGAGATTGGGTTCGCCCTGTTTACGGTTTCTTAGATATGGAAGCAGGTCTAGTGAATTATGATACTAGACGACCATCACAGACTTATGGCTGTGAAATATCAATATTAAATTGTGCAATTTAAAGTATACGGGTCATTGGTCAAAACTTTTTAGATATGCTGTATAACTTATTACAATCATATATCATTGCAATTGTGAAGTCAAGCCGAATTCAAATTTGAAGTGAAATACAGGGATTTAAAAAAGGTACCTTTGATCTGGCACGGCCTTCCGGAACACGCTGTACAATAGCGACTAATTTTAAAATATGGGCCTGGCTACAATCAGTTACAATTTTGAATCACCCTGTATATTGCATTTTCATAATCATTCTCACAAAAAGTCATATTCGCCATCTAAGCTATAAATGGGATTTTAAAAGATTTAAAAAAGGACGTATATGCCTCTTCTTCATTGTTAAAGTTAACTCTTTCTTCAAATAAGTGTACATCAAAGCAAAAACATTGACATTTAATTAATTTACTATTCCTAGCACATTCTGATCATAGTAAGTTTGGTGTTTAAAATATTTGACATAATATACCTGAGCATATACCTACTTGATGAAAAGTTAATTTAAACATTTGAAATTTGGAAAATTGAAGAGTTACAAAAAAGTCATTCCTAATTTATCCAACTCCCTTGATTTCAACTGATGGGCATACTTACAACTATTTGCAAAAAGCCTACAAAGCATGCATAGTCACCAGTACAATGTCTTGACAAAAAGGTACCATTTATATAGGTTATTTGTGTATTTGTTCAGCTTCTCACCTTAAGGTTTTTCAAAAATGATAAATCTGTTACATGAGTTATACTATTTTCTGATAAATCCAAATATTCTAAATTAACATTAGTCTGTAGATGTTCGATTGTCTGAAAAAGAGAAAGTATTGTTAACATAAAACTAATTTCAACATATTTTTTCTGATTCTAATACAGATAATGTGATATCAGTAACATGGAGGTAAAATTACTAGGTGAATTATACAAATAAGAATTCTCTGAGATTGTGATAAGACAATCTGGGTGACTTTGAAAATTTCACAAAATTTGGAAAAATCAAATATTTAAGAATTTAATTTCGTAAGTACTGAATGCCATTTTTGGTTATTGAAGGTCTATTGTGTATTAAATGCATATAAAAGTTTATGTAAAAGTTAACTTTATTATATCATTTTTAGGATTAAATCCCAAACTTACAATATTAACAGGCTGATACTGGTAGCCCAACGCGATCGACGTTACCTTTGAATTAGGGAACCACAAGAAGCAATTATTTTCCGCAAAAAACGTTCTATTTTGTATACACATGGAAGAAATTTGATAATTTTTTTTGAGTACTTAAATAATCAAAGCATACTTTCGGTATTAAAGGCTGCTAAAGTCTCCGCCATCTACAATGTTAAAAAAATAGCAATATAAAATTTCACAAAAAAGGTCGTAAATTCTATATGCATCATAGAAATTTGATAAAACTTTTTGTAAGTACTCTAATAACCAAAACAAACAATCAGTATCAACCATCTACAATGTTAAAAATAATAACGAAACCGTAACCATAGTTGATATTAATAACAACAAATATTTTTAAAATGCATAGAAAGACTAATAAATAAAGAAAGAATAATTTTAAATGTTTTCTCCTGTGCAATATTTAGACAAGTTGCAAACTCTCAAATCGTTGTAAAGCCTAGAGGTGGATCATTCTTAATAACTAGGTTATGTTGTGTTATTTTTGTAGAGGGAATGCCCGTGGGTCCCGAAAATATTAGTTTTCTAAATTTCTTAACATTTCTCCTTCGAAAAAAATAAAAAATTCGCGATGCCAATTCTTGCAGTGTTCATATCTTCTTCACTGAATGGCATACAATTTAATGAAGCCATACTAAATGCCCAGACTTGTTTATGAACACCGCAGTTTCCTCCAGTGCCAAAATGAGTTGTTATTTGGCATGGAATATCCTGTGGGATTACTCACTCCAATCAAATGATCCCCTCGTTTCAGCATTAACAAAAGAAGAGACAGTGCTGGTAACTTTTTCAGGTATACTTTTTTTGTGTGGGGAATCGGAATATATCATACATTTGTCTAAAATTACTGTTAACAGGGTCCAGTGATTGTGGTTATATACTGGTATTAATCAAATATTCTTTTTTATTGCTGCTACTTTCTTTCCCCAATTCAAGTACCTCCTACTAATCTCATTTGTATATTAGTGGGGTATTCCAAATTACGGTTTATTAAAACATATACTTCACATTACATTTTGGTTTTTGGTTTATTTCAAGTTGAGCACGGGGTGGAGCACGAGCCGATGGACTAACATATTTCTTCAGTGTCAAAAATCGATTTTGACTGCCCTTCCTGTTCCATACTTCTTTTGCTTTTCGACGTTTTGTATTATTTTAAAAAATTCTCTCGTTTAATCTAGATTTCAGATATGGGTTCTAGGTGCAATTGTATCAATCTTGCTAGAGGATATTTTTATCTGCTAGAAAGAATATATTGTTTAAGTATTTTGAAATAATTTTCGATTGGCACATTGCTATCTTGCAAAATACGAAATTGATCGATAGCCGCTGCCGACCACAGAAGAAAATATGGCAAAAGAAATTCAAATATATTGTTACGTCGGACCTGTACTGAGGATATCTAGAGAAAAAGAAGAAGACATACATCTAGAACTGTCATCGAAAAGTCTAGAATGTCATCGAAAAGTCTGTCTGGAACAGGTGAAAATTATAAATTGACATTAGTTAGTTTAGTTTTGATGTTTTGAAAATTGGAGTTCTGTTTTCTGATAGTAAGACGTTATTTGTATTGAATTATGAAAGTTAAAGTTGAATAAATAAAGAAAGTTTGAGATAGTAAAAGGTGTAACATTGGTGACAGCGATGGGATTTAAGAAATATTTGTATCTGCCTATGGTAAATACTACAACCACCGTATACAACAGAGACATGGATATTTCCGGACCCCCAGCATGGTTTTTAATGATGGAAGAAGAGAAAGAAAGACGCAGAAACGAGGAAGAAGCAGTGAAGGAAAGACATGAGGAGTAGAGGGAAAGACGTAGGAAGGAGGAAGAAGAGGAGGAGAGACGTAGAAAGGATGAAGAAAATGAGAAGGAGAGACGTAGAAAGGAGAAAGAAGAAGAGAAGGAAAAACAGAAGGAGAGGTGTAGACAAGCAGATGTAGAAATGATGAATGGCCTAACACAAATTCAAGAAACATTAAACCTAGAGGTAGGACAGCTTAATAATAGAGTAGACCATTTAGAACACCAACACGAAAATTTAAAATCTAATTTGGAAAAACAACAAGAAAATTTAAAATCGGGTTTGGAACAACAAGAAAATTTAAGATCTGATTTAGAAATGCAAATTAAAAATGAAATAATAAATTTTGTTGAGTTTGACAGTCGCCCTTATATTGTCGGATGAAGATACTGAACTACCGCCACTTTTACTCTTTTGGGAATTGCAATATATTGCTTCATGATAATCTGCAACACACTCTCTGCATTGACTGGATAGTTCTTCCCGTTCTTTACTTTCGCGATTTATAAACTTTTCATCGTATAAAAATAATTAATTTGTCCTTGAAGTTCTTCAAATCATTTAAAATGTGATGAAATCTATCTAGATGCCCCCCCCCCTCCCAAATCTATAATACTGACTTTTTTATGTAAATTAACTCGATACTCTTGTACTTACTAATTAGTTCCAAAAAAACAAGAAAATTTAAAATCTAATTTAGATAGGCGAATTAGAAATGAAATAGTTAATTTAGAAAGAAGAATTCGTACCCAAGCTTCAGTAACTAATATTGAAATTGAAGACACGACCTCGTCCTCTTCTATAACTGAACCTGTCCCCCATTCAAAGTAAAGTTTCTTGAAGCCACTCAAGCAAGACCACATTTTATGTCCAAACGGCATGGGAAACATATCTACTCCAATTTGAAGCAGCGGCCAAAGCCAATGGTTGGATTGAGAAACATATGGCTGCTTCATTGATAGTGTCGCTTCTTGGGCAGGCAGCAACCGTTTTGCGGTTTGTTCCACAAGACACGCCCAATTATACGTCCCTCGTACAGGCTTTAGAGACAAGGTATGGACAACGGCACTTGAAGCAAGTATTCCAGAGTCAGCTAAAAGTCCGTAATCAAAAATTATATGAATGCCTACAGGAATTTGAGGCCGATATGAAAATATTGTTGCATCTTGCCTATCCTCAGACACCTAAAGATTTCCTAGAGCAAATCGGCACACAGGCATTCGTTGATGGATTACAAGATGTGGAAATGCAACAAGCTCTGCGGCTACAGCACCACAAAACGTTAAATGAAACTCTGATTGCAGTTCAGGAATATGAGGCAGCAAAAAGCATATCAAAATCTTTCCGTCCTAAATTGAGAGAAGAAAGATTTCAAGAACACGAAGAGATAACTTCCAATAGCCACCCACAATCTACTCTCTTACAAATCTTGGATATACTCCAAGCTATGCCACGAAATACCCAAAATGAAAGTAGGAGATGCTTCAACTGCGGAAGAATCGGTCACATTCAGAGAACTTGCAAAAGCAGAGCCCTTTCAACGAAGTTAGAAGGTCACCTAGATCGCCACCCCGGAGGCCCTCACAAAGTCCAACAAGAAATAACCACAGTAGATATGCGTCCCTGAGAAGTCGTTCTCCCACACCTAGCCGGCTTTCATCAAGGAAACGAATAAAAGTTGACACTACGGAGCGGGCATCTACTGGGAGCCCAAAAATCCGCACTTACTTTTTGAATGGAAATGAACAGAACTTACTAGTCAGAAGGCACGTTGACAATAAAAATTGCACTTTCGTTATTGATACCGGTGCCACCAAGTCTTTGATTCGAACAGGGATTACGAATCGAAAACTACAACCTACTGAAAGGAGTTTAGTTCTTGAAATAGCTGCAGGACACACTGTTCCTGTTCGAGGAGAAATAACAACAACTATAAAGATTGGTGATATTCTGATAAAACATTTATTTTAGGTAGCCGATATTAAAGATGAATGCATTCTTGGTATGGATATTATGCGGAGTAAATTTATCATAGACCTTCAAAATAAAATTCTAATCAAGGAGTTTGGTCGAATTGCTAAACCTCTTCATCGACTAACTGAGAACAACACTGAATTTGACTGGACGCCGGATTGTCAAAATGCTTTCATAGAGTTGAAGAAAGGATTAACCACAGCACCTATTTTAGCCTATCCACGGAAGAACGGAACATTAATTTTGGATTGTGATGCATCATAACACGGCATAGGCGCCGTGCTATCACAAGGGCAAGAAGGCGAAGAAAAAGTGATTGCATACTTTAGTAAAGTCAAGGGAAAGACTTAGAAAAATTATTGAGTCACCAGAAAAGAACTTCTGGCTATTATCAAAGCCCTTGAACACTTCCATACTTTTCTTTATAGTAGAAGTTTTGTTATAAGAAGTGACCATAGCGCTTTGCAGTGGTTAATGTATTTTAAGAAGCCTGAAGGTCAAGTTTCTAGGAGGATAGAGAAAATACAGCAATAAAACTTTGTAACTTGTGCACCGAAAAGGACGTCTCCATAGCAATGCCGATATACTTTTCAGGCGACCCTGCTTAGAACGACAATGCCGGTACTGTAAAAGGCTTGAAGAAAAGGAAAACCTAGTGAAAGAAGTTAGTCTACAGATAACCAAAATAAAAACAGAAAGTGATGATAATCAGAATCCCCTTGAAATCCTTAGAAAAAGTCAAAAGAAAGACAATGACTAGAAAGTTATGGGAGAATGGCTTAAAAATGAAGTCCGACCTACTTGGCAAGAGGTAGCCAGATAAAGTGGAAGTTTAAAAGAGTACTGGGCTCAGTGAGATTCTCTGTATCTTCATGATGGACTATTCCATCGAAGATGGGAAAGCCCCGATGGAGTACGTATAGATCACCAATTGGTACTGCCAAGATCACACATCAAAAGTGTGTTAGAAGAACTTCATAGTAGCCACTAAGGAGGACATTTTGGTACTAAAAGAGCACTGGCACGAGTTCGGGAAAGATATTATTGGGTCAACTCTCGAAGGGACGTAGAAGATTGGTGCAAGAAATGTGATCTGTGCAATAGTAGAAAAGGTCCTAAAACAAGAAGCCGAAGAAAAATGGCAATCATCTTTCCGGAGAACCTTTTCAAAGACTTGCAATTCTACGCCCACTTCCTTTGACATAAAGAGGAAACCAAATGGTCCGAAATAGCACCTCTTCCTAATCAAGAAGCGACGACAGTAGCAGAGGCTTTTGTAACCAACGTTATTGCGAGACACGGAGTCCCTATGGAATTGCATTCTGATCAAGGAAATTTTGAATCCGAATTATAGCAGGAGTTGATGAAGATATTAAAAAAAACGCACTACGCCTCTCCACCCACAGTCTGATAGAATGGTAGAAAGACATCATAGAACTATTTGCCAATATCTTTCAATGTTTGTCTCCGACACCAAACCAAAAAGACTGGGACACTTTAGTTCCTCTATTTCTGCTAGCCTATAGAAGTTTTGAACACGAATCAACTGGTTATAGTCCACCTAAGCTAGTCACTGGCAGAGAAATGAAGCTTCCCCATGATCTTCTTTTCGGAAGATTTTCTCCTTATGAAGAAACGGAAGAACATACACCTCCTATATACATAGATAGCTTGAAAGAAAAATTGGAAAGGGTCCACAATTTTGCTCGTGAACGTTTGAAAGTCTAGAATATCATCTAAAAGTCGAGAACTGTCTGGTACAGGTGAAAAGTATAAAAGGTAGGACAATTGACATTACTTTTGTGTTTTAAATTTTAAAAACAAGTCATCAAATTCTTATTGCCCATCTTCACAATCTTTACTGTCGCTCAACTTTATTATTTATAAAACCCGATTATGTTATCAAATTCATGTATTCGATATTGAAAACCATAAATTTCAATTATTTTTTATATTACCTATTGATGTCGCGAACTGTATAGTGGTTGAATGTAACAATATGCCAATTAGTGTTCCTGATATTTTCAGTCTCTGAAGAAGATAACTTGGTTATCGAAACGCGCGTAAGATAGTGTAAAGTGTTAGTGTTGGTATGGTGGTAGTGTAAACAGTGCTCAGTGTCAAGGCATACATTTCGTTCAATTATTTGTTCTGCCATAGCCGAGCAAATGTTTTCATAAGAAATCATTAACTTTGATTTTACCACCTTGTTGTTCTAATGAAACTGTAAGTATCCAAAATAATGAAATGTAATAATAAACTAAAGTTTCTAGTAAATTAAATATTCACTCTAAAGCCCAAAAACAAATTAAAATCTCAACGATAATCATAAACAGCCGTACATTAAAATCAATCTCTCTGGAAAAAACTTGAAAATCTTAACCACTAATATAATACAAAAACAAATCTTGAATTAAAACTCACTCTAAAATATAAAATCAATTCTAAAATCTAGAAACAAAAATATAATCCAAGACGATAAAATAACACCGAATAAAACCAAAATAATGTAATTTTAATCCAAAACAGAAAAGAAAGAGTACCTACCTTGCAAAATGTACAATTTATGCAAAAGAAACCGAATGCACTAATTAGACTGAGTAGACCAGTAGAAGATTAGTATTGTCTCGCTAGCTAGCTAGCGCCTCTATAAGGTGCACATAGGATGTTTAAGTGAATCATTTAACTCTTTAATGAGGTTATGTACGAAAAATTTGCAAGAGCGAAAATAGATAGATAGTTTATTCTTGTAAATGTCACATACTTAATTACAATCGTCAATAATTTTGAACACATTAAAGTAAATATAAACACATTAAAAGTGAATATAAACACAAAAAGTAAATATAAAAAAAAATTAGTGCAACTACATAAAAATAAACAAGAAACAAACAAAAAATATATAAAAATGGTAATGAGAGAAACAACCATGAGGAGCTATTCACAAACACAAGTAGACATATGAGTAAGAAACTCATTTATAAAATAAAAGTTGTGCTGTAATAGAAGCTTATGTATTTTTCTTTTGAAAGTTTTTATATATCTTTGGTAAAGCATTGTATAGGTTCATACCCATATAGGCATATGAATTCTGCGTTTTTATCATTCTACATCGAGGCAGATATTGGCATTATTTCTTGTTTCATAGGAATGTAAATTATTCATTCATTTATAATAAAGCAACAAGAAATAGGCAAAATACCCAATTTCTTAAAAAGAGGTTTACTTACAGTGGATGTCATATTTACTGAAGGTCATTAATCGAACTACCTTTTTTGTGCCATAAATATTTTCTCTTTTATAATTATCTTCAGGTGCTTCATCGATTACATTAGAAAAAAGATTCAATATTGTGTTATTTATTTTTTCAACAGTGTAGATGGTGGCGACTTTAGGAGCCGTTGATACTGAATTTTTCTTTTGGTTATTAGAGTACTTATAAAAAGTGTTATCAGGTTACAGCAAAAGTGTAAATATTATGATGCTGATGCATTTTGTTATATATGGACTGCAGGATGTCATTAAAAGTACATATGCTGCTTGCTCATTTAAATAAATTTAAAAACACCATGGAAGCCTAATCAGAAGACCAAGGAGAATGTTTTCATCAGGACCTTATAATCTTCGAACAACGTTATCAAGGCCAATACAGTGATAGTATGATGGGATACTATATTTGGGGTTTATTGAGTGAAAGTATTTGTGAACATCAAAGAAAAAATAAAACCGTCCACTATTGTGTAGGCTATTTTGATAGTAAAACTTTTTCATGCCATATATTTTTTTTTCATCTTATTATGATCTAAATTATCGAAATTGTATACTTTAAAGTTGAAGTCAAATTTTGTGCTATGTTGTGTGGTGTTATTAGAGTACTCGAAAAAAAAAAATTTAATCAAATTTCTTCCGTGCAAATAGCAAATAAAATATTTTTTGTGGTATTTAATTGGACTTAAAAATATCACAGACTTCATAAATTAGTACTATAACTATACAAACATTGGAACTAAGCAATTTTATCTGTTGAATTTTTTTGTTGTTTAATACCAAATGGTGTACAGTATTGGGTAAAGCCATTGATTGTAGCTTTGACTTCTTGGGGGAGCAGAGAGCATTCATTAGTTTCCAATAATTTATTGAATCTAAGCCTTAGATTAGGAAGTCCAATCCATGATACAAGCCATCCCAATACTGACTATTTTTTTTATGAGGACCATTTTCAAATTAAAGATGAGTACCTAGTTATTTTTGATTTTCAATTACTGTGTATATTTGTCATGCTTCAAGAGTAAGAGTCTTATTATTATTCCCTTACCTTAATACTATTCCCAGCTAAACTTAACCATTTTAAACATGCGAGATCCTTCATTCCCTCAATAGTAAGTATGCCATTGTAAGAAAGATTAAGAGTATGCAATGAATGAAGTCGGCACACACCATACATTCGTAACAATTGATTTCGGACAACCGACAACTAAAATATGATACAATACAGTTTGTTTTAAAAACTATAAATGTAAATTACCTTTTGTAGTTTTGTAAAGGAATCGACATTATCTAGGCGCTGCAATTCATTATCATCTAAAATTAGGGTTGTGATTTGCGACTCAGTGGAGTTCGGTTTATTTATTTTCTTGAGTTTTTTATTTGATAAATTCAAAATTTCCAATGAATTTTCTAAAACATAAGTATATCCATGTTAATAAATGCTTCCTGATAATATTTGATAAATTTACCCATTTAAAACGGTTTTTGCATCAGTCGTTAGAATTCTATATTTTACTGATTTGAAAAGGTTGGTTTGTTGTCAGCATAGGTAACTAAAATAAGAGCTGTCAGTGTTTATCATAGGTGTTTATGTTGTTCAATATAGATTAAAATGAACAATGAACACAAATAAACACCGTTAAAAACGTCAATGATACAGCAGCAAAATCAAACTTCAAACTTTGACATTATTCTGTTTATGCTGTGCTTTGACAGTTTGACACTCAGACCATCTTTGACGTTGACATTCCTTTAGACCTTAGCCATATTTTCGCGATCTAGCGTCTTTAAGTGGATTAAAGCGATTCATTTTCGCGAATAAGTAATGACGTCACGCTTAAAAACGCTTGAAGCGGAAACTGGCGTGGTCGAGAGTGCGCCAGAGAGCTTTGAAGCGGTTCAGCTGTTGTGCGTCATTCAATTGAGAGCATTGACAGAATAAATTAATAGAGAGTGGACCAATGGTGAGGAGCGGCTAATTGTAGGACCACCGAAAAAGCTGTATCTTCACTGAGCAACAGTCTCTCCTCCTTTTCATTCTAAATTCTAAGATCACAAATTTTAACAAAAGCAATATTATTTTATTTAGGTATATTAATATTATTTTGCTTACTACAGATTCAGAATCTCAGAAAGAAAAAAATAAACAAAGTAAAGTATGTATGTGTCGTGAGAGAAATGTCGTTGTGATATGTCAGAATATTGCTATAAATATTTCCATTTTTGCGAGATTAAGCGTGACGTCACCGTTATGACGTCACGCTTAAGCTACACTGTTAATCCGCTTAAAGACGCTAGATCGCAAAAATATGGCTCTTATACTCACTTGGCGAAATTCGCGTTTTTTTGACATAATGTGGCAAATCCATATTTAAAAATATTCGCGGCGGGAAATTTCAACTTTTCTGCGATTTTTACAAGTATCGTTTGTCATAAATAAAGGGGAAATAACATAACCTAGAATTTTTATTATTATTTGTTGGTGTTGGTGCAATTTTTATAAAAAGAAAATAGTTCGGTTTATACAGACCAATAAAATTAATTGAGTCAATATCTCTCAAGAGCCGATTTATGACATGCACAAACCATCAGAAAATGGCATTAATGACAGAAATTCGCAAATTAGTTAAAATTATTTCAACTTTTTCGCGATTTATCCGCACTTTCGCGTAGGCAAATTTCGCATTTGTGAGTATGGATGAAATACGCGAATGTGCGACAACAATCTGGATTTGACACATTATGACAAAAAAACGCGAATTTCGCCTGAGCGAGTATTAAGCTTAACTATGGTCCGAAATTAACCACGGTTAACCGCTTCGGTTGACAGAATGAAACTGAAAAATCTAGTTGTAATCGGTACACAAAACCGCTAAAAGTACGAAACGAAAATATAACCTCAAATATATTTCCAAAACGACCCCGGATTTAGTATTTTGTTGTATGTTACTTCAAAATAGTATATTTCATTTCGAGTCCAGAAAATAGGTTTTTCTGTCCTCGGAAAGCATCAACTTTTGGACCTCCGCGATAAACGAAGTTGCCACTTTCCGGCTCCGTCGAACAGAAAAATAGTATATGCACCTCGGCCAGTAAGTAAGAAAGCCTCAGATCACATATTTGTCGACCTCAGCTTCGCTTCGGCCGACAATTACATGTGATCTGAGACATTTCTTACTTTACTGGCCTTGGTCCGTAATATACTATTTCCCGTGTGCGCGCGACGGCTACGCCTCACACGGGAAAACCATTTATGGATGTGTAATGAACGATACTTTTCATTATACCTTTTTTATTACAAAAACTAGTAAGTATTTACTATAGTAAAAGTGGTTTTTATGACAAGAATGATAGTTAATGTCTACCATTCAAAACATAAGAGTTTTTCAGGTTTTTTATCATTACGAACATCTATATTGCTTTATTAAAACAATGTATACACCCTCGTTGCGTAAATCTTAAAATTTAAAATGACGTTTTAGCTGAATTCTCAATGCATCGGTGGCCAGTAATTCTAGGAACTTTCGGCAAATCACCAATTCTCTTCTGTCATTATGTCACTAGTTATGTCAGATGTCAATGTTATTTGTTTTTGTTGATATTCGCTTAATCGTTTATGTTTATTTTCCATACTTTTGTAGTAGTTCTAGTTAGTTGTATCTCTTTATTCTTCCGATTGCTTTTTCCACTGACATCTGACATAACTAGTGACATAATGACAGAAGAGAATTGGTGATTTGCCGAAAGTTCCTAGAATTACTGGCCACCGATGCATTGAGAATTCAGCTAAGATGTCATTTTAAATTTTTAAGATTTACGCTTCGGGGGTGTATTCATTGTTTTAATAAAGCAATATAGATGTTCCTAATGATAAAAACCTTCAAAAAATCTTATGTTTTGAATGGTAGACATTAACTGTCATTCTTGTCATAAAAACCACTTTTTGTTGGTCACATTGACCTTAGACTGAACTCCTTTGAAAATAAAAATTGACCTGTCCAAGCGTTTTGTTATAATAGCCTTAGACAGAAAAATATTGAATTTAATCCAATCTAAACGTCCTTACTGTGTATATTATGTCCAATGGGAAATATGTCTAAATTATTTACATAGTCCAAAGGTAAAGACCAACGACTACAAATATTTTATTATTAGCTGGGCAAATTATTCCCTGGAATATTAATATTACCCAATAAAGGAAGAAGATGTTTGACGTTTATAGGTTATGCTCTTGTTATCTATCAAAAAGTCCACCAAATCACCTATGTATGTGGCTCATTTGTTAATTGTTTACTGTTCATTGGTACAAATTGAAAGTGTAAAGAATTAATTGATTAAAATAAGCATGTATAAATGTATTTGCTTCGTGCCTGCTGTGTAGTAAAAAAAAGCAATGGTAGAAAATAAATATGATTATTTGACTATTGATTTGGATACTCATTTAGATAAAAGACGAAAAATATATATTAGAAGGGTTTGTAAAGAATTAATATAGTGTTCCCTATTTAATAAATTAATTTTTTTAGCAATGGAATAAGTTATCAAAGTGTCAAAAAAGTTGTTTGGTCACTACAGCAGTTTTAGTTTGTTCTAGTTTTTTATATATTTTACATTTAAGTAAACATACTGCAATTATATCTGTCAATGAACCTGAAGATCATAAGTATACCATTAAAAGTATTATTAAAGAGCCAAAACATTTGGAAGATAAAAGTAACATTGACATAAAACAAGAAATACAAATTATTGAAATTCCTAGGCAACATAAAAGATTTTCAGGTAATTGAATTTAAAACTATATAAAATATCAATGTACACTTGCTGTTCAATATATTGCAAAACAAGTTATGTTTCCAATTTTCCTAACCTAATTATAAACTATTTAGTTAATGATCTGCTCTATCAATCTCAGTTTTTATGTTGTTACAATATTAATTGTTTTTATATTGTTAAATAAATATAGGTATACACTTTGTGGCTTCCGATTTTGGAGATCACAATGTTCTCCCATGTAATGTTATGTTTTTTCTGATGCTGTTATCTCTAGAATGGTAGGTAATCTCACCAGGATAGAGACATGAAAAACAGTTCATTAGAGGACATTCGCCAACTTTTACGGCAGACCTAATAAACAAAGCTAGAAAAACTGTACGTATGTTAATAGGGCACTGTTGGCTTAACAGGCTCGCAAAGCTAATGGTGTTGACAGACGAAGGCATGTGCAGATTCTGTCACCTAGAAGAGGAAACTGCAGAGCACATCCTATGCCATTGCAACTGCCTGGCAAATGTGCGGTTTCTTGTACTAGGCGATGAGAAGCCACTGGCAAGAAATTACATGAAATATTCAGTCTCAAGGCAGATTGGCTACTTGAAAAGAGTCAGGCTGGAGAATGTAATCTAGATTCAGATGAACACAATAGATCTGAAAATATCGCAGTGGAATAGGCCAGTTAGCCACCCAATCAAATCTAATCTAACCTTAGTAGATAACCTCCGCGTGGAACTGTCTACAACAGACTTTTACAGTATATGCCGACGACATCGCTATTGTAGTCAGGGACAAGTTTGATGGGGTGGTATAGATAAGAATGCAAACATCCTTAAATATAGTTGATAATTGGTGCATACAGGAGAGACTGACAGTCAATGCTCAGATAACACAAATTATCATCTTAATGAAAAAGACGGGAGTACCGCCTAAAACCAATAGTGCTAGGAGCAACAGTTATTCCTTTTGCCAAAGAAACAAAGTACCTAGGAATACATTTTGAACAAACGTTTTCATGGAACCTCACCTTTAGAAGACCACACAGAAAGCTACCATTGCCCTTTGATTGATGCAGAAAAATGTGTGGAAAAAAATGGGGTCTTAACTCAAAAATCACCCAATGGCTAATACACAAGGGTTATTAGACCAATAACTAGCCTACAGTAAGGAACAGAAGTGTTGTAGACAAAGACACTGTAAGAGGGAGCTGTATAGCTTTTAAGTAGCATTTGTATTTCAGGGTAATAAAAACCTGCCACAATTTCAATGGAGGTCCTGCAAAATCTACTACCTCTACACATTTTTAGACAAGGCGAAGCTACTCCAAAGTAAACTACACATAAAATATCCTAATATATGTAAACATATCAAAACATAGGGCTAAAATCATTCTATAAAATGTTTTTGAAAAACACCATTTATCAGCAAAGAGGAATATTTTATCTAAGTTTTCTAGGTTAAATCTTATTATGTGCTAAGGTTCCTCCAATTACAATATGGACAATTCTTAATGAAACACCCTACATATATGCAGTACACACAAGGAGATTTTTTTTTATGGAACACTAGGCATTTTGGCCAATCCGATCAGAATAAAAATCCTAAAATTTGTAATAAGATCTATTAAATGAAAATACCCTTCGACTTCCAGTTATACCGAAAATTGCAAAAACTTTTTGAATTACTGACTTAATTACTAATAACTTTTTATAACAAGTTACTATACCCAAGTCTTATGTTTCTTGGGATAATAATTATTTTATTAAAAAAATTGATGTTTCACTGATATTTATAAACTCCATTAATTTCCATTAATGAAAATTATTTAATTCTAACCATCTGTATCGGTCACTGTAAGATGATTCAATGATATCCTAGAAGAACATTTTAAATTTTTTATACAGGGCGAAAGAAAATTAACGTTAGTTTTAGATAATGAAAAATAGCAAAAACTATATATTTTTTTAAATGGCACACATATTTTTTTACAATTCTATAGTAGACTTAGAACACATATTCTCAATAATTCCCTATACCAAAGTGTAATAGTTTTTGAGATTTTCTGGTTTTTATTCATCTTAATCTTATGAAAAAACTTTAGCAATCTTAGATTGCCATGAATATAAATATCCAGAGTACAACTGTTTGAAAGTTTAATTTGTTAACTTGTATTTATTTTTTATTGTTACAATTGAAAACAATGGCTAGATACGAATATAGTAACCAAATTTTTTAAATCTTTTATTAATTCAGGGAGAATGTCAAAATATTCCATCCAGAAGATGTCAAGTTTTTGCTGAAGATTTCCACTAACATGAAAAATTTTAAACACTGTTTTAGAAAACTTATATTGTGAATAGGTTTTGACAGGCATTTGCATCATTGACAACAAAACAACTTAGTAGCTTCATTCCAACAGGCGTTAGAATCGTTTTTGGTATCGTTCGCGCATGTGCTGTATTTTTTTCACGTTCCAACTGATTAAAGTATGGTGCTTGGGACGGTATACAAACAGTACCTTCTGAAAGGGGCGATAAAGTTGATGTGTCCAACCCAAATTCGAGTTTGCGCACTACACAGTACTCGAAACGATTCCAGTATGGTTCATAAATGCCAGTTGGAACAAACCTAAGAACAACTAATTGTGCTGTGTTAGAACATTGTGAGAAATGTTTGCAACAAAATGGGGGCGTTTTTGAACATCTGCTAATATAATCGCCTTGTATAATAAATTCAACATATTTTTCTAGGATATCATTGAATGATTGGAATTAAAGAATTTTCATTATCATGAAAATAATGGAGTTTTTAAATATCAGTGAAACATCAATTATTTCAATAAAATAATTATTATCCCGAGAACCATAAGACTTGGTATAGTACCTTGTTATAAAAAGTTGTTTGTAATTGAGTTAGTAATTCAAAAAGTTTAATATATATGGGGTGTTTCATTTAAAATAACGAATTTGACTGCAACTTCCGGTATAACCAGAAGTCACCGAAAGTTGAGGGTGTTTTCATTCGATAGACCAATGTCAGAAACCCCTTTTACAAATTTTCAGATTTTTATTCTGATCAGTTTGCCTAATGTGCCATCGAAAAAATCACCCTGTATAAGCAACCTCTTAGAAGGGTTAATACATAGTAATAAGCTCCATAATAAGTACAAGTCTTTATAATTATGTGACAAGTTTCATTTGCAGGCCCAACAACTTTTAAACAAAAAGCAGTAGTTGATGCATTCAAACATGCATGGAAGGGTTATAAAAAATTTGGATGGGGTCATGATCACCTGAAACCCATATCAGAAACTTATAGTGATTGGTTTGGTCTGGGTTTAACTATAGTTGACTCTTTAGACACCATGTTTATTATGGGCCTAGAAGAAGGTAAGTAATTAACAGTAACAGTAACACTTTCTATTTTATATATGTTTTATGATGGCATGTATCATCCACTCTTTACTATCCACAGATCATCAAGTAGTTTTATTTTTGATAAGTTATTTATAGATAGATAGATAGATAGATAGATAGATATTTATTGCATACCAGGAACAATTTACATTGTATAGTACATGTCAACACGTTGCTTGTGAAAATACAGTTGCATATAAGAATATAAAAATAATATATATAAATACACATTACAAAAACAAACACTAAGTATTAAACATTAAAATAAAAAAAAAATTATTATAGAGATATGTTAGATTTAGTTACAGTTATAAGTAATGAAATATTAGGAATTTTTAAGTGTCAAAAAAGAAAAATAGTTTTGTTGATATCATTTATATCATAAGGCTCTGCAGATATTAAAAAGTTTTTTATGGTTTTTTTGAATTGGTTAATTGACGCAATGTCCCGGATTTGTTTTGGAAGTATATTAAAAAAGTATAAACATTTATAAAAACAGCCCTTTTCCAGTAAAGTAGTTTTATGGATAGGATAACGAAACAAGTCTACTTGTCTGGTGTCATAACTATGATTAATTACAAACTTAGAAAAATAATCACGATTTCTATGTACATAACACACGCATTCATATATATATATATATATATATAAGGCAGGTACAGTAAGTAAATTAAGAGTTCTAAAATGACCTCTGCAACTATCACGAATTTTTGAAACCAGCTAGGATTCTCACTGCTTTCCTTTGTATTTTAAAAACACTTTGACTGTGTGTACCACCCCAAAATACAATTCCATATGATAAATGTGAATAGAAGTTACCATAGTATGCTGTTAATAATGTACATTTATACATTGGCTGCCTGGCAACAATCTTATAGAAAATATAATTACAAGTTATTGGTAGAAATCATAAAAATTGAGAAACAACAAGATATTATATTGGTAGTAGAGAGCCTCAAAATGTGTGAAAATATTTTTAACCATTCAGATATGGTCAAATGTAAATAAGTATTGATCGATTGATTAGTTCGGCACCTCCGGTCACAGGCTTCTAGTCCTTGGTACCTCATCCTTTGAGCTTTTTGTGCTCTTGGTTGTACCAGATGAGATACTGATAATGAGATTCGAAGATAATGTGTAAGGCTGTTTTCTGCTCTTCCATGCACAACCGACAGATAGGTTCATCCCTATATATGCCAATTGTATGCATGTGTTTCCTTAGGGTACAGTGACCAGTGAGTAATCCTGTCACTTTCATTATTTGGCCTCTGTTGAGGTTTAATATTTCATTAGTCAGTGAATTTGAGGGTTTTTTGTATTCTTGCTTTGGCATATGGCTCCAGTATGTCTGATGTTTTGTTTGAATCTATTGAGATGTACAACCACGTGCAGTAGTTTTTGATATTCCAATTCAATTCAATATGCGATATTAAAATTACAATATTCACAATTTTTTTAAAAATAATTTATACAATAGTTACAAATTATATGTACCTAAGTGAGTTAACACTTGTTTGTACAAATACATCTCTAATAAATTTTGCCTATCCTTTCCATTGTCTATGGTTCCATGTACAGAAAATCAATATCAAAATATACATATACACACACATACATACATATATTATATATCCATATAAAAATAGTCAAAGTAAATTATGAAGAGTGTCTTTATTGACGTGAATAAATTTTTTCAAAGCTTTTGATAATGTATTAACTTAATTTATTTGTTTTATGTTGTCAGGTAACATATTAAAAATCTTAGGTCCCATTACATATAAAAATCTTTGATTGCGATCAAATCATCATTTTATGTATTCTAGCCAGTTCTTCACCTTAAATACAAATACTGGTTCAGGACCAGCTGTGTTAGGGTGTCTGCCGTTCTATTGCCTACAATACCTTTGTGCCCTGTTACCCACTTAAGTCTTACTCGATTGTGGTTTGCCAGACTTAAGAGTTTTGAAAGCAGATCCAGACCGATCTAGATCTGATCTGGGGGCATGCTAAAGATGTCAGTGCTGCTTGACTTGAGTATAAAGATCTTTTGGCCTCTAAAACCTCTTTCAATGTTCATTTGCAAACGTGTCGATAGCGTAGATTTTCGCCTGGAATACGGATGCAAACTTCTCCAACGATGCGTGAACATTGCACCTGGGTTTAGCACATGTTCCTATATCATTTTTAGATCTGTCTGTGTACCACTCCAAAGTTCCTTCCTGAGTGCATGCTTCCAACCCATCCCAGTTTAGCTGGATATGGTATAGTTGGTTGTCGTTAATTGTGGCCAACATGTTATCACTTCTCATTTCAAGAAGCGTGTTTGTGATAATATCTGTGATTCTGGAATGACTGTTGGTGTAGGTTCCTTCGTGCCCATTCTCATTGCATTCCAGCCTGTATGCAGCCATTCTCGCTTCCGCCTTAACATGCAGAGCAAGAGGCGGAAGATTGAGGATGGCTTCCATTGCATTGATCCGTCTGTGTACCATTGAATGGCATTCTTTCCAAGTTCAGTAATGGTATTTGGATTCTATTCCTTCTTGTTGCTTAATTCCGTAACGAATTTCTTTGAAAATTTATACTTTTCCATAATACCATCTTGTGGAATGTCCCAAGTTTTCTGATTTCTAAGAAGTAAGGAGGTGGTTTTTTTAATGATTCCCTCTCTACTTAGTCTGTATCTTGTTCTTTCTGCAACACTTTCCACCACCATATGTAGTGGTGCGAGGTTGAGAATAACTTCCATGGCTGCCGCTGGGCATGATCTCATTGCTCCTGTAATGCACATACAGGCTAGCCTCTGAATTTTGGAGAGGTTTTCTATCGTCGTTAATATGCTAGTTCTACTACTCCACGCAATGGCCCCATAAGTGATAATTGGTCTCACTATGGCAGTGTACATCCATCTCAGGATTTTTGGGTTACAACCCCAATATCTCCCTGCCAGATTCCTAATCTCCTTTTCGTGTTTGTTTCACAGGAGTTTACTTAGATATTTGACTTCTTGCCTCCATTCAACCTCGCTCCCATCAAGTTTAATGGTTTTGAGGTTGAGTTTTCTTTTCTTAGTGAAGGCTATTAAGATGGTTTTGGTGGGGTTGATCTAAGTCCCACTTGCCTACACCAGCTATTTGTGTAGTTCAGACCCTTTTGTACGATGTCACAAAGGGTGTTTTCGAATTTTCCCCTGGCTGTTATGACAATATCATTGGCATATCCTTGGCAGGATATTCCGAGGTCAGTCAAACCACACAACAGTTCGTCAACCGTCAGGCTCCACATTAATGGGGATGCTACTCCACCCTGTGGACATCCTCTGGTTGTACAGATGGAGACAATTTCTTTGCTCGTCCTAATCTCTGCTACTCTAGTGGTGAGCAGTTCCGACATCCATTTGGATGTTGTGCTATCTATACCTCTTCTATTTAATGGTCTTTTGACAGCCTCATGAGGAGTATTGTCAAAAGCTCCTCCCATATCCAAAAATGCGCATACTACGGCTTCTTGGTTGTCTAGAGCATCTCGGATATCCTCCGTCAGTTGTACCAGTGCAGTCTCCGTAGATCTGTCTGCCCGGTAAGCATGCTGATGCGGGTGGAGAGGATGAGGTGAAGTGGATTTTCGTTCTAATATAATCGATTTGAGCACAAACGATGTTGGACTAATTGGTTTTTTTGGATTTGGGGGGTTTGTTGTGTCCCTTTTTCCAGCTTTTGGAATGAAGGTTACTATTGCCCTTCTCCATGCTTCTGGTATATAACCCAGTTCTAAGATGCTTCGACTAATTCTAACCAAATGTGGTAGAATTTCGTCTTTTCCTTGCTGGAGCAATGCTGCATCTTCTCCTGGTGCCTTGAAAGGTGAAAACGTGTTCATAGTCCATTTTAACCTTTCGAGTACTTTCTCTCGAATGTCTGTTATGACCCCTATTTGTGCTTCTCCCAGGAAAATGAGTTTCTAGTAAGAGTCGCACTCTTTCCTCCTCATTTTCGGTATATTTACCGTCTGGCTTCCCCAAAGTCATGTCTTGCCGCAGCAGGTGTTGTGTTTATATCTTCACAGAATTTTCTGAAGCTATTTCTTTTAGCTTTTCTAATTTCCTTGTAGTAGGTGTTTCTCACCTCGGTGTAACTCTGCCAGTCTCCGGTGAGTTTTGCTCTATTAAAAGGGTCCCGGGTTTGAGCTCTTAATTGTAACAGATGTTCATTCCACCAGGGTGTATCTCTGCTGTTTCGTTGTTCTTGACGAGGGCAGCTCGATTCAAATGCATCGATTATTGCCCTGTTCCGGTATCGCACCCGTTATGCACGGACAGGCAAGCCTCTGAAGTTTTGATAGCTCCAGTTCGGCTTTTTTTAAATCTGTTTTTGGCCACCACACTAAGGCTCCGTAGGTGACCCTTTATTGGTCTTGTCATCAAGGTGCGAATTCTAGGTTAGGTTTGCATCCAGAATTATACCCAGATAATTGACCTACTGGCTCAGACACAGCTGCACGTTGAAGAGGGCAGCTTTTGCAGGATTCACCAGTTGGTGTAAGGCTGTTTCACAGGATTCTCCTGATTAATAGGTAGGTTGGTTATAATGTAGAGGCCTTTCAATGAGAAAGTTTTCCCTAACATGTCAATAAGTTTCTCCATTATTTTCAACATGAAATAAGACATAGTTATTGGCCTGAAATATATCGATGGTGTCATGCCAAACCGAAAGGTCTCGACTGTGTTGATCGTGCTCCAATCTATTTATGTAGCAATCAAACAGTTTTATTGAGCCGTGTCGTACCGACCCGAGAAAACTTGATTAGGTGATTGTCCTGCTTAAGACAACTATGCCAGCGTTGATATTCACACAATGATTGAGACTAGAATAGTGGCACATCCATCTTTGGTAACTTTTCCGTAACCAAACAACACTCAACAAGTAGATTTGATAAAATAATTTTTCACTAATGATAGTTCAGTACAAATGTGGTGCCGCATAAATAAATTTAAAATGTTAATATAACTTATATTTTAGTGTTTTAGTTTTAATCAAAATACATTTCAAAGTAACAAACATTTTCATCACCAGTAGAAAATGTTTTATATTTGTTAAATCTATTGGTTGGGTATTTCTTCATATTTAATTCAAAATAAGTACGTACCACCACACTTATGACTTATCCTTACCTTCGTATTTTCTAGAATATAAAGAAGCAAGAAATTGGGTTGAACAACATTTAAAGTTTGATATTAATAGGGATGTTAATTTATTTGAAGTTACAATTCGAGTTTTGGGTGGACTGTTGAGTATATACCATTTTTCACAGGATGAAATGTTTTTAAAAAAAGCGGTAAGTTTTCATTCAACAGTTGTGGTTACATTTATTTCTTTGTTATATTGTAAAAAAGTAATTATGCAAGATGTATTGTTATGGAAGTTAATTGTACAACATTGATAAAGTTAACTTTCAATAACCGACAATGAGTATAGTAGCTACGCTGGCCATCTTGAATTATTTTTCCTAAATATTGAACTTCCTAAACGTTATATTGGATCTTCTCTGGATTGAAACGCACACTAATTTGTCCAGCTTTGAGCAACACTTTTCTTGAAATTTCATTGTGCTCCTGCTCATCAACTCCAGCAATGATAATATCATCAAAATATACAAATACATTTGGGATGTCACCAAATATTTATTGGTTTCATTGATTGAACCATTCTAGCGCACAGGCAATACCAAAAGCACACGTTTGAATTTGTATCTGCTCCATGATGTATTGAAATAGTGCATAATTCAGTACTTGCTTCCGACAATTTCATCTGCCAATATCCATCTTTACAATTAAGGACAGAAAAAATACAAACTCACGAAAAATTAACAGTTCTGTTGAAATAACAGCTTGCAACCGTTTAACAAATGCTGGACATTCAGAATCAGCAGCACCAAGTATTGATTTATTATTTGTGATATAAAAGTTGACTTGATGTGTTTTATCTCGATAAATACATCCCAGAGTTACAGTTCCAAACAACTGTACTGGCTCTTGGTTATAATCAACAAATCTCTGTTGTTTTTCTATTTGATTAACGTGTACATTCACGCGTTTCGTAATTTTATCCCATTCTGTTCGATTTAGGTAATTACCTTCAGCTCCAGTATCACCAGCAATAAATACAACGAAGATTCAATATTATCTACAGTAGCACCAACATTATTTTATATACAACGTGTCAGCAACACTCTGGTCCACCTCATTCACCTTTCTCGCATGACAGGCATAATGATTATTTCGACCACAGGACAATTTCGAAATGTATGTCTAGTTTGGCACTTCCTACATTCATGTTCAGCTGTAGTGTTTGAATTAGACACTGCTTTTGATGAGGATGCGAATTTTGAAGCCACATTTAGTTCTTTGTGTAACTGCTTGGCTGACTTCTACCGATAATTCGCAATTTTTCGATTAGATACAGCATTCACATTGGCTGGCTCGACTGAGATTACTTTTAAGTGATTTTTTTGTTTATTCTGGAGCTCGAATAAATGTAGCTGCTTTCTGTAAGGTTAAAGGGCCCACGAAGTAGACTTTAGCGATATGCATCTTCGTTGATACACATCACAATTCACAAGACGATGCCAATGTACGGAGGTGCGTCAATTAGCACCTTGAGAAACACTCATAAACGCATAACGAGCGTAAAGTAAATTATGAACAGGCATGCAATAATCTTCAAACTTCTCAACTATAGCCTCAAATTTATTTTGATCATCCCTGGAAATTATTAAATACATTAAATCCACCAGCAGCTAATATTTTCTGCAAAATGGCAATTTTCACTTCATCTGGTATGCTATTTTTTTCACTGGTAACTAGGTATACTTCTAACTGCTGAAGAAATACCTTCCATAATTCAGATATATTTGAAGCAGAAAAATCTATGGGACTAGGCAACCTGAAAGATTCCATTAAGGGTTCTTCTGTTCAAAACTTCAGCCATATTCTACTGGGTTTTCACATAAAACTCGATGGTGAAAATGGCATTCATCCGAAATAATGAAGCCTACATCTGTCATGTGCTAACAGATCATTGTAAGCTATAGATTTACGAATTTATAGAAGTTTTACGAATGAGCCCAGAATTGCTACATTACTCTAAAATGGGTCAACATAATCTTATGAAAATGGACATGGGATAAAGTTTATAAAGAGGTTCAAACTCCATTGATCTCCCTACTTTTTTAGACAATGTAATTCTGTTAAAAACAGGACACTACCGATAGCCTTCGTCTGTTTTGATTTTTTGTCTCGTAGTATTATTTTGTGAAAGACTTAATTACGTAATAGCTTTATAGGCCACAACCAGAAGGTCATAGTATACAATGATCATAATTACTTAAATTTTTCTTCTGATCAAACGACTGAATATTTGTTTACTATGTCACAACTTCTGGAATAAAAAGGTACATTTTTCATATAAGTAATTCAAGTGAAGCTAGCTAAAACTTGAATCATCATATTTTTGACCGCTGAAACTGTGGCTAAATTTATTATACACATTTTTGTTACACCCTGTAATATCAGGGAATGGGGTATCGTATGGTTAGTGTAATGGTAAATCATCCCTCTCTACATATTGGAAATTATTAAATACATTCAATCCACCAGCAGCTAATATTTTCTGCAAAATGGCAATTTTCACTTCTTCTGGTTTGCTATTTTTTTCACTGGTAACTAGGTATAATTTTAACCTTCCATAATTTTGATATATTTGAAGCAGAAAAATCTATGGGACTAGGCAACCTGAACGATTCCATTAAGGGTTCTTCTGTTCAAAACCTCAGCCATATTCTACTGGTTTTTCACATAAAACTCAATGGTGAAAATGGCATTCATCCGAAATAATGAAGCCTACATCTGTCATGTGCTAACAGATCATTGTAAGCTATAGATTTACGAATTTATAGAAGTTTTACGAATGAGCCCAGAATTGCTACTTTACTCTAAAATGGGTCAACATAATCTTATGAAAATGGACATGGGATAAAGTTTATAAAGAGGTTCAAACTCCTTTGATCTCCCTACTTTTTTAGACAATGTAATTCTGTTAAAAACAGGACACTACCGATATCCTACGTATGTTTTGATTTTTTGTCTCGTAGTATTATTTTGTGAAAGACTTAATTAAGTAATAGCTTTATAGGCCACAACCAGAAGGTCATAGTATACAATGATCACAATTACTTAAATTTTTCTTCTGATCAAACGACTGAATATTTGTTTACTATGTCACAACTTCTGGAATAAAAAGGTACATTTTTCATATAAGTAATTCAAGTGAAGCTAGCTAAAACTTGAATCATCTTATTTTTGACCGCAGAAACTGTGGCTAAATTTATTATACACATTTTTGTTACACCCTGTAATATTAGGGAATGGGGTATCGTATGGTTAGTGTAATGGTAACACAAACCTTCTAGAAGCAACATTATTTAGATAAAAATATAAATTTGTAGTGCTAGGCTAAAAAATCATTTGTGTAAGGTGTAGTGTACACAATTAGTATCATCACTATTATTAGAGACGTGGGAAATCCACGAGGTGACAAAATAGAAAATGTTTTCACTTTAAACAGCTGCAGCAGAAATAAATAAAAATGTGGACTTTTGCAGTAACGCGTTACTGTCACGAAATAACGATTTCAAGTTATGCTGTTACTGTTATTTTTCGACAATTTCAAAAATATTCAAAATAACTAGTAACGCTTTACTGAAAAGTAACGTTTTTGTTTCGTTACTCCCAGCTCTGTATCAATCAATGCCAAAAATAATTTAGGCATGTTTTGAACAAATTATGTTATACTTGTAGCAGCGTTAAGAGCAATTAATTGTGTTATTATAAAAATTTATATTATAGGTTAATATATTAATTTTCTAGATTGAATTGGCGGATCGTTTACTTCCTTGTTTCGCTTCGGAATCAGGTATTCCCTACTCGGATATAAATTTATTTACAAGAAAACCTCATGCTCCTAAATGGTCCCCCGATAGTAGTACATCAGAAGTAACAACTATACAATTGGAATTTAGAGATTTAAGTAGAATTACAGGCGATTCAAAATATGAGGTAAAAATTTGCATCTTATTTTTCATTCTAGTTATGAAATTTTACATTAGACAAAATGGATTTGATGTACTCTAGTTAATAATATAAAATATTTTTGAATCTTGAATAAACACTGCTGGTCATGTATAACAAGAATTGATCAAAAGTTCTTTTTTTCCGGGAAACAAAACCACAATCTTTTTTTATATTTTTACTTTCAACGTTTCGGTGCCGAAAAAAATTATGAATATACCACAAGGACCATACAGGTTCTTATTTATCTTCAATTTTTTTTTCTATTTAAAATGTTATGCATACAATAAAAACTAGTTTTGGTATGCCATTATCTTCAAGCAACAATTGTCACATTATTTTTACTGAATCCTGAAATTGAGAGCTAATAAGTACCTGTACAATAATCCATCACTACCTACCCTAGGAGTAGGGGTTAATGTAACAAAATCTGTATTAAAATTATCACTAATTGGTAAGTGGTAATTATTTGGAAATCGAACAGTAAAAATTAAATAAAAGGAAATTTTGGGAGTATTACTCTACTGTTGAGATGACATAAGATTGTATTTAATTAGATAAACATAGTGTTTTATCTTCATTACAAATTAAGTAACTATTCTCTACCAACACTTCCAGAAATATAAGCTACAACACACCTCTTATGTGACAAATTGAATTTTATGAAAAATCAATTTTTAACGTATTTATTATTTATTATTTTTGGTAATGAAATAATAGAGAACCATCAATTGCAGATCGGTTTTATTCTTGTTGCGCTATCACTATTGCGAGGCAGATGACGTCTACCTTAAAGACATCGAATAGAAAAAATTTTGCCACCAAAAAGTTAAGCTGGAAACATTTTTTGTAATAACTAGTGATTTACCAAAGTTTGTATTGACTGTGTGAGTGACACCTATTGCAAAGATGCTTAAGATTGCTACTCAACTATATTTTATATTTAGTCGTATATATCATTTTGTTTTTTGAACAGTTGACTGAGCTTGGGTCTTGGAAAATAGCTTTACTTGTTTTTCGCATGAAACTCGATAGTGAAAACGGCGTCCATTCGAAATAATGAAGCCTACAAGTGTCACGGGCTACTGGTCTATAACCATAACCACCCACATTCAATTTATATCTGTTTCCCCTGATAAATATGTTTTAAAATCCTTTTCAAATTATTAATTAATTATTTGCATTAACCCTAATTTATATTCATAACCATACTTACATATAACATATTTTTACAAATTTCATAGGTCACCTTCTGTATGTTTCTTGTGGTGTATCAATTATTCTTTTTGTTATTAATTTTGGGAAATCAAACCACAATCTTTTTTATATTTTTTAATTCAACGTTTCGGTAGCGTTCCAGCTACCGTTATCAGGAACAATTAAGTTTTTGTAAATTCTGGTCCCTATCTGATACTAACGTTAGTAAGAATTCATAGATCACTTACAACCTATATTTTCTGAACTCTTATGAATCCTCATATTTTACTCATTACTACTATTACATTTTGATTGCCCTTTTACAATATCTATACAATAAAACATGTAACGGGTGACCCTCCTTATACACGAAATTAGAATAAGAAATTTACATTCTGACAACATTGCACCCACGTTGTTATCAAGGACAAGGTTGCCAAATTCTTAATGTCACTTAGCTTCCAGTTAGCTACCTTTCGTCCATGTGGTGCATTAAGGGCGGGTTTATCAATGCTCGGTTAAATATTGTAGCCTTCGGCTAAATCCTAGCTGATGGCCAAAGTGTTTATCAATTGCCTATTTGCATTAGCTGTCAGTCAAACTTTCGGCTAACCTAGCTGCCACTATCAAGTTGATGTTAACCATAAGACATACAGTTAAATACTAGAAAGTGGTATTCCGTGATTCTGACTGTCAACTGTCATGATTTTTTGCTTACATTTTGCATCATTTCAATGTATTATCATCGTATGGGGCGAAATCGAAAAGCTTCCATTCTGATTTATTTATAGTAGGTTAGTAGTATATTATCTATTAATTAACTGCTACTTTTATTAATAATTATCGCTCTGAATCAGGGAAATTGGGAAATATATTTTTGTTTTGTGAACATTTTTCAAAACCAAATAAACCAACAAAAGCAAACAATTCACACATAATGACAGACCAAATACGTTCGACAAATAAAAATGACAGTACCACCACAATTTTGACACTGAGAAGTGACATTACCTACGGTGTCGCGAGAGTAAGTTTGCGGTAACATACAAAAATAAAAACCATTACTTCTATATTTTTGATTCAGTGTGTTTTAACAAAATATGCGAATAAAATTTAAAATATGTATATTTGATGTAACGGGTGATCCTCCTTACACAAAATTAGAATGAGAAATTTACATTCTGACAACATTACACCCACGTTGATATCACTAACAAGGTAGCCAAATGCTCAATTACACTTAGTCTCCAGTTAGCAACTTGTCAGTCATGTGGTGCATTGATAAACGGTTTCTAATGTAACCAAGACTTTGGCTGGCGGCTAGAGATATATGACATATTTAACCGGGAATTGATAAACCCGCCCTAATAAATGCTTTATAATGTGACCGAGACTTTGGCTGCAGGCTAGAGATAGCTGAGGGCTTCGTAGCAGATAGATTGACCGATCATTAATAAACTCGCCCTAATCGCTTATAACTTGCGAATTTGCATATTTTCATAAAAACATACTAATTGTGTAACATAACAAAAAACACAAATCTGAAAATAAAAATGTTGGTTTTTGCTAATTTTGGCAGTATTACTTAAAATACTCAATGCAATATAGTCATCCTTGATTGGATGATTTTTACATATGTGATACTTCTTACCATAATTGATGCTCAGTCGATGATATGACGCTAAAATAGTGGTGGATGTGCCAACCAAGCACCCACCCACCCTCATAAAAAAAATCATTGTTGATCAGGTAATATCAAATTATGTATTAGTTTATAGCGTATATTAAGACAGAAAAACTGGTCAGCTGGCAAATTACTGGTGGAAAGACCGTCCGCTGACCGTGAGGAAGTAAGAAAACAAGTGACGAGTCATAGATTTTTTTTTCAAAATTGATGTATGTGGTTATTTACAGTGTACATTGAATAAAAAAATTGGTTAGCTGATGAATAATATGTGGAAAGACCAAGCTTTTAGAGTGTTTGGTTCCTGGCCCGTACACTCCTATCCCAGTTCCTTCTATTGCTTTTGAGCCGTCTGTGTACCATTGAATGGCATTCTTTCCAACTCTGGTAATGGTATTTGGATCCCATTCCTTCTTGCTGCTCAATTCTGAGTTAAACTACCTTATAAAGTTCTACTCTTTCATCATACCATAATATGTGGAAAGACCATCAGCTGAAAAACCGGAAAACATTATTGGGCCTAAATGTAGAACCCCCAACTAATGCTACTGCACTTTATTACCGTTAGTCTTTACACCTTAATTAAATGAATAAATAAAAAAAATAAAGACCATTAGCAGTTTCAATACTAAGAACATATATGAATCGAAAAGTTTTGAAATTATTAGAAGCAGTTAAGAAAAATATATTTTGTAGTTTATAAAGTATTTTTTGTACTACTGCCATTAAAAGTGACATTTTTAATGCCTGTCAAACGTGTTAAAAGAAGACGTTTACAAAGTAGCGAGTTAAAAGTAAAATACTTTTAACACTAGTGTTAAAAGAGACATAATCATTAAATTTTTTTTAACCAAATAGAAGTAAACGAGACATAATGTTTCAATTTTTAATGGAACTTTCAATATTATAATAGTATTATAATGTATTAACATTAAAAATTGAATAGATGAGGCTTTTACTTGATGAAGATCCATACTACTGATGAAATAAAACAAATTGATTTGTTTAACTCTTCATTATTTAATGAAGAGTTAAACAAATCAATTTGTTTTATTTCATCAGTATTAACATTAACATTAATAGTACAATTCGAACAACTGCTGATATTATTACCTTGCATTTTTGAACTAGCCGAGTTGCCAATTACATCAGCATTAGCTGTCAGTTCATGAAATGAAGTGTATGTATCGCTGCAGCTTGCAGGCGGCATAATTCTTTCAGCAATTGTTACTTTTAACACTAATATCATAAATAGCTATTATAGAACAAAAAATCATTTGCCAAATTACAAGCAAATCTTTCAGTTGATATAACAAACGCAAAAATTAATATGTAAAGACTAACGGTATAGTAAATTTTATACCCATTTAGAATAAGACCATCCTTATTTATTATTAATAAATCGGTTGAAACAAAAAATTACCAACAAAAATGAACGTCATAACTAATTTATTAGATGTCACGTTTTTGAAGTTACGTCAAATTTTGATTTCATGTTAATGTCATAACACAAAATAAGATATAAAAATGCGATATTCTGATGAATCCAAAAAACTTATGCTTAATGTAGTAAACTATTTTCAAAACGATTTAGGATCTCGATTTAAGGCAATTCAAAAAGCGTCCGAAGCACTAAAAGTTCCAGAAAGCACATTATATAATCTTGAAAAACCAAACAGAGCTACAGATTTCGAATTTAGAAGAAATATGTCTGCAAGCGTTTCCCGGAGCAAAACCCGAATTACAAAAAATACCCTGCATTGTTTGAGGGAAGTAATTTATAAAATGTATGCGCGAAAGGATAAAATCACAGTAGAAACTATTTTACGGCAATTTATCGAAGAGTCTCCAGAAACTAAGATTTCCAAAGGTTCGTTATATTTGGGAATTAAAAAAATGGGTTTTCATTTCAAAAAACAGGATGGAAGAAAACATTTATTGGAAATGCCTGCAGTCAGATTAAAAAGAATATTATTTTTGAACAAATACCATGTTGCTAAAAGCGAAAAGCTCTTTACACCTGTTTTTCTGGATGAGACATGGGTTTTTAGTAAAAGCGGGGACAGAAGAATGTGGCAAGATGGTACTAAACACAGTGATTTAAAAATAACTGGAATTAAAAAAATGGGTTTTCATTTCAAAAAACAGGATGGAAGAAAACATTTATTGGAAATGCCTGCAGTCAGATTAAAAAGAATATTATTTTTGAACAAATACCATGTTGCTAAAAGCGAAAAGCTCTTTACACCTGTTTTTCTGGATGAGACATGGGTTTTTAGTAAAAGCGGGGACAGAAGAATGTGGCAAGATGGTACTAAACACAGTGATTTAAAAATAACTGGAAGTGGGACACGATATGTAATTGTTCATGCCGGTAATAAAAAAGGTTTTGTGGCAAATGCATCGCTTATTTTTAAATGCAATAAAAAAACAGGCGATTACCATGATAACATGAACACCGAAAATTTTGAAAATTGGTTTAAACAGCAACTAATTGTAAACTTGGAAGAACCATCGTTAATTATAATGGATAACGCAACGTATCACAGTCGCCTGGATGAAGAAATCCCAAGAAAAAGTTGGAGTAAAGAGTAAAGACAAATACGCTGCCGAGCATGGTCATTGTGTTCTCAGGCTACCACCCTATCATTGCCATTTTAATGCCATCGAAATGGTATGGTCAGAAACTAAAAGGCATTATGACCAAGCTATTACGAAAACTGCAAGGTCACCTACTGAAGTCTTAAAAGTATGGAATGACATTGTAAAAAATGTACCGGAGCAACACTGGCAGAATTACATAAATCATACAGAGAAAATTATTTCTGAAGCATGGGAAGTAGAAAACAAACTGGACCTACTAAACATCGAACCTATGGTGATCTCTGTATCCAATGAATCCGATGATGAACTATCACTTTCCGAAAGTTATTCTGATTTAGAAACTAATTAAACTTTGCCTTGAAGATCACGTTGTCATTTTTTTAAAATCTAGAATTTTTACTTAATCGAACTCTGAATTGCCATATTTTTTTAAGAAAACTATGTATCTAGTTAATAAAACAATGTTTTTAAAATTAGTGCGCTTCTTTTATATTCTTTTATTATGTCAACATCTTCAGAATTTTATGAATTTCATAAAATTAATTTGTATTATTAGAAACCGCCACTGATAATATGAAATTTCAAGTCACTACGCCAATGCAATAAGAAATATGTCAAGCATTTGACATGACAAATGTCATAACCTAATTTTTTTCATGCGGGTTCAGATGGTTCAAGAAGCCGCATACGTTAAGTTACTAAAACGGCTGGCACCTCTAAATAGGTATTAATTTTACTATATTACAGTGCAGTCGCATTAGTTAGTGGTTCTACATTGCCACGCAAGCCCAATAATGTTTCCCTGTTTTTCAGCTGATGGTCTTTCCACGTATTATTCATCAGCTAAGCAATTTTTTATCTAATATACCCACACTGTAAATAACCACATACTCCAATTTTGACGGAAAATCTATGACTTCTCACTTTTTTACTTTCTGACGGTCAACGGACGGACTTTCCACCAGTTATTTGCCAGCTGACCAGTTTTTCTGTCTTATATACGCTATAAACTAATACATAATTTGATATTACCTGATCAACGATGATTTTATTTTGAAATTTTTTTTATGCGGATGAGTGGGTGGTTCGCACATCCACCACTATTTTAGCGTCATATCATCGACTGAGCATCAATCATGGTAAGAGCTATCACATATATAAAAATCATCCGATCAAGGATGACTAATCGTAATCTGCAACTGGCTTCCATTCTAATACACAGAACCGATCATTATTACACTACTTTTATTTTAGGAAGCTGTAGATAGAGTCTCAAAAACCATACATAACTTGGAGAAAAAAGATGGATTGGTTCCTATATTTATTAATGCAAATACTGGCCAATTTAGGAGTTATGCTACTATTACGCTAGGAGCGAGAGGAGACAGTTATTATGAGTATTTGCTGAAGCAGTGGATACAGACTGGAAAAAATATAGATTAGTGAGTATTGAACAATGTAAAACAAATTCTCTGTTGCGATAAATTAGAGTGCTTGAATACTTTTCTGAGCTTTCCACTGAAACCTACATCTTACAGTAGACTTCACTCGCAATTTATATTTTAATAGTCAAAAACTATTCTGATTCCAAAAAGTTTTTAATGGCTACTTAATCAACAATTGTATTAACAAGAGCGATTCATAAATGCATGTTTCAAAGCGCGAGTGCGTTAATGTTTCAGATTGTTAATCTCTCTTTTTAATACACGTGTTTGTTACAAAACTTTTCCTTCGATTGTACAGGACGTCTCAGTGAAAAGTAGCTCATTTCATCAGCTTATAATTTTTATACGTCTAATTATACGGACATGCAGTTTTAGTGTATGTTTAGGTGCATATTATGTTTATCAATAGAAAATAATTTCTACTTGCATGAATGAACAATGTTACAAAATATACTCAAATTTTCCAATGGCTTGACTACCCCTGGGACCCAATTCTTGAAAACAGGTGAGTAGAACAACCGAGAGAAAGAGGGCGTGGTTCTATCTAGAATGGATAATAGTATATTCTTCAACGAGTCTAGAATGATGACTATTATTCACGCGGACGAAGTTTCCAAAACGAGCCATTCTACACAAGTAAAAGACTATACTTTCTCCACGACTATGCATTAAAAAAAAATTCCATTGGGAATCGAACCCTGATCGCCCGCGTAAGAGTCAAGTATCTGTACCACTGAGCTATCAGTCACATTTACTTGTAGAAATGTAAAGAACATAAATACAGGTAACTCATATTTTTAATATAATATATAATATTTACATTTTTAAATGAAATTATAACATTATTAGGAATAATAATAGAGATAACATAAATACAGGTACTTAATTTAGATTCATTCTTTTGCAAAATTTATGGTAAAGTTATTACATCAGCTTATTTTGTGTAGTTAGACATTTGACGTTTTGAAAGAGACGATTTGATTTGTTAATCTTAGCGTGATTTCTGATAATCATAGAATGTGATTGGCTAACGAGAGTGAATTCTTTTTCATTCTTCACTGGGGTGCGTTCAGATCCTACGTCGGGCGCGTTTTATGCGTTCAGATGCTTACGTCTGGTAAATAGTCAGGTCGTTCAGATGCTAGCAGTAAATTTCACCGTTCGTCCAACCATTTAACCCAGTAGACATATCGGTAGAAATTGACCCGCATGCGCTTTGCAATTTATAATGACGGGATTGAGGAGTTTAGAGGTTATGTTTACAAAATTACAAACAATTACAAATAATATAATAATTGAAATTGATCTACATAAATAAGTGAGAATAATATATTGATCAAGATATCAGAGTGCAAAGAGTAAAAATATGAATAGTTTGTCTACACATTCTTACAATCTTGTGGTTGATGAGCAAAATAAATTGATTTACAATGAGAATGGTCAAGTCCTTCTATCGAAAGTTACCGGTAAGCACAAGAAACTTTTTAGTGCATTGTGAAATTAGTTGAATGATTTAATCTTTATTTTTAGATGGATCCTTATTGTATGCAGAGGCAGCAGAAGTATCAAAGGTGTTTGGCATTTTACATAATGATGCAGATTCTCTTATATCATGTGATATAGAATCTCCTTCAAATAATTTAGATGTGAGCATCCACAATTTTTTTTCGAAATGCTGCTATTGATTATGAGCATTTTTCATTTGTGTTATTGTAGGATTCCACTCAAGCAGAGGAAAGATTTAGTAAATGGTCGAGAAATGATATATTAAGATTGATTGATGTGTATAAAAAAAACATTGACAAATTTAAATCAACCACTATCCGCAATGAAAAAGTTTGGGCAGACATATCCAAGGAAATCAGGGACTTTTCTACCGAACAGTGTAAAAATAAGTTTAAATATTTGAAGTCTCAATATTTAAAAAAAAAGGATAACATGAGTGATAGAAATACAGGAGGTAAAAGAATACGTTTTGAGTATTTTGATGAATTTGAGGAGTTGTTTGGGGATGACCCCAATGTTACACCTATAGCAATTGCTAGTTCATCAAAAAATGTCTCTGCAGATGATAATAATAGTGACTGTAATTTAAAGCCTAAACAAAATAATGACAAAGAAGAGAAAAAAAATAAAACTGGTTCTATTGGTAAACACTTGAGTAGTCTCCAAAATCAAATGAAAGAAAGAGATAAGGAAAGGGAGAGGAGGCACAAGGAAAACTATGAACAAAGGGAAAGAGCAATAGAGTCTTTAAATAGATATTTGGAATATATCATGAACAACAAAAGAAAAAGAAGTAGTAGTGATAGTGAATAAATAGGTATTTTCAAGATATAATACTTATGTGGATCTAATATTAAAATTTGGTTATTTTTTTATATAGATACTTAGGTATATACGTAGTTATTTTTTTATTACGTAGGAATTTGATATTTATTTGTGTTTTGTTTTACAATTATCTAACCGAAACTGTTTAGTTACTTAGTTCATAGGAAATAAATGTTTTGTTGTTGAAATATATATATTTTTTACTGCTTTCATTTCTAACTTAATTTTCTTAAATACACAGCAAATATTTCAGGAATTTATTTGTCATGTAGATGTAACTTATTATGGAATATGCATTCAATAGAAACACAATCTCATACTAAGATCAGGGAAATAAAAGTCCGAGAAAAAATAAACAAATATTTTATATTATATAAATGAATTGTTGCAGTTTTTTTACTGGGTTCAAAATAAAACAAATAGGTATAACTAACTTATCAAAAAACTACAAAACAAACTAAATTAATTAAAATTCTCTGCTAATTCTTCTCTAAGTCTAGTTCCTTCATTCTCCATTTCTTCAATATTTTGGATGTTGTTTACTTCTGCATTGACTTCATGCAAAAATACTCCTCCCTCTTTTTCATAATTTCCCTCATCATCGTTAAACATTAAACATATGTTGTGTAGAACACAAGCAGCTTGAACAAAGTGGGGAATCAAATTTGTACGATTCATATCTAAATATTTTAATCTTCTGAATCTTCCAAATAACAGACAAAAGGCCCTTTCAATCACCTGTCTTGCTTTAGCAAGTTGTGTATTGAATCTAACTTGATAAAGATGGAGATTTCCCCTATCTCTATAAGGTGATATACACCAATCATATACTGGATATGCTTTGTCTCCGATTATGAAAGAGCATGGTTGAAAATAAACAGATTTCTCTCTTATGATGTTTTTAAATATGGTTGAATTCCTAAAAACTCGAATATCACTAACACTGCTGGGATAACCACAGAAAATGTCTAAAAACTTTCTTTTGCTATCACAAATGGCTTGTAAAGTTACACCATAAAAACATTTTCTATTTATGTAGGTCTCTGGATTTTCATGAGGTGCTTTTATGGGAATGTATGTTCCATCAATTGCTCCAATACAACCATGAAATTGACACATAGAATAAAAGTGTTCTTCACTTTGAATTCTTTCTTCCAGTGTTGGCCATTTCAAAACTTTGTCAGTAATCGAAATAATTGCGTTGATCACTCTCTCCATTGACACAAACAGAGAGGATTTGGCCATATCAAACCTGCTTGCAATGCTTCTGCAAAATAAAATCAATTGAAATATTTATTATTTATTTATTTTTTCTACTCTACCTATAGCTATCTGGAGTGCTTAAAATCCAAAGAGTGGACAGTAGCTGTAAACTAGGATCGATGTTTTCTTTAAATGTGCTGGTGCTTTTCAGCAAATGGGCAATTTGGCTAAATAAATAATTATAGGCAGACCTCGTTAAACGAAAATGTTGTTGGAATTCTGCGTCACTCATTTTTTCTATCGTCTTTAAAAATTCATGAGTTCGAACAATATTTTCTCTCCCAACCTCCCCAACTAATGCCAATGTGCTAGTTTCAATATCATCGTCAAATGATGACGATTCACTATCTTGAAATATAATATTTGATAATTCTCTAACTACCTGTGTATTCATTTTTGCACTCACAAACATTAACAAATTATCACAAATGTTTATTTCTGTTAAAAGTGTAGTTGAAATTTGACATCAATATTACACCAAGTCGTTCAGATGAATCTCGTGTCAACGACTACAACCAAGAAGAATCCTACCGTGCGTTTTTTCTTTACCAGACAAAGCATCTGAACGCACCCCTGGTGTGAGTATATAGTCGTGGAGAAATTATATTCTTGATCGTCATTCTATCGAACGTCAATAGAATGATTAATCCCTCATGCTTCTACTGGGTAGATTGAAGGGATCAGCCAGAAAACACGGAATAATAATTTGACAGTTTTGTGAATTTATTAGACTTTGTGGACAATCAACCTCACTTTTTAAAGTGAAACTTTTATTCCATTGCCTTTAAATTTTTCGTTCATCTATCGCAAGTCGCGTTACAGCGTTATAGCCGGCCTCGAATTTGTTCAGTGTATTGATGTAAATGTAGTCGAAAGTACGTGGTTTCGGCTCCAATTATACGACAGAAAGTTTAACTTTTATGCATTGATCAAGCTGTATGATAATACAATAATTTTAATCAAATAAAAGTTATAATAATTAATTCCTTTAAACATGTGAGAAAACGTAACTTTTTAATTTTGTCATACATTATATGGTCTATATACAACATAAAAGTATCTTCTTCATAGCCGATCGGTAAAGTGGTTTGGGTGCCTAGAATTATGATTTGTATGCGTAAGGTTCGTAACCTGGACACGGGGATAATTTTTTGCCTGTTTTATATTGTGACATTTGTATATGAATAGCAATATAGTTCCTACATTTTGGCTTTTGACTTACATATTGCTTTAATTATATTATTCTGCAAAACTATGATAATTTGTGTTAAATCGTTAAAAAAAAATTGATAAAACGTACAGTAATGTCGGTAGGAATTGAAACGACGACCCTCACTGTGGAAGGCACGCGCTTACCCATCGCACCAAGAAGTTCAACAATAATTGATGTCAAGCTCTGCTATACTTTCGCTCATATAACCTCAAAATTTGTTTACAAATAGCTAATGCTGGTTACCATTCGAAAAAAGTTCCACTTGCATCGTGGTTTCATAAAACCACACAATTATTTTTTTATACTCTTTGCTGTTCAATTCATATTATATTCAATTAAATAATAATAAATAACAATCTTTGTTGATGTTCCAGAATACGTAATAATTATCTTAAGAGAACAGCAGTAGAGTAGAATAGAGGAATGATCCCCGGGGAACGTTCTATTCTATTTCCGTCAAGAATTGATGCCCTGGTTGCAGGATGTCAAAAATCATATCTCCTTCAATTTTAGGTCTTTTTTCTTGACAAAACTACTGAATATTTGGCAAAACGGGTTACGTGTCCCTATCTTAACTTTTATTTTCCTGTTTAATTGTAATAAGGAAAAAATTAATACAGGGTGTTTAAAAATTCCTCACTTTTTGACCAAGCTGTAATAGTTTTTCGACTATCCCTTAAGTTTTGACAATAAAACGACCTATAGTTGAAAAAATGTGACTTTTAACATCCTGTAAGTCTGGAATGTTCACTTAACACTCTATGTATGTAGTATTTTTGGAATCAGCTATAGGATACCTAGAAAATAGAAAAATGTACCTATATATTTAAAAAGATGTTGATAGTGTCATCACACTATAGTAGATCACCCTGAATATTAGGTTATTCTTTTAAAAAACAGTAAATTAAAATCAAAAATCGACCTGTTTCAGCATTTTCTTTAAATTCAATGAATGCTGCCAAATATCGAAGTGGGATGTTTTCTGTAATCCACTCAAAAAATAAACAATTGCTCATTTTTTGACCACCCTTTATTAATTTTTCCTTAGCTTCGAATAGCACTTGAAAAGTTGAAATTGGGATATTTAAGCCGTTTTACCAAATATTCATCAGTTTTGATACAAAAAATGATATACGGAGTAGATGAGGTGAAAATGATGCTTGTGACAAAAAATTTCTCATACGACCCCTCGTTTCTGAGTTATAGGCCTTTAAAGTTGCGAAATCAGAACTTATATTTAATTGTAAATTATACATTGGAACATTATGAATTTTTAATGGATGATTATGTATGTTCATGTAGTGTGTTTGATGGAATAAATAATTCTACACTTCTATCTGAAGGCCAGGGGCGGCTCATGCCCAATGGTTAACAATCCGTAACTTTTATAGGGACAACCTGTACAATCTAAAGATAGCAAAAATGAATTTTTCAATCGATTTTTTAACAAAAAGGTACTCTTTGTTCAACTCGATAAAATTTATGGTTTAGGAGATATGTAGATTTTTAGATCGTTGTAAATGCCAAGGAAACCGTTCGCCATAAAGAGACATTCTGAAGAAAATTTTCATAAATTGTAATTATTTATTGAAAATACTTACATGAGGTATTAAAACACAATCAAACATGTCTTGCAGAACTAATGAATAAATAAATAAACAATTGTAGTACATACTATCGAAGATCATATTACTGGCATAAGGAAAAACTTATTACTGAAAGAATGAATTTCAGTTGCCGTCGATATTGAACTATAAACATGTATAGTTACAAATTGTTTATTTTCTGTTAATAATATAAATTTGAATTCTTATTAGAATGGGTAAATAGTATTTATATATCAAATGATACGACACTGGGAGTTTCAGAACTGTAAAACTGTTCAGAACTTGTTGCTACCTGCGAAAGGATGTATTGTAAACATCACTTAAACTTTCCATTTTGCATAGTACACAACCATTCACCATCTTGTAAACATAATTTAAATAATAAATAAAGTATCCTCAATTGATCTACATCAATATTTCTCCACAATATCTACCACAGTTGAATACAACAGCCATAACAGAGGCCATAACCTATTTAGTAAAAATCAAAACCAACAGCTGTCAAAAAATGTAATGTCATTCAATATAAGCGGTTTTGTCACATTTACTGAAAAATGCAGAGTTACATAAACCTTCAACTTGACATCCTGTCTCATGTATTAAAGAAATTTTGTATATTGTCAAAGATAGTTTTGTCGCTTTTCGCTTTTTATACATTTATCTTAATTATATAATAAGTATTAAAGGACATACAGTGTGGAACAGCCAAATGGAATAAATTCGATAACGAATAAATGAGGGCGTGTTGGGAAAAACGCTTGGACACGTCGATTTGTATTTTTAAATGCTCATTTTTTTCCAAAAAAAAATTATATAGGGTGTGTCATGTGACAGTGGCCAATACCAACTTTCTTATTTTAAATGCAACCCCCTGTATATTATTTATTTTTTGGATTCTTCAGAAAATTCTAGACATAATTCATGTACAATGACCTATACCTATCTTCAACTGTTTTCAGATTTATTACAAAAATTAACATTAAAAAATGAAAATGATTTTATTTCACAAATTCGCTACATTACACTAAAAACCTAGTAAGTAATACTGATTATTTCTCAATAATGTAAAAAAAACAAAAAAACATTAATGTCAATGTGGGAAATGTTCAAAATGCTCCCCGCGAACGTCTTGGCAACATGCTAATCTGGTATAGAAATGTCTTCTAACGTTACTCAACAACTAAGGCGCGACTGATCTAATCGCAATCGTGATTCGTCTTTTTAAGTCATCTAAGTTGAGGGGTTTAGTTTTGTATACAATACTTTTGACATCCCCACAAAAAGAAGTCTAATGGCGTTAGATCAGGAGATCGTGCTTGCCATTCTATCGATCCGCGCCTCCCTATCCACCGATTTGGAAAAATTTGGTTCAGGTACTGCCGGACATTGATTTGGTAATGGGGCGGTGCTCCATCTTGCTAAGACCATATTATATTGGCAGGAACTTGTGTGTTTGCTGAATCAGGATATAAGTTTGTCAAAGTTGGCACGACATTATTTTGGAGCAGTTCTAAATATTTATCTCCATTCAAGTTGCCATCAATGAAGGAGGGACCTACGATATGATTTCCAACAATTCCTTCCCAAACATCAACTTTTTCAAGATATTGCGTATGCTCTTCTCATTAGAATAGCGGCAATTCTGACGATTAACATGACCGTGAAGTGTAAATGTGCTCTCATCAGAAAACAAAACATCTTCTAATTGGATCACATTGTTATCTAACATTGCCATCATTTGTTCACAAAAATACTTTCTCCTAACGAAATCGTCTTCTATGAGCTCCTGGGTTGGCATCATTTTATAGGGATGCATTTTACTTTCCTTTAAGATTCGAAAAATTGATGTGTGGCTAACGTTGAACAGTGGGGCTGCTTTTCGACCAGAATTATGTGGGTTTTCTTGAAACTCAGGCATAATATCCAATTTCGTATCATCACTTACTGCAATGGCAGCTACTTTTTTTATCTGTCTTACATGTCCTCGCGAAACTGCTTTTCTATTTTGCTATTTGTTCCTTGGGATATAGGCGACAAATTTGGAAATTTTTCGTGAAATAAGCGAGAAACTTCCAATTGTGTCCGTGTGTTATCTCCATAACCAATCATTTGTAGAATGGTTGTTTTGTGCATTTCTGTTGAATGAACCATTTTTCTGATATTATTACGTATAGTTAACGAAATTCAGACGACAATAGCACTGACACTGATCAGTTGCTAAGGCTATGAGTTTTATATGAAAATAAACAATAGTATATTACAGCACACATCCTGCGCGTCAGGATGACGAGCAGGACCGAGATTTCAACTTTTGGCCCGTGTAGTGTATACGACTTTTCTTCATAGTCGGTCGAAAGTACGCTATGAATTTTACTTTTTTTAACTTTAAATGTTTTTGATTCCTGCCCCGACATTTGTGGCACGAGCGAAGCGAGTGCTGCTGGTCTTTACGAGTATAAATACGCATGAGAAATTCTTTCCTCCCGCCGTTATAGAGGGCGAGCGTGTGCTTCTCACAGGGAGTAAATGTTAAACTTTCATCCCTGCTACTAGGGACGAAAGTACGTACTTTCGACCGAGGTATGAAGAAAAACTGTTTTTGTATTTTTTTTATTTCATATCAGTCAAAAGGAATGCAGGAATGGTTTTTGCTTACTTTCTCAATATCAAGAGCTAAATGGGGAATAAGTATTGAGTGTAATGTAGCGAGTTTGAGAAATAAAATAATTTTCATTTTTTAATGTTGGTATTGGCCACTGTCACATGACACACCCTATATAATTTTTGTTTTGAAAAAAATGCGCATTTAAAAATATACATCGACGTGTCCAAGTGTTTTTCCCAACACGCCCTCATTTATTCGTTATTGAATTCAAAATAAATAAATAAGCTTTGACATTGTTTAAGTTGGCATAGGATAATACGTATGTTTACTCTTCTAGTACGTTCATTGTTCTGAGCCTGGAATAGCAGGAATAAAATATTTGGAGACGAATGCGTAACTGAAATAATAATCCAACTGTGCTTGATAAATATAAATTTGATTATAATGAATGATACTTATGGAAACGATATATTATCATCGTATTCAATTAAAGTTGTAGCTAATCAATATTTCTATGTTGGTATAGGCAAATCTGATAATTTTGTCACACAAATTTAATTCCATTCTTAAGCCTAACAATCGCTGATATTTATTTATATCATAATTTTCAGCTTAAAAGAAGATTACTTACAGAGTATAGAAGGTATTCAAAAACACCTCTTAAGGAGAACTCAACCAAATGGATATGCTTTTATAGGAGAACTTTTGGGTGGCGGAAAAGACTTTAAACCAAAAATGGATCATCTCACTTGTTATTTACCTGGCACTTTAGCATTAGGGGTTCATAATGATTTAACCAATGATCATTGGAAGTTAGCCGAAGATATTTTAGATAGTTGCTATCAAACATATGCTATGCAACCAACGTTTTTAGCTCCTGAAATTACATATTTCAATTTACAAGTAAGTGCTGAAGCTTCGGCTTTTCTTATTGTTTATATATATGTTATGTAAACTCTGTAGCTCAGTTGATGTTGCGATTATAGGTGAGGTGCGGGAACAGTAGTGAAAGAATCACCATGGAGCGTACAATGTTTGATCATAAAAATATATTAGTGTTATTGAAAAGTGCTCTTATAATTATTTGCGTATCGGCCCTGTTTCGTCCATTATACCATCAAATCGTCGCGGATTATGACTAATGCCAATGCATTTGGATCCATTATTTGAGGTGTATCATTCCTCCTATTTTCATCGTTTTACAATGTTGTCGGTCCTGGCTAGCTAGTCTAGTTATTTTTTCCACTCATCCTGTCTATACATGAAAAGTTCCACTTCTTTATTTGCATTGCCTTTGCCTCATCCTCTATAGCATATTTCCATCGTTTTCTCGGTCTTATATCATTATATCATAAATACATGAATATATTTCACTGCACTGTAATACTTGGGCCCGTTTCAGAACGAAACGATAATCAGTGCTGATGACCGCTCGCATATGGATATCATCAGTCGTCAATCTGTATTTTAAAGGTACAGAGTATTGCGTTGTTGTGGCTTTGTGAGTAAAGAGGATGATAGAAAAACAAAAGAAAAAAAAGTTTCTAAAATATCTTCATACCAAAATATGTCATGCCATTTTAAATGTTTATTAACATATTATTTGGCATAAATGACAGTTAATATTTCAATTCTGATGAAAAAAATGGCGACTGATACTACAGCGCTCACATCTGATCAGTTGACAAAACACACGTTCAGCAGGAAATTGCTGATCGCTCCGGTAGCTCTACGTTGGGATGTACGCGACCATAGATCACTCAAATCAATAGATTTTTAATTAAATCGTTAAAAATGTTATATCTTGTATTTGTTGATTTTATACAGTTAATTATACTAACAACTTTAGGCTATAAATGTATTAAACTCAGAACTTACGCGACACCGCAGTGTTACCAATTCATAAAATATTAATCACATTGTTCTTTATTAATTTGTCTCTGGTAGTTTTTTGCAACCAGATTTGCAGAACAACTGCAGATTTTTATTTCAAATGTTATTTTTTACAATAAACATTGCCCCATTTATAAATCGATACCATCCATAACGTATTAGTTAAATTACAAGATTAAATACCATAAACTATAGATATATGTGGTTGAGTCAGACTTTGTTGTTGCATTGTTATATTAAAATATTAAAGCCATTGTACTTCTCTCACACAATTGTTATTTTTTATACTATTTTTAGGCTGAGAATTCTAAAGATATGTACGTAAAACCAAATGATGCACACAATCTGCTACGTCCAGAATTTATTGAAAGTCTTTGGTATATGTATCAGTTTACAAGCAATACTACTTATCAAGACTGGGGTTGGAGTATTTTTAAAGGATTTGAAAAGTACACAAAAGTTGTTAATGGATACACATCAATAGGAAATGTCCGAAATGCTGCCAATGTTAGACCTAAAGATATGATGGAATCCTTCTTCCTTTCAGAGACTTTAAAATATTTATACTTATTGTTTAGTGACAACCCTAAGTTGTTGAATTTAGATGAATATGTTATTAACTCAGAAGCTCATCCTCTACCGATATACTCTACTTAAACAATAATAGGTACTTCTGTCGCTTAATCTAGTCTTTTCAATTTTATTTTTATTTTTTTGCAAATAAAGTTTAAATAATGCGTCGTCTTTTATTAATGTGTTAATAATTTCTATAACAGAGTGTCACGTTTGCAGCTGATCAAAATGTTCAGTTTATGATATAATAATCAGTTGTGAACTTCCGAGCGCACAGGTATTGAGACAAAGCGTTTTATCAGAATAAGTATATGGTATCAGGACATATCCACAGTGCTGGTTTAACGGTTTTTTTTGGTACAGAAGCACCGGGCGGTAAACATTTTGAGGGCGGTACGTTTTCCGCCCTAAGAGAAACATTATGAAAATGCACCATAAAAAAGTGTTATCCAAAAGTTGAAAGAGGGGCTAAAAATAATGGCACAGTCACCGTACAAACAGTTAGTGTATTTGTTTGCAGAACAAGGACCAGGGGTGTTGTATAATTTGGAAGTAAGTAATTGATTGCTTCTCTTTTGGCTTATTTTATGCAAACAACGGAATATGCGAATTTTTATTTTAATATTGAATATAAAAAGTTACCTATATTGGGCCACACATTCTTAAACTCATATTCAGTACGCTTATAGAATTTGGCCAATTGATTGATTTATTGTTCCTCCAGATTTATGAATAAACTATAGACGTTCATATAATATTTATGTCTTACTCCTACTACATATATTAAAAATTGTTCTTATTTGTAACAAATTACCTAGGAAAAATAGAAAATCAAAATTTAACCATTTATAAACACCATAAATGCACATTTCTGCAGATCTGCCTTACCCTTGTGAAACCATGTTCATATTTGTTTTTTTTCTCATCTCTGAATGTCACATCTGAATTCTTCAAATTGTAAAAAATTAACTGCTAAAGCGATAAGGACAATTTTATGTCGCACCACACACCCTATAGCCTACATCTTAATTTAATTTAAAAGTAAAAACACGAAAATAACAATAAAAACCCGTGAAAATAAGTACCTACAAATTCTCACGAAGCTTCAGAATTACGTGAATTGTTTTTGTAAAAAAGGCAGAATTGCATGAATTGTTTTTCTACCATAAAATAGCTATTTGTGTATCAAGAGCAGAAAGTAGTACTTTGGCAGTCGAGACTACCAAAGGACTTTCTGCTCGAAATACACACAAGATTTTTTCTACGATCACACCAAAATAAAATTAATTTTTTATTAAAAACGTGTTACTTTCATTACAATATTGGAAGTTTATTTGACATATTAAGCCTATATTTGAAGACAAAAGATTAATTGTGTATGTTGTGTTGCCTACTTATGACAATAGACTTTATGATTTAAAGATTTATGTATTTGAAAAATCAGTAGATATCACTTGTATCCATTTTCTTGTTTTTTTAAGTACTTACTGACTTATATAAAATATTAATACAATTACACAGCACAGAACTATCTCAAAAAATATTTTAGTGACAATGCACTAGGTTCTTTCTTTGACATAAACATACTTGATTCTTATAATCCGTAAGTTATTTGCAAGTATGTTGTGTTGTCTACCTATTGCCAAAGTTACTTTCTGCTTAAGAGCGCCAATAATGTCAAATTATGACAGCTCGCGGAAAACATCGACATTGCGGTTAGATTTGAGTGTGCAAAAGCCTACTTTGGGTAGTGATCGTAGGAAAAAGTCGTTATTCTAAGTAGGCAGCTATCAGTCCACTCTCCAATGTATGTAAATATTAGTTGTCATTCTACGCTTGTTAGAATGGGAGTAAAAAAATTAATGTTTAAAAAAATTAAAAAAAAACAATATTTTAAAGTTGTAATGACTTTTACCTTATCCGTAGGAAAGCAATGGACTCTAACGACACCGTACATATACAATGTCATTGCCTATGTACAGCTACGGTGGCTAACGATAAAGATAGGCGGCATTTACATAAGGTGTCTCCAGGTTCTGGATCTTCACCTAAATTAGGTTGTTCTCATAGAAAAATTTGTCTCTATGGTTGTTCTTTGAGACTCTCGTCGTCGGAAGTCAGGAACTTTAAAGTCAGTTTGGACGTCAACTTCTTTTTTACTACCCTCCTAAATAAGTAGAAAGTGGGTGGTAAGAAAAATTCATTTTGTTTTTTGGAGAATTGAAGTGCTATTTATTCATTTTTTTAAGGTTTCTCAACATACTTCTATGGCAGTGAAGGAAAATGCTGTCGTAGTGTAAGGGAAGACGAAGGAGAAGAGTTATCGCAGTGTAAGGGAAGAAGAAGAACTGTATTGTATTCCTTAAAGGAAATAGAGAGAAGTTTAGATATTTTTGTATGGTTATAGATATAAAACATAAGAAAATCATCGGTATTACCGTTTTCCAGCTCTCCACTCTTTTCTTTAGGAAACAAAACCACTACTAAATTAATTTAAGGGAAAGAGTAAAAGAGCTGATACGAAATTTCACATTTGTGGAAGGGATAGCGGAAAAACGAATAATTCTGATTAGTCGTTATAAAATTGGGAGCGAACTGAAACACGTCGATTGTTATCGGTAGCATTATTTAAACACCTGCATCTAACATCAAACGAGAGGCGTGATTAGAAATAACTTATTATGGCAGCTTTTAGAAAACATTATTATTATGCGGTGCTACAAAGGAAATATAATTATTTACCATTTTGCAACCGAAAATTAGGAGCAGAAAAGAAAACAAAAACAGACAAATTCCATATCTTTGAAAAAAAGGTTACAAAATTTTAAAGAGGAATTATTTGATATATCTTAATAAAACATAATGTGAAACAACGATAGATATTCTATCGTTACAAAGTATGGGGCGTTATATCCGGCGAACTACCTTAAACTGGAACTCCATGTGTTCAGTGTTAAAATTCATAAGGACAGCCTGTTAAAGTATTTTCCCGACTCTTATACCATTAAACTTCGTAAAGATGAATAATCAGTATGGAGTTGGATGAAGAAAAGTTTCTCCAAATCAGTGGACAATTGATAAATTACTAAGCATTAACAGCAATTCTGGGGTGCTTTTGTTTTACAATATTTTTCAAATTCTCATCTACCAAATTTTACATTTTTTTTGTGGATTCATGGGACTTCCTGGTGAACAGTGAAATGCGTTCGCAAAATCTTCAGAGTTTTGGAGGGATCCTAACACTCGAATAACATTTGGACAATGTTCGTCGTATTCTACTTGATTTGACAAATCCTCGATACTTGCTTTTTCGCACCATATCTACAACACACAGTTAAAAACTAAATAGACTGGAGAATGGCCAAAAAAATCATCACACGTTTTAATTTTTGACATAAGAAAATCCCTTTTCACGTAATTTAGTGCTTTAGTGCGATATCCGGCAGCTACATTCTACAGGTATCTATTGTTTTAATAAAACTTAATTCAAATGAATAATCAATTAAAATGTAATGCATTACTTTCCGGTTGACTATAAACAACTATATTAGAAATTTCTATAAATTACATCTATGGTTTTTAAATGAATTGTGTCATTTGAAAGAAAATAAAATAGGTAAAAAACTTTTTAAGTAAAAGGGATTTATTGAGAATAACGATAATGATGATGTAAAGATAATGTACCTACTAAAAGCTAAAAAATAATTTGTTAGGTACTTTTTTTTTCTGACCGAGATGGGAAACCGCTCATTATAAATGCTATTTAAATAATAGGGCAAGCAATAGGTGAATATTTTTGACAAAAATCCTAGTAGAAAACGGATGGTGTCATCATACGTAGCACAATTTTGATATTTTTTACTAGGATTTTTCTCAAAAATTACTATACTTGCAACTATTTTTAATAAAAATGTTATGTGGAATATAAAGTATTGGTTATTTATATCTACAGAGTGAGTCATAAGGAACATTACATACTTCTACCATATGTAGAGTCCCTCAGGGAGGATATCATGTGGCTACTAAAAAGTGCAAACTCCTCTTCTTTATTAATTTACAGGGTGATTTGTGAAATTTACCATACATTTTAATTGGCTATATAGTGTTTACACGGCTCATTTGATTTTTTAAATTTTTTCATGATACAGTACACTACTATTAAGCATTCGACTGGTATTAGCTAAACTTAGCAATTCCAGGACCAGCTTTGGAAAAACTAATTTAGGGATTCCTACTAAATATTGCACCCCGTATATAATTTTCTTTAAATGCAATAAGTGATTTTCAAACTACCTAAATAGCCAATGAAAACAGCATATGCGATAATGTTGTCGCACTCTTATTCGACAATTTTTAGCGAACGATCAAATTTTACCAAAAATAGAACAATCATAATAAGGTATTAATTGAAGTAATTAAATGAGTACCTACAGCATAATATAATAATATGTATAAATTTAACTACATCTTTACTGTCACTTTGTATTATCTCTAAGGGCAGAATCATTTTTTTTTCAATTTTGAATTTTTAGATATTAATAGCATTGGGGCATTATTTTCGATACATAATAAATTAAATTGGCGACCGGCGAGTTGCAGCCCAAAAAGTAAAATTTTACCCGAACGAAAAAAGGCAACCGTCGAATTGCATCCGTAATAAAAAAATATCTGTTCATTAATAATCGCCGATCATGGTCAAAGGCTGGTCAAATTTTACAGCAAAGTTGCCGATAATTAATACATTATTCAATATATTGTTAAAAAACTGTATTAGACGCAGTTTCGGAAATAAAATGTAGAGCCGTATTACACAGCAAAGAATTATGCCTAAAACTACTCTGATATTTACCACGAAAATTTTCGTCAATAAAATATGCTGTATGACGACCAAAAATTCTTGCGAAAATTTTCGGAGTAAAAATATAAACATGTTCTATATTCTCCAGGCAAAATTTTATAAAGTGCGCGAGAATCGGCGCAGAACCACATAATCGGTTTGTTTGACATTACACTCATTAATTGCCTTTAAGATAATTTATAAACGAACAAACAACAAATTTCTGCAACATCTAACATTACAAGTTCTTTCTTGTTTACTATTTTTGAGAAAGAAAATAAATCTTGTTCGAAAACAAACCATTTGTATTCGAACTTGCATGCCTTCACCCTACCCCCTTCTCTCATATCCGAAATAAGTTTGTAATCAGTTATAAAAGTAACTAAAAAATCTACCAGTGTTCCAGTAAGTGAGCAGATATAATTAGGTATTTCAAAACTCACTATAACGTAACCTCCGATATAGAAACAAAAAGTTAGTTAGGAATTTGGTTGTCTGTCAAGTTTGACAAAATAAAATATGTTTTTTGAGTTCCCGACTATTTTTTAATATAAAATAGATTAATGTTCCATTAAAACTCATCGTAGTACCATCCACAATAAAAAACACAATCCTCTTCCTCCGATACTAATCCTGTAATCGAGGCCGCTGGTATAGAAAGTAAGTAAAAAACCAAACCAGCTTCAGGAAAAATATACAGTCCACTCAGCTCATTTCCCAAATGGAGGAGAGAAGTGAATGGAAAACAATCCTCCAAATCTTATTATTAAAAATAAATGAAAATAGGTTAATAAAAGTATGTTTGTTTACTGTTTGCATATGTACATCAGCCCTAACAAAATAACACGACTGCGCATGCGTATCGTAAGAATTACTCCGAACATTTCACTCATACATGTTGCATCAATGCAACGAATGCTAAATTATTAAATGGGAATTCAGCGATAATTCCACGTTGCCATGACAACCATTGTCAGACAACGTTAAAATAATAAACGTGAAACGTCAAGAGTTTCTTAAGAGGTCATGGGTCGATTCGGAGATATACCTAATAGAACGGAAATTGACAAAAATGTGTTTCGTTACTGTTTCAATAAATAAATAATTTGTTTTTATTGAGATTTTTAAGTAAGAGACGTTATATTATCTATCTGAATATAGTGGAGATATACAGTAATTTGTATTTTTATTCGAGAAATATTCTCCCTAAACCGCTTGTGCTTAAAAATTAACCGGATTATTTTTTTCACTTGTCAAAATGTGACATTTTGGTGGTTTTAACCAATAGCAATACATTATTCTAGCCAATCATTCGGTATTATACTGATAATTCTGCTTCCTCATCGATAATACCTTGTTTACATTGAAACGTCAAAATTTTACTTTGAATTTGTCATTATTGACAACTAAAAGTGCTTCGAAGTTTATTGAAAAATGAACACAAACCGATTCAGTGCCATCACCCAAGAGAATATTGAACATTTAATACAAAATCCTTTTAAATTGTTGAAAAAAATAATCTTCCCAAATACAACTCGTTCTTCAAATTTTATCACATAATTTTTTATTTTCATCACTCAAACTTGTTTATTTGAAGCAAAAACATTCAAACAAACCGAATTTAGATAAAATCACTCGTCCTGACGGACTCGTGATTTTATCAATCGGTTTGTTTTCATATTTTTGCCAAATAAACAAGTTTTCGTGGAAAAGAAAAAATTATCGATAAAATTTGAAGCACTCGTGATATTACCTTTGATAATTTCCATTCAAGCTTGTTGATAACAACAAGCTTTCATGGAAATTATCGGTAATTTTTAAGCACTCGTGGTATTACCCCCGGAAATGTTTGGAAGATTTATTGCCTGTGTAATACAGATTTTAAGAAAATATTATAAAATTTGAAGCACTCGTGGTATTACCTTTGATAATTTCCATTCAAGCTTGTTGATAACAACAAGCTTTCATGGAAATTATCGGTAATTTTTAAGCACTCGTGGTATTACCCCCGGAAATGTTTGGAAGATTTATTGCCTGTGTAATACAGATTTTGAGAAAATATTATAAAATTTTAGGAGAAATTTCTGTCAAAATTTTCGTGGTAAATTTCAGATTAATTTTCGGCATAATTCTTTGCTGTGTAATACGGCTTAAATTACGATATCAGAATAAACATGACAACAATGCCCGCTTTTATTTAATTATCTACCAGTTTTAGACACAATATTAAATTTGTTGACGGGATGCAACTCAGCGGTTGGACGGATGCAAGTCAGCGGTCAAAAGTTTGGCCCGCTCAAATGGTATGCAACTCACCGGTTCCGATTAAATTGATTAAAAAGTCAAACCTCATGTATGTGTTAATGTGTGTTGATGGTAAATGATTAAAATTTTATGTCAGATAATAATACTTAGATTGTATCAACTGTACCAAATAGAAATAACGAACAACTCTAAAAAGTTTTAAAATCAAGATTGGCGTTGACCATTTGACGTTTCTTGATATTTTATGCCCATTGTCATTATTGTCATCCAACCTTTGGGTCAGTTTTTAATTATTTGCGAGAAAAGGGCACTTTTTCTAGTGGAAGAACAGAACGACATGTAGATGAAGCGCAGGAAGATGACCTTATTGACGCTGTTACTATGAATCCTACAATAAGCACAAGAGAAGTAAGTCGAGAACTCAATGTTACTGAATCAAAAGTAAGTAGAGACTTAAAATAAAGATCTATACCCATATCATTATTCTTTTTGTTAATTATTTTGGGAAACCCCTCGTGCATCTAATTTTTCCGGAAAAATTAAATGCACTGGGGATATTACCCCCGAGAATATTAATAACCGACAACAATTAATTGATAGAATTATACTTTTTTGTAATACTATTAGAAGCGATCCCCAGAGTATCCGTAATTCAATACGGCAATTAACAATTCGGCAACAAAGATTTGTAGAGGCCGCAGGGTTCCATTTCGAGAATCTACTTTAAATTATTTTTATTTTGTTACCATTATTATATTTTTTTCAGTTCGTATTCATGTGATTATCTCAACTATACTGTATTTCCTTTTCCGTAGGAGCAAAGTGCCTCATTATTTATTCAAAAGTACTATAAATATAGGGTGAGTTTCTTTTTTTCTATGTGGAATAAAATGATAAAACAGGTCGGTTTTACCAAAATTAAATCGACACGTCCTGTATCGCCTCAAATACAATAGGGTCGTAAAATTCACATCAATGGATGGGGATTCATTAATATGATAAGACGGTGGCCAGTGTCCTGCAGTCAGTTTAAAGGTTTTGCCGAGTAGGGATGGGTCTTACAGTTTTTTTATTCTGTTAAAATAATTTTGTATTAGGATAAATTTATATAAGTATCTGGATGTTTTCTATTAGATATAAGTATAAAAGTATAGGCTTAAGTATGGTTGGTAGGTATTTAATAAATTACAAAAAAGAATCCTAGAGATCTAAAAGTTATATAAAAAGCCAAAGATAAAGATAATAATTATTTAAAAAAATTCACAAACAAATATTCTTTATTTTGCTTTATTAAAAAGAAGCAACATACAAAATTGTGAAAAATTAAGAAGTGCAATGATTAAAATTATAAATAAAATTTGTTTTTCCATATTTACAATAGATGTAGATTTTAATAATAATATGACTGACTTATTGTACTATTTAGGAAATTGTTGTGACATTTATTTTTGCATACCTACCTTGGTAAATGTAACCAAACTATCCCAACATATTTTCATTCAGTGATAATAAAAAACACTTTTTGATTTACATAATGATAAAATAGCGCCCCTCAAGTTTAACGTTGGTTAAATATCCATCAAAGTAGTTGGTCTCCGTAAAATCGGCTCTTAATACTCTAATAATTACTTACTAATGATATGATACTTGCCCAAATTTTGCACTATAAATAAACCCGACAAATGAAACCATTCAGGTCTTTACCGAAAAATGTTACGCCAATGGTTTATTGCCGATTTATGGGTGTCGACCCTTTCCTGTGCTCCTATGCAATAGGAAATCGAGTATACATAATCTTAGTTATTATTTTAAAATTGTTGTTCGTTATTGTTATTAGTTACTGTTTTTTGTTGTTTAGTGTTTGTCGTTAATGTTATTCGATACAGTATATCATTTTAGTTAAAATACTTGAAATTTATAAGATTTGTTTAAATTAATACCTTATTATGTGATACGTCATTATGGTTGTTCTATTTTTGGTAAGATTTGATCGTTCGCTAAAAATTCAATAAAAGTGCGACAACATTGTCGCATTATAGGTATGTCGTTTTCATTGGCTACTTATGTAGTTTGAAAATCACTTATTGCATTTAAAAAAAATTATATACAGGGTGCAATATTTAATACGAATCCCTAATTTCTAAGTTTAGCTAATACCATTCGAATGCTTAATAGTATTGTACTGTATCATGAAAAAATTAGAAAAATCATATGAGCCGTGTAAACACTATAGTCTATTAAAATTTATGTAAATTAATAAAGATGAGGAGTTGACACTTTTTAGTAGCCACATGATATCCTCCCTGAGGGACTCTACATATGGTAGAAGTATGTAAAGTTCCTCATGACTCACACTGTATAATTCTTCTGTGCGTGTGTATGTGACTGAACCCCCTAACCGGCTGGAACGATTTTGATGATATTTTTTGAGTATGTTCAAATTGATTCGAGAGTGGTTTGGATTCACAATTTGTCCGGTAGGTGCTGAACTTCTCTTGAACAGTTGGTCCGATTTTGTTGACATTTTGCATAAGAGTTTTTTCTGGTACGATCATCTCAAAAAAGGGGTAAAATTCACGAAAAATTGTTTTTCCGAAAAATTTAAAGAAAATTCAGGACAGCCGAAATGAAAATAGTCAAAATTTGTATAATATGATATGAAAAGAGGTTAGTACAGGATAACGTCTGTCGGGTACTCTATTATTCTATATTATTAAACTATCCAGCTACCTAAGTAAACACTTATACATATATACAATATTATTTAATAGTTGTGGACAAAATCCTTTAATTTTTTATTTCTTAATCCTTTGTAGCAAATTTGCTTTTTCAAGCTAGTTGTTGTATTTGTACTTACGTTGGCATATGCTATAAAAAATATTTGATAATTGGTATAATCTTCAAATCCAGGCAATTTTGCTTCTTCTCCGTATTTTTTTATATAATGCTTATAAGCTGAGAAGGCTTGATTTAAACCTCCGTTGTCGGCTAGGTTTTCACCTAAAGTTTTCTTTCCATCTACCTGAAGAATGTATAAAACATAATAGGTTAAACTTTTTTGTTCTTTTTTGGTAAATCAAACCACAATCTTTTTTTATGATAATATTTTAACGTTTTGTTTAATTCCAGCTAGTTGTTCAGTTGTCGAATTTTTTCATAAGTGTCAGATATGGATCAAAATTTAAAAACAATTATTCTCAATAGCGGTATCTGGATCGCTAACGAAACGTTAAAATATAAAAAAATATTGTGGTTTGCTTTCCCAAGAAATTACAAAAATAATAATGAAGGAACCACAAGGAATATACGGAAGATATGATAAGTTAATTTAAATAACTCAAACCATTTTTTTTTCTACTACTGTGCGTAAAGTAAGTACTTTAGACACACTTTCGAGTGCGTAATACTTTACGCACTAGAGCATAAAGAGTTTTTCTTTACGAACTAGTGCGTAAAGAAAAAGTTCCTATTTGTATGTAGTTATGAAAATATAGGTAGGTATAATAAACGTATATTAAATCTGAGTTTTTTTAAATCAGAGATTGAAACATATAGAATTCAGTAAAGTACATCTAATAATTATGAGTAAATAATTATTGGGTACTGGAAAATAATAGAATAAGGTACATATGAAGGTACCTATAAGTTGGCTGTGAGTGACTGACATTTCTTCATGCATTGAATCTGACATTTAAAACTTAAATTGAGATCTTCCGACTATACCTATCTAGGTTAAGCAAGAGTATTTACATTTAAGTATTGAACATTTTTAGGAAACTATGATGTTATTTTAGATTATTTTTTTAAAAAACGGAATAGGTAGGTACATATAATTATAAAGATGGATTCCTCTGACGATCTCTCAGAAGATTATTTCGCAAATACACCACCAAACATATTAGACGTAGCACAGAATGCTTCTAATGATTTATTGCCCCAAAAATCTGTGAATTTATTTTTCCTTATATTTAGTGTCCAACAAATTATCAACAATAAAAGAAAATATATATAAATCTGCAGTATTTTTTTATTAAAATTTCGGTAGTAGAAAAAATATTGTATGCAATTCGTGTGTAAACTCCCTTCGGCTCCCTTCGGCTAATGCGACAATATTCACATTCGCCAAAAAAGGGTTACTTTACACACTTGTTGCATAAATAACTATTTTATCAGATTTGCTAGTGGAAATAATTGTAGATATTCTTCATTCCAAGATATTTCGCTTTGAATTATGCCAACATGATTGATTCAAGACCAAAACCCACAACAGGTAGTCGTTAACCCAATAACAAATGCACAGTATCGTACTCGTTTTTTCGAAAAGAGAAAAGATAATGCCTAATAGTATGATTATTTTACAACTGAAATATTTTGCTGATAAAATAAGATTTGAGACTATTTTTTTAATTCATTTTTTATTTTTCAAGTTAAAAGTATTTTTCACGATAGTTATCCTTATCTATAGATATTTTAATCTGATAGTGTAAATGTAAAAAGAGCTTTCATTGCTTGTTTTCCTTTGTCTGGTTTGTACTGCACCTACCTACTTTATTTCCAATGCCCTTTTTATACTTATATAATAGGATTAAAATATTTATAGATAAAATAGGAAGTGAGGATAATTCGGGATAAAAAGAAACATGTAAGTTGACCAAAACCCCAATATCCACAGTAAAAGACATTATCAATAAGCCAATACATAAACGAATAAAAGTGTCACTAATAAAACCAAATGTGTTGACCAAATGCAAAAAATTTAATCCGAAAAAAGATATATATGTCATATACCAAGAATAAATATGATAGCAACCCTAGATTGTAAAAAAAAGCGGTTAATTAAATACGGGGAATTTTTTTTATATAGCTTTGCATTTTGTAGAGACGGATACAATTACATTTATATTTACAATTATAACTTGAACTCCAGTGAGGTCAGTTGGGCTGAGCGGAGTTCAAATGAATACATATTTTAAATAAACTAAGTAGAAGTAAAACTAGAAGTGATTATTAAATAGTGTTTTAATTAATACCAACCATCAACCATTACAAATCCCTAAGGCCAGATGCCGAGTCACCGAAATATCGTGAAATGTTCTTCACACAATCAATTGTTGTAATTCCTATATCCATTTCCAGTAGAAGAAACAATTTAGATAAAAACACCTGAATACAGATTGATTACATATTGAATTTACATTCAGATGGCAGTACACGGAATCTAATCTGTACATTATTTCATGTTTTTATATTCGTTGTACCACTGCATGTGTACAAAAGGGGCAATTAGCTCAGCGCGCTCAACGAAACTTTAGCGTGGTAGTGATTAGGCATCATGGTGGGGTTCAATAACCTATCAAATCAATCACGTATAATTCCTTATAGCATATTATCAGTACCTAGCTAAGTATGGTTTTTGTTTGCTCGGCTTCTAATGATCGTATTAAAAAATTTTCTTCAAAATGTGTTGTTTTTGAAGGCTTATTCTTTTATAATTCGAAATAAATTTTTCCATCATATATAGAAAAGAGAATTTATATTTTTTAATTCAAGCGTTAAAAAGTATGTAAATGAAGTTTTGGTCATAGGGTCTATTAAACTACAACTCTCACTCTGCCAAAACCGCATCTTGAAATTTTTTATGTTCATAAAATAAACTGCGATTGAAAAAAATATATATTCAGTTTGAACAGTATTTCCGAATCCTAGGGCACAACAACTAGGAGACTACTGGATTTTTTTTCGGGCCGAGATGGGAAACTCATGTTCGAATGGGTGTTGGACTCATCCCCAAGGGGATGCCTACCAACCAAACTCGCCGTTACCCCCGCCTTGGAATCACTACCCTAGCATACTTCGAGACGGGCGGCGTCGCACACTCTCCGCTCACACCGTCATCTTCTCCCTACTATCACTCTTACCTCTCATGCCATATCGAGTCCTCTCCCCCTAACCATGCTCTCTACTACCCCACTCACCTCCATCCATTCCTCCTTCCCCCTCAACATTATCTCCACCATGTTCTCCCAGTACACCGCCTCCCCTAGTTTCCTCTCCAACTTCTTCAGCACTTCCTCGTTCCTCCAGCGTCTAAACACATGCCCCACATCATCCTCCACTTCACACCTCTCGCACACTCCAGTCTCTCTTTTCCCAATCCTGTGGAGATACCCTACTCTCGACCCATGTCCAGTGAGCACCTGTGTTAAGAAGTAGTTCACCTCCCCAAATTTCCGGTCCATCCCAGGTATTTCACAGACTCGTCCATACGAATTTCTCCTTCCCTTAACCATCACCCCCACTTCCCTTGTCCTGCTCCGTCCCTTCATTAGCAACCCCACCGTGTTATCTTCCGCCACTTCTCCATCTTCTCCACAATCTTCCTGCACAATCTCTCCGCCTTTCTTTCTATCTCCGCCTCTCCCTTTGCCGTACATACCAGACACACATCGTCCGCTTACACCGTAACCTCACATCCCTCTTCACATACTATCCCACAGACCTCATCAAATACACTCTTCCAGGGCGTCGGTTCAAGAACCGAGCCCTGAGAGAGGAGAGTGGATAGAAGAGGGACACTTACCCAAACTAAAGCCTGCGAGCCAAAACATACACATAAGAGTGCAATATTAACTATTTTACATTTTACAATATGTTTCCCATAATATTACTATTTCATGGGAATATGACCATAATGTCCGATTAAATACTTTGGCAACATTTCTAGTTATTCTACCTTATAGAAAGCATTGCTATATCTCTCGCTGCTATCGGAATACTATAGTAAAATAACGCAAAAATAGCAACTACAAACCTGGAAGAAAACTTAAATTTGTAACTATCAACAGCAGAATTTGATATCAGCTTACTGAAATTTGAAAAATATTACCTAGGTATTAATGATTTGACATAATTCAGCAGCCTAGGTAAAGTATATTTCACAATATCTCGTTGACTCGGTATCTGGTCTTAAGGATTTAATAATAAAAGATTATAAATCCTTCATTGTACAGTAAACAGCAACAGATCCGTAGTCGGTAACATTTAGATACTAAAACTAAATATTACGTTAGTAATATTTCAGTTGTAAAATAATCATACTACTAGGCATTATCTTTTCGAAGAAACTAGTACGATACGATGCTGTACTATTGTTATCGAATTAGCTATGGGTTTTTCTCTTGAATCAATCATGCTGGTGTTAAGTTAAAACGAAATATCTTGGAATGAAGTATACTATTCTGTATAAAAAAAGATGTGGTTTGATTTTCCAAAAAAAAAATTACAAAAAAAATCTATAATTAAAATCGAGGTATAGCACTTACATTTTTTCACCTTTACGTTACTTACGTGTTTTTCCACTCCTTCAATAGTAAAATTGTTGTATTGTTCAATGAAGCAATCAGTAAACTTTTCAAATTTATCTATAGTTTCATTCGTCCACCAATGATTGTAATTTCCATACTTATCATGTTTTCTACCTAATTAATAAATAATAAAATTAATAAATATTGTTGAATGAATGGACATATAAAGTATACTTTTGATATTAAGATTTTTTATTAGATTTAAATAAGTATTGCCTTTAGTTTTAGAATTTCCCTTAAAATTTGATTCGGATTTAGAACGATGGACTATTCATTCGTATAGTTCAGTCAGGACTGAGGTGTATTCACTGTTTGTTTTTTATCTCATTTCTTCAAAAAAATGCTTGATTACACTTATTGTCTGAGGATTTTTGTACAAGGAATGAAATTTGTTACAATCGTTAATAGGAAAAGGTTTAATTTTCATTTGTGTTAATAAACTGTTACGGTCCTTTTTGTACGTATTTGGAACGAAGTTGAGAAAATCGTATTGTACGTAATTCGCAGAAAATATACTGGTGTGATTTTCACTAATATGTTAAGTAATTTTTTCATATTAATTATAACCAATGAACAATCTTATGATTCTTCGGACTACCTTAAACAAATGCAAATGATTGTAAAACTTATAACTCACCGGTGTTATCAAATCCGTGAATTAATTCATGCCCCAAAATTGCTCCTATCGAACCGTAGTTTAAAACCCTAAAAATATTACAAGCTGTAAGTGAATAGATTTTTGTAGTAGGTGATTATGTTACTTACTCTAATCCCAAATGATACATTGGGTAATTCAATATAGCCATTGGAACATCTAAAATTTAGAAAAAGAATTTACAGGGAACTATCTTTATTCAACTCCTTTTAGGAATAATTGGAGTATACAAATGTAAAGCAGTTCTAGAGTACCCTAGGTTGTGTTAAACAGAATTCTTGATATATACTATTGAACACGCTTTTTATAATTCTTTTTCTTTCAATTTATCACACTGTTGAGCATGTGTGCATTTACGTAACGTACATTGCGAAGCACATAACGCCTAGTCAGATTAGATGTGATGAGATGGCTAATCGGCCTATTACACTGCGATCTTTTCAGATCTATTGTGGTCCTCTTAATCTAGATTACATTCTCCATCCCGACTCTTTCTAAATAGCCAATCAGCCTCGAGACTGAATCTTGCCGATGGCTTCCCATCCCTAGTACAAGAAACCGCACATTCACCAGGCAGTCGCACTGGCATAAGATGGGCTCTGCAGTTTCCTCCAGGTCACAAAATCTGCACATGTCTTCCGTTGTTAACCCCATTAGCTTTACGTGTCTGTTAAGCTTACCCGTGCCCCTGTTAACAGATCCCTTAAAAACAGAGGGATTAACAGTACCACATGCAAATGGATAGGATCCATGCTTGAGCATAGGAGAATAACAGCACATATGCATGATAAAACATACACCGTTAGGACAACTAAAGGATGTCCTCAAGGTGGAGTACTTTCACCACTTTTGTGAAACCTAGTTGTGGATGACTTGATCTGTAGGTTGAATGATCAAGGCAAATGATCGCAGGGTTTTGCGGACGACATAGTGATTGTCACCAATGGGAAATTCCCGGAGGTGGTTATGAATGTCCTACAGGAAGCACTGCGAATTGTGGAGAAATGGTGCCTTACAGAGGTCCTTTCAGTTAATCCAAAAAAAAAACTAGCTGCTCTTACGAATAGAAGAGTTTTCCCGCAGGGTAGAGTACTGTTGTTCGGAGAAGAACTAGAAATATCCAAAGAAGTCAAATATCTGGGAGTGACCCTTGATTCCAAACTGAATTGCAAGGCACACCTGGAAAAAACTACTACCAGGGCGACTAGGCTTTTCTGGCAATGCAGAAGAGTTATGGACAAAACCTGGGGAATACGACCTGAGGTGGTTCACTGGCTATACATAACTGTGATAAGGCCAACGATCACCTATGGAACAATAGTCTGGTGGAGGAGGACAGAAATGACCTCTGCAGTTAATATGTTATCTGCAATCCAAAGACAAGCTCTTCTTGGTATTACCGGGGCAATTAACAGCACGGGGACGGCATCAATGGAAGCCCTTATTAGACTTCCTCCTCTAGAACTTTTTATAAGGGCGGAGGCAATGATGGCAATTCTTAGGACAATGTTCGAGAAGGACACACTGATACAACTGGGACATTACTAGATGAACCCATATTTCACATGAGTTTTGATAGCAAGACACCAGAGAATATATTCACTGAGCGGGCGAATATCATCATCCCATCTAGGGAACAGGTGATGCACCCAGGTAATTCTAGAGAAATCATCTGGTTCACAGATGGCTCCAAAACAAACCATGGCCCTGGGGCTGGTATAAAAGGGCCTTGAAAGAGAATGTTCTTTAGCCTTGGTCGACATAACACTGTGTTTCAAGCAGAGACGATTGCCGCTATAGCCTGATGTATTGATGAAAACATAAGAAGAAGATATACCGGACAAAAAATTGAAATATTTAATGACAGCCAGGCTCTGCTCAAGCCTATCAGTAATCCAAAAAATAGGTCTAGACTGGTGAAAAACTGCAAAGAATCCCTCAACAGGCTGGCAAGAGACAACAAAGTGTCTCTAATATGGGTGACGGCACATGAGGGGATTGCAGGTAATGAAATGGCGGACCAGTTAGCTAAAGAAGGCTCTAAGGGAGACTTCATCGATCCGGAACCGTTTTGTGGAATCACAAAAGATTGCATAAGAGGGGAAATCGGGAACTGGCTAGATAGGGAACACCAATTCAAAAGGGGGGTGACACAAGGGCACCTTCATACAAAGAGTTTACTGAACAAGGTAGACAAGGAACTCTCAACCAGGCTACTGAAACTGGGTAAGAGACATTTGAAGACAGTTACCGACCTGGTGACTGGACACTGCACCTTGAGGAAATATCTGTACACTATGGGCAAAGTTAGTGAACCTATGTGCAGAAAATGTGAACTTGATGATGAAACACCTACCCACATACTCTGCTTCTGTGAGGACTTACAAGAACTTAGACGGTAGCACTTTGGAGAGGAATTTATACAACCATCACAACTACTGAAAATCCCTCTAGTCAAACTAGTGGCCTTTATAGAAGACACGAAGCTTCTGGAATGGAAGTAGATAACATGGGTACAAAGATTCAGTTCAAGTGCCTGGGCTGATGAGTACAACCCAAATATATGAATGAATGAACATACCTACTGCGGCTTTGACAGTTTTCCTATATTTTTTATTAAGTTTGCCGTAAGTGTTGGCGAATGTCCTCTAATAAACTGTACCTAGGCTACCATGACCTTACAATCGAATCGAGTGAATTCAGTGCAGCTTGGATGTCTGAGGAGATGGAAATTGAACGGTATGTCCTTGCCTGCCTTTCTATTTATTCAATGCAGTTGTGAATCGCCGTCACTTCCGTTTGGAAAGTTGTGACTTATTGGAATATTTATCCTTTCTTTTAATCCTACAATTCCGGCTCCTACACCTACTTGTACCTTCGAACCGTATACCAGGTTGTCTCAGCCTATATGGGTACACTTTTCTTCCAGTCTTCCCTGCCTGGTATCCGTTGCCTCAACCGACCGCTGCCCCATTAAGTCATCCGCTTTTAGCACCTCAATAGGCTTTCGATAGTCAGCACCGTGCGTTTGGCTTATGTGTTGTCGACTTGTAAAAAAATGTGTAGTGCAAGACTTCCATCGTACTTGTGGGAGTGGTTTTCATTGCTCCAGTAATACACAGACATGCAAGCCTTTGTGGGCTACTTAATAGCCTTACAGCTTTGTACATCACACTATAGTCTATCATGGGTCTAGCCCTTGTTTATAGCAATTTGGTCATTTTTGGGGTGAGTCCCAGATTTTTCCACACCTTATCCTGCATCTGCCGAGGAAATGGTAGCTTTCTGTGTGGTCTTCTGAAGGTGAGTGTTCCATGAAAGCCTTTGACTTGTACTCATAGGTACTTTGTTTTTTGGCAAATGGAATCACCGTTCCTTTTAGCACTATTGGCTTTATGCCTTGTAGTGCCGTCTTTTTCGCAAAATTGATAATTTGTGTTTTCTGCGTGTACCAATTATTACCAATTTAAGGCTGTTTGCACTCTTTTCGATATCACCCCCAGCAAACTTGCTTCTGACTAGAATAGCAATATCGTCTGCGTATCCAAGACAGTAAAAGTCTGCTGTGGATAGTTCTGTAAGGAGATCGTCTACTGAGGTTGCCCATAGTGGTGGTTATAGCACTCCTCCTTATGGACATACTCCACCCGTCCTAGCATTGATGGTAACCCCAGAGTGGATATTATTTTTCTATCCTCCAGAGTTGCCTTTATCAATCGGCATATTGTTATGGATGTTCCCAGTCATTGCATTAACCAATGAATTCGTGGTGACATTGTTAAATGCTCCCACGATGTCTAAGAAAGTGACCAGTTTGAAGCAGCTGGATGTATACTGTAGGTGTATATCACAAAAAAGTATTTATCGCCTTCGATACTGCCCAATTACAGATAGGTATGTTAAGTGAAAAAAAAATCTTTGTACTCGATAGAAAATCTAGCTTTGCTTCTTGAACGTCTTCTGTATTGACAAGACAATCATAATGGCAAATACTTAAGGTTATACTAAATTCTAACTAAATCATTGTCGGAAGATATCGGAAGATGTCGGAACAAAAGTTCGAAAATAAAGTTATTCTAGTCTATAGGGCATGTCCACCAACTGACAGTTGACAGTCGCCTGCAGTAAAAACAATAAACAATTATTTGGTAAGATTTGTATTTTTGTTGTTTTGTAGTGTTATAATGATCCTTTCTATTATAAACAGTCAGATATAGCTTTTCAAATACCTAAGCAATTAAAACAGTGTCGAAGAAAGCACCAACTCAAAATTAAATTAACTGAAACACGATCAAAATAACTATAAGAACCACGTGTTGTGCTTAGAACATAGAGAAATAGCATAGAACGCTTGTTTCAACTTCAGATTCATCCGGGCGTGACGTCACGTGGACTTGCCCTATTATGTGCACTAAGTCTTTTGTGACAATCTAATTCTAAGAACACGACTTACTTATTGCATTGTCCGAAAAGGAATTAAATGCATTGACTTCGATAGGTTCACTATACCAATCTCTTAAATGACGTTCTCTTAACGATTTCAGGTTTTTATTCGAATGAGACATTATGACACTAACCATATTTTCTAAATAAAGTTTTGGATTCACTTCTACCTAGAAATTACAAACAGGTACCTACGTTATTTTATTTAAAAGTGAACTTAGTAGACATGAACTTTTAACATACACATTCTTCAAAGGACAGTAGATATATTATGAAATTCTTTTAATATTTTTTAAATCGCTATTTTATTACGAAACTGCAGTATCTAAGTGGAGGTGAAAAATGGAAGATGTTGATTGACTGATATGTTCAACTTAGCAGCCCGCAGCTTCGAAAGTATACGAAATCTCCCGATTGCTACAAACATAGATTAATACAGACATTAAATGTCTGTGTAGATATCCCACCAAGCTACAATCACAGATCACCTACGATAAAATGGCACCACATTTAAATTTAAATGTAAACGTTAATAAGTATAATATGCGAGTATTAGTAGTACATTTAATTCATAAATAACCTTGTATTATTGCAAACCCCTATCTCATCAGCAATAAATAATCAAGAGGACTTAGCATCAACTATCTTTGATATAGAAGGTGCTTTTCATACAATTTCCAGAAATGCTATAATGAATAAACTCTTACGATATAACCTAGATGTCAACATTCTCTTTTTCATACAAAACTTTCCAACTGCAAGATCATTTAAACTTTCCCAGGCTCGCTCTCAAAATGATAATGTCCCGCAGGGATCCGTATCAAGTCCCACTCAATGCATCCTTACAATATACGACTTATGTGCCAACTTCCCTACTCCCATCAAATATGTACAAAACGCTGATGATTTGATTTTCTACTGCCATAGAAAATTTCTTTTTACATCATCTGCAAACTTCTACAAATCGCAGTAAATTTGCTACAAGATAGGGCCAACAACCTACATCTATCCTTATCTTCAAGTAATAAAATTTAGCAGAACATCCCAGCCCTACACCTCTACTTCTTTAATAATTCCCCGTTGCCTATTGTTAATCATTGCAAATTTCTCGGATTGAAAGTTAAAATAACTTTTTGTGGATATATAAGATTAATTGCAATGTTTCCAACATCATCTGGTCTTAAGAATTTTCTACTATGTTTAGAAGCAGCTTTTGTAGTTTTATAAAGGTTTCTCTGCTAAGCTATATTTTTATCAAGAGGGTTTTTTACATTTTGCTGCAAAAAGACATAAATATTCTTTTTTCAGTTCTCATGGCAATTAAAGTTGGTTCTACAGGTGCAATCCACTTTTTGGCAGTAGTTAAATCTTCAATTCTCTTTATACCATCAACAAGTTTCATAAAATGAAGTATTAGTTTTTAAAAATAATATAAAAAAAACAATAAATTTCTTTACCCGAAACTTCTCTTGCAATAACATTTTCCACCCATCAGATTTGACCAAACTCCAATTATGATTGTTTAAAGTTATTATCCCTCAAAAACTACCCGGGAGACAAAAGATTAGGTACGTCTAAGCAACTAAATCCTAATGTTATAATAATAACGTACTAGCCTGGATAACATTTTTTTGAATGGGTTCTTAGATTACTTACATCGTAAAAAAGTTCTCACACTCAGTGCACCAAACCATATTTTTACACTCTATTTTATATAATATATATTTGGTTTCCGTTGGCTTCCTTGAAATACACATGTTTCTTAAATACCTGCGAAATAGAAATCGTTTGGCGGAGAGAGGCAAAGGGAAAATAATTGTTTTGAATCTCATGGTATTTTGAAAGAAAAATTAAATTAATTGAAATAATTTAATGCAAAACATTGCACAAGCTCAAAGATAGATGATATTCTATCGTTGATTGATTGATTGGTTCGGCGCTTCCAGCCAGAGGCTTCGAGTCCTGGGCACCTCATGCTTTGAGCTTTTTGTGCTCTTGGTTGTACCAGTAGCATCGTCCTAGGAGTCTGTATCTCCAATGAGATAGTGCTCCACATTCGAAGATGAGTGAGGCTGTTTCCTCCTCTTCCATGCACAACCGACAGATAGGTTCATCCCTATATATGCCAATCGTAAGCCAGTGTAAAGTGACCGGTGAGTAAGCCCGTCACTATTTGGCACCTGCTGAAGTAATGTTTCGTTAGTCAGCGACTCCGAGGATTTTTTGACCAGGAGTTTGCTGTGTTTTTGCTTTGGCACGTGGCTCTAGTACGTCTGATGTTTTGTTCAAGCGATGTCGATCAGTTTCCCACTGATTTCAATAATTTTGCTGTTTTTTAATATATTTTGATATTTTTGTTCTTTTATGAGTGCCTGTAGCACTAAGCATTAATATTGTGTTAAAATATCAGTCAAATTTATTATATTTATTCTCTTCTCTAAATATTCTCTTGATGAAATAAATGATCGAAAGCAGTCTTTCTGAAAGGCAAAACAGTCAAAAGTACAAATTTTCATTCAGGGGCATGAGTACGTGAAATATGATGTGGTCTACAAAAGATGAGACTTCGTAAATTAGATAATATGGTAATTTTGACCACAAAGTAGTAGGCTTAAACTTGAGTGAGTTTTTTTAAATTTTATCCTCAAATAAATGTAGATGTCATAAACAAAAATGATTTAGACAATTATTGTTTATGTTGGACTTGTTTCTATGTTTTGGATGGAACGATCATATAAACTTTTATTTTACAATCATCTATAATAAATTTCCGTCTAGATACATAAATGAATAACGTAATAGCTTCCCCGCATTTTTCGAACTTACGTCATCATAATATTTATCTAATTCTCCCTTTTCAAACAACCAATCAGGATATCCTATGAAACTAATCATTTCTGCACTTTTTTCCAATGTTACTTTTTTCGTTTTGCTATCCATCCATTTTATTTGGTTCACACTATTTACAAAAGCTTCTTTAAGACCGAGAATCATTCTTTCAACCTGAAAAAATATGTTAATTGTATGTTTTCTAAGAAACTACTATTCCTAAAGAACTAACTATATACACTGTGTTCATTTGAAGAGGACTCACCTTTAATATTTCACAAATGCGACATATTATAAAGAAATGCCGAAACACGTCAACTTTTAACTTATTAGTGCTAATGTCATAAACGTCAGATTCACCCCCTCCCTACTGGAGATACCCCTTAAATTCTTTTAAATGGCGTTAGGTATCAAGTCATACCTCATTTAAAAGGTCTGTTAAATCTCTATCTAATCATTTTGTTTTGTCTTTGATACCAGCCTTCCATTGTTATTTAATCGTTGTTTAAAATTGGCTCTCTTTCAACTTTTCGTATGTCCCCGTATTATGTTATGACATAAAGACTCTTTAAAGAATAAAAAATTCGCAAATAATAATACAAAGACAACTGTTAAGAAGAAATAGCTGTTATTTAATAATGTGTCCAAAGTGACCATCGTTAACATTCAGGCAATACAAGTTGAAAGAGAGCCAATTTTAAACAACGATTGAATAACAATGGAAGACTGGTTTCAAAAGCAAAACAAAATGATTGAATAGAGATTTACCAGACCTTTTAAATGAGGTATGACATGATACCTAATGCCATTTGAAAAAATGTAAGGGGTGTCTCCAGTAGGGAGAGGGTGAATCTGACGTTTATGACATTAGCGCTAAAAAGTGTCCACCTCAAGTTAAAAGTTGACGTGTTTCGGCATTTCTTTCTAATATGTCGCATTTCTGAAATATTAAGGGTGGGTCCTTTTCAAATGAACACAGTGTATATACTGTCAAGAGGGTGAACGTAAACATCGTGGAAGCATTCCATCAAAAATATTTCTTGCATCTACAGTGAAACCAAAGAAAATTATAGTAACATCATAGAAAACTCATGACGTGTAAATTTCTTTACCCCCTAAAAGGATCCTCGTTTTTCGCTACGTAAAATTAGCTGCATTTTAGTCGGATTCCCGGTAGATTTTGCCAAATACACACGCTAAATCTGAAGCTTCCGAATTTATCCGCACCCCGATAGTATTTTACTTAATACTACCTACTACTAATATTTATTCTTTATGTTCATTCGACCATTACTTTTCACAAAAATATATTATTGGTTAAATTTCAAAAAATACTTCAGTTAACTTGGAGAAATGTAAAAGTTATTTTTTTAATTGTATTGTTTTTATAATAATATGATAAATAAAATACACGTTTAAAGTTTAATACCTACCTAATTATTGGCTACTTCTGGAAATCCGAAAATGAACTCTTGAAAAGAAAAAAATTAAGGTATGTACCCCGTTCTATACAGCTTAAAAAAATATTTGGTATGTATTTGGTGCAGCAAAAAATGTTTAAACAAAATATTATGAGGTATAACCGAGTGAAACACATAACAGGACGATACCGGTATAGATTAATCAAATTAATGAATTTCTCGTTCGTCCACTCCATTTGAAAGCACGTGCTAACTGGCTGACAGTTCTGAATCACATCCGAAGCCGCGAGAGGCCAGTGGTTGGCACGTCCCCACTCTCAGTAGTTCTCCTTTGAAGGAGACTGACACTTCAGCGATTTTCAATGGCACACAACTGACTTATTGGCTCGTGCCAACGGTCGCGTCTACATCGAATCAGCTTTGCCAACTGGCAAACAGCGGCATTGTGTGGACGTGCCTTAATGGTACCGATTTTTTTTTCAATCCAAAAATATGTAAAATTTCTGGAGATTATTTAGATTTTTTTTTCCTTTTTTTGGTTGTTGTTGTGCCAGTGTTCTTTTAGTACCAAAATGTCCTCCTGAGTGGCTGCTATGAATTTCTTCTAGCACACTTCACATATGTGATCTTGGCCATCATGAAGAATCTCAGTGAATCTCACTGAGCCCGGTACTTTTTTATGCTTCCACTATATCTGCCTACCTCTTGCCTCAAGTCATTTTTTTCTTTTGAATTTTACTAAGGATTTCAAAGGGATTCTGATTATCATCACTTTCTGGTTTGATTGTGGTTATCTGAAGACTAACTTCTTCCACTCAGTGTTCCTAGTCCTCTATCACTGTTTCTCTATCTATTACTCTCTCACTATGTCCCCACTCTGGTTTGTCAACAAAAAGGAGATTCTACTATTACTATCAGAACTTCTAATACTGATATAGTGGTCATCATGTTGGCGAATATGGAACACCTGCAAGCTTGATGGATCTTGGAGTTGGCAATACACGCCGATACATCGACGTATCCGCTGTTTATAATGAATTAGGCCCAACAATTTTTTTGTACATTCTAATAATGGCCGCGAGTTTGCGTCACATCCAAATCGTCAGATTATTGAATGAGAGACCCTTACAAAATCTGACGAGCACGAAAAAAAAAATTTTTCCTCATTTTCAACCCTTACGTACGACCACCCCCACCATGCAAACGATCATATTAACATACGTACATTATTAAAAATACGTAGGACATGGATACTATCAATATCTGACGCGCTCGAGTATGTCCAAGTAACAGTCTTTCTTTACATTTTTGAAAATCTATAGACGCTCCCCCCACCGATGAAAAGGTATTCATTATCTTCTCATCATCTAAGCTTCGAAACGCAATAGGTCTCTATGATGCTCAAGTAAATCCCCATTTAGCATCGTGGGCTCCCCTACTATTTTCAGTTTGTAGATGGAGAGGTTTAGCAATTCGTCCAAAGTACTTGACAAATTTTCGGTGATATGAACCAAGTCCAAAAAAGTTTCTAATTTCCTTTTTGTTCCTTTGCTTAGGCCAGTCTTAGTCAACAGCTACAATTTTCTCCGCATCGGTTTTAGTTCCTTCGGCGGAAACGATATGTCCCAGATAATAGGCTTCCGTTGTTTTAAATTGGCATTCCTTAATCTGTCAAAAACTTTCCAGGTTAATCCTCTCAAAACCATCTCCAACAGACGTTCAAACGTAGTCGGAGCATTACAAAGCCAAATGGGAGAACCTGGAACCGGTAGAGACTGCTGCCAGAAGAAAAAGCTGTTTTGTCGCGATCATCAGGGTGTACTTCTACTTATCAGTATCCACTATTTAAGTCTATAAAAACTTACAGATAAAAATTATAGAGCTGGCTAATTGGTTAAGAACCAGGGCCAAAAAAATAAAACACATATACAAGTCTGGAGTGGAAAACCATTTTGCACATGATAAAGTATCTAGTGTTTCGTCTATTCTTGGAAGTGGATAGCTATTTCTTAGTATAACCTGATTTAATCTGTGATAGTCTACACAGAAGCGAGTGGCTATAACTTTCTTAGTTACCAGGACCACGGGTGAACACCAGGGACCAGAGGATTCTTCAATAGTATTTTCATCCATCATGGCTTCTATCATATTTTCTACTTCTTTTCGTTTAGCAAATGGTAATCTCCTTGGCATTTGACGAATTGGTCTGGCATCTCCTGTATAAATTCTATGCTGCACTAGACTGGTGCGTCCTGTAAAATTTTCCGTCTCAAAAATGTCGCAGTTATCATGAATTTTCAGGAACTTCTGTATCTTTGCCCACTGTAATCTTTATCTGATAAGTCTATTCTCACGGATTTAGGATTATCTCCTAATTTCCAATTACAAAAATTTTAGTTTGAAGGTCTATAATAAATTTATTTTGCATAATACCTATACCAAGGATGCATTGATCGGCTACCAGAAATAAGTGTTTTATCTGAGTATTACCAATCTGTGTAGTTGATGTCATTTCTCCTCAAACAGGAACAATGGATCCTGTAGTTGTGTCAAGAACTGAGCTTCTTCCAGTAAGATGTAGTTTCCGATTCAAAATCCCTGTTCGAATGAAAGATTTGGTGGCACCGCTATAAATGACGAAAGTGAACTGTCATTTTGGGTGTTTCGTCGGATAGTTTGGAGAATATTCAATATTTGTGAGAGAGTAGATTGTGGGTGGATGATAGATGTTGCCTCTTCGTTTTCTTGGAAACTTATTTCTCTCAATTTAGGACGGAAAGATTTCGATATACTTTTTTCTGCTTCATATTCCTGAGCTACAATCAGAGTTTCATTCAACGTTTTGTGGTGCTGTAGCTGGAAAGCTTGTTGCATTTCCACATCTTGTAATCCACCAATGAATGCCTGTGTGCCGATTTGCTCTAGGAAATCTTCAGGTACCTATGGATTGGCAAGATCACCAATCTTTCTAAATTAGCCTCAAATTATTGTAAGCTTTCATTTGATTTTTGATTGCTGACTGGAATACCTGCTTTAAGTGCTGTTGGCCTACCTTGTCTCTAAAGCCTGCACGAGGGACGCATAATTTGGCGTGTCTTGCGGACGAAATTGCAAAACTTTTTGCCGCCTGCCCACGAAACGACACTATTAATGAAGCCTCCATTTGTGTCTCACTCCAACCATTCGCTCTGGGTGCAGCTTCAAATTGGAGTCGATATGTTTCCAATGCCGTTTGGCCATCAAATGTGGGTGGTCTTAGGGTCTTGTTAGGGTGGCTTTGAGAGAACTACACTTTGAATGGGGCCTGGTTCGGTTATAGAGGAGGAAGAGGTCGTGCCTTTAGTTTCAACATTAGTTACTGAAGCTTGGGTACGAATTCTAAATTAGATTTTAAATTTTCTTGTTTTTTTGGAACTAATTACTAATTACAAGAGTATCGAGTTTATTTACATACAAAAAGTCAGTATTATAATTATAGATTTAGGGGGGCTTCTAGATATATTTCATAATATTTTAAATGATTTTGAAGAAATTCAGGAACAAATTAATTAATTATTTTTAGACGATGAAAAGTTTATAAATCGCGAAAAAAAAGAACGGGAACTATCCAGTCAACGCAGAGAGTGTGTTGCAGATTATCATGAAGCAATATATTACAATTCCCAAAAGAGCAAAAGTGGCGGTAGTTCAGTAACTTTATCCGACAATATTAGGGCGACTGTCAAACTAAAAAAAAAATTATTTAACCGTTTTTAAAATAACAGTAAGTACCTATATTTTTTTTTAAATATTGGGAAAAGTACGACTCTGGTGAATATTAGCCTCAATGATTAATAGTTTGTTTACATCTTAACCTCTTGAATTTAGATACAGTTTTTACCCGACCGTTCATACATGTACGTATGTGAAATGAGGGTGAACATTATCTGATTGTGCCCCTTTATTCTACTCAGTCGCTGAGGAAGGACTCAGAGACTAGTTGTTCCATTAGTCCTATTTCTTGAAGTAATATAGTTTGCTGTTAATACCTTTGGTTTAGTTGTGTTAGGAAATGTTTGATCTGCGAGAATATAACTGATTGCATATCCCATATAGTTATTCACCAACAGTGCACATTCCAACGACCTATAAACAACGAAAAGCTGTTATTATTTGTTATTGAATTGTTTATTTTCTTACCGCTACTCGTTTACTAAAAGGGATAAATATAAGTTCACAATTATACTTCCAGGTGTCAAGTGGCAGGGGGCAGGCGACGTCACTTATGTTTGCTATGCTTTAACCCTTGAGTAGTCGCTAGAGTGTATTTAATACACTGAATTAACTATTTTCGCGAATATTTCTCATTGCGCTACTTTTCCCGCCCACCACCATATGTAACCTCTAATTGATGTTTGTTCTAATGCCTCAGTTAGTGGCGAGACGCAGAGACGAAAATATATTGTGTTCTGATGCATTTTTGTAAACTGTTACCGCAATCCAATGTGGTAATTGTCAAAAATTGGCTTGTAAAGAACAGGTCATTACAAGACATATTTGTATTACATGTAATTCCAATCAAAGTTTTTTGTGCAGCAAGAAAAAGAATAGACAGCCCCATTTTAGTTTTCGTTTCATCTTGGAAATGAAATTTTTTTATCGTATGTTCTTATTCAATAAAATGTTTCTCAATTTAATTCTTCTATGTTTTTAGATGAAAATTAATTTTCCGCCTACCTCTATCCAAAGTATACATTTCCTGGCCTCATTGTAGGGAGCAAAGTCGTACTTTTTCTCCCTAGGGAGGAAAAGTAAAAGGATATGTACAGCAATATCTTGCAAAAAAGCGAAAAATTTCGAAACCAAATTATGGGAGTCACTGAAGTTGATGAAATTGATTGTAATCAGCCAAGCTGTATAATAATGTTGTTAGTGAAAATATCACGAAAACTGCGTTGGCTCCAGCTCTCACTTCTAGTGGTATTCAAATAAACACTGCTCAAAACTGCACGTGAAACATTAGTTTAAATAATTACTCTATAACAAATTAAAAATATGTAGGATTCAAGAATGAAAATAACATGTCTATAAGTTATACTGTACCTACTTCTTAGTTTTAGTTCGTATATATAACATGGGGGTAAAGTGCCCTTTCTTCCCTTGTTATACAAATGGTAACCAATTTTAAATAACACAGAATACTAAGAGTGGACACTTTTTTTGTTTAGTCTATCAAATGATTTATATTTCTCTTCAGAATCGGATACCTATTTAATTTTTATGAAAGAAGGTTTGTTCTCAAAAAAGGAATTCTTACACTCATTCTTTTTTTGAAAGGAATACGCTGGAGAACCTGATCGTAACATCGTAACATTTTACTAATAACACGTTTGGTGAACTTAAATAAAAAACTAGCAACTGACAAAGTGGAAAATTGAGAATTAGTTGAAAAAAGTGGAACGTCCGACCGCAAGAAGAATTGTCTTATCGAGTAGGTACCTAAAAAGAAACTCGGAGCTTCAATCTTGTGAATTTTTTAACCATTTCACATACAATGATGCTGAAAGGAAATGTTGACAAAAGCCAATTAAAAAATACTTTTCCCCAAAATTGACAACAAATATATGTATATTTGTATATATATACTAGAAGACCTGACAGACGTTGTCCTGTCCCAACATTGTCTTGTCAATAAGATATTATGCAAGCGGTCGTTTTCTGCCCGCTGAGTGGAGTGTCAGAGTAGCTTTTGTTTATTTCAAACTCAACGATACCTATACAGAAACTTTAAATTTTAATTTACCGCAATTTTTTGTCCAAAGTACAATTTTTTTAAATAGTTTTTTTCCCGTGCAATTTTCTCATATTTTAATAGTTATACTGCTATTCGGGACGGAGACAAATACAAAAAATCAAAAACCATGAAAATCGGTCCAGCCGTTCTCGAGTTAAAAGTGTTCCAACAAACCCGACTAAATAAGATATTATGCAAGCAGTCGTTCTCTGCCCGTTGAGTGGAGTGACAGAGTAGCTTTTGTTTATTTCAAACTTCTATAAATGCCATCCTTACAATTAGCTAATCTCCAAGTAACCATACCTATACAAAAATTTTAAGTTTTAATTTACCGCCATCTTTTGTCCAAAGTAGAATTTCTTAAAATAATATTTACCCGCTGAGTGGCGTGCCAGAGTAGCTTTTATTTATTTCAAATTTCTATAAATGCTATCCTTACAATTAGCTAATCTCCATTAGCTCTTATATAGTACTACAATTATTCTATTCGATTGCCATCTTGCAAAAATAAAAATCGCGATGAAAAAATAGGGGTTGATCGTATAAGGGTGAAAAAGAGTATTATTAAATATTTTATCCCAAGTCATGACAAAATTAAAGTTTATAATTAACAAATAAAAAATAGGGGATGATCGTAGAAGGGTGAAAATTTAGGGTTGTATATGTTTTTGAATGAAGTATCCAAAAAAAACAAAAACAAAAAATTTTGTCTGAAAAATAAAAAATAAAATTAAGGGGTTGACCACCCTTAACATTTAGGGGGATGAAAAATAGATGTTGTCCGATTCGCAGACCTACCCGATATGCACACCAAATTTCATGAGAATCGGTCAAGCCATTTCGGAGGAGTTTAACTACAAACACCGTGACACGAGAATTTTATGTATATTAAATTTACTATTTGGACCCTTACTTTGTGGAATCTACTCATATTAATGTTATAAATGAAACTAACTGTTTCTAATTATTTCCACTATTTAATGAAAAAATTATGAAAGGATATTGATGATTATTTCGATATTGACATATCATCGTCAGAATGACAGAAGTTACATTTTATGTGATGCCTACTTGATGTTTAATATTTTGGTTAGACCAAATAGTAAGTGACCTACCTTGTGATTGACTTAATATATATGAATAGAAAAAAGAAGAAGATATGATTTTACAAATATTAAAGCTTAGGTATTATTAGCCATTAGCCATTCTGACGATGATATGTCAATATCGAAATAATTATCAATATCCTTTCATAATTTTTTCATTAAATAGTGGAATTAATTAGAAACATCCGTCTATAAACTATAAAACGAACGATGCAAAGCGCTCGCTGCTAACATTCACTTCGAATCCGTATACACCTCAATGTTCACGAGTCTAGAATATAAAAACGTACGAAACTTTCGAAATACGCATACGCATCAAAAGCTCACTTGTTGAGAATACGGTCCCTGCTCAAAAACGTTTTGAACCTGTCTGCTCAGCCAATGTAAACGTTTCAGCAGTAGCAAGCCTAGTGCGCGAACACGCACATAATTAGTTTTAAAAAAACGTGGAATGAAAAAAAACACTGCAAAATATCCAAGGAATTACTGTACTATCCGACAGTGCAGCAACAAAAATATTCTTGGCGATAACCCGGCGGAACTTACTTTTCACAACAGGGGTTCTGACTGGACAATGTCAACTAAACAAACATCTTCATACAGTACTCGCCAGCTAACTTGATGTCCTAAATGCTTTCTAGGGAGCTATTGACGCCGCCCATCCGATAACTGTAAACAGTGCCGTGCAAGTTCTGAGGATACGCTTTCTGTTACAAATTAACACAACTTGTACCAATTAATAAAGTAAAGTCCGTCCGGAAATATATGATCCTAACTTAATAAATAATATTTAATTCTTTGTTATAATTATTGGTATATTGATTTTAATAGAAACGGATCTGCTTTATACCTGAATTCTGAGTACATAGATAATATTTTAACAATAAGGTACCCATTACAATAACATGTTATTTATCTAATTGAAGATTATAAAGTTAGGATAATTAAAATTTGTTAGAAACTAAATAATTTCTTCCAGGTAGTAATGAGAATGAAAGAAATACAAGATAATGGGAAATTATTTAAGCAAGGTATTGTAATGTTTTTCGTTATTTATTTAAATAGTTTTTACCGGTGGGATAAAATTATACACACTATGGCTAATTACTATCTATTTATTTAAAGAAACACACACACTGTATTAGATTTGGTTTATATACACACTATACTCAATGTCTACTAATTTATTTACACTCGGTATATTAGTTCTAATTTATTTTCACCACTTGGATATTATCCTATTTATCTGCACTGTTTAATTCACTAATTCTTCCGAACTAACTGTACTCGTTTCACTAATTGATTCGAAGTAGCTAACTAACTGCTTACGCCTTACGCACTCAAAAACCCGCGTAAATATAGTCCTTATCGATTCTAGAAGACTCCAGCGCCTTCGACGCTCGGGCCGTGCACGAACAAAGCGTCTTCCAGAGAATGTTCTCGAAGCGCATTCACCAAAATTTATAATTGGGGGACAGGACCGGCTTTGAGTTGGTGACCTCGCAATAGTATATTTCTAAGAATAGGTATAAACAGTTTTTATCTTTACGAAGAATCTGACTCACTGCCGCTACTGGAATCACTTTAATCTAGAGTAATCACAAGAGGGTTGACGTCATAAAACATATCTGTTTGTTTTACAAAAACTTTATTGTACAAAGCAGAAACAATAACTGTGTGACGCTACACTACTGAAAATCTTAACACCTGATAAGGTTCGATTCAATTGGCGTTTGTCAAAATTTTACCACCAATAGCAGCCGAGTAGGCAGGGTATTATTACTCTGTCTCTCTTAGTTGGTAATTTCTGGGACATCAAGTTAGCTGGCGAATACTGTAGAATGAGGCTATCAGAGACATTCTTAAGTCGAGGCTGTGAACAGGAATATGACACGGTAGAGCATAATTGATGGCTCGGCTCTATCGTCCATTCGTAAATCCGTGTTCGGCGAGTTTTGTCTAACACCAGCCATGCTGAGAGTAGTTCCTCTTGGGGACTTTATCTACTATGTTAAAACCATAGGCTGGTTGACGTACTGAGAGGGACTTCCAGGAGGATACATAAATGGTTTAATGAGCCCTAGGTATTGTGGGGCTGCTCTACCCTCCCAGCTTATCAGATCAGACGGTCCCTGCAGTTTTGAACGATGTTGACTCTAACCGCAAGAACATGGATTACGTGGATAAAAAATGGCGAAAGATTGTGCAGATTATGGGATGTTTCCTGAGGTCTTGGTAGAGATGATTAAATTTGAAGCATTGATAATGCAATTTACTGTTTGGACCCTGACTTTGTGGAATCTATTCATATTAATGTTATAAATGAAACTAACTGTTTCTAATTAATTCCACTATTTAATTAAAAAATTTATGAAAATTATTAAAGGATATTGACAATTATTTCGATATTGACGATGATATGTATGATGATGTGTCGATGATATGTCAATATCGAAATAATTATCAATATCCTTTAATAATTTACATAAATTTTTTAATTAAATAGTGGAATTAATTAGAAACAGTTAGTTTCATTTATAACATTAATATGAGTAGATTCCGCAAAGTAAGGGTCCAAATAGTAAATTTAATATATAAAATTCTCGTGTCACGGTGTTTGTAGTTAAACTCCTCCGAAATGGCTTGACCGATTCTCATGAAATTTGGTGTGCATATCGGGTAGGTCTGCGAATCGGACAACATCTATTTTTCATCCCCCTAAATGCTAAGGGTGGTCCACCCCTTAATTTTATTTTTTTATTTTTCAGATAAAATTTTTTGTTTCTGTTTTTTTATGATACTTCATTCAAAAACATATACAACCCCAAATTTTCACCCTTCTACGATCATCCCCTATTTTTTATTTGTTAATTATAAACTTTAATTTTGTCATGACTTAGGATAAAATATTTAATAATACTCTTTTTCACCCTTATACGATCAACCCCTATTTTTTCATCGCGATTTTTATTTTTGCAAGATGGCAACCGAATATAATAATTGTAGTACGATATAAGAGCTAATGGAGATTAGCTAATTGTAAGGATAGCATTTATAGAAATTTGAAATAAATAAAAGCTACTCTGGCACGCCACTCAGCGCGTAAATATTATTTAAAAAAATTCTACTTTGGACAAAAGATGGCGGTAAATTAAAATTTAAAATTTTTGTATAGGTATGGTTACTTGGAGATTAGCTAATTGTAAGGATGGCATTTATAGAAGTTTGAAATAAACAAAAGCTACTCTGTCACTCCACTCTACGGGCAGAGAACGACCGCTTGCATATCTTATTTAGTCGGGTTTGTTGGAACACTTTTAACTCGAGAACGGCTGGACCGATTTTCATGGTTTTTGATTTTTTGTATTTGTCTCCGTCCCGAATAGCAGTATAACTATTAAAATATGAGAAAATTGCACGGGAAAAAAACTATTTAAAAAAATTGTACTTTGGACAAAAAATTACGGTAAATTAAAATTTAAAGTTTCTGTATAGGTATCGTTGAGTTTGAAATAAACAAAAGCTACTCTGACACTCCACTCCACAGTTAGTTTCATTTATAACATTAATTGATAATGCAATTCGTTAATTTTTTTGTCATTTAGCTCGATAAGCGCACGACTCCTTTTATACGATAATCTTGAAAATACCAATAAATGTTGTGATTAGACGAAAATATATTGTGTTGAAGCATTTTTATTAATTTAATTTGACAAGTATATTTTTTATGACATTAATACATTCTATACCTACTTTCATAAACAATAATCCTTAACAACTAGAATGTGAGACAGTGTGAATTGAATAATAAAGAATGTACATATTTCCACATTAACTGCTTGTTTTTCGGCCTACAACCAACCGTCAAAACCCTAAAGTATAATCACATGATCACTTAACACCGGTCCCCTAGGAAGTATAATTGCGTCCTCAGGCAAGCATAATTGTATGATCTTACAAAAAAAATAGTTTCAGTGACGTCACTTTAGTAGATTTCAAAGCAATAGAAAATTTTAAAATTTTGATGAAGCATTGTTCAAGAAAATTAACACGTTGAATGCCATATGTATCCAGCATGGATACACGAGGCACAATGTTTCTGGGGCCACAAGTATCCACTACGGGTACAAACCGGTTTTTATATTTCTAGACGTATGTGTCCGCGTTGGATGCAGGCTTTGCACTTATTCTTATGGGAGCTTTCATATGGTGGCCTGGGGTACCCAAAAACCGTTTGGCATGCAGATTTTATTTCTGATTTTTATTATAAGAAGAGATTCATAAATAAGTACAAACACTGCTTTCTGCATGATACTCGTGTGACAAATAAACATCCCCGAAAAGAGAATTCTCATCGTCAGATGGCATTTCTTGCTTATTACTAATTTAGCTTGTTCTTTTTTGTACGCCATTTCGAGAAATTGTTGTAGCACTAATTTAAGTGGAACAAAATTACTGACCAACGCGTGCTTCTGCCGGTTCTGAGAACACTGCACTTGCCTGCAACTAATATTTTGGAGAGCAAAGTGCAATAAGTGTATAATGTCCAAAAGTGATATATTGACCACGTGTATCCAACACGTATACATTTTCAAAACCATGCTGCTAGAGCATCTACATTTTTCATACATTAGTTTTGTTGCATTTCAACTTCAAAAAAATATTTTATTACCATAGAACCAGAATTATTTGGTACCATTGTGGCATTCAACGTGTTAAAAAGTTTGTTTCAGCTGGCATGTATGAATCGTTCTGTTATCGTATCGAGTACAGTATTGGAATTGCATAATGCACAAACTTGAATTAGAGATGGTTCTTGAACTAACACATCAACAATTTGATATTCGTATGCCAGTTCCGCCAGTTCTAGTGCCAAGCAAGGAATCGAAATTACTGTTTAAGAATAGTTTTATTATCATCCTCTTGGAGTAGGTACATTTTTTGTACCGTCCCAAGAACGATACGATACCTAAAACGATTTTATTGCAAGCTGTAACAAACCCAATAGTTTGACAAGTGCTTAACTGGCATCTTGCTAGATCGTTCAGCTTTCCAGCTTGCAGTTCCGAAGTTATACGAAATCTTCCGATTATTTTGCTATGGCGCCAAATTTAAATGGAAACGTTAATAAGTGAGCGAGAATTAGTTATTTTTAATTAAATATCATGCGCTGTTTCTTAATAGTAAATTACGTGAATAAATAATTTCAAACTTTATACATTGAAAATTTTATATAATCCTAAACTTCGTTTGTAAAACATATAAAAATAAATGGGTTAAATTTGGAGGATTGATACTCAAAAAGCTACAATTTTGCATCTACAATAAATGATCTAAGAAGAGTTATGATATTTGGCAAAATATTTGTAAAACAGCTTTATTAAACATGTTCTGGTAGATCCTACATAAGATTAATTGTAATGTTTTCACTTTGTGCTGAAGCAGCTTTTTTTAGTTTTCTCACCGAGTTATATTTTTATTATGAGGTGCTTTTTTACATTTTGCTACAAAAACGAAATATACTTTTTTCAGCTCTCACGGAACTAAAGATGGTTCTTCAGGCGAAATCTACTTCTTGGCAATAGTTAATTCTTCACTTTACTCCATACCAACAACGAGCTTCATAAAACTAAGTTTCAGTTGAAAAATAGTTATTTGTTTAACTAGGCAGAAAAGTTACAGATTTACTGCCGCGGCTATCATTTCATTGTCGAGGCGAAGCCGAGGCAATGGAACTAGCCAAGGTAATCAGTAATCATTCAAGGGAGGAAAAGGCACTTTACTCCCATGTTATACATATGATTTTTCCGCCTCCCTCAAATAACAAGACATTTTTAAATAATTTATTTATGAAAGAATTAAAAAAAAAATTGTCCTCGTCGGTATTCGATCCAACACCTACAGGCCTATCACGAACAGTGAGCTGTGCTCCAACGCGTTGTGATACCGAAACTCGTAACATTGTATAAGTAGACCTAGTAGGTCAATCCAATGCTTTAATTTGTTTTATACAATTTGGGACCACCACTAGATGTCGGTAAAGACTTGGTCCCAATTTTAAATTGAAGTGCCGTTTTTACTATTATCTAATAGATGACAGACGTCAGAAATTATTCCAGCTCTGTTATTCTATAGGGGTAATCGCAATAGTTCTTTTCCTATTGTAGGGTATATTATATCACTGCGTGTATAATCTGTTTTCGACATATTTTATTTTTTTAGTTTGTTGTTGTTTTAGTAGTATTATAGTACTAATTCCGTTAATTAGTATTAAAAAAACGATTTAATCAACATGTTAGTGATAAAATAAAATATTGAATTGTGTCCTTTCGCCTCCGATTTTTTCAAGGTAAGCAATCTACTATTTTTTAATTAGGTATACCTAGTATTATATTACTTTGGTTGGGACGAAAGCAAATTCTGGAGGAAATGCTGATGAAGATAGAAATTTGCTGGAGTTTTCGCCGGAAACTTCTGATATTTTCAGCATATTGAACGAAACTGAGGTCATAGATGAGGAGAGCGTTTTATCTGAATCATAAACAACTCAACGACCTATTTAATCCAATCCCAAAACCTATTTCCAAGATTCGGTCAGTTTGGAAGATTGTTCAATATTATATTTTGCTGGTTATTTAATTAAAAAGTTTAAAATTTAACTGTAAGCAATGTGCATTATATTTACAAGGTGAAAATAATTTAGATGATCAAAATCAATTATTAATTTTTCACAAGAATTATGGTGTAACTGATAAAGGTTGGTTAAAATACCCTAGTAATTTATTGGCAAATTTTACTAAGATATGTCTACAAAATTTTGCCAACCACTACGAAAGGTTTTTAACCAAAAAAGTCTTACATAATTTAACCAAAGTTATTGAGGAAAAATTAATTATAATTTTACCAGATTGGGATAAACGATGTTTGTTAGACTGCAATATTCATCGGCAGTATATTTTAAAACTATTGATAACAACCCAAATTCTGCAAAAAAATTTCAAGAAATGAAGCCACAAAACAAAAAAGAAAACCATTGTCCCAAGAATCACCGGCCAGTCAAAATTCCCCTCAAAAAAGGAAACCCTCCAGAGATGTGAAGAGAAATACTAAATTGCTACCTTACAAAATAAATCAGTATTTTGAATACTTTATAAATACAGTTGTTAGTTTTTGTAGCATTTGGTTTGAATAGTCGTTTTATATATTTTTTCCACTTTGTCCTAATACTAATTATTATTTAATTGTTTATTTTTCACAAATAAATCTTAAAGAATTTGATGATTTTTCAATGTTTTACCTATCTATAATAAGTATCTTATGCAATAATTAATTGTTTCATCCCTTACTACCTGAAATCTTTCCATAATTATTGAATGAAATCAATAAATAACAAATTTCACAACAGAAATATAACATCTCTACCGGTTTCACAAATAACATTTGACTATGCAAATGTTATTTATGAAACCGGTAGAGTAATATATGTTATATTTTTGTAGTGGGATTTGTTATTCATTGATTTTATTTAATAATTGTGCAAAAATTGTAACAGTTTTCATCTAAAATAAACGAAATTCTTTTTATCAGTATATTGTAATAAAAACAAACCAACCAATATTAATTACAATTATATATATAACGCTCAAGTGTATAAAAATTCCATTCAACTAACTGCTGTTATTTTTCTGATTATTTTTTTCACTTGTCAAAATCTGACATTTTGGTGGTTTTAACCAGTAGCAATACATTATTCTAGCCAATCATTCGGTATTATACTGACTATTTCACTAGAGTAAATTGATAACTGACAAAATTTGAAGGTTTTGAACTGGCAATTTTTTGTCTTGTCTCGGCAATTTTTTGACGTTTAATATATCAAATCTATGTGTATAAAATTCTATCACTCTGTGATAAAATTCAATATAAAATCTTTGTTAGTGGTTTCTAAGGAAACTAAGTTGTTTATTTATTTATTTATTTAACTGTCTAAAAATTATTAAAACTGTTTCAAAAATTTAAATAAGTATTATTAACATGAATAATACAAGATTTGGAAATAATTCAATAAATGAAATAGAGAGTACAATTAAGCAAAGTATACCGCGAAATACAATGAAGACAAAAAAGTCTGCGTGGGAACAGTTTAGAATGTTTCTGGACGCACGTAATTATACGTTAGAAAAGGATACTTCTGTACAAGTTATAGCAGAAATTCTTGAAGATTATGATGCAAAACAATCCCCAAAATAATGCTACAACGTACAATTATAATAATTGTACTTTTTACATAAATAAGTAATGTTTTTTTCATAATGTTATTATTTTTTTGGCTTTGTATAATTGAAGTTTGCAATAAATAAAACGTTTAAACATATGATTTTTTAGTTTTTCTCTCGTGAAATAGTCATGTCGAATACCACTCAATTAAAAATTTTGTAAGGTAAAATTTTTCTCTTGTATTCAAGTTTGTTGCTTTTAGGTAATTTTGCTCATGACATTTAATCCAAAACCACTCGCCTGACGGCTCGTGGTTTTGTTAAAAATGTCATTCGCAAAATTGCCAAGCAACAAACTTTCATGACAATCGAAAAATTTTGCCGACAAAATTTTCACTCTCGTGGTATTATATATGATAATCTACCAGCTGCAGGGTATATTCTGAATTTACAACTACATAATTTAATATATATAATAAATATAATACATATATATTATACGAAATATGGCAATAAGCAAGAGAAACAAATGAAAAAATGTATTATTATTGTATTACCATTAGTACCTACTTTTGTTGAATAACTATTATTTTACATTAAAAAATGTAGACAAATTGTATTTATTTTACTAAAGTGGTATTAAATCTATTCATTAGAGATTTATTATCTTTCCTGGTTATATTTCTAGCAAATCTTTTTCTCAAGTCTTTTGAAATCATTTTTTTACAACTACCCATTCTGAATTTTAGAACTAACCTTATCCATTTACAACTGACCAACTCCGGTACAACTAACCCTTAGAATATATCCTGACCACTGATCCTCTTATCTATGAAAACTACAAATGTTCATGGGAACATAAGACCCATAAGACTTGACTAACTAGGTCTACTTAATCAATGCTCGTAAGAAAGTTTTGCGGAATCATGAACATAATGTTTTGCTGAAGTCAAATTATTAATGTAAAAATCGTTAAATTAAAATAACAATTTACTGATTTCTACCATTTTGCAAAATACAGGGTGTTCTTTAATTAAACGGTAAAATTTATACTTATATAATAGAATATAGTTTAGGTCGTCAATGCCGTATAAGTTATTTCATTGATGACCCTCATAACCTCACTTCTACTTTTCCACCCTAGGGAGGAAAAGTACGACTTTGCTCCCTACAATGAGGACAGGAAATGTATACTATGGATAGAGGTAGGCGGAAAAATCATTTTTACTGCCTAGGCAGTAAAACTATTATTTCTATGATCGATAACTGTCACTAAAACTGACGTTTAATGTCAATCGGAGAAAAAACAATTTCTTAAAACCAGCAAAATTCTTAATCCGAAACTTTCCTCGCAATGACATTTTACAAATAGTTTATTTTATTTCTCTTTTGTTTTGTCCATATTTGACCAAACCCGAATTCTGATTTTTTTAAGTATCCTTCCAAAACTCTAAGTCGGGGAGACACAAGATATCAACTACTTCTATAGTCTGATTCAAATAGACAGAGAGTAATAAAACCTAATTTAATTAGCAGAACCCTTACCGGTTGGGCAACTGAAACTCCACAATTTTAAAACGATTTACATTATAATACACATCTTTATTTTTTCATTTGTCTACCCGACCCTGTACAATGCCGGTATACAATAGAAATCCCATCTTCGGGTCGCTTGTAATTGCAGACATAGCCGTAAATTTAGGTAGGGCTGTCAGTAGGTACGATATTAAATGAAAAACATAATTGCGACAAAGACGAGCCATATAATACAATATCAATTAATAATAATACGTTCATTATAGTCAATTATAATAATATTTATAATAATCAATTATTTTTATATTATGATTTACTAGAACTATATAACTTATTTACAACACGGGGTTATTAATATTATTCGAACACGAAATATCAGTTATCGGAAAATGAAAAATCTGATGGTTTGCTCCATTAAATTGTCTAATTTCCACATTTGCTGCTTTGATTACATGTTTTATGCATTTTTATATATTTTTCCTTGCCACCAATCCTTTCACCTGAGCCCGTATTAACTCTATAGGGTTTAGCTCGCAATGGTAAGGAGGAAGTCAAAATATTATATCTCCCTTTTTTGTCATTTCGTCAATAGAATATCTTAGGAAACGATGTTTATGTATATTTACAATTGTCAGCAGTGCTTAAAATGTAATTTCTCTATCTGAAAGCCACTGAATGATTTCCGCTTTTTTTCAAGCGATGGTAGGGAATTTCTCACAACTCCTTGAATGATAAGGATCGTTGTCCAAAACAATTACCGAGTTGGGCGGAATTAGAGTTACCATCTATGAAAAATAGTCTTCAAAAACATCAGCATTTATATCTTCATCGTAATAGTCTCCGGTGTGAATTGACTCAAATGCTAACAAACCATCTTTCAAAAACCCATCTGTACTTCCAATATGCGTAATTATCAGTCGTTTTCCATTTTCATACCGAAAATCCCTTATTGATCGCAAATAGTTCCGTCTCCAATATACAATTTCATCTTTTTCGATAAAAAGCGACTTTCTGTTTACCTTTTCCCATCTAAAATTCATTTCTCGCAAAATTCACAATTATTGAGATTTCCAGATTTCTAGAATAACAAGCTGGTACGTCACTGGTCATTTTACAAGGGTTTATTGCTCTATGCCTTTTTAAAATAGAGTCTAAACAACTACAATTATTATAGCATACTAGCCTGGATGATATTTTTTTGAATGGTTTCTTAGATTACACAGTGCACTCTGTATAAATAATATCTATTCAGTTCATGCAATATGCAACTTAGAAACAAAACAGTCCAGTTAAGTATCAAAACACAGTTTCTAATTATTCTAACGTTAACCCCAATATTCCAAATTACAGGACGCGGCAAACTGATAATATACGCTTGCCGAACTGCGCGCTGTGAAGTTGAACGGTCCGGTTAGATGCAAGTATAGTAAATTTTATACCCATTTAGAATAAGACCATCCTTATTTATTATTAATAAATCGGTTGAAACAAAAAATTACCAACAAAAATGAACGTCGTAACTAATTTATTAGATGTCACGTTTTTGAAGTTACGTCAAATTTTGATTTCATGTTAGTGTCATAACGCAAAATAAGATATGAAAATGCGATATTCTGATGAATCCAAAAAACTTATGCTTAATGTAGTAAACTATTTTCAAAACGATTTAGGATCTCGATTTAAGGCCATTCAAAAAGCGTCCGAAGCACTAAAAGTTCCAGAAAGCACATTATATAATCTTGAAAAACCAAACAGAGCTACAGATTTCGAATTTAGAAGAAATATGTCTGCAAGCGTTTCCCGGAGCAAAACCCGAATTACAAAAAATACCCTGCATTGTTTGAGGGAAGTAATTTATAAAATGTATGCGCGAAAGGATAAAATCACAGTAGAAACTATTTTACGGCAATTTATCGAAGAGTCTCCAGAAACTAAGATTTCCAAAGGTTCGTTATATTTGGGAATTAAAAAAATGGGTTTTCATTTCAAAAAACAGGATGGAAGAAAACATTTATTGGAAATGCCTGCAGTCAGATTAAAAAGAATATTATTTTTGAACAAATACCATGCTGCTAAAAGCGAAAAGCTCTTTACACCTGTTTTTCTGGATGAGACATGGGTTTTTAGTAAAAGCGGGGACAGAAGAATGTGGCAAGATGGTACTAAACACAGTGATTTAAAAATAACTGGAAGTGGGACACGATATGTAATTGTTCATGCCGGTAATAAAAAAGGTTTTGTGGCAAATGCATCGCTTATTTTTAAATGCAATAAAAAAACAGGCGATTACCATGATAACATGAACACCGAAAATTTCGAAAATTGGTTTAAACAGCAACTAATTGTAAACTTGAAAGAACCATCGTTAATTATAATGGATAACGCAACGTATCACAGTCGCCTGGATGAAGAAATCCCAAGAAAAAGTTGGAGTAAAACACGCATGTTAGAATGGCTCAAAAAAAAGAATATTCCTTTTCCAGATCACATTTTAAAGGATGCTGTTTGGAATATAATTGAAAAGCAAGTTTTGCCAGAAAAAAATTATCATTTAGACAAATACGCTGCCGAGCATGGTCATTGTGTCGCCAGGCTACCACCCTATCATTGCCATTTTAATGCCATCGAAATGGTATGGTCAGAAACTAAAAGGCATTATGACCAAGCTATTACGAAAACTGCAAAGTCACCTACTGAAGTCTTAAAAGTATGGAATGACGTTGTAAAAAATGTACCGGAGCAACACTGGCAGAATTACATAAATCATACAGAGAAAATTATTTCTGAAGCATGGGAAGTAGAAAACAAACTGGACCTACTAAACATCGAACCTATGGTGATCTCTGTATCCAATGAATCCGATGATGAACTATCACTTTCCGAAAGTTATTCTGATTTAGAAACTAATTAAACTTTGCCTTGAAGATCACGTTGTCATTTTTTTTAAATCTAGAATTTGTACTTAATCGAACTCTGAATTGCCATATTTTTTCAAGAAAACTATGTATCTAGTTAATAAAACAATGTTTTTAAAATTAGTGCGCTTCTTTTATATTCTTTTATTATGTCAACATCTTTAGAATTTTATGAATTTCATAAAATTAATTTGTATTATTACAAACCGCCACTGATAATATGAAATTTCAAGTCACTACGCCAATGCAATAAGAAATATGTCAAGCATTTGACATGACAAAGGTCATAACCTAATTTTTTTCATGCGGGTTCAGATGGTTCAAGAAGCCGCATACGTTAAGTTACTAAAACGGCTGGTACCTCTAAATAGGTATTAATTTTACTATACAAAGTATTTTTCGGAAAAATATAGAGCTGAAGTAAACTGCGTAAGATGGCTGATCAAAAGGTAGTTGCGTAACAAAATAATTATTCTACTGTTCCTTACCTTGATCGTATAATTGATGAATCCGCAGAAAGAATACTTAATTGTTTTGAAATGTATTCAGCAATTTCATTAGAAGTATTAATAACCATAGAATATACGGCTACCCACCACATATAGAGTTCAATGTTAATACTTGGTATTTCGTATAAATATTTTAGAATCATCTTTAAGAACATTACATCCATGTTAGTTACATAAAGAAGATCAGTTGATATTATTGTCACATTTGTACCATTAAAAAGGTGTTTGAAATAAATCAATAAAACATTTTGTTGTGGTTTTTGTAATACTAGATTAATTTCATTTTCTAAAGCTTCAACAGTTATAGAGTAGGTATCTTCTTCGACTTGGTCGGGATCTGTAGTATTTGTTACTACCTGAAATAAAAAATGAAAAATTAATGTTATAAATGAAACTAACTGTTTCTAATTAATTCCACTATTTAATTAGAAACAATTAGTTTCATTTATAACATTAATATGAGTAGATTCCACAAAGTAAGGGTCCAAACAGTAAATTAAAAAAAAATGAATTTAAATATTAATTTGAAGAATTTAAAAACAGAAAAAGTTTATAAAGAGATAAATGAATAAATCCAACAAAGAACAAGGAAAAATATTTTCAAACCAATTAAATTCAATACAATATCACAAAACAAAAAATATGGATATACAAAGAATGGAAATACATAAATATTCGTTAAAATATGCTTTAAGTATTTCATAATACTTTCTCATTCAGATATTCATGAGTTTTCTATCATTACTTCGCTCCATGCACTGAAGTTGAGGCTTTTGCAATATTGGTTGGTGGGTTTCCCAGAGTGTTATTTTTAGAACCATGCACTATATGTGCCTGAATCCAAATTAGATTATCCTTTTAAGTTCAATTTTCACAAGGAAAGCAAGGCATCCGATTTGAGTTTTGAAGGTCCTTGATAAAGCCGTTGGCTTGCTTTAAGCCTAGTATCTCATTCTATAGTAGGACCTTAATTTTTGATCTATCTGATCCGAGATAGTTATCTTTGCCGGATTTAAAGGAATTACCAGTCGGTGTCCCAGGACAGTTTTGAATTGCAGCTGTTGGAGTACAGAAAATATTTTTATCAACCTGTTAAAGTAACCGTAACCAGCAACCACCCAAAGCAATGTAAAAACCCATTTTAAAGCAAGTCTACGCTACGTCATCTGACAGTCGCCCTGAGATAAACAAGCCTTTCCTGCACAACAGGTGGTTTTTAATAGTTACTTGATTTTGATTTAGTGTTTTTTTCGACGTTGTTTTAATTGCTTAGGTATTTTGAAAGCTATATATAATAAAAAGGATCATTGAATAAATACAAAACAATCAAACTACAAATCTAAAATCTATCCAAATAGCTAATTGTTTATCCTCAGGGTGACTGTCATCAGTGTTAACTTTTCAGTTGGTGGACATGCCCTATTAGTATAAACATTCCTAAGGACAATAATCTGGAATACACCTGGTTTTATGAATTGTATCGGGAGATTGAAGGTATCAAAATTATTTAATATGATATAGGATATTCATTTACCGTATCTATAAAATCTGATATATCGGTCACAACATCTGCTGCTTTTTGAAGTAAATGATCCTCTGGCGTTTTCCCTGTATGATTACTAAATACCACGTTTAGAATATATTTTATAATATTATTGTGTACATTTTTCACTAACTCTTGATAATCAGCTTCATCATTTTCTTGTACTCTCTTTTGGTTTCTCGTATATTTCTTCACTTTGGAAGGGCTAAAAATATTCCAACTTAATAATTCACATGTATTTTAACTGAGTTACAAGAAATTTTTTTATTGCCATAGAAGTTGCTTCTTGCACAGGTTTAGAGCCTGATATTAATTCACTAAAAAAACATTAAAGGAAAGGATTTAATATTAAGTCGGTCACAATGTAACCAAAATCCACGAAATCATGAATCCAGACTCATGGCGTCACATTTCGACACACAATAATCCTGCAGACTATTGTCCAGAGGGACAACCCCATACCAATTATACTTCATGCAATGGCTATGAGAGGAAGAGAAAAAGAAAATGTGCGCGCGCACTGCTCTCTCTTGCCCCTATAGTAATATACGAAACGTAACTCTCTCTTGTTCTATCTTCACTAACTCATATCTCCCTCTCAACTTTCGTTCGCCTTGCCCGATCACACTTTTCGTAACGCTCTCGTCACGCATTCACCAGCTTACTCCTCAAGTCAAGCGTGCGTAAGTTTTACTTAAAAAAAAAAACAATTTTTGATGTCGTACATCTGAGTCACCGGTTAACTCAAAATTCACATTAAGGTGTTTCAAGGTATACTCTTAACAGTGTGGTAACCAAAAGTCCAATGAAAAAATCGCAAATAATGTATTTTTGTAATATCGACTTTTTGATGCCTCTCAGAAATGTATGCTACTGACTATATCAAATGTTAATAAGTAAAAATACTTGAATAGTTCCTTTGCCGACCTTTTTAAACCACCAAAATTTCCGACTCTGCGACAATAATAGTAGACCTTTGAAACTTATTTCTAAGGAATATGCTCTTCTACAAAATAGTTTCAATACAAATCACATAAAAAGAAGCATCTAACGATTTCTTGCTCTCTCTCTTGCGTCCCTATCTTCTTCTGAATCCACTTCTCAGCCAAAAAAACGAATAATTCTTCCTTATACTTAAGGTGTCACCGATAAAATTAGTAGAGTCCTTGGGCCCGCAGGCATAAAAACCATCTCCATCACTGACAAAAAGATTTCCACATAGTTTGTCCAGCAAAAAATAAAGCCCCCAACGAAAATCAGGGTGTGTATGAGGTTCCCAGTGGAAAAATCCTGGTACGTGCCAAAGGATGGAATTATTGAAAAGTGTAACTTTTTAAAGAAATTCGATACAGAAAAAAGAAATAATGGGATCCCTACACCATTACCAGACTCGGCAAGAATGACATTCAGTGGTATACAGATGGCTCTAAGCCAATAGAAGGGACTGGGACAGGAAAGCTAAACACTCCGAAAGCTTGGGAAATCCCTAAGTATCTTTCAAGCCACAGGAAGATGTGCCCAGTTCAATATTGATGAAGGATATAGAAGGCAAAGGATTATCATTAAGTCGGATAATCAAGCAGCCATCAAGGACCACTGAGTTATTTAATAATCAGTTCTAAAATGGCATAGGAATGTCTAGAAAAACTCAAAGAACTAGACAAGAGCAGCATCGTCACTTTGTTGTGGGTTCCAGAATACACTAGAATAGAAGAAAATAAATAGCAGTTGAAATAAGAAAGAAGGGGACTGGAACACCCTATTTGGGTCTCTTTCGGAACTCTTTTGCGGTATTAGCATCAATAGGTAACGCCGAAAAAAGTGAAGATTTGACCATTGGAATGTTCTAGTAGGATAGGATAACCAAATTTAGTCCTCGACCCAATTTCTTGAATTTTTGGGAGTAGAACTTCCCCAGAAATTGGGCGTGTTCACCTTAATGCGGTGATTGTTATATTCTGGAAAATGACACTGTGACATATACGTTCCCGGTTTTAAATTCACGCCTCTCACCCAAGAAAAAACGAACTTCCACAGGGGTTTCTAACCTTAAAAGTCTAAATTTGATTAATGTTATAAATGAAACTAACTGTTTCTAATTAATTCCACTATTTAATGCAAAAATTATGAAAATTATGAAAGGATATTGATAATTATTTCGATATTGACATATCATCGTCAGAATGACAGAAGTTACATTTTATGTGATACCTTCTTGATGTTTAATATTTTGGCTAGACCAAATAGTAAGTAATATATATGAATAGAAAGAAGAAGAAGATATGATTTTACAAATATTAAAGCTTAGGTATTATTAGCCCTATGGGGATATCCTGGATATCTTTTTCCCATTTAAGATCAGTATAACTGTGCAATGATATAGGAAACCAAGGAAAGCTATATCTGCTGATCTTTACAATTGTTACTTAAGAAGACAATTTAATAGTGGAGAGCTCCCTAGATTTATCTGTTAATTGACAACTTCATATTGTGGGTCTCTTAAGTGTCTTCTTATTTCTTGTTCTTCAAGGAAATCTAGTTCTTGTTTCTTATCACAAATATGCAGTACTTCTAGTTCTGTGTTAGGTGTTAATGAATGTTTTGTGTCAAGAAGATGTTTTGCGTAATGTGATTTATCTGAATGTTTTAATCTGTATGCTCGTGAGTGTTCATGCTATCTAATTTCAAAATTTCGAATTGTTTGACCAATATAGACAGCATTACATTCTGGACATTTAAGTTTATATATTCCAGACTTTTTTAATGGGGGTATTTTTGTTTTTACATTTAACAATTTTTTACTCACATTGTTCTCTGTTTTAAAAGAAATTGCTGTATTTGTTTAAGAAGATATTATCTTTGAAATGTTATTAGAAATATTACCAGCATATGTGATGGTTTTGTAATTTTGTATTTCCCTAGTTTTTTCAGGAAATATTAATTGTAATGCCACTTTTTCCTCTTTTTTATTAATCAATTTATTTATTATATGTAATGGATAACCGTTGGATGTGGCTATTTGTTTAATTATATTATTTTCTCTATCAACATTATATTTGTTCATAGGAACTGAAAATGCTGTATGTATCATTGAATTATATGCTGCTAATTTATGTGACATGGGATGATTAGAGTTATATGGTATAGTCAGTATGTGTTGGTTTTCTGTAAATTGAAAAATCAAGTATATTATTGACTCTTTGAATTTTAATATCAAGAAAATTGATTGAGTTATTTTCTTCAACTTCTAATGTAAATTTGATTTTTGGATGTAAATTATTAATATGATTGAACAATATATCTAATTGTCGTTCACTACCTACAAAACAAGCTAATATGTCATCTACATACCTATACCAAAATAATATATTTTTTGAAATGTTACATTCAAAGATTTTTCTTTTTAAACTGTCCATAAAAATGTTTGCTAAAATTGGTGATATAGGGCTTCCCATTAGTAAACCTTCATTTTGAATATATACCTTATTATCAAAAGTAAAATAATTCTGATTAATACATACATCAAACAAATTAAGTATATCTGATATTATTCCTGGATTGATGTATAGTTTTCCTTGGTTTCCTATATCATTGCACAGTTATACTGATCTTAAATGGGAAAAAGATATCCAGGATATCCCCATAGGGCTAATGATACCTAAGCTTTAATATTTGTAAAATCATATTTTCTATTCATATATATTAAGTCAATCACAAGATAGGTCACTTAATATTTGGTCTAGCCAAAATATTAATCATCAAGTAGTTATCACATAAAATGTAACTTCTGTCATTCTGACGATGATATGTGAATATCGGAATAATTATCAATATCCTTTCATAATTTTTTCATTAAATAGTGGAATTAATTAGAAACAGTTAGTTTCATTTATAACATTAATATGAGTAGATTCCACAAAGTAAGGGTCCAAACAGTAAATTCAATCTAAATTTGATGTTTTGCCGATTTTGTGTGAGTTTAGGTTCTAAGTTTTGCCTGGTTTTATTATTTAAAATGGATGTGGATCATTTTAACGCAATAAACTTGAAAAACATCATACAATAAGAAGATATGGAAGCTACAGGAATAAGAATGGATGTACTGCCTCTACAGCGAATGTCATAAAAAATACAATATTTATCAATTGGGTATTATTATTATTATTTGGTTTCTCTCCTTCAAGAATATGAAAAAATATTTCTATTACTGCTTTTCAGAGCACGAAAATACATATATTACTTATGGAGACTATTTACCGCCGCTCAAGTCTAAACGACCAATTTTTAATTTAAGTGACCCGCACAAAACTGAAATGTAAGATTAAAGGTACGTTTACATTCACTTCCAATTTGAATTGGAAGTGAAAATTTGGAGCTTGACAAATGACAAACTCTATTGTCGTTTATTTTGAAATTTATTTTCAAGGTCACGCTCACTTTCAAATCAAATTGGTGCAAGCAGCTTGACATAGTCAAGAAAAAATTCGTAAAATTCATAAATTTGACATTTAAAGGTTAGTTTTCTGTTTTGTTGTAGTGTATGTTCTTGTGTTCTTTCAAGATTTTGGTTTTTTTAAATAAATTGGTGACAATATTTCCCATAAAACGTTACAAGTTTCCCGTATGATATTACAAATTGTCGATTTGTGAATTCTAAATGCATAGGCAAGACTTACATAAGAATCTCCTGTAGCCAAAAACCTTAATGTCAGTATAAGTCGTATACTCGGTTGTATAGCCTCTCTAGGTGAGTTTTTTTTAAATGGGGTCCACAAATTGAAAGTAAATAATCAAAAGATGAAATACTCATCCTAGTGAAATTAAAAAATAGTTCAGGATCACTTCTTCGAATTTCAGCTACTAAATTATGAAAAAATCCAAACTGGTGTCGTTTTAAATAAACGTCTTTTACCCAAACTCGTCTATTGCGGATGAAATTTTTTGAATTTTTCTTTTTTTTTTTTTAATTTAAATCGCATAACACCAATTGCAGCACTAAGAGCCCCTAATATACAAATTTTAAAAGTATCTCTAGTATCCATTTTTACAAAACTTTAAAAATAATTATATTTTTATTTTGTTTACATTTTCATTGATAGGTAACCTAAAAAACAATTCAATTTTCAATGTAAACGGTCAATCATTTAGCTGTCAAAAATTTCCAATTGCAATTCAAATTGGAAGTGAATGTAAAAGTACCTTAAGTTTTGGATGAAATTCGTCTTCTTCTTCTTTTATTTCGGTTACTGAACTGCGACATACGTTTTGATACGTAAATTGACACTTAAATACGCGGGCAACACTATGCACCGTTACCGTTTTCAATCTGACACTCTCAAACGTCCAAGAATGCACAATTTTTGTTCCCGGGAGTGGAAGGGAACTAGCTTTCCTAGGGTGCCTATTCACTAACTCGAGAAAGCTGTCGTCTAAGAACTTACTCTTCTGAGATCACTTTCTCTGTCGCTGCTCACATGCTACCGCTAAACCGTATTCACGACGGTGCAGCTACTCTCTCAGTACCTACGCCATGATTTTCACATGGGATTTATGTTATGTAAATGCTAAATTCATCACTGTTTGATAAACGTACATCACCATAGATTCTGGGTGACCTGTGATTTGGATAGCACAAAAAATAGATGGCTCACTATTTTATTAGTTTTAAAAGATTGCTTATAATAAATAACGAGAATAAAATAACAAAAGGGAGAAGTGAAGTTAGGTAATCGTAATGTCATATTTTTTTTGACATTATGCTCGTTGATGTGTTTTGGATTATTGTGATTATATGAAAATGAAAAACTGGTAGTGGAATGATCTTTTAATGTAAAAATGACAACTATATATCTGTCTTATTTGACAACATGAAAATACAAGTGAATGTTACAAACTTAAACAAAACAATACCTGCAGACAACGCTTTACTAAATTCAATACTCCCACTTTTTGTTACAAGTCAATGTCAACATTCACTTTGACAATACATTCAACATTTGACAAAAATGTTGATGTTTCAATTTTGATAATGCCTTTGTCATGATATCGGCTGCCTGGTCATCTGTTTGAACATATTGTAATTCAAAAAATTCATCTTTGAATTTCTCTCGGATAAAATGGTAACGTACGTCAATATGCTTAGTTCTCTTATGAAACTCTGGATTCTTCACAAGTCGTATTGCGCTTTGATTATCCATAAATAAAACTGGTACATCCAATTTAACTTGTCGAAGATCACATAAGAGATTCTTCAACCAGACAAGTTCTTTTATAGCTTGTGACGCTGCCACATACTCGGATTCTGTTGTGGATAGTGCGACGGATTTTTGTCGTTCTGATCCCCAGCTAATTACACTTCCTCCAAGCATGAAAACATAACCTGATGTTGATCTTCGTGTTTGCGTGTCTCCAGCATAGTCGGCATCACTATACCCGCAAAAGTCTAAATTGTTTCCGCTTACGAAACGTATTCCTTTGTTCATCGTACCTTTGATATATTTCATAATGTGTTTTACTGCATTCACATGTGCAGTAGCTGGTTTTTCCAAATATCGACTGACACTTCCAACTGCGAAACTAATATCTGGTCTGGTTGCAACGGCCAGATACATCAAGCTCCCGACTGCCTCTCGATAAGGAAAATCGATTTTTTTATCAGCTTCAAAATCTCCGAGGTTTTGTGAACCAGCTAATGGAGTTGTCACTGTCTTACAATATGTCATATCAAAACGATCAAGAACCTTTCTTGCATATCCTTGTTGATGAACATGAATCGATCCATCCAAAAGCTGATCAATTTCGAGTCCCAAAAAACATTTCAGCTCAAAAATTTTGATCTCAAATTCTCTCTGTAAGTGTCTAATGACCGGCTTAATGGCTTCTTGTTTTTCTGCTGCAATCAATCCATCGTCAACGTAAATTGCCAAAATTAACATTCCATCTTTTCCGTTGCTAACAAAAAACGCATGGATCGGATCCACTCTCTTTGAAACCAAAACTGTTAAGGAAAGAAGTAAGCTTCTTATTCCAACAGCGCGAAGCCTGCTTCAAACCATATAAACTTTTGTATAGTTTACACACTCGGCCACTGTTGTCATTATATCCAATTGGCTGGCTCATATAAACATTTCTTCTAAATCGCCATTTAGAAAAGCCGTTTTCACATCAAACTGTTTTAGTGTCATACGCTTTGCCGCAGCCAATGCTAGGATCGCTCTGATTGATGTAAACTTCACCACTGGACTAAATGTTTCCTGGAAATCGATTCCGTACTCTTGTGTAAAGCCTCGTACTACCAATCGTGCCTTATACCGATTAACACTCCCATCCGGATTTTCTTTGACCTTGTAGACCCAGCGATTGTCAATCACTTTTTGATCAACTGGCGCATCGACCAAAATCCAAGTATGATTTTTCATAAGTGAATCGTACTCTTCATCCATTGCTCGCTCCCACTGCTTGTAATCAATCGACTGAATTGCCTGCTCATACGTTCTTGGCTCATCACTGACTGCCAACATTGCAGAATGTTCACCAGTTACCAGATGTGTTAATGTGTTACGATCACGTAGACGCCTATTGACAATATTTCTGCTATCAAGATCGCAGGTCATACCACGATTTTTCAGTTGATCTAGTGACGCACATTCATTTGTGTCCTTATCTTCGTCATTTTCATTTTCTGCACCTTTGTCAATACCATAATTGTCTTCGTTTTCGTTATTTTCATTCTTACTGACTACACTAGCATTTTCTTCAACACAAATATCGAGTGTTCCCATTGAATTTTCTAACAAAAAAACGACGTCTCGTGAGATCTCGATTTTACTAGTTTTCGAATTCCAAACTCGATATCCCTTTGAATTATTGTCATAACCAACAAACATACATTTTTCTGCCTTCGCGTCGAGCTTCTGACGTTTTTCTTTTGGAATGTGAATAAATACTTCCGAACCAAAAATCCGTAAATGGTCTAGCTTCGCCTCCTTGTTATGCCATAATTCATACGGTGATTTGTTGTCAACTGTGCTTGTTCCAGTTTGATTTAGCACATGAACTGCTGTATTTACTGCTTCCGCCCAGAATTTCCTATCAATCTTCTTTGCCTCAAGCATTGTCCTTGCTGATTCAACGATAGTTCGTATTTCCCTTTCTGCACAACCATTCTGCTCTGGTGTATATGGCACAGTTCGTTGATGATGAATTCCAGCTGCTTCAAAGAAAACTTTCAGCTTTTCATTGACAAACTCTGTGCCGTTGTCAGATCTGATATTGCGAACACTGTGACCATGCTTCTTCTGAATCAGTTTAACACATTTTTCGATAATACTCGCTACTTCTGATTTTTGTTTCATGAAATATACGAAACGAAAATGTGAATAATCATCTTTGAGCAACAAAAAAATATCTGGATCCACCAATTGAATTCGTCTGAAACGGACCACACACGTCAGTATGAATGATTTCGCCACACATCTTTGACTTTTCTTCGCGACTCTTGAAACTGCTTCGATGATGCTTTCCATAGACACAAGCTTCACATGCAAATTCCTCATCAATGAAATCTATACCCCGACTTAGTAGGAACTTTTTCACGTGTGTCGAATTCTGATGTCCTAGACGTTCGTGCCATGAACGAAGTGTAGCGTTTTTGATTGCTACACTCGCTGTAGTTTCAATCTTTGATGGTTGTATTGTTCTGAACAACATTTGGAACAAACCTTTTCTGCGAATTCCCACTGCAACAATGTTTCCATCTTTCAGCAATTTGCAACCTTCGTTGTTCATGTTCAATTGATGCCCGCGATCTAACACCTTTCCCAATGAAAACAAATTTTTCTTAAGTTCCGGCACGAACAAGACTCCCATGACTCGTTTGCGAATCCATTCATCTCCATTAAAAGCAAAAATGTTGATATCGCCTTTGCCCAGAGCCATTATCTTGTCACCATTACCAACTGTAATTGGTTCAGCTATTTCCGTATAGTTTTCGAACCATTCTCGGCGATGACTCATGTGATCAGTTGCACCTGAGTCTAAAATCCAAGTATCTTGGTCTCTATTTGTTGTTTTGTAACAAATAAAAGCATCATTTGAATTTTCTTCTTTTCTCCCGTTGAAGTTAGTCTTCTTTTCCGAGCATTCCCTTTTCCAGTGGCCCTTTTTTCCACATTTGAAGCATTTGCCTTTCGGTTTGTCATTTTTATCTGTCGCTTTGTTATTATTCGATGAATTTCCTTTCTTGTAATTATTGATTTGTTTCTTCGAGAAGATTCTCTTAGCCATTAGCGCCTCTACTTCTTGAACTTGACCCTGCGACTTCAAACGAAGTTCTTCTGCCATCAAACGAGCCCGCAAATTTGCCAAAGTTTGACTATCTGCGTTTGCAGATTCCCATGCACTATCGAAATGATTAAACTCGGACGGTAGTGACATTAAAATCTTCGAAATTACCATGGACTCAGAAATAATTTCTTTTTGATCACGTAATTGCTGCACTATTTCCATTAATTTTGATAAAAATGTCGCAATGTCATCTTCCGGTTGTTTTGTGTAGCCATAATATTTTTGTTGTAAAAATAAAATATTTACCTTTGATGTTTGCTCATACGTACTTTTGAGCGTCTCCCACATCTCTTGAGCTGTTTCACAATTCATAATCTGCAGTAATGCCTGTTTCATACAAGTCGTGGAAATTGCTCGTCTGGCAATAGCATCCGCCTTCTTCCAAGTCGCAATTTCCTTCGCATAATTTGTACATTCAGCTATCGGTTTGACGTTTGTTCCATCGACGTAGTCAAAAAGTTCGTTAGCTTCTAAAATCTGACGCATTTGAAACTTCCATGTTAGCCAGTTGCTGCCGCTTTCCAGCTTTTCAATATTAACGCGATCGCCTTCCATTTATTTTGTCTTTTAATAATTATCGGCTTCAAAACTTCAAAAATAAATTGCTTTCCAATTTTCCTTTTCGAGTTCACAAATAAATCTTGCACAAAATAAATAACGATATTTACTGCAGTTAATCTTCCTTTACAATTTCACGTAATTTGGGCCCATAACCTTTTGGATTATTGTGATTATATGAAAATGAAAAACTGGTAGTGGAATGATCTTTTAATGTAAAAATGACAACTATATATCTGTCTTATTTGACAACATGAAAATACAAGTGAATGTTACAAACTTAAACAAAACAATACCTGCAGACAACGCTTTACTAAATTCAATAATGTGCAATGCACATGTCCACTCCACGCTCTCTTGAGTTTAACCAGTAGAATAGGCGCATAGGAGTATGTGAGCTCTCTCTTGGGTATAGTGAATACACGCATGAGCACTTTATAAGAGTTTACTCTCCTAGGCGCTCTCACTCCTTAGTGAATAGACACCCAGATAGTCAAGAATACGGGTCCTGAGAAACCACAACTGGGCGAGAACAAAATAATTCCGAAACCAGAGTAAGACTGCAACAAGAGTTTTTGGCGCCTGAGTGAGCACTCCAAGAAACTCATATTAGATGATTAAGAAGCTTATATTCTGTGGAATGAAAGAAGAAACCTCCATTCACATACTTGCGAAACACTTAGCGCTACATACTCCTAGGACACAACACCTGCTGGATATTAGAAGAACAGTTGCCTAAACTGAAGCCTGCGGATATCCTAAAATTGTTCCAGGAAATAGGATTATAGGCGCCAAAAAATAACAGTTCATTACTATTAAACGCTTTACAAAATTAGAAAAATAAATTTCCAAAGAGCAGACCCTCCACTAAGAAGCAACAACTACTTCTCGGGCTATATTCTCCGACTGACATTGAATTACACTTCTAAAGTGAACGGGGTTGGTATATCTGTAAGATAGAACCAACCATTCCGGTTTGCGATTAGAAGGAATAACATCACTTGTAGACCGGTTTCGGCGTTTTTCCGCCTCATCAGCACAAGGTAGATGCTATTCGTCCAGAAGCTCTGAGAGCATAATCCTGGACTAGAGACTACGTTGATACCACACCAATACATTAAACTCAGTTAAGGAAATGCCAAGAGTGCGATCTCGGTTTTGTAGGAATTTAGGATTATAGGCCCCACTAGTCTCTGGGATTTTCCCCAGGAGCTGAGTAGAAGAAATAGGGCACAGTAGAAGTGAACGTCACTCCAATAGATCAGTTCAAGTTGGACGTGAGTATGATTTTTATTTAAGTATATAAATTGACAGCTATTTAAACAGTCTATAATTTTTAATTCTAGAACTACGTGATTCGACCTTCATTTATTATTTATCTATCTCTGATAGGTTATCGTCCCATATATCATGTGATCAATGAAAAAACAGCTGTGAAGAATTTGTATTCGTTAAAAGTTGGTTTAAAAAGGTTTGTTGTCTGTGATGTAAAAGTAGTGTTTTTTGTGCTTCGTAGGCTGAAAAATTAAAATGTTCAAAAGTTCCATATGAATATTTGGAAGTAAGGGACGGATTCATAATTATTTTCAAAGGAGACTTTAAGCCGAAAACCATCCTTTAAGTCATAATTGGGTATAATAAAAGTCAAAACAATGTAAAGTCGACTTAAATCGTAAAGTGCCGAATTCTGGCCTTTATGGCAGTAAAGTCTACTTTATAACGGTACCTAACCTCAAACAACATGCAACAAAACAAATTTACTTGCCACAATCTAAACGAAATGAATCTACTTTGGGCCTCAAGTAACTCTTCTGATAATGAAATAAGAAGACGCCCTAAAATATAAAGAGCACTTAACCGATATTCTGAAAAGTACGACGGTCCTTTTTCGAAATATGTCGGTTAACAAAGCTGACAGTTGTACATATTTTAAAGCAAATAGGACATCGCCTGCCTCACCTCTGGTTCACCCCATACTTTACATAGAAAGGCCTTCAAGGCTCCAAACCAAATTAGTTTGTGTCACTCTGTTACTTAACACATCTGGTAAAATAAGAGCAAAAAAAAAGGAATCCCCCAGTTTCAGGGATACCATACAATAAAAAACAAGACATAAAATAATGAAGAGCACTTTAAATAAAGACAACTTTAAAAATCTTTATGCAACTAGACTCACTTTAACACAGTTGGATAGGACTCTTTACCTAAAAGCATCCTTTTTATAAAGCCGACTTTACTAACATATTATGAAACCGGTTTTTCAAGTATAAAAATATTAATTTATCGGAAAATTGGGAGGGTGAAGTTAGTAATAATATCTATATTTCCAACAAGATTATACTAGATGACACAGAAACGTCAAGAATCGTAATTTGTCTCTTTCATACTGTACAACTTTTTTATGAACATGAATACTTTGACATCCAATTTTCAGTTAGCGCAAATACACGAAATTTTTTGGAACAAACGACATTACTGACAGAGTCTACTTCTTATTCCTGCCATTTTTAGCCGACAGCTGCTTATTCATGTAAAACAGATGACGTCAAATTGACGAAACGTCGGATGGGACTGCTAAAGCTGACTATGATTTTTGTCGGACAATGATATTTTTCCATTTGCACTACTCGAATTTAACACTTCTGTCAAAATTTAGATTGCTATTCGTAAATTTTGAACCAGTCATAAAATTTATATGTTCCGATTATCGGTCAACCCTTAAATAACCAAGATTTTAGTCGTATAAAATTTTTCATACATTATCCGTCCACAAAATTAGAATTCAAAAAAATTCTGTTCATAAGATTTTAAAATCTCGCGAAATTGACGTTCTCACTTCTCAAAGAAAACTCCTTTTTTATCAAATAAAAAAGTCCGACTCGACATTCTTGAATCGCATACAAAGTTATAGCTTGCTGTTTTTGTTTGATCACATGGGATCTGGGACGACTGCCTATAAGGTACACCGGGGTAAGTGGAAATATGGGGTAAGTGGATCCCACTGCCAAAAATATTACTTTAAATGGTATGACTAGCACCATCTGAAGGAAACAGTATTTAATGGCTTCCCCGCTCCCACTAAAATACACCTACTTCATTTATTTGCTGCCTGCGTGGATATTCTGAATGTGTTATTTTGCAAGGTCAATCACTTCCTCGATGTTGAGCTGTTCGCGCGCATATTGTTTTGCATATTGTAGAAGTAATCAATTTGACAACATTTAATTAAAAAAATTGATAGGTTCCACTCGCCCCACTTTTTTTGTGGTTGGGGCAAGTGTAAACCAATAACACAGGGGCAAGTGGAGACTATGTTCCACTTGCCCCGCTGATGATTCTTAAATTTTTATTGGGCTTTTTTTTGACAAAATGCGTTATCTTAATTATTGTTACAGGTAAAATGGTGCGAAATTATACTAAAAAAATAGCACCTACACCGTATTCCAAAGAACAACTGGAAGAAGCAGTGGAAGCTGTTCGAAGCAGAGTGATGACTCTATATAGAGCTTCCAAACATGATCGTATACCGAAAGCGACCTTGTTTAAAAGAGTCAATAAAGGGCAGAGAGGCGTAAAGAGCACTTCAATGGGAAGACAGCTATACCCCTTGACCTTGAAACTAAGATGGCAGAGTGTGTTAAGACCATGGAAAAATGTGGATTTGGACTCTCCAAAAAAGAAATTATTTTTTCCATTGGACAGTACGTAAAAGAGAATGGGTTGAAAACTTGTTTTAAGGATTCGCTTCCTGGGGACGTCTACTTTCTAAATTTTAAAAAACGGCACCGCCTTTCTCAGAAAAAAACACAAGCTGTTGAAGTAGCTAGAAAGAAAAGCGTGAATCCTTTTGTCATTGTTGATTATTTTAGTTTGTTAAAAGAAGCAACGTTAAATGTTCCACCAGAACAAATCTATAACATGGATGAGACTAGCTTCTGTATCGATCCTAGTCGGGTAAAAGTCGTTGGAGAAAAAGGCAAAGCTGCTCATAGAGTTACCGCTGGACCGGACAGGGAAAATTTTTCTGTTATAATGGGTGCTAATGCAGCTGGAGAAAAATTACCCCCACTTATTATATTTGAGAGGAAACATGTATGGGATACGTGGTTAAAAAGCAGTGAAGATGAATATCCTGGTATATCATATTCAGCAACATTAAATGGATGGATGGAAACACAAACATTCGTTAATTATTTTCACCCAACCTTCTTAAATCACATTCCAAAAGAGAGACCGGTTGTTCTCGTTTATGACGGGCATTCTTCCCACACTTCAATAGGTCTTATAGAAAAAGCTTTGCAGGAAAATGTAGTAATATTAAAATTACCCCCACATACAAGCCACCTTCTGCAACCAATGGACCTATCAGTATTTAAACCCTTAAAACAAAAGTACGACGAGGCCATTATTAAGTGGCAGAGAAAAAATTATGGTAAAAAATTACCCAAGTCTGTTTTTTCTGCGATAATTTCCGAAGTATGGAAAGAATTAAATTCCGATATTATCAAGAGTGGGTTTCGCAAGTCAGGAATTTATCCATTTTGCAATTCGGTTATTTCAGAAGATAAATTTGAAATCAAAGCTTTAAATAGATTTAATCATTGTCATACCTCTGCATCCACCTCATCACTTGACGAACAATCCTTAAATACCTGCGGTTTAGATAATATTGCTCAAGAATGTGAAAATAAAAACGAAGAAGGAATACAAAATAAAAATGGCGTACAACAAGAAGGAGGGACATCTGGCTTAGCGAAATATCTTTTGAAACGATTCTTCTTGAACACTTTAAGCAAAATCCGTTAAACACTTATCAGAAACGAAAAAAGATATGTCCTGGAGCCGAGATTATAACATCTCTCGACTATGTGCAAAAAATGAAAGAACAAAAAATACAACTAGACGCAAAATTATGTGGGAAAGACAAACGAAATAAAAAAACAAAAAACGTTTTGTTGCAAGAAAATGAAGATTGTAGTGATGATGAACACCGAGATGTAATACTATCTGGGAAAGGCAAACAAAAGGAAAAAATAAAAAAAGTTTTGTTGCAAGAAAATGAAGATAGTAGTGATGATGAACACCACAGTTTATTTTCAAAAGATTTAAGCTCTGACGATGATAGTGAGTGGGCAAAGTCACCATCCCCTCCTATTGAAGAAGGAATACACCGAGAACCAATACCAGAAGACTTTGTTTTGATAAAGTTTCCCATTAAAGGAACAACCGATCATATTTATTTTGTGGCTAAGATTTGGAAAGTCTTTGATCTAGAGGTTGAAATTAGTTGCCTACGAAAGAGCGCTAAAAACGATGGAAGGTTTTATTTTCCCAACGTGGAAGATATTTCTATTGCTTTTAAAGAGCAAATAGAATTTGTTTTGCCAAATCCAAATAATTTGAAACATCTAACAAAAAGACAAAAGTCTCTCGTTTCATTTTCGATATCCTTAGATCAGTATAATGTTCGTTAAATAACTACTTATAAGTATTTTTCAATAAAATTTCGTTTAAAAAACAGTGTATTTCTTATTTCCACTTGCCCCGTTATTATTTGTGTATAGTTTAATGGATATTTGACGCGAGTTTACACTTGCCCCATATCACGGGGCAAGTGGAACCTAACGCACTTAATATTATTTTTGTACATTTTTTTTTAATTATTTGCATTATACATTTGTACACTTATTCAGCATACATCTGGCTAACAAGTAATGGAACTTTATCCATTACTACCCCAAAAAAATTTTATACAAGTTTTAAGTCGAACTAGTGATTTTTTAGGTTCCACTTACCCCGGTGTACCTTAACAGATATTTATATAAATTTTGATGAAGTTCTTTACCTTGGTAACGGGCTTGTTTGATAAATTTGTCCAACGTACAATACATTTTCAGATCCATTATAAATATTTGGACCTACGGACACCCCCACAAATACGTCCATGAGTAAAATTCTCTTGATTTGAGCATCTACTTTCCACCAGTCAAACGTATATACGTTATTATCTCCTGTGTTGGTCATATAATTGGGAACGATGGGCAAACTTATGTTTTCTAAAAGTTTGTAAATCGATGTAATTCCCAATGTATCAAGAGTATCTAGAAAATAAATTATTTTACATATTACTTTTTGGTCATGAAAGGTTACAAGGTTAAAGCCTATATACTTAGGAGCTGGGTAATAAAATGAAAATTGGCAATGAGTGGACCCACAAAATAGGGTGGACAACTTAAAGGTAGGAATGAAGTTTGTTTTGTCCCATTGTCCTTACGACCAACGTTTGCGCAGATTGCTTGACTTTTTTATGGTATAGTGGTGAGAGGTTGATTGATTATCATCGGCACATCAGCATAGACAAGCAAGCATTTGGAGTTTTGATAGCTCATGTGTACCTATAGCCCTTTTGGTAGCCATTATGGCAATGTTCCCTTTATTTTTTTTTATCAATCAGGTGTGAGTTCAAGGGCAATAAAATTTAAATGTGCGATAAAAGGAATCATAAAACACGGTGGACAACTTTAAGGTATGAATTAATTATTCACCAAATAAAATGAAATATATTCAGAAAATGATATGCATAGATGTAGTGAATGAAAAAATAACTTATAAATAACGAGGTAAATTACCTGTATGTAAGTACAATACATTAATTATAAACAAATATATAGTTAAATAAATATTATTTTCTATGACACCACAATTGAAAATATATAGATTTATGGGAATTTCTAAAATAATCCAATCACTGATACATGAACTAGTAGAATATCTTGTCTATTTTTATTTTTATATTTGTTATTTTTTTGATTTTATTTAATAGAGCGTTTCCAAGTGACGTCATCCCGCGCCATGTTCAGCTGATCACGGAAAACCTTCAGAAAAATGTCTACATTACACTTGTGAACTCAGGTACGGACTAAGTTCTATGGTTGATATGGCAATTGTTTATTAAATATAACTTTTTTCAATTATAAATACAAATCATCTTCCAAGTTTTTGGTACGAAGTACTGGGACACCCTATTATACATCGTATTAACCTAGCAAATTTTCTATTTTATTTGCCTTGATAATTTTGTTAGTAATTTTACGAGTTCTTTTTTGATATTTCTATATTTATTGCACAGCTCTGTTGTTGAAAAATTTAAAATTTTCGGTTCAAGATAAGCAAACCTACAGATTTTAACATTAAAGGTATATCCCGCTGTCTTGTGATGAGAATGATTGCCAGCTGAAAGTAATGTTTGGTTTTTAAATTGGTAGTTCTGAGATAAGAATAGTTGACGACATTCAAAAACTTTGGATCATTTGTATAAGGAGACTACCGAGTTGTACCACCACGCTTACCTGACATAATCGGGCAGCGTAAAAGGCTGCCCTTTTTGACCACCAAGTTGTACCACGAAATTGAAATCAGGTAGTCTAAAATATTTTATATTATTCTCAGTAATTCTCTAATGACCTTTTCTCAATAAGTGACACAGCGTTACACCCATGCTCAATCCCTAAAGAGATGGGATGGAATCAAAGGATGCAGTCTTGCCAGGATCACTTTGGGCGACCCTGGGAAGCTGGCGCCGAAGAGATATTTGGCGATGACCACGCTTAACAGTGGGATTTCTGAATGACCACTGTCAACTAAGGAAACACCTCCATACTATGGCGCTAGTGGACACACCTCTATGCAGAATGTGTGAACAAGAAGATGAAACTCTCAGGCATGTCTTATGCGAGTGCCCGGAGTTATCGTCAATAAGAGAGTGTGTGTTTGGTGAGTCTTGGCCTACACCTGCCGATATAAAGGAGATGTCTCCTAGTGACCTGTCCACCTTCCTGGAAAGGACAGGATGGACGATGACCTAGGAGGACAAATCCTCGGGAGGATGTACAATGGGTCACATGTGGCCTAAGTGCTGTGGGCCCAAACTCAGCCTCCCCACTCTACAGATACAGAATAAGTGAAACTTTCGATAACAACACCACCAATGTCGAAGTTTGAATTTTTCTTAAGGGGATGATGATACCTTCTTTCTGCTGCTTACTATTTATTTATACTCTTCATAGCTAAGCGGCCAGTCTTGAGTTTCTTAAGACAGCAATGGAAGTTCAATCGATTTTTAGTGAAAAAGGTACAACATTGTTAGTGTTAAATATTTTTAAATTTTCAAAAGCACACATTGCGAAGTGTGGTAAAATAAGATAGCGTTGCACTAACACCAAAAGTAGATGCAATGCCAAAATATATACAAATGCAGATGAAAAAACTATTTTGATCATAATCATGAAGGTGAGAAGACGATTGCTAGGCAAGCTATTAGTAATAGCGTTAAAAGAAAAGCTGTTGAGGATAGCACAGAAAGGCCATCTAAACTAATTCATGAATAATTAACTGTAAGTACTAAAATTTCTGGAAATGAAAGTATCATTAACAATATGACTTTTCTAACATCTCGTAGAACAATGATTGAAAGAAGAAGAAGAAAGATGTACGAAGCACGGCGAGATGTTTTAGCAGTATTACCTAAGGATAGATATCAGGTTTTTGATGCAGCTGTTAATTTAAATCTGAAAACTAAAATTAAAGATGAAAATTTCCTTTGCAGTTTAGATAAGGAAGACAATTTAATTATCTTTTCTTGTTTCACAAATTTATATTTCTTATGTTCCTGTGATACCATGTATATGGATGGTACATTTCAATATTGTACAAAGTGTTTTTACCAACTATTTACCATCCATGCTTTCAAAAAAGGTTATTATGTTCCAGTCATATTTGCTATGTTACCTGATAAAAGTTGTAATACATATTTTAAATTGTTTCAAAATGTTAGCGATAAATGTAATGCACTTAACTTATCCTTTAACTCAGAAAATATAGTACTCGACTTTTAACAAGCAATTCATAGTGCTAATTATAGATTTTGGCCATGTTCAAATTTAACCGGGTGTTGTGTGTGAACCATGTCCAGCATGGTACCGTAAAATTTTAAATTTAGGATTGTCGAATAAGTATAAAGATAAAAATTCAGAAATTGGCAAGTTTTGAAAGTTATTCTTCGGCCTACATTTTCTAGAACCTACGGAAGTAGGTGACTTTTTTCTCTTGAAATATTTGACAAATCACCCGATGATGAGAGAGTACCTAATACAATTTTATGATTACATAGTTGAAAATTATATATCAGAAGAACCTAAATTTCCTCCAAAAGTTTGGGCATGTAACACAAATAGCATGTATCGGTCTACCAACGTTTGTGAATCATTTCATTCTTTGTTCAAAAACATGTTTTATTCTCCTCATCCAAATATATTTATTTTTGTGGACATGATAATAAGTATACAAAATGAAACATTTGCAAAAATTAAGACTGCTAATGAATCAACAATTATAAAAAAAAATCTGTAAGTAGAAAGAAACATGAGTATATAACTTCTAAAATAAAAGAATTAAAAGAAAGTAAGATCACCAAAGGACTATGCTTCCATCTTATGGAAAATAAAAGACCACTCAAATGCGGATATTTTGATACCAACTTATTTGTCTTGAAAAATAGAACATTTGATAACATTGCGCCAATGTTGTAATTTAATTAATAAACCCACAAAATCAGTTCATTTGTCAGAAATTTTCGATTCGATTACAAAATCTAACCATTCAATAGGACTCCACCTGCTGCGGTGAAACAGAGTCGGACTTGTGAATATAGTTGTACATACGATGAATACCAGTTTCGTTGAAACAAAATAATAGGATTATATTTTTCAGTTGTATAAAGATATGATAGATTGCAATCAAATTATGTAAAAAAGGTACATCTCTCAATTGACAATCTAACATCTTTACATAAGTTTGTCATTTTGTAATAGCAGTTTATTATAACGTTTTCTATATTATAATAGTAAAATTATAATAGTCACATTTAATAACTGACCGACACGTATTTCGTAAACAATTCCGGTACAAACGAATTCCCGTCAGGATTCTTAATGACTATAAAATACACATGAGTTCCCGTCCGACACTTACAGGTATCTTAATCCCGCACTCGAATTGCCGTCCAGTTTATTTAATCCGCTTACAGGTAAACTAAATAGTTTTGAAAATTCCAGTAAATCGTAATACCTATTCGTAATCCTGAATTCTAATGAAAAAGTTGAATAACCTATTGGGGTGGCTAGGGGGTCAGTACTAATTGCTATGAATATATTTTTCTATTATATTAAGTTGTCATTTTCGAAACGGCAGTTTATTGATATACATATTTCCGAACGTTTGTTGTCGTACGCTATAGTGATACACAAGATGCTTGAAGTAATACTAAGTGAAAAGGGTAAACCCTTTCTGGTTAGGTTATATGTTAGGTTAGGTTAGGTTAGGTTAGGTTAGCTTCTTTACATGTATGTATTTATGACTCAGTTCAGTAGTAGTATGCAATAAAATTGTAGAATTAAAATTCCGTATTTTATTCCAATAATGATATCATATAAAATAATATCGTTTAATAGTGCCAAACATAAGACATTTATAACTATTTCTTATTTCATACATCTGAAAACGGACCTCCCTTAAAACTTTTAATGTTCACTTATTACAATTTGCAATAAATACATAGCTAGATATCAGATGATTCAGAGAATTTACCGTAATTACCATAAACACCTTTTAGACAGGTCAGTTTTCACCCTGACGGGAACTCGAGTGACGGCTTAACGTATCCTAATTATGGAACAGGTAGACTGGTTGACTGTAGTTGACGCTGCTGATCGAACTATACCTAATCATGAAAAAATATAATTATGCAAATTAGATTTCAGTTAACAGTGCTTTTTATGTCACGCAAGGGAAAACACTCATCTCCATCAAAATATATATAACACAAAAACCGGCTTCGGCTATCAAAAAAATACAAAAATTAAACAAAACCCGGCTTCGGCTATCAAAAAAATACAAAAATTAAACAAAACCCGGCTTCGGCTATCAAAAAAATACAAAAATTAAACAAAACCCGGCTTCGGCCATCAAAAAAATTTAACAAAGCACAAAGGCGACTTTAGCTACCAAAAAATATATAAAAACCGGCTTAGGCCAATAAAATTTTTTTTTCAGCTACACTTCGCGGATAGAAGGTAATGAGGTCCTCAGGCACTGCCTGTGGGGGGAAGGTGGAGCGCGTAAAAGGGGATACTCTAAGAATTATACATTATCTTTTAGTATCACCCTTTACGTCGGGTTCATTACCTACACACATTTCACAAGCATTTTTGTATTAACAGTTAATAGACATTTAACATCTTCTATATAAAAAAATCTTTTCCGCATCCCTATCCTATTTTTTTTAAAGAGTTACCGATGCCAACAAATACACCACAAAATACTACAAAGAAGAAACAAAATATAAAAATTAACTGATGAAATTAGGTCAGTTCAACCCTGTCTGGTTTTATTTATTCATTTCTTATCACCGCTGATATCCTTACTTCGTGGAATCTGTAATACATGTCTATTTAAGTATTTTCTCTCTGTCTTACTCATACAATCTCCGTAAGCGATTTTAAAAATAATATCATTAATTGCGGGTTTATTAATTAATTATTGTTAATTTGTCTGTATATTTCAAAACAAATTTTAAAAATATATGTTCTTTGTATTATATAGAATTTGTAATAAAACTGTTTAGAAATTCAGTGATACAACTAAACGGTAGGATTACCTGGTGTCCCGTGGTACAACTCGGCGGTCCCGTTGTTTAACTGGTCACTCGAATACATTCTGTTTCTCCTAAGAATTATTTTTAAAAACCTTAATTGAAGAATTCTATAATGAGTACATAATCTGATTTGTTCTTTTGCGTATTTATAAATTGTTTTTAAATACATTGTTGTTAATTTTGTATTGATCTTAGTCAGTTATCGTCAACTGGATTTGGAAAGTGAAATGAAACAGTATGAAAATAGTACAATTGCCAGAACAAATTTTGTAAGGATATCCATAAAACATACCCGTTTGAAGGGGTGTTGGTAATTTCGCCAAAGAAGGTTATAAACTCATTTTGTTATAGGTAATTTCACCAAGAAACCTTGTGTAAAATTTAACATGTATGTAATCTGGCCAAAACTCACCCTTTTCGGATTATTTATTGAGTAATTATGTTTTATACCCTCAGGATACATAACTACGAAATCCGGCAGATATGCGCCCGGCCGTTTTGCGCTCCTACCTGAAATCGACCGTTTTGCGCTCCTATCATTTCCCTCGTAAAGTAAACCCTACACCCTACCCTTTTACCTGAGGTCGGCCAGTTTGCGCCCCGACAAGCAGGTTAAGTAAGTAGCCACTAGATTAGTATATTTTCGTAGAAATAGGATATTCCTAGTATTTAGGCAGGTGGAAGAGAAAATAAAGTTCAGTTTGTGATAAAGAGTGTGGTAAATTGGTTATTGCCTGCTTAAATACTCGGAATATCCTATTTCTACGAAAATATACTAATCTAGTAGCTACTTACTTTACCTACTTGTCAGGGCGCAAACCGGCCGACCTCAGGTAAAAGGGTAGGGTTTACTTTACCAGTGAAATTGGGGACTACCGAGTTGTACCACGACTACCTGAGTTAATCCATTTCTGCCTATATTGGGGATTACACAGATCATCGAGGTGGATCATTACGAAATTACACATAAGCCGTATTTATTGAGGGAATACCCAGTCCCACTAATAATAAATTTAATTAAGGCGCATATTTGTTTTTATTTTCTCAGTAATTTTACCCAATCTTTACCCGCTCAATCAAACTTTGTGAAGGGTGGTTACTATTCATTTCTAGTTTTGCTAATTGAGTAGTCGGTTGTGAGTTTGTTATCAGAATGGAAATTCAATACAGGTTTAGTGAAAAGGGGGCAAAATTGTTGGTGTTAAATAACTTTAAATTTTCAAAAGCACACATTGCGTAGTGTGGGAAAATAAGATGGCGTTGTACTAACACCAAAAGTAGGTGCAATGCAAAAGTATACACAAGTGCAGATGAAAAAACTATTTTGGAATCCCAGCTGGAACAGAATCATGAAAGTGAGAAGACAATTGCAAGACAAGCTGTTAGCAATAGCGTTAAAGCTAACCTAACCTAACCTATCTTTATGTTATTTTTATTTGCCGCAGTAGAGTTTATTATAAGTTATAAATTAGTTATAAGTTATATTATAAGTAGGTATAAAATAAATGTAAATTTGTATATTTCAAATTAAAACTGTAACACTATACCTGTACGACTATTTATTTTATATTAAGTATACCGAATTTATATAAAATTGTTTAGGTCATTAGTAACTAGACTTAACTTCCAAACCGCCAACCCCCGAGGAAATGCGGTGGTACAACTCGGCGGTAGGATTATACCTACCTGATATCTTGTGGTACAACTCGGCGACCCCGGTGAAATTATATTAATGTTATAAATGAAACTAACTGTTAATTAGAAACAGTTAGTTTCATTTATAACATTAATATGAGTAGATTCCACAGAGTAAGTCAGAGTAATCTAGTATATATCAAATGAAGTTTATCAAATATTCTAGGTTAGGTTTAGTTATTAATGGTTATTGTGTGCAAACAAACTTCGACTTATTTCAGTTACATACAGAGATGTTACATATAAAATTTTAATTTGTATGTTAACCGTACAGCACTAAGAAATTCTTATTTTAAAAACTATGGAATTATTTTTAGCACTAAAAAGGTATGTATGGAATAGTTAACACTTTTATTTGTATGTTTATACCACACACTTAATAAGTTAGAAGTTATGGAACTATTCTAGTATTTAAAATGCATGTATATATAGTATCAAGGAAAAACATTATCTAATATAATTTTTAGGTTACAATTACCTAAGTACATGTTGGCTTCTAAAATGTTGTCACTACAATATGAAAGATTGATGTAAGGTTTACATAAAAATTATAAATAAAAAAGTTCTGATAACCTGGATCTACCTCCTTTTTAAAGGTAGGCAATTTTATTTTATATTTTGTTGAAATAAATCTTAAATTTTTTTTAGAAAAGCCGGGATGTGAAGCTTTAGTGTGTAGGTCATTCTCAACAAGGAAAATAATCCTGAGATATATGATCATTGATCATAGCAAAAGAAAATTGTGTAGCAAGCACCACCACAGCTCAGAAAAGGAGAGCAAATCCATTCTATTCTCCGAGTGAAGGTATATGCAAATGATTGACTAAATCGTAGCACTGAAATCAATACATATTATAATTATCAGTATATTGGTGAATTATTTATCACTCCATCATCTTCTAATCAATCCAAATTTATATTTACCATTTTGTTTTAGCTCTCCAGCATCTACCGCAACTGAAAGTATTGCTAATAAATGATTGATCGCAATGAGACCTTTCAATTCAATAAAAACTATTGAATTAATTCTTTGTAGTTTTTATAAAACTTTGTGATATACACACATTTACCTTTAGAAAATGCTGCCTGAATTACTTATTTTGAATATCATGATTAAAATTAAATAATAAATAATGCCACCCCAATTTTTATGGAATTGTTTTATTAAAAAGAAACATTGCAAATTTATAAATTAGTTACTACACCGATAAGTTTGTAATACTATTTTTTTAAATAAGGTAGAACAATAATTGTCAAATAGAAATCTTTCAAATTTGATAGGTTCACGGACAAACCAATTCCAACCCGCAACTTCTGGAATGCATCTATCGGCTTGCTTGGCAGTAGCCAGTATTAACTCAATAGGATTTTTAAAAAGATGGTAGGTAATACTTTGTGACTATACTGTTCTATCATATCCACAATGTATTTTGTTGGTGGGTTTGTTTCTGAAAAAAACATTTATTGAAAGGGCAGTATTCAAATAACCAATTCTTTTCTTTTCAAATATATCTATATTATTATTTTTGTAAAAATAAAAGTAAAACAGCATTGATTGTCTATTAGGTATAATTTGAAGTAAGAATTTTGAATGTATTAAACTAGTTGTGTAGTCTTCTGAATTCTAACATGTAATTTGCTATATCACATGATTATCTATAAAAAAATGTCCATGTAAAATTGCCAAGTATTAAGAATAATGTAACAGAATATAATAAATACAGTTGATTGGGTATAATATTGAACTTATACATACTTGCTTCATAAACGCTGTAAATAGTATCAGGAGTAAATGCATCAACTATTGCAGTATTATTAAGTTTCATTTATACGTTTTTTTGGATGTGACTTTAGCTTTGATAACTCATCACTACTTGTTAAAAATTACTCACAGTTCTTTGCAGTTTTTGTCACAACATAACCCCAAAAATGTCAAGACGTCAACTGAACCTGAAATAAACCATTTTAATCGCGGCAACAGCGCGCATTTTTGCCAACATAAAAAGTTTTTATTAAGACTGACGTTAGTTTGAGTTTAATATTTAATTAACCTACGAGCTGTATTTGATATGAAATTAATTACGAAACCTTTCTTTAAACATATATTTATATTTTTTAATACAATGCGACCTACAAATTTCAATATTTATTGAGTTTAGAGAGGCTTAACATAGTGATTGACAGAGGATTGACAGCAGCAATCGAATGACATGATATGAACGAACGTCTCTTTTTCGACACTTTGATGACGTGCAACGGTTTTTGTACTGAACGGGCTATAGGTAACAACACTATATTTTAAGGTTATGTTGTGACATTTACAACCACTTATGGTAAACACTTCATTTTAGCGAGTGAACAACCTCTAGTTACCGCAAATAACCGCTAGGTTATAACCCCAATGTCAATATTCTTTACAATTAATTATTGATAAATGCTTGTTTTTTTTTGACATCTATTAAAACTCAAGACACGCCAAATAGATTATTTAAAAAAGTGTTCTAACCACGGTACGTTCTAACAAGAATAAAAATTTTTGTTATATTGAGTGTCCCAAATTAAAGCAAAACCAGTGTAACGACTTTTGTATTGTTATATCGCAAATTGTGAATCTTAAACCAATAAATCGTTATTAACAAACAGATAATTGAGATTAAAGCAAAATGTGATAAATTTGTCAGTTCTGCTTTTCAAACCTTTTCCAACGAAGTATCTAACCCTTGCTATTTGAAAAATCTGGGATGGTAGCTGTCAAGTGTAGGGGGTAAAAGGGGTGACAATTTTTTGTAAGTTATAAGACACCTAGATTGAAATAAAAATTGACTGGTTCGAGTACTTTTCATCTTTGTCTTAAATAACGTAGTTTCCTTAGGGGGAAGATTTAATATCAGCACCGTATACCTAATAAATTGCAGCAAATTACATTTTCGTTTAAATATTTTTAAATTATACGAATTTTTTTTCGCGTTACATAGAACATAAAAGAAAAACAGGAAAACGACGAATATCACATTAAGTCAAGTAGCGAGATCATTATAATAAAATAACAATATAGGGTTTTATAAGAATTGTCTATTTCGAAAAATATAAATGAAATTTATTTTCTAGTTAAACGCATTACCCTTGTTCTCACAATAGTGAATGCTAGAGAAGTCTACTATTTGTCGAACGTCTGTCAAATTTATTACCCCCGCTCCTAAATATACTGTATAGATATGAAGTTGTAGAATACAATTTTTTTATATGTATCACTACAATAAACTAAATATTTGTATGCAATTGATCTATTAGATAAGATAGATAATGAAGTTTTTTGTCAATTATTAAAAAAAGAAGATAAAGTCGAATCCAAATGTCAAATGTCAAATTTTGAATCATCATCATGGCCGTTCAATCCCGAGGGATTATGGCTAGCTCAATAGAGCTGTGTTTAGGTGGATTACTCCTATTATATAACTGCGACTATAATCTTTTATCTGTCCTGGCCCCATTTGTTATAGTTATATGTTTCCCAGTCTCTGATTTTTAATGCTTTTATATCTTCCTCTACTTGATCCTACCATCTGCTTCGTGGTCTTCCTCTTGTACTCGTCTTCAATGGAACCCATGTTGTTATTTTTTTAAAAATATTTCTGTTGGTGCTCTCCTCATAATGTGTCCCATCCATTCCAGTCTCCTTGCTTTTATATTTATATCGAACTATATTTTCTCCACCTGCTACCTTTTCTATCTCTATGTTTCTTTTTAATCTTCTTTCTCAATCTCTTGTTATGTCTGGCCCAAGTATTGTTCTCAATATTTTCCTTTCTATTATTTTTAGATCTTCTTATTTTTTGTTTATAGTTGTTGTTTCGAGTGCGTAAGTAATGACTGGTCTGATCAAAGTCTTATAGATTTGTATTTTCGTTTTTATGCTGATCGATTTAGATTTGAATAACTTCTTATTCATGCCAAGCATTTGGTTTCCTTTCATTATTCTTTATTTTATCTTGTCTTTACAAGTTTGTCCTATAGATGTTCCTAAATAATTGAAGCTTGATACAATTCCAAACTTTTTTATTCTCAAGTGAGTATCATTGTTCTGTTTTTCTTTCCCCACTCGCATATATTTTGTTTTGTCTTCATTTATTCGTAGCCCGTGCCTCTGCTTCTAGCTTCTCTACTGCTTTTATTAGACTTTCCTTAGTTCTAGCCACTATGGTGAGGTCGTCGGCATAAGCAATTAACTGGGTCTCTTTCACTATAATATTTTTCTCGTTCAAGTTTGCATTCCTTAAAATGGATTCAAGTTCTAGGTTAAACAGTGTTGGGGAAATTGAGTCTCCCTGTTTTACACCTTTATTCATTTTAAATTCTTCTGAAATTTCACCTAGGAATTTTACTGTCCCTTTAGTGTTTTGTAGGGCCATTTCCACCAATTCCCTGATATTCCTAGTATTTTTAGTGTTTATATAATCTTGTCTTATGTTTTTGTCAAATGCGTTCCCGAAGTCTATAAAAATGACGTGTAGAGCATCATTGTATTCCAGGGATTTTTCAAGGATTTGTTCGATGGTGTGTATTGCCGTTACTGTTGATTTTCCTGGTCTAAACCCGTTTTGGTAGTCTCCTATTATTTTTTATGTGTATATTAAACCAATAAAAAAAATTTTAAATTTGGAAAAGGGGTGCTCAAAAGAAACATTTAAGAGCTTTACGATATGAATAAAATGGAATGAATTTTTGGAAATTATTATAAAAATTTAAAATAAAAGTAAAAATCAAATAAAATAAACTGAAATTAAAAATAAAGAGATGGGATTGATGCAGAGCAGAAAATGTTAGAATCACAGTGGGATTTGTGAATCTTCAACAGAATAAGAGGAAAATTAAAAATAATTGATAAAGAGCTTCATGGTATGAAGAATTGAAATTGTAGCGAGAGGAAGTGGTTATCGAGGGAAGTAAATTTCAATTTATTAAAATCAGGAACAATTTGGAAGCTATTTAAATCCGAAATAAAAATTGAATCACAATAGTGCGGAATTATTCATAAAAAAAATATGATATTTGGGACATTTAAAAAGATTTATGTTTAATTTAAAATAAAACGATTGGGGTGGTTGTAACATAATATGATATAATAATAATAATAACAATTATAAAACAATACCTACTAATTCATCATAAATAAATAATTAAAATTTAAATTAAATGTAACAATATAATTAAGTTTAAAAAAATTTTCTTTACAATTTTATTAAAATAACAGGAATCTTTTGAACCACTACCTGAGAGGAGTTTTGGCAGGGGCATATTAAAACTAGAAATATTGCCTAAATTAAAATCAATATAATACATCCGTTATTTAAATATCTGCCGAATAATGTGATATTATAAATAATGAAGCGTGCCAAAAATTTATATTATTTAATACTCAAAAACATTTATTCACCCAAATCCATACACGATTGGTAAAACGTTTTGCTTTTATTAATAGCTTCTGGTATGTCTACGCTGTCATCGCTGTCTTCAGTCAAAATATTTAGAGATGCAATGGTAATTTTTTCATTGATCGACGTAAAACTTGAAACAGAACTCCACCAACCATAATTGGGATGTTCTTCTGACCATTTACCACATACGTATTGATAAAAATTTTCGCAAGGATTTACAGTTTTATCCATAGACCATAAATAATTTGCTGCTGTTCGAAGACATTCGTTTGTCTGACAGAACGATATTTGTGGTTTAGCATCTGAAAAATTAATTTTTTAAGTAATACACATGTGCACCACACAACATGCAAAAATTCTGCGGGCTTGGAAACAAATGTACATAAGTATACACCAAATTAATTCAATCCGATTAAAAATACAAAAAAATGATGGTAATCTCAAAACTTGGCCATATCTCTCCGCTACAGTGTCCATAATATATTAATTCTTATCATTTTCGTTTGTAGGATTCTGGCTAAATTCGTTTTCGCTTGTCAGCAACGTCTTGCACCACTATATCTATTGCTGGCACAATACCTCACCCTTCAATTGACAGAGCGCACAATTATTGCCATACGGAATGCAAAATAGATTATCTCATTCTAGAAGCATTACCGTATCGTTTGTGGATAAGATTAAATTGAATTAAATTCATCGATCTCTGAACTATTAGCTCTGTTGTTCAACAGATTATTCCCTCGTACGTACAATTTCAAATATGCCCGTCCGTGACTCGCGAATAGAGTGTAGGTACCAGTTTAACCCCCATTTACGAAAAAATAACAAAACAAATGTCATTAACATAGTTATCGACCATAAACTGACTAAATATTGAATTATCAACCATGTCATGAGGTGCACTGTCGGAAAAAGCAAATTTATTACTGCAGTGTATCACGGTGATACTGTGACCACCTCCGTAACAAAACACCATTTTATTATTTAACTGTCGATTTTTATTTTTTAATATTTTCTTCCACCACTACCTTATCAAGTGTGACGTCATCGAATTTTTTAAATGGAAACGGTATATTTTTCTATCAAAAGCTCGTATTGGTATGTTTAACCATACCCACTTCGTCAAATAATAGTTATTTAATAAACTAGTTTGTTAATGAAGGCGAATAATAAACGAAACTGTTTAAAGCACGAACGAGTGATAGCGAGTGAGAGCCTTTAATAGTTGAGTTTATTAATCGCCCATTAACAAATGAGTTGATTACAATAATTTTTCGTTGACCGTAAACTCTTTTTTTGTGACAAAATTCACTTTTCCACAAATACTATCAGAAGATGATAATGTCAACTCCATACCAATGACGTAGAATGTCATAATGATATTGGTATATTGTCTATATCAAAATGTCATCAGAACGTCAAAATCACCAAAAGAGTGCGTTAATGACGTCCATTAACGCATCCTTTTTTAAATAAAATAATTCATTAATATCGAAATTAATAAACGGTCAACGAAAAAATACTTTAAGCTATTGTATACTGAGCAGTGGCGGAACTACAATGCCGCAGACTCCACCATGCGGGGGGTGAGGCAATAAGCTAGGGGGCCCGCAGGACCCCATTTTCCATAATTCGGCTGGTCTGGTCTAATAGCTATTTATGATACAAGTGCGTGAAGTGATACTTTTGCGCACTCGTTGCGAAAATGAAAGGCACGAGCGTAGCTAGTGCCTTTTTTCGCAACCAGTGCGCAAAAAAATTCACGCATGAGTATCATACAATGTTTTATCTACGACCACATTAAAAATAATTTCCCTTAATTATATATTACATAACCCCTCTTTTTAATAATTGTGTTTGAATTATTGCCTACCGTCATCATAAGAAATTCATTATCTGGTGCTCCATTTATAAAATCCAAAATCTGTTCCCTTGTGAAAATTTTTTATTTTTTTGGTTTATGGCTCTCTGATTGTCGTTTTATGAAGGTAATAAGTTTATGAAATTTACTTATATCAATGTTTAAATTTAAATTTATGGTAGTTTTAATTAATATAATATAATTTTAACAATTATTGATCCTTTTTGACAATTATTGACAGTTTTCACAATTATTTATCATTTTTGACAATTTTTCAAAAAATTTGACCATTTTAGACCATTTTTTCAAATTTTAACAATTATTGACCATTTTTGACCAATTTTGACAATTATTGACCAATTTTGACAGTTTTGAAAATTATTGATCATTTTTGACAATTTTTCAAAATTTTTGACCATTTTAGACCATTTTTTCAAATTTCAACAATTACTGACCATTTTTGACAATTATTGACCAATTTTGACAATTATTGATCATTTTTGACCATTTTTTCAAATTTTAACAATTATTGACCATTTTTGACAATTATTGACCAATTTTGACAGTTTTGACAATTATTGATCATTTTTGACAATTTTTCAAAAAATTTGACCATTTTTCCAAATTTTAACAATTATTGACCATTTTTGAGCATTTATGACAGGTTCTGACCATTTTTCAAAAAATTTGAGAATTTTCAATAATTATTGACCATTTTTGACAGTTTTTTATAATTATTGACCATTTTTGACAGTTTTTTATAATTATTGACCATTTTTTCAAAATTTTGACCATTTTTCCAAATTTTAACAATTATTGACCATTTTTGACAGTTTCTGACAATTATTGACCGTTTTTGACAATTTTTCAAAAATATTGACCATTTTTCAAAAATTTTGACCATTTTCAACAATTATTGACCATTTTTGACAGTTTTTTATAATTATTGACCATTTTTTTTAAATTCTGACAATTTTTGACCATTTTTACAAATTTTAACAATTATTGAGCATTTTTACAGTTTCTGACAATTATTGACCATTTTTGACAGTTTTTTATAATTATTGACCACTTTTGACAGTTTTTTATAATTATTGACCATTTTTTCAAAATTTTAATAATTATTGACCATTTTTGACAGTTTCTGACAATTATTGACCATTTTTTTATAATTATTGACCATTTTTTTTAAATTTTGACAATTTTTGACCATTTTTACAAATTTTAACAATTATTGACCATTTTTACAGTTTCTGACAATTATTGACCATTTTTGACAATTTTCAACAATTATTGACCACTTTTGACAGTTTTTTATAATTATTGACCACTTTTAACAGTTTTTTATAATTATTGACCATTTTTGACAGTTTTTTATAATTATTGACCATTTTTTCAAAATTTTGACCATTTTTCCAAATTTTAACAATTATTGACCATTTTTGACAGTTTCTGACAATTATTGACCGTTTTTGACAATTTTTCAAAAATATTGACCATTTTTCAAAAATTTTGACCATTTTCAACAATTATTGACCATTTTTGACAGTTTTCTATAATTATTGACCATTTTTTTTAAATTCTGACAATTTTTGACCATTTTTACAAATTTTAATAATTATTGACCATTTTTACAGTTTCTGACAATTATTGACCATTTTTCCAAATTTTAACAATTATTGACCATTTTTGACAGTTTCTGACAATTATTGACCGTTTTTGACAATTTTTCAAAAATATTGACCATTTTTCAAAAATTTTGACCATTTTCAACAATTATTGACCATTTTTGACAGTTTTCTATAATTATTGACCATTTTTTTTAAATTCTGACAATTTTTGACCATTTTTACAAATTTTAATAATTATTGACCATTTTTACAGTTTCTGACAATTATTGACCATTTTTGACAACTTTTCAAAAATATTGACCATTTTTCAAAAATATTGACCATTTTTCAAAAATTTTGACCATTTTCAACAATTATTGACCATTTTTGACAGTTTTTTATAATTATTGACCATTTTTTTTTAAATTTTGACAATTTTTGACCATTTTTACAAATTTTAACAATTATTGACCATTTTTACAGTTTCTGACAATTATTGACCATTTTTGACAATTTTCAACAATTATTGACCACTTTTGACAGTTTTTTATAATTATTGACCATTGTTTCAAAATTTTAACAATTTTTGACCATTTTTGAGAGTTTCTGATAATTATTGACCATTTTTGACAACTTTCAAAAAATTTGACAATTATTGACAATTTTTGACAATTTTTGACAATTTTTGACAATTTTTGACAATTTTTGACAATTTTTGACAATTTTTGACAATTTTTAACAATTTTTGACCATTTTTGACCATTTTTGACCATTTTTGTCCATTTTTGACCATTTTTGACAATTTTTGACCATTTTTGACAATTTTTGACCATTTTTGATAATTTTTGATAATTTTTGACAGTTTCTGATAATTATTTTCCATTTTTGACAACTTTCAAAAAATTTTACAATTATTGACAATTATTGACAATTATTGACTATTTTTGACCATTTTTTAAAATATTTAACAATTTTTGACAATTTTTGACAATTTTTGACAATTTTTGACAATTTTTGACAATTTTTAACAATTTTTGACAATTTTTAACAATTTTTAACAATTTTTAACAATTTTTGACAATTTTTGACCATTTTTGACAACAAATAAAAAAGGGTGTTATAATGATTATCCCATTTAAAAAGCATTGTACTTTTTCGCACTCTTTTGGGTGTTATAATGAAACTTCCATTTAAAAAGCATTGTTCTTTTTCGCACGCTTTAGACGTATGTATATAAAATGTAATTTCACGTATTTATATGAGTTTGTAAATGCTTAATTTTATTGGTGGTCGTAGATAAAATAATAAATTCAATGAGTACCTTCAAATAATAAAAAAGAAAGAATATACAGCGAATGGAAGAGTATGAAAAGTAGCATTATAGGCTCCGCAGAAAAAGAAATAGGATTACAACAAATTAAAGCATCAAAAGAATGGTTCGACGAAGAATGTAAACTGGCAAGCGTAGGGGAAAAACAAGCAAGAAGTAAATGGTAGGAAACAGGGAAAGATGAAGACCTGGACGAATACAGAAAGATAAAGCAAAAAGCAGAAAAACTCTACAGAAGAAAAAAATCAAATTGGGTTGCAGAACAAATGGAAATAATAGAAAATAATAATAAGGATAATAGAAAACTCTTCGAGTACGTGAGTGAGCAATACAGTGGTAAAAGCGCAAATGCAACAGTAAAATAAATAAAAGAGAATGGGAAATATACTTTCAAAATCTATACCAAAACAATCATATTATGGATGACAAGTATAAGGTTGTAGCAACTGAAGAACGAAGCGGCGAACAGCAGTACAGACCCTCTTTTGAGGAATTTATAGATGTTGTGAAACAACTCAAATCAAACGAGGCTGCAGGACTAGATGATATAAATTACGAACTAATCCAACATGGAGAAGAAGCCTTTCTTCAACGAATATATGACCTGATAATGAATATATGGGCAGAAGAACGAGTGGAGAAATGGACATCTAGTTCCGATCTTAAAAAAAGGAGACCCAACCAAATGCAAAAATTGCAGGGGTATAATGCTGCTTAAAACTACATACAAGATACCAACCAATCTAATAAAAAAAGAACTAAATAAACAGATTGAATCCAAACTAGGTCAATATCAGAAAAGGAAAATCAACGGTAGATGCCACAAACCTACTTACTCAGTCAAAAAAGCTAATAAGACTAGTGAAAATGACAATGAATTACTCGACTGCAAAGGTGACGACCAGAGACGGGAATAAAGGAGACATTAGCATTGGAATAGGTGTTAGGCAAGGAGACAATCTGTCTACAACTCTTTTTAACATTACACTAGATGGGGTGATTAAAGCAATAGACATAAAAGGAATGATTAGCCACAGCTCCACACAAATAATAGGATATACCGATGATTTTGCTTTAATTTCCAGAGACAAAGAAAGCCTAGAAAATACATTTAATAACTTAATAAAAGAGACAGCAAAGAGAAGACTGGTAGTTAACCAAGAGAAGACAAAATATATGCATATTTCAAGGAAGACAGACAACACAGCCACTATAAATTTGGGAGATTATACTATTCAAAAAGTAAATCATTTCAGATACCTGGGAATAGTAATTGATGAGAAGAACAACAGCAGTGCGGAGATGAACGCAAGAATAATAGCCGGAAACAAAAGTGTATTGCAAGTATCAGAAACTACTAAGGGACAAATGCATCAGTAAAAAAACCAAAATTAAAATTTATAAGTCGCGATACGACCAGTAATAACGTATGCCGGTGAAACTATGAGTCTAACTGATAAAGATGAAGAAAATCTCAGTCCTAGAGAGGAAAATCATATGGAGAATACTAGGGACAAGAAGACTATATAACTATGAAATAAGTCAATACATGAATGGTGAAGATATAGTCAGACATATAAAGACGCAGCGACTGAGATGGTACGGACATCTTCGAAGAAGAAATGAGGACGATCCAATAAGGAAAATCTCTTTGGAAGCCTGAAAACCTCAGACACAGGGAACTTCCCAAACTAAGATGGGAAGATGAAGTGATTGATGACCTAAAGAAAATAGGAATCCGTGTCTGGGGTAGAAGAATAGAGGATAGGAAGGAATGGAAAAAAAATACAAAGAAACTCACACCGCATGCTGTAGTAAGCAGAAGAAAACACACGGATTGATCCGAGCAGGAAATTTAATAAGGTAATTGATTATTAACTCAAAGGACTAAAAATGGAAAAAATACAAACCAGTGGAGCAGCAAAACAAGGAAATTAAAAAAATTTAGAAGGACTTTTTGGCTAAGGTACCAAAAATAACTCATTTTCGAATAGACCAATAAAAAATAGATAGAACCTACTATCAAAATTTTCAGGCGATTTCCAATGGTGGTTTCTAAATGTTATTTTGTGAGGGGGCGAAAATTTGTTCCGCCGCTAATACTGAGTGTAATAGAAATCAGCACTTATAATTTTCAATATTCAAATCACTATTAATTTCACAGGGGAAATTAGTAAGCTATAACACTATTCAAATTTAATTTACGCCCAGTAGAAACAATATCTCCACCTGACAACGGATCTAGGTAGTCTTCGCTGTAATTGCATAGTTTGCGACAAATTACAATCGAAATTTCGTCCAAAGTTTTTAATCTTATTGTTAGTTTGAACATATTACTACAATTTCTGCCCGTCCCTCGATTAGCAGTCGAGTCTTGCTGAACATGCTTTACATTGTAATCATTCAATAAGTTTAAATAGTGTGAAAAATTTATCCAACAATAGAATGTTGGATGCATTTGAAAGTCACCCCTCTTAATGTTACAGGAATGTTGAAAAAATACCGGGGGATAGTCATTGCGAGTGCATGGAAATTACAAAATTTCAAGTTCCAGTATTTACTTGAATTTGAGAAAAAAAATTAAATCTCAATTTTACTCAGCTCCTTTTAGGGGTGATATCTCGGAAGGGGGTGAGCTGAAGAAATTTTGTCATAGGACCCATCATAATTTCATACGGGCAATCAACTCCTTAAATTTTTTCGCATGAATTTAGAAACAACTTATATACAAGGTGATTGATTAGTCTGATATAGCTTAGTAGGTCTGTCATCATGAAAGATAACCAAAAAAGCTTCATATTCAAAAATTAGCTACAATGTTACAGTGTGTTTGTGTGTGTTTGCGGAAGACGGGATAGCACCACCCCCCGAGGTACAAAGGCTGGTGAAGTACTGTGAAGAGAAGAGACTACCTCTACTATTAGTATGTGATGCCAATGCACACAATACTGTTTGGGGCAGTAGCAATACCAACCAGAGAGGTGAGCAACTTTTAGAATATATCCTTAATAAAAACCTTAATATTCACAATATAGGGAATACCCCCACATTTGTAACAAGGGTAAGGCAAGAAGTTTTAGATGTCACACTGGCAACACAGGATCTAAAACATATAGTAAAAGATTGGAGAGTTTCGGGCGAACCATCTCTCTCCGATCATAGCATCATAACATTCAAGTTAGAACTAGGCAAACCTGAGGTGAGCCCCAGAAGAAAACCAAGAAAAACAGATTGGGACAGCTATAACACCTGCCTGAAAGAGAACCTAGCACACATCCAGAGAAAAGGGAGGGCTAAGAACAGGGCAATAATCGATGCATTTGAATCGAGCTGCCCTCTTCAAGAACAACGAAGCAGCAGAGATGCACCCTGGTGGAATAAACATCTGTCAGAATTAAGATCTCAAACCCGGGACCTTTTTAATAGAGCAAAACTCACCGGAGACTGGCAGAGATACACCGAGGTGAGAAACACCTACTATAAGGAAATTAGAAAAGCTAAAAGAAATAGCTTCAGAAAATTCTGTGAAGATATAAACACAACACCTGCTGCGGCAAAAAGTAGGGTCAACACAGATATGGCTTTGAGGAAGCCAGACGGTAAATATACCGAAAATGAGGAAGAAAGAGTGAAACTCTTACTTGAAACTCATTTTCCTGGGAGTAGCCCAAATAGGGGAGATAGTTCTATCGAAGGTCATAACAGACCTTCGAGAGAAAGCACTACAATGGCTAAGCACATCTGTAGTAACGAACGGTTAAAATGGGCTATGAACACCTTTTCACCATTCAAGGCTGATGGAATTTTCCCAGCATTGCTCCAGCAAGGACAAGACGAAATTCTACCACATTTGGTTAGGATTAGTCGAAGCAGCTTAGAACTGGGTTATATACCAGAAGCATGGAGAAGGGCAATAGTAACCTTCATTCCAAAAGCTGGAAAAAGGGACACAACAAACCCCAAATCCTTCAGACCAATTAGCCTAACATCGTTTGTGCTCAAAACGATGAAAAAAGCTATTGACAACTACATTAGAGCGGAAATCCTAGAGAGACTACCTCTCCACCCGCATCAGCATGCTTACCGGGCAGGCAGATCTACGGAGACTGCACTGGTACAACTGACGGAGGATATCCGAGGTGCTCTAGACAACCAAGAAGCCGTAGTATGCGCCTTTTTGGATATAGAAGGAGCTTTTGATAATACTCCTCATGAGGCTGTCAAAAGAGCATTAAATAGAAGAGGTGTAGACAGCACAACATCCAAATGGATGTCGGAACTGCTCACCACTAGCAGAGACGAGGACGAGCAAAGACATTGTCTCCATCTGTACAACCAGAGGATGTCCACAGGGAGGAGTAGCATCCCCATTAATGTGGAGCCTGACGGTTGACGAACTCCTGCGTGGTTTGACTGACCTCGGAATATCCTGCCAAGGATATGCTGATGATATTGTCATAACAGCCAGGGGAAAATTCGAAAATACCCTTTGTGACATCGTACAAAAGGGTCTGAACTATACAAATAGCTGGTGTAGGCAAGTGGGACTTAACATCAACCCCACCAAAACCATCTTAATAGCCTTCACTAAGAAAAGAAAGCTCAACATCAAAACCATTAAACTTGATGGGAGCGAGGTTGAATGGAGACAAGAAGTCAAGTATCTAGGTTTGACTCTAGACAGTGAACTCCTGTGGCACAAACACGAAAAGGAGATTATTTACAAAGCAAAAATGGCTCTAATGGTGTGCAGGAATCTGGCAGGGAGAAATTGGGGGTGCAACCCAAAAATTCTGAGCTGGATGTACACTGCCATAGTGAGACCAATTATCACTTATGGAGCCATTGCGTGGAGTAGTAGAACTAGCCTATTGACAACGAGAGAAAACCTCTCAAAAATTCAAAGACTAGCCTGTATGTGCATTACAGGAGCAATGAGAACATGCCCAACGGCAGCCATGGAAGTTATTCTCAACCTCACACCACTACATATGGTGGTGGAAAGTGTTGCAGAAAGAACAAGATACAGACTAAGTAGAGAGGGAATCATTAAAAAAAAACCACCTCCTTACTTCTTAGAAATCAAAAAACCTGGGACATGCCACAAGATGGTATGATGAAAAAGTATAATTTTTCAAAGAAATTCAATACGGAATTAAGCAACAAGAAGGAATGGGTTCCAAATACCATTACCAGACTTGGAAAGAATGCCATTCAATGGTACACGGATAGCTCAAAAGCAATAGAAGGAACTGGGATAGGAGTGTACGGGCCAGGAACCAAACACTCTGAAAGCTTGGGAAAAACCCCGAGTATCTTTAAAGCGGAAATTCACGCCATAAGAAAGTGTGCCCAGTTCAATATTGATAAAGGATATAGAAGGCAAAGGATTATCATAATGTCGGATAGTCAAGCAGCCATTAGAGCACTGAGCTCTTGTGTTATCAGTTCCAAAATGGTGTGGGAATGCCTAGGCAAACTAAATGAACTAGGCGAGAACAATATAGTCACCTTACTGTGGATTCCAGGACACACAGGGATAGAAGGAAATGAAATAGCAGATGAAATAGCAAAGAGGGGGACTGGAACACCCTTTTGGGGGCCGGAACCCTTTTGCGGTATCAGCTCCAATGTAATATTGGGAGAAATAGGCAAAGCCGAAGAGAAGAGAAGATCTGACCATTGGAAAGATCTAGCAGGACTTAGGCAATCAAAGATTCTTCTGGGTGACTACAACCTGTTGAGATCAAATGAATGCATAAGTCAAAGTAAAACTGCACTAAGAGTTTTAACAGGCATCCTTACGGGACATTGTCGCCTCAATGGGCACCTGAAAAAGCTCAAAATAGTGGAGGAAGAAGAATGTAGATTCTGTGGTATGGAAGAAGAAACCTCCATCCACATACTTGCGAACTGCACAGCAATTCAGAATCCTAGGGCACAACACCTCGGAGATTACTGGATAGAAAAGGGACATTTACCTAAGTTAAAGCCTGCAGATATCCTAAAATTCCTCCGGGAAATAGGACTGAAGGAGCTACTAGTCTCTGAGACTTTCCTCAGGAACTAAGTAGAAGTAAGGGGGCACAATAGATCTTTTAGGTCTCAGTGAATGTCACCCCAATCTACATACATACATACATACATACAGTGTGTTCCATAACTCGGTGCCAGATCAAAGTTATGTTTTTCTAAATGAAACACTCTGTATTTAATTGAAAACTGAACACAACGACTCGAGACTAGAAAATAGCCAATGAACACTAGAAAATAGTCAATGAACCCTTCCACCATCACCCGTAGGATAACAATATCCAGGTAACGAATAATAGTACTTTTTATGACATTGGTTGCAGAATATCCCTTCTTATTTCTATAGCTTCTGCATCATCTTCTATATCTTCTTGAATGATGTTATTCAAGATTATTATTATTATAAATGATCCACATCCATTTCAAATAAAGATAATACACGAGGCAGAACTGACAACTTAAGCACACACAAAATCGACAACAGATTTTGACTTTTGAGGTTAAAAACCCTTAAGGGAGTTCGTTTTCTCTTGGTTGAGAGGCGGCTAATTTAACATTCCCAGGAACGTTCATTTCACAGTGACATTTTCCTGATACGTACGGGTCCTGATGGTATAGGGAGAGATTTTATAGGATTTAAATACAGGAAATAGTCACCTGAAAAGTTCCAAAAACGATTGAGGAGACTATTTGTCATTGGTCTAGAATGAGCCTTAAGTTGAAATTACTTTGGAAAATAAAAGTAATAATAATAAATTATAGATATAGTTATTAATAGCTTCCTGCAAATGCTACAAGGTGCAAAATCACATTAGAAATCGTATAATACTTAGAGATTATCTACTAACAATAAGATTTGTCGAGGTGCTGTTCATAGAATTTAAAAAAATGTCAAATTACATCCAAAATCCTTATTCATGAAGTTATCACTACGTTATTTTGCGAAAATATCCAAGAATTGTGTAATCAAAATAATGGATTTTCATGAATATATTGTTTTCTCACTTTTTGTTTAAACGGTACTTATCGTGAACAGAAAAAAATATCGTAAATATATTGGGCAGAAAAAAATCACAACTGGTCGATCGATGTAAGCTTATACCCAATATCCCCTCAAAAAAAATGTGTGAGTGGGATTGTGTTAAGAATACTATTGTAGGATCATCTTATTTGGCGTAACTGTGACGAGTATAAGATATTTAGGGATGTTGCCATCCTATCCTGGTCACATGGAGGTCAAATATATACCACCATTTGGTTCCATCAGGATGGAGCAAGTCCACGTTATGCTGTTGTGATTAGACATTTTTTTAATCAAACGGTCACCTGATGCACGACAGCAGATTTGAATCCCGTGGACTTTTCTTTCTAGGGTCATTTGAAATGTGAAGTATATGTGAACCGACTTGCAATACCTCAAAGATATAATTCGTACTGAAATGTAAGAAATTACACCAGTGATGTCAATCCTAACCCAAGGTGCTTAACTCGAGCATTTGTTGTAATTGAGTTTACTGATCTTCCTTGTAAAATAAATAGTAAATTAAATAATAAGAAAGCCCGATCGCTAACTTCCATTACTCTAAGTTTTAGATGAGATTTTATGAGGTGGCTATTCGGCCTGTTAGGCTGCGTCCTACTCTTTTCAAATAACCAATCAGCTTCGAGACTAAACCTTCCATGTAATTTCTTGCCGGTGGCTTCTCATCGCCTAATACAAGAAACCGCACATTCGCCAGGCAGTCATACTGGCATAGGATGCGCTCGTCTAGGTGACAGAATCTGCACATGGCTTTGTCTGTTAACCTTACAATGCCCTGTTAACATACCAACTACAGCTTTATCAGTTTTCCTATCTTGGCTTATTAGGTCTGATGTAAATGTTGGCGAATATCCCATGATAAACTGTTTCGCCTGTCTCTGTCCTGGTGAGATCACCCTCCATTCTAGAGATTTCTGTGCCACCCACTTCCTTGTGGCCATTCTCATTGTCGACTTTGAGACGCTGCAGAAGGGTTCCGGTCCAATGAATGGCATTGATGAGCCTTGCCTGGCCGTTTCAATCGCCAGTTTGTTGCCCTTATTACCCTCGTGCCCTGACACCCAGGCTACCATGAACTTGCAATGGTCTCCAGGTGCGTTTAGGGCGCCTATTGTTGGGAACAACTTCCAACAATTAGTTATTTTGTCATTTTTATAATTTAAGTTGGCGATTCGTCGCTTAAACATATGTTGGTCAACCTGATTTGACAGTTGACAATAAAAGTCGAGTGTGTGTGCGCCAGAAAATGGCGATGATAAGCAATTTGTTTCCTTGATGAACAAATGTCATTTTTTGTGGGTTTTATCCCTATTTATTGTAAAATATTAAAGCTCTGCCTTCGGGGCATCTTTCAAAGCTCTGGGCTAGTCCCATATTTGCAGTGTAAATAACAGTGTAAATAGTTTATGTAATATATATGTACATAGCAAAATTGGTGAGCCTATATACCAGCAAATCCATAACATACAGTCCATTCTACATTACTCACTCCTCAGATAATGTATCCAACACCTATGTAATCCCGTACTAACCTAGAATTGACCTCTATGGAATCCAGTGCCTTCAGTGCAGCTTGGATATTCGTGAAGATGGCAACTGAACGGTATGTCTTTTCCTGTCTTTTAATTTCTTCAACGCAGTGGTGAATCGCCGTCATTTCCACTTGGAAAGTTGTGACGTCCTTAGATATGTTTATTGGAAAAGCTATCCTTTGTTTTAGCTCTACAATTGCGGCTCCTACGCCGACTTCTGCCTTGGAGCCTTCTGGCAGGTTGCCTCAGCCTGTATTGGTACACCTTTCTTCCTGTCTTTCCTACCTGGTATAGTTATTTGTAATTTATTATTAAAGCTATATGTCGTGGCCGTTGCATCAATGGGTGCCCCATTAAGTCATCCGCTTTCAGCTCCTCGATAAGCTTTAGAAAGTCAGCACCGTGCGTTTGGCTTATGTGTTGTTGACTTTGCAATATTCTGTGCGTTACCGATCTGGCTTCGCCTTGTATAAAAAAGTGTAGTGGAGGCAGATTCAGCAAGATAAGATGTATTTTATTTGACGAACTTAATATGGTGGAAAAATAATATGAGCTTTTAAATTTTGGTATAAAAATATACCGTTTCCATTTAAAAAATTTTCGATGAAGTCACATCTGATAAGATAGGAAGGGAGTAAAAATTATTTTTTTTTGAAAAAACATTAAAAAACCAAAACAAAAATCGACCTGTCCGAGCTTTACCTTTGAAAATAGTTAACTCGTGAGATAATGTAACGTTTCCACATTTTATGAACGCACTGTATAATCTCAAAAATTAGATAAATTGTCTTCGATACACTTTTCTAAATTATGGAAGATCACTATATAATACGATATAACAGCATCTGTGGAGTAAAAATATATGAATCTAGATTTTAATATTGGCTTCAGACAATTTATTGTCTCCTAACTTTGAAAATTCAGCCTGTATGCAGCAGATTATTTTTAGTAAGAATGGAAGTTTTACTCTGCACTTAACTATCAGCAAGATCCAATGAATGCATCAAGAAAGATAACAGGAAAACTCAAAATGTTACTTCCATATAAGTACTGTAAATAGATAGATTATTTCAAAATGTAAATAAAAAATATGTCTGAATAGATACCACACTGCGACAAATTGATTTGAATGAATGAGAACTCTTAAAATAATGTCTAAACTTCAAATTGACTTTGTTTAAAATTATATTTTCTATTTACATTGTTTTAGTACTCTAATTTTAATTAAGCACAGCCATTTAAAACTATGGGACGAGCAATTTAAAGTTAACTATATAGACAAGTTCATACTATAATAAGCTGGAATATGTTATAGGTACTAGCAACCCGCCCTGGCTTCGCTAAGAGACTTACCGTAGGGCTGTTCGCTCTCATCACGGTATTTTTTATACCCAATAATCACCTTTTACATGCACATTTTTGATACCTTGTGTTACATTATTGTAATTTTAGCAGCAATCTCTAATTTTTTTGAAAATTAAATTTAGCCTATATTACGTTGATAAGGAAGCTTTCCATTGGTGAATTTACAAAATCATCTAAAAACTTAATCTCTCCTAGCTAGGGTTTGCATACTACACACACCAGCAAAATAATCGATCTACCAAAAACATTGATGAAGTTTGACCATTAAAAAATTTGTTATTCTAAATTCGATTTGATTAGTGTTTTATATTGTAGGTGGCGCACTCCTCCAAGGAGCTGTGTGACTTCGCCGTTGGTGGGGAGGGGGCGAGTAGCTGTTCCTCCACAGAGGATAAGTGAAACTAAGGACAGCTCAGACCGGGAGGTCGATAAAAACCCCCCAACTCAAGTCGTGAAAAATCGTGACGAGGACTGAGTGGAACGGGGTGACAGTGTCGTGAACGGTTCCTTTGGGGCACCAGGTCGCACCCCATCGTATTTGGATCTTACCTCCATATGCGAGGCTCTGCGGGGGTGGAACGTTTATTCCCTAGCTACTCGTCGGATCTATATGGAACACAGCAGCAAAAGCAAAACAGGCCAAAGTGTGCCCAATGCCAAAAGGCCAGGACACACAAAGGCTAAAGCCATAGGGCAGGGAATATCTAAGAAAACCTAGAGGCAACAAGGCCCGGTAATTCGGAAGATACAACCCAAGCTGAAAGGAAGGGAACCAAACAAGGGAAGTCTGTCAGGGCGAATGCGTTGGAAGACGTAGATCTTATGACAAACAAAGAGATCAGGGCTGCAAAGCTATCCGGAGTCTCCAAATCCAAAGTGAGCAAATTTGTGAAGCAAGGCCATGATTTCTTTGAGGCTAAAAGGGCCATAATCAAAGCCAACTTCACCAAATTCGCGGAAAGGGCAAAGGAGGTACCGTCAAAGCCTGCGAAGACCGGGTCAAAAATAAATACCACCAAAGGCTCCAAAAGACGAAGGTCAGATGGAAGCACACCACCCAAAAATAAAAACAAAGGGAGAACGCCAAAAACCGAAAGTGTGACTTTCAGCGAAGCTGCAGCTTCTGTCAAGGTAGCTGTGGAAGAAACAAATTTCCCGGAAGCCAAAATGGACATGGACACGCTTAAGGCAGTTCATAAATCTGTCATCGCTAACTATGATGCTATCACGGAAGTAGGGCCCTAGGTCCGCTTCCTGATAAGTACGCACAGACCGGGATCTTTGGAATATACTTGTGCGGCCAGCATAAGCACAAAATGGTTGGCAAAAATCATCCCGCCTGTACGATCTTCGTACAGGATGAAGACGGAGAGCGCCTTGATTCCATCGGGATCAGATTAAGGATAAGTAACCGCGGGCTCGAGACGCACCTATGGACAGTCTGGGGGAGAATACCCACAGACAAAGGAGGGCTATGGACCTTCTCCATGGATTCTAATTCCAAGGAGGAGCTCCTAAAACTAAAATTAGCATCCTTATTTGGGATAAGTAGATTAACCTTCTGCCTGAAGGAGGAAAAGGAGACAAAGCAAGCAAACACCCAATGCTCAGCATGAGGAACGACCTTCCGAAAGTGGAGTCAGCATACTCTTAAGGACACCTGTCCAAGAGATAGATGTACCCATGGAAGAGGGAGAGACATCAGAGCAAGAGCAGAGGGACTCTTCACCCTGGTGAAGAAGAATATAAGGTTCCTGTAGGACAATCTCCATCATGCAAAAACCACCCCGGCAACGCTGGTTAGGATATTGGATCAAGAAGGCATTGACGTGGCCCTCCTGCAGGAGCCCTGGCGGATGGGTGGGAAGATTTTTAGCCTAACCACTAAACAAGGTGAAGTATTATTTATAGCAAAGGTCATAAAACCTAGAGCATGTATAGTTCAAGCAGTTAGGCGTACCATACGAGAACGGAGGAAAAACAGGCCAAGTTCTGCAGATTCGAAAATAGCCACTGAAGTCACAAGACCAAATAAAATTAGATGAGCCATAAACAAATGTCAATCATTTAAATCCCCAGGGACAGATGGTATATATCCCATTCAACAACAAAGTAATCGATGTGTTAATACCTCACGCAACTAAGATACTTACCTGGCGTAGAGGTTACCGTGATCAACTAAGATCCTAAAGCTAGTCTGGCATGGGGATACATACCGGAAGTATGGCAAAAGGTCATTTACGTATTGGTATTCATAAATGCCAATAAGCCTATCCTCCTTTCCACTAAAAACGTTAGAAAGGTTACTGGACAGGTACATAAGAGACGAAGTGTTGAAGGATAAACCCCTAAGCAATCGTCAATAGGCCTATCAACCAGGCAAATCTACGGACTATCGCTGGATGATCTAAACAGGCTCATCTCAAAGTCAATAGAAGACAAAGAGATAGCGATGGCCACTTTCTAAGGCATTGAGGGAGGCAGCATTTAATAATGTTACCACGAATTCATTGGTTATTGAAATTAATAGACGGGGGACATCCACGATGGATAAATGCAGCTCTGGAGAATAGGGTAATAATCTCCACTCTGGGGCAAGTCACCATCAAGGCAAGAACGGATGGAGGATGTCCACAAGGAGGAATGCTACCACCACTACTATGGGCAACCTTAGTAGACGACCTCCTTAAAGAATTGTCCAAAGCAGACTTTTACTGTCTTGGATACGCAGACGACATCGCTATTGTAGTCAGGGGCAAGTTTGCAGGGGTGATATCGGGAAGAATGTAAACAGCCTTAAATATAGTTGATAATTGGTGCTCACAAGAGAGACTAACAGTCAATGCTCAAAATACACAAATTATCAATTTCACGAAAAAGTCGGCACTACAAGGCCTAAAGCCAATAGTGCTAGGACGAGAGGTGATTCCATTTGCCAAAGAAACAAAGTACCTAGGAGTACATTTAGATAAAAGGCTTTCATGGAACACCCACTGTAACCTCTCAGGTAGCTATAGCGATAAAAAAGATAATAATTCTAGTGTTACTTACGGTATGCCTTCGACTAAGCTCGAGGTAAAACAATGGGTCGTGAATTTTCGCCTAAATGTTGTATAACACTTAGATAATAAAAATTTGTCTGGCATATAAATTGTTTGAGCGCCACGTCATTTGTAAAATGAAATAATTTACCCTGATCAAATGACGAAAAACAGAGTATATGGTTTTTATAGGTACTTAGATGATCATTAAATAAAAATCGGGAAAGTAACTTAACAATCTAATGAAGAATATCCTACTTAAAGTCGACTTTGGTCCCTACTATATGGCCCTTGGCCGTCGTACATTAAATATACAAATTAATTAGATTTCGAGGGAAATTAGTTCAATGCTAAAGGTTCTACCATGGTATGATTAATCAAATATTAGAAATATATATCGGCTTATGCATCTATCAATGGTTTTCGTATTCTCCAATGGAGAAGAGAAACGAATTTTATGTCAATAAAGTACTGGACATAATATGATCCATACTTGTAAAAGCAAGTATAACGTAGTGTCGGAAGTAGAGAATCGAACTGAATTAATTTTCAAATCAAGTTGCTATTTGAATCAGGTAGAATGTAGAATGTAGAACGTAGAATGTAGAACGTAGAATGTAGAACGTAGAATGTAGAATGTAGAGTTGTTGCAATCTAAAAAGACACAGGAATTTTTAGAAGCTTCTACAAGCAACAAGTGCTGTCGGCGAAAGTAATTAATTTAGAATGACAGAGTCATCCCACAAACATTTCAAAGATATATACACGACAATCATTAGTAATGTATAAAAAGGTATTGACTTACTTAGAATTTCCTTCGACACAACTCACATTAAAATTGTCTTTCTTTTTAGACAATCAAGAGAACGCCGGTCAGGCTTGTCTCCAAAATGGTATCTAATTACCAACAAACTTTTCTGCGCACATCATTTCTGACAATTTTCGGATGTTTTAAATCTTTAACAGTGCCCTCTCAGAAAAGATATGAGAACATAAGTAAGGAATCTAACGTGCGTCGACATTATAGTTAAATGTAGTTAAATGCGTTCCTAGGCATTGCCGTTAGATGGCTCGAGAGGTACTAAAATAGGTAATATATAAGCAAAACGAATTATCTTGAGCAGAGAAACAGGATCTCCTGTTACACCACCTTCAGAAGACCACACAGAAAGCTACCATTGCCCTCGGCAGATGCAGAAGAATGTTTGGAAAAAACTGGGGAGTTACCCCAAAAATTACCCATTGGCTATACACAAGGGTTGTTAGACTAATGATAGCCTATGGATCAGTATGTGTGGTGGACAAAGACACTGCAAGTGGGAGCTGTAAAGGCTATGGAGTAGCACACAAAGGCTTGCTTGCCTGTGTATTACGGTATTCATAAAAATCACACCCACAAATGCGATGGAAGTCCTGCGGAATCTGCCTCTACTACACATTTTTATACAAGGTGTAGCCAAATCTGTAACGCACAGATTACTGCAAAGTCATCATCACATAAGCTAAACGCACGATGCTGACTATCGAGGAGCGGATGACTTAATGGGCAACCCATTGACGCAACGGCCACGAGATATAGCTTTAATAATAAGTGCCAAATAACTATACTAGATAGGGAAGACTCAAAAAAAGATGAACCCATAGTGGCTGAGGTAAGCTGGTATACGGACGGCTCCAAGACAGAAGTAGAATTGTAGAGCTGAAACAAAGGATAGCTATTCCAATAAGCCTATCTGAGACTTTTCAAGAGGAAATGACGGCGATTCACCACTGCGTTGGAAAAAGTAAAAGACAGGAAAGGACATATCGTTCAGTTGCCATCTTCACCGACAGCCAAGCTGCACTGAATGCACTTGATTCCATAGAGGTCAATTCTAAGCTAGTATGGGATTGCATAGGTGCCTTAAACGCACTTGGAGACCATTGCAAGGACATGGTAGCCTGTATCACGGGGGTCATAAGGGAAACGAATTGGTGGATGAAACGGCCAGACAAGGCTAATCAATGCCATTCATTGGACCGGAACCCTTCTGCAGCGACTCAAAGTCGACAATGAGAATGGCCACAAGGAAGTGGGTGGCACAGAAATCTTTAGAATGGAGGGTAATCTCACCAGGACAGAGACAGGCGAAAAAGTTTATCATGGGATATTCGCCAACATTTACAGCAGACCTGAGGGCACTGTGAGCTTAACAGGCACGCAAAGCTAATGGGGTTGACAGACGAAGCCATGTGCAGATTCTGTCACATAGAAGAGGAAACTGCAGAGCACATCCTATGCCAGTGCTGCAGTGACTGCCTGACGAATGTGCGGTTTCTTGTATTAGGCGATGAGAAGCAACCGGCAAGAAATTACATGAAAGATTCAGTCTCGAGGCTGATACGCTTTTTAAAAAAGTCGGGCTGGAGAATGTAATTTTGATTCAGAGGACCACAATAGATCTGTAAATGTCGCAGTGGGACAGGCTGATTAACCACCTCATAAAATCTAATCTAATATTGTAGGTGAATTTATATGAAATCTAGCACAAGTTTTGAATTTTAAGAAAATTAAGCGTATGTCATTTTATACAGGGTGGCACAAAGTTAGTTTTGTCACTCCAACTTTAAAACCACGTGTGGTCACAGCTGTTCCACTTTTCATTATTACTAAAAATAATCTGCTGCATAGGCTGGATTTTCAAAGTTAGAAGACGATTGATTGTTTGAATATTAAAATTACTGTCAGTTGTGCACAGTTCATCGGATAATATTTCATGCTGATGCATGATAATCCAAGCCCGCATGTTGTAAGAATAGTACGTGATTATTTAGCCGAGGTTGAAATTCCAGTAGTAAATTGGCCTACTCTAAGCTCAGACCTAAACCCAATTAGGCATGTTTGGGATGCTCTTGGGAGGAAAATACGATCTCGTGTACCATCTCCTACAAATTTACAGCAGCTTAGTGACGTTCTAATTAAAAAATGGAATCAAATAGACCAGGCTTACATTCAAAACTTAATTTAGAGCACACTAAGAAGGTTTGCAGCTATTATCCGTGCACATAGAAGAAAAAGTTTAGTCTTTTATGTTTTTCACTTTGTTTTCAGTTTCTTTTCATTATGTTCCGTGTTTAGCTTGTTCGTAAACTTGTTGTTATTACCATAGGAAAAATGTAACGTTTTTCCTAAACCCACATTGTATCTTTTACAAAAATGAAGCTATTGTAATAAATAAAAAAAGGAATAGTGAAGAAACGATATATAATGATAACAGAATAAGAGATTACAAGGTGGAAAAACTGTGATACTCCACACGTGGTTTTAAAGTTATAGTGAAAAAACACACTTTGTGCCACCCAGTATAAAATGACGTATGTCCAATTTTTTTTAAATTCAAAACGTGCTAGATTTCATATAAATTTACTTATAATCAAAAAAATTATTCGAATGGAATTTAACATAACAAATTTATTTATGAGCAAAATTCATCAATTTTTTGAGTGGATCGATTATATTGCCGGTAAGTGTATAATTCGCAATATTTTGTTGTTTGTTGAAAATCAAAATAATTACTGCACATTTCGCATCAAAAATCTCAATTCTCAAAATAGTTTCATTAGATTTTGTTAAAGTAACTGACAATTATTGATCAAGATAAAAATTCACTTTTTTTCATTTAAAAAATTTATTGCTACCTAGATTTATTTATTTGGTCGATAGAATTTTTAGTTCTTATTATATTATAGTTTAGTACCTATAGTTTTGGAGGTCTTATAAGAAGCTGAACTTTCATAAACTGAAGAAATACGTTTTTGTTTAAAAAATGTAGACATATGGAGTCGAGATTCGAGTCAGATTACTTAGCCTATTTTTTGAATATTTATTTGGGAAAATAATTTTGATTCTTTCCTATTTTATTCGGCATTGTTAATGGATTTACCCTCTGACAACGATTATTATTCATAGTGGTTGTAAATGAGTATCCATGTTATTTTTGTTTCGACATATAGTATAAAAGTGGGTAATGAGATAGTAGCACTTCCATTACTCCTTTTTTTAAAGAAAAAAAAGTTCAAATGCCTTTCAGAAAAAATCTAAAATATTTAAACTCCAGATTTTCTTTTTGTGAAGATAATTATTCGCTATTAAGCAAGATTTTAGTGTCTATTGACTTTTCAAACTAATAACTACTGTGTAATGTGTAGAGATAATGCGGTGCAGAATCAAACAATTGATGTTAACACTGGATTTGCACGCTTACATGAAAGCTACTTACATAACGATATAAATATTACCATTATAATAAAAAAAATTAGGGCTACAAGCAATAAAATAATTGACAGTTTCTTATACAAATTTTGTTGTTTTAATCTGGAACAAAAATAATGACTTTATTAAATACAATTTCTAATTCGGATTTTTCTCCAAACCAAAATACATCTAAATTAATAAGTACATTTTATCATAACTAGCTATTATTGGACAATTTTATTCAAATTAGAATTAATATTTAAAATTTTATAACATTTGACGTTTAGGCTTGCCAAACTATTTCCAGTAAACATACTACTGTTACTTTCTAAACATAACGTATGTCCTAAAAGTTTTGGCACAAAATATTTATCGGACTTTTTTTTGAAAGAAGAAATTTATTTAAACACTAACCTAACTAGTTATCATAAATAACGGCTCAATACTTAACTAAACTATACTATCGAATTATGTGGAGTGGCCCATTCTGCTCTACCAGGCGCAAATTTCTCTAAGTTTTTCATAAATTCGGCGACTTAATTGTTTTTCATCTTGGGCTTCCCAGCCTCTTCCTAGACAGTAAAGCCCAAAAATCCTCTATTGGGCGAGCCCGCGGCAACTTTGGAGGGTTATCGTTTTTGGAAACAAAAGGTATGTGGTGTTGTCGAAACCAGTTTTGGGTATCGCTTGAAAGTATTTGGGACACTTACGTCTCTTCCGATATTTCAGACCATTCCTCTTCAATTCCAACGATATCGTTCTCTTAGAAGATCTGTATTGATGAGCCAGTCTCCTTGTTGACATTCCAACCTGGTTTTTTGCCCTTCTCAACAATCTCTCTGACCTCTGTGCAGGAAATGCATGTGGTCTTCCACTTTTTGGGAGATTCAGACATGGTATTCCCTGCTCGCACTCCGATATTATCCTATAAATGGTTCTACGTGATATGTTTTCATTCTAGAATATTCGACAGATTTCTGCTTGTAGATACTTGTTCTTATTTCGTATTTATACGGCATCTTGAAGCGAAACCTTCACAATAAATAAATCTCAACTCAACTCAATTTTGTGCCAAAACTTTTAGGACATACGTTATGATTACAATCGTGGAATGGTCTATGATACATAACTAAATCGACTATATTAACGATTGGATATGCCGATAGTGTCAGAATAATAGAAAATACAAATTATAAAAGATATAAATATTGACCGACTAGGCAGGGAGGCACAAATATTCGGGTTGAAGCGTCTAGCTGGACAATACCTCTTAATAACCCAAAAACATAAGTTTGAATCAGTTGTTTATATCAATAATCTAGGAGTAATAATTGGAAATTACCGAGGCTATGCTCCGAAAGTAACTAACCATAACCACGGTTAACCGCTTCGGTTGACAGAATGAAACTGAAAAATCTGGTTGTATTCGGGACACAAAACCAGTGAAAGTACGAAACGAAAATAACATAACCTTAAATATATTCCCAAAACGACCACGGATTTTGTATTTTGTTGTTTGTTACTTCAAAAAACAGTTTTTGGATTTTTTAGTTGTTTTTAAACATGGACAATTGGGCTGCTTTTGTGATTCACCACCTTCTTTGCCAAGTTCTGATGATGACTACAGGGCTGAAAGGGGTATTCAAGGTAAGCAACTAGCTACCTAACTATACTTTTTTTTATTCGATAATCACTTTTTATTTAGTTTTAAGGCCAAGAATTGAGAATTTTGTCACCAGAGTAGTGGAATTGTATACTGATGGAGAATTTTCGAATATCTAGACTAACTTTTGACCATATGCTGTCGTTAGCTAGGAACAAATTGGTTCCTGATAATAACATGGGATCATGGGAAAAAATCCTGTTTTTGCAAAAAATCAGTTTTGTTTTTTTCTTTGATGGTCGAATAATCAACAAATAATAAAAATCATAAACAATCCATGACAGATGACAGTCGAAACCAGAAGTAACCGGGCTCCTAAGGCTGGTTACTAGTTTGTCAGTTCATTAACCATATTTCAGGAAACCGTGTTCCAAAACTAACCAGACTTTCAGCAACCACTACTTTTTAGTTACTTTCGGGACGGTGTAAACCAGTTACTTTCGGACCATAGCCCGAGTAAGGCCTGTCACAAACACAACGTTACAGTTGAAACTGAACACTGCGAAGCACATCACACATTCAGTCTAATTATTCAGTTTTTAATCATGTATTCGGAAGAGCAGGATGATTTTGCCACTCTGGGTTTACTTTGTCTAATTTTACAAAAAAAATAAAAAGTCGAAATAACGTGGTGCAAGAAATGGTTACAAAGACAAAATCAATCTTCGGGCATCGGCTTAATAAAGGAATTAGCCATTAGATTTCATATATTAGCTGCTCATGACATAACCAGTGTACCAAAAGCTGCTTTTGTTGGTTTCTTCTTTGATTAAGAAGCAACCAGACTTTGCCACAGACAAGGTTCCGATCTGTACATTCCAATAAACTCCATTATCACATGGTTTTGCTTATTCCGTGACATTTTTCAAAAAACAACCAAACGCACTGGCTCTTGAATTGAGAACCATAAAGTTGAACCCCTACACACGCAACGATCCGTTAAACCATTCAGTAAAAATTCATTGGTCTCAGTTTAGTTGAACTGAGACTGAAATACCCACACATGTAGAAGTTAAACTGTACGGTTGAACTGAACAGTTGAAACTGAGCGTATACGGCCGGCCTAAGAGACATAATCTGGAAAGAAAATAAAGTGTATGTGTGAAACATTTCCATAAGACATCTAGAGCAGAGTTTCCCAAAGTGTGGGTAGCAAAAAATTTTTGCCGGGTCACGAAAAAAAATTGTAAACTTGCTAATTGGACTCGCAAATATTGTGACGCATATTCATGGCATGGGTACTATATAAGGAGATCGGACTCCATGTATTCCAATTTCTGGTCATGGTAGAGGGCGTAAGTTTAAATCCAATACCAAAAACATCTGACTGAAGAACAGCCAGTCATGAGCCTTGCATACTCTTTCAGTTCATGGTGTTTCATTGGCTGCTCATTTGACAGTATGTGAGGTGAGTGAAGTTAGGAAACAGAAATATGATAGAAAACCACAAGTAAAAGTGAATTACACTTTTCGCCAAACATCTATACTTCAACAAGGACTCCACCAGGGCTCAACACTGTCCCATTTACTTTACAATCTATCTGTGCTGTTACCACTATGATTTAGCACTAGAATATTTAAATTTGTAAACATACATATTGCAGTATGTGGATGACATCTCTTTGATCAATCATAATTGTTGTGTTCACTATGTAATTTAGATTATTATTACTTATGTCAGTCTTGTCATTAAAAATCTTTATTTCATGTCAGTAACTTTAAATACGAAACACTGAACTAAAGTAAATACATAACAATTGGCGACGAGGATTCGGAAGAGACCCTCTACAATGAAAGCTGAACAATTCAGTACATTAATTACAACCCTCATAAAGGAATTACAAAAGGTAACTAAAGCACAAATGGAAACTTGCATGAAAATATTGTCTTGGAACCTTTTATTGAAGAGAATGAAAGCTGGGAAATATTTACAAAAAGGTTAGATAATGAAAGATTTTAAGGGTACTCCAGAATATGTTGAGAACAAAAAGCAAGAATGGTTATTGCATACAATAGGTACTAAAACTCTACAACTTCTATATTCTTTAACTTGTCCAGAGGATCCTAAAACTAAATCGTACAGCACATTGGGTAGATTTAATACAAAATCATCTCAGTCCTACTTCAAGTACTATTGCCGAACAAAATCGATTTACAAAACGTGTCCAACATGAAGGAGAAACTATTGCAAATTACCTAACTGAATTAAAAAAGCTCTCTGCAAATTGTAAGTTTATTTGTGTCACTTGCAAGGCTTCAACATCGGATGCGCATTTGCGACTGCAGTTTATTAGTGGTTTGAATCAATCGAAAGATTGATACAACTCAAAGAACCTGACAATAAATTTAAAAATTGTGTTGATACAGCGCTTGCTTTGGAGTTGGCTCATAAAGACTCAAAAGAAATTCAGTTGTTACAAGCCAGCACTAGTACATTTCAAAATCAAATCAAACCATCTCAGAAAAATGAACAAAGGTCAGATGTCTTATCGTTGTGGAGACAAAACACATTTAGCCAATACCGCGGTAGACATAACAATTCCAAATGTACAGCCTGTTTCAAATTTGGACATTTGAGTCATGTTTGTATGAAGAAATTTCAAAAAGGAACACTTCATCAAGTACAAGAAGAACTAGAAGAAACAGAAAATAACGTTCAATACGAAGATTTATGTTTCATGAACATACTTCACAATGAGACTCTACCTGAATCGCTAAGGAAACCAGACAAGATTTTAGTTAATATGGAACTTGACGGAAAAATAATCAAATTTGAGTACGACAGAGGGGCAGCAGTTTCTTCAATTTCACATGATCTATTCATCGACAAATTTCCTACAAAAGCACTTCAATAAACAAACTTACCTTTAAGAACATATACTGAAGAAGTCATTAGACCAGTAGGTTATTCAACTTTCCAAGTTAAGTTTGAAGATCAAACCGAATCATTAAATTTATACGTGCTGCCAGAGAAAGTTGAACCAATTTTTGGTAGAGAATGGATAAGATTAAAATCGGTTTACCTGAGATATGTCAGTTACAGAGAGAAAATATTCCATAAAATCTAAAATTACAGATTTTAACGAAGCTGAAAGCGGATTTTCCGGAAGTGTTCAAACCTGGACTTGGAAAAATCCTAAATTATGAAGCAAAACTGTTCATACCCGAAAACACTAAACCTTTTTATGTACCTGGGAGAAGAGTTCCTTATGCATTGAGAGAAAAGGTTCAAAATGAAATTGACAGATTGGAAAAAATAGGAGTGTTGTCTAAAATGCAATACAGTGAATGAGGTACGCCGGTAGTTCCCGTTATGAAAAGTGATGGTTCCATTAGGCTTTGCGCAGATTTTAAAGTTACATTAAACAATGTTCTAATGAATGATAAATTTCCAATTCCAAACATAGAAGACATTTTTGCTACGACGATGCATGGAAGAAAAATATTCACTACGTTAGACATACGAGAAGCTTACTTACATTTGCCAATGAATGAAGAAAGTGCAAAGATACAGGCTATATCTACTGAAAAAGGAGACTATAAAATAAATAGATTAATGTTTGGTACCAAAGTTGCTCCAGCTATATGGCAACGATATATTACAAATTTATTGAGTAAAATACCTGGAGTTTGTGTATTTTTGAATGATATCAAAAAACAAGGGGCTACGTTACTGGAAAATGTTGATCGATTAAGAATAGCTCTGTAACGTCTACAGAAAGCTGGATTTCACATAAAACAAGAAAAGTGCAAATTCTTTGAAGAATCCATCATCTATTTGGGGTACAAAATTACAAGCAGAGGCTTAGAAAAAACTGAAGAAAAAATTAAAGCGATCAAAAATGCTCCAGTACCAACAAACGTTACTGAATTGAAAAGTTGGTTAGGTTTAGTTACATACTATGGAAGATTTTTTAAAAATCTATCCTCGAAATTACATTCTCTATATACCCTTCTACAAAAGAATACACACTTCAGATGGACGTCAGCTTGTGGAAATGCTTTTAATTTGATAAAAAGAGAAATCACATCTGATCAGATTCTTTGCGCATACGATCCTAAATTACCATTGGTTTTAGCCACCGATGCTAGTCCTAAAGGTTTGGGATCAGTATTATCACATATTTTTCCAGATGGCAGTGAACATCCAATTGCTTTTGCTTCGAGAAGTTTGACGAGGGCTGAACAGAATTATAGTCAAATAGATAAAGAAGCGACTTCAATTTTTTGGGGATGTAATAAATTCTTTCAATATTGCTATGGACGTAAATTCAAATTGATTACTGATCATCAACTACTAGTTTCGATATTTCACCCTAACAAGAACCTTCCCAGTATGGTAGCTACCAGGATGTTGCATTATGCACAATTTTTGCAAGGTTTTGACTACGATATTGTTTACAGAGCCACTGACAAACATTCAAATGCGGACGCATTATTTAGGTTACCCATGAACATTTCAGAAACGTTCAAGCAAACAATGGATGGGGTAAAAATACATCAGTTACAACAAATTCTTCCTTTACCAGTTACACACAGAGAAATTGCAAAAGCGACACAAGAAGATCCAATTCTAAAAAATGTCTACATATTCCTACAAACTGGCGTCAAAATTGAAGAAGAAGGATTCAAAGGAAAATATATGGAATTTTCTTTAAACGAAGGTACGGTTTTGAATGATACGCATACTGAAACATACCTGAAACATTGCGACTAAGAGTTTTGAACGAACTACAAGAAGCACATACTGGAATAGTGAGAATGAAAGCACTTGCTCGTTCATTTGTTTGGTGGCCAAGAATAGACGTAGAAATCGAAGAAATGGCAAAGAGATGTCAAAGTTGTCAGTCTATGTTACACGACAAAGGTAAAATTCCACCTCATTGTTGGGAATCACCAAAGGAGCCGTGGCAAAGAGTACATATTGATTTTGCAGGGCCTTTTCAAGGAACCTTTTTCTTTGTTATTTGCGATGCATTTTTCAAATGGCTAGAAGTATTCATGACAAATTCTATGAACACTACAAAAACAGTTTCAATTTTACGAAGTACTTTTGCACGTTTTGGGTTACCGGTTACACTGGTTAGTGCTAATGGAGGAACATTCACATCACTAGAATTCAAAAAATTTCTAAAATGCAATGGAATTATACACAAACTTACGGCCCCGTATCACCCAGCATCGAACGGTCAAGTCGAAAGATATGTAGGTACCAATGAAAACTATGTTAAAGAAAATGATGATGGATCCTGGAAATTTGGAACTGAAACTTCAAAACTTTCTCATACATTACCGGAAAACACCCCACTCATCTACCAATAAATCACCAGCACAACTAATGTTTGGGAGAGAAATCAGAACAAACCTTGATTTAATTAGATTTCAGGAACCTGTGGGAAGCTCTAATAAAATTCAGGGAGTTCAAAATTTCACTATGGGGGAATCTGCTCGTGAAAGGAATTACGATAAAAGAAAAAATTGCTTGTGGAAATTTGGAAGAATTCATAAACAAGAAAGTAATTTGATTTATTTAATTGAAATTGAAGGACGGGTGATCAGGAGGCATGTAAATCAAATAGCTTTCAACAAAAGTCGTGGTTCCAAATACTTTACATCCTAAATTTTGTTTTGTGCCAAGCATAAATTCTAACAAAAATACTAATGATATTGAAACGAATCTACAAACCACTCAAGCTAATTGCTCTAGAGTTTCAATCACCAATTTTGGAAGTGGTGAGAGCAATTCTGGAACTGGTCGTGCTTCTGTAAGGATTTACGATACTGTCAACTCAGAAGCTTCTACTTCAACAAGTAATGAAGAAGGAATAATGGCAACGGGTCATAAAGTAGAACCAGAATTCAGAGATTTAACTATACCTTTGCGAAGAAGTACAAGAGTAAGAAGGACACCAGAAAGATTTTAGTCTGTAAATTTATCTGTGGGGATTTGTTGTGTTCACTATATAATTTAGATTATTATTACTTATGTCAGGCTTGTCATTAAAAATCTTTATTTCATGTCAGTAACTTTAAATACGAAACACTGAACTAAAGTAAATACATAATCTCAAAATAACAGTGAATAAGCTACAAAAACTCATAACAGAATAGTGAAACGGTTCAATAGGTATAGGATGAAGCTTAAAAGTCAATGCATAATTTCCAATAAATTTTTGATAAATATACACAATTTACTAATTAGGTACATTAGTTCAAGCACAGATTTACAAGATAAAATACAGGGTGATGAACTTTTGTCACAAAGTCCGTTATATCTGTTATTATAGGAGGGTTCATTATTTGCTCAGTTTTTTTAAATGCATCATCCTGTATTAATCTCAAGGGCTTCTATAAAACATAATAAATATAATAAAAACAAATATTCAGGTAATCTTCTCAACGACCAAATAGATATCAATAATTCTCCTTTATTAAACCTATTTACTTAGAAGAAAATTCAGTGGTGAAGGTTGTGAATAAATTTTTGTACTTTATTTCCATTTAAACATTTTATAATACTTTTGTCAATATCTTAGAATTCAGTATTAATGCACTATATAAATTAAAACTTTTTCATTATATCTTCACTAGTTTGATAAAGCTACTGTGTAGCGAAACGCGTCACTAATTTTAAATTGAACGTTAGTTCAAAATATAATGGAGATTTTAGCAAATTAAATTGTTTTATTTCATCATTTAGTATGGATCTTCATCAAGTAAAATCCTCATCTATTCAACACCTTCTACAATAAACAATGATAATAATTTTTTTATCTAATGTTTTGTTTAATTGTCTTGTCTGTGCTGCTTTAAGATAATTGGAGATAGTAAAGTAAATAAAAATAATAAATTTAATTCATGACATATCGCTTTTTCCAATACAATTTAAAATATCTCCAAAACTATTAAGTTTAGGTATAGGAAATACTTAGGATAAATTAAACTACACTGACTGTAGTTTATGATGTTGATATAAAATACAGGGTGATGCATTTAAAAAAACTGAGCAAATAATGAATTTTTGTTTTGACTTTTTTTGGTGTCTCCTATAATAACGGACTTTGTCACAAAAGTTGATCACCATTTTTTTATTTTTTATTAACAACTCGTATATTTACAATCTGCTTCTTACAGAGCATTAAGTAAATGTGTTGGTTGAATAGGTTTGGAAGGGAAACACCCATCAGTGTTTCTCTTTATTGATTATTTCTATGATGGATTAAGTCTTCAGGCCAGATTTTGTGTAGTCTTCTCGCATCAGGTCCGTTGTTGTATAGTTCTTCAATTAGGCAGTTGTCATGGTTGGTGTTGCGGTCCTTGTGGCTGGCGGCTATTTTTTGGATTTCTTCCGTAACAAAAGGAATGTTTAGATCATGGAGAGTTCTATTGCTGATATAGCATGGTGCATCTACGATTGATCTAAGTGCCTTAGACTGAAATCGTTGTATTGTTTTGATTCTGGTTGGTTTAGCACATCCCCAAAGCTGTACTCCATATGACCAAATAGGTTTTAAGATTGCTTTATATAGAAGAATCTTGTTGTTTAACGACAGTTTTGATTTACGGCCGTGCAACCAGTACATGTGTCGAAACATTTGGTTTCGATGTGTGTCTTCAATGTAAGTTGTCGTTATAAGTGTATCCCAAGGTACTTTGTTTCTATCTGTTAAGTAGGATTTGAGAAGCAGGTAAAAGTTATGGAAAAGGGTGTTTTTTAGTTTAAAGAGAAGGCCTGGATGCCATACTTTGTTGAAGGCTTGTGAGATATCAAGGAATACTGCGTTGCAGTATTTCTTTTCTTCGAGACTCTTAGCGATTTCATTGACTATCCTGTGGACTTGTTCCGTGGTAGAGTGGTGCTTTCGGAAACCAAATTGATGATTTGGAAGGAGTGTGTGTAGGTCATGTTCTTGGTTGATCCTTTTTAGTATCAGTCTTTCAAGAACTTTACTTGTTGTAGGTAATAGACTGATAGGTCTGTATGACGTTCGTTAGTGTGGAGACTACCTGGCTTGGGAATCATTATGATTTTAGCGTACTTCCAGATTGTGGGGAAACAAGCTAGACTTATGATTCTGTTGAATATGATTGCTTCTCTGGGTAGTTGTTTCAATATTTGTCCTGTTATTAGATCATAACCAGTAGCCTTTCGAGGGTTCAGCTTGCTTATTTCTTCTTTGACTTCTACAGGAGAAAAAGATTTGATAGGTAGAGACATTTGGCAGCTAGCGTCTAGAAATCTCTCCATCTCTTGATCTACCTTGTAATCATCAGGTATGAAAACTTCTGTTAGGTATTCAGCAAAGTTTGTCACCTTTTCTTTAGGAGAGCGGATCCACCCCCCCCCCCCCCAATCAGTTATACATCCCTATACCAAATTTACCACAGTTTCAATATCCAATTCAGGAACAACAACCTCCTATTCCCCTTCAACAAAATACATATCAAACCTGCAATTTCCAAACAACTTATCAACAAAAGAAAAATCCCTCTACATCCAGTTACCTAATTCCTATACCTGAACTAAATTACAACTCAGACATTAGCGATATAGATCTTGATCCATGTGATGAGGAAGCAAACGAGAAACATCCGTGGCAAGTTGTCAGGAAAAGAAAGAGAGACATCCAAAACAATGAACCCACTAGCCCAAGCGCTCCACCCACAAAACCGCTTCGACGTACTATCGAATAGAAATGAGACTGAGATAAACCACAACAATAACAGTAACAGAGAAAACCGACAAAATCCACAGAAACCCCCACCAATATTCATATACGGAGTAAAAAACTTCAACGAAATGGTGGAAATGGTAACTAATATAACGGAACAAGAAACGAATTACTCAAGAGCACTTCTGGACACACTGGACAAACCCCCACACCGACAATACCAAGAACATATGCAGAAGCTACAACTCAAGGAATACCCCAAGTAGAACAAAATTCAAATATAGAAATACAACTAACAAAATTTTTAAATGAATTTAAGAACATGTTCTCCCAGTTGATAAGCCAAAACAGCATAATACTGAATTTGCTAACCACAGTTATTGGAAAATTACATTCATAAATATACTTAGAATAGCGACTTCGAACGCCAATGGCTTGCTCAATCATAGGCAAGAAATAATAACGTTCTCAAATCTAAACAAGGTTGATATTTTACTTGTTTCGGAATCTCATTTCACTGACAAGACAACTTCAGTATTCCATTACATAATACTTATAGTACGCCTCATCCTGATGGAACTGCTCACGCGGGCACTGTAATAATTATCCGCAAATCCGTTTCACACTTTGAATTTCCAAAATATCAAACTGAAAAAATCTAAGCAACAAGTATTATGATAAGAGCCTTGCCTTGGCACTTCAACGCTACTGCTCTCTACAGACTCCCTCGACATGCTATTACAACGGAAGAATATAAATATTTATTTCAAACTCTCGGAAGCAGATTCATTATTGGTGGAGACTGGAATGTCAAGCACACGGACTGGGGCTCACGATTCACCACCACAAAAGGTAGAAATCTGATACGTGCAATTAACGATAACAACTACAGTCACCTAACAAATGGAGTACCTACTTATTGGCTAACGGACCCTAGAAAACTACCTGATCTGCTAGACTTGTTCGTAATTAATAGAATACCTAGAGGCAACTGTGCAGTTGAATCACACTTGGACATTTCATCTGACCACACCCCAGTAATAGTGAACATTAGAACTTCAGTCATCAACAAAACTCCTCCTCCTAGGCTTACAACAAGAAAAACTGACTGATCAACCTGAATATTTAAATAATTCTTATCTCTGGTTTTCTTAAATTAAATTCAATTCACGACGTCGTTTTAATTAAATAATTTTCAACAACGTTCACCCTGTCCATTTTTAATTTACTACTGTCGTTTATAAAAACTAAGGTTACTGTTTTTAGATGGTAGAGACCATTCCAGAATGACTTCACTGACAGATAGGTAGGCCATATTATGCTGGAGGGCACTCAGTTAGACTTTAATTAACAATTGGTTCTTAAAGGTTTCTAAAATACCATCGTTTTGTAGTGTTGTTAAGTGTGGAACGCGAAAGAGATAAGGTATCTTTTTTTCGATTTTCGGCTGTATTAACGAAGCGAGCTGACTATTTAATTCATCTCTCTGATCTACGCCGTGCTTTAAAACGGGGCACCCTCTGCAAATTACAACTTTAAACTTGTCGTGTGTGTTCTCGACATTTTATCGAAGGTTAATTAGTGTTTCTACATCAGTCAATTTTTGCTCATAAAACACAAACACACAAGGTTCAACTCCAACTAATCGATTCGTTTGTCCTCCAGCACACTATGGCCGATCTGTCAAAGTCATGTGTTCTGAAATGGTTTATTGGATTTGCAGTGGAGACGCCGCAGTGAAAATATAAACTACTTATATAGACGATTTTGAGGACAGGTTTGTTTAAGATTAAATTTAAACTAAGAATATTCAGCTGCTCATGCAACATAAATTAAGAAATTTATAAGCCAACCTCTTTTCAATCATTTGTCAAAACTTCCAATAGTAATCGAGCTGTCAGATAACTGAAGATAAATATTAAACGTAAACCAACTTGTTTACGAAAACTGAAGTTGTAATTTTTAAACATGTAACACAAGCTCATCTAAACGATAACTTAACACAAATGGTGGCTGTTCGGCAAGTTCAGAACCAGTAGGTGATCTGTGGTCAGGACTTTAAACATGCGTTGCTTCGATTTCATGGAAGAAATTAATTTCTTAGTTGGAAGTTGGCCATCTTTCTTAGCTCTAATTTAAATCTTAATTTCTTAGTTTCTTGCATGAACATCTACATTACATTACATGTTTTTATGGGAACTGATCGTACTATAATAAGAACTTTTATTTGCTATAGATCTGAATACAGCTTGATGTCGATTATGGAACTATGCACGGGTGAGATCGTGACAGCAAAGATTATACTCGAAAAAGATAGGGTAGTACTTCAGAAGAACCACAACTGGGGACTAGCATGGAGAGCCTGATGGAATACTCATGGAGACATAATCTGGATGTCATTGTAGGGGCTGATACCAACGCACACCATAGCAGTTGGGGCAGCAAAGACAACAACACCACAGGTAAGAAACTATTTGACTATCTATGTACTACTGAACTTGATATTGCGAATGTGGGTAATACGCCTACATTTAGAACATCAGGGAGGGGGGGCATCAGATATTCAGACCCCATCTTATCAGATGGGCTGTAAACTCATTTAACCCCTACAAAACTCCAGGACCAGATGGCATATTTCCCAAGCTTCTGCTGCAAGAGGGACTATTCATCATAATGGGTCTGTTCTGATACTTCGAAGCAGCCATGCATGGAGAGAGTCAAAGGTGGTGTTTATTCCTTAAACAGGAAAAGAAACGTACACCCAAGCTAAATCCTACCGACCAATTAGTCTGACATGAAAAACCATGGAAAAAGTCTTACAAATGTACTCACAGAAAGGAGCGCTTAAGAGCATCCCTCTACATAGACTACAATGGGCTTATCAAGCAGGGAAATCAGGTGAAGCTGCCCTGCATAATTTGGTCTCAGGTCTCGAAAGGAGCCTGAATCATAAATAAGTAGCCCTTGCAGCATTTCTAGACATCGAAGGTGCTTTTGATAACACATCGATGTCATCAATTATCAGATCCCTTAAAAAAAGAGGGATTAACAGTACCACATGCAAATGGATAGAATCCATGCTCGAGCATAGGAGAATATCAGCACATGTGCATGATAAAACATACACCTTTAGGACAACTAAAGGATGTCCTCAAGGAGTACTTTCACCACTTTTGTGGAACCTAGTAGTGGATGACTTGATCTGTAGGCTGATGGACGATCAAGGCATATGGACGCAGGGCTTTGCGGACGACATAGTGATTGTCACCAATGGGAAATTCCCATAGGTGGTTATGAATGTCCTACAGGAAGCACTGCGAATTGTGAAGGAATGGTGCCTCAAAGAGAACCTTTCAGTAAATAAAAAAAAACTAGTTACTTTTACGAATAGAGTTCTCCCGCAGGGTAGAGTACTGTTGTTCGGAGAAGAACTAGAAATATCCAAAGAAGTTAAAAATCTGGGAGTGACCCTTGATTCCAAACTCAATTGAAAGGCACACCTGGAAAAAATTACTACCAGGGCGACTAGGCTTTTCTGGCAATGCAGAAGAGTTATGGGCAAAACCTGGGAAATACGACCTGAGGTGGTTCACTGGCTCTACATAACTGTGATAAGGCCAACGATCACCTATGAAACAATAGTCTGGTGGAAGAGGACAGAAGTGTCCTCTGCAGTTAATATATTAACTGCAATCCAAAGAAAAGCCCTTCTTGGTATTACCGGGGCAATGAACAGCACGGGGACGACATCAATGGAAGCCCTTATTGGATTTTCTCCTCTAGAACTTTTTATAAGGGCGGAAGCAATTATGGCAATTCTTAGGCTGAAATCGGGAGACTTATGGTCCCCGAACATTGTTCAAAAAGGACACACTGATACAACTGGGACATTACTAGACGAACCCATATTTCACATGAGTTTTGATAGCATGAAACCCGAGAATATATTCACTGAGCGAGTGAATATCATCATCCCATCTAGGGAACAGGTGATGCACCCAGGTAATTCTGGAGAAATCATCTGGTTCACCGATGGCTCCAAAACAAACCATGGCACTGGGGCTGGTATAAAAGGACCTAGAAAGAGAATGTTCTTTAGCCTTGGTCGACATAAGACTGTGTTTCAAGCAGAGACGATTGCCGCTATAGCCTGATGTATTGATGAAAACATCAGAAGAGGATATACCGAACAAAAAATTAAAATATTCAATGACAGCCAGGCTCTGCTTAAGGCTATCAGTAATTCAACAACTAGGTCTAGAATGGTGAAAAACTGCAAAGAATGGCAAGAGACAACAAAGTGTCTCTAATATGGGTGCCGGCACATGAGGGGATTGCAGGTAATGACCAGTTAGCTAAAGAAGGCTCTGAAGGAGATTTCATAGGTCCGGAACCGTTTTGTGGAATCACAAAAGATTGCATAAGAGGGGAAATCGGGAACTGGCTAGATAGGGAATACCAATTCAAATGGAGGGTGACACAAGGGCACCTTCATACAAAGAGTTTACTGAACAAGGTAGACAAGGAACTCTCAGCCAGGCTACTGAAACTGGGTAAGAGACATTTGAAGACAGTTACCGACCTGGTAACTGGACACTGCACTTTGAGGAAACATCTGTACAAAATGGGCAAAGTTACTGAACCTATGTGCAGAAAATGTGAACTTGATGATGAAACACCTACTCACATACTATGCTTCTGCGAGAACTTACAAGAACTTAGACGTAAGCACTTTGGAGAGGAATTAATTCAACCATCACAACTACTGAAAATCCCTCTAGTGAAACTAGTGGCCTTTATAGAAGACACGAAGCTTCTGGAATGGAAGTAGATAACAAGGGAAATGGTACAAAGATTCAGTTGAAGTGCCTAGGCTGATGAGCAGAACCCAAATATATGAATGAATGAATGGTTTTATGTTCTTAGTCTTAGTTTCAAATTAAAAGTTTTAATTTTTGCTTGCATGAATCCTCTTTTCATTCTGAGTACCTGCTCTGATAAGCCAATTAACTGATAATAAGATGGAATTGCTTACTGCTCAAAAACAATGAAAAATCCACACTTTTCTCAGCAGTCAAATACAAACCGCATTTTGACAGCTTTTGAAATTTCCAAATTAATAGCTGAGACTGGGTATCCTCATAGTGCTGGAAGAAAATGATCGCAAATAATTTATGCGGAATGAAGGAAAAAAGTTTATTTTCGGTGATACCATTATCAAATAATACAGTTAAACGGAGAATTGACGATTTGCGAAACATTTTGAAGAAGATCTAGTTGCTTAAGTGAAGAAGCAAGTTCTTTTCCTTACAAGTAGATGAAATCACAGACATCGAGGATAACGCAAATCTAATATGTTTTTATGAGACATATTGACGAAGACACCATACAAGAAAATTTTTTGTTTTGTAAATGGCCAGAACGACTTTTTATTTTATGAATAATTTTGTATTTATTGATTGGATGAAGTGAGTTGGTCTAAGAAGCGATGGAGCAAGTGCAATGGCAGACTCTCATAAAGGTTTGTTTAAACAAATTCAATAATAATCCATTAAGAATGTGTCAAGTTTGAAAACTGTATAAAATCTCGCCCATTGAATTTTCACCGAATTATGCAAGGCAATGGGGAGTGATCATAAACACTTCCTTTTGTACACTACACGATGGTTTTCAAAAGGAAACTTTTTGAATCGTCTTTTCCAGCTGAACAAAAAGCTGTTTTATTTCTCAATGAACACCCACCATCTAAAAAAGATGCTATTTTTCCATTTAAGGATAGATTCCACGAATTCGAGTTGTTAATAAAAGTTCCTTATTTGTGTGACATATTTGCTACATTCAATGAATTGAATTTAAATTTGCAAGGCTTTGATTTCAATATTTTCAAAGTATCTCTAACAGTTGCAATTTAAGAACATCGTTCCGAGCTAATAAATAGTTTTAAATACTACTTTCCGGATATTCCTTCAAATAATAATATGTGAATTAAGGATCCTTTTTCTGACGAAATTGAAAAGGAAGAAATGTTTAATCTTAGTGAACAAGAAGTTGATAATTTAATTTAAAAATTTCATGCAACATCGATCTGAAAAAAGTGTTTGAAACTGTACCACTAATTAATTTTTGGTTGCGCCAACAAAAGGAGTATAAGTAAGTAAGAGTAAGAGTAAGAGTAAGAGTAAGAGTAAGAGTAAGAGTAAGCGAGAAACCGATACAATTTTTAATGCCTTTTGTCACCACTTATAGCTGTGAAGCATTTTCTTTATTTACTAAAGTCTAATTTTTCAATAACATTATTTTACAGCAATATTTTTCTTATATAATTATTTTGCAATACAAATTATTAAGTCAGATCCTTCTCTTCTTCTGTGATAGCTGCTGTTGCAAGGTGTGGAGCAGACGACACCACATCTCGATGGATGAAAAACATTATTTTCAACAGGACAGCAATGACAACCTTATTTGGAGATTCCATGGAGGTCTCGATAATGAAGGGAAGCCCACAGGGAGGAGTCTTATCACCTTTTCTGTGGGACCTCGTCATAGACGAACTCCTGGAGTAATTGAACAGAAATAGGCTATACACCCAGGGGTATGCAGATGATCTGGCAATACTTGTAATGGGGAAACATCGCAGTTATCCTATACAATAAAATAAAGAAAGGATACTTACATTTTTGCTCTGGTATTAATTTCAATTAAGTTATCGCTGCGGTTGTTAGAATTACCTGCAACAGAAGTTATATTCTTGTAATATTTACCATTTTTGTTAAAAGGTGACACCTTTATTTCTTGTGACCATACAATGACGTATGAAGCGAACAGAGAATGGAAATAATAATAATGAATATATATATAGTAAATAAGAGTTTAATTCAGCCCTCCTTACGACGGAATCCCTAAGATATATATATATATATATATATGTATATATATATATATATATATATATATATATATATATATATATATAGGAAATAGTTCGTTGCCGATACTAGTTAGGTCTAACTATTATTGTGGGGGATGCGGCAATGTGAATAATTCACATTGCCGCATCCCCCACAATAATAGTTAGACATATATATATATATATATATATATATATATATATATATATATATATTTCTGTAGAAATGATTATCGCTCCATCTTGGAGCTCTTGGATTCCTTTATTGCGGTGAATCACTCCGCCTTGTTATCTGAGATCTCTTTTTCTTCATAGTTTTTTGTGTTTTTTTGCCTTGTCTACAATTTCTATCCACTTCTTCCTGTCCTGGCACAGTTTATTCCAGTTTCTAAAAATGTCAAGAGTTTTAATGTCTTCGATTATTTGATTCCTCCATTTTTCTTTTGGCCTTCCCCTTGGTCTTGTTGTTTGTGGTGTCCATGCAGTGATTTTTCTTATTAGCTCCTCTGGTTGTCTGCGGTGAATGTGTCCCCACCACCGTAGTCTTTGGGCTTTAACTAAATAACGATATCTTCTCCTTCTAGAATATCTTCAATCTCATCATTGTATAGGCTCCTGTACTGATCGTTGTCTATTCTTTTGGGCCCGTTAATTCTTGGTATGATTTTCCTCTCGAATATTTTTAGTTTTTCCATGTCCTTGGCTGTAAGGCACATGGCTTCCGCTGCATATGTTACAATTGGGCGTATTGTCGCTTTATATACTCTCAGCCTTGTGTGTTTACTCAAATTTCCATCTTTCAGTATTTTTTTGTACTTCCAAAACATCTTATAGCCCATTAGTATTCGCTGGGTTATTTCCTCGCTTCGATTGTTATTGCTGGTAATAATTACCCCTAGGTATTTAAAGAGTGTCACTTTTTCGAAACAATTTTCCCCTATTCTTATCTCTTTTATGTTCGATTTCTCTTTTCTTGAGCATATGAGGTAATTTGTAATCCTATTTTCCCTGCTTCTCTGATGAGAGTTAACAATGCGCTTTCCATGCTTCTCTTGTCTGTTGCCATTAACGCGATATCATCGGCATATGCTACTACCTGCGTTGAAGCTTGCGCAATCGTTCGACTTATTTCAGTCTGCCTTACTGCACCTTCTAAAGCAATGTTGAAGAGTGTGGTGGATAGGGCGTCTCCTTGTCTTACTCCTGTTTCAATCGAGATTTCTTCCGTGACTCCTTCTCTTGTTATTACTCTTGCCTTTGATTGTTCCATATACATTTTTGTTAATCTGATCAGCTTTGATGGTATTGCCAACTCTTTCATATCCTGTAATAGTTTACTTCGGGAGACACTGTCGAATGCTTGTTTGAAATCTATAAATATTACATGTAAGTCTATACCATGTTCGTAGCATTTTTCTATTGTCTTTGTAACAATGTGTATTGCATCTGTGGTCGACCTATTTTCCCGAAATCCATGTTGGTATTGTCCAATTGTTCTTTCAGCGTATCTTGTTAACTTTCGTCGTATAAGTGTTGTGAGTAATTTGTAAGTTGTGTTAAGTAGTGTTATACATCTGTAGCTTTGACATTGTGTTGGATCTCCTTTCTTTAGTATTGGTGTTATCCAGCCTTCTCTCCATTCCACAGGCATATCTTCTTCATCCCATATTACGGTTATTAACTTGTAGATAGTTTGTAGTAATTTTTCTCCTCCAGTCTTTAATAATTCGTTCACAATTTGATCAGGACCTGGGGCTCTTTTTTGTTTCAGTTGATTAATTATTTCCTTGAACTCTTCATATGTTGGGGGTTCTTCCTCTTCTCCCTCACGGCTCTCGTTTGTGTCCTCTATATTTTCTTCCCTGTTTTTAAACATCTCTTTAAAGTAATGTGTCCAGTCTTTTTTTTTCTATTTTTGCAGGTACTTTGTATCTTTTATTTTGTGATTTTATGTATCCGAATAGTCTTCCACTGTCCCTGCAATTCCTTTCCAGATCTTCCATTTGCATGTCAATCCATTGTCTTTTTTTGTTTATACAGCATTTATTTGCTTCCTTCTTCAATTTCTTATATGTTTGTTGATCTTCTTCTCTTTTTGTTTTTAGCCAGTTCAATCTTGCATGATTCTTTGCCCTAACTTTATTATCCCGTAGTACTTCGATATTATTTCCATTGACAGTTTCTAACTTACCATTTATTGTCTCCACATATTGTGCCTTACTGACTTGTGACTTTAATTTGTCTATGTTCCATCGTTTTTTGGCGTTGTGTGTATGGTTGGTCTTTATTATTTTTAATTTCAATTTGGCTATTACTAAAATATGGTCTGAATCTGCATTGGCTCCCCTGTATGACCTGATATCTTGTATTATTTTATTCCATTTTTTGGATATCAAAACATGGTCTATTTGGTTTCCTTCTATATAATAATAATAATAAAGTAATACTATTTGCGTTAAGGTTGGCTATACTATTAGTGATCTTTAGTAAGCTTGTTAATAATACCTACTTATTATCAAGTTGTATTATGTTGCACCAGTTTCTTCAAAGCTTTAAATACTCTATTGTCATATTTATGAACATTATGGATAATTCTAATGCTACTTTTTTGAATTAAACTAACTGTTTATAATTAATTCCACTATTTAATGAAAAAACAATGAAGACTTTAAAATATCATTTATAATTATTTCCATATCGTCACAATGACAGAAGTTACATTTTATGTAACTTCTGTCATTCTGACGATGATATTATGTAAATATCGAAATAATTATAAATGATAGTTTAAAGTTTTCATTGGTTTTTCATTAAATAGTGAAATTAATTATAAACATTTATATTAATTTAAAAAAGCAATATGAGTAGATTCCACATAGTAAGGGTCCAAACAGTAAATTCAATTCTAATGCTATTTTGAGAAAATTTATTGACCAAACTGATTTCATTGGTTTTGACTGGTGTTTTTTAATACGAGCCTATAAATGGTCTTACAGCTCCAACTACAGTTCTTCAGTTCTTGTAAGTGATAAGTGTTTTATTTAGGTGATATTTATGTGTAAGTTTATGATGTTATATTTTAATGGGCGTCAGCTCGTGAATAAATAAATAATATATTAAATTTTCGGCCTCAATGCTGGATGAATTGCTCTTAGTCGATGCAATAATCCGGAACAGGCGTATATTCGTAAAATAGCCTATAATTTTGCTTAATTAAGTATAACAACCCCAATACAAAATATTCATATATTAATTAAAAATTATAAAATTGCTAAAAATCCTCACTTGATTTTTGAACGTTTTTGAAATAATAATCCATCTCTAATTTGTTTGTGAGTGACGTCATATTTGCCATTTTTTGTGACGGATATGAGCAATGCCATACCACCGTCCATAGACAATGAATAGTAGGTTCAATCGTCGTCGGCACTTTCATGTAGCGCTGGTAAAGACATGCCGAAAAACGGTCGTTAAAAGACAAGTGCATCGTATATACAGAGATCGTGCAATTTACTACCTTCATAGCTTTTATAGATGGGGTGTTTGATAAGGGGGCTGAAAAAAATGTACGTTGTTAGAAAACTATTTCAAAAAACAATGTTATTTTGCAATGTACGTTCTAGTTAACAATTAATTAATATCAAATTATAGCAAATAAACAAGAATCATTAATTAGAATACTACATTATATGAATAAAATATGCGTAATTCGTTAAAAATGTACAATATAAAAGTAGAAAACATGAACAATTATTCAAAATCGTTAAAAATTATACCAGATTCTATAACATACTTTAGAATTGCCAATTATCTTTCAAATGGTGTTATGCCAGGAAAATATATTCCTTCACTAATTAACTTTATGAACTTCTTTGACTTTAAACAATACAATTACATTCTGAATAGTTATAATAAAGTACTTGATTTAGTCTTATCCAATATTGAATGCAATGTCTCTAAATCGGTTGATCCGCTTTTGCCCGAGGACAAGCAACATCCAGCAATATCTATAGAATTCAAACTTGATAATTCTGTTTCAACTATAGTCGCGAAGTCCTCAGGTGGCTACAATTTTAAAAAGTGCAATCTTCACTCTCTTTATCACAGTATTGCCTCTGCTGATTGATCTCCGCTTGATGGTTGCAATGATGTCAATAGCGCAGTTGATATATTTTACTATTTTTTAAATGGCATTTTTGATAAAACTTTTCCACCAAAAATTATAAATAATAGGAGCTATCCTCTTTTGTTTGACAAACGTCTAATCAACCTTGTTTCAGCAAAATCTAAGGCTTGGAAAAAGTACCGCAAAAGTCGTTCTGACATTGATTATTTATCCTTTAGTAATATTAAATCAACTACTAAAGAGGAATCTAAGATAGCTTATAAAAATTTTACCGAAAATCTTGAATCCGACATTAATAACAATCCTAACCGGTTTTGGTCGTTTGTTAATTCCGCAAGGAGTAGCTCCTCTATTCCTGCTCAAATGGTATATGGAAATTTTGAATATAATGGCCCACAGGAGGTGGTTGATGGATTTTTCTCCAATAATTTTACTCCGTCGGGCACCTTCTCTCATCACGACAGTCATAATAACAGTCAAAATATCTTAAGTATCAGAGAATTTTCTGAAAACGAAATTTTAGTGGCTGCTAAGAAACTTAAGCCCAAACAGACAAATGGACCCGATTTAATTCCGGTCTTCTTAGTCAAGGACTGTGCGTATACTTTGTGCAAACCTCTCTATACCATTTTTAATCTCATTCTCAATCTTAGGAAGTTTCCCGATTGTTGGAAGGTTTCTAGGATTTGCCCCATATTTAAAAAAGACTTAAAGAATGTAATTATCGTCCAGTAGCTATTCTAAACAATTTCGCCAAAGTGTTCGAAATAGTCGTCCATAATTACCTTGCGTTTCATGTCAGTAATATCATCATACCTAAACAACATGGTTTCATATCTGGTAGGTCCACAGTTACGAATCTATTTTGCGTAACCCAATTCATTTGTGAAGTGCTGGAGAAGAAAAGTCAAGTTGATACTATATACACTGACTTTTCTAAAGCTTTTGACAAAATTGACCATAGCCTATTTTTACATAAACTTAATTTATTTGGTGTAGATGACATGTTAATTGCTATACTTAGTTCTTATCTTCATGATCGCACTCAATATGTTCAAACTTTAGGATACAAATCTCAACCTTTTCTTCAAACTTCCGGTGTCCCACAGGGCTCTATATTGGGTCCCTTACTTTTCAACATTTTTATAAATGACATTACCGAGGATCTGGATGTTGACATTGATAAATACATATATGCTGATGATATGAAACTATACTGTGAAATAAACTCCGTTAATGACTGCTTAAAACTACAGAGAAACCTTAATTTGGTCAATAATTGGTGTATCAGAAACAAGCTCCCTTTGAACCCAACTAAATGTAACGTAATGTCCTTTTGTCGAAAAGAAACAACTATCCAATTTGATTACACCTTGTGCAACATTGTCCTCGACAGACCAGATGTCCTTAAAGATCTGGGTGTTTATTTTGATCAAAGGTTGTCTTTTGTTCCACATATACAAAAAACGGTCTCTGCAGCGTATCGGTCGCTGGGTTTCATCGTTAGAAATGCGAAATGTTTCAAAAATATTAACACATTGAATATTTTGTTCTCGGCATTTGTAAGATCGCAACTGGAGTATGCATGTGTTATTTGGAGCCCGAATTATAATATTCATATTTCCGCTTTGGAACGAGTACAAAGAAGATACTTTAAGTCGGCTTCTTATATCTTGGACGGTCTTTATCCTGTTAGAGGCACACCTCAAGAACACTTTTATTCTCGTTTTAATAGCAGTAGTTTACTTCGTCGTCGCTCAATGCATTCAGTTATGTTTTTATATAAAATTGTTAATTATATTTTTAAATGTGATAATATTGTATCGTTACTAAATTTCAGAGTTTTTAGAACAAATTTTAGAACCAATAGCCTTTTCTATGAATTACCACATAGGACAAACCTTTACAAATTTTCACCATTAAACCAGCTTATCATTGAGTACTCCTCGATAGAGTCAAACATAGATATTTTCTGCACAAATAATAGACAAATAAAACGAATCTTTCTCCGGGGTAATTCATAGGAAAGACTTCACTATGCATATAATGCTTGTGTAAGTTTCTTTTTTGTGAATGTCAGTGAGCATTTATAAATAGCTTTATTAGAAATACTGCATTGTATTATTTTTTTTCTCTTCTGTCTTTATTATCCTGTGTTTGTCCTTATCCTGTAATAGGGCTTGCCCGAGGATATTGTAATTAGATAAATAAATAAATAAGAATTCTTTTTGCATATAAACACAATGCTGAATAATTGCATTTAGTAAAAAAATGGAATTCTAAACTAAACTTATAAAGCAAAACAAAAAGCAATAATTACAAATTTGGTACCTAATATTGGTAATTTTGTATTAGGTTTCTTAATTTTCATTTGCGAATTTTATTGTGTAAGAAATAACTTAATGGAAAATTTTTACAAGGATGCGTGAATAAAACATTTTTAAAAAGATCTTTTAATGTCACTCAGATACAATTTTTACATGCACTCAACACATTAGCGGCATTTTCTTTTTAATCAATATCCCGTAATAATAATTAAGTAGTTCATTGCAAAGGCAAACCAGCCTGTATACTATTAACTCCGTTCGTACCTTGTTTTGCTTTATAAGGTTTGTTTAGGATTCCATTTTTTTGGTAAATGCAATTATTGTATAATTTTTAACGATTTTAAATAGTTGTTTATGTTTTCTATTTTTATATTGTGAGGTACACTGTGAATTTGTTTTATTCTATTTAGGTATATATGTTACCGGAAAGTCCGTTATGCAGTAATACCTAGGTTTGCCTAGGCAAAGTCCGCATTGCCGGAAAACTCATTTTCGAAAAAATATCAAATAATTTGTATTCCACATAAAGTTTTTCAAAGAGGGGAAGGGAATATACTATGAGTGGCCAATCCAATGAGGACTTTCCTTAGGCAAACCTAGGTATGACTGCATAACGGACTTTACCGTTAACATAATATATATTTGTACATTTTTGACGAATTACAAATATTTTTATATAATCTAGTAAAAGAGCTATTTTAATCAATGATTCTAGTTTATTGCTTATAATTTGATGTTCCCAATTAAATATTAGAACGTACCGTACATAGCAAAACAACATTTTTTTTTGAAATAGTTTTCTATCAACGTACATTTTTATCAGCCCCCTTAACAAACATTCCATCTATAAATCAACAAGCTATGAAGGTAGTAAAACGCACGACCCCTGTATATACGATGCACATGTCTTTTACCGACCGTTTTTCGCATGTCTTTATAAGCGCTGAACGCGCCCTGTACGTGTATCCCTATTCATCATTTGAAACAAAAAATAATAAATATATTTTCACACTGTAATGAGATAATTAAAAATATAAGATAATCCTATACTCACCATCTACAGTAAAAACTCTACTATTTAGCATATTTCCCTGGTTTACACGTAGATCACTGTCGGATTGATACGCGTAATTCTCCATATTTGTAAAATGTTTTACCTATCTTCTTGAGTAAAATTATGTCAATGCTTGCATACAATAGAAGGATGGGTAGATGCGCGTCAATAAACGTATTCGACCATGCCCCACAAATTTGAAACTAATAAGGACTGTATATCGATTGTCATTCGTATATTGATTTTAAAATTAACTATTACAGAAACATTTATTATTCACAATGAAATTACATTAAGGTATCACGTTTATGATTTATTAGATAAAAGGTAGTAACTGTTAAAGCTAAAAGTGTAATATGCGATTATTTAGTCAACGTATGGCTAACGCATAGAAATATTAATGAAAATAAATATTGTAATGTTTTTGTTATTTATTTAAACAGTTTTTACTTGTGGGATAAAATTATATACACTATGGCTAATTACTATCTATTTATTTAAAGAAACACACACACTGTATTAAACTTAATTTATATACACGCTCTATTTAATGTCTACTAATTTATTTACACTCGGTATATTAGTTCTAATTTATTTTCACCGCTTGAATTTTACACTATTTAATTCACTGTCCGATTACTAAGAACTTCGGTAAACTGTCTGTGAACGAACTCTTTGTCTTAGTTTCACTAATTCTTCCGAACTAACTGTTTACGCACTCAAAAACCCGCGTATATATAGTCCTTATCGGTTCTGGAAAACTCCAGTGCTTTCGGCGCTCGTGCTATGCACGAACAAAACCGTTGTACTCGAATGTTCTCGAAAACATGCTGGCGCAGGGAGCCACCAAAATTTACAGTCGAGAGACAGGGCCGGCTTTAAGTTGGTGACCTCGCAACAATATATTTTGATAGGCAGTGCATAAATAAATTCCTTTTGCTACTTCTGTATGTATATCTGCGCAGCTTTTGAAATGTCCATACAGTAAAGTATGCACCATATGGAAAACTTATTTATCAAGGGTTTTTCGACAAAAAGTTATTCCCTGGTAAAAATTTGTGCATCCCCTAAAACTAAACATGCACCAACAAAATAAAGTAAAACACACGTAATATAGAAGATATCCGAAAATGTTATTTAGAAAAGTGGTTCAGCATTAAAAAATACATCTAGATTTGAGGTTATGACCATCTAAGTGAAGTTATATTTTTTCACCCATTTTTTTAAATATGGAATATGAAAAAAATTTTGCTAAAAAGATAAATAGACAACATCCTGTATATAAAGAAGTTTGTAATACATATTACAAGTAACACAACTATTTTATTAACCCAATGACTTTAATACGTCATTGTATTAACTTCGGTCAATTTTTTTTTTGAGAGTAAAATAATTTTTAAAGTTTTTGGTGAATAGTTATTTTTATTTTTTGTTAACACCGAAAATTGCTAAAAAGTATACAGTATTGTAGCAAGTGCTTAATATTCACTAATATCAAATCACAAAAAATCAAAATAAAATAAATATTTCGACACAAACTCATTGATTTTCTGGAGATTTTCTTATAAAAAATAAGTGTTTTAAGTTGGCTTCAAAAACTAACGAATGTTTGACATTAAAGTACTTGACATATTTTTAAAATATTTATTACGTAACTATTGTTATTACACTTATTTCGTTAACGTTTTGGACAAGAAAATGTCCAGAGAATTAATGAGTTTGTGTCGAAGTACCTACTTATTTTATTTTGATGTTTTGTGATTTGATAGATATTACTGAATATTAAATTCTTGTTACAATACTGTATAATTGAAGACATAAGTGGATAAAGGTCTCATGCCACTAACTGTAAACTAGAAATTGTATATATGCTTTTTGGCAGATAAAGGGGTCATATACAGGGTGTACCGTAAATTAGACACTATTGACATTATTAGACATTATTGTACAATATTTTTGAAACACCCTGTATTGAGAGCTTGAGACTTTTGTCTGCAGTTCTTTATTGAATTTCCTACATAAAAGGTACTCTTTGTTGAACTCGATACAACACTCCATTTTCAAGATTTTTAACTTTTTATTGCAGTAAGACAAGTTTTTAAGTTGTATTTTTTTTAATAACTTTGTAGTAAGTACCTACATTTCCAAATAATTTAAACGTAAACATTTTTTTTGGGTTTGTAATTCATAGTTCTTCAATTAAAAAGAGTAATTTGAAATAGCCTCATGAATAAACTTATTATTGAAACTATTTTGTATGTACTTAGTAGTTAACTATACATTAACAAACGTTACAATTTCATTAAATGTTCAATCTGACGTCCTTCATTTTTCATACGTTTTTTCATTTGGTTGGTTTTCTTCCTCAGCAAAAATCTATTAAGAGACAATTCACTGCAAGCCGTTTCTATTCTTTCTCGGATTTCACCCACCATATTCACTGGTGAAGAATACACTTTTTGTTTAAATATTCCTCACTCGACATAATCCATTGGATTACATTCAGGAGACCGTGCTGGCCATTTGAACGGAGCATCTACTCCACGGCCTATTCATTACCCCTAAAGTTTTCATTTAGCAATTCCCCAGCTCGCAGTGTAAAATGTGGCGAGGCCCCATCGTGCATAAGCCACATTGACAGTCTACGTTGATAAGGTACATCATCAAGAAGATCTATTAAATTATTCATAAGAAAATTTACATATCTAGGTCCATTTGAATATTCCGGTGGAATAAAAGGCCCGATAAACTGGACCCCGATTATTCCACCCCAAACGTTAATTTTAAACCTGTGCTGATGATTTGTAACTTTAACGGCGTGCGGGTTTTCGTCAGACCAAACTTATTGTTTAAAAAAATTTACAACATAAGAAAGTGTTTTACTGCAATAAAAAGTTAAACATCTTGAAAATGGAGTGTTGTATCGAGTTCATCAAAGAGTACCTTTTATGTAGGAAATTCAATAAAGAATTGCAGACAAAAGTCTTCAGCTCTAAATACAGGGTGTTTCAAAAATATGGTACATTAAAAGTTTACGAATGTGTATTTCTTCTGCATCCTTCAACAGCCTGTATCTCACAAAATAAGAAGGTTGGAGAAAAGTTTTATTAGGGTATTTTAAATATTTTTCAACGATCTAGCATGCCTCTGATTTACGGTACTTATTTACGGTACACCCTGTATAAAGAAAATTTTGATTTTTGTGAACATAACACCTTTATCCACTAACTGTAAACTAGTAATTGTATAAAGGTGAAGTGGGGTAAATGGGATCTACTTTTTGAATAGTTCAATTCAACATAAAGTTGCAAAGAACAGTTTCAAATTTTTTACAAAAAAACGTTATACTTTTGGAGGGGTTTTGTATTCATTGTGTAAAACAAATTCAAATAATGTTTAATGTTGTTAATGTTGCGTGATGTTTTTTAAAATCATGTCAGTATATCACATCTACCCCAAGGACTGGGGCAATGGTGATGAAAGTTTACATTTTTGTAGTAAATAACATAGTTCTTACTCTGGGGCTATTGTATTAAAATTCACTTCAAGCTCTCTGCATGTGTTTTTTTGTAATTTATTTCGTTGAAAAAAATACAGAAAATTTTGAACTTTTAGAAATAATCTCAGAACAAAGGAACAAAAACTAATACAACTTAATACAAAACACTTCTAAATGTCTCAGAGTTAATGATGAATGTTGAATTTTTTTAATGTAACTGGAAATTCGTACATTCCACGTCTATCAACGAAAGGATTGGGTAGTAGGTTTACAATATCCTGCTGAAGTACACTATCAACATCGGCATTTATTGGCCATACGAATTTGTTTCCTTTAGATCGTGTGAATTAACTATCCACCCGCCATCATCCGTATGTTCTGATACAAGTCCCACGTAATGTTTGATTATTTTTTTTGTGCAGTATTTTACCAGCTTCCGACAGATACATTCATACTTCCTGTTGAATTAAAATTCTCTTTGTTCTTGTCTTCATCATTTGCATCCTCTTCCTCCTCTACTTCTGCTTCCAAAAGGGTATCCGTAAACTATTCGGTGTTATCCGAATCCATTAATATTGGGGTAATCGATTCTTCATCTTCGCTGCTACTATTTGATATTGCCTCTCGTTTATTTCGTTTTCTGTGTTTCCCCTTAGCTATCTTAATTTTTTCTTTTTTTGGTTTTTCTCTTTCAAAACATCAATAGCTTGTTGTGATGTCAAAATTTCAGATCCAGGGCATAAACTCTTTTTATTTTTCGTTGGTGCGTTCGGAAATTGCTTTACCGTTGATAACAACAAATCTTCAAAAGTAACGTTCTCCTTTTTTGATAGAACTGTACTTGATGAAGGTGTAATTGATTCGGTTTCGTCCACTCTTGCAGCAATATTTTTTGTTTCGTTGGGAGTGACAGTTTCGCTTATAGCAGCAGCCGTAGATTCTTTTCCTTGGGAAGAAATTACTTCTGTTTCGGGAGTTGCTTCAATGGATACCACTACTTCATTACTGTTTTCGTGTATGGATGAACTGGGACGTCCTATCGTCTTTCATTTGTTAAGCAGGTCTGGTGGAAAAGATGTTTCAGGGATGACGTTACGGTTAAAAGGAACAATTCCACCTTATTTGATTGAAACCATTCATAATTACTTCCGGATTCACCTGTTTTCATGTTGTACACAAAAACTGGGAAAATATTTGTTTTGGTAATTTGAGACCTACATGCTGCCGTTGACAGGTAACAAGTTTTTCATCCCATTTAACTTTGAACGATTTAAAAACAGCCAGATCAAGTGGTTTTAAAAGGTGTCTTGAATGCGGCGGTAGCTTTAAAATTATAATTTGTTCTCGCATAGCCACTTCTAAAACGTCTCGATATTCATATGAGTGGAATGTCCATCGGAAATAATTAGGGGAAGTAATTTTTGAAGACGGCTTCTTCCATCCAACCCTTCTTTGTAGCTGCATAAACAATACCCTCAAAATCGGTGGAGCTATCCATTGATCTCATAAGTGCAAGCCTTTATAAATTATTAGAGTAGGGTCACATATGGTATTTTATATAATTTTGCAGCCTTATAAATTGATGTTCGGCCTGCTTAAACATCAGACATTGTAGTGTTGAGATCAGTTGCCGAATATTTTCCTTCATTAGAAGTTTTTCTTTTGAAGCAACGAACCATGATATCTAGAACAAGTAAATCTTAAATCTTTGAAAACTTGCTCTACAACTGTTTAAATTAACTATTTAAGAGATCCATTTATAATTCTGGGAAGTTACACAAACGGGGTAAATGTGATATACTATGACACATTTATAGCCCCACTTGGAATAATACATTTACCCCAACAACAACATTCCAATGGGCAAATGTGCTTTAGCAGCATTCCGAGGTTAATATTAAGTATTTAGTTAAATATATGTTTTCCTAAATTACTATAATCTATTGAGTGAATAAAAATTAGATTAATACTCCTACTTACCACAAAACTAATATATTATTGCACGAACGGGCTAAATGTAAAACAAAATTTGCATAAAAGCGAAACTCACCCGTGTTTCAACTTGATAAATTCAGCCGTTTTCGAGAAAACTATAAAATATTATTTTATAGCACAATTCACCATTAACTAATAAGTTGGACATTAACAACAGTTGAATCGTTGCAGAAAAAATTTGTGTGTACCTACTATTTTATTAATTTATTGATAAATTTGACACAAAATAAATGAATTACTCCGTGTATGTTCAATATCTAGGAAGAAATAACAAAGAAATGGCAATAATAATAATAACCGTAACATTTAAAGAAAATAAACTTTAAAGAAAATATTCGGTTGATTTCTGATGTATTGGAAGGTATTCTGTATTTGGTGCCATAACTCCTGTAGATTGTTGATTGCTTGGGAATAAACTAATGCTTTCATATGCCTCCAGAAGTAATAAGCCATCGGATTGAAATCAGGGCTTCGAGCTGGCCACCGAAATTCACTGCCTCTACCATCGACGAGGAAACTGCTAATTCAAATAATTACGGACTTCATGGGAATATTGAGGCGGAGCTCTGTCCTGCTTTAACCTCAAGTTCCGTCTAATGTGTAAGGGCCACGTTGTTATTTCATCGAAAATTTCTGTTTGTTCAGATAAGAATTACCGTTTAAATTTGGTGGTAATTCATATGAACCGACTAAGCGATCTCTTACAATTCCACACCACACATTGATTTCAAATTATTGCTGAAAATGTGATTCTTTTGGTAAATTTGGGTTTTCCATTTCCCAGTAATGGGAGTTCTTACAATTAAATACTCCTCTTCTGGTGAGCGTTGCTTCATCCGTAAATACAATAATCTCGAGAAAATTCCGATTTGCCTTTTGTTCATTAAGAAGACATTCTGAAAATTCTCTGCGTGCGGGAAGATCTCTGGTTAACAAGTTGTGCACCGGGGTAAAATGAAACGGTCTTAAATTTTCTTTCTTGAGTATTCTGGATATGGAAGATTCACTTATTCCTGTAGCTGCTGCCAATCTCCGTCGTGTACTAACTTCAGGATTTTCAGCAGCTTGAATTATAATTTCATCCTCTTGATCCGCGGTAATGATTTTTGGACGCCCCATGCTCCTCTCACGACGAAACTCTCCAGTTTCTCCTAACCTGTCATAAATGTTTTTAAAAGTTTGATTTTAATAATACTTTCAAATGAAAGTAATACGTGTATTGTCATCTTAATATGATAAAAAATTTAGTTTGTAGATTTACGCCCGTTATTATTGCCGTATAATTTCTTTGTTGTTTCGTTCTCGTTATTGAACCTGTATCGAGTAATTTATTTTGTTTCAAAGTTATAAAATAATACATACACATTTTTTGCAACGATTTAACTGTTGCTAATGTCCAATTTATTACTTTATTGATGAAATGTGATCAAAGCTAATAATTTATTATTTTCTCGAAAACAGTTGAATTTATCAAGTTGAAACAAGTATACCTTTTTTATTTATAAATGTTGTCTGCACAAATTTGGCATGTCGCCATATGTTTCTTAATTAACATAAAAAACTTTTAGTCATAAGAGTGAACTCCATTGTAGTATGCCGCGCCCCCTCGTGGAGTAGGCCAAAAATAACCGTATGGCGAGATTGTCTACCTCGAAAAACCCCAATTACCAAAATTTCATCAATATCAGTGAAGCGGTTACCGAAATATTCCAAAATAATTAATAAAATATTCCAACTTTACCACCTTGTAGATTGTTAACTATCAACATTTTACGGCCAATCGTCATATTTTGATGTCAGAAGTCTACCATCGCTCTGTGTACAATTCATTATGGATCACCTTGTATAAGGTTGTATTAGGTTATACATTGCATTTAAAAAGTTCTGACCACTTGTTCCTGAAAATCGTAATGAGTTCAACACCCCGTATACTTTATAAACCAAGTAACAATATATCTTCTTCTAAATCCACAAAAAGACAGGAATCTACTCTCATCTTATCGTCCTATATCCTTGTTGTGTACCACTAAAACAATGAATTATTACAGTTTCCTGTAAAATTGTCGTATTTAGTAAAGCGTTTTACCAATAGATATCGAAGAATAAAAATATATTATTCTAACGCTTTGACAAAGTTTTGAAAAATAATTTTTCAAAAAGAGTGACCGTTCAACGAAGAAGAAACAACTACTTCCCGGGCTACATGCCCCGACAGACATTGAATTACCCTTCTAAGTTGAACAGAGTTGGTATGATCTACAAGATTCAACCAACCATTCTGGTTTGCAATTAGAAGGGACAACATAACTTGTAGACCGGTTTCGGCGTATTGCGCCTCATCAGTACAAGGTATATGTTATCGTCCGAGAGTTAATCCCGGACTGAAATGTGACTATAATCAACAACTATACGTCTCGTCCAGTTACGGAAATGTTTTAGTTGCGAAAATAGCGACATCTCACCTCTAAGTCACAAACCAAAATTCGAATGAGACAACAAACCACGTGGGCTTGAAACAAAAATGAATTATTACAGTTTCCTGTAAAATTGTCGTAATTAGTAAAGCGTTGCAAACCGGAATGGTTGGTTTAAATCTTGTAGATTTACCAACCCCGTTTGACTTAGAAGTGTAATTCAATGTCTGTCGGGGCATGTAGCCCGGGAAGTAGTTGTTTCTTCTTCGTTGAACGGTCACTGTTTTTGAAAAATTATTTTTCAAAACTTTGTCAAAGCGTTAAAATAATATATTTTTATTCTTCGATATCTACCACTAAAACATTTGAACGTATGATCAAAGCAAGACTATTATGGTAGTATATCGAAAAAAACTCGATTTTACCACTTGCACAGTATGGTTACAGAAGAGGCTACGGAACAATAGATGAGGTTCAGTTCAGTCAAGTATTTAGTATGTCTATTTCTTGATATAAAGGGAGCTTATGACTCTGTGGATTTCAACATTCTTCAACAAAACATGATAAACGTAGGCTATAGTAAAAGAACTTCTCAAAGCATTTTACAATTATATTTTGGACGAACAGTCTTTATTAGAGATCACAATAATATCCTACACGGACCTAGAACTGTTTATCATGGACTACCTCAGGGATCAGTATTAAGTCCAATTTTATTCAATCTATATTCTGGCAATATAATACATACACAGATTAATAACCTTGCTAACTGTATTCAGTATGCAGATGATTCCAGTATATACTCCATCCAGAACTCATATGATGATTGCATTCGTGCTCTAGAAAAAATAATGCAAATAGTGATGGACAGGAGAAATTGGTATGACCTTATCTAAAGAAAAATGTTCCATAATGTTTTTTACCAGACATAGACTGCGAACACCGGAGAGCCTAACTTTGCGTGGGCGCACTATGGCTGTAGTAAATGAATATAAATATTTAGGTATCATTCTAGACACAAAACTACTGGTGGTCCAAACCCTGCCTGCCTGCCTGTGAACGAAATGTCCAAATCATCACCAGGATCTTTCTCCGGAATTTTCTCTGTAGAAGCAGAAACCAATTTTATTAGTGGTTCGTTGTCGCCTTCTGTGTAGGTGTGAAGGGAATGTTCTGACTCTGATGATGAATCACTTTCCAAGTAAACACTATCTTTTTTATTTTTGGGTTTTGATGAATTTACACCGCTTGGCCCGGGAATGGGACTTGTTTCTGCGTTCATTTTTATTTTCATCTGTTCTTGTCACGACGCTGGGTGCAAACGCAGATTCTGAGATTGCATCAGGGCAAAAAGGATGGATACCTGTACTTCTAAATCCAGAGATTATATTGGACGGTGACATTGCTTTCAACCGCACCTTTGAAAATATTTCCCCAAACCTCATTTTGGTTAAAGATTTTCCAGGTTGGGCTATTAAAAAGTTCAATACTTCTTGGTCCCAAAATGCTTCGTAGCTGCGGCGTCAACAATAGATATGTCGAGGTGTGACTTGGCCCCATCAAAAATGAGAAGTGTTGGTCCTGGGTTTCTGTACATGGCCAAATGTTCGAGCCAGGATATGAAAGTTTCGTTTGTCATACTACCTTTCGGCGTCATGTTAATCTTGGACCCAGGGGGTAAATGATCACCCCATTCAGGCTTACAACGTTGTCCTTTGAAAAGGATCATTGGTGGAATTGTCTGTCCTAATGCGTTTCTACATGCTACTATAGTGACATTTTCGTCGTGTCGGGGGCCACTAAGTGCTCCCTTTTTCGCCAATACACTCTGTTGCTTATGAATCGTTAGACGACAACCTTTCTCGTCCATGTTGTAAACGTTGCCTGGTGTGTCGAATAATTCTAATCCAGTGTAGACATCTTTTAGCTTCTCAAAGTAATCATTAACAATAATTGGGTTCATTTTCTGCCATGGCAATATTTGGTTTACCTAAGGATGGCAATATTAGGCACTCGTGAATATAATAAACAACTAACGATTGTGTGATTTTTGCCTAACTTATCTCGACTAGGAAGCCGAAACGAAATCGAAAATACGTGCAATTTTCTATAGTATGGCTAAAAATGAAGAAGTATTTCTCGCTCGGATGATTTAGACAGACTGAACACTTTTCTCGCGCGTAGGACTGGCTCATCTCAACTTGCTGAATGTTTTAGTAGGTATACCGGCCGCCAGAGTAATGACGTCAGGATTTTGGATTGGGTACATGGTATTAGGAACATGGCAATAATTGGCTTAACAAGTTGAGTGAGATCGCGGTAGAAGAATAAACAAATCGATATTGGAAGCTGAAAAATGCACCCCCTCTTGCGAAGGCTCTTACTGAAACTATAAATCACACTAATATCTACAAAAAAGACAAAATCATCCCAGCAGTTTAGAGCTTTTATTAGGAGTCACGGAGTTATAATTCCCAAATATTCACCTTCCAACAAAAACAGTACAGTTCTAAAATCAATATTGTCAAACTTTGTTAATAAAATATTCATATATACATATGGATCTAAGACGAAAGATGGGGTAGGATGTGGGATGTTTATCCAGACTTTGAATTTATCATATGGTTCTAAATTACCCGATATATGTAGCATATATACAGCAGAACTCGTAGCTATACAGAAAATCCTCAATTGGTTGATTACAAACCAATTAAGTACAGCATTACTTAATTCTTTCTGATTCTAAATCTGCTATCGATTCAATAAAATCTACTAATATCAGAGGTATTGGATTTCCTGTACTGTGTAGTATCAAATCTATGCTTTTGGAGTTAAATGTTACGTTTATTTGGGTTAAGGGTCATAGCAATTGTAACATGCCTACCTTCTTACACGTGGCTCCTGTCACAAGAACACGTCACTATGGACACCCTTGATGCAAAATTCGGGTTTTAAATCTCGGGCGCCAGATTATTAACGTGGTTTGCTCCACGGCCCCTTGACCCTTAGCGTCAAGAGTTCCAGATAGCCTCAGATGGAGGTTACGGAAAATTCCAGGGGTCTTGTTGAATTAACTTTATTTACCTAATTACAATCAAATATGGATTCTCCGATTTATAAATCACGGGTTAATGAAGGAAACAGGGGTTCAGCAGAATTGTATACTACCTACGGTTTAGGGTATACCTACGATCACACAATAGGTCGGTATATAACAAAATAATCAAAAAGAAACTTTTAGTCTATTAATACTCTGTGGTCTATTTTACGAATAATTCTTTAGTGACAAACAAATTAACAGGGAAAAGAAAATAAGCTATCTTTACCATATACTTGGTACTTTGACGGACATAACGGTCAGGTTATCAAATACGGTTCAAATCTACCGGATTTAACGGGGGCCCTAATGCACGATTTAGATCTGCCGGGTAATCAGACAAATTGTGGCTAAGCCTCTTCCAAGTCTGATTAACCCTCGAATCCAAATGAAACCGGCAATTATTATTCCGACAATAAGAAAAAAACAAAATATAAACAATAATTCTACGAAACGGGAAAAGAACGATTTAGATCTGCCGGGAAATCAAACAAATTGTGGCTAAGCCTCTTCCAAGTCTGATTAACCCTTGAATCTAAAGGAAACCGGTAACTGTTATTCCGAAAAAAAAAAATTCAAGAACGAATTAGATCTGCCGGGAAATCAAACAAATTGTGGCTAAGCCTCTTCCAAGTCTGATTAACCCTTGAATCTAAATAAAGCCGGTAACAATTATTCCGAAAAAAAATAAAATTTAAGAACTAAATAGATCTGCCGGGAAATCAAACAAATTGTGGCTAAGCCTCTTCCAAGTCTGATTAACCCTTGAATCTAAATAAAGCCGGTAACTATTATTCCCAAAAAAAAAAAAATTTCCCACGAGTTAAACGGTACCCAGCTATCGACACACAGAGTAAAAATATTTGTACTAGCATAAAATTAAAATATTAAAATCCACTTGGATATCAATTTAATATAAGACTACTAGGAACCAAAAGCATAAAATAATTCGAGAATCCACTAATAATTTATATCAGTTAATTACTATTTAATAAACGCTGTAAATAAAATTCGAAATCAAATTACAGTTCACAAATCTTTATTTCCATATAAAAGAAACAAATAAAAAAAAACCAATTTCAATTCATCAACAAAAGAAAAAAATAGCCGGTCGGAAAATTTTCAAAACCATACATTTAACAATTTAATATCTTTAATGGGCCATAACTTTCCTCTTCCACTTAATATTAGTTCTCTCCTGGCATGCATAGAAAAAGCTACTTTAGATTCTATAATAAACTTCATTAAGCAATCAAAAATAGTTCTTTAACCTAGACACATTCAATATAGAGCAGAAAAAAATAATAAAATAAAAGTTCTGTGACCAATAGCCTTCGGCTGAGGCCATCCCTGCTACCACACACACACACACAACAATTTAATATTAAGCGGCGGTACGGAAAGTTTCGAATACACAGTTTATTTGTAAAAATGATTTACCTTATAAAATACAGCTTACACACACAATCGGAATACACTAAATTTTCACAATACTTTTCGGTTTATCGGTTATCGGAAGAAAGTTGAGAAAAGAGTCACGAACGGAATGAATCAGCGCGAATTGAGAGCGAAAAATGAATGAGAGACAATAATCGAGAGCGAATTTATATCCAAAATTCTAGTTACATTTTTCGGCCGTAGTTGTGGTGAGGGAATTGAACGTGAAATTTATCTACTTACAACAAAAAGATGTACCTATACTGAACGGCTTCGGTTTTAATTAAAATGGTGTATATACCGGGCGTCCCTTTAGTTGAAAAATTTAAATATCGGAACTGAACAAATTGTGTATGGTAGAATTTGGATTTGCGTAACTCGGACTTATACTAAAATATACAACGGTAATAACGAAAAAAAAATCAATGCGGTAGTATAAAGGGTTGTAAAGTAACGAGTTATATACACCCTAGTGGTAAAATAAAATATATTACGGAAAAAAAAATAAAAATTAAACTTGCAAAAAAAATAACTCGTTACACAATATAACTGGGAACGGAAGGGCCGACCTGTCAGCGAAGGATGCAGTTATAAATGGACAAGTTTGCAATATTTTCACATCAGCAGATATAAACAACATGATAAGTCTTAGAATTGCTAATAAATGGAAACAGGACTGGACAAATATATCTAGATCCTCTACAAACCAGTACTTTCAAATTCATTCTACATTACCCCTTCCTCCCGAATATATATTCAATTATACAACACCCAAATTCTATTCATCAACTATATTTAGACTTAAAACCAATCACGGGAGATTTCCTGCACACCTGTAGCTGTAACGAATATTCTTATTGTGATCGTCGTGAGATCCAAATGTTTAATTGAGTCGCTTATGAAGTTGAATTATAACCTTCCGCTAAATATTAGCCACATCCTAAATAATGCTAATAGAATAAAGTATGATTTATTAATAAATTTCTCGAAGGAGTCCAACGTTACTATCTAAGTTGAGCAAAGCAATTTCCAAAATTCTGTGGCAAATGGAGTAATTTCCGTGCCATTTTTCTTTCTCACACACACACCCCGAATACTTTAAACTAGACCATTTGAAATGAATATGTTACAGCCATACGTCTGTGATGGTTTTCTAGCAGGAATCATAATTTACTAGATCTGCTTTCAAGAAACCGTATTCCTGGGCGACGCCAAACAACACATCGGTTTCACAGTTTTTTTAAATGAGTAACCCTGTATTTTATATCGGTAAATGAAAGTTACTTTACTATACTTCAAATTTGATTGAGTATTCCCAATACGCAAACAGGATAGTTTTTGTGATATTTCAATTTTATGATTAAAAAAATCCAACAATACAAAATTTATTCACATCAATTACAAATATACTAAAATTTATGAAAAAAGAGTTATAAAAAATACTTAAAGTGACTACCCTCTACATCGATGCAGGCTTGAAGATAGTCTTCATAAGATCGACTTACATCTCTAAGCATTTTGCGCATTCGCGCATTAGCAATTTGAAAAGTCTGCCTTATTCTATCTTTCCTATATTCTGATGTATTTTGTACCCCTGATCTTCAGCTTAGCCTCTGAATAAAAAATCAACTTTATTTAAATCTGGTGATCTTGGTGCCCAGAAAACTAGTCCTGCTCGTCCAATCCATCTTTCAGGAAACATATCATTCAATTGGCTCTGAATGACTTCATTATGATGAGCAGGATCATAAAATTGAAATACCACAAAAACCATTCAATTTGGGTATATACTTAATGAAATTTGAAGTATAGTGAAGTAACTTTCATTTACCGATATAAAATACAGGGTGATCTATTTAAAAAAAATGGGAAACCGATGAGTTCGAGATCTAGTGAATTTTAATACTAGAAGACCATCACAGACGTATGATTTAAAGTATACGGGATGTTGAACTTTTACAATTTTCAGGAACAAGTGGTCAGGACTTTTTAAATACACTGTTTAACCTACTACAACCTTATATCATTGTAATAGAGAAGTCAAGCAGAATTCAAATTTGAAGTGAAATACAGGGTGCCCCATTTAAAAAATGTAACATTGATCTGGCACGGCGTTCTGGAACACGCTGTACAATTGCGACTAATTTTAAAATGTGGGCTGGCTACAATCGGTAAAAATTTTATTCGAATATCGTCGAGGACTTACAAGATATTGAACTTTATCGCCTAATAATGCGCCCCTGTATATAAGATTCTAATAAAACTAATCCAATCATAAATTGGGTCTAAGCAACCCAGCACACCATTCTTAGATAAATATAAATATCAATTAATTGATAAAGAAATAAAAAATTCTAGTTGCCGATAATATTCCATTGGTAGTAGCAAGAAATACGTCAATACGTGATATGTGACCTACAAACGACGCAACGTCCTGGATTAGAAATCGCTCGGTCCTGATCGATTGTTGTTAAAACATCAGTGAGGACTGGCTTTTTATCAGCTTTTAATTTTTTTTACCATAAATTTACCATTAATCTTGATTTTCCTTAGGTTGTAAAACTGAATTTTGGAAATTATGGAAGGTGCCGTTATTTAATAAAAATAAATGGATGCGCTGGTCTTTCGATGAATGGAAGATAAAATTATAGTGAATAGGATTGTTGATATCGGAACTAGTATTCACCCTTGTTGTGCATATTATTTTATACTTCATTTGAAAAATAAGATGGTGTAAATTCTCGGAAACAAGCTAATTCTGTATGCGTATTAGGTATAATAATGGGAATACAAATTAAGCCACTTACCCCATTCTACTGTTCCCCTTCTTATTTTCCATTAATCTGGTAATGCTCAGTATAGATACTGGGGCACAGCTATAGCTATAGGAATTCTATTGAAACAATATTCTGCGGCAATTTGGATGTCAGAGAAAAGCTAGGTCAGATCCAAAATTAATGTATTTGCAGAAAATCCAGATACTGTTCTGTTAAATTTTCATATAAAAAATATGGACCAATAATTGTATTTCTCACAATACCAGCCCAAACGTTGATTTTTTTCTGGTCTTTGCATATGGCATTCTAGCACCCAATTTGGATTTTCATCAGACCAATATTGGGTGTTTTGCCGGTAAACATACCTGTTCAAATAAATCGTTGTCTCATCCAAAAATAAAATGTTATCAATGAAATTACAATTTAAATGATTATCCTTTTAATTCACCATGAACTCACAGAATTTAATTCGGCGAAAATTTTTTGCTCTAGTATCTATCCAATGAAATCAGTTAATTTGAGATCATTTGATTGAGCACAACCAATCAGAACAACATTACACTGGAAACTGCCCATGGACTGTTTTAATTTGTATTCCGGATTTTGATAACTCTAGAATTTTTCCAAATTTGAATAAATTGAAAGTTACTTTCCTAGATAATTTCTTCCTCTAGTTACAATTTTAAATCTTCATACTATCAATTATTTTTATTCTGTCGAAAATTTTTAAGTTCTGTTCTGCCTCAATCCTATTTAAATGTAGAAGTCTGAAGGTGATTCTACCATTATATTATTTATCATTTTAGTTGATTTATTTGATTTTTACGTTTATTTTTAATTTTTCTCACTTTTATAATAATTTCAAAAAATTCCTTCCATTTATTTATCTCGCAACGACCCACAAATTTTTCTTAGATAACCCTTCTTTTCAAATTTAAATTTTTCAATTAGTTTATCCTAAATTTTGACATGCGTTAACATTTGGAATTGACTTTATCTTCTATTTTTAAATAATTGACAAAAACCTTCATCATCTTTCATATCTATACAGAATATATAAATGCGCTATGATAGGATATCGTGTTTCGAAGACAGTTGTAAACACCCTTTGTGTGATTATATTCTTCTATGATGTATTCTTAATTTTCGTTTCTCGTATTTTAGTTTAGTCGTATTGGTTCAGTTATCACACAGAAAAGATCAAGATACTCGTGACGGTTTTTCAAATATAGCTATATTCAAGTTTAAAAGTGTGTATTATTGATCTCCTTTTCTAATAGGTTCCTATTTTAACTTTTATTTCCCTATTCAATCGTAATAAGGAAAAATTATTAGAGGATGAGGAATTTTTGACCTCCCTGTATCAGAAATAGTAAGAATAGATTAGGTGGGAGAAGAAGGAAAAATGGATAGAGATGACATTCAAGGGAATACATCGGAAGAGATGGTGGACGAAGACAATAGGAAAAAATCCGTTAAATTGAATGAAGGAGACAAAATTGATGGAAATGATATTATATTAAAGAGAGGACAAACCAAAATAGAACCAGGACAAGATTAATTAGAAAACAAGGTAGAAATAATGAAGCAAGGTCAAAACAAGATGAAGGAAGGACTGAATGAATTAAGAAATGATATGAAACAAGGGTAAACCAAAATAGAAAGGAAATTACGGGAAATGGAAACGATATAAAAAAAAATTTAAAAAGATGGACAAAAAAGTTAGAAAACTTTTTGAGGTCATGCTAGGACACCTGTCAAAAGTCTTTGTACAATCTTACTGGTTGTAGTTTCCCAGGAGTATCTTTGATAATCTTAGCCCTACTAGATGTTATCAATTGTCAGATATTGGTCGTGTTCAGCCGGGATTAGCGGTTGAAACTAAGCACAAAACATGTTGAGTATGCCGACAGTCGGCGGCTGAGTTCTGTCTGAACGCATTGCCAAGTTAGCGGTGGAACATATCTAAATTTCTAATAATATTCTTCCAGTTTCATTGAATACAATAATTTCATTATTCATTATTAATATTCTAAGCTTATTTTCATTATTGTTTATAGGGCAAATCCACGTTACGCCATCTGACAGTCGCCCTGAGAAAAACAAGCATTTTCTATACAACCGTGTCCATTTGATTTTGATTTAGTGCTTTTTTCGACGTTGTTTTAATTGCTTAGTTATTTTAAAAGCTATATCCGATTATTTATAATAAAAAGGACCATTAAATTGATATAAAACAACCAAATTTAAAATATAACCAAATTTTTTTGTTTATCCTCGGGGCGACTGTCATTAGTGTCAACTTGTCAGTTGGCGGACATGCCCTATGGGGAAATTCCACGTGACGTCATGTGACAGTCGCCCTGATGAATCCGATGATGAACAAGCCTTCTTTGCACAACACGTAGTTCTTAATAGTTATTTTGAACGTGTTTGAGTTAATTAAATTTTGATTTGGTGCCTTCTTCAACATTGTTTTAAATGCTTAGATATTTTAAAATGTATATCTGACTGTATATAATAAAAAGGATCGTTAAATCAATACAAAACAACCAAATTACAAATCTAAAATCTATCCAAATCATTGTTTATCCTCGAGGCGACTGTCATCAACTTGTCAGTTGGTGGACATGCCCTATTACAAAAAAAAACACACCGTAACCTAACCCAACACTTTGGCTACGTTCATAAACTTACTCGGAGTAAGGATAGTTTACTCCGAAGCGTTCATAAATTTACTCTACCAGTATAGAGTATGCTTTTATAAACGTTCAGAAACCTACGCGGAGTAAACTCTGCATACTCCGCTTTATAATGGAGTATTATATACTCTGACAGTTATGACAGTTTGGCTTATACAGTAGTTCAGTTCAGATTACTGCCAGGTTATTTTTATTGATAAATTGATATTATTTGATTAATAATATTCAACTCATCCATGGTTAATTAATTTCTATTTTCGAAATGAACAATATAACCCCAAATTCATACACAACACAATGACATTTGATTTGCCTCCGGCCGGTGTAGCCTCTGAACGGTTACTCCGAGTAACCATCAAACATACTTTTCTAATCACGTGATCATACTCTTCTCTACTCACTGGAGTAAGTTTATGAACGTAGCCTTTGACAACATCAATGATTGGAGAATAAATATTATGTCATCTTTGACAGCGCTAAGTAAACAAAGCGTAAATAATGGGCCTTTTCAGTAGATGATTAAATCTCGGAATATAAATCAATGAATCAACTTGTACTGTGTATATTTCAAATCGTATGAACAAATTTTTGAAGCCACATAAAACGAATCGTTAGAATGTTTCGCCAAATTTCATCCATTAATTGTAAATAGTTTTCTTATTTGTCAATATATTTTTATAATTAGTGGTTGAGTGTTTAATTTGGTGAAATTCAATATTTAATTACAAGGTTTAATATCTTAAATTATGGTAATTTAAACACTCGTTCGACTTTGGAAAAGTGACACGTCATGTGGTCTGTAATTATGTTGGCAGCATTTGTCAAAATTGCATCAAAATCAAAGCGAACAAGCCTGTGGTGGCAAAAATCAAAAATTGTTAGGTTTTCTAAAGATGGTCTCCAAAAACCCAACTATAAATTTTATTTTAACGAGACCATAGAATTGAGTAATACATATTCATACATATTTAGGAGTAGCATTTACTCTCTTGTTTATTTAACGGAATGTCAACTGTAACTACAAATAAATTATAGTTCAAAAAATCTAAAAAACACGCTTTAGAGGTAATCGAACTAAAAAGTTAAAAATAATTCTTAATTTAAGAATAAAATGATTAACGAGAAAATGAATGTCATTGCGGTAATAGCGTGGGGTGGTTTGTACTACATTTATACACTATAACTCTGCATTTCGGAATAGAACTAGTAAGAAATTATAACAATTTATATTGAGCACCTCACGCTATTACCACAATGACATTAATTTTCTCGTTAATCATTTTATTCTTAAATTAGGAATTATTTTTAACTTTTTAGTTCGATTACCTCTAAAGCTTGTTTTTTAGTTTTTTTGAACTATAATTTATTTTTCACTTTTTAGTACTATATAAAAAACTTTCGAATTAATCTGAGCGTTTAAAGTGGGTAAAAATCGAGTTTAAAGGCTGCATTATAAATGAAACACCCTATATTTTACTACCATATTGTATTGTCATCGGTGCTTGCCGTGTGAGCAAAATTTTGAATTAATCTGAGCGTTTAAAGTGAATAAAAATCGAGTTTAAAGGTTGCGTTATAAATTAAACACCCTCTATATTTTTCAACACGCAAAAAAAAATTTTTTTAGCCGTGAACGGGATTAGAACCCACAATCGGTGAAGCCGACGTCATCGAAGACCCGCGCCTTAGCCCGCTCGGCCAACGAACGAACTTATATTGTTTGGATATACTAACAGTAATAATATAAGCCACTTGCTAGGAGAGAGTTACAAACAAGCTCACAAACTCACAGGTGAAGCTAATATAAGCGTGTTAAAAAAGGCAAACAAGCCGTTGGCGTTATCATTCCTGGGTTGTGTAAGGCAAAAATTGACCCTATTGGTACCTACACTAGAATTGAATTGTTGGAATCTCTCTAGGGTTAAGCGTTATGTTTAACAGTGTCTCTGTTTGGGTTCTTCGTTATTTAGATGCACTAGAAAGAGTGCAAATACATTTCCTAAAACGAATCCTCTTTGACGTCAAAAAATAATAGTTCAATACTATTAAACGCTTTACAAAATTAGAAAAATAAATTTCCAAAGAGCAGACCGTCCACTAAGAAGCAACAACTACTTGAATTACACTTCTAAAGTAAACGGGGTTGGTATATCTGTTAAGATAGAACCAACCATTCTGGTTTGCGATTAGAAGGAATAACATCACTTGTGGACCTGTTTCGGCGTATTGCGCCTCATCAGCACAAGGTAGATGATATTCGTACAGAAGCTCTGAGAGCATAATCCTGGACTAGAGACTACGTTGATACCACACCAATACATTAGCCTCAGTTAAGGAAATCCTCTTAGTTTTAATAATAATAATTCTTTATTTTCTTTCTGACAAACAACAAAATTTGTGTGGAGTTAGTCACAGTGAAAAATTAATCCTAATATAAAATTTACATGCAAATTAGAACTATGCAATATCTGATAAAATTTTTAATTCATAATACAAACAAAGGAATGAATATAATTATTCTTACAACATTCACAAGTTTAAAAATTCTTGGGTGGAGTAAAAACAATGTTCAATCAAAAATATTTTTAAAACTTTCTTGAATTGTATTAGAGTAGGTAGTACAGTTTCTGATAGTTGAAGGTAATTTATTATAAAACCGTTGTCCTTGTATAGCCGGAGATTTAAAATGAATATTTCCGTTAGATAAAGGCATATGTAGAAACATGTAGTTGCTGTAATACACCTGACTCAGTTCTTCGGATAGTAACAGGAAGAGTTAAGTTGTACACTGTTTTTAAACTGACAATAAATTGGATAAAAAAGATTCTCCAAATGGAAACATTTCGCAATCCCTGACTTTATTTTGAACAACAACTACATATTATGAATTCCGTTAACACAAAGTATGTATAATATATATATAAATCAAACAATTTTTTGTTGACATTGATTCATTGCAGTTATGGAATAATTTAACTTATGGGCATCTAACAACACAGAAAAAACAACTGTTTTATAAATATTGTTACGTCGGACCTGTAATGAGGATATGTAGAGGTCCATGAAGAAAAAGAAGAAGACATACATCTAGAATCATTGTGTTGTAAAAGTTATAGAAATAAAGAAAGTTTAAGAAATGATAAGGAGTAACATTGGTGACAGCGATGGGATCTAAGAAATATTTATATCTATTTATGGTAAATACTAGAACCACCGTAAACGACAGATACATGGATAGATGGAAGCGGAGAAGGAAAGACGTGAGAGGAGGAGAACGAAAGACGTAGAAAGGAGGAAGACGAAGATAAGGAAACACAGGAGGAGAGGCGTAGACAAGCAGATGTAGAAATTATGAATGGCCCAACACAAATTCAGGAAACATTGAAGCTAGAGGTAGGGCAGCGTAATAATAGAGTAGACCATTTAGAACACCAACGAGAAAATTTAAAATCTAATTTAGAAAAACAACAAGAAAATTTAAAATCTAGTTTGGAAAGACAAGAAAATTTAAGATCTGATTTAGAAAAGAAAATTAGAAAGGAAATAGTTAATTTAGGAAGAAGAATTCGTACCCAAACTTCAGTAACTAATATTGAAATTGAAGGCACGACCTCGTCCTCTTCTATAACCGAAACTGTCCCCATTCAAAGTACAGTTTCTCAAAGTCACTCAAGCAAGACTCTGAAACCACCCACATTTTATGGCCGAACGGAATGGGAAACATATCGTCTCCAATTTTAAGCTGCGGCCAACGCCAATGGTTGGACTGAGACACAGATGGCTGCTTCATTGATAGTGTCACTTCGTGGACAGGTAGCAATCGTTTTACATTTTCTTCCACAAGACACGCCCAATTGTGTCCCTGGTACAGGCTTTAGAGACAAGGTATGGCCAACGGCACTTGAAGCAAGTATTCCAGAGTCAGCTAAAAGTCCGTATTCAAAAATTAAATGAGGCCGATATGTTGCATCTTGCCTATCTTCAGGTACCTAAAGATTTCCTAGAGCAAATCAGCACACAGGCATTCGTTGATGGATTACAAGATGTGGAAATGCAACAAGACCTCCGGCTACAACACCACAAAACGTTAAATGAAGGGACAAAAAGGAAATAAAGAGTTTCCTTGGACTTTCTTCCTATTACCGAAAACTTGTCAAGAACAAAGGGTCGAAATGCTAAAAGTCTTTATGGACTAACTGAGAACAACATTGAATTTGACTGGACGCCGAATTGTAAAAATGCTTTCGTAGAGTTGAAGGAACGATTAACCACAGCACCGATTTTAGCCTACCCACGGGAAAAAGGAACACTTATTTTGGATTGTGATGCATCCCAACACGGCATAGGCGCCGTGATATCACAAGAACAAGAAGGCGAAGAAAAAGTGAATAAAAAGCCCTTGAACACTTCCATATTTTTCTTTATAGTAGAAGCTTTTTTATAAGAAGTCACCATAGCGCTTTGCAGTGGTTAATGAATCTTAAGAAGCCTGGAGGTCAAGTTGCTAGGTGAATAGAGAGAATACAGCAATATAACTTTGTAATAGTGCATCGAAAAGGACGTCTCCATAGCAATGCCGATATACTTTCCAGGCGACCCTGCTTAGAACGACAATGCCCGTACCTACTGTAAAAGGCTTGAAAGAAAGGAGAACCCAGTGGAAGGAGTTAGTCTACAGATAACCACAATCAAACCAGAAAGTGATGATAATCAGAATCAGAATCAAAAGAAAGACAATGACTTGAAAGTTATAAGAGAATGGCTTAAAAAAGGAGTCAGACCTTCTAGGCAAGAGGTAGCCAGATATAGAGGAAGCTTGAAAGAATACTGGGCTAAGTGGGATTCACTGTATCTTCATAATGGAAAGGTAAAGCCCCGATGGAGTGAGTATAGTTCACCAATTGGTACTGCCAAGATCACACATCAGAAGTGTGTTAGAAGAACTCCAGAGTAGCTACTCAGGAGGACATTTTGGTACTAAAAGAACACTGTCACGACTTCGAGAAAGATATTATTGGGTCAACTGTGGAAGGGACGTGGAAGATAGGTGCAATAAATGTGATCTGTGTGTCCTAAAACAAGAAGCCGAGGAAAAATGGCTCAGTATCTTTTCGGGGAGCCTTTTGAAAGACTTGCAATAGATATCCTAGGTTCACTCCCTTTGACAGAAAGAGGAAACAAATACCTGATGGTTGTAATGGATTATTTTTCCAAATGGCCCGAAATAGCACCTCTTCCTAATCAAGAGCGACGACAGTAGCTGAGGCTTTTGTAACGAACGTTATTGCGAGACACGGAGTCTCTCTGGAATTGCATTCTGATCAGGGACGAAATTTTGAATCTGAATTATGGCAAGAGTTGGTGAAGACATTAGACATTAAGAAAACACGCTATTCGCCTTTCCACCCACAGTCCGATGGAATGGTAGAAAGACATCATAGAACTATTCGCCAATATCTTTCAATGTTTGTCTCAGAAAACCAAAAAGACTGGGACACTTTAGTTCCTCTATTTCTGCTAGCCTATAGAAGTTCTGAACATGAATCAACTGGTTATAGTCCATCTATGCTAGTTACTGGCAGAGAAATGATCTTCTTTTCGGAAGACTTCCTCCTTATGAAGAAACAGAAGAACTTACACCTCCTATGTACATAGAAAGCTTGAAAGAAAAATTGGAAAGGGTCCACAATTTTGCTCGTAAACGTTTGAAGCTCTGCAACGATAGGGTGAAGGCTAGACGTGCATACTACAAACACAAGTTTCTCGAGAGGTGACCCCGTATGGCTGTTTAATCCCAAACATAGAAAAGGTTTGTGTCAAAAACTGCAACGAAACTGGAAAGGCCCCTACACCGTTCTCAAGAAAATCAACGACATATAATCTGTCATCGAAAAGTCTAGAAATGTCATCGAAACTCGATAGCTGTCTGGAACAGGTGAAAAGTACAAAAGGCGGGACAATTGACATTAGTTAGTTTATTTTTGAAGAATTGGAGAGTTGAGTTCTGTGATATAAAAGTAAGACGTGTATATTCATAGCATTGTGTTGTAAAAGTTAAAAGTTATAGAAATGAGGAAAGTTTAAGAAAAGATGAAAATATTATACCTTCCTGCACCAATCCGATATTGCTACATCGTCAATGTACCCATTAATGTATCTATATAATGCTTTCACCACAACAGGTGTACCAAGCAATTATTTACTGTTGAAGTCACTCTCTAGATCACTCGTACTTTGGCTCAACATAACCTACAGTATAGATCCTACTCTAACAATGTCCTGTTTGTAATATGCACGAGGAGGAAACTATTTTTCATATTTTGTTTAAGTGTCCGATATATACAGTTATGAAACAAAATACATCCTGTCTGCAGAGTTTGGAAACATTAGTAAATGCTCTACAAAATGTAAATCTGTCTGAGGGGAAAACTATATAATGCTATCATTGGAAAATACTCAAAGGTCATTCATACTTGTTGAATGATGTATTTTTTATTTATTTTGTTGTCTTGTAAACTTGAAATATTTGTATATTATAACACACTAACCTTGCTGTAAACATTGTTTTCTATAAGCAATAAACTTATTATTATTCATTTCATGCAACGTGTGCTGAGTGAATTTACCGTTGTGTTAACATTATGGCCAGAAAAAAAGCAGCTGATACAGAGAGAAAAAGTTGCAAACAAGGACTTGAAGAACAAGCGGATAAAGTGCTTGACCCAACTCAAAATAAATTTCCACCCGTTAATGTAGGTAACAATGTTTTAATATTGATTGCGGACGTCAAGCTCCTCGGAATGTGTTAGCAGTCATTATGGAAAAACTGATGTATGGAATAAATTCATCATTTCCAAAATATACGACTTTTGAAAAAAATCCCAAAACAAGTCAATTTTAATTTTTGAATCGTCATCACATGATGTAGATGTAACGAACATTGCGTTACCAGTATTAAAGTGGTGGCGTAATCTGCATTTTTTTTAAATGCAACCATGTGTCTCAAGACCCCTCATTGGAAAGGTCTTCTAATCGTCTTTACAACGATGTAATTATTTGAATATTTATTTCTACAGGGTCGACCAAAACTGTTTATTTACTAAAATACAGAGAACTGTTTAGTAAAAAACAATTAAATTATATTAAATGTTCAAACTGACGACCTTCAGCAATAATGCAATGAGACAGCCGAGCAATAAATTCGTCTCTAACGTTTACGAGAACTTCAGGCGTTATTTGTGCAATCTCCGTTCTGATGCGATCCATTAATTCTTCTATATCATTTGGGCAACTTTGATAAACTTTGCTCTTCAAGTATCCCAATAAAAAAGTCTAAAGGTGTCAAATCTGGCGACCTTGGTGGCCATTCAATTGTTCTTCTTCTTCCTATCCACCTATCTGGAAAAACAGCATTTAAGTAGGTTCGTACATCAAAGGCGTAATGTGGGGGTGCCCCATCCTGCTGAAACCACAAATCACATCTATTTGGAAATAGTTGATTTAATTGTGGTAATAGATAATCCTGAAGAAATTGAAGATATCGAGGACCGGTCAAGCTTCCTTCAAAAAAATATGGCCCTAATATTTGATTGTTTATAATGCCGGCCCAAACATTCACCTTTTCAGGATATTGTCCTATACTCCTGCATCCAATGGGGATTTTCACTTGCCCAGTATCGATAAGTCTGGCGGTTTACATGGCCGTTGAGCATAAAAGTTGCTTCATCTGAAAAAAGTATATTTTGTATGAAATTACTTGTCTCGAGCTGGTGTGGGGATTTTCTTGAAACTCAAGGAAAACGTCAACTTTTTTGTCTTCGGAAATTGACTTTCTACCACTTTTGGGGAGATCTTTAACATGGCCCGTTTCTCGATTTTACTAATTGTTGATTGAGAAATGGGTTCACGGTTGGGGTATTTAGCATTGAATAAATTGCCAACTTCTTTCTGTGTCCTTACTCTATCTCCATAGCCAATCATCATTAATATTTCGATTCGTTCAGTTTCTGTAAGTTTCATTACTAAATTATGCTAATTTAAAGATTTTAACTATTGAACACTTGACTGATAAAGTTCATATAATAGCCTTCTTGGTGTGCGTCATTGATTGTTAATGTCCTTCTAACACATTACATTACGTTGGAAGAAATGGAAAAAAAGGCAGGTCTGTGATTAATCCTAATCAAAATATCACAATAATGAACCGTTTAAACGTACAAACGTTCACCCTAATCTTTGATTGGTTGATGTTTAGATTACGCGCAAACGCGACTTATCAATCGGGCGAAATTACATCGTTCAAAATACGATGCAGACGTTGCTTTCGTAGCGGCTATGTTCTTACGTCTTTTTCTAATGTCCCAATGACAGTTCTGGTAATTGGCAACCGCGCTAAAACGAAATACACGTTTCCCATTATCAACTTTAGAAATATTTGAAAAATCGCGAGTTTTATTAAACAATAAATTGTAAAAAGTGCTCCAGTGTGCAGACGAAGAAAATGCAGACAGGTCAGTGACAAAGAAGCGAACAAAAAGTGAATATAAACTTTTATTTCATAAAACAGTCAAAACAAAGTGAGGTTAATTAGTGCTTATCAGACAATTAACACGGCCAGCATCAACAGAACTGCGTCAGGTAAAATTGCGGCGTTGCCAGATTGTTTGTAAAATCTGACTTCTGAAGACCGATAAGAAATTTGTCTTCCGAACTGTTGAGGTGGGACTATTTCTTTTCGCGGTCAAAGAAAACACTCTTTACTTAAAGTAAAAATAAAATAACAGAAGATGGAAAAAGAAAAAACCAATCTGGATGAAATAAAAGCCATGTTTGAAACAATATGTTCGAAGATTACCTTAATAGAAAATAAACTTGATACTAATACCAGGGTGATTCAGGAACTTAAACAAGAAAACCAATACTTGAAAAAAATAGTCAATGACCAAGAAAAAAGACTAGAAAACATCGAAAAAGAAATAAGGCTTAACAACATAGTCATCCAAGGTGTCACTGACAGGGACGGAGAAGATTTAAAAGAAACTGAAGGAAAATTAAAAGATGTGTTCAGTAAAATGGAAGTAGATTTTGATATAGAGAAAGATACAGATGATATTAGAAGATTAGGATGGTTTAAACAAGGAAAAAAAAGACCCATACTAATTAAATTGAGAAGCACAGCAAAAAAAAATGAAATATACAAAAAGGCAAAAAATTTAAAAGGATCAAATATATGGATTAACGGTGACTATACCAAGGAAGTACAGGAAGATAGGAAATGGCTAATTCCACACATGAAGCAAGCTAGGGAGCAGGGTCATAGAGCCCACCTGCAATACAATAAATTGATGATAGACGGAATTGCGTATAATAGGAACAGTCTGGAGACTATCGAACAACAACATCAAGAAGATAATAAACGAACATACAGCGATCGCTCCCCGGAAAATGGCAAGAGCGAGCAACAATTAAAGAAATTATCAAGAAACGAAGGAAAAAACTAGCCTTAGGAGATCCAAATGAAGGGAAAAATAAGACGAACAACGCGATGAAACGGACAAAGAATAATACGGCATGTAAAGAAATTAATAAAATCAAGAAAAAAAAAATAAAAACAAAAAGGAAAAGAAAAAGCAGATGAGAATTGGCACTTGGAACGTAAAGACTATGCTGCAGCCAGGGAAAATGGATGAGATAGCCAGAGAAATGAAAAAATACAAAATAGAAATACTAGCACTACAAGAAACAAGATGGGCCGGTGAAGGGAAAATAGATAAGGACCAATATACATTATACTATTCGGGAGAAAGAAAGCAAGGGGAAAAGGGGACTGCCTTTATGATTAGCAAACAAGCAGTACGACAGGTTATCCAATTTAATGCGATAGATGGAAGAATCTCACATATCAGAATTGAAAGTAAACAAGCCAACCTAAGTTTAATAAATGTGTATGCACCTACAGATCATGCCAGCGATGAAATAAAGGAAGATTTCTACGAAAAATTGGAAGAAATTTGTTGCGAGATTCCGCGTAATGACATAATGCTAATTCTGGGAGACTTCAATGCCAAAATAGGCCAAGAAGAGTATATCAAACAAGTCGCAGGGTCAGAGACAATTCATACCAGTACAAACAACAACGGAGAAAGGTTATGCAATCTAGCCATGACTACAAATACATCTATCGTAAGCACAATGTACAAGCACAAGAGAGAACACAAGATCACATGGACATTCCCAGGGAGTAGAGATGGAAATCAGATAGACCACGTACTAATATCCAAAAAATGGAGGCACACAATACAGGATACCAGAACTTACAGAGGAGCTAACGCAGATTCTCATCATTTCCTAGTAATAACAAAAATGAAGAACAAAATAATTAGATGGAGTAATAAGAAAAAATACAGAAAGCGATGGAATACACAGAAACTAATGACACCACACATAAAACAGACATACATTGACACAATACAAAGAAGTTTGTTGAACCGTCAGGAATACAACATTGAGCAAAGTTGGATGACTATCAAAAACAGTATTATACGAGCAGCCGAGAAAGTAATTGGACAAAAAAATACCCGCGTCAACAAGGAATGGTTCGACGAAGAATGTGAACACAGAATCAAAATAAAAAACCGAACAAGACAAGAATGGCTAAAGACAGGAAGCCAGAATGAGTTAGAAAAATACAGAGAAGAAAGAAGAGAGGCGAATAAATGCTGCAAAAAGAAAAAAGCAGTCTGGATTGCACAGTTAATGCAGGAGATTGAAGCCAATAATAAAGACAATAAAAAATTATACAACTACATTAAATCACAAAACACTACAAAAAAAGCAACTGCAAAAATAGACGACACAACGTGGGAAGAGTACTTTAGAACACTCTACAAAGAAGAGACTATAGAAGAGGTCGAAGAGATAGTAGAAGAGGAAGAAGAAATTGAAGGCATACCGTCACTGGAAGAAACCTCTGAAATTATAAAAAGTCTAAAAACAAGAAAAGCCGCAGGTCCAGATGAAATCCCGAATGAACTGATTCAATGTGGAGGTGATTCCTTGGTAGAGGAAATTCACTTGCTAATAAGTAGAATATGGCAAGAAGGAAAAATGCCGGAAGAATGGGAAGAAGGGCTTCTGGTACCCATATTTAAAAAAGGTGACACTTCAATTTGCAGTAATTATAGGGGAATAATGTTGTTAAATACCTCATACAAAATACTGACATCGATCATCCGACAGCGATTAGAAAAATACACTGAGTCAGCAATTGGACAGTATCAGCAAGGGTTTCGAAAGGGTAGATCGACGATAGACGCAGCCCACATTCTCACTCTGACTGCAGAAAAATGCTACGAATATGATATTGACCTTCATATACTATTTATCGACTTCAAACAGGCGTTCGACAGCATAAGCAGAGGGCAATTAGTACGCGAAATGAAGAAAATGAAAATACCTTCAAAACTAATTCAACTGAGTTTAATGACCATGGAGAATTCACGGGCAAGAGTGTTAACACCCAGCAATGTTACAGATACAATAAATATACAAAAAGGAGTTAGACAAGGTGACGCTCTTTCAACAACTCTATTCAATATTGCTCTGGAAGGCGCAATCAATGTCTTAGGAACCCAGAAGACTATAGCACAAAGCTTGGTTCAACTCATAGCCTACGCGGATGATATAGCCCTAATCGCAAGAACTAAAAAAGCCCTGGAAGAAATAACACTAAAGCTAGAAAACGAAGCTCGTAAAAGAGGTCTGCACATCAATCAAGATAAAACCAAATACCTACTAAGCTCCAGAAGTGGAGACTGCAATCTAAACAAAATCACGATAGGAGACAAAACTTATCAAAAAAAAGACAATTTTTAATACCTGGGGATCAATATTAACAACAAAACTGATAGAAATATTGAAGTAACGCAAAGAATACAAGCAGGAAACAGAGCTTTTTGGAAATACCAACAAATCTTAAAGGATAAACATCTTAGCAGAAAAACAAAAATAAACCTTTACAAAGCAGCTATTAGACCAGTAGTAACCTATGGGGCAGAAATCATGTGCCTAACCAAAAGGAACGAAGAGCAGCTAAGAATTTACGAAAGAAAAATTATTAGGAGAATAATGGGACCAAAAAAGATTACAGACGGAGAATACCGACAATTAACGAATTTGGAGCTTAAAAACATACTAACCGGAGAAGATATAATCACATTTATAAAATCACAGCGGCTCAGATGGTACGGGCACATCCAAAAAAGAGACCCAGAAAACGTATTATATAAAGTTACAAACTGGGCCCCTACAATAGACCGTCCAAGAGGAAGACCAAAACTCAGATGGCTAGAGCAGGTATACGAAGATGTGAAAAGACTAAACCTCAATGACCAGAGGAAGACTATTAAGGACAGAGTGCTGTGGAACAAAGCAATAAATAGCGCGAAGAGACTTAACTTATTTTAACGGAAAAACACATTTTATATCTAGTATGCTAATCAATGCGGAGTGATTCACCGCAAACATAGAATCTAAGAGCTTCAAGTTGACATGAAGCAGGCCCTATTCCGACACGGAATGTCTGGCCTATATATATATATACTGACAGTTCTAGTAAAAACAATTACTTTTTTTATATGAAACAAATCAAAACAAACGGTCGCCACATTGATTTCGCATTTTGGGTGCTACAATTTACCCATATTGCGTTCTGGTTAACTACTATTACTCACTGGCTTGTCCCAGAGAGAATATTAAGTAATATGTACAATAATTGTACACTCTAGTTGTTTAAATAAAAGAAAAGTAGGTATGTTTTTATCAATAAATATATTATACTTATAAAATCAAACTTAAATAATATTATTAAAATCAAAATTTCCCACTTCATCAAAATTTGTTTGTTGCGAACCAGCTGGATTTGACAGCTGCTGACCCATTTGAGACCTGGAACCATTGCCAGCAATCTGTTGAACGTTTATTAACTGCCTGTATTGAGGTTGCTGGAAGATAAAATTCATAATGGTTATTCAGGAATGAGAATAAGAAATAAGCAAGTAGGGTCATTGAACTATTGCATTGAATGAATCATTCAAGTGCGACCAAATTAGGTCTATGGTACCCTTTGTGCTCAGATAAAACACACCCCCTAATGATATTCCTTCAATGAAGGCAGGATATGTTGGTGGTTTTTGAGGGGATCTTTGTCTCTTTTCTACTTTGGGTTTGTCCAAGTGAAGAATTCTCTTCAGTGAGGGAAGCGCAGAGGTGTTTCTCCCTTTTCCTTAAAGAAGCGACGCCTTAAGATCCATATTGCACAGATGTTGGTTGGGTTTACAGTGTCCTGTAAGAAAACGACTGAGGATTCTTAGTTAGTCTTTGCTAGGTCTCAACAGTGCCTTTGATCACTTCTATTTGAAGTTCCCGAGAGATATTTTGGACTGGTTCGGAGGTATGCTATGTCTTTTTTCCTTCCTTTTCATTTCCGTGCCTAGTAGTTCGTAAGTTTGCTTAGGCAGTTCATCTTCGAGCTGATATACTTTGAGCTCAGCGCCTTGAGGGCTGCTTGGCTATCTGAGAAAATCGCGATATTCTGGACACGATAGTCACTATTCAATTTGAATAGGGCATATTGAAGACTGGGCCGTAAATTCCAGCCCCCCCTGTTCCAATTTTTAATCCATATCCATAATTAGTGGATTCGCTTGTCCCTTCTTTTTTAGAGCACAGTTCATGTCTGAAGTTCTTTACAAACACGATTGTTTCGTGATGTCATCTTAAAGGGCTACTATCTGAGAGGCTGCCATGTAAATGAGGTATACTCACAGTTCCAAGATTTTTCCCCCCTATTCCTTCTTTGACCAGTCTGATCTGCGCGCTTACTTGTAGATCATATTTGAATATACTTATTTATTTAGTTACTGTGTTCAAAAGTGTAAATCTAAATACAGATTTCTCAGCAAAATTGAAAATAATTTTACTAGCTTGGATAAGGCTCACTTAAAATGACTATTACATTTGTACGATTATTTGTTCAAACTAAAATATATCTTACTTGTTGCAAAAGATGTCTTAGTCCGGGATTATTAGACATAACTGGTCGCATAAGCCTTTGTTGAGGTTGAGCTGTGGCCGCCTGAGGTGTAGATTGGACATTTTGCGCAGCTATCTGTTGTCTTTGCTGCTAAACATATTAAGAACAAGTAAACAACTCATTAATCATTTCGTGACCATTTTTTCAAATTAAAAATTAAACAAAAAATTTTTTGGGCAGTGAAAATTTAAATAGTTATTCATGTACCAAGGACGAAAAACTGTCTATTATAGTCGAGCCTGCAAGTTGATAGCCGAGGCTAGCAAGCAGGCCAATGAAACAAAATTAACTCAACCACTAATTTTATTTAAAAAAAAAATTAGAAGAAATTAAAGTTGAAAATCAGCTAACTTTTATCTGTTGATATCTGCCTATATAAAATACTAAGGTACGCTTATTTAAATGTAGTTATAGTTTCTGTGAAGTGAATAAAACTTACTAGATAAAAAAAATATATTATATTAGTACCTACAATATAAATATCATAACATAACTTTTTTATGAAAACTACCTATTTAATTATGTATGAAGAATTATTATTGTTTTTTTAGTTATTATTATTATATTATTCCAACTCCAATTATTTAATTTTTAGATTTGAAATTTTTAAAATGTCCAAAATATTATCGAATTAATGTCAATGTCAATCCCATTTAAATTTAGACGCCTGAAGTTGATTCTACCATTTTATTATTATTTTAGTTAATTTATTTAATTTATACGTTGATTTTAAATATTTGTGACTTTTCTTAATAATTTTCACAAATTCATTCCCTTTATTTATCAATTTTTTCTTAGTTAACCCTTCTTTTCAAATTAAAATTTTTCAATTGGTTTATCCAAAATTTTGGCATGCGTTAATATTCGGAATTGACTTTATCTTCTTTTTTAAATAATTGACAAAAAAACCTTCATCTATCATATGTACATAATATATTCCTAAGTAATCTAAAATATTGTAGTGGGCGCTTCGTCACTCCAGTCTTGTCGTTAATGAGATACAGGGTGTTGAATTGTTTTATTATTTTATTAGAAGCAACATGTGTTAAACATAAAGGAAAAATTGTACATTTCAGAGCATATGTTCAAAATGTGCACCTCCAGCCAAAATGCAAGCATCCGTTCGACGTCTAATGGATTGCCCAATACGTTCGAAGATACCAGGATTGTTACGAATAACATTACAGTCGTGTATGATACGATTTTGAAGATCTCCCAAGTTTAATATCGGGGCTGTGTAAATGAGCGATTTTAGATATCTCCACACACAAAAATCCAGAGGATTGTGTCCAGGGGGCCACGGGTGTGGAGATCCTCGTTCGATCCAATGGTCTGGAAAAACGTTGTTTAAAAACTCGCGTACAATCACTGCAAAATGTGGAGGAGCACCGTCATGCATGAACCACATGCGCCTTGGTACATCTTCTACAAGAACTGGAAGTTTATTTTCTAGAAAATAAAGATATGTCTCACCGGTCAACCGTGCAGGAAGGAAAAATGGTCCTATTAAATAATCTTCGATGATGCCAAGCCAAACATTGACCGAAAATGTTTGTTGGAATAGTTTTACACGTATGGCGTATGGATTTACATCTGCCCATATGTGGTCATTATGAAAATTCATAATGCCATGTCTTGAAAAGTTGTCTTCATACGTAAACAGAAAATTGGCAGCAAAATTGGGATTGTTTGCGATTTTATTTAAAATCCATTGGCAAATATTTCTGCAAAAATTGGACAAGAGTCGAATTTTTTCATAATTGTCATAATTAATTTGTGCTTTTTGAGATATTTTTTTACTGTTGTAGCAGAAACACTACACTCATTAGCAATGCTTTTTGCTGTAGACTGTGGATTATTGACCACGGAAAAAACTACATCAATTTGTGTGTCTTCAGTTATTGGCTTTTGCCCGGCTCCTTTTGCTTGTAGTACACTGCCAGTGGTTAGGAATTTATTCACATGTTGCCTTAAGTACTTTCGACAAATTGGATGTTCAGGAAATTTCGCATTAAAAGTTCATTCGGCTTCATGATTATTTTCACCAGCCCTGTAGAAAATTGGGTTCTGGCAGACTTCGCGACCCTCGGAATTTTATGTTAATTTTAAATTTGTTTGATAGCTACCCTTAAACAAAGTAGATTAGAACAAAAATTTCGTTGGATCATTCAGAAATTTCTTTATAAAAAACGAATTTAGTTCAAAAAATGATACTTTTTCAACACTATTTAATACTATTTACGATGAATATTTTCACTTTAAACTGTAAAGGTTATTCTCTTTAACTAAATTTAAGTCTGTTTCACAAAAAAAACCGGAAGAAAATACTTTAATTTTGCCAATTTTCAGAAATATTTTGAAGCATATTATTTTCACTCGACACTTATAGGTTATAAACCAACACACTCAAATCTTATGTCTACGATTACAAATCATGATTGTTCTGTGATCAGGTGATAGCTAAGCGGCGTTGTCAAATGGTGTTTATTTTCTTTTAGTTGAATTAATTTTGCATTTATAATCATAAAAATTGAAATATTAAGCATCCTTAGAATATAATGTTTATCTTAGATTTGCTCTATTTCTTACATTAAATGTAAGAGTTTATAACAAACTTACTGCTGTACCTAATACAGTTTTATAGCAATATATACTCGATAGTCGAAATTCTGTAAAGTGAGTCAGAGCTATCTAATCAACACTTTGGTTAAAGCGCAGTTGCCATATGTATTCTAGAGAGAAATGCTGTATTTTATAAATACACTTCAAATCCATTGTGTCAATATTTCAGGTACAAAAGATGCAATGTAATTAAGTCAATACCAATTTAATATATTTATTTCAAATTTCAAGCAGACTAATAATAATTAGTTTACTTGAAATGTGAAATAAAGTGTTTATGTATATTTCTTGAACGCAAAGTTTGTTGTGAAAAACTCGCCGATTTGACAATGTTGGAGAGTCGCTTCAATGTTCCGGCTTTGAGAACGAGATAGATAGATCGAGCTACGCGAATGAGACAGTGATAGTAAACAGTTATGTGAGGTGTTTATTCTCTTCATGAACGTAACATCAGTATTTGTGTTGTGGTTTTGTGTGATAAATCGGTTATTATTGGTATTTATTGTAATATTTATATCGGTATATTTAGTGACAATAATGGCGGAGTGTAGCGGTGTTGGCGATAAAAAACGGCGTCGTAACAATTTAATTCGGGAAGAAAAAGTCCTCATATTAAATGTGTACGAAGGACTGCGTGCCATGGACAAACAGTTGGGTGTTAGTGACGCTGTGATTAAGTGCAGTTATTTAACTAAAGTTTCTGAGAGTACTATATACAATATTCTAAAGAAATCGCGGGACGGATCTTTGACAAGAGAACGAGGTGAAAACTGTAAACCGGAAAGTAGGGGAAGAAAGAAAATTGTTTTGGACGACCAAACACGGTATGCTATACGTAGGGAAATACATTCTTTTTATTTTAGGAATGAAATCCCCTCGGTAGCTAAATTGAGCAAGGTAATAGAAGCTGATGATACTTTACCAAACATCAGTGACAAAGTTTTGAGACGAACTTTAAAATTAATGAATTTTCGTTACCAAACAAGAAGTAGAAACAGTGCCTTAATTGAACGAAATGACATTGTGGAATGGAGGAGAAATTATTTAAAACAGATACGACAGTTTCGTAACGAAGGACGGCACATATATTATCTTGACGAAACATGGTTAAATGAAGGCCACACTGTGTCAAAAGTGTGGCAAGACATGAATATACGAAGCAATCGACAAGCCTTTATGGAGGGTTTCTCTTCCGTTTTAAAAGCTCCCTCTGGGAAAGGACGTCGACTGATTATCACTCACATTGGCAGCGAGGAAGGATTTGTAGAAGGTGGATTACTAAGTTTTCAGTCCAAAAAAACTGTCGATTACCATGAAGAGATGGATGGTAACCGGTTTGAAACATGGTTTAGATCAATTTTAACAAAGGTAACTCCTGGTTCAGTGATAGTTATGGATAATGCTTCATACCACTCTCGTCGACTGGAGCAAATACCTACTTCAGCTAGCCGCAAGAGGGTTATAATTGATTGGTTAGAGAGTAAAAGCATTCCGCACAACGAGGCAATGCTAAAAGTTGAATTATTATCTCTCGTACGGAAACATAAAAGCAGTTATATTAAGTACGTTGTCGATGAAATGGCGAAAGATTTCAACGTCTCAGTTGTTAGACTTCCTCCCTACCACTGTGAGTTAAACCCCATCGAGCTGGTTTGGGCCCAAGTGAAAAATTATGTTGCGAGAAAAAACAGTACATTCAAAATGGCTGACGTTGAGAAACTGTTTGACGAGGCGCTGCATACCGTTACTGCTGAGAGTTGGCGTAAATGTATTCAACACGTATTAAAAGAAGAAATAAAGTTTTGGGATTTAGACATACGTGTAGAAGTAATGACGGAACCACTCATTATCGATATAGGAGGAGAAAGCGATGATTCTGAGGAGTCGTCAGGGAGAGATACCGCTTCCAGTTAGTCAGACATTTTACAAGTGACCTCGCAACATACCTATACTTATCGGTAATTTATTTTGGTCTTGACAAACAACTTTCTTTTACGTAATGATAATGCCGGTTAGCAAATAACGAAAATGTTACCTCAATTTTAGTTTTAGTAGTAGTAAGTTGGAATTGACTTTTAAAAATTTTTTTATTTTGTTTTAACTTACTTATGAACAACTTGTGATAAGTTATTATTTCAAATGTTAAAAATTGAAATTCCAGATATTTCAGTATTCGCACCCTTAAACTATGATACGCTCATGGAGTTCACTTTAAATCGGTAGATAACCGATGACGTCACTTTACAGAATTTCGACTATCGACTATAGTGAATAATATATTAATTTAATTTATACATTATTCAATTATGTAGGTTAGGTTTGATTAGGTTTGGTTAGGTTAGGTTAGGTTTGGTTAGGTTTGGTTAGGTTTGGTTAGGTTTGGTTAGGTTTGGTTAGGTTAGGTCTCAACACGTCATACTTTCTACTATCGTTAAGATTACATTAGCCTTAATCAAAAGCTTAATATATATAGGTACATACATATTTATTAGCTTCCCCTACATATAATTTGTATTTTTAAAAAATTCATGTTGAATATAAAGTATTTAACTATTTTTCGAATAAAATATTGTGATATAATGAAAAAATATTGTTTTTTGGATTTTTCTCTATAAATTCTGAATCTTCCACAAATTTTTTAGTAAAAAACCTTGTGTAGAGCATTTCCAAGCCGTAACGAGTTACGGAAATGAGAACTGGCAACATTGTTCAATCCACCATCTGATATCTAGACATAATTGTCAAAAATTGTCAAAATTTAAGAAAAAATGGCGGATTTTTAGTACTTTCAATTGCGATTTTCTCTTTCAAAAGTACATGATCCAAGAATTTTTTTCTTTTAAAATGTTCTATAGAAATAGGGCTTTCTAATAAGAAAAAAATTGTTGCAAAATTCCGAGGGTCGCAAACCTTACCGGACCCGAAAATTGTTATTGCCGCAACTTTTTCTTCTAAAGGACGAAAGCGAACCACCGGACAATGCAAAAGCTTTGAATGTAAAATAAAACTGAAAGAAATCAGCAATAATTAATTTGACGTTTCTTTAACAATTGTTGACAAGCGTTGCGAAGTAACATAGTCCACGTAATATAGAGTTGGGAGCATTGTTTCCATCAAAGTGGATGATTGTGAGTGAATAGAGGGCAAAATTGATGTAGAATAAGATGCACTTTTCCCGATCTTCGAAATCGTTTGGCAAAAAAATTTTCTGGGGTGAGTATGGTGCGATTTGAGTAAAAATAACGTTTTTCTTGTATATCTTTTCACCCCTCAATTTTACAATAAAAACGTTAAGAACTTTTCTTTTCCTCTTCAAAAGATCTACAAAACTAGACTTTGGGAATGATTATTTAAAACGTCCTTAGTTGTAAAATGCAATATACTTCATGGTCAATCAATTTTTGCAATATATTATTACGTACATTGATAGAGCATTAAAAAAGCTTTAATCTGAAAAAAGATTCGTCTAAATTCCTTGAAAAACAACGGAGTGACAAACCGTCAAAGTTTAAGGTTCACAATTTATATTGGATAGTTCCCGAGAAAAGTACCAATGCAGCTCGGTGGTCGATTTTGAAGTCGCGCAGCGAGAAATTTTCTCGAGTGAGTCGAGTCCGAGTCGGCTCCCCACACTCCGTCGTCACGAGCCAGATAGCAAAAATGATAGCGTCGCGTGAACTTTGGAAATGGCTTTTGGCTTAGTTATCTGTTCCCCTTTGAATAAATATTTTGCACATTGAAAGTAGTCCGTTTTCCGACCATGAATATATATTTTTTTTTTCGCTGCACCTCGAAATTGTTGTACAATGAGCCTTTAACTTTGACGGTTTGTTACTCCGTTGTTTTTCAAGCAATCTAAACGAATCTTTTTTCAGATTACAGCTTTTTTTATGCTCTATCAATGTACGTAATAATATATTGCAAAATTCGTTGAGCACGCGGTATATTGCATTTTGCAACTAAGGTCGTTTTAAATAATCATTCCCACGGCCGCGGAATTGCATATTTTTGAAAAATAATAACGACACATGACTTATCACAGTGACATCTGCCAACAAAGCAAACCGCATAAATACGGGTGATGGGCAATGTTGTACAGGGCTAGAATAAATAAATTTGTTTATAACAACATAATTTGCAAACTAATCAAGTTACAGATTCCAGATTTTGTACACGTTAGTTGTACATGTGAGGGCTTAATTAGGTGTAATATAAAGACGTCATGATAATAATATCGGGTTTTTAATTTGTTTATTAATAATATTGTAATTAATGGTTATTTGCTCATAACTTCGGACCTAATTAATATTTTTTGACGTGCAAAGTCTAGTTTTGTAGATCGTTTGAAGAGGAAAAGAAAAGTTCTTAACGTTTTTATTGTAAAATTGAGGGGTGAAAAGATATACAAGAAAAACGTTATTTTTACTCAAATCGCACCATACTCACCCCAGAAAATTTTTTTGCCAAACGATTTCGAAGATCGGGAAAAGTGCATCTTATTCTACATCAATTTTGCCCTCTATTCACTCACAATCATCCACTTTGATGGAAACAATGCAAAATGGTTATTTTCAGGCTATATTTCCTGGACTAAACAAGGAATGACCAGAACTTATTCTGTACTACTAGATACATAGTGTCATTTTAGTTATTGTTTTGTTCTTTTCAACGTTTTTTGTTGTGATTGTCATTAAAGTAACTACCAACTATGTATACAAATACGAACTTTTTACAAACTTAGTAAATAAATTATTTATTTTGATGTACTTTTCTTTTTTAAATAAGTTTCATAAAACAACAAAATAAATACGAGGGTTATTGGTATTGTAGTGTTCTCTTTCATTTACTTCACGATAAGTCACTAAAAGCATTAAAAAATCCTAGATTGTTATTATTGACGTAAAGATAATTTAAATATCTTCCAAATGAAGTATTTTGTGAACTTAGTTTTCATTACAAATTTTAAAGATAATAACGACCTCTATCACACAATTGAAGTCAGATGCATGTCACTATTAGTAGCGATATAATTTCCTCTACTTCGATCTAGTTTTTATTTCATTTTTATATCTCATCAAGCAGAACCATATTGCCATTCATTCTCGAGCCAGATAGTGAAGTATAGACTAGTTTTGCATTGCAGCTGAAGAAATAATGCGAGTTAACCTGGGCACCAGGTCACAAGAGTATTGGAGGGTATGAAAAAGCTTGCAAAAGAGGGTTGATGACACAGTTTGAACCAGGAGAGATTCTTGGTATACAAAAAACCGTAGTACGAGGGTTGTCTTTTGAGTGTTGCATACCTATAACAATATAGTTGGCGCCTGTCAACAAATATCAAATGTCAAAATCAACTGTCATGTTTAGTTAACTACGCCAAAGTTTCATATCGCTTCGTTTGGAGCTGTATCTACACTAAATTATTAAAGTTGATGAGTCAGTCGAAAAATGGAATTAAGCCAAGGAAATTAGATTACAATTTACAATTTTCGAAGACGGTTGTCTCAACAAGAATGCCGAGTTGGTTTCTGTTTTCGGCAATGAAGCACCACATCAGTCGAAAATTTCTCGTTGGTATGGAGAATTTAAACGGAAAAATCTTAGCGACGATCCAAAAACAGACCACCAACAACGGCAGTCACCCAGAAAAACGTCGATGTTGTACGTAAGATGATTCAAGAAGATCGACATGTCACATATCGTGAAATTGGAGCATCATTGGACATGTCAAAGACCACAATTCAAAAAATTTGACATGAAGAATTATCTGTAGAAAGATTTGTTTCTCGTTGGATACCGCATCTGTTGACGAAAAAACAGAAAGCAAAGAGTCAATTATTGGTGTCAAAAAACTCCAAACCGGTTTAACGCAGGAAGATCAAAAAATATATACTGTAATCCTGGATTCACTCCTATGAATCCAAAAATAAACGTCAGTCGACTGTTTGGGTGTTCCAAGATGAAACAAAAACGTTCCCGAAGTGTTTCCAAAAAGATGGTGGCGACATTTCTCTCAAATGTGGGTCATGTAGCAACAATTCTTCTGCAAGATCAAAGAACTGTTACTGCTGATTGGTACATATCGATTTGTTTGCCGGAAGTAATTGCTGAGTTTCGAAAAACCATTCTCCAATGATGAATGATACTCCACCAAGACAATGCAAGTTCCTACACATTTTGAAAAATAATTGAGTTTTTAAAGCAAGAAAACATCGAATTGTTGGACCATCCTCCAGACAGTCCCGACCTAAGTCCTAACGACTTTTTTACTTTTCCAAAAATTAAGCATGAACTGCGTGGTCAAAGGTTCCAGTCTCCAGAAGATGCAGTCAACGCCTCTAAAAACTGTATATTGAATGTACCAACAAGCGAGTGGAATAACTGCTTCCATAATTGGTTCCAAAGATACATTTCTATAAAAGAACCCTCTTAAGAAGATCTATAAAGAACTGGATCAGGGAGCAGCAATTACAGGGTAATCATCCCAAAACAAATGATCGGTCATGCACCAGTAAAGGAACACCTGAACAAATTGAAACCATACAACGGAGACCTTTCATGCAGATTATGCGGTAAGGAAACGGAAACAGTGAAAAATATACTGTATACAGGCGAGAGACTTTATCGTAAAAGAGAGTTACTATCTGACCACCCGAAGGCGACAAAGAACTATATAGTAAACACTCAGCTAAGAACTTGTACAAAGTAGTTAAGGTGACCAAGGAGCTCGCCTGGGTGCTATGAGAAAAATACAATAAGCCGCTGTTGTGTTATCGAATACATTGTCAAACGAGTCCAAGGAAAAAAAAACATATGAAAAACAATACTCAACCTAAGCCCACTCTGGTTAAAGAATAGGCGAATGCTTCTCAATGTTGTAAGAGCCTATGACCTTTCTTCTATATCTTGCAAAGCACTATACATTTAAATTATAATCAGAATTAAAAATTCCTGCAGTAATGATAATTTTAATTTACATTAAGAACTCTCCAATAAATACATATCAATTTGCTCCATTTGCATATTATTTGTGAAGAAACAAAAAAATAATTAGTGACGTTGAGCAAGTGGGAAAAATTCTTATCAGATACAAGCTTTGAGAAATGTATGTTGAATAAATTTAAAATTGACACTGCCAGTATCAGAATATTAGTTATTTATCGTAATTTTGATTGCAGTGATTGGTACACTGTGTATACTTACATTTTCCAGCATTTTAAAGTGCATTTCTGTTTGTTGTGCAGCTTGTAATGCTTGCTCCAATTGTGATGTTTTCATATGACTGATTCTCTCCAGCTGACTTTTATATTGCCTTTCCTGCTGTTGTGCGGCTTCTAATGTTTGTTTCAATTGATTAATTTTCTCCAAATTGTGTCTTCTCTCTACTTCAAGTTGATTTTCAGCAGAGCTTTGTACCGGATTTTGGATTATATTAGACTGATTGTTATTTCCTGAAATTCAAAAGGTTACATCAAAGAAATAAAACATGAAATTACTCATATAGTCTTTTCTACGATGAAATTGAGAATGAGATTAATGTTATAAATGAAACTAACTGTTTCTAATTAATTCCACTATTTAATGAAAAAATTATGAAAATTATGAAAGGATATTGATAATTATTTCGATATTGACATATCATCCTCAGAATGAGTTAGTTTCATTTATAACATTAATATGAGTAGATTCCTCAAAGTAAGGGTCCAAACAGTAAATTCAGAGAATAAGATAAATATACAGAGTATACGGGCAAGACTTTTATGTTTGAAAACAATGGTTTGCAGTGGAGACAGAAAATTTTATTCTAACAACCTTTTTTTGTAAAACAAAAACTGTATATGATAGTGAGAGGTTTTCTTAGAATATAATATCATATCAGATCAGATTTGTGAATGAAACAAACTGTTCTTGAAAGATCTTCTCAAGTTGTGGAAACATAACAATATAGTGTATAGATATTTTTTCAACACGTACAAATATGCACAGACCAAGTTAATTGATCATCAATAGTTACTCCAGTCAAGATAATGGAATCACATCACGATTTGTTATATGGTAATTTTATCACACAATAATTTTCTCTTTTATCTGTATTGATTTAAAGTCAGTTTGTAATAAACAATTCTGCTGCGAGAAATAGGCAATATAAAATAGCGCGGAAATAATTAAATTTCGGATGATCGATCAAAGAAGGACGAGTGAATTTGTTGCTGCAAGATGCTACAGAAGAAAATTGAAATATAGTATAAATACAACTTTTTTCAACTAGGCCTAACTTGATAGTGTTCGTGAGAGCGTGACGATCCGATTTTCCGTAAAAAAATAAATAAATCAATAATTTGTTGCTGCTCACAACTCGGTCTCTCTGACAGCAAAAAGTTAACAACAAAATAGAAACCGGAAGTATGAAAATATTAGAAACCGGTGAACGTACGAACCGGCCACGCTAGCTTAACTCTTCATTTTTCCGTGAAAAAATCTAATCAATAATTTGTTGCAGCTCTTATCCAGCATTCTCAGTGTAAAGAGTTAGCAACAAAATAGAAACCGGAAGTCTAAGGAGTCTGAAAAACCGGTATACGTACAAACTGACCACGCTGCCATATCTCGATTATTCCGTGATAAAATTCAAATAATAATGTGTTGCTGGTCTTAACTCACTCTGTCCACAGAACATAAACAAGACAAGAAGGGTCACTTTGTGTCGGTACTTTGATATTGGGTGTACAAAAGCGAGCCGTCGGCGCCGTATTCCGACTAAACAAGCCGTCGCATGTGTCTAGTATTTTAACTGAGTGACTGATACGGTGGTTAATAGAAATGAATTCGAAAGTACAGATGGAATTTCTTAATATTTAATAAATTAGTTTATACTAATTTTAAGTACCCAATCTCAATATAAAATTGAAAAAGAAATAAGGCAAACATACAAATCTTGTAAGATACATTAATATATTTTCTATAAAATTGTTGATTTCATATTTGGCTATTTTTTTCTTTTATTCGTTCTTTAATTTCACGATTAGCAAATTTTAACGTAAATTATATTCGCATTCTAATATATAGAGATATGAAATATTCATAGGGAAAATCTCTTAGAGATCGTGTGATGAGTAGCAACAAATTAGTATTTGCATTTTTTCGAGGAAGAAAGGACATTTAAGCGAGCGTGGCCGGTTACCACATTCACAAGATCCCAATCTCCTCAGATTCCCGGTTCCTATTTTGTTGCAGACCTTTTACACTTTGAGAATGCTTGATAAGAGCAGCAACAAATTATTAATTAGATTTTATCACGGAAAAATGTAAAGTTAAGCGTGGCCGGTTCTAAACCGGTTTCTAAACTTTTCTATTTTGTTGCTGACTCTGCTGTCAGAGAGACACAGTTGTGAGCAGCCACAAATTATTGATATATTTTTTTTACGGAAAATCGGAGCGTCAAGCCATGAACACTATCAAGTTTGGCCTGGTTGAAAAAATTTGTATTTATGCTATATTTCAATTTTCTTCTGTAGCATCTTGCAGTAACAAATAAGCAACAAATTCACTCGTCCTTCTTTGCTCGATCATCCGAAGTTTAAATATTTCCACGCTATTTTAATATAAAGCTAGCATTATTGCCGATTTCTCGCGATTGGTTTGAGCAACAAAATTGTTGTTTTAGCAACTAATTAGCAACGGACGTTTTTTATTAATTTTTGCTGATTTTACATCGCTAGTTTTTTAGACCTGTATATCAATGTTCTCATTGTAATGCAGTTTATATTGATAAAACACGAAGAAGTCTTATATATACAAATGAATGTTTGTTCGTATTTTATGCACTGCCGAAGCATTTATCCGATTGCAATGAAACTTTGCCAACTTATTGCGAAGGTTATAGGATAGTTTTTATCCCAGTGACTAAGGAGTACAAATTTTTTTTGCTCAATTGAACACCTTGTATTATATTTTTCTGAATTCAAAAATATACCACATGATACCTCCACCTTAAACTGTTGTCGAGATATTGAATATTTAAAATGGTCACTAAGCACTAAGACTGAAGTAAAACTTTTACTGAAGAAGATAATTTGGGTATCGAAACGCGCGTAAGATAGTGTAAAGTGTTTGTGTAGTGGTAGCGGTTTCAAAATTCTCAACTTAATTTAAAATGGTGGTTATGCTACTTACTTGTCTTTTGAGCTATTTATGTATTTAAAGCGGAAAGTGCTAGTTTGCCGCTTGATAAGCAAAGAGCTTAGGTGCGAGCAGCTGACGTCAAGATACTCAGGTAACGTTTTGTGCCACGCTTGGATTATTTAAACTTCTAATGGCTATTTTGGAGCCTAATTTCATTGTTTTTCAAACATTCTTTCGCTTACGTGTTTTGGACACGTATTTTTACGATTCCGAGGTATAAAATGATAACATATTTTTTTTTAGACAACCACTGCGCTAACAAAATCAAATCTAAGTGGTTATATGCTGTGTAGGCTTTTAAAAGAGACGTTATTATGTAAACTATATCTAAATTAGAAGCGGAATTATCTATAAATATATTTAATTTGTCTTTAAAATTAAGATATTTTGGTAAATTCTAAAAATTTTTAGCCTTAAGAAAGTCTATCGAGATCTCAGGGTAAAATAAATAAATTTATCTGCTATGACGATTAATATTAACAAATCTATGTAGTAAGAAATATTACCTTGTTGTATATTGGGCATCCTAATATTAGGCCTCATGCTTCCAGGCGACACGTTTTGATTTATTATACCAGCCATTCCTTGTACTGGTTGTGAAGCTGTATTAACATTTTGAGTCATTTGACCACCTCCCATAGAAATAGTGTTTGTTGGAGATATTAACATGTTCTGGGGAGCATTTTGTGAAGTTATAGGATTTGCTCCAGGCATTTGAGGAGAATTACTGACTTGGCCAACTTGCGGATTACCAGTGGGAGTACCAGGACCACCCTTAAAAATTTAACAACATTCTGTATATTTTTTTTATTTTAAAATTATAAATGTAAAACGAATAAAATAACCTCACGTTTATTATAATTTATTAGAAATAATTTTAATCAAAACCAAAAACCAAAAAGATATTCATCTTAATAAATTATCCATTTATGTCCAAGTTTATGACCGTCGTCAATACAAAGAAAAAAATTTCACTAATAAATGGAAGAGCTAACTTACCTGTCTCATCTGTTGTGTTGATTTCTGTTGCTGAATCACCTTTCTGAGTCTATCAACAAAAGCAACTTGATCATTGGGTATAAATCCTAAGTAAGCTTTTTTATCTGCTGTATACAGTAGAATGAGAACTTTAATGTCACATGGTGGAACACTCGTGAAATGTACACAACCAGCCTGAAAAGGATTAAACATGAATTGTAGTCGAAAATTAACAGATAAATACATTGATCATACTATAAACAAGTTATGAAAATTTTCATTTATTTTCGTATATAATTAATTGTTAATTTATTGCTCAAAATATATAGCAAGTTACGATAAAACTAAACGTCATATTTATATATTCAACCCTATTTTGTAACTGAAGTAGAGATGCGGGCGTCGAATCGAAATCTTGACAAATCGGAAAGTTCGATATTTATCATTTTTTTATGCGCGATGGGTACTTCTGGCAACGTAGCATATGCGGTTAGAATTTAGCTCTTAATTATCAGCTGAAATTTTCTCTGAAAGTATAAGTTTACAAAAAAGAAGAGTGTATACTAGATATGGTTATGGAGATGGAATATTTGCAGATGTGTGCTTCAGTCTTGTAAAAGCTTTCTGAATTAATGGGGAAGTCGATAAAGCATGTCCTGGGCAAACCATCCAATCGTGGATTTCTCCCACAATCAACTTTATTTGAAGCCACAGAGAACAGTTTAATACTAGATTGTGGTCTCAACGAATTTTTATTGAAGACGTATGCAATGAAACCATTTTCAAGTACCACTATGGGAAAATCAGAAAATTTTCAATTATTTACGGAATCCTTCTAAGCATCTAAGATCTCCACTATTTTTTTATACACCAAATCCCGAACTTTTTATTATTATAAAACTCAGCCTTTTTATTCATATTCATCGCCTTTCACTTTAATCTTGTCGCTTCATATTTATTTAACAATGCCCACCTCTGATCTGGTAAAAAATTCCATCACTTTCAATGCCGAAAAATTATTCAATCATCTAGCACCAGAATTAAAAGTGGCATATACATTCAATAAGTTTCGATGATTGATAAAGGCATTTCTACTTGAAAGATCTTATTATTCAGTAGCAGAATTCTACAATGTACTATAAACTTTTGAGTTACATTGGCATAATTCAATATTTAGTATAGTTTACGATATTAATGTTATAAATGAAACTAACTGTTTCTAATTAATTCCACTATTTAATGAAGAAATTATGAAAATTATGAAAGGATATTGATAATTATTTCGATATTGACATATCATCGTCAGAATGACAGAAGTTACATTTTATGTGATACCTACTTGATGTTGTTAACATAAAATGTAACTTCTGTCATTCTGACGATGATATGTCAATATCGAAATAATTATCAATATCTTAGAGTTTTCATAATTTTTTCATTAAATAGTGGAATTAATTAGAAACGTTAGTTTCATTTATAACATTAATATGAGTAGATTCCACAAAGTAAGGGTCCAAACAGTAAATTCAATAGTTTACGATATTATAATATTGTTTTATAATACCTACAGCGTTGCTTAAAAGTCTCGCACCAAGGGATTATCTTCGAAACGGATAAAGGGAAGTTATGAGATTCTAGGACGATGAATGAGACTTTATTCTGCATATTTTAAAGCAAATGTCAAATGTTTTTGAAGTCAGCGATTAGCGTACGGCCTCCATCTTGAATTTTTTGAAATGGCAACCTAGATCGAGTGACGTATCACAAAGAAGCTTATTTTTTTCTCTTTTTTTTATATATTAGTTGTGAATTTCATATTTTATTTATATTTCAAATTATATCGCTTTGTCCATAAAGCTTATCTCTTCTCTCTCTCTCTCTGGGACATTTTTAAAACACGCCACCAAATAAAACAAAAATAATCCACGTCCCATTAGGTTCTTGCATAAGTACTCACTCAAGTTATTATTAACTAAATTTAACTTCTTAATTTAGTAGCATGTTTAAGCTACTTGACACACACACGTGTAAATTCGGCTTAAATTCAAAATTTGGGTCATCTCAAATAATAACATTATCATAATGCAACTATTACGATTAGCTGAATGACACTTCGTAAGACTGTGAACATGACGGACGGAAGAACAGTCAATTATCTGTTTATTAAAATATGCAATTATTGTTAATACTAATACTTTTCAAATTAACTCACAAATCCTGAACTCATAACTCTAGTAAGAGATTCCAGTGCATCACAGGGCTGGGGATGAAATAATACTGATTTAGAGTTTTTTAAATATGCTCCACCAATATTTCCTATTAATTGCTTCGGCATAAGTTGCATTATGAGTTTTTGGGGCCAACCATCAGCTTTTCTGAAAGAGAAAAGAAAAAACTTACATTCTGCCTTGAATTATGGATATCAAGTTTCATCTATGATATATTTGAACAACTCCTATTTCTAAGACATTGACAGATATACACTATAAAAGTGCAAGCAAATACGTTTATACTTACAATTCGGGTTCACCATCTTTAGAATTACTCGATACCTGGCAGGGAACATGCTTGGTAATTTTTTGTTGATCTGTTGCATTTTTTGGTTTCTCTATCCATTCTAATAATCCTTGCCAAATTGTATGCCTTTCCCGTATTTGCTGTGATTGACCTTGAACGCCTTGACCAGCTTGTGGCATATTCTAAAAAATATATTATATTATCAGCCACGAGCAAATGGAAAATCGTTAATGAATCGTGGATTATTCTGGATTTCCTAATATCATTGTTTCAAACTCTTCAATAGTCTGTTAGGCAATTTTTCTAGTGAAAAGTTATTTAGCATCATTGAGCGATTTTTGGCAGGTCCCAAACTTATGGGTTGGTGACTCACTGCGTAACCGCCACGACGTCATCGTTATGTTAAAGTGACGTGTTGCGCCTCGACTGTATCACGTACGTGTTGGCCTCTTTGGATGGGTAACGGAGTTATTTTATTTGTAAAAATGTCCTTCTATCATAGGCATAGGATAAAATTTTTATAAGGTATCAATTTAATATTTCATGGGTGTACGATAAAAATTTTAAAAAGAGTTCATTTATTTACCTAAAATTTTCATCTACCATGGGCGTAGGATGGAATTTGTTTAATGGGTTAATTTATTTGTAAAAATTTCCTTCTATCATGGGCGTACGATTTTTCAAGTTATTTGTAAAAAAATCTGGGTGTATGGTATGTATGTATATTGGGGTGACATTCACTGAGACCTAAAAAATCTATTGTGCCCATTTACTTCCAGTTAGTTCCTGAGGAAAGTCTCAGAGACTAGTAGCTCCCTAGGACCTATTTCCCGAAGGAATTTTAGGTGTTTTGCCTTAGGATTCTGAATTGCTGTGCAGTTCGCAAGTATGTGGATTGAGGTTTCTTCTTTAATACCACATAATCTACATCCTGATTCCTCCACTCTTTTGAGCTTTTTCAGGTGTCCATTCAGGCGACTATGTCCCGTTAGGATTCCTGTTAAAAATCTTAGTGCAGTTCTACTCTGACTTAGGCATTCATTTAATCTCAACAGGATGTAGTCACCCAGAAGTATGTTTGATTGTCTAAGCCCTACTAGATCTTTCCAATGATCATCTATTTTTTTCGGCATTGCCTATTTCTTTCAATATTACATTGGAGCTGATACCGCAAAAGGTTTCTGGCCCCCAAAAAGGGTGTTTCAGTCCCCCTCTTTGCTAGTTCATCTCATTCATTTCCTTCAATTCCAGTGTGTCCTGGAATCTACAGTAAGGTGACTATATTGTTCTCGCCTAGTTCATTGAGTTTGCCTAGGCATTTTGGAACTGATTACTTTAATGGCTGCTTGACTATCCGTCATTATGATAATCCTTTGCCTTTTATATCCTTTATCAATATTGAACTGGGCACACTTTTTTATGGCGTGAATTTCCCCTTGGAAGATACTTGGGGTTTTTCCCAAGCATTCGGAGTGTTTGGTCCCTGGCCCTTACACTCCTATCCCAGTTCCTTCTATTGCTTTTGAGCCATCTGTGTACCATTGAATGGCATTTTTTCCAAGTCTGGTAATGGTATTTGAATCCCATTCCTTCTTGTTGCTTAACTGCGTATCGAATTTCTTTGAAAAGTTATACTTTTTCAGCATACCATCTTGTGGCATGTCCCAGGTTTTCTGATTTCTAAGAAGCGAGGAGGTGGTTTCTTTTAATGATTCTCTCTCTACTTAGTCTGTATCTTGTTCTTTCTGCAACACTTTCCACCACCATATGTAGTCGTGTGAGGTTGAGAATCCATTGCCGCCGTTAGGTATGTTCTCATTGCTCCTGTAATGCATATACAGGCTAGTCTTTGGATTTTGGAGAGGTTTTCTCTCGTCGTCAATAGGCTAGTTCTAGTTCCATTCAGCTAAATAGCACATCCATTTCATTGATATGAAAACTACGCTTTTTTACATATTTTCGATACAAAGTTTTACTACGCCACGCAATGGCTCCATAAGTGATAATTGGTCTCACTATGGCAGTGTACAGCCAGCTCAGGATTTTTGGGCTACAACCCCAATTTCTCCCTGCCAGGTTCCTGCACACCATTAGAGCCATTTTTGCTTTGTATATAATCTCCTTTTCGAGTTTGTTCCACAGGGGTTTACTGTCTAGTGTGAAACCTAGATATTTGACTTCTTGTCTCCATTCTACCTCACTCCCATCAAGTTTCATGGTTTTGAGGTTGAGTTTTGTTTTTCTTAGTGAATGCTATTAAGATGGTTTTGGTGGGGTTGAAGTCCCACTTGCTTACACCAGCTATTTGTATGGTTGTATGGTAAAATGACCCCTTAGAATCCTTATGGAAATCCTGGAGAGACTACCTCTCCACCCACATCAGCATGCCTAAATATATTTTCCATAAGGGTTTTGCGGGGCCCTTTTAAAGGGGGTTAATTAATTTATAAAAATTACCATTTTCCATAGGCATACGATGAAATTTTCAAAGAGGGTTCATTTATTTGTGTTTTTTCTTCTGTCGGCAGCCACATAACTACCTATTTTTAATTTTTTGCAACTCTTCCTTTTAGAACGTCAAGGTGTTAAAATAAGTAATGATGTAATATTACGTTGGACACCTTTATATCAACTATCATGATGTAAAATAGTGAAATGACTTATTTAAATGATATTTATTATGTAATATAAACTGTATTGACAGAGTAGTAAAATTATTTTATGCATAAATAATAACATCATCCTATGTATTGTATAGATATGGATTTTTAGATATAAGTTTTTTTTATATAAATATATGTATATACCTATATGTAATTGATCTATTAGATAAGTAATGAAGTAATGTCAATTATTTGGAAAAAGATAAAAGTCAAATTCACAATATTAATGCATGTCAAATTTTTGAATAAACCGAATAAAACATTTAAATTTAAAAAACGGGTTCTTTAAAAAAGAATTGATGAGCGTCGTCACGAGATGAATAAAGTTGAGAGATTTTGAATTTTTTTGAGAAGTGAGGAGAATTTTTAAAAAAGATGAAGTCATAAAAGTAAACCAAATTTAAAGACAATATATATAGCAAAATTATATAAAAAGTAAAAATGGTAGAGCAGCAGTCAACCTTCATCTTCATCTAAAAGAAATAACTGACAAAAGTATGGAAAGTTGAATCAATTTAATTAGTAATAATAAAAAATTTCATTTTATTTCTATTTTAATTTTTAGATGCCCCAGTTCTGGTTCAGTAATATCCCTAGACTTTAATAAAATTCTCAATAAATAAATCCTTCTTTTAAATTAAATTATAATTTACAATAATAGATTAAATCTTTGCATTCAAAAAAAGTACATGAATTTTGTATGAAGAATATGATTTATGACTGTTATTATTATTATTGTTTTATAGTCCCAATCGTTGTTTAGTCCAGTAAAAAAGACCGTGAATTGACTATTTGCGCTAGAAGGCCCCGATCAGGTTGATAAAGTCAATTTGGGCATGAGGAATCGAATTAACATATTCGGGGCGGACTCATCGCCCGGGAAATAGTGAAAATCGCGGAAAAACTGTTCGGAATTCATGTTTTTCGCAATTATTTCGATAACTATAAACAATAGCGAAAAAAGTTTTAAATAAATGTTGTAGAGCGCGAAATTTTACATCGAAATGTACCATCAGAATCCCCAAAAATTATTATTACTTTTTAATGCCCTACGTTTGCACGTCAATTGAATTGATTATTATAAATCAATTAAGTATAGTAAAAAATATAATACCTGTGCTTGTGAAGAAGAAACAGGATTCGCCTGTGATACTTGAGCCATCGACGTTTGTATGCCTGTTTGGTTTTGTGAAATTGAAGTTTGTACATTTGATTGTGGTGGTACGTTTATCTTATTAATAGGTGAATTGGATGTCACTAAAACATACAATAAATTAAACAAATTTTAGAAACGTATACGAAACTTGAAGTTAAATAGAAAAATGTATTGTTTGACATTGTTACGTCAACTACAATACGTTGGAAAATAAATAATGTAATTAAGTAAAGTAAAATACTTACTCTGTCCAAATTGGTTAACGTTAGTTCCGGAAATTGACGATGGAGGTTGAGTCAATTGAGCGATAAGAGCGCTTCCTTGTGTAGTATTTACCTGCTGATTTGGTTGAGGAATATAGGGTCTTACTTGTTGGACAGGTGGTGGCATTGTCCAAAGTGGAGATCTATTTACATGGCCTAATGAAATATACTCTATATAATACAAATAGTAATTGATTTATCATAAACTAGGGCACGCATAAATAAATACATTTTTCTACAAGCGTATAATAATAACTATATTACTTTCGGCAACACATACCCTAGACATAACCTATTATTTTACTAGAACAATAAAATGAGTTCTATTATTGTACTAGTACAATAAAAATAAGACACAATAACAACATCTTATTGTGGGCGTTGTTATCGAGTAGATAGGAACTGTCATTTTAATACTTATTTAATTTGACGTCCGTCAGATTCAAAATTTTATTGTAAAATGTCTCATATACAGAGTGAGTTTCAAGTATGGAACGCCTCAATTATCTCGGAAACAGATAGCACGATTTTTATAGATTTTGGTGAGGAAGGATCTCGTGATATGGCCGAAATTGTGATGGTATTTATGTTGTCAGATCTTTCCTTTTTCCCGAATAACAATGAACTTTGTGATTTCAAATGGATCACCCCGTATATTTTTTGCCTTTTGAAATCCCAATACTGAATATTTTTCATGTATTGTTCCATATACATAATTTCGGAGTTAAAGCTACATTTAGATTATCTTCGCCGAAGTTAAAATAATACATTTAGATGATTTAATAAACTCGTTTAATTTGAATAATCTTTAATAATTTATATTCTAATAGAAATATCATAATGCCAAATATCGCATTAATTAATTAATGTTCATGATTAATTATGTTATTGAAATAAAGTAAGCTATAAATTTATTTTTTCATGTTATTTATTACATCTTAATATTTAGTTTTATAACACAACACTAAAATTAATTTTTTTAATAAACGAATATTTTGTACCTATATGTAGTTTTCAACAGACTGCTACCCTCTTTAAAAACAAACTCGACACCCCCCCCCAAGGGTCGCGACCCCCCGGTTGAGAAACGATGGTCTAATGGATTCATGTCGGGTGATCACGGGGGCCATTCGATAAAACCACGCCTTTCAATCCATCTTCTGGGAAACACATTGTAACATGTCTATCGACCTGTTTCGATTTTATAGAATAAATCCTTTTAATTACCGCTCGCCGCCACATTAGCCACTTCCAATTATAGTTCTGTGATCTCAAATTCTCCTACTCCGAACGCTAAGACAATTGACACTTGTCAACGGCATCATCCTTCCGCTAAAATGCAGTTTTTTCCTTTCTATTACCGACCGCCTACGGGGAAAGACCAAGTATCTAATGAATTTTGCTGTGGTAAGTTCAAAATCATAATTAATAAGCTTCTTCTAAAGTACTGTGTGATATAATTTTTGTATGCATTCTTTACAGAGATTATTAAATGTAACACGTGGTCATAAAGTGTTCTTTTATACAAATATGGTAGTTTTAAACTAAATATTCTTTTATAATTCACTGTTTTACTTTTGTGCAAACATTTGCAAGCTTTTTCTGTTACAGAATAATTTTTTTTACCATAAAATAACATTTTTATAACAGAACAAATCAGTGCCGGTTTCATATATTTCTTAAGCACGATATTTTTTCATATACCTACATGACTTTTTGCTATAGTTAGTTTCTTTCAGATCATTAGTATATTTTCTTAATTTAGCCGATAATTGCTTTTTTACCGTTTTAATATGGGACATATATGTTGGAAAGCTTTCAGTAAATTGAACATTTTTTACTTTCAAACAACAGCCTTCCTTTTTTTAACCTGAAAAGCTGACCAACATAATGTGCCCATTACATTCAAGTTCCTATATATCCCTGATCCACCTGAACTTCTAGGTAAGCACAGCCCCTAGGCTAGGATACAAGACCTAGGTTAGGATAAAAGCCTTAGGCTAGGATATAAGCCCTAGGTTAGGATATAAGCCCTAGGTTAGGATAAAAGCCCTAGGCTAGGATACAAGCCCTAGGCTAGGATAGAAGCCCTAGACCAGGATACAGCCCTAGACCAAAATACCGCCCTAGACCAGGACACAGCTGCTAGGATACCGTTCTAATCCAGACATCTCTATATTCTTCGAGATCTAGTCTCCATTTTCTCAAGATTTCATAGAGGCAAGACCTACACCTACCTTCTTCAACCATCACCTTTTCCGGAAACAACCACTTCATAAACTAAGTACCTATAAAAGTACAAATTCTCTTCACATTTGTTCCATTTCCTGTGGCAGAAGAATAAATGTAAATTTGTTTTGAAATCTATTTTTTTTTTAATTTTTCTAAATCCTCAATTATGAAAGTTGAGGGAGATATCGCCCGGGGTAAAGTTTTAAATGTTCTATTTTTTTAAGTAACTTTTTTATTTTTTGATTTCTGTTTAAACTTTTATCTAAATTCTACGAGGCGTTTCTACCTTATCCGCATTAGTTTGTTAGTACTTTTTATCGACGTCAAAAAGGTAGTGGCGCCCTCAATTTTTACAAATTTTCTGTTATCCTTGTACGACATAAACTTGGGGAGGAGAGGAGTCTCTAGCCGGAGCCCTTCAAGCGAGAGCGTTTACAGTTACACATTGGCGCCCTGTAAGGTTAGAAATTGGCGACCAAATAACGGTACAATTGGCGCCCAATTACCGTTACAACATGTCATTATTTAGGTATTTGCAGCCAAATATTGTCGTTTGGGATATTGTTATTGTCTGTTAGTTTCGAAATTTCTACATTAAAATGTAAGTGAAAATACTTACTTGGATTTGGAAATAACACTATTTTCCAATAAATCTAAATACGCCGGACCGTTTAAGTTTCCCTCGATGAAAAAGGGACCAATTATTTTGTGGCCTATTATTCCAGCCCATACATTCAGTTTTTGTGGATATTGGGTGTGGAACTCATGCATCCAACGAGATTTGTTAGATTAGATTTGATGAGGTGGCTAATCGGCCTTTCCACTGCGACCTTTTCAGATCTATTGTGGTTCTCTGAATCTAGATTATATTCTCCAGCACGACTTTCATGTAATTTCTTGCCGGTGGCGTCTCATCGCCCAATACAAAAAACCGCACTTTAGCCAGATAGTCGCACTGGCATAGGATGTGCTCTGCAGTTTCCTCTTCTAGGTGACAGAATCTGTACATGGCTTCGTCTGTCAACCCCATTAGCTTTGTGTGCCTGTTAAACTTGCAGTGCCCTGTTAACATACCTACTACGGCTTTGACAGTTTACCTATCTTATTAGTTATGTCGTAAAAGTTGGCGAATGTCCTCTAATGAACTGTTCGCCTGTCTCTGTCATGGTGAGATTACCCACCATTCTAGAGGATTGTTACGTGACCAGTATCTACAATTATGGCGATTTTCGTTTTCATTAATGAAAAAAGTGGTATCATCGTAAAACATAACATTATTTAAGAAATTTGGATAGTTTTGATTGTAACATTATGTCTGCAAACTCTTCACGTTTATCGAAATCATCATCTGACAACTCTTGAACTAATCTTATTTTGTATGGATGGAATTTATTTTCACGTAAAATTTTCCTTACGGATGTTTGCGAAATATCGTCTTCCAACAGGACACAAACATCTAAAGATTTGTTTTCAGTTGATGCAGTTTTTCTGCGTTCTGATTTGGATAAATCTTTTACTGAACCAGTTTCGTTAAACTTTTTTACTAACTTACTGACAGTAGATCTTGTTTTGGAATTTCGGTTCGGTTATAAATTATTAAAGATATTACATGTTTCTTGTTGATTTCTACGCATATCACCATATCTTAATATACTGAAATTCTCAATTCTTTCTTTTTCAGATATACGATCCAGTGTGACTTTCAATGAACACCAACAATACTAATTTATTGAAACGTCAAAGTTATTATTGTAGCAGTCATAGCCATCTAAATGTAGCTAAAACTCCGAAATTATGGCATTTAGGTATGGGGAACATTACATAAGAAATAATCAGTATTTCTTAAGGATTCCAAAGGGCGAAAAATATATAGGGTGATTCATTTGAAACAACAAAGTTCATTATTATTCCGAAAAAAGGAAAAATCTGACAACAATGTAAATACCACCAAAATATCGGCCATATCACAAGATACTAGCACACCAGAATCTATAAAAATCGTGCTATCCGTTTCCGAGATAATTGAGGCGTTCCATGCTTAAGACTCACTCTGTATTACTCGGAGAACTCATCACATAATAAGCACCTTCTACTCCTATTATTTTTATTGATGCAGCTTAACCGCAGAGAATATAAAAAAATAAAAAAAAGGTTGGCAAAGTGTTGCAAATGAAAAGTATTTAGAAGTAAACAATTTTTCTTGAAAATAATTTTTTTTTCACTACAATGTATCTATACACATATAAAATGCTTTGTACTGAATGACTGACTGACTGATCAAGGCACAGCCTAAACCGTTGATCGTAGAGATATGAAACTTGGAGGGTGTGTTCTTTGTATAACGTAGGCATCCGATAAGAAAAGATTTTCCGAAATTCTACCCCTAAGTTTGTATAGGACAACGTGATTCCTTGACCCTATCTACTTCAAATTTTGCATAAACATTCTTTAACAGAATTGATGGAAGACGTGTTTCGTATTATAATGAAACTCATCGCCTAACGGGGTTAAAAAGGGGTAGAAAGATATTTTGGAGGTGATTTTTAATACTTTTGATTTAAATTACATTTTATTTTGACACGTTTGAAAACTCAATCCGATTTTATTCAAAAAACGTTGAACTCACTTAAAAGCTTGGTGCAATGCAATACTCTTTAAAATTGGAAAGTCAAATATAAACGAATATTTAAATCGGATGAGAATTCGAAATTTCAATTTTATTTGTTCTGGGATATTTGAATGAAAAATTTACCTTAACATTTCAACATAATAATTTATATGTTATAACAAAATTAATAACGTAAAAAACTAATTAAAAGTCCTATTAGAACCATTTTCGACTTCTACGAGGACGAAGTCGCGGTCAAAAGCTAATTTATAAATAAACATCCAATTATTACAAATTTTCATTACTTTACCTGTAGCATGATATCCTGGAGGCGCGTTAACCTGCATAAGCGGTATTTGATTGTTACCCATCATACGACCACCAGTTACATTTACTCCTACTCCTTTTTGTGGTGGGATATTCATACCTAAATAAATTTATTTCGCTATAAAAATCTCATTCTCTACATACTTTTATACAATCTAGCCTCATTGATAAATAAATACTTTGAAATAAACTTCATATATATGAAAAATTTAGCATTTTGATTTCATACATAAATCATTATCAAAATTTTTTACCGTTTGAATATTTGTTTACTTATGTTGTGGACGTAGCATCTAAAAATTTGTTTAATTGTCTGAGATGTAATCTTGAAAATGCATATTTAAAATTGTAACTTTCTACATTCGCCTGTTTTATTTTTTGAAACTATTTTAATTTGCTAATTTTAGTGGCTCATTAGTCACTTCCTTCAAATTTCTACAAAATTTCACCTCCGTGACCCCAGCACACTTATGTTAAGAATCCTAAAGTGAAATATATCAAAAAATTATTATCATCAAGTTATGCTGGGAAAAAATTTCTTTTATGCAAAACGCAATAAAACAAAATAACTATTTTTTGCTATCAGCACAGCTGATATTACTTGCTGCGTGCCTTCTAACAGCTTCAAACCAACTCATTCTTCTCTCATCTGTTTTCTGTCTAACAATATCATGGCAACTAAGAGACGCGGTATTTTTTTTGACGATGGATTAGTAACGAGCAGATCTCGCGGAATTTTTTAATATACTGCACTAGGATTCTTAACACACTCTAGGGTCAAGTAGGTTAAAACTTATGAATAGGTAGTTTTCATGTTGCAGTAGCCACACCGAAACAATACATTACTTTTTATCGATTCATCTACCGTAGATTTTGAATGAGTCAATTTATGTAGATTTTCAACAGTTCAATTTATACAGGCTGTTTCTTTTATCATATGGCACCATTACTATACTCCTAACCGTAATAGATACAAAGACAAATAAATGGACAAAAATGTATCTATTATGGAAAACAATATACAATAATTACGTTACATTACATTATTCTTCATTCTCGAGTTATACAGGAAAAACTAAAAGTGCTGCTTTTGGTTTTTTCAGGTTTCCCTTTTCATTTTCTGATATTTTTTGATTTAATGCTTAAAAAACCAAAAGCAGCATTTTAGTTTTCCCTGAATAACTCGAGAATGGAGGGATTCTCTGTAATTTATATAATGTTCTCCATAATAGTTACCTTTTTGTCCATTTAGGGCCGATTGTGCAATGCCAGTATAAAAGTCAGCATAGTTATTCCTTCATATTTTATACCTAGATTTATACCAAGGATAACTGGTTGTCGGTTCTACAATGGATTTCTATGACGTTATTTGACATTTGACGCTTTTAAAAGCAGAAATTTTTGACATTTTCTACCACAACACAAATTTGGTTTGTTTTGATAAATCAGCGAGTGGAAGAGAATTCACTGGATTCAGAATATCAGATTTTCTCCTCCCTATATTGTAAACAACGCATTTTGACACTATTTTGAAGGACGTAAGTAACAATTACCAAAAAGGTATACATTGCCCTTGACGACGGGTTGTAAGTCAACTTACAACCCTTGGGTTGTAATAATTTATGCAGTCTTTGTTTGGCACCATTTCTTGACGTATTGATACGTTGCTTCATACCTCTTCCTTGATTTTTCTGGCAGCAGCGACAGACAAGCGATGTTTGCTGATTCTTCTATATCCATTTGGCTGTTATACAAATCAATAATTTCAATTTCTCTCAATATTCTATAATAAACTGCCTGCTTCACGTTGTTGATAAAATGACGCTATAGAAAAGTATCGAATTAAATTAATAAAAATCAAAGAATAAATTCTGCGGGGAGAAGAAAAAATCTTCTTCGCGGGATGTAAGTATATTTACTAGTCTCGAACTTTATTGCCAGCCCTCGTTATCGCTCGGGCGCAAAATCGTTCTCGACTAGTAAATGTTACTTACATCCTTTATAGTATGAATAACTATTATTTTTTTCATTTTGGTATCGAAAATATGTAAAAAAGCGTAGTTTTCACATCAATGAAATGGATGTGCTATTTACCGGAATGGAAGAGGTAGTAATCATTAATTTTTTTAGGTATTCAACTTTCATATCAATCATTAAATTTATTTCTGAATGCAAAAAACTGACACAGTTACTAATACTAGGGAAGAATAAGGCATGCAGACAGCATGACTGTTTCTGCAGCCAAAAGCACATAAGAAAGTCCAGTGCATCATATTCTTCAAATTAGAAACTTTAAATCATATTCTTGAAATTAGAAACTTTAGCATCGCTATAATCTTATCTCGTCAATTTCCTCATCTTCTGACGCGAGATACGACAGCAATGTTGGTATTTTTACGCGAAACCAACCAATAGAAATGCAGAAGAAGTTTATTCCTCGGTTATACCCTCAAACTGAAGTAGATAACTTATACTCTGGTTTATACATGGAATAAAGATATACTTCTAATGTAGGCTATCCCATGTATAGCGAATACCAGGTTTATACTCAAATTGTAGAACCGGCCCTTAATCGTCTTCATATCTATTACGGTTTAGAATATAGTAATGTTACCTTATTATGATAAAAGAAACAGCTTGTATAGATTTTGAATAGTTCAATAAATAATTATTTTTTGTACTATTATTATCTCTCGATTCTTCGCATCTCGGCACGTTATACTATTTACAAAAAAATTGAACTATGTGGTATTACAAACCTTGTGTTCCCTGAGGTCTATATACGTTATTTTGACCAACGTTAGCACCTACTCCAACTGTAGTATTAACCATAATACTGTTACTGGGTTGACTTGTACCTAGAAAGAAAATGTAAAAGGTGAATGAAAATATCGACCCTTTATTCTATTATTCTATATAATGAAAAATCCCCTTTACAACCAGACCAACTTATCTACAAAAAAGACCATATTCTTACGAAACAATTCTTGCTATTAACAAATTAACTTGTTCAATACATTTTTACATATTCACTCTCTAGAAATAACGAAATGGGACAGAGAACATTAATGATGATATTTAAGTTTCTGTTGGAGGACCAATAGATAATATTAATTTCCAACAGTTTTAAAATATAATTGGCTGCAAATGAAGGTGTCAAATCAAAAAGGAAGACAAAAAGTGTTATACTGAGACACAACAAGATATAAATATAAAATTCGGGAATGGAAGATGAAAGAACGAGGAACATTGATCGACCGATATCGAGTTAAAACAATTAATTTGACAGATCGTCAGACCTGATCATCGGTACTTTCTGAAATAGACAGGAAAAGTTAAGAGGAACGTTTAAAGAACGTTAGTTTTAGCTGAAAAAGTGGCCATTTGAGATTCTACGCAGTGTTGAAAATAAGCATTTGTTTAGATTATTTACTCTTCAGGGGAACTACATCCCTTTGTACTATCTAGTTCTTTCATTAAAAAAAAGAATATAGAGGATGAACACGCAATTTGTTGTTCATTTTCAGAAAAGAAAGCTCATTATCGTGGTGAAATAGAATATTTTCTTGGTACAAATGGATAATGGGTATATAAACAAAGGTACTAAATATTCTCACATAGTTGCTGTAAGATGTGACGTGAGTGTGAGAGGTCGTATGTCGAAAAGGGGAACCTATATATAATTAATAGCAATTTGACTATACAGGGTATAGTCGTGAAGACGTTCAATGCAAAGATGGCATTAGTATATCTCTTCGTTATTATTGATCGGATTGAAGTGAGATAAACGGCACTTTGATAATGACGTGACGTAGATTACCGACACATGGAAAAATCATGCGCAGTGATAAGGGGCCATTCATTAATTATGTAAGGGTTCCGAGGGGGATGTCTTTCATTGATCCATTTTCAATCTTGTAAATAAAAATTATAGTATATTCTTCCCCTTTATTGATATTATTTTAATTATTTGAAAAATAATAATTATCAAGCAAAAATAACAATAAAATAACCTAAATTACCTGTTAAAAAATAAAAATGTTCAATTTAATTATCCAGAAAAACTACTTACGTAAGACGGGGGAGGGAGGGTTCGAGAAATCTTATGTGCTCCAACATGGTGGTAGGGGGTGTCAAAAACTACCAAAATGATCCTTACGTAATTAATGAATGGCTCCTAATCTCAAAGACATGCGAATCCAACGTTGTTATTTTTGACCCAATTTGCATGGAAACGGAATTATGATGAAAATATGGTAACGGTTAATGGCAAAGTGGAAATTCATGCGCAGAATCAATGGCAAAAGCACATTGGCATGTATCTCTGTTATCAATAGTCAGATTTACATTATCACTGCATATGATTTTCCATGTGTCGTTAATCTACGGCACGTCACCATCAAAGTGCCGTTTGTATCACTCCAATCCAACCAATGATAACGAAGGTATTTGCTAATGCCGCATTGAACGTCTTCACGACTATACCCTGTATAGTCAACATGCTAATAATTATATATAGGTACCCCCATTCGACATCTCACCTCTCACACTTACGTCACATCTCACAACAACTGAGCGAGAATATTTATTACTTAATTTACAAACTCCCCTTTTCGTCGAACGCTCACTTCCGTCCCCGTAGTAGCTTTGCTTATCTACTTAGTTACATTGGGAGACTTTAATTAAATTTGTGTACACTTACAGAAAAGACAGACATAATTATATGACTCACCTGGAATTGGACTATCACTTCCCTGTAGTGGACTTGGCAAAGAAGTCATTGCAGGTATTCCCGAATTTGTTATTTGAGTTGGAGTTGATGTAGATGCTCCTGGAGGAGGACTAACAGATCTCTCCTTAAGACTAATAATATACAAAGAAAATTATTAACGATAAAATTTCGCACACAAAGGTTAGCATCTAACAGTGTCTGATTAGTTGAATGAGAAGTATATTTGAAGACCATTCACTTATCAAAATTCTGACAATACGAGGGTTGTCTTTTATATTTTGATAATAGAGCTAGTTGAAACAGTAGATAACTTTTAAACACTATTGTTTTTCAAAGTATGCTTCAAGAAGAGAAATGCATTTTTGCATCCTTTGGAACTAATTCTAGAGTTGGTACATTCAAAATAGAGTTTTTGAAGACGTTGACTGCATCTTCTGAGGACTGGAACCTTTGACCATTCTTAATTTTTGGAAAAGTAAAAAAGTCGTTAGGACTTAGGTCGGGACTGTATGGAGAATGGTCCAGCAATTCGATGTTTTCTTGCTTTAAAAACTGTTTTTCGAGCTGAGTGGGAACTTGTTGGAGGATCATTCGTCGTTGGGGGTTGGTTTTTCTAAATTAAGCAATTACTTCAGGCAAACAAATCGATATGTACCAATCAGCAGTAACAGCTCTTTGATCTTGCTACATGACCTGCTTTTGAGACAAATGTCGCCTCCAACTTTTTGGAAACACTCATCTTGGAACACCCAAACAGCCGACTGACGTTTTTTTTCGGGTTCATAAGAGTAAATCCAGGATCATCACCACTGACAATACTGTATATATTTTTTGAGTTTCCTGCGTTAAGCGGAGTTTTTTGACACCAATTGACTCTCAAGTGCTTTCTGTTCTTCCGTCAACAGATGGGGTATCCAACGAGAAACTAATTTTTTTACAGATAATTCTTCATGTCAAATTTTTTGAATTTTGGTCTTTGAAATGCCCAATGATGCTCCAATTTCACGATATATCAAATGTCGATCCTTTTGGATCATTATTTTTGGAACATTATTGCGCGAACATTTTCCCAGTTAAATTTCATTTTTCGACTGGCTCATCAACTTTAAAAGTTCAGTTTAGGTACAGCTTTAAACGATGAGTTCTGAAACTTTGGCCTTAAGTTAACTAAACATGACAGTTAATTTTGACATTTGATATTTGTTGACAGGCGCTATGTTGTTATATGCAAGGCAACTCCCGTAGAACTACTTTCTAACTCTCAATTTTTTATAATTCTGGCGTTGTCCGTTCCTATCTATAGGTACTTTGTCATTTTATTGATATAAAGAATAATATAATAAAATATAAAACTGCTTGAGCTTATTGGGGATTTGAATTAAGATCGTAGCTCCGCGGTGGCGACAACTGATCTACTTTGTTCTACATTGTTTTATAACCTCATTTCCTTTGCCATAAGATTTGCTTGATTTTAGTTTAAACCTTGCCCTTGACTTTTTTTTTATTAAATTCGTTGCTCTACAAGTATTGTTAATTGTATTTTTACATCAGAGTCCCTCCTAATTTTCAATAAGTCCCTAAATTTAAACTAGGATTATTTGTGTTTACATTTAACAAAGACTATTAGGGAGCGATTATTAATTGAAATTTGTTTTGAAGTTCGTTGCAAAAGTTTGTCCATTATGAAGATACATTAAAATAATTTGTGCCAATCACTAATTAGACCAGGGTTGATAATTTTTGAAACCAAAAAAAATAATAGTAGGATGAAACCCATTGGAAAATGAGAAGAATATTATAAAAATGAAAGGAAAAATAATTTACGGGCGATCTGAGGTCGGGAAGGGAGTGAGTTTTGAAGGGTAAAAAACGGTTTATCTCGATTTCCGGCAAAACTACAAGTCCTATGGAAAAACGTGGCAAAGTTGTAGGTAATAGAAAGATCTACAACTTTTGTATTTGCACTTTTTTCACATAACCTCAAAATCTATGTGAAAAATTCAAATAACCAAGTTTTTGTTTTTTTACTTTGATCTTTTAGAAAAAAAAATTTTTTCACTAAATTTAATGAAAACTTACCTTTTTATGTCCCAAATGCACTGTAATTTATTTTATTTGAAATATTCATTTTTTCACCCTATTTTGACTTAATATGGAAAAAGCACCATAATTTTCAATCGAAAATTCTCCCGTCAAAATATCAGCTTTTTCAAAAAAGTCGGTGGGCTTTTTGTTCGTTGAAATCTCTACTTTCTGATGGTCAAAAATATATATATACATTACTATGGTAAATCTTCTCAGAAAATGCAAAAAATCGAAAAAAACTCGAATTCGAATTTTTTTAAATCATTATATCATCTAAAAAATGTGACTGCTGCAATTTTTTTCAATTAAAAAGTTGATTTATTAAATTCTAATTACATTTATGTCATAGAAATTTTCATAATATACAAATATACATGTAAACCGTACTATTAAATTTAGAAATTTTCTTTTAATTACGTTATTCATTACAATATTTTCAAATACATTAATCTTGTTATTCATAAATACTTTATCTTGAATTCTAATCACTTATCCATTAGTTTTTGTTTCTTTGATGGATGGCATTTCTTCATCGTTAGATTCGGCAAACCTTTCCGATTCTAGTACATCTTCGAAATCTTAATGACCATCACCTTCTACGTCTCCAATATTATTTCCAGTCTGTGTTGGTTCTTCATCCACAATTTCTTCTGAATCATTAACTTCCTCGTAGGTTTCTTCTTCCATATTGAAGCATTTTTCAGAACCATGACAATTTGAGCATAAATTTGTGCATTTTAAACCATGTTTTCGGCAGCCACATTTTAAACTGTTATATCCAGTTTCACAGATGCAGTAAATAGTTTTGAGCAATATTTCCGGAATTAATTCCTTCTCTGTAAATTTGGACATAATGCCACGTTGATGTTGCTTCCAGCTGTCAGTTCATTACCCAACCAAGTTTGAAGCTGACAATATGCCCTGTAACAATGTTGTTCTACTGCTCCTTCTGTGGGTGGGAGGTTTGCCAATATGAAAGATGATTTAATTTTTGCTAATTGACATTTTTGAAATCTTAATTGATTCAGTGTTATTTTATCATTTTTACATTTATAAATAGATTTGATTAATCGTAATCCATTTTTTTCGATATCTTCTTTACTTGCATCTTTTTTATAAAAAATATTGTCCAAATTTGACAAATTTTTATTGTCTAATAATGAATTTACGATACTTTTCTTTCCTTTTCCGGCAAATCCAGATGTTGTATCGCAACCAGAAAAGCAATGCAGAAATGCAACAATATTTTTGAAGGATTCATATTTGAAACTATTAGACGTGAAAAATAGATCTTTTACATTTCCAGAACCTGGTTTGAGGAAATAAATGTCATAGTAATTTGAATTTAATTGATTCAGAAGGACCAAAAGATCAATATCTTGACCCACAACAACGACAGTTTTATTAGTATCTCTGGCAATTTCTATCGAGGTCTTAATTATGTCAGCATCAGCATCTTCTTCTACTTGTTTACAGGAAAATCCTTGTGGCTGTAATCTTTTCATTAACGTTTTTATTACTCTGTCCTTGTTTTTCTCGTTAGATAAAAATTTTTCTTGCAAAAATGGTATTTTTGTATGGTTTTGATAATCGAACTCTGGAATAATATCTGAGGTTTTTCTACGACTACGTTCTCCGCTTTTAGTTGAATTAGCTGCTGGTACTGTTGTGACAGTAACTGATTTTTTAATTTCGGGGTTCCCATCAAAAACAATATAGCTGCTTGCTGCGTAATGTTTTTCTAGATAGCGCAAATATTCATCCATGATCTCTTCCACCATTTCATTTTTCTGCCTACCTTTTGATGGGCTAAAATTTTCCATAGGTCACTCAGGTATATAAGTTATCTTAAAATAAGCAATAAATAGGCATCTACGCATATAATTAAAAGAAGATTCTACAACTTTCTCAAAATATTGTAGATGTCTTATAAAATATTAACTTTATTAACTTATTTGTTTGTTAATTGTAGTTGAATATTTCGATTTGCAATTTTTTTGTTTATCAATGTAACATGTAATCTTACGTTTTTCGAGTAATTAAAGTGTAAATTTTAATAAACAGCTCAAATTTGTACCTACATAATGATTTAAAAAAAAATTCGAATTCGAGTTTTTTTCGATTTTTTGCATTTTCTGAGAACATTTACTATAGTAATATATTTTTTTACACCATCGGAAAGTAGATACTTCAAGGAACAGAAAGCACACCAACTTTTTGAAAAAAGCTGATATTTTGACGGGAGAATTTTCGATTGAAAATTAGGCTGCTCTTTCGATATTAAGTCAAAATAAGGTGAAAAAATTAATATTCCAGATCAAATAAATTACAGGGTATTTGGGACATAAAAAGGTAAGTTTTTATTAAATTTCGTGAAAAAAATTTTTTTTTCTAAGAGATAAAAGTAAAAAACCAAAAACTTGGTTATTTGAATTTTTCACATAAATTTTGAGGTTATGTGGAAAAAGTGCAAATACATAAGTTGTAGATCTTTTTATTACCTGCAACTTTGCCATTTAACGTTTTTCCATAGGAATTGTAGTTTTGCCGGAAATCAAGATAAACCGTTTTTTTCCCTTACCTTACCTCAGATCGCCCGTAAATTATTTTTCCTTTCATTTTTATAATAATCAGTAGCTGAATTCATGAGTGCTCTTGTATTTTAAGCAAAAATATTATTTTGATTGATATTGGTTTTGAGGTTAGTTCTACAACTTTGGGTTAGCACCATATCACTTAAATTTGCAAAAATACATATTGCAGTATGTAGGTGACACCGCTTTGATCAGTCATAATAACTGCCTAAAAAAACAGTGCATGGGCTGCAAACACTGATGAACAGAACAGTGGAGTAGTTTAACGGGCACATGTATTTTCACCAAAAACAGATTATTTAATCACTTGTCGATTTTTATGATCATAATCCTAGGTGTAATTGCGCCAAAACACTTTTCAGGTAGAATTTTATGACTTTGTTTTATGTTTTAAGACAGATCATTGGTTAATGTATCGATAAGGGCAGGGAAAGTGATTGAAGGTATACAGAGTTGAAAAAATAGCCATATAAATTGAAAAACTGCAACTTTATGGACGGGTTTATCAATGCTCGGTTAAATATTGTAGCCTTCGACTAAATCCTAGCTGATGGCCAAAGTGTTTATCATTTGCCTGTTTGTAATAGCTGTCAGTCAAACTTTCGGCTAACTTAGCTGCCAGTTGCCAGAATCAAGTTGATGTTAACCATAAAACATACAGTTAAATACGAGAAAGTGGTATTCCGTGATTCTGACTGACAACTGTGTCATGATTTTTTGCTTACATTTGGCATCATTTCAATTTTAAATTTCAATGTATTATCATCGTTTGGGGCGAAATCGAAAAGCTTCCATTTTGATTGATTTATAGTAGGTTAGTCGCGTATAATTAATATTAACTATTAATTAACGGCTACTTTTATCAATAATTATCGCTTTGACTCAGTGAAATTGAGAAATAATTTTTTGTTTTGTGAACATTTTTCAAAACCGAATAACCCAACAAAAGCAAACAATTCACACATAATGACAGACCAAATACGACGGATAAATAAAAATGACAGTACCACCACAATTTTGACACTGACAAGTGACATTACCTACTGTGTTGCGAGAGTAAGTTAGCGGTAATATACAAAAATAAAAACCATTACTTCTATATTTTTAATTCAGTGTGTTTTAACAAAATATGCGAATAAAATTTAAAATATGTATATTTCATGTAACGGGTGATCCTCCTTACAAAGAAATTTACATTCTGACAACATTACACCCACGTTGATATCACTAACAAGGTTGCCAAATGCTCAATTACACTTAGTCTCCAGTTAGCAACCTGACAGTCATGTGGTGTATTGATAAACGGTTTCTAATATAACCAAGACTTTGGCTGGCGGCTAGAGATAGCCGAGAGCTATCAGATTTTACCGGGAATAGATAACCCCGCCCTAAATGCCAATAGCAAAGTAACAAGAAGTTTGCGCCAACAACTAAGTTATGTATCCTGAGGGTATAAAACAGAATTACCTAATAAATAATCCGAAAAGGGCTGTAAAGTACCTTAGTATGACCAACGAATATAGATAGACGCTTATTGAAGAGCAGGTCTTATGGGAGGTCAGTTGAGGGGCTGGCTAACATATTCTTTAGTTCTGTACCCAGCCACCGGATGGAGCCACCGTCGTTGACTAACAAAACTCAATATCCGAGTTGATGCTTAATCGCTCGCCGATCCCACTTGCTCTGCCCCTATTTTTCAGCCACGCGCTTTCTCTTTTCACACCCCCGAATACAAAACGTCTCTCTTTTGTCCATCTAGCGCCATCCCACGGTCAGTTCGAAGCCTCTCGGTCTTACACATTGCCCTGCCCTTCTATAAGCGTCTATATTCGTTGGTATGACTATCGACCCCAAACTTAACTTTACCAAAAATGCAGAAATAGCCATCAAGAAAATGTATTAGCAGAGAAATAATATCCTTCCATAATTTTTTCATTGAATAGTGGAATTAATCAAAAACAGTTAGTTTCATTTATAACATTAACAAGACATTAAAGGAAAACTAAAGTGACCAATACCTATTAAAATTAAAATACAAACAATGACAATTTCTTTTTCTCTTGCTTTTAAATTTATATTATCAATATTAATTATATAAAATAACGTTTGTCCACGACTACTTGATAATGTTTACATTTTACGTGTACTTCAAGTATAATGACGTACATTATTCACCAGTGAATAATAGGTGTGGATAATGAACAGGTCACATCCCACGGATAAATAGGACCTTTATTGGAGGTTATTTATAAACAAATGTCACAATATAAAATTTTCCCCACGACCCTATGCCTATAATTCTTCATTTCAGGAAGTCAGACTTCCAATCCATTGCGCTACGGAGACATATCTATCAAGCTGTTGTATATAAAGCATATGATTATGTCAAAACTAAGAAACTGGCGTTTTAAATAATTTATAGCTGATTGCAAGAGTTTTAATTATTATACTGAATTACTAGAAAATATAATATGGAGCGATTCAGATACTGAAATGAATGTTACCCTGCCAAAAATAAAAGAAGCAGATTAAATAGTATCCTCAAATTTATTGCCAGAAAAGTCAAAAAAATTATATATGAAAGCCTATAATCACTTCCTAAATTGGACAACCACAAAAAATTCATTTATAAACAATTCATTAATAGAGGTGGAAAAAATATAGTTTTCTACTCGCATATAATTGCTAATATTCACTTAGATATTTATGTCACTCGCCTGTGGCTCGCGACATAAACGCACCTTCGTGAATAATAGACATCATTATATGCTTGTTGAATAATATACTATTATTATTATTATTATTATTATTAATACTTGTAGAGCAAGGAATATAATTTTTAAAAACGAAAAAATCCAAAGGCAACCTCTAAATTTAAATCATACAATGGAAATATTATGGCAAACAATTAACAACATACTATAGTTTCGTTTTCTGCCGCCAGGTAGAGTAGTGCTTATATTGAATCCTCGATAGTTTAAAATAATTTACCTGAAACCTTTTAATAACACAAGATGTCTTGGGTCTTTAGCATAATTTTTCGTTTGTGAAGAGCTTAAGTCACCTCCAGCTTTTTCAAATAGTTTATATAGTGAAGGAATTTTTCTTGGTGATATAACGGAGAAGTTAATATTTTTCTAAAACAAAAAAAAACAACGATTGAATCTTGCATAGCAAATGTAAGTGGGTCATTTCATTTATTTATTTGCGCGTACAACCCAATTACATTTATATACTACAAAAATATTACAAGAGCCAAGAAGTGTTAAAACAGTAGAATAATAATTTTTTCGCCTACCTTACCGGAAAACCAATCGTATGAACACCAAATATAGGGCGAAAAGTATTGTTTAGCAGCCCAAGGGCGGAAATTTCTTAACGCGGTTTTTGAAGTTTTACATCATCTGTCACTTGAGTTCTTTGACGTTTCATGTAAATTTTTTAATTGAACTTCAGTGAATGTTAATGTTTTTGGTTATTCATTCATTCATTCATATATTTGGGTTGTGCTCATCAGCCCAGGCACATGAACTGAATCTTTGTACCATTTCCCATGTTATCTACTTCCATTCCAGAAGCTTCGTGTCTTCTATAAAGGCCACTAGTTTGACTAGAGGGATTTTCAGTAGTTGTGTTGGTTGTATAAATTCCTCTCCAAAGTGTATCCGTCTAAGTTCTTGTAAGTCCTCACAGAAGCAGAGTATGTGGGTAGGTGTTTCATCATCAAGTTCACATTTTCTGCACATAGGTTCACTAACTTTGCCCATATTGTACAGATGTTTCCTCAAGGTGCAGTGTCCAGTCACCAGGTCGGTAACTGTCTTCAAATGTCTCTTACCCAGTTTCAGTAGCCTGGTTGAGAGTTCCTTGTCTACCTTGTTCAGTAAACTCTTGGTATGAAGGTGCCCTTGTGTCACCCTCCATTTGAATTGGTGTTCCCTATCTAGCCAGTTCCCGATTTCCCCTCGTATGCAATCTTTTGTGATTCCACAAAACGGTTCCGGACCTATGAAGTCTCCTTTAGAGCCTTCTTTAGCTAACTGGTCCGCCATTTCATTACCTTCAATCCCCTCATGTGCCGGCACCCATATTAGAGACACTTTGTTGTCTCTTGCCAGCCTGTTGACGGATTCTTTGTAGTTTTTCACCAGTCTAGACTTAGTTGTTGGATTACTGATAGCCTTAGCAGAGCCTGGCTGACAGTGAGTATTTCAATTTTTTGTCCGGTATATCCTCTTCTGATGTTTTCATCAATACAGGCTATAGCGGCAATCGTCTCTGCTTGAAATACAGTCGTATATCGACCAAGGCTAAAGAACATTCTCTTTCTAGGTCCTTTTATACCAGCCCCAGTGCCATGGTTTGTTTTGGAGCCATCGGTGAACCAGATGATTTCTCCAGAATTACCTGGGTGCATCACCTGTTCCCTAGATGGGATGATGATATTCACTCGCTCAGTGAATATATTCTCTGGTGTCATGCTATCAAAACTCATGTGAAATATGGGTTCGTCTAGTAATGTCCCAGTTGTATCAGTGTGTCCTTCTCGAACATTGTTCGGGGACCATAAGTCTCCCGATTTCAGCCTAAGAATTGCCATAATTGCATCCGCCCTTATAAAAAGTTCTAGAGGAGGAAGTCCAATAAGGGCTTCCATTGATGCCGTCCCCGTGCTGTTCATTGCCCCGGTAATACCAAGAAGAGCTTGTCTTTGGATTGCAGTTAACATATTAACTGCAGAGGTCACTTCTGTCCTCCTCCACCAGACTATTGTTCCATAGGTGATCGTTGGCCTTATCACAGTTGTGTAGAGCCAGTGAACCACCTCAGGTCGTATTCCCCAGGTTTTGCCCATAACTCTTCTGCATTGCCAGAAAAGCCTAGTCGCCCTGGTAGTAATTTTTTCCAGGTGTGCCTTCCAATTTTTGGTTATATTTTCCTACTTTTTGGTTTAATCGGTAGGCGAAAAAGAGTTGTGTGTCACACATGCAGGAAACGCTTTAGCAGCCCTTAACTATAAACTGCCCTCGCTTCGCTTCGCTCGCTCTTGCTGCTAAAGCTCATTTTCTGCCCTTGTGACACAATATACTATGGAAAGCAGCAATACTGGCAATACAAATAATAGAAATAGAAATAAAGAACATTTAAACACAAATATATTCAAAATAACTAACAACAAAATTTGTTCTATGTGTTGTCTGCAAACATTTTCTAATGCACCCAAAAATAAATCCAAATCTATTTTGTTCCCATTCAAAATTATTCTGATCAGCGAAGAATGTTTACCGAAATTGCATTGGTGGAATTTAATTGCAATATTATGAGAAATTCTAGTGAATGTAGAAGGAACATAAAAATCATTTAGAAATAGCAAATCACTACAATTTATCCTAGAATTGAATACCGAATTTATGTAAAAACATAACATAGATGATATATCATAGATTTCATTATCATTCTTATTGTTACAGGAAAATATCCAGATCATTTAAAAAAAGTAAAAGATAAGAAGAAAAGTCACTAGTCAAAAATTTCAAATGTTGCTAAAATTTTTTTAAAAAGTAATTCATTCTAAATTATGTAGTTTTGTTGGAAAATACAATTTATTAAGTAAAAATCAATATGGCTTTAGGAAAAAATGATCAGCAAATGATGCATTGCAAGTTTTTGCTGATAACAGGTTTGTTCAAACAACGAAATCACTAATAGTTTGAGGCATTCATGTACTCTTATAACTGCGCATGTCTAGACCAAATACTGGTTTAATGTTTTTCTGATTTGCTTCTTGTTTAAACGCTTTATATATTCTTCTCCTTATAAAATAAAATCATAGGTACAGAAAGGATTGTAATTCATAAATTCAGTAAAAAAACTGTTGATGTTATAACATTTGAATTCAGCATTCCCTTTTAAAAGGAAAAACCAATATATAACAATAAATTTCCACTTTTAATGCTCTTAAAGGACAAATGGTCCTATTAAAATGCGAAAAAGAGAGCGATAACAAATAAAACATAACAGTATTGAATATGGGTTAAGCTAAAAGGTACAATATGAATGTCAGTGAGTCTAAATTTGAAATCCTGTAAAAACACCGTGGACTGTTTTGACTGTCAGCAAACCGTCCACAACCAAATTTCATTTTCTGCTTGAACGCACAATTTGAAATTCATGACACTTCGAAATCCGTATTTGCAATGCATGAACAGAAAACAGCTAATGCGCACGCGTCTAATAGTTTACAACCAAATCTGATTTATGCTTGAACAAACCTTTATAATAGATTATATAAAAGCCAGCCTACTATGACTGTGTTTCTAGACTTTGCCAAAGCTTTTGACACTGTGGAACATAATATACTACTACAAAAACTATACAACATAGGAATACAGGAACCTGCATTTGATTTGATTAAAGATTAGATTCAGATTTATTTATTTACAGAAATATCCATTTTTATATAAAAAATGAAACAAATATAATGAACACTTTCACAGTTATAAAACAAACAGAAATAATATAATATTGCAAATCCTTGGTAGCCGTTTTGAATTGCTGAAGTTGAGGATTTAAAAGATTCAATTGTAAACTGTATTCATTTGCAAACCTCAGCATCCTTGTAATAGGTTCATTCAAACCGTAGATACTATGATGATATGGTGTTTTGAAATGTTTCGTGTTACGTGATCTCCTATCATTGACATTGGGATCAATCATTTCAAAAATTTGAGGACACTGCACAGAACCATTCATAATTCTAGAGAAAAAACATAAATAATTTTCCATGCGTCTATGTTCAAGAGTGGAAATGTTAATTACACATAGAATGTCATCTTAATTCTCATTTCTGAAGTTCGATTTAAAAGAATAAATTCGTTGATTTTTTTCTATACGTTCGATACTAGTTAGACTATTTGGATTCCATATGGTAGATCCATAGTCTAGAATTGTCCTAACTAATGCAAAGTATAAAAGTTTGAATGCATTGTTACTACAATGAAACTCGGACACTGTTTGTTGAATAAAACCCAACATTTTAGCTGATCGTGATGCAATATCTTCAATATGGATATTAAACTTCATCTTGCAATCAAATATAACTCCTAGATCCTTACAATTTTGTTTTAATTCTAATTGATTGTTATTGATATGATATGAGTAAATCAGAGGATCATTAATTTTAGTAAATCTAATCACATGACATTTACTAACATTTAAATACAGTAGGTTTCGTTCACACTATATGTTTATATTAACTAAATCATTTTGGAGAAGTAAAGTATCATTAAATGATACTGTGAATCAATTAAGATCATCAGCAAACATTAGGAGTCGTGAGTTGGAAATTACATTTGAAATGTCGTTAACAAAAATGGGCCAATATGTGATCCTTGAGGAACACCAGATGAGACCTTAATGCAATTCGAAACAGAATTTCCATACCTGACACATTGAATTCTATCAGTCAAATAACTGTTCACCTAGTCAATTAAACGGGAATCATCACCAAGGGCACTGAGTTTTGCTATGAGTAGCTTCTGGTTTACCCTATCGAATGCCTTCGAAAAACCCATATGAACAGAGTCAACTTGTAATCTCTTTTCCAAGGCGTATGTAATAAATTTGTTGTATAATGTTAAATTTATGCTAGTTGACTTTGTTTATTCGTAATAGTATAAATCAAATGCCAAACTTAACCAACTTTATTAGAATTATATTAACAACGTTACAAATTACAACAAATCAGCATGTCCCTCGCTTTCACAATCATTCTTGTCCCCTCTTGCGCAAATCGCCAGTTCCCCCCTCGGTCACGAACATCGTTGTAATTATATACTGAAATTAGATTTGGTTGACTTGAATTATACACAGTAGAAAAATATTTAGCAAACATATTTACAATTTCAGATGAATTATTTTCATATGTCATAGTTTGGGGCAGTTGATGAAACTTTTGTTTTTCTTTAACGAACTTCCGAAATCACCTAGGATTATCACTAATGTTTGTCTCGACTCTATCAATGTTATATACAAAATTCCTCATAATTCTGTCTACAGCCATATAATTTATATATTTTATGAGCTATCTTTTTGTTTGTGATACATTGTCGACGATCAGAACTAAACCAAGATGGATAACTACTAGTTTTATATCGTTTTACAGGTACAAATGATTCCAACCCAGCGTAAATTATATCATAAAAACTTTCAACCATCATATTAATATTTTTACCTTGAAAAACCGAATAACAATAAATGGATGCAAAAATATTATTCAACCCAAAATAATTAGCATTTTTAAAATCATAAAAATATTCTTCGAATTACAAGTGTGAAACATTCAGAGAAGGAATTTTAAATAGTACAGATGGGTGATGATGGGAATTCGAGAAAATCAAATCCGAAAAAAATTTAAAAAAATAAGACAAGATATACATTACGAGTATTTGGAATAGTATTATTCTGGTACAAATTACAATGGCTAAATCTCTCAGCGAGTAGCCTAGAAGGTGAATTTTCAGGCGACATAACAGTAACACCTAAGTCATCATTAAACCAAGCTGCATCTGGGATGGTGTAGTCTCCGCATAAAAACAGTTTACAATTTGAAAAACAATTAAAAATGTAATCAATAATTGCACAATGATATTCATATTTGGCAATTTCAGAATTAGGCAGAATATACACTAGTCCAAATATATACAATTGGTTAATATTAAATGAAATAAATATTTGTTCAATTTCATGTGAATTATTGGGAAAAACAATTTGCTTGCCATTCAATTATCTTCTAAGTGCTATTAAAACACCATCGCCACGTTTTTTATTCGTGACCTGCAAGGTACGGTCGCATCTAAATATATTATAATTTTTTAAACCAAACTCTTCATTTTCAATGTCAGTTGTAAGCCAAGTTTCCACTAGTAGAATTATGGCATAGTCGCAGCAATAAGCAGCATTGCGGAAATCAACTAGTTTTGTTTTCATCACACCAACATTTTGAAAGTACACAAGAAACTTAGATTTTGGATCTGACCTTTTAGTTGAAGTTTTCACTTTTTTTAAATCCCTGGAATACCCTGATATACTTAATAAATAGACCATCTTCACCATTGTTTTTCCTATTTATCATTTCTTCCTTTAATTTCCTTAAATATTCTACTTGATGTAATGTTAAATCTGGTTCAATAAAAACATTCCTACTCTTCTGTAGCTTCCTATAACATTAATGCCCATTTGCACCAGTTCTGGTTAAAATTTAACAAATACTTAACGGACATTTGAAATGTAAATTTCATTGCACCACCCAACAACTGCTGATTATCTTCAGACTAACCGGCGTTAACTTAATTAGTGGAAGAAGTTGTGGTTAAGCAGTTTGATGTTTAATTGTTTACACATAGGTAACTTAATTATTATCACTTTTTGACGTCTTTCCCCTTGTGTTTTTTTCCTTTTTACCTTTCAAGAGTGTGTGATACTTATAGAACACGAGCTAGAGTATCCATATGATATGTAAGGGGTGGTTTCTCATTTCAAACAACATTGTGACTAGAGGTACGATAACTGAAGGCTCGGGTTCAAACCGTCCCCGTGAATGACCTGTATTTTGAGCATTGACTGGGCGAGTCTGATTTTTTGTATCAGCTGATGATGCAGAAATAATTTTGTTATATGCAATTACAGTATTACACAATTTGAATGTCCGGACCACGTTTATCCGCAACTCCGCATTTTCCGGAACAATCAAGATTTTCAAATTCTCCGTTTTATCCGGAATTTGTATAGTGCAGCCCCCGTTTATCCGGAATTTACAGGATTTTACTGGTTTTGTCGCGATTAGTCTTCACGTCTTAGAGACGAATGCGGCGGCAAAATTGAAGCGCCAAAAATAAAGTATTCACATTAGATGAAAAACAGGTAATTCGGCGGCTTGATAATGGCACATTATTCCAGATAATCGGGGTTCTACTGTAATAACTCGAAGCTTGTCGTATTCATGTACCTGTAGCAATCCTTGAGCTTTGTGGTACAGTATCTCCAGCCTCAGTGTTCAAACAAAGGGATCATGAAGACATTATTTTAGGAATAATTCAGAATCGCAAATGAACCAACGGTTGGCTATATTCTTCAGGACATCTTCAGCAAATAGCGGACTTCATGGGTATGCACCTGTCTACAGTATCCCGAATAGTAAAAATAGTGTCAGATGCAATTGCAAGACTATACGAACAATACATTACCTTCCAAAATAATATTCACATGTCTGTGTTCAACAAAATTGCATTAAATTCTGCCGCAATTTTGGACCAAAAATTTGATTTATCTTGCCTTGTGACAACGCAAGTTTTTTTGTTTTCCACTTTTTTATTTTTGAATAATTGATAATACCTTCATTTTCTCTTCAGGAGAAAAATGTATATAACTATTTTACTATCACTCATTATAGGGCATGTCCACCAACTGACTGTTGACAGTCGCCCGCAGGTAAAACGATAAACAATTATTTGGTTAGATTTGTATTTTTGTTGTTTTGTAGTGTTTTAATCATCCTTTCTATTAAAAACACTCAGATATAACTTTTAAATTACCTAAGCAATTAAATCAATGTCGAAGAAAGCACCAACTCAAAATTAAATTAACTCAAACACAATCAAAATAACTATAAGAACCACGTGTTGTGCACAGAAATAGCATAGAACGCTTGTTTCATCTTCAGATTCATCCGGGCGTGTCGGCAAGTGGACTTGCCCTATTCAACCACTATGACTAAAAAACATACACAAACAAATCCACAAAAACTGAGGTTATACTTGCTGTGTCTTGTCACTTGTCAGTTTCAGTTGGCAGATTATCAATTCTCACAATCATCGAAAAATAAAATTCACCAACTTCTCCTGCATTGCCAAATGTATTTCTCAGTTAGCTAACAGAACTGTTAGACATGTATGGTGCAATGCAACTGTTGGTTAAGAGGGCCCTCCGCGCAGGTGTATAAACCTTAAAACTTACACAAAACTTGGCTTTTATTTTATTTATTTTATTTTATTTATGCAACTTATTTTCTCTCTCTCTCTTTTTGTCTTTCCACTCTTGACCGTATAGGTATAAAGTATTTATCTATGCTCTTCACGATTCAAACAAACTTCTCTGCGGATCAGCTGTTTCGATGTTTTGGTTTCAAACAAACACAATTTCTGCCAGCAAATATTTTTATTTTCAATCGCAATAGGTAAATTATGATTTCATTTATTTGCTATTTTTACTCAACAGCTAGTATGTTTATTTTACCTATAGGTATTCTCTTTTATTCTTTAATTTTTTTCTGTACTTTTATAGGTTAATTTTGAAATTAAAATAATATTCCAATCATTATCGTCGTTTCTCTATATTTTCAAGTTTTATAGGTATATCGAGATTTATTTTATAATTTCCATTTATTGAGAAGTAGGTAAGTACCTAATGATAAAATACAAAGCAAACCAAGCCGACCTAACAAAAATCCATTGGAATTATCTGAATGAAAAAACACTGCAAAAAGCTAATCTTGTAAATATTTTCACGTGATAGGTTACCTATAGATATAATATATATATACAACACAACTTACAACCCATTATTAATTATTACGGACCATTTTTCATTTTTTTTTAAATAATTTATTGAATACGAAATAAACTAGGTATAATATATACATTAGATATCAAAATTTAAATTGGATGTGATTTTTGCTCAAGAGTCTCAAGAAGGTAGGTAGGTACATTTATGTTGGACAATTTCAAAAATTATAAAGAAAATATGTTTAGAATTAAAAATAACTTCCAAATACCTATTTAACACATTGTTTTACATCAAATATTTTTTTATTTCACAAAAAATGTCGAAAAAATTATTTTTTTGATCTAAATAAACAATATTGAATACCTATTTGAAAGTTATTTTTAATTCTAAACATCTTTTCGTGTTTAAAAGATTACTTATTTTAAAATATGTTTATACAAAAAGGAACTGAATTTGACCGAGCTTTTTGCTAAAACATTATAGAAGCTTCAGTTTTATTACCCATTCTAGGGACCTACCCTCATTCCAAAAATAATTGAAGCCACATAACTAGTAGGTACCTACTGATAAGATAAGAAAACAGATTGAAGGAAAAAATAAATAAAGCTGAGATAGGTATTTCAACTCTACCAAGGCTATGACGAAGAAGCGCTATTGCCATTTCTAGAGTAGGTAGACGAAATTAATTTTTTAGTCTTCCTTTGTTTTACAATATTTTTCAAATCAACAACTAACACTATTACTAAGTCATCCTTTAATAATTATTATTTGGGTTCTTATTTTCTCTCATTGTTTTAAATGCTTATATAATCAATTAATTTGCAAGGTAATTTCGACTAGGTATATTGACAAGACAAAGTTACCTACAAAACATGTGGAGTAAATATAAAGAGCATTTACGAAGCAAAAATTTACTTTTTCAGCATGAAGATTATTTTATTATAACCACTTACAAATACTGACAAGCTATGCTATAAGCAATAATAAATAATTTGAAATATTTTTATGGGCACAAATCCGTCATCATCTGTCATTGAAGTTCCATACAGCGCCATCCATCAAGACGGTGGAACGTCTGAACTAATGTTCGTTTCCAAAATTTTGTATGCAACAAATCTCAAAAAATACAATGATTTGAGATTTCATATTTTCAGAATGGAATTCTCTAGGCTTTCTTTTGGGGATCAGATCTTGGCGTTCAAATTGGTGACCACAAGTTGTCAAAACTGTCAAAAACATACCATCACATAATGGCTAATATCTTTTTTATAACAGTATAAAACTTAACCAAAATACCTGATCCCCAAGACAAAGGTCCAAGTTATATTGTGTTAAAATTTCAACACTTAATTTTACTGCTTTCTTTAGATTTGTTGTTTACAAAATGACCTAAATTTTGTTGCAAGTCAGGGGTGCCAACTGTTTTGAGCTGTCTAATTTGGGAGCGCGCTCTTAACTGACTGTTAACATTTAACCGTCGTTACCTAACCAACGGATTTAATCAGAACTGGCGCAAATGGGCATAAGTGCATAAGTTACCGGAATTTGAGAGTATAACTCATATAGTTCTTGAACCGTTTTTATTCTTTTTGCCAACTCTTGCCACTTTTTTATTGACATTTCTTCCCCAGTTTTTTGTTTAATAATATTCCTGACACTATCCAGATCAGTTTGTGTATTGGAATTGTTTTCTGGTAAATTATGTATCATGATATTGTTATTTTTTCTTTGACGATCGTGTACTTCGTTTATAATGGTTTATTCTCAAACTGATTCTTCAGTTTTTCAATTTTCCTATAATTCCACATAATTTTGACAAAATTTTTTCCTCGGAACATTCAGCACGGTAAAATTTAAGAAAAGAGTACTTCGCAATTCCATCACCTTACTTCGGATGCGGTAAGCTGCGCGCAGTTATGATGAACCATTTCCTTACAACCATCACAATTAAAACTGGGAGCATCATCTGTTACTTTATACAAGCCATTTCCATTCAGCAAAATTTCTAGGACCGGTACTGTATGTTTGCAAATTACTAGCAAATATCAAGAATAGAAAAAAACTCGATCATAATCACTCAAAATGGAGATATTTATGTGATGCCTCAAGTTTTATCAAAAACTAGTTTTATATCACAAGATTATCTAAATTATTATCACAATCAAATACTTGCGGTTTCAGCTTCAATTCAACACACGTTTTGTAAACACAGTTGCCAGAGCCGGAGATTCAACAGAAAATGGTGAGAGTAAATACTAAGTATCGTAAGGAATTAACAGTGGAAATACATTTTTAATTTAATATCAAATCTTTTTTTTGAGATTGAGTTTTGTGAAATGAAAATATTACCTAGCTCTTATGTTAATACCTATATCCTTACATTCCTTGTTACTTAAACATCTATGAAATAATTTGATAAGTAATTCAAAATTATTCAAGTACCTCTTGTAAAATGCCTGCCAACTGTTCGGCAGTCTTTCCTGAAAATGTATGAGATTCCAAAACAGGAAGCAAATATGGAGGAGAGTTGCATACAAGAATGCAATGCTTCTGTATAGGAGTTGTTGTATCCCTTTTTTGTTGTAGTTCTTCAAAGCAGTGTAAAGATGTTGCCAAGCCTTCTGCTATATTTGAATGAGATTCTCCTTTACCTCCAATCATTCTTAAAATAATGGAAATGCAATTTTATTTGGAATAGTTTAACATATCTAATATATACAAAGGATACTCAATATCACAAAGAAAGTTTGTAAGCTATTTGAAAACAGTCTTTTCTGATTTTGCTGTATTAATGAAAATTTAATGTACTGATGACATCCAAAAATTATCGAGAAAGTCACCCAAGAAAAAATTTACTCCATAAAACTGTTCTACTAAGTGTTTTAACACTCATTATGGAGAAACTGGTTTGCTGTTAATATTACAAATTATTCTTACAAAAATAGTGCCATTTAATAGTTATTTGTGAAAATTTGAAAGACTGTCTTCTTAAATGATCTTATTTGGTGAAATAAAATTGAAAATAAATAAAATGTGAAATTGTTGCTTACTCCAATTTATCAATTGCATTTAAAAGCTTCAAGGGACTTATGAAGGGTCCAAAAGTATCTGTGCTAAGATGTGGAAGACAATCGGCAGCATAAAAAATAACAATGCCATAAACAGAATTTGCATTTTCTGATAAGTAACTTGCATCTTCCATTTTGGTTTGGTTAAAATACCTGAAAAAAATGATATTAAAAAAAAACTATAAACATGGTCTATGAATAATTCATTTTCAAAATGTGTAAACTATTATCAGAAAGCACATCACAATTTAAAAAGAATCTTTCAATATGATTTAATAATAATAATATATTTATATATCATAAAGATAATACCATAGTCTATGGATAATACAGAACTCTTTATATACACAGGGTTAGTTTAAAGTATGGAAACATCTGAATATCTCACAAATGGAAAATGTTGAAAAGAAGATTTTAACACATGTTGCAAGGTTGCCATAGGAGCATATTTTCACATTGCGACAAAACTTACAAGGTGGTCCTGAAAAGCGTAGTGACTGCAATGAATAATTTTTTAAATAAAACACCCTGTATATTATATTATGAATCCTTTTGACTTCTACATTAACTTTGTTATAAGGTACCCTATGCCCAAATTCTATGGTTACGCAGATATCAGCACTTTAATTATTGCAAAATGTTTATTCTGGTATTACAACTTGAATCCAATTAGTAATAACAAATAATCAACATTGAAAGAAATAAAGAAATATAGGTAATCCAACAAATTCTAAAGTAAATGTTCAAAGTGCACACCATTTACGATTTGGCAGTATCCAAGCCTTTCACAAAATTGTCCAATTCAATCACGTAAATATGTGTGTGGTATCAGGTTTATCTCTTTCAAAATAAGATCAACTGGTCTATTTTTGTATACTTTATTTTTAAGGTATCCCCACAAGAAAAAATCTAATGGGGTCAAGTCCGGTGACCGAGCTGGCCATTCTATCGCTCCTCGACGTCCTATCCATCTCTGTGAAAACACTGTATCCAGATTAGTACGTACAGCCAGGGTGTAATGGGGGGAAGCACCATCTTGTTGATACCATAAATATGTCATCAGAAGGTAACATGGGATTGTTGGGATTGGGAAATATAGCTGGCACATAATTATTTCTTAACAGGTCCAGATATAGCTGTTACCATTTAAATTACCCTCTACAAAAACAGGTCCGATTATGTGATTATTAATAATTCCCGCCCAACATTTATTTTCTGTGGCCACTGCTTGTGTCTCTCGCTCATCCATTGGGGATTATGTCTAGACCAAATCCGGCAAGTATGGCCGACGTTGTTTATATAATGAATAGTTTTTTATATAATCAGTCAATCAGAGATATATACGGCGACTTTTCACAATTGACTGTAACATATACATGTGGTAATTGTATACAACAGGTCCTTATGGTATGGTATTATGAGTCAATTTTTGCAGAAAACTGTTTCAAATGACTGTAGAATGTATTTTCTGAAAGTTTCAGTCAGAGCACCTAAACTCTGTTATTGTTACCAGTAATATGCTAACAATGTATATCAAATAATAGAAGACAATATATTAGTATGACAAACTATACCTAATATACATTATTAACTCAGAAACGTATAAACAGAGTAACACACAACAATAAATATCACTATTAGACGAAATTTCATCAGTACTCTGAACTGCCACTTTTTCCAATAATTATTAATAAAAAGTATTAATAAATGAATTAATGAAAACTAAAGATTACCAAATTTGAACAATAACTGCTTCTTATAAAATGTATGTAATTAATCTTTTCGAAAATACTTACTCTAGAGATGGTATAATATAATTTGTTTTGATATCATTTATGTATGCACCGTTTACGGCTGTTCCTTCTATAAGAAATATTATATCCGCTTGTAATCCATGTTCTCCAGAACAGACAACCATTTTTTCCTATAATAAAACTACAATAATTTTAAATCAAAATTTTAAAAACAATATCAATAACATAACACAGAACCCACGTACAAAGTACAAAATACAAAATTTCGTTAAAAATGTCAAAATGACAAGTCTTCTTCTTTTAGTTTTGTGACCTCCACCCTTTGTGTATTTAACCAGCGCAGGTAAAATATGTAGCAGAAATCATTGTGGCTTGCATTGTGATGCTGACTGGGGAAACAAATTGAACGGTATTCTACATTCAGTAACTGGCTCTTGCTCCGAACTAGGAGATAATTTCATTTCTTGGGCCAGTCGGGAACAAAAAGGAGTCTGCTAGCACTACAACTACAAAATTTTTAGGTCTAAAATGGAGGTCTGTTTTTTAGGCTGTTTTGGTCACTTTTAGAATTTGAAATAACTATATTTTCACATTGTAAGTAATTTAAGCACTTCCCCAGTACACACTTTTGAAAAATTAAGATTTTGAATTAAATTTGGGGATAAAAATGTCATTAGCAGTGATTTTAGATATATATCTAGTTGGGTGTTCCTAGCTACCATTTACATTGATGAAAATTGACAGTTAAAGTTAGTTCTCATTGGTCGTTTCATAACGAAATTTCTGTTTGCACCAATCATAGTGATAGATGTGTACAATGCTGAGTTGACATTTCTGCAACCATTATTTTGTCAACCTGTAACCTGTCTAATATTCACGAAGCCGTCAACAATAGTATGGAGGGTAGAAGGAAGGAGAACCATCTGAATGTATTAAAAAGTGTCCATCGAAATGGAGCAAATTAAGGTGGCGCCATAGTAGCAAGTGAAAAGATTTAAAAAAAGCGCCGTGAATTATTAGAGTAGGATACAAAATTAAAAAAGGAAAGAAATACTTCAGGTTTATTACAGCGCGTATTTTTAAATTATTATATCATAGACATGAAATATAATTCTAAATTGACATTCAAATCATTTCCACCTACACGAGCGCCACTTCGGTGAATCTTCGAATTATAATTTGCTGTTGTTTTTACGTATATGCTGTTTACAGGTGGACACTTTTTCAACTTGTCACCCATACAAGACGGGTTCTCCTTCCTTCTAACCCGGTCTGTGGTCGACAATACAGAGAATCAAAAATCATCAAAAAGGATTTTTTGGCGACTTACCGTTGATAACCGCTATATATAGTCATAATTATTCTAACAATCTAAAAATTCAAAATGACAAGACAAGGCGAACTGATCATGAAATGCGCATGCGTGCCTGCGGGCTTGAAAATTAAACGGTGGCGCTAGACGCAAGTATCCGTTCGTATATATCTTTACAGGTGATGTGCATTATAGCGGTAAAGGGCCATTAATTGTCTTCTTTTTTTAGACAATGTGTGCATTTATACTAGAAAGAAGAAGAATAATATTGGGCAAATTATACTCTGGGATATTACTCAAAAAAGGAGAAAGAAGGAGAAGAAGAATAATAAACCCTAGTGAGTCATATTTAATTTTGTAGATTAAAAACCTACTGAAAAGAAAGGTGTTTTCCAAATATTTAATTAACAGGATTTAATTTTTTTAAAATGGAGTGGTTATTTGGTAAGAAAATCACCCCCGAGGAACTGTTAAGAAAAAATCAAAGAGCATTAAATAAAGCTATGAGAGATTTAGACCGAGAAAAACAAAAAATGGAGCAGCAAGAAAAAAAAGTCATCATGGATATTAAGAAACTAGCCAAAGAAGGGCAAATGGTAATTTATAAAATGTAATGTAAAAAAGTATTTAATGTACAATTGTTTTTACAGGACGCTGTAAAAATAATGGCAAAAGATTTGGTTAGAACTAGGAGATATGTAAAGAAATTTATGTTGATGAAAGCGAATATTCAAGCAGTATCATTGAAAATACAGACCCTTAGGTCCCAAAATGCTATGGCACAAGCAATGAAAGGTGTAACTAAAGCTATGCAAAGTATGAATAAGCAACTTAATTTACCACAAATACAAAGAATATTACAAGAATTTGAAAAACAGTCTGAAATCATGGATATGAAAGAAGAAGTAATGAATGATGCTATTGATGACGCGATGGAGGGAGATGATGATGAAGAAGAAAGGTAAAATATTTTTTCTACTACCGTGCATGTACTTTAGACACACTTTTGAGTGCGTAAAACTTTACATTACGTTAAAGAAAAAGTTCTAATTTGTATGTAGTTATACCTGGTCTTATAAAAATATAGGTAGGTATAATAAACAGATATTAAATCTGAGTTTTTTTTAAATCAAAGATTGAAACATATAGAATTCAGTAAAGTACATCTAATCATTATTAGTGAATAATTATTGGATACTGGAAAATAGTAGAATAGGGTGCATAGGTAGGTACCTATAAGTTGGCTGTGAGTGACTGACATTTCTTCATGCATTGAATGTGACATTTAAAATTTAAATTGAGATCTTCCAACTATACCTAGGGAAAGCAAAAGTATTTATATGTAAAATTTCTTGAAAATTGTAGATATCAACAAAATATAACTCTTTATATTGTATATTACCATTTTACGCTATCTCCTTCTAAGACAAGTGAATTATTTTTGCTTATGTTTAGTTTCCAACAAATTATCAACAGTTAAAGAAAATATATATAAATCTTCAGTTTTTTTTATAGAAATTCCGGGAGTAGAAAAAAATATTGTATGCAATTCGTGTGTAAAGTCCCTTTTTTGACTCATGTGATTCGCCTTCGGCTCATGCGACAATATTCACATTTGTCAAAAAAAGGTTACTTTACACACTAGTTGCATAAATAACTATTCAATGAAAGAATTACAAGTTACAGTTTTTTAATTTCAGGATATTTTTTTCTTGCACTCTGAATTGTCTTGGAATCTCTTTGAACTATCTCAATGTATAATTTTTCTTCATATAGCCTTCTTTATTTGTTTAAAAGAGTTAAAGGTTGTCCCAAATTTAATCTCTATCTAAAATAGGTAAATTTCTTCTTGTATTAATGATTGTATTGCCTGAGTATATCTATTTCATGTTTATATCTACTTCAATCCTCATTAAAGAGATTTATTGAAAGACATTAGATAAGTATTCATAAAAAGTAGCAAAGCTTAACATTTCTTTTAAAATGAGCTATGAGATATCAACATGGAATTAACTTTACAAGTCAAGAAAATAGAAATAAAGCTATGATGCAAATAATTATTGCCATAGTTTTAAAAAATATAAAAAAACAAATTTTAAATATTAAGTTACCTTTGATACAGATTTTAGTGCTTTTAAACGTGTTTTTCACAACCAAAATTACTTTTTGTAAGTTCTAACCAAAAAAACTAACTTTATTTTTTTAAGAATTTTAGTTTTACTGCATGCTCGGATTAATAGCCTCACGCACTGTTCGTCCGGGCGAATTTTTTACGCCTGGGTACATAGCGCAATCTACTATTAGTCTGAGCGCCCACACGAATAGACAGTCCCAAATAATTATATAGTTATAACACCTAGCGTACCTCCTACCTGCTTAAAGTTAAGTTAATAATACATTTATGTTTTAGTGATGCCATTGTAAATCAAGTTTTGGATGAGCTAGGTCTTCAATTGAATGATACACTTTCTGGATTACCACAAACAGCAGGAAACCTACCAGCATCTGGACAAAAACATCCTGCAGCGGCGGCTGCTATTGCAGGTATTTTAAAATACATTTTATTAACCTGAAATTACTCACGTTTGGATTTATAAGCACATTAGATTTTATCTAACATTTACATATGTCAGTTTATTTATGTTGCCAAGGGGAGTAAACTGAACTTTTTCATAGATGTTTATTTAGAATTTCTTGAATAATATATAAAAACGTCGAAGATAATAGACCCATGACACATGTAGGTATCATTATTTCAAATGGAAGCTGTTTTCACCATCGAGTTTCATGTAAAAAACAAGTAGAATAAGGCTATTCCCAAAGACCCAAATTTGATAATTGATGCTACAGTGGATTGAAAATCTTAGAATTTTCACTAAACTAATGGATGCCGAGTATAGTTGTGAGCAAAATTAATTTGCATCGTTTCATGTTAAAATATCAGTGTACAGCAAGGTCTCTGTGAGGATTAAAAAGCCCCCCCAAAAAAGCCATAAATCATTTCTAGTCTTGACCCACCCACAACCGAACAATTGATTCTCATTGGGGGCAATGTAGCTTCCGATTGGCCGTTGCAAAATTTACTTCAACTGCGAGACCACAAAAGAGGAAGATATTGTTACAGGTATGTATTTTATAAATATGGACAGGAAATATTTCACCTTTTATACTGAAAAAATGTATTCAACAAGTGCAACAAAATTAGGTTCTAATTGTTGATATATTGTATTTTAGAGCCTGAAATAGTTCCATCTGCTAGTAATGATGTTAGCTGCAGTAAAGATAGTGAGTTGATTGATTGTTGTATGTACAAAATAAGAATATTATATTGTTAAAATTTTTTACCTAAGGTTCTGAAAGTGAAGAGGAGGGATTTGAGACAATAGACAAAAAGAAATTTTTTTGTCGCCCTCTACGCAAAATGTGATACAAAATATGTACAGGCAACTGAAACAAGAAAATAATGGGTCAAAACATGGATTTGCTGAAAGAATACACAAATTGACAAATGTTTCAAAAAGATCCATTATTACAATTATCGGTAAAACAACTATTACTCATCGGAAAAAGAGGTTTCCTGGTTTTCCTTACAAAGCAGATTAAACCGTTAAAAAGATCTTGTACTCTTGTGGGTTTCGGTTTAGAACATTAAATAGCCGACAAAAAATTATGGAATCCTCGAGAATAATAGAGATGCGACATTTTTATTTAGAAAAAATTACGCATTGTCGACGATTACAGAAAAATATAATATATCTCGATGAAACGTGGTATGATACCCATGATGTTATCAAAAAAGGTTGGCATGATGGGACTCCAAAGTTTTCATTAAATGCCCCTTCGAAAAGAGGAAAACGAGTTATTATTGTCCACGAGGGTAATGAACATGGTTTCGTTAACAACGGCTTATTGTTATCTGCCAAAAAGTATTTCAAGCTGTTCAGCAGATTACCATTAAGATATGAATGCTGCGTTATTTGAGAAATGGTTCGAGGAACAGTTAATTCTAAACATCCCGGGAGGTTCTGTAACAGTTCTGGATAATGCTCCTTACCATTCAAGGCAAACTGAAGAAATTCCTAAAGCAAAGGCTAGGAAACAAGTAATTGCAAATTTTCTGCAAAAAATGGGTGTCAACATTCCAACTCAGTGTCTAAAAAAACATTTGCTAAAATTATTACGAGAGCTCAATTTAAAACCCAAATATGTAGTGGATGAATTTGCCAAGCAGCATGGTCATGAGGTGGTTCGTTTACCCCCTTACTATTGTGTGTTTAATCCCATAGAGTTAATTTGGTCTAACATCAAACAGGGAATAAGAAAAAAAATGTTTCACCAACTCTATCTGAAAGTGTGATTAAACTTATTAGAAATATTTGTTCTGAAGTGAGCCCTGATGTGTGGTATAATTGCGTCAAGCATGTAAAAGATGTAGAACAAACCCATAGACAACTTTTTCCTGTTCATTCATTTGTAATTGAGCTGGATGACACATCAAGTGAGGAAGAAGGCTCACCGGATGATTAACTAATTTTTCTACTATTATGGGTACCTATTATACTTCTTGTAATATTTTCTGACATTTGGCAATCATTTTTTGCAAATTCACATTATGAGTCTGAAACCGGCCCTGCTTCTAGATTTCTTTACTCGCCGACAAATTGTGAAACGACGCAAATTAATTTTACCTACAAGTATACTTGGATACATTCCTTGGGTACTACTTTATCATAAAAATCCAAATAATACTAAGGGTTGATAAGTGAGGGTTAAAAATTGATAAAAAGGTGGAAAAAAAAACAATTAACTTATGTATGCGGAAGAGAGTTTATATTTTGCTATCTTAGTAGATGTTAAAAACATTAATGGCATACATTTTGCGGCAATACTTCAATTTTTAATAGTTTTCCAAATATGATGTAAAAGTTATAATTTAGAACAATTAACTACTTAATGCTTGAAACTTTTTGTACAGTGAACAATTTCTATTCTAATGCTAACTGCATTGACTTCCAATTCCTAATGCTACTAATTGTTATAAACGGATGTTAATGAATAGAAATATAAAATTAATAAAAAAAATTAATGGCATCTATTCGTTTATTGCTCTAAAAATTAATAAATTTCAACCTTTTAACCTTATTTATACCAAAAAAAATCCGCCATTGAATATTTGAAGAGTATTTGATAAAGTTTACTTATATGTCAAACAGCATCCATTAGTTAATTGTTCTAAATGATAAGTTTCACATATTTGGAAAATTATTAACAAATCAAGTATTTGCTACTTCTAGAGCTTCACAAGGTAGTCACTTAGGACCATTTCTCTTTAATATCTTTGTTATTGACATAAAATCCAAATTAATACATTCAAAATTCTCACTCTTTGCTGATGATTTAAAAATTTACAACACCATCTAATCTATCGTGGACTGTGAAAACAAACAAACTGACCTTAACAATTTGATTGATTGGTGCAATATGAATCAAATGCATGTAAACATCAGTAAATGTCAACATATTCGCTTCTCTAGAATATGTAATAACTTAGTCTTTAATTATGAACTAGCTGGTATCTCTCTTCAAAGTGAATCAATCGTTCGCAACTTAGGAATCCTACTAAATACAAACAGCAGCCATACGACCATGGTATTCTAAAGATATAGAGTTTTTTATCATTATTTGTCTGGGAACTTCTAGCTCACATAACCTTGACATTTGGTTTCGCAATTTTACAAACTCGGTATAAAGGCTAAGAGGAATTGTTTCGTCCCATTGAACTCCTAGCTGACATAATTTTTGTAGCATACGTTTGGCCCTTATGACCGCAGGACCTACCCACCCCAAGGGATCGAAAATTTGCGCAATCGTGGATAAAATGATTAGTGATGTAACGGAGGTAAGATTTTGCCGAAGGCCGAAGTCAGTAACTTCGGCAATATTTAGCCGGAGTTACTGCCGGAGGTCAGCCGGAGGTTGTCAATTGTCAAAAAATCACAAAACATGCGCAAAACAAACTTGCATCTTGCATCCCTGTGAATAACATAACCTTAAAAGTTCAAATTAATATTGTTTGTTTGAAACTTCGGTGTTGTTAGCTTATTAGATTAGTACATTTTTACATAAAAAAACTATAACATAACAATACTAAAAATTAGTAAAAATAGTGATTAAAAATGTTGAAACGCTCGAAACAAAAACATAGTGTGATCTGGAAACATTTCAAAATCAGTGAAAGTGATAAAACTAAAGCAGAGTGCAATTATTGCAAAAAGTTAATTTCAAGAGGTGGTAGTGGCAAAGCAGCTTCTACTACACCTCTTTTTGGACATTTAAAAAGCATTCATCAAGAGGAATTTAATAATCTAACTTATCTAACTGAAGAAAGAGACAAAGTTAAAGAAACTGAAAACAATGAACAAAAAGGAAGCAAAATTCAATTATCATTAGAAAAAGTAATAGATAAAAAAAAATATGGGACATTATGGACAGTCGTGCAGTTAAAGTTCATTATAAAATAGCTGAAATAATATGTTTAGATAATCAACCCTACTCAATTGTTACTAATGAGGGTTTTACAAGACTAATGCTTTACCACAGTATAACCTTCCTTCAAGAATTTATTTTTCCAACAACATAATTCCCGATATTTATGGCCGCTTGAGAAATAAAATAAGTGTACTGTTAGAAAAAGCTGAGCACATTTCATTAACCTCGGATATTTGGACTTGCCAAGAAAACAATGAAAGCTTTATAAGTTTGACTGGTCACTGGATAGATCCAATTTCCTTCATAAAATACAATGCTGTTTTGAATTGCGAACATTTTTCTGGATCCCACACAGGTGTAAATATTTGTGCCAAATTTGAAAATTTGCTAGGATCATGGAATTTAACAAAGTCTCAGATACATCTTATAATTAGAGATGGGGGATCCAATATGGTTAAAGGTTGCAATGAATTAGGAGTTGAAAATTTTTCATGTTTTATACATTCCTTACAATTAGTGGTTATATCATCCTTATATCGCAAAGAGCAGTCATTGATACGTTGGCAGTGGCTAGAAAAATTGTGGGTCATTTTTGTCATTCGTCTTTAGCCTGTGACAAACTTAAACAAATTCAAAATGACCTTAACCTACCAAATAAAAAATTAATTCAAGACGTCCAAACCAGATGGAATTCATCATTCTATATGCTAGAGCGCCTTTATGAACAAAAAAGATGCTTATCAATTTATGCTAATGAAAATAACATTGGTAATTTGACCAAAACACAATGGGATTTAATTGGTTCTCTGCTAACTTTGTTAGCACCATTCGAGGAACTTACAAGACAGCTTAGCAGTACAGACTCATATTTATCTGATGTGATTCCTTCTATTGTAATGCTCAATAAATATTTATCAAAAGTTCACCCATTTGGTCTGGGCACTTTACTACAAACTTCAGTGGAAGAAATTCACAAAAGGTTTGGAGAATACGAGAAAAACGAAAACTGTTCGTTGGCAACAATTTTAGATCCGCGCTACAAAGTGGCCTTTTTTTCTACTGCAGATAGTGCTGATGATGAAAGAGGTGAAAATGTTAAACGGTTGTTATTAGTGGAGGCACTTAAACTTCAACAAGATGAAATATCTAATAATGATGGATATTCAAGTGAATCTTCCAGTAACAGCCTCAGCATTGGGGATTCTCCCCCTTCTTCAAAGCGGAAACGTGATTCAATTTTTGACTGTTACAAAGAAATTGCCCAATCTGCATCGAATATCAAAATCAAAACCAATATAAGCGCAGTCACACCTAGGTTGAAGAAAAACAAGGATCTGTCAAAGCAAATTTCTGCCTATCTATTACTCCCACTCAATGATAGACAATCGAATCCCATTTCATTTTGGAAAGATAACCAACATGCTTTTCCTGATTTGGTGAAATTGGCAATAAAATATTTATCCTCTCCACCTAGCAGTATTTACTCAGAACGAAGTTTTTCGGAAGCGGGAAACATATATGAAGATAAACGTAATAGACTTACTCCACGAAATGCTGAGAAATTATTGTTTATTCACCATAATCTTCCCCGTCTAAATTTTGAGTACTAGAGAATATACCTATTTTAGTTTTGTCATTTTTTGAATCAGATTTAAAATAAAACGTTTTTTTTTACATTTTTTCTTATTTTTTATTCAAGTTTAAAAAATAATTCCTCCGGCCTATCTCCGGTGCCAATAATGCCGAAGTCGGGAACTCCGGCTTCAGGCCGGATGTGGCCGGAGTCAGTAGGTGAGCCTCAATCGAGTTCCAAGTTAAACCCAACGTTTTTACGCAAGCGCTACCAGTATCACGTATTGTTCCACATTGTTTGATAAATCGATGTAATTTTCGATGATTTTTTTGTCATTTGAAACCCACTTGCGTAGCGTGAAACCTCCGCTACTTAAAATTTTGCTTATTTCCGTTTTTAGCCTAATCGCGTCTTCGAGGGTCTCCGCAGCCGTTATTAAGTCGTCTACATAGAAATATTCGCTTATTATGTTGCTCGCGGCGTGATATTCTAATGATAGTTGAAATAAAAATAATGCAGGGGATATTCCGTAACTTACTGTATTCAATTTATAATGTTCTAATTCTTTATCGGGATCATCTCGCCATAGAATACGCAGTAAGGCCCGTTGCGACTCAAGCAATACCTGCCTATACATTTTCTCAGCGTCCGCGATCATTGCGTAATTGTGTGTTCTCAACCGTAACAAGATTTCAAAAAGATCGTCCTGTATAACGGGACCCACTAATAGAATATCGTTCAGAGAATATCCCGATCTACTCTTACAAGACGCGTCGAATACGACCATGAGTTTTGTAGTTAGGCTAGATTCTAGACCCCGTGGTGCGGTAGATAATAAACGCCCTTTTGTTTATTTATTTCTTCGATAATAGTTCTTTTGCTCATGTGCCCAAGGTCTATAATTCAGATATAAAATCATTATATTTTTGTTTTAATTCCTTGCAAGTTGTTTTTAAATCTTTGTTCAAGCGATAAAAATCTTTTTGTCGCTATTTCCAGTGAATTTCCCAATTTTTCAACCGTTTCTTTTAATGGTAACGAGACGACAAACCTACCAGTTTCTGTGCGGCGAAAGGTTTTCAAGAAATGTGCTTAATTTTCGCTCTGTATTTTCGCCATGTTCGATTTTCCAGAAATTTTTCATTGAATTAAGAATTTTATTATCGCAATCAATAGCCAAATTACACGATGTGTGCGACAAATTTTGAGTTGATGCAATAGGACCGGAAATAATCCAGCCCAGGTGCGATTTTTGAAAAATCGGGCTGAAAGAATTTGATTTGATTTGCCCAACGCATAACTAATCGTAAAAAATATCCGCTCCCAATAACAAGTCAATATTTTCAGCCTTGTTGGAAGTTTGGTATACTAATATCAGAACTATTAAATGTCATCAAAGGAATTTTGCCCGTTATTTTTTCTAGAATTAAAAACGACAAGTTTTGATTATAGTTATTATAACAAGATTTCATTTTAATCAAAGCCCCACTCGAAATATTAGTGGCTTGATTGTTAATTTCCATGACAGGTAGATTAATTTTTTCAATAGGCAAGCCTAACTTTGTGACCAACTGTTTAGTTATGAAATTTGACATACTGCCACTATCAAAAAGCGCGCGACTTCACTAGATTACCACGAGAATCATACAGCATGACCATAGCCGTAGAAAGCAGAATATTCGAGGGGGATTCCGCCTGGGCGCAGTGTACCTTGCTCACCGCCATCGGTTGTGGAGTTGTTATCTCACGTAATATCCTCATCCCAGTTACGAGGGGTAGTAGCGTCAAAATGTAGGAGGGTATTGTGTTTCTTCTGGCACTTGCGGCACGGTTCCGCTTTACAATCTGCACTGGTATGTCCCTGGCGCAGGCAATTTAAACACGCCCTTAACTTCTTAATTTCAATGAATCTGGCTTTAGTAGTTAATTTTAGAATAATAGATAGCATAACTCTCGCGTCAGAAGATGCAACTTTGACCTCCGCCACTGGCGGTATGCAGGGAATAAGACCGATCTTCGATTTGCCTACTAGACAGTTTTTGAAAATGCTTTCTATTACCGGAATATTTATCTTGTGTAACCACAGTTTTGATCGGACTTAACGTTTCTAATAACTCATACCGTTTCTTTAGAAAGACGATAAATTCGGAAATTTTCGGCTTTGTTTTATTTCTAACTGTGAGCTCCTCCCATTCTTTTTTAGACGTAGCATCCAATTTTGTGCTAATTCAATATATCAAAAGACTTTTCCACTGATCAGTCGGTTCCTTAAGATTTTTGAAATATTCATCAACGAGTTTACGAAAGGATTTAGGACAATCCTTGCTGACTGGCAGCTCAAACAGTGCCTTTATATGCGTATGGCTGATAAGTCTTTCATTTTCAAATCGTTCGGCCAACAAATTCCAGACCGTTGTATAATTCAAGTTATTTACCGGCAATGAATGCAAAATATTCGCCGCTTGACCGCGAAGTACGGATTTTAAGTAAACGAATTTTTGGACGTTCGACAACGCCTGATTATTATAAACCAGTACCTGAAAGGTTTCAGAAAATGTACTCCATTCTTCGTACTTTCCGGAACACTCCGGTAAACTTACAGTAGAAACGGTGAAGCTTTTCCATCACGTGACTGTTACGTCAGCAATATTGTTCATATGAATTAAATCAAAACTTGTGACAACTCAATAGGAATAATCGTTATGACTAATATTCCAAAGGTCGGCGTTTTACGAATTGGTAATTAAACAAGAAATTTAACTTTTTTAATTGTATTTATTTTATTTATATGGTTAACATCGACATATTTATTAAAACTATCGATATACTGGGCGAATAAGTTACAAAATCCAAAATTAATATTAACCATGCTGGCTTATTAGTGGAGAGCTGATTTTTTGTAGGATATCTTGTATTTTACATAAGTACATACAATTTATGAAGTTCATGAAACTGACGTAATGTTTAGTCTACTGACAGGGTGTCCTCTAAAACTTTTAAAATAACACTTTCTAAACTGATTATATTAGAACAATTTTTTTTTGATGGGCTATAGATTGTAAATAGAATAAGATTCCCACACAGCATGAAGGTGGACGTTTCGATAAATATATTACCATCATCAGGGCAACAAATCAAATGGAAACCCTCATGTTAAAAGTAAAAAACAGAAATATCCGCAAAAGACATCAAAAATAAAATGTAAACACATATAGGTACTAGAAACGAAAAAACACATCAAATATGACAAATCTTGCTTTATAGTTCATCCATTTCGGAATCTGAGCTGTCTTCACCAGTATTTATTATCACTGGTTCAATATGTATGTTCACCAAATTTCGTTCTCGAGTAAACCAGTCTTCGATTATTTTTTCGGTATGCCTAACACAATTATCCCAAACATTTGCACTACAATTTTCCAATGCTTCTTTCCACATACTCAAGACCCTTTCATCGCCGTATCCGTCTCTGCCAATATACTTATTATAATATGTTTTGCAGTGGGCCCAAATAAGCTCAATGGCATTAAATTCGCAATGGTAGGGCGGTAGCTTTAAGACTTCATGACCATGTTTTCGGAACAATTCATCAACAACATATACATTTTCTTTCCGGTTCATTTTAGCAATTTGTAATAGTTTAGGTCTTGAGAGGTTTTCATTAAAGTCAATATTGTTGGCTTTTAACCAAGTGATAATTTCATCTTTTTTTGACGAAGTGGAAGGTTGCTTTTCTGCTAGTATACTATGATAAGGCGCATTGTCCATTACCACTAACGACGGTTCTTCTAAATTCGGAATTAACTGTGTCGTAACCCACTTTGTAAATATTTCACCGTGGTAATCTGACGACGATGATTTAGAGGAAAACACTAAGCTGGCATCTTCCACAAATCCTTTGGATGAACCAGCGTGAACAATAATAAAATGTTTACCGTCATAACTTCCTGGTTTACGTACACTTTTAACATTACTGTCCTGCCAAGAACTTAATTTAGTTCCTTTTGCATATATCCATGTTTCATCTAAAAATATAATTTGTCTTGAAAAAACACTATCACTATTTTCTCTATATTTTCGAAGGAAGCATGCTCTTTGGCTAGCAATATTTGTTCGTTCTATTAATGCTCTTCTGTTATCTTCCTTTTTATATTTAAATCCCAAATGTTTCAATAATACCAATAAAGAGGTATTTCCAACAGAAAGAATTTCCTTATTTTTTAGTTCATCATTTATGGTTTTAACAGTAACATGTTTCCCTGAAAAAATAAGAAAATTTAAATTATCATTATCTCAAACAAAAAAAAGATTTTTTTATATTTACTTAATACTAAACTTGAACACAAATTTTTGATATTCAGATTTTTTTATTATTTGTACCAAATAATGTATAGAACAACTCCGTATGTGACATCAAAAAATTTAAATTAGAAAACTAAATTGTGAAACACAATCTACACTCAGAACATTCAAATTGGTAAACATTTATGGACAGTACTCAACTTAGAAATCAGCACATGTAGAAACACATTCAAATTAAAAATATGCACAACTTTCTGTATTCTAAAGCTTTCATTACTCATAACTTCTATAATCGAACTTAAGTTAAATTACCTACTAGTTTTCTAAGATTTTCATATACCACACTATAAGCTGCTGGTGAAAAATCTCACTGTATGGATAATACTATAGTAAAATTAATACCTATTTAGAGGTACCAGTCGTTTTAGTAACTTAACGTATGCGGCTTCTTGAACCATCTGACATTAACATGAAATCAAAATTTGACGTAACTTCAAAAACGTGACATCTAATAAATTAGTTACGACGTTCATTTTTGTTGGTAATTTTTTGTTTCAACCGATTTATTAATAATAAATAAGAATGGTCTTATTCTAAATGGGTATAAAATTTACTATACATGCACTATGATGAGTAATCTTAATTATTAAGGTACTATGATTTCACTTCTCTTTTATTTAAAGTGTAAGCTGACTGTAATGTAAGGCTTAAGAACTCCCATGTTCTTGTATTATTGTTTCACATGTTTGTTTACTTACTTTGTTCATACATATTATATAAGGTATTCCGTACTGCCATTTTGGTTCCCTCGGGTAAATCCTCTGTTTTTAGTTTTAATCGAGGTGTTTGACTGAGTGACGTTGGGAAAGTTGGAATATTTTCCTTACTTTTTTTAAGGGAACATACCGTTTTCACAGATATTTTCAATGCAGTTGCCACTCTCTGAAATATAATATTAAATAGAAATGTCCTTAAATAGATGTTAACTTTAGTATAATACCTCCTGAACAGATGAAATAGGTTGAAAGGGTCCGCCGTTGTTTTTTTCCATCTCAAAATATTCAATCAAGTTCATAACAAACTCCTGTGCTCGTGAATTAATCCACTTTCCAGGCATTTTCTGAAAATAACTGTTGGTTAATTTACCGTTACAAGTACAATCAGACACTTGATTCATCCAAATTTGAAAATTCTGCAGAGATTTACAAATTGTAGAGAATTATAAATACTATTTACCACCAATAAATAGTAAAATAAGCATTGTAATATTCCCGTCTCACGGCATTTTAGGTGTTATGAAATGTCAAAAGTTTACAACTTGTTAATGTAATAAATTAGTACTTATCAATGTTAAATGGAATAAAAAGTCAAATTAGTTCTTACAAGAACTGATTTTAACAATTGATACACTTTGAATCCAAAAAATCGCCGAAAACAAGTCAGTAAACTAACCTCAAATGCGGTAGTGTCAAATTCAAGTTTTAGTACGATCAGTTATTCACGTTACGTCAATTATATCGTTGTCTCTTTTTACGATTACTACGGCAAATTTATAGAAACTATTACGTATGTCTTGTAGTTGGTCTTGTGTAGAAGACAATCGATCGAACGTTGTTATGTTTGATTTATATTGATAGAAGTTGGGAATTGGCATATGTACCGCTACCGTTAATACTGGAAAACTCGGCTATCAAGTCTTTGGCTTGACACACTACTTCAAAGAACTATTTTCAAATCCTTCCCGATAATCCCTGTGCTCAACAGGCATTAAAATTTCGAATCGAGATTGAATAGTTTCAAATTCTGGCCAGATGGCTTTAATTTTATCTAACCGCCCTGCAATAACCGTGATGCTATGAGATTCAATATTAAATTCGTTTAAAAATCTCGAAAAACGAGTAAGCGACTTGTTATTATGGGTAACGACACGAAAATACAGTTTTAAAACATTTTACAAATCATTACGAAATCAAATACCAACAATAAGGTGAAAAGGATGGGATTCTATTATTATAAAATGAAATCCTCAATGGTGTATTTTTTAACAATATCTGTTGAAAAACCAAAATCCAATAAAGTGGCATTCGTGTAACAACTGCTGAATGCCAATGTCTATTAAATTGAACAAATTATACCAAATGTACGACAATGCCCCAACCTATGCCGCCAGCAATGATATACACATAATATACCTAATGTAATCAAAAATACCACAATATAGACACCAATACCTAACTTAATAACAAAAATAAACCCAATGTTTATGTGCTATTCCGACAGATTTATTATCATAAAACGAGAACTTAAATAATTATCAACTTTGCCCGTAATACTTGGCAGTTAGGTACATTTATTGAATGGGTCGACAAAGTGCAAAGTAGCGTTATTTTATTTCGACAAATGTGTTTACAAATATATTATATTGAATTCTGTCTGTACACAACGCCCCCGAAACTAGAACGAGTCATGGGGCGGATATATCTCCGAAACAAAGTTATAAAAGGATTGATGGATGCAACTTCACTTTTTCACTGCTTTTTTATACTAGTTCATCCAAATTTCCGGTGCTGATAGGACCATTTTGTAGGGTGTTTTCTCTTTTGTTTTGATTATCCACAGACAGAAACTCAGTTGTTTCGTTAAAGAATATTTAATTTGAACCATTTCATAACAAACAATAAAAGTACCTCACGCTCTGAGCTCTCAATGACGACTGGTTTCGCCTCCAAGCCTCGGCCGTACCGGGGGAGAGCGCGAAAATGTGAAAATCAAAAATTTCGGATTGTCGTGAACAATAATGAAAAAAAAGTTTAACAGGAAGCATGTATTATTGCAGAAATACCCCAAACTTGAAGTAATAGTAATCACTTTTACTATATTTTCATTCCTCCTGGTATCTAATCTTTTCACGGTTGTTGTAAAGTTTCAATATTCTCCATCAAATAAATTCTTTTATTAATTTTTGACATTTGATTTGTTGTAGGTGGTAGTAATGGTGGCAGCGGGACAGGTGGAAACAATAACAATACAAACAGCGGCGGTGGATCTGGTGGTGGCGGGCTTTCTGATGCAGATGCTGACCTACAGGCACGATTAGACAATTTACGTAGAGAATAAATATTTCCTTAACAATTTATTGGTCGCTTCTCATGATAAACAAAAATGAGTAAATATTGGGTTTGAAATTTTAATCTGGGTTCCTGCTTAAGATGCCCTTTAATACAAAAATCTGTGAATTGGATCCTTACTTGTGATGAAATGTAAGCTGTATATTTAGAATATAGAATTCTGGAACATTCGTGCTAAGTATGCATATAAATAACATTTATATTTTTATTATTAATTAATGTCCATCCTAAGAGATTACATAATTTTTTTTAACGAGATCAGTTAGTCCTTTATTTCTTGGAGTGTGTGTGAATTGTGATCTAAAATAAATATTTGTATTCTGGTTAACCCCTAACAATATTTTCAAAAATCGAAAATGGTAAGAAAGTAATGGAGTCCTAGTCATAATAGTTTGAATATTTTAAGGCAGCAGTGTTGTTTTTGAAACAATAAATTTCACTTTTAATTAAATGATACATTTTAGTTTCTTCCTTCACACTCAATGCATTGTTGGAGCCGCTCATGTGTGGACATTACAGCAGCTTGAATTTCTTCTCATGATAGGCTACGATTGGCATCTTGTATTCGTATTTTCATGTCTTCTCTCGTTGTTGGTGGAATTTGGAAAACAATATCTTTTAACCGACCCCATAGATAGAAGTCCAAACAGGTTAAGTCTGGGGATCGTGGTGGCCAAGGAAATAGACTACCTCGTCCAAGCCACCTCTAGTGATATTGTGACGTTGGATGTGTTGTTAGAAAGGCCTCTTTATATGGTAGTCTTCCAGATCCTTAGGAAAGTCATCTGACTTCAATAAAACTACTACTTCATGCACTGGGATACGTTATATTTATTACCATACTGTTATAATATATGTATAAATATGAACTAACTAGAATTACTAAAACTACTATCTAGTATCTTAGATTACTTATAATATGATCTGTAGAATAAATATAAAGAATATATATACTTAATTACAGTTACCTGTAAAAAATTGTCATATTTCAGTAAAGCGTGATCTATAGACGTCAAAAAATAATAGTTCGATACTATTATAACGCTTTACAAAATTTGAAAAATAATTTTCACTAAGAAGCAACAACTACTTCTCGGGCTATATGCCCCTACAGACATTGAATTACACTTCTAAAGTAAACGGGGTTGGTATATCTGCAAGATAGAACCAACCATTCTGGTTTGCGATTAGAAGGAATAACATCACTTGTAGACCGGTTTCGGCGTATTTGCGCCTCATCAGTACAAGGTAGATGCTATTCGCCCAGGAGCCCTGAGAGCATAATCCTGGATTATATGATGTATTGATATGAAAAATAACTACACGTTGTACATAACCGACACGATTTACTTCTAACATAAAAGCTTCAATAATTATATAATATTAAAAGTAAACTATTTAAATGATCCAAATTAAAATAAAATCAAACTCAAAGTAGCAATTCAAAATTTATAATGTACCTCGTACATACATACCATGGATAAAGTCTAAAATTCAATTATATAAAGAAAACTCAAACAAATTACCTGGTATCAAATATAAGATCCACCTTTAAACGGGAATGTTTATGGTTTTTATGTATTATCTTGAATTTCTTCATGTAAAATTAAATTTGTCCAAAAGCATTGCGAAACTTTATTCGTGTTATGGTAGAATCTAAAATAGAAAAACTTTTAATACAGTTATTAGATCTATGACACTTGTGAAAGTATTTATCATCTGATGTATGACAGGTTTGAACATAGAATTGTCAGCTAGAACAGGAAAATTACCAACCTAAATTGAATATGTCAAATAATTTAAAAATTTAATTAATAAAAGATTTAAACTTAAATAGTTCGTTTAGAAATATAACATATGATGCTTTCTTTTAAAAAAGATTAAATCTATCAAAGTATATAACAAAATCTATCTAATAAACAACTATAAGTTAATTTGATTGGTCAATGACAATCAAACAAAGAATTTACTTTTAGAGATAGTAGGCAGTTTGTTGCTAAGGAAGAAAAAGGAAATGTGTTGTTAGGTACTTGTTGATAGAGAAAGCGTCGGCCCTTTTTGAAAATGAATTTTCTACAAGAAGCACGTTATTTCGTTCAGTGAAAAAAAATTTGTAAGAAGAAAGAAAACACCCAGGGATCTTCGTAAGTGAATAAATTTAAATAAACCATATATTAAATTTCATCAAGAGGCATTCTACATTGGAGTTGTCTTGATTTTCGTTTTGGAGGTTACTTCACAAAGGCCCAGAGCGGTCTAAAACAGGAAAGAAGTGATTATTCATTTTTCAACATTAATAGATGATAAAATGTATTTAATAAACTTCAATTTTAAATAAAAAACTTACTTGTGAGTTTATATAAAAAGAACTTAGACATTTTGCAAATTCAGATACAACTGTATCGTCCATTTTGCTTTTCGTTTTGGCTTATTTAAAACGGTATCACTGTAAATACATAATCACTGTAAATACGTAATGTATAAAAAGTTGAGCATAATTACATGTATTAAAAATAATTTTCATCGAATGAATGATTTTTGAGTGAAAGACCATATTAGTTAAGTTTTCCTTTCCTTTTTGATGTAAGAAATAACGTTTATCTTGCTAATTTATGTTCACAAAATTAATTTTCATAAAATAAATTTAAAATTGTTTCATCCCAAGTATTATTTCGAAGTAATTTTTTTTATCAGTTGGTACAACTATATTGAACACCTGTTACACATTACTGGGACACTTTCAGGGTGAGTACACAGGACCGTATTCAGGAAAGTGTTTAATTCCAAATCAGATGTTAAAACCTTAATTAAAATTTTTATTTAAATAACAATGAACTTTGGCGCCCATAAAAAAAAGTACAGTAATTAGATTTCTTACACATTAAACCCATGAACCCAAACCCTGAGATGCTGAGTTTTCATAAAAAAAAGGTGAGTACACTCTGTAGTAAATTAAAATTGCAAAACTTGAATTTATTCCGGGTAAAACAAAAATAAAATCAAACAATAAAAATATAAAAAAATTATAAAAAACACAAAATAAAATATCATATAAAATATAATAAAAACATAAATAATAAAAAATACCAAAATTAAATATATATATATCAGAACCTTAATGTACCCTAAGGTGTTAAGGTTAGTAGCCAACATAACAGTTTTTATTCTAAAAAAAATTAATCAACATAAAAATATCCATCACAACGATGAAAAATAACAAAATGTACTCTTCGTTCAATATAGTCTCAGAATATAAAAATTATAAAATGTTAACATAAAAATAGCCGTCAGAACCACCAGCGCTAGGTTCTGGAATTTTCTTCACAATGTTCTGATACCTATACCATATCTTATCTGGAACATTTGGCCATCTCCATTTATATTTCTCGCCGTGATCGTGCTCCGTAGTACTTATTTCTCTATGTCTGTTACTAACCCAGGGTATCTTTTGTTTTGGTATTTGACTATCACGTAGTCCCCTTCGGTTTTGAGTTTTTTTAAAGGTTTGTCTTTCTCGACACCTTCATTTGTTGTCCCAACTCGCTTTCTTTTCGGTTTTGTTACTTTTTTCTCTGTATCGCTGACGTTATTTTTGGTAGGCTTATTCAGTTTTTTTTTAGAATCAATTTTCACTTTTGCTTCTTTCATTTTCATTTCTCTTTTCAGTCTCCTTTCTTTCATTTCATCTTCTTTCTCTGTCCTCCTCTTCTCCTTTTCGTTATGATACTCCACCCACTTGTTTCAAGTAATTGCAAAAGGCAATTTAGCTTGAACAGTCCCACGTTTCTTCAGTTGTCCCTCCTGTTTTGGCCAATACAAATGTTTTTCCCACAATTTATTCACGTCGTTTCCTTTTTTCTCGCCAATTACAATATTTGATATTATATTTATATTTTTCTAGCTGTCACATTGGTTTATCTTTTAAGATGCTTGTCCGGTTTTAGAAATATCAAAATCATCACTTGAAATCAAGGCATTCTCAATAATCATTTCAAGCATCTCTTTACAAATTTCTTTGCTTTCAATTCTCTCAATATTGTCATCATTTACTGTATCTAGGATAAGATCAGGTATTGAGACATTATGGTCAATTTCAGTGTTTTCCTTGTGTAAAACGTTAACTTTGTCATTGGTATTTCTCTTCACTTCGGATCCGCTAGGAGCTGCTACCAAGGGATCTGTTGGGTATAATATACCATCTGTTTGTAAAGGTAAACTATTTATAAAGGACTCGGAGAAAACACCTATTGTCATTTACGTCAGTAAATGTTTCAACTACAGTTTCATCTTCTTGTTGTAAGACTTCTGCAGGATTCGTTATTTTTGCGCATAAATCTACAGCAGCTTGAATTTTACATGATTTCCAAAAACGATACATTTCGTCATCATTCTTCATCTTCATCTTTCGAATTAAATTTCCTATTAAACTGAATTATTCTGACTCTGTCCAAAAACTTTCAAGGACGATTGATACTCTTGATGTGTGAATATTTCACTTCTACCGAAGATTTCCTTACGCCTTGCAGAAATGCATTTTGAGAAGTCAACAGCATCAGGATTTAGTGGATATAATCCGCATGCTCTAAAGCCACTTGTAATCGTGTCAGGCTTACAGGCCCTATCGAATGCTTCTTTGAATATGCTACAGAAATTATGGCGTGTAATTGGGGTACTTGTTCGTTGCTTGTGTCTGCGTGACACCTCCTTCCACTCCACTTTCAATGGTCGAAAAATGCTTACATCACAGGAGCAAGATGTGTGTTGAATTGGGATTATAAACAATACAGAACTATTTTGTGCTCCACACAAAATTCATATAGCTCAATGATATAATAATCGGACTTATGCCCATCTAGAAATAAAATCACTGGAAGCTGAATTCCCTTTTCTACCAACCATGGAAAAAATACGTTAGCAACGTATTGGAACAATGTTGCGGAGATCATCCATCATGTATCAGATCGTCCAATACCCCAACCTGGAGGAACAGAGAGACTGTTATAGAATCTTTTTCGGCTCGAGAAGCAATTTCGTAGAGGTTTCAGAATTTTCTAGTCGGACCTAGGACTAACCCTGATTTCATGCATGTTTTCATACCGGTTTCATCGGTATTGAAAACATTGAAAACGCGAGTTGGATCGCCTATCATGTCTAATAAATTATCATTTTTCAAAAATTTCTTTAGTTCTGCAAACCATTCGCGAATAGCTTATTCCGTAACTGAAGCCCGTGATTTTGATATGATTTCGGTACTTCGTTTGGCAATGTTTGGGTGCCTCTGCAAGAACAGTTTTAACCATTTTTTACCAGGCCTGTCATCGGTAAACTTGTTTGGTCTTGAAGCATCTTTGAGAATATTTTGGACAGCAACCATGACATTGCTTGGATGCATTGGAAAGCCTAATTTTGCCTTTGCCAAAATTCAACTTTCCATCCTCTCCTCTTCAGCGGGACTCAAAACTAACGATGGACCCATCTTCCTTTCAAACGGTACTTTATTTGTCATTTTATTGTTTAGGGTAGATTTAGGAATAACATATTTAAAAGATGCTTTATTCAAACTGACACTTCCGTTGTTAATTTCGTCCATAGCTTTAATTAAATCTTCTTCGGTATACTTGAAGCGCAAATACTTTTTCTCCATCATATTTACAATTAAAAAATGGCATAATAGTTTAATTGGAGCCAATTTATCCAAAAAAAGAGGTATAGGTGAATGCTCCAGTGAATGAACAAATGAAGACCAGTAAATGGACACCGTTTATTTACTGGTATATCACCTCACATGGTGTAAATATTTTAAATTGTAAGTTTGCTTCATAAGGATATATAGGCGAAATATGCCTATGATGGACCCCCGCCAATGATGGACCACTAGCTGTATTTTCAAATATACCGCGCATAATACACTACCAACATATTGGTTCGGTCGATTGAAGTTACTAAGTAGTTGTTTATAAGCGCTCACGTGAATATAAGCAGTTTTTGTTCAAATACATATATAAGTTGAAATTGGTAAGTATCGATGTAAGAAAGATATCTCTTGTTTTACGTTCAACTGGAACCTGCTTTTGTTGCTGCAGTTTGAAGGAACTATTGGATGTTAATTGTCGAGCAAAAATTGAGGTTATGGGAAAGAACAAAAAAGCTTGGGATTTTTATTTGATTTTTGTGATGTGTCCTATGATGGACCAGGGGGTCCATCATGGGCAATGAAATAATTTCACCTCTCAAGTTGCTTTTCTTTTTAATTTATAGAAATGGAATCCAAAAAAAGACAACAGCGGGATGAGCATAGCATGCAGCAGGCTATCCAGAACGTGCAAGACCACAATATGGGATATAAGTTGGCTGCAAATACCCTCAACGTTCCCAAAACAACTTTGCGAAGGCGTCCAAGAGTAATTTGGGAGGACGTATAACAATTTTCTCTAAAACCATCGAAGAGGAGATTGCAGTGCATATCATTGAGATGGAAACACGTTTTTTTGGACTAACTTCCAAAGATTTGCGGCGGATGGTATTCGAAGTAGCCGAAAAAAATAACATCAAACATGGGTTTAATCGAGAAATAAAAATGGCAGGCTGGAAATGGATTAAAGGATTCCTAAAGCGCAATCCACAAATATCTTTGTGTAGTCCAGAAAGTACATCGTTAGCTACAGCCCAGGCTTTCAACAAGGCTAATATTGAAGCATACTTCAAGGCACTAGATAAACTCTGGAGAAGTACAATTTTCTCCCCGAAAATATTTATAATATGGACGAGTCGGGTTTGACTACGGTTCAAAATAAATGCCAAAAGATTTATGCAGCAAAAGGCCGTAAGCAAGTTGGTGCACTTAGTAGTGCAGAGCGCGTCAGCACGTAACCGTAATGTGTGCAATGAGTGCCATAGGCAACTACATCCCTCCTGCTCTTATTTACCCTCGCCAAAGGATCAACGAGGAACTGATGAACGATGCTCCCGCTGGTAGCATAGCATTCTCACAAGAAAAAGGATGGATCACCAGTGAAATTTTTTGTAAATGGCTCAAGCATTTTGTTAGATATACGAAGGCTTCAAATGAGAATAAGGTTCTATTACTCCTAGATGGGCATAGTAGCCATAAGAGTCTTGAATCCCTGCAGTTTGCCAGAGAAAATGGTGTTATTGTGTTTTGCTTCCCTGCACACTGTTCCCATCACGTTCAACCATTGGACGTTGGATTTTTCCGACCTCTTCATACATATTTCGACCAAGAAATACAATTATGGCTTCGTCAATACCCGGGAAAGGCAGTAACTCAATTCAAAATAGCAGGCCTTCTCAATAAAGCTTATTTGAAAAGTGCTGTACCGGCAAATGCGATAAATTCCTTCAAAAAGAGTGGCATCCATCCTTTCAATCCTCATATCTTTGGGAACTGGTAGTTTGCACCAGCTTTAGCTACGGATAGGCCGATTCCCGTTGCTGAAGATGAGAACCAAATGGATCTAAATCTGGTCTTAACTCGTCTTCATCCTCAGTTCTCGACATTTCGGTGAAAGAAATTTTACCTCCTCCTCAAGCTGCACCCATTGGCGCTGATAAACGAAAAGGCAGAAGACGTGGAAAAACTGGCCATTTGAATTCAACACCAAAAATTCAAGAACTTAAAGAGAAAGTTATTGAAAAGGAAATGAAGACGAGAAAACAACAAGTCGGGCCAGAAAAACGAAAAATTGTCATTGACAATGACGCTTCTGATGAAGACGAATCCGTTTTGGAGGAGTTCCTGAAAAAACGGAAAGATGACTCAGATGATGATGATGCTAGTTGCCTTTACTGTAATGCGTTGTACTCGAACTCTCGATCCAGAGAAACTTGGATTCGATGTCAAATATGTAAGTCGTGGTGCCACAATGAATGCGCCGGTGTTACCCCGCGTTGCAAATTTTTTACATGTGAACTATGTATCTAATATATTATTATGTTAGTTGGTTCTATTTTATTATATTAATTGATCATATATTTTGTCAAATAAACCTGTTTGGAGACACTTTTATCAATTTATTTGAAAGGGGACCATCATGGGCACATATATGCCAATGGTGGACCACTGGGTTATTTTTTTTAAATAAACTAAACTAAACATCGATTATTAGAATTGAGTGGCAAGGCTGGACTAACGGATTTGTACAGCTTATCTAGTGAATGAACATTTACGGAATAAGCTTATTGGCCATACGACAGAAGAGATTTTAACAGCGGATCGTCTTATTTTAAAGGAAAATAAAACTAAGTGTTCATTTACTGGGCGATGTTGATTTACTGGTGCACTGAACCTATCATTTTTCATTTCCACTCCTATATTACATAAAAGTCAGTCCGACTCTGTGATTGCAATAATGTTTCTACTAACAGTTACAAACGAGTTTGCAGCACGTAATCGTTTCTTCTTAAAGATTCTTTCACAAAAGAAATGGATATATTTAATATCTTAATTTTATGGATTTGTTACAGTTTACAAAGAGTTAATTATAAAGTTTTATTATCCTAACTACCGAGTCAACAAAATATTGTAAAATATACTTTAAATGGATGTACAGGGTAAATAAGCCACAATTAGTTATAATATAATATAGAATATCTTCAATAAGACAATTTGAACAAGTTTTTAATACATTTGCATTCGAGATGGATAAGCTTTTGATTTACGACTTTCCTGTCGTCCTTGCACTACCATTTCAATTAATTTTATGCGAAAGTTACATGTTCCCCCGAATTTGCGTTTTTAAAAATATATGCGGGTTCTACTTGAACACACGTAATGTTGATTAACAAAATCCTAATTTATTCATACTTATTCATCCCCAGGAGATCTAATATACCATTCCATTTATCACATACATTTTTCCGAGATAGACACCTAGTTAATTAACTATTTAAAATCTTTTCAAATACATGGAGGTAGGCAGGAAATGTTGATTAGATCTAATATACCTAATAAAATCCTAATTTATTCATAATTAGTATCGCTACCGCCGATCCGCACGCACCTAACAGCAAACATTCCCAGGAGATCTAATATACCATTTGTAACGAGTTATTTTTTTGCAAGTTTAATTTTTATTTTGTTCCGTAATATATTTTATTTTACCACTAGGGTGTATATAACTCGTTACTTTACAACCCTTTCTACTACCGCATTGATTTATTTTCTTTTGTTATTACCGTTGTATATTTTAGTATAAGTCCGAGTTACGCAAATCCAAATTCTACCATACACAATTTATTCATTTCCGATATTTAAATTTTTCAACTGAATGGACGCCCGGTATATACAACATTTTAATTAAAACCAAAGCCGTCTAGTATAGGTACAAGTTTTTGTCGAGAGTAGATAAATTTCATGTTTAATTCCCACACCTCGACGACGGCCGAAAAATGTAACTAAAAATTTTGGTTATAAATTCTCGAGCAATTCATTTTTCGGGCTGATTCATTCGCGCTCTGATTTATTCCGGCTCTAAAATAGTATTTCGTGATTCTTCCGAAAACCGATAAACCGTATTGTGAAAATTTAGTGTACTAAGATTGTGTGTTCAGCTGTATTTTATAAGGAAAAACATTTTTACAATTAAACTGTGTATTCGAAACTTTACGTATCGCCGCTTAATATTAAATTGTTAAATGTATGGTTTTGAAAATTTTCCGACCGGCTATTTTTTCTTTTTGTTGTTGAACTGAAATTGGTTTTTTTTTTTTATTTGTTTCTTTTATATGGAAATAAAGATTTGTCAACTGTAATTTGATTTCGAATTTTATTTACAGCGTTCATTATATATTAATTAACTGATAAATTATTAGTGGATTCTCGAATTATTTTATGCTTTTGGTTCTCAGTAGTTTTATATTAAATTGATATCCAAGTGGATTATAATATTTTAATTTTATGCTAGTACAAATATTTTTACTCTGTGTGTCGATAGTTGGGTATCGTTTAACTCGTGGGAAAATATTTTTTTTGGAATAATTGTTACCGGCTTTAGTTAGATTCAAGGGTTAATCAGACTTGGAAGAGGCTTAGCCACAATTTGTTTGATTTCCCGGCAGATCTAATTCGTTCTTGAATATTATTTTTTTTCGGAATAATAGTTACCGGCTTTATTTAGATTCAAGGGTTAATCGGACTTGGAAGAGGCTTAGCCACAATTTGTTTTATTTCCCGGCAGATCTAATTCGTTCTTAAATTTTATTTTTTTCGGAATAATAGTTACCGGTTTCCTTTAGATTGAAGGGTTAATCAGACTTGGAAGAGGCTTGGCCACAATTTGTTTGATTTCCTGGCAGATCTAAATCGTGCATTAGGGACCCCGTTAAACCCGGTAGATTTGAACCGTATTTGATAACCTGACCGTTAAGTCCGTTAAAATCCCAGATATAGGTAATACATACCTCATTTTCTTTTCCCTGTTAATTTGTTTGTTACTAAAGAATTATTCGTAAAATAGACCACAGAGTATTAATAGATCGAAGTTTTGAATTCCTATTATTTTCATTATTAACCGCAATTTATTGATTGGAATTTTCCGTAACCTCCATCTGGGGCTATCTGGAACTCTTGACGCTAAGGGTCAAGGGGCCGTGGAGCAAACCACGTTAATAATCTGGCGCCCGAGATTTAAAAACCCGAATTTTGCATCAAGGGTGTCCATAGTGACGTGTTCTTGTGGCAGGAGCCACGCGTGGGAGATAGGCACGTTACACATTCCATTTATCACATACATTTTTCCGAGATAGACACCTAGTTAATTTACTATTTAAAATCTTTACAAATACATGGAGGAAGACAGGAAATGTTGATTAGATCTAATAAAGCATCATTCCATTTATCGTATGCTATTTTAAATCTTTAGTTTCAACATGAGTATAAAATGAATATAGAATGGAGGATGTTGAAAGTTCACAATTATTGAATATAATCATAGTCCACTACCGTGCATTATTACATTTTATTTTATTCTGCTCGGTATATACTACCTCCTATTATATAAAGGTCAACTGCGGTCATTACCCTTGTCATTTTGGACTGACATTAGAAAACTTTCGTACTTAGCATATTTGGTATCTCATTAAAGAACTAAAATTAATAGTAATTTAATAACATTTATTCCTGTGTATTCTTTACTGTTCGATACCTCTAATGAAATTGAATTTTCATTCTGCCAAGTATATACTACCTTGCTTTCCCTCCTATTATATCAAGGTCAACTGCGGTCATTCGTACTTTACATCTTTGGTCTGTCATTAGAAAACTTTCGAACTTAGCATCTTTGGTACCACATTAGCTTTCGTACTGTGCATCTTTGGTACCTCATTTAATATCTACTAATACCACTATTTTATATGTTATTATGTTTGTTTCGCTACTCACAATCTCAATTCAAAGGTGCAATTTAGGAAGAATATTTGATAACTTTTACTTTTTGAACTCTTTAATTTAATTCGGATACGATATAAACTGTGCGGGTCTGATTGCTGCCAGGGCCGAACTCCTTAAAATTATTAAAATTGCACGAATTTAATAAATTGAAAACCTAATTTATTGTTTTAATGAATTTAGCAGTTATCTTGGTATCTACAGGCAAAACTCTTAAATCAACGTATGTATTAAGAGCAACTGTAACAGAATGACTATAAATCTGAGAAGCATTTTTTACTTTCATTTTCTGAAAATTATTTGGAACATTTTGGACAGTCCAGTCGGTATATTATTGACTCTCCTCGTACATTCAACCTAAAAGAGTCGGGGTGAGACCGGGTGAGATAGACATTGCGCTGAGAGGAGCTTAGAGTGAACCTACTATTCATTACAGGTTCGGCAAATATTTATCCTCCTTATGAATATCATATAGGAGCAACAGTAAGCACTATACATAAAATGATTATATGTCCAAGAGAGAACAGCATATTTTCCCTCATCGAAACACCCAATTCTCTAGACATTGTCTCTATGTTATTATATAGCTTCCTCTCTTCCACTCACAGAATGGCTATACGGATTATAATTATTTGGCGAATCTGTATGTACGGTGCCCAGGAAGAAATAGTTTCTTTTCTGTAGAGAGCGGGGTGCGAAGCGCCGATCGCTCTTATAGCTCAATCCAGGAGAAAAACCGAGGTTTGTATACATTTTTATTTATAACCCTAATATTTCATTAATACATAATGTAGTAAATACAAACATTTTGACCTTATTATATCCAGTACAAGTAGGCTAATCTCACTAACAGTCGGATTAGATTAGATTTGAAGATGTGGCTAATCGGCCTATTCCACTGCGACCTTTTCAGATCTATTGTGGTCCTCTGAATTTAGATTAAATTATCCAGCCCGACCCTTTTTAAGTAACCAATCAGCCTCGCGACTGAATCTTTCATGTAATTTCTTGCCGGTGGCTTCTCATCGCTTAATACAAGAAACCGCACATTTGCCAGGCAGTCGCACTGGCATAGGATGAGCTCTGCAGTTTCCTCTTCTAGGTGGCAGAATCTGCACTTGGCTTCGTCTGTCAACCCCATTAGCGTTGCGTGCCTGTTGGGCTTACAGTGCCCTGTTAACATACCTACTACGGCTTTGACAGTTAACCTATCTTTGCTTATAAGGACTGCCGTAAAAGTTGGCGAATGTCCTCTAATGAACTGTTTCGCCTGTCTCTGTCCTCGTGGGATTACCCACTACTCTAGAGATTTCTGTGCCGCCCACTTTCTTGTGGACATATTTATTGTTGACTGTGCGACGCCACAGAAGGGTTCCGGTCCTATGAATGGCATATGATCCTCGTGCCCTGGTACCCAGGCTACCATGACCTTGCAATGGTCTCCAAGTTCGTTTAAGGCACCTTTGCAATTCCATACTAGCTTAGAATTGACCTCTATGGAATCAAGTGCCTTCAGTGCAGCTTGGCTGTCGGTGACGATGGCAACTGAACGGTCTGTCCTTTCCTGCCTTTTAATTTCTTCAACGCACTTCCGCTTGAAAAGTTGTGACGTGATAGGCTTATTGGAATTTATATCCTTTGTTTTAGCCCTTCATGTGGAATACACATTATTTGATATTTTTTCGAGAAGGGGAAGGGAATGAATTTATGTGTATTAATAATTGGCAGGACAGAACATTGAACTATCTGGCAACGATGCAGCTTGCAGCCAAATCCTTCCTCTTGTTGATTTCATCTCCAATCTCCATCGCTATGTATAATACACTTTTCGCACTTCTTTGTTTCATTTTTAGTCACCATAATCACAATAAACACATGTAAAATCCACCCCCACAATTGGCGACCAACATGCTGCTATTAATAAAGAAGTCACCAGGTTATTAAGTGGTTATTAAGAATTTGTCCTGTTACAATATACAGCGACAATGCAACACATTTTAAAGGAAGTTTTAATAGATTACATGAGATTTATTTTTTAAAAACAAACAGAAACCGGATAATTTTTTTATTTCTAAGCAAATAGTGTGGAAATTCATTCTGCCAGTTAGTCCACATTGGGGAGGGTTGTGGGAAGCTGGTATCAAATCTACAAAGTTTCATCTTCGGCGAATTGTTGGTAATATTATATTAAGTTTTGAAGAAATGATCACGGTTTTAACGCAAATAGAGGCGATATTAAATTCAAGGCCATTGTGTCCTCTATCTGCAAATCCTACAGATTTAAATTGTCTCACCCCGGCACACTTTCTAATAGGAGAGCCTTTTACATCCGTACCTGAGAGAAATGTATCTAACGTAATTGAACATAAATTAACATTTTGGCAATAGTGTACTTAAATTAAGCAGCACTTTTGGAAAATGTGGTCTGCTGCATATTTGTCTACATTGCAGAGCAGGCCAAAATGGGTTCAAAAAACAAAAAATTTAGAAAAAGACATGATGGTTTTAATTAAAGAGGATAACATTCCTCCTTTGAAATGGCCGTTAGCACGAATTGTTGACGGAGAAGATAAAAAGGTAAGAATCGCAACAGTTAAAACTAAAGAAGGAGAACATGTTCTTCCTATTAAAAAATTATGTCCTTTGCTGTTTGAAGATAATACTTAGTTGAATCTAACGCTTCAAAGGGGGGAGAATGTTGCAACCTACATAGTTTTAAAACGTTTATTTTATGTAGGCAAGAATAAGTATATTTCTACATCTTTACTTTTGTCAGTTCTCGAATTTTTTAACGTTCATATAGTTAATATTGTAGTTAGTCGTGTTTTAAGTTAGAATATATTGGTTGTCAAATAAATATGTAATGTCATTGTAAATAAATGTCGAAAGGAAAGTTTCTTTTATAAACATTTTGGGCTCTTTTGACCAGAGAAATACAACGCGCTGAGTATTCCAATCAAATTGCAAGTCGGGAAGATATTAGAGTTTTTCATTCCCGCACAATGACTAATTACTATATTCAAATGAAATCGTAAAGTCGACAAATGCGTAATGGACATTTGACATTAATAAATAATTTGACAACTAAAACGTCTTAAATCATAATCCACTACAATTATAACCTAAGATAATATAAAAAACTGTTTAAATTATGAAAAGTGCGACAGTAGAAAAAATGATGTGTGTTTTTCGAGCGTAAAGTAAAATTGCCGCTTTCAAAAGATCGCCAACATTATTTCTCAAGCGGCAATCTGTTACTTTACGCTCTAAATATACAAATAACTATTTAATTGAATTCTGAATTTTTTTTTTAGCTAAATGGAAACTATATTTTTGGGAACTTTACTTTATAAGATTAGCCGTTGAGGAAAAATATGATAATAAGGATTGAATCTTTGTCCTCTAAAACCTATAAATCCAAATTTTTTTGCACAATAGCCGAGCTTGATGACTTAACTCTCGATAAATATACTCAATTTTTGATGAATAAATGTAATATATTTCTTGAACCCAACAATTCTCAATTTCCAACATTTAATTCAATCAAATATCAGTTTTTAAGTGCTTTGTACTGATGATCTTCCTGAAGTGAGGATAACAGAGGAATCGCCGATTTCGAAACTTGTCTAGATCCAAAATTTCAGCTTGGTGAATTTTTATAGACAACTATTATTCTATGGTCATCTTGTATAAATAGAAAACAAATTACTTTTTTTTTGGTGTTCCAAAAGAATATTTATTGAATTCTTTTGGTTGGCAAAACTTGCAAGTTTAGTGATGAGTCAATTGAAATATCCCGTAATTATAATTTTAAAGATGAAAAAAAACTATTTATTTAAAAATCATTTATTGAGACATATTATTTCTTTCAAATTTTGAAAAAACTGTTAATCTCATCGGCGACTTTCCTAGCATTTTCTCCAAGTACTATGGTTTTATGATTTCCTGGAAGTTTCTTGATTTCAACTGGATGTTTACATATCTGAAAATTATTTCACATTAGATTGCCATATATACTTATTATAATATATTTTGAAAATAATTGTCACATATTACAAAGAAACTTGGAACGAATTTTCGAATGGTGTTTAACTAACAAGCTAAATTTAAATTCGGTGTGTGGTAATATCATATTCTGTTAAGTCTGTTAAATCTTATACTTTCTGATTCCTTGTGTGACGAGGAACTTTTTACAATAAAGGACTCCGTAATAATATTAGTATTACTTCAGTAGTCTCTAGCACACCTTTTGTAAGTTGTACTTAACTTCAAGAAGTACTTAATTGTCTTGCTTATTGCACCGCTGCAGCTTAGCATCACTAAGTGAAGAACCGCTTAACCCATTGCGTACATGGGAACACGCATCAAGTTACAGCTAGCATGAAATGTGAACGGTTAACCTATAAATTCTAAAAAAACAACAAACAAACATAAAACTGAAGTGTTGATAGGAACTGATTCATGCTGTTGTTTCTGTAATAATAGTTGATCATTTGGTCTTGTAGGTTTCCTTATTAGCTAACATTGCACTTGAAAATAATTTATAAATTCTATGACTACCTCTATCAATCCTAAGACCCGTGAGCAACATTACTTAGTCACTCGAAATCTTCGGTAAAATGCAAATTCGTCGAAATTATCAGATTGAGTGTATAACGAAGAAAAGTTCAAATTAGCTGCCACGCGCTATTTTGTACTTGGTCAAGCCATCAATCTGGAACTTGATATTAAGTGCTTCTTAACTAGTTTAAAGAATACTTAGGGAGCGGTGCAACTGAAATTAATCTTTTTGATATTACTTCATTATAAGACTATCTTAAAGTAAACGGTGCAATCGGGCATTAGAACACAAACATCTCAAACATCTGACTCATTAGTATCAATGAATACAACATTAACACAAGTCCTATATCTAATTATAGATTGTTTAAGCAATGAAACTTCTTATGTATTAATAACAAAATATTACGATGGATATGTCTGGAATGAATTCATTATTTATAAAACAGACGCCTTTAAAATAAAAATTCTGCAACACGCCAATTTCAATTTTTCGAAGGCCTTCACAATGTTATACGTGAATCATAATTGTTGGCGTAATTACCTAATCGACGGTTTTTTTAAATGAAAACTGGGGTCTTGAAACACCTTTGTGGAATCTACTCATATTACTATTTTAAATGAAACTAACTGCATATCATCACATGAAATGTAACTGTGATTCTGTCGATGATATGCAAATATCGACATAATTATCAATGATTTTTTAGAATTGTCAATAATTTTTTCATTAAATAGTGGAATTAATTAGAAACAGTTAGTTTCATTTAAAATAGTAATTGAGTTTTTAACGAAAAAGTATGGCCCCACAATCCGATTGTTTATAATACTGTCCCAAACATTCTACTCTTCTAATGTGGATTTTAATTTACCCTCTATCGATATTTATGGCAGTTTATGTACCTTTTGTACAATATTCCTTTCAAAGTTATTTCCGAATAGCTCCTGGACCAGATGTATTTTTGTACGGATGCATTTTTTTTGAATACTAACAACAGTGCATTGGCGTAAATTATCATTCATTCATGCCCTCGAGCTTGTATGGGCATTTTCTTGAAACGCAAGTACAACGTCCAATTGAATTTACTGTTTGGACCCTTACTTTGTGGAATCTACTCATATTAACATTATAAATGAAACTAACTGTTTCTAATTAATTCCACTATTTAATTACAAAATTTATGAAAATTATTAAAGGATATTGATAATTATTTCGATATTGACATATCATCGTCAGAATGACAGAAGTTACATTTTATGTGATACCTACTTGATGTTTAATATTTTGGCTAGACCAAATAGTGAGTGACCTATCTTTTGATTGACTTAATATATATGAATAGAAAAAAGAAGAAGCTATGATTTTACAAATATTAAAGCTTAGGTATTATTAGCCCTATGGGGTTATCCTGGATATCTTTTTCCCATTTAAGATCAGTATAACTGTGCAATGATATAGGAAACCAAGGAAAACTATATCTGCTGATCTTTACAATTGTTACTTAAGAAGACAATTTATTAGTGGAGAGCTCCCTAGATTTATCTGTTCATTGACAACTTCATATTGTGGGTCTCTTAAGTGTCTTCTTATTTCTTGTTCTTCAAGGAAATCTAGTTCTTGTTTCTTATCACAAATATGCAGTACTTCTAGTTCTGTGTTAGATGTTAATGAATGTTTTGTGTCAAGAAGATGTTTTGCGTAATGTGATTTATCTGGCTGTTTTAATCTGTATGCTCGTGAGTGTTCATTGTATCTAATTTCAAAATTTCGAATTGTTTGACCAATATAGACAGCATTACATTCTGGACATTTAAGTTTATATATTCCAGACTTTTTTAATGGGGGTATTTTTGTTTTTACATTTAACAATTTTTTACTCACATTGATTTCTGTTTTAAAAGAAATTGCTGTATTTGTTGAACAAGATATTATCTTTGAAATATTATTAGAAATATTACCAGCGTATGTGATGGTTTTGTAATTTTGTATTTCCCTAGTTTTTTCAGGAAATATTAATTGTAATGCCACTTTTTCCTCTTTTTTATTAATTAATTTATTTATTATATGTAATGGATGTGGCTATTTGTTTAATTATATTAATTTCTCTATCAAAATTATATTTGTTCATAGGAACTGAAAATGCTCTATGTATCATTGAATTATATGCTGCTAATTTATGTGACATGGGATGATTGGAACTATATGGTATAGTCACATCAGTATGTGTTGGTTTTCTGTAAATTGAAAAATCAAGTATATTATTGACTCTTTGAATTTTAATATCAAGAAAATTGATTGAGTTATTTTCTTCAACTTCTAATGTAAATTCAATTTTTGGATGTAAATTATTAATATGATTGAACAATATATCTAATTGTCGTTCACTACCTACAAAACAAGCTAATATGTCATCTACATACCTATACCAAAATAATATATTTTTTTAAATGTTACATTCAAAGATTTTTCTTTCTAAACTGTCCATAAAAATGTTTGCTAAAATTGGTGATATGGGGCTTCCCATTGGCAAACCTTCATTTTGAATATATACCTTATTATCAAAAGTAAAATAATTCTGATTAATACATACATCAAACAAATTAAGTATATCTGATATTATTCCTGGATTGATATTTTTATCCTCTAGTAATTTTTTAACAAGTGTTATGCATTCTTTAGGAGGAATTTTAGAGAACATATTGGTAACATCAAATGAAATAAGTTTAGAGTTATCTTGTAATTTGTATGTTTTTAATTTTTTGATTAGTTCTATTGAATTTTCAATTGAGTATTTAGATATACCTCCATAGCTATTAAGTATATTGTTTAGTTTCTTAGCTAACTTATTATTAGGAGTATTAACGTAAGAAACTACAGGTCTAATTGGTTTCGATACTTTATGTAATTTAACAGTTCCATATAATTGTGGAGACTGAGGATTTTTATTAATCATGTATTTTTTCTACTAGAAGTACTGCATATTTGTGATAAGAAACAAGAACTAGATTTCCTTGAAGAACTAGAAATAAGAAGACACTTAAGAGACCCACAATATGAAGTTGTCAATGAACAGATAAATCTAGGGAGCTCTCCACTAATAAATTGTCTTCTTAAGTAACTATTGTAAAGATCAGCAGATATAGTTTTCCTTGGTTTCCTATATCATTGCACAGTTATACTGATCTTAAATGGGAAAAAGATATCCAGGATATCCCCATAGGGCTAATAATACCTAAGCTTTAATATTTGTAAAATCATATCTTCTTCTTTTTTCTATTCATATATATTAAGTCAATCATAAGATAGGTCACTTACTATTTGGTCTAGCCAAAATATTAAACATCAAGTAGGTATCACATAAAATGTAACTTTTGTCATTCTGACGATGATATGTCAATATCGAAATAATTATCAATATCCTTTAATAATTTTCATAAATTTTGTAATTAAATAGTGGAATTAATTAGAAACAGTTAGTTTCATTTATAATATTAATACACCGTCCAATTTTTTCTGGAGAGATCTTGACTTTGGTCCGTGCCTCGAAACTTTTTCTGAATTCTTTAAATTTTATCAAGAAGTCAGTTCACGGTTCGCATATTCAGCATCAAATAAATTAAGAACTTCCGCCTGAGTCCTCACTCTCCACAACCGATTATAATTGAGATTTCGATTGGTTCGGCTTCTTTTTCATTGCTAGATTATACAGATTTGAATATTCTTGTGAAAATAGCTTCGAGCACAGTCGTGTATTCTTTTTTCGGAATCTTTTACTAAAAAACTTATTCTTATTGAACATGCTTACTATAATTTAGCGTAATGATTATGGATTTATTGTTATTTCATTCCAATTAAATGAGCATTTGATTTTGTAAACTCTATAGAAGTATTGAAATAATTACATCGTTGGTTACGTCATTACAACAACACAAGTGATGTGATGTCGATTACATGTATATCGTGTTGAAAAATTGAAATTGATGTGTTTTGGGATTTTTTTCAAAAGTCTTTTGTTTTTTAAAGGTACATACATAGGTACATAGGTAAGTATAGTATGCGTCAAAATATACAAAATGTGCGCCATTGCGCTGTAGGCACTGTTCATAACGGTCACGCAGATTTTCAATCATATTCGAGGACAAAGGATGCTGCATATTCCTGCAGCGGTTTTTTGATAATAATGCCTGGATTATCGAAACCAAGAAAGCGAGTTGGTTGCTTATCAATGTAATCCTACAAGTGAATGTGACTTCGTCTGAGAACCACACCTTTTTCTAGAAATCTGGATCCTAGTACAGCATTGCTGAAAATTGTCCACAATACACAACCCTGGCATTTATATCTTGGTTTGTCAATCGGTACGGAAATTCACTTACGTCTTTGAACAAACGCCAAATCGACGTATTGCTGACATTCAACTTCAATGACGTTCGCCGAAGACTTTGGTTCGGTGATTGCAAAACCTGATTGACGACACGTCCATGGTTCTCATTTGTTCTCACAGTTACTGGCCTACCAGATCTTTCCTTCCGTTCGCGTAAGACACTGCCAGAACGATCAAATTTCTCAACAATAGAAAGCAAAACTGCGTTTGTTGGTGCCTCTTTATGAAATTATTCGCGAGATTTTTCCGTCACTATCTTCATCCCTACCTTGTTTGCCATTTCCATACAAACGAAAATAATGCACAACAATAAACAGTTTTTCCTCAGTCGTAAGACCAATTCTGCAACATACAGTCTTCTTTGCAATCCATACTAAAAACACATAACGCTGCCACTATCATATGCCAAAAAGCAGACATACGCAAACAGTGGCGCGCAATTCAGTATTGTATTTTATGGCGCATTCCGTATTAAGGCGTGTTCTCACTGATGTTTAGCGTCGCGCCACGCAGCACAAGATGCTTGAAAGCATTCACAAACAAGTGGCTTGCAGAACGTCCAAACTACAACATTTAGTGGTTCGTCCAAACTGAGCAACTTTCGTCGATTGCATTTTTTGGATGTACCGACTGTGCGTGAGGACGCACCTTTAGATACCAACTATTGGTATAAACCAATAAATCATACATAAAAAACAAAAATTGTGATTTTTTGTTCGAGGTTGTTTCACCAATGTTTTTATCAATACCCTGAACGGAATTGTATAATTGAAGATTTCGTATTCATCTCGCTAAGCTATTCTCAGATATTAAGCTTTTTGGATTCCTTACAGATTATGTTAGTTTTTCATTTCTATAATTTGTAGGAATATGAAAAACTCCATATTTAACGGCGCAGTATTTAGGTTTTGCAGAAAATACAATTTATTTGTATTTCATCAGCTAATAGCTCATTTCTCACAGTTTCAGTATTGTTTGCACGTCCCGTTCACTTTTTGTAAAATAAGTCAGAGGTAATTGTTGGGAGTTGATAAATAGAGAAAATTCACGATTTTCAACATCCAGGATTGACTTTAAATAATTCTGAACAGATTAGCAGACCTGAATCGTGAATTATATCAACATATTTCAGGTAGTATATTTATTGTATTCAAATTAGTTGTTAAGTTTGTAAAATCTTTCATAAGATTGGAATCGTATCTACACTTTACTCTACATACCAGTAAGGGGTTTAAAAAACTCACCTCATTTAAACAGTAGTCTTCACTAATGAATGGATTGTCCTCTCTTCTAATTAATAAAATGTTACTCTCGATCTTCGCCGATGGTTCGTATTGGAAAGCTGCCTTTATCCTGCTGAATAACGAAGTAGCAGAGAGTTTTATTCTGTTTTTATCAATTCCTGATAGTTCAGAAATAGTTCCACTGACTTGAACAACATATTCATCCCAATTTGTATAATTTTCAATTATTTCTGCTACCTGAAAAATACATTTAAATTAAAAATGTTATTGTCCTATAGGTCTAGACTGGTGAAAAACTGCAAAGAATCCCTCAACAGGCTGGCAAGAGACAACAAAGTGTCTCTAATATGGGTGCCGGCACATGAGGGGATTGCAGGTAATGAAATGGCGGACCAGTTAGCTAAAGAAGGCTCTAAAGGAGACTTCATAGGTCCGGAACCGTTTTGTGGAATCACAAAAGATTGCATAAGAGGGGAAATCGGGAACTGGCTAGATAGGGAACACCAATTCAAATGGAGGGTGACACAAGGACATCTCCATACCAAGAGTTTACTGAACAAGGTAGACAAGGAACTCTCAACCAGGCTACTGAAACTGGGTAAGAGACATTTGAAGACAGTTACCGACCTGGTGACTGGACATTGCACCTTGAGGAAATATCTGTACAATATGGGCAAAGTTAGTGAACCTATGTGCAGAAAATGTGAACTTGATGATGAAACACCTACCCACATACTCTGCTTCTGTGAGGACTTACAAGAACTTAGACGGAAGCACTTTGGAGAGGAATTTATACAACCATCACAACTACTGAAAATCCCTCTAGTCAAACTAGTGGCCTTTATAGAAGACACGAAGCTTCTGGAATGGAAGTAGATAACATGGGAAATGGTACAAAGATTCAGTTCAAGTGCCTGGGCTGATGAGCACAACCCAAATATATGAATGAATGAATGAATGAATGAATGATCGGTTTTTTTTATTGATACATTGATCCTCCTGAGCTATATAAGCTGTTCTTTGAAACATCCGTTTCTTTATAATACATTTCTCTCACTAAAATTTTGGCATATTAATTATTCATTGTATGGCCTTCAGAAAATAAGTGAACAGCAAGTGCACATTTTTCTGGGTGCTGAATCCGCTGATCCGCTGCCTCATCCATCACCAACCCTATTAATTTGCAGGTCGTCGCCAGAAGATCGCAAAGCGGTCATACTCACGAGAGCCTATTTTCCCAAACGGCACCCCCCACTATTTAGAATAAAAGTATAAACTCTGTCAAATTAATTGAGAAGGGGAAGGAAAAATTACCATTCCATTCAACCTTCCCCTTCTGTATAGCTTCTCCAATCATTTTCCTTGCCCTTCTCGATAAATTAACCAATGATCTGTTCTAACCAAGGAAAAATAAGGATATGATTTTGAAAAAATTTAAGGAGTTTATTCTAAATAGTGGGGGGTGCCTGTTGGGGAAATAGGCTCTCGTGCCATACTCATCTCACGCACGGCCACATAATAGACACTTAAGGCAATGATTATTACGTAAACGTAAACGCAGCATTTAATAAGAACGCGTGCTCAGTAAGTACTTCTCGGACGTAATTAGGTACCTTCAACGTAAACCTGCGTGTTTCTACGTATACCGTTAACGTAGGTTTTATTGAGCCAAGTTAGGCATTCGGAACACTCGAATATAAACGATTTACTTCAATTGTTTATTTTTATTATAAGTAGAGTGTATTGTTGCCCAAGTTCTTCTCATCATGAAGAATGTGTAAAACCAAGGCCTTATCCGTATCATCATCATTTTGTTCATCTACTAACGCTCCAAAATCCAAAATTGCCAACATATTCTACTTAAAATACAGAAAAAACTCTACAAAAAAATAAAAACTCACGCACAAAATTGAGAAAAAACAAAATAGAAATAACACAATAAAGTTGGATTTGGTGAACTCCCAATTAGGCAATCCAGCGTCCTGTCAAATAAAATTCAATATGGCGTCCCAGGGCAAACAAAAATATGGTTTTGGCATTTTGGTATACACAAGAGTGTTTAAAACTGTGGAAAAATACCAAATAACTATTTATATCCATTTCTCAAAAGTGGTTAAAATACAATGAAGGTTTTCAAAGACACTCAAACTCAAGTCAAACCACAGCGTATTCAGTATGTCTGAAAAAGTTGGCAACATATGGGGAACTTTTTTATTTGTAATGTTACGAAAAAAATTTATTCTTTATAAAAAGTTCTGCATGGCACATAAAGTAAAACGCAAATGTCAGATGTCAATTTTTAAAATCGTATACGAGGTTTGTCAAAAAATATGAATTTGATACAAGAGTAAAGTACCTTTATTTTTTACAATATCGAAAACTTTAATTATGAAAAGTTGTTCGAAGTAGAAAACTATGTTTTAATATGCAATTAGATCATACTACTTAAAAAAATTATGTGATTTTTACAAATTGTTCTCAAAATATTAAATGTAATTTCAAGGTGTCGATAGGAATTAAAAATTACTTTTAAGTGCAATTACTGATTACTTCACTAATTATCTCATTGCAAAATTGATAAACTTTGACTTTATCTGTTAAGATTTATCTCAAATAGAAAAATACGTAATTAGAATTATTTATTTAGAAAACGTAACATCAAAGTTTATGTATATGAACAAGAAAAATCCGTTTTAACTTTTTCATCACACATCTCAACTTGTCCACCATTTCTTTCTAAGTATTTAATTGTTCTTTTAGAAAATGCTTTTATTACATTTCTAATAACAGCCGGAGTAATATCGTCACATGCTTCCTGAATTATTCTTTCCAATTGATCAATATTGTCGAATGGTATTTGAAGGTACACTTTTTGCTTTAGGTGCCCCACAAAAAGAAGTCTAGTGGGTTCAGGTCTGGAGATCTTGCAGGCCAAGCAAATTCCACAAATCTTCCTAATACTCGTCCGTTAAAAGTTTGCAGTAGATATTCTCGAACATTTCTGGTACTATGACATGGTGCTCCATCATGTTGGAACCATATGCGTTGTCTTTCTATTATTGGTAGGTTATCAATAAAATCGGAAATTTTATCATTTAAAAATTCGCATACGCATTGTTCAGAATTCATAGTATTCCTGAAAAAAAGGGTCCAACTATTCTATCCTTAAATATTCCACACCATACATTTGTTTTAAAACAATATTGGTCGCGACATTCGACAGTAAAATGCAGATTAGTGTCGTTCCACCAGCAAAGAAAAAAGTACGCACCGTTCCATATAATGATTATCTTTTAACTCCTCTTGGAACCAAGCACAAAATCCAAACCTTTCATCAAAATCTTCGGGTCTTAGGGTTTGAATGAACTAAGGTTTGTAGGGTTTATATTTGTTAGATTTTAATACCTTCGCAACTACATCTTTACTTACAACAAATGTAGCCAACCATTTCCTCATCGAATCTTTAGGATTTTCTACTGCAGAGTGCATTATTTGGTTTTAAATATCTTCAGCCACGATCCATGACTGATGTTTTTTTCTGAATTTATTATCGACATTTCCATCTCCTGAATTTTTTCATTATTTTACTAATTGTTGCAAAATGTACTTTTTTATCAGGATGTCTGTTATTGAATATTATTGCAGCTTCTCTAAAGGTTTTGTAGTTATCTCCGATAATTTGTACAATTTCAATTTTTTCGTCAAGAGTCAATTTCAACGGCATTTTTGCTATTTCTTGAAGTACAATTGTACATTTTGCTTACATTAGTTCTGTAACAATTACATTTCAATTTCAATGCACACTAACTAGATGGAATGTATTATTTATTTCTCGAAAGCATTTACTAGACGGACTTTCGGTAAGAGAAATGTCATTGTCAGAGCCACCTTTAAATTATTTCGTTTATTTTTGTGTAATACAGTAGAAAATACATAATTCTTTTACTATTAGGTACTTATTTATTACTGATTAAAGTTCATTGCTAAAATATTTCTAATCAACAAATAAACATTTGAGGTGTGTTGACTTGTAAATAAGACAAAAGTTGACGTGTTTCACAACTGAAATTTGCAAAATTTAAGTTGAAATTGAAGTGGTCAAAATATTCCTATTAATCTTTTGCAATTTGTGTACATCTAATGTAAAATGTAAATACCTAAATATTATTATTCTCGAAAGCAGATATTTTCATAAAGAATTTATAACTTTTTTTCGTTAAACCTACAATAAAAAAGTTTCCCATATGCTGCCAACTTTTTCAGACTTACTATATAAAAAACACTAATAGAATCGACGAAAAAATTCTTGAACACTGTTTACCATTGAATAGACAATACAAAACCATCTGTCCAAATTGTTTGCCCTGGACTGCCATGTTAGGTCACGTGATCTGGATTGCCCACGACAAACCCGGCGCCAATTGCCTTAACTCTTTTCAAGATGAAATGAAATACGTAAACGTATTGGTTATACGTCATGTCAATACGTTTACGTGTATGTGCTGCCTTAAGTGTTCTTAACTTAAGTCTAACTGCCAACATTACCAGTCCCATTAAAGGTTGAGCCTATTCTTAGAGACTTCCCCTTTTATTCCAAGCGTCGTCAACAGCTGGGAATGGAAACAATATATATATTTTACCTGCCCGAGCCAAATAACTTCAGCCATCCAATTCCTAAGTTCCTATAGTTACCAATGCAAAATGGAACAAATAGGTTGGTAGAGCTTTAAAAAAAACTGATTTAAACAATTAAATACACTTCATTTAAAAAAGAAAGTTATGGGGACTGTCGGAAGAAGTAAAAATACAAATGAATGAACCCTTTCAACTATTATATCGTTCACAAATAAATGAATTCTCCATGAAAAATTTAATCGTACGCCTGTAACAGAAATGAAATATTACAAATAAATTAACCCATCACACATGGTGGGTAGATGGACATCTTTGCAAATAATTTGGCCCCTTTTAAAAACTTCATCGACCGACCATGGAAAATGTGAATTTTTACAAATAAATCAATCTTCTATTGAAATTTTATTGTACTCCTATGATAAAAGGAAATTCTTCGAAATAAATCAACTCCCTATGAAAATTCTATGGTACGCCCACGGTGAATCGAAATTTTCGCGAATAAATTAATCCCGTTCAAAAATTTCATCGATACTCGATGACTAACCCATAAGTTTCACTCTTACCAACAATCGCTTCAAAATCCGCTAAAAATTCAATAATAAAATACCAATTCATATAACTCCGAAATGCACTAACATACCTTTCAAATTTTGCACGATTTGTGACAATCACATACACCGAGGGCAAAAAGAAAACTGAAAAAACTAAAATACAACTAGTAGTCTAGTGATAACTAGAACATGCAGTAATTATGTGATTTGGACTGATTGTTGTTGAAAAAAACTGGACTAAATATAATTTTCAATTTTTGAGGAACTACCCATTGAACATATTTCCCATCTTTCCAGACAAAGGATAATAACTCTTTTCCCGAGTAACTTATAAATACCATTTTAACATATTTTAGGCCTTTATTTAAAGATGATTGATTGAATGAGTTCAAGTGATGTAGCTAATAGTTGCAAATGATTAACAGTATTAGAAAAAGTAGACGCCACTGTGTATACACTGTGTTCATTTGAAAAGGACCCACCATTAATATTTAAAAAATGGGACATATTAGAAAGAAATGCCGAAACACTTCAACTTTTAACTTGAGGGGGACTACTGGAGATACCCCTTACATTTTTTCAAATGGCATTAGGTATCAAGTCATACCTCATTTAAAAGGTCGGGTAAATATCTATTGAATCATTTTGTTTTGCCTTTGATACCAGCCTTCCATTGTTATTTAATCATTGTTTAAAATTGGCTCTCTTTCAACTTTTCTTATGCCCCCGTATTGCGTTATGATAGAAAGGCTCTTTAAAGAATAAAAAATTCACAAATAGTAAAAAGACAACTGTGAACAAGAAAAAACTGCTATTTAATCATGTGTGGCCAAAGTGACCACCGTTAACATTCAGGAAATAATAGTTGAAAAAGGGGCAATTTTAAACAACGATTAAATAACATTGGAAGGCTGGTATCAAAGGCAAAACTAAATGATTGAATAGAGATTTGCCAGACCTTTTAAATGAGGTATGACTTGATACCTAATGCCATTTGAAAAAATGTAAGGGGTAGTAGAGTAGAGAGGGAGTGAATCTGACGTTTATGACATTAGCGCCAAAAAGTGTCCCCTTCAAGTTAAAAGTTGACGTGTCTCAGCATTTCTTTCTAATATGTCCCGTTTTTGAAATATTAAGGGTGGGTCCTTTTCAAATGAACACAGTCAGAACTTTAATACCAAATCAATGGTGATATTATTAATTGATTAGTATTCCACATTTTGCTTACCTGTACTGAAGAAATTTCTGGGATTGTAGAAGAAAAGTATCCCAGTATAAGCTTTTTTGATTGTTCCGAAGAGCCATCCTTTACTTTGATATTATAAGCATTTTCTAGAATACTTTTCACAAATACCAGAGAACCATCTATACAAACGAATTTCACCTGTTCATTTAACTTTTCTAGTAGCAGAGTTAATTCAATGCCTATAGTTGATCCGTAAGAATAAGCACATAGGTAATAAGGTCCTTTTGGTTGAATCTCTTTAATTTTCTTCAAATAATATTGTCCATAATCGGTGATGCTATCAAATATACTTTCACTAGTACATTGAAGGCCATAGATTGTTGCTTTTAATTCTTGAGCAATTTCTTTTAAAGCATATACATGGCCTTCAATGGGATGAATTAGGAAGATATTTTTATCCTCAGTTGAATTGTTCATATTAACAATCGGTTCTTCAAGCAACAGACATGAATTTAGTTTAATCAACTCAGATTGCGCTATATTTGAACTACCATCGCTTGTATCATCAGTATTTTCAATAGAAGCAGTACCCTTTGGACCCAATTTAAGAAGTTGATTTATTGTGAGGTTTTGTATTTCTTCTGGATCTAAGTCTATTTCGAAGTTTCTGTATAGAGACTGCTTCATTTCTGTTAACATAAGGGAATCTAAGCCGAGCTCAGAGAGAGACACTGACTTATCTATCAGATCTAGAACAGACAATAGATATCGCTTAGAATTCATAATGGCAAAAAAGTTCTTATAAATGCAAATTATGAAGTAGAAACATTGAATTTATAACCGAAATACAAATGACAAATTAAACCTCTTATTGGTCGATATTTATTTTGAACAGTATTTGTTCTATTTGTGATTGGTATGAAACATGTAATATTTGCTAAAGTTGATAATATTTCTTTTCTACTACGGCCAGCAAATATAAATAGGGCCATGAACATTGTTCGCTTTCGTACGGCTGATTTTTTGTGTAGTATAAACGATGTATAGTTTGGCAAGTCTATCTGAAGCTACGGGGCATCGGTAAGGGGCGAGGAAATAGAAGCAGAGATAGAGGAGGCGAATAATCAATTGAAAACCGCCATTCTATCGGCCCACTGAAGGAGAAGAGAGACCACAGAGGATCACCGTGGTAGAGGAGAGACTTGGAAAAGAAAAGAGTAGAAGTTCGGAAACTCTTCAATCGAGCTAAAGAAAAAGGCTTATGGGAACAATATCGTGTGGCTTTAACAGAGTACAATAAGGCGATTAGGAAAGCCAAGAGGGAGTCCTGGAGAAACTTCTGTCAGAGTATATCAGATTTACCTGTCAGTTGTAGAATTCACAAGGCTCTCTCCAGAGATCCGGCACAGGGCGTTGGAGCAATAAATTGCCCAGACGGCACCTATTCGAACTCTGCAAGGCAGACCCTGGAGCTACTGCTTCAGACTAACTTTCCTGGTAGTCGGTTTCTGGAGGAACAGTCACCTATTCCACTTCCAACGGGATCGACAGAACGACCCAAAAAGGAAGATTGGAAGTTGGCAACAGACATAGTCACTCCAATGGCAATTGTATGGGCTATGAACGATTTCTCACCGTACAAATGACCTGGGGAGGATGGCATTTTTCCCGCTCTGCTACAACAGGGCAGTGGAGAGCTGTTACCCCATTTGGTCAAGTAACTGAGTGCTAGTCTGGCGTGGGGGTACAATCCCATAGAATGGTCAGTGGCGAGGGTTGTATTTATACGGAAAACTGGGAAAGGGAATAACTCGCTTCCCAAATCCTATCGTCCGATCAGCCTGACCTCGTTCTTAATGAAATGTCCAGAAAAATTTTTAGACAAGCATATTAGAGAAGGAAGGTTACGAGAGTATCCGCTAAATCTCTCCCAGTATGCTTATCAATCGGGCAAATCTACAGATTTGGCGTTAAACAATCTAGTGGGGAAAATCAGCCCTTTCCTTGGCAACAAGGAAATAGCGCTGGCGGCCTTCCTAGATATAGAAGGAGCGTTTAATAACGCCCTTCCTGAATCCATATGGAGAACGGTGGAGCGCAGAGGAATCTGCAAACCAATCCGGTACTGGAACAAAAGCATATTATCAAACCGGTACATCATCACTGAATGGAATCACGATAAGGGGTATGGCGGCCAGGGGTTGCCCGCAGGGAGGGGTGATTTCCCCCCTTTTGTGGTCAATACTGGTTGACGGTCTCCTGGGTGAATTATCCAGTCAGGGGATAGATGTGCAGGGATATGCTGATGATATATATAGTAATAATTATTGGAGGCCAATAATCTTGGGGTATGAATCCCAAACAGATTTACTGGATTTACCAAACAATGGTTAAGCCAATGGTCACGTATGGCTCAGCTGTCTAGTGGACCAAAAGTCTGCAAAAGACAGCTAGAGCAAAGCTGCAAGGCTTGCAGCGAACAGCATGCCTGGCCATTACCGGAGCAATGTTATCCACACCAACGGCAGCTATGGAAGCCCTCCTGCAACCAACTCCTCTCCACATTCAATTGGAGAAGGAAGCCAGGAGAGCAGCTCATAGAATGCTATCGGTGGAGAGGCAAATAAATGGAGAGACTCTGAGGGATCACTCGGGAATGCTGAGGGAAATACAAAATCACCACATTCTTGGGATGCCCTCGGATCTCTCTGTCACAAAACTTCACGTGGATAAGCCCTTTAAGGTTCTCATTCCCACGAGAGACCAATGGGACAGCGAAGAAATCTCCTTCCTACAAACGGACTACGTGATTTCAGCATACGGTCTTCAGCAAGAAACCCAGAGTTGAAATCACAGCCAACCTGGGTAGGTACGCTAGCGTCTTTCAGGCTGAGGTATACGCCATTGAACTGGCTGCGAAAGAGCTGATGAATCAACCTCTTGTTAAAAAGAACATACACATCCTGTCAGATAGCCAGGCTGCTCTTAAAGCACTGAGCTCGAACAGGATAAAATCTAAGCTACTATATAACTGTATACAATCCCTTGATATACTAGACTCGGAAAACAGAGTCACTTTGCCCTGGGTGCCAGGGCATAGAGGAGTGGAGGGCAACGAGAAGGCCGACACTCTGGCAAAGAAGGGATCATAGTCTCTATTTATCGGACCTGAACCATTTTTTGGCATTGCGGGAAGCACTGCTAGATCAGCCATAGCTATCTGGGCGGAGAGGAAAGCCTTCACGTACTGGGCAAAAATACCGTGGCTCTCTCACTCGAAGGCGTTCATATACAACCCTGCGAGTTTAAAAAATAAGCAGTTCCTGGAATGGAGTAGAACAAACCTACGCATTTTGTCGGGACTGCTCACTGGACATTGTCGACTAAATTACCACCTACAGAAGATGAGTCTGGTTCAGACCTCGGATTGTCGGTTCTGCAATTTGGAGGACGAAACTGCTGAGCACATACTATGTTCATGGCCAGCTTTGGGCAGGGTAAGGTATAACATATTCGGTTCTAGTACCTTAGAGCCGAGCGACTACAAAAAAGTATCACCAAACACAACCATGGACTTCGTCTGAAGCACAGGCTTGTGGGGTGAATTATAATCCCTAGGGGTGAGCCACAAAAGACCCAACGGGGGTCGCAGTGGAGGTGGCGAGAAGGCCCCACTCACATAGAACCTAACCTAACCTAAGGGGCGAGGAAACATGGCCGATATCTGTCATAAACCTACCAATAGCGCACGGTACCTATTTTATAAAAGTATTAAAAATAATAATTATTATTATATAATAATTATATATAGAAACTGATTTATGCTTTGCTTTAAAGGTAAGGTATTTTTCAATACACGGTACCTATTTGTTAAAAACAAATAATGTTAAAAATCGTACTTGAATTCAATATGGATACGAAATAATAAGATACCAAGTAAAACTGAAAATACGAAGGGAAATACTGACATTATAAACGCCACTGGATAATCAATGTCAATCAATTGTCGAAGTGAGAGAGAAGAACACACGCACGCACTTGCCAATAGGAAGTCAGGTGGTTACCTAGCAACGGTGGTTCGAAAAATATCCACCAATTGAGTTAGTAGGAGGGCGTGGTAATTATGATTTTCGCACGACGTTGTCGGCTTGAAGGAAACCCATAACATATTTGGAAAAGTGTTCATCTTTTAATATTCAGAAATTGAAAAAATAATGTTAATAGACAAAATCCAATGAAACAAGCACATTAAAGAACTAACGTTTAATCATCTTTGACATATTGTTAATAATAAAAAGTCCATTTTCTAATTATTATCACTACATACTTAGCACTTTAGCTTTTTCATAGTTAAACGTGGCAATATCGAATGTTTTCGACCGCATTCCTTTCACAGCTTCAGTTATGTTTGCCAAACTATATATCGAAATGTTGTTTCCAAAGTGTCAAATTAAACCTCACATTGTTTAAAAGTCGATTAAAACTGTTATTTTAACGATATTTTATGTTTTTCACTCATATTTTTCCTCTCGAATTTAACAAAAAAAAGTTCAAATTGAAAATCATTTTTATCGGTAGCTTTCATCATTAATGCCCGATTTCACCAACCGTTTCCTAAAGTTAGGTAATAACTAAATTTAGGAAATGGTTGGTGAAATCGGGCATTATTATCACAACACCTAATTATTTTTCAAGAAAAGGTTATTTTGTAACAATGGCAGCGATTATTTAAAATAGAATAAGTCACATATTAAACAACTTTTTTCAACAGATAATTTCATACTTTAATAGATGGCGGAAAGAGCTTTAATATGGAAAAAAAGAAATGTAAGATTCGTTAGAAAGCAATGAAGTTACAGGTCGTCAAATACCTATTGTTAAACAATTTGGGTGAATAGCCAGAAAAACAAAAAATATTCGGTACCGGAAAACAGAAAACTTTCCTTCTTTGAAATATTTAGACTGGCTGAAAGGTAAAAAAACAAAATCGCAAGTCAGCGGAACGCTATCTTTCTCGCGGAGGCATAGAGAGGAAGTCGATCGAGGACTCGAGAGAGGTACTCGCCGCGGACCTTAAAACTCGACCGCACAGCTACAATCGCAGTTTTCTCTTGACTTTGACGGACTATAACCAGTGGCGGCTCATGAACTTTTTAAGAGAGGAGGCTGGACATAAAACGTTTTTGTAAAAATATACTCTATTCAGCCAATTAATTTAACCTTTGCGCAGCGACCATACCAGCTACTTCAATGACAAAATTAAGGTTATTCGTTCCACAAATGACCTTGAAATTTCGGATTTCGAGGGTAGCTGTCAAGACCAACAAGTACAGATGCTAAAATGAAATGTGGTTGCCCCCGTCAGTGTGTAATTTATGATCGAATTTATGAGTACCGCTGTAAATCATTTGTTGCCCAGCAAGAACCAACGAGGAGGTATAGAGTTTCTCTTGCCAAAAATTTTTCTTTCTTTTTTCATATTTTCCTTTTTTTAATTAATTTTATTAACTTTTTTTATATATTAACGGAATTCTACGGTCTTTAGTTTGCGAAAAATGATCAATAATATTATCATCAAATGTAACATTTTGCTTTAACTGTTTTACTAAATATTTTTCAATAGATATTAAACTAACATTCTATAAACGATTTTGGCCCATTGTATTTCGCAGGTAAGTTTTAATTCGTTTGAGAGTAGATAATGATCTCTCCAACGATGCCGACGTGACAGGAATGGTGACTGTCAAACAAAGTAGTTCGCGTATCACCGCGACTGCTAGAGGCAAGCCTCCTGAGGGTGTTGCCATTTCAGCTATTTTTTACGTTAGTAAGCAATTGGACTAGTCGAAAAAACGGCAACTGTGCTGAGCAACACTTGTTTAGGTATTGAGATGTTTGTAGAATCTAGCCTCAGGGCACTGTTGTCAGATTTAAAAATAAGTACTGAAAACGCGGAATTAATTGTAAAATTTGAAAATTATTACTTAGATAAACAGGAAATAAAATGAAGAATTTTCAACAAAATATTTCTGGTGCTATTTGCTGGATAAATTGGTGAGGAGGCTGAGCCTCCATAGCCTCCTTCGAGGAGCCGCCACTGACTATAACTCCATTGATTTTAAACGAATCTAACATTTATTTTTTTCATATTAAAGCTCATTCCGCCATCTATCAAAGTATGAAATTTTATGTTGAAAAAAGTTGATTAATATGTGACTTATTCTATTTTACAAGTAGGACCTTTCTAAATAATCGCTGCCATTTTTACAAAACAGCTTTTTCTTTAAAAAGAATTATGTGTAATACTTAATGATGAAAGCTATCGATAAAAATTATTTTCGTCTCGCGGAAAACCGATAATTGTTAATAATGCTGTAACTATTCTAACTATTCCACTTACAGATTCCAGCTTTACTACATATTATCTGTGAGTGAGATAATGGCTCGTTTCAAAATTGTTTATTTAACATTCCATAAACAATGGTTTTTCATTCATAACTTTTAGCCCAATCAAGATTTTTTTCGTACAAAGCTTAGTTGTAAGTCTTTTGAAGACGAATAACAATGTATTGAACTTTTTTTTTTGTAAAATCCGAGGGAAAAAATATAAGCGAAAAACGTAAAATATCATTAAAATAACAATTTTAACTGACTTTTAAACAATGTAAGAGTTAATTTGACACTTCGGAAACATCATATCGTCTTGTACCGAATGTTCACCAAAAATAAGCCGTACGAAATGGTAAAACGTGAAATGGTCATTTTCGGTCTATATTTCTTGGCTTATACGACTTCATAGAAAATTAATTTATTTAGCATTGCATAGTACCACGGAAAGTAAGCTATATTTGCCTATATATAAATAATTGAGAAAGGCTAATTATTTGGTGTACGTTTCAGAAGTATTTTTTTACACATGGTTTATCTTTGATCTAGAAAACTATTTGCTTGCTATACTTACCTACATCTTTTATTCCTAAAATATGAGCAACTACGTCAACAGGTGATTTTATCACAACTGATTCATCTTTTCCTGAATTTTTGGACAGTACCAAACTAGAAATCACAGTGCTATTAATCAATATACTTTTTTCCACAACGTCTAAGCATGACGTAATCCTTTGAGACTGCGTGTTTCCCATTACCTGTAAACAAAAGACAAATCCAAATAAAACCGTTCTCTCTCCATTTTACACTGGCCAACGTAGTAAGAAAAATAGTGGTACTTGTGCAATAATTCGCATGGAGCTGATTCGTACCTACAGATCTTGTGTACCTACACTATTACAGAGAAAATTTCCAGAGCCTAACCGATCCTTCGATTAATTTATTCAAGGTCAAAAAATATCGGTTTTATATTTTTTATAGCTTAATAATGAAAATAGGTCAGATAAAAATTAAAGATCATGTAATTATCTGAAAAAAAATTTCTCATAACCATCACCATCTCTAAAATATCGCGTTTCTAGAAATTTAAGCTGCAGAAGATTTTCATTCTGAAAAAAACTGTTAGATGAATAACGGAGAACTGTAATTTCGAAAATATGACAGGTATACGATTTGTAATGTTTGGTTTGTATGATTGTGTCATGAATTTGTTCATGTTCTGGTCCTATTGTCAACTACATCTTGGCTTTCTGTGTCTTTTGAACTGTTTAAGTAGAAAATTGTGAAGCTACTGGAAAATATTAACTATGATACAATACTTTTACATTTCAATTTAAAGAAACAAGGTCCTTAGTGAATTGCTTGATAGAGGAATGGACCGTATTTTTTTAAAATTACTCACCACGTCTGCATAACCTGTTTTTGCTAAGACTCCCACATCTCCAATAGGTCCCCACTGAATGGCTAAACCAGGAAGTTGATCTTTTCTTCGTTTCTCACATAACATTTCAAGAGCAGAATTGGCCATACCATAATTAGTTTGACCACCATTACCTCTTCCACAAGTAACTGATGACATTACGACAAAATGATCCAAGTTTTTACATAATTTTCTGCTAACAACATCCATATTCTGACCTGATGATATTTTAGTTTTGAATACTTCTTTGAAATTATCTACAGTTTGATTAAAGAATATGCCATCTTTAAGAACAAGAGCCATATTAAATATACCTGAAAATACATTATCCAGTTAGTACGAGAAACTTGAATACTAAATTTAACCATATCAATCCAACAATTTATTAAAGACAGTATCGTAAGTATACTGGAAATGAGTTATAACCTTGGATTATCAAGCAGATAAGATAAATATATAAACAATCATTAAGTCGATTATAGTCTATTTCAGAAAGGTATAGAGTAATAGAATTGGGAATTCCGTCCAGTTCGGCTCAATTTCGGTGTCGGCCATAGGCGTAGGTCTTGAAATAGTATTGTTTGTAATATTAAAATTTCAAGTAATTGCGTAAGAGAATTAGGAAAAGTATGTTTTCTGGCCTGAAGTGTCAATATCGATATATTGTGTAGGGATTACTTAGGTAGTAGATCATACAGTTACGTTTTGCGTTTAAGAGGTACCGTTTAACCTTCTATTAGTGCCTCTGCCTAATTCCAACCTTGTTTCAGATTCGGCTCAACCATGCGCCGCAAGGTGCCTTACCCAAAATTTTTAGACCTTTATAAGTATATTTGTTTAGTTTAACGCATCAGTATTTGCTGTTAAGCTGTAAATAATGTTCACAGTATCATAAGATTAGTAATAAAATGACGACATTTACACCAACGAAAAGATGTTCCAATAATTCTCCACTATCAGTGAATGAAAAACTTATTATTTTAAATGTACACGATTGCATAAAATACGATTACCCGAAATTTACTGTACAAGAAACTGTCGACCGATATTCCCGAATGACTGTTGTTGGAAAGTCCACCGTTTTTAAATTATTGCGGGGAAGAAAGATAGCAGGCCAAGTGGAGACTCCCAAGAAGAGTCCAGGCAGACCAGTAAAAGTCCTTGATGAAGACACCAAAAGTGTAATTCGAAGAAAAGTTCACTCTTTTTATTTTAAAAAAGAAATACCCACCCTAGATAAGATTTTAATGGAGCTTGGCCAGGATGACAGTATTCCGTTGATAACTAAAAAAACTTTTATGGACCACTTTGAGAAATATGGATTTTGCCCGAGAAAAGCATAACCGTAAAGCACTTTTACTGGAAAGCGATGAAATTGTTTGCTGGCGACGAAAATACTTAAGAAGTATAAAGCAGTACAGAACAGAGCAGAAGAAAATATTTTATCTTGATGAGACGTGGATCAATGAAGGTTATACAGTACCAAAAATGTGGCAAGACAAAAATATAACAAGTGCTTGCCAAGCTTTCATGGAAGGCCTGTCAACGTCAACTGTCTGTGGGTGGCACAAAGATCTCTAGAATGGTGGGTGATTTCACCAGGTCAGAAATAGGCGAAACAGTTTATTAGAGGACATTCACCAACATTTACGGCATACCTAACAAGTATGTCTTGTTCAGACCACAGACTCATTAGATTCGACGTGAATACAGGGGCAAGACCCATAGTCCAATTTCGGATCCCAAAATGCACCAACTGGAGCGGTTATCGCTCAACCCTCCAGGAAGGCTTGGGAAACATAATTGGTACTATTAAGAATAGAGCAGAGATAGAGGCGAATAATGAATTGAAAACCGCCATTCTATCGGCCTATCAACAAAACTGCCTACTGAAGGAGAAGAGAGACCACAGAGGATCATCGTGGTGGAGCAGAGACTTGGAAAAGAAAAGAGTAGAAGTTCGGAAACTCTTCTACCGAGCTAAAGAAAAAGGCTTATGGGAACAATATCGTATGGCTTTAACAGAGTACAATAGGGCGATTAGGAAAGCCAAGAGGGAGTCCTGGAGAAACTTCTGTCAGTTGTAGAATTCACAAGGCTCTCTCCCGAGATCCGGCACAGGGCGTTGGAGCAATAAAATGCCCAGAAGGCACCTATACGAACTCTGCAAGGCAGACCCTGGAGCTACTGCTTCAGACTCACTTTCCCGGTAGTCGGTTTCTGGAGGACCAGTCACCCATCCCACTTCCAACGGGATTGACAGAACGACCCAAAAAGGAAGATTGGAAGACGGCAACAGACATAGTCACTCCATCGGCGATTGTATGGGCAGTGAACGAATCCTCACCGTACAAATCAATTGGGGAGGATGGCATTTTTCCTGCTTTGCTACAACAGGGCAGTGGAGAGCTGTTACCCCATTTGGTCAAGTTATTGAGAGCTAGTCTGGCGTGGGGGTACATCCCTCTAGAATGCTTAGTGGCGAGGGTTGTATTTATACGGAAAACTGGGAAAGTGAACAATTCACTTCCCAAATCCTATCGTCCGATCAGCCTGACCTTGTTCTTGATGAAATGTCTAGAAAAATTTTTAGACAAGCATATTAGGGAAGGGAGGTTACGGAAGTATCCGCTAAATCCCTCCCAGTATACTTATCAAACGGGCAAATCTACAGATTTGGCGTTAAACAATCTAGTGGGGAAAATCAGCCTTTCCCTTGGCAACAAGGAAATAGCGCTGGCGGCCGTCCTAGATATAGAATAACGCCCTTCAAGACTCCATATAGAGAACGGTGGAGCGCAGAGGAATCTGCAAACCAATCCGTTACTGGATCAAAAGCATATTATCAAACCGGTACATCACTATATCACTGAATGGAGTCACGGCAAGGGGTATGGCGGCCAGCGGTTGCCCACAGGAAGGGGTGCTTTCCCCCCTTTTGTGGTCACTACTGGTTGATGATCTCCTGGGTGAATTATCCAGTCAGGGGATAGATGTGCAGGGATATACTGATGATATAGTAATAATTATTAGAGGCCAATTTGAAGAGATAATTTCTACCATCCTTCAAACGGCCCTAAACATAGTGCATAAATGTTGCGAGAGGGAACATGTGTCTGTGAACCCCCTCAAAACCATAATTGTTCCCTCCACGAAGAGGAAAAAATTACAGCGACTCCGCCAGCCAATTTTAGGCGACATGAGCATTCCATTTGCGACAGAGGTGAAATATCTAGGAGAAATCTTAGATAAACAACTCATCTGGAACGCCCACTTGGAAAGAGTGATAAACAAAGCCAGACTATCCCTCTGGAATCTCAGAAAGGTATGTGGAAAATATTGGGGTATGAACCCCAAACAGATTTATTGAATTTACCAAACGATGGTCAAGCCAATGGTCACGTATGGCTCAGCTGTCTGGTGGACCAAAAGTCTGCAAAAGACAGCAAGCTGCAAGCAAGCAAAGCTGCAAGGCTTGCAGCGAACAGTATGCCTGGCCTGGCCATTACCGGAGCAATGTCATCCACACCAACGGCAGCTATGGAAGTCCTCCTGCAACTAACTCCTCTCCACATTCATTTGGAGAAGGAAGCCAGGAGAGCAGCTCATAGAATGCTATCAGTGGAGAGGCAAATAAATGGAGAGACTCTGAGGGATCACTCGGGAATGTTGAGGGAAATACAAAATCACCACATTCTTGGGATGCCCTCGGATTTCTCTGTCACAAAACTTCACGTGGACAAGCCCTTCCAGGTCCTCATTCCCACGAAAAACCAATGGGATAGCGAAGAAATCTCCTTCCTAGTCTTGAACTTCAAAATATCGTTGATTGTCGGGAAAGGACAAAATTTTCAAAAACTAAATTATTCTTTATAATGTTCAAGTGAGAATATATAACAATGTTGTGGTTTTATTTCCAAAGAATGACAAACGAAATAATGAATATACCACAAGGATACATAGTGAGGATAGAATATATTTATTGTTTACAGTTGACATTCTGTTTCCGAAGCAATAAATTATTATTATTATTCGCCTTCGCCACTGGTGAAATAATACTGTTTGATAACAGTACTGCTTGTAATCATATTGGCACCAAAAAGTAATAAATAATCTCTGAATGTGAAATGGATATACCAAAACTGAAGCAACGTTATTGAAATTTTTGCACTCTGCACTATACATTTTTTTAAAATTCCTACCGGTCTGCTCTAAACCAAAAAAATAATTGAAAGAAAAAATTAATACCTCCTACTGGACCCAATTTATTTGCATAATTGATTAACTCTTCTGCTCCTTCCAAATTTGAAGTATCACTAGTATTAGTTTTTACTGTAATGTTTCTAAATAGAGACCACTTTCTCAAACAATATGCTTGATATCCATTATTGATGTCTCTTCTTGAATTTAATACTAATTTTGTTGCTCCTCGGCTAACCAACCAATCAGCCAATTCTAAACCAAAACCACCTAAGCCACCCACTAGAATATATGATTTTTTTGGATCGAACCGAACTCGTTGAGTAGCTGATATGGTCCTCGATAATTTTGCAGGAGATTCTTCCTTTCTTATCTGAATTAATACTTTTCCTTTGTGTTTACCGGAAGCTAAACACCTAAATGCAGATTCAACTTCTGTTTCGCCAAACACCATCGTGGGAATGGGTTTGATAACTCCATTGGCCATACCTGAAATTATCGAAATAAAAAAAAGTACAATGTTCATAAATATTCGGGTTTTGACAAAAACCTAATATATAGTATATTTATAATATCTATCCCAAGGAAACACAAAGCGTATCTCTAAATTTATTTGTATGGGTATTGTATTTAATTAATTACATACACCTTGTAATTTTTACTAATTTCCTTCAATCAAAAATATATTTACTGATCATCCAATAGTGCAAGACATTCCATAACACTATCAAACCATTCACGTTCAAGTTTAGATAGTCCCTCTGATTACCATCCTACCTTGGTATAACTGGCAACGAAACTGCTAATCTTCACCAATCTCTAATTATTAACAGCACCGTTAGATCGAGTTGAAACCAAAGTACATTTTTATCAGCAAATGGTTAAAGTAATTCAACTATAATATTCAATGAGAATAAAATATACGGATGTATGTATGTATATTGGGGTGATATTCACTGAGACCTAAAAGATTGCGCTATTGTGCCCCCTTACTTCTACTTAGTTCCTGAGGAAATGAAAATATAATGGTGTCCAAATTATAACACCAATGACCTTGAGCTGGTTGCGGGACAATTACAGGACGCATTCAATGACAACTGCCCACTTGTTAGTTAGGTGAACACTATAAACGTGCCATGGTGGATCAACGAACTAGCTAAGAAAAGAAAATTGGTCAGAAAACTTTTTAATAAAGCAAAAAAGACTCATCAGGGAGCCATACTACAAAATTCTCTCAAAAGAATACCCACAAAAGATTCACACTATTAGGACAGGATCAGGGAGGAGGAAAGAACTGTACGAAGTACACTTTCCAGGATCAATAAACACAAACACAAACACATCAACTGACACCTGGATATACACAGTACTGGAACCTCCCTTATGGGCCTCAAGGAAAAATGGCGGGTTTCAAAAAAGGGATAGATGTGGGAAAAAATGAACATCGAGAGAGCATTCAATAAGACTCAATCTCAAGGACATCGACAAGAACTGCTGCAGGTGAATGGACTTCATACTTAGAGAAAAAATAATATAATCCCCTTTATTGGGAGAAACATTGGCAGCCAAAGTCACCGGGGGTTGCCAGCAAGGGGGTGTCTTGTCCCCATTGCTATGAAACCTAGTGGTGAAGGACCTGCTAATCACACTAGAAAGGTGTGGAGAGAAAACAAGTACGCAAACGATATAGTTATTATGGTTCAAGGAAAACTCGACTCCACGGTCAGAGATAATGCAAAATGCCCCTCAATCTGGACAGTACATGAAAAGATGAAGAGGGGTTAAATATCAGCTCTTTCAAATCAATCACTGTAGCTTTTACCCGAAGAAAACAGTTAGAGGGGCTAGGACCTCTGAACCTCCAAGAAACCCACATTCAGCTGTAGGGGAAAGTTAAATATCTCGGGGTGATTTTAGACTCGGAACCTACATGGAACATACGCATCTTTGTGTGATGAACAAAGATAATCCAAAAGATAGTGGCAGCTGACTTGAGTAAGGAACTCTTGTTCACTTGCATGCCACAGCAAAACGGGGGATATGAATACAGCGCCAACATATGCCACGTAAGCACTGCTTGACCTCTTCCCGATAGACATAACACTCACGAGGGAGGCAATAATTGGACTTCTCAGGCACCCAAACACGAGCAGCAGATCGAATCACAATCAGATACTTCTTTAACATCAACTTCGAGGTGATTATGAAAGATCGTAGAAAATTCACAGATGACCACATTAAGGGCATACCTAATAAACATACGAATCCAAGTCCAAGGAAGGAACAAGCACTTCCGTAGTACAGGCAGAAGTTTACGCTATCTTGCACTGCGCGTGATAAATAAATATGAAGGAAGTGCGCAATGCATGGTTCAAAATATGCACAGAGCAAAGTGTCGCTAAAGGCTCTTATGAACCCAAAAGTGACATAAATACTGGTTGGAATTTTGAGAAGAACTCAGTGTTATTTCTGAACGCAACAGTTCAACTTTGGTGTGGGTTCCAGGACACTCTGGCATCAAAGGCAAAAAGTTGAAGAGCTCGCCAGGAAGAATTTATCAACTCTACACACCAAATCTACCATCAGAAAATATACTTGTATACGGGACTGAGTCAAACGAAATAAAAGAGAGAGGTGGATTGAAGCTCTTCTCATGCACCATGGAAAAAACTTATCAGCTAACCGTAGGAGCACAGAGCTAAAGAACCACTCAAGATAAGTAGGAATCAAATCAGAACAATAGCAAGTCTCCTCGCACTAAAAAATAATTCGATAGGTCTCAGGTACCAGTCAACACACCACTCTCCTCATCAATCTAAGACATTGAACAGACAAAAAAATCATATCGTGGGGCGTATCGTAGCCTGTATCAATATAAATAGCATGTATAATACGACGATTATTCTTCTTCTGATTAATGTCCTAGATTGATGAGAAGAGTGGTGTGTTGACTGGTACCTAAGACCTATCGAATTATTTCTCAGCGTGCAGTTCATTAACCACATCATCATTATCTTGTTATTTTTAATAAAACCATTTAACATGAAAATTTGTTTTTGCTTATTTTAATTTAAAGTTTTTAGTTTTTATTTCGTAACTTAATATTTATCATTCTATCTAGTTCACTTAGTGCCTCGAGGATTTTTTCCTGTTAATTAGTTGAAATGTAGCTCCTCAATACATAATCCTTCTAAAGACTTTACACTACTCAGGGCCACGTATGCTTGTCCTTCCTCGAACAATTTAGAGCCTAAATACACAACTGCGTGGTCTACAGTGCTGCCTTGCATTTTGTGAATAGTCGAAGCCCATGACATCCTTTTTTCTGCCGTCCCATGATTGAAATTTGCTGGAAACTGTATGGTTTTAGGGTGAATGAGATGTTCGCCGTTTCTTCCGAAGTCGATCCGAACTGATGGTACATCTGTTTGGTTCGACGAAACTGAGGCAAAGCAATTTCAGTAATGTAGCAGATAGCGCTGTGATCGCATACAACAAATAATATGAAATCCTCCATTTTATGGTGGCGACCATTTTGAATTTGGTTTGTCCATGAAATACTGTATTCTACTAGTCAAACCCCTACATTGATATCCATATTGAGGGGTCGAAGAAAAAAGTGTTAGCCGCCATTTTGTGGCGGTGGCCATTTTGGATTTACAATGATTTCGAATATTGTCATCAGAACAAATTACAGATCAATCTGCCAACAGGAAGGTGGTAAAATTCCAATCACTAAATTTGACCCAAACAATAACCAGTAAAACCGATTTATACACATTAAGAAATTTACGAACAATGTGGCATGTATTTGAAATTACCGCCTTCTTATTATTTAGCTTTAGCTTTGTTTTTCCTTAGGTACATTACTGTAAATTACATTTATGAGTTTGTATATAACAGTTGATGTTTTTACCTTCGCCCATTAATTTGTGAAGTTCTTTCTTCATATCACTGTGAGGATACATGAAATGATCGAGTTGTACACCATGAAAACTGATATTATTCAAAAACATTGTTGATGGTATGGGTGATGAGTTTGCCAAATCTACTTTTCCTATCTCAATAAATCGTCCTTTTTCAGCTAGACATCTCATTGATGCTTGATATAAGTCGCCAGCTAGTGAGTTCAACACCAAATCAACTCCTCTTCCTCTTGTGTTTATTTTTATCATTTTTTCAAAAGATTTGTTTCTTGAACTCCCTAAAAATAAAATTTAGTATGGAGGTTAGCGATATTCTATGAGAAAATAATAATATTAGTACACAATTTCTTAACGACAAGTGTAAAGAAATGTTATACTTTTTGTCAAGATTTGTCTTGTCCTTTCTAATTATAAGGCGATAACAATGAATTATTAGTTAAGAAGCTATATTAAAAAAAAACTTTTGGTCTCACCAATATTTTTATCTTTTAGTGTTGGAAACATGTTCTTCAAATATTCTCGTTTCTCATCTGTGCTCACAGTGGTGAATATTTCACAATCCAAAGATAAAGCAATGTTAATGGCAGCAATTCCCACTCCACCAGTTCCTGAATGTATTAAAATAGATTCACCGCGTTTCATCTGGCCTCGTAAAATCAATCCATAATAACACTACAATAAATTACTATTTCAACCCTTACTACGTGTAATCTCTTCATAAATTTCTAATAAAATCTATAAATAACAAATTCCACATCAGAAATATAACATAAATGCCTGACCGGTATCACAAATTACATTTGGTTCGTCAGGGGTTAATGATAAATTTTGATATTAATAAATCGTTACTAAGATACCTCATTTTCATTTCTAGGCTATGTTATTAAAGTTCACTTGTGGAAAACTAAACTTTTTTTTATATTTTTGAACTTTCAATCATTCTGAAAAATCAGATCTGCTTTACTTAATTACAGTTTCCTGTAAAATTTGTCATCTGTTAATAAAGCGTGTTATCAATATCTGTTGAAGAAAATAGTTTAATACTATTATAACGCGTTACAAAGTTTTCGGAGAATATTTTTCATAGAACAGAGACCGTTCACTAAGAAGCAACAACTACTTCTCGGGCTATATGCACCGTCAGACGTTAAATAACACTTCTATGTTAAACGGGGTTGGTATATCTGCAAGATATAACCAACCATTCTGGTTTGTAATTAGAAGTGATAACATCACTTATAGACCGGTTCCAGCATATTTGTACCTCATCAGTACAAGGTAGATGCTATTCGTCCAGAAGCTCTCAGAGTTAATGTATTGATGTGGTTTCAGCGTTGTCTCCAAGTGATGTTGTCCCTTCTAATTACAAACCAGAATGGTTGGTTATATCTTGCAGATATATCAACCCCGTTTCGCTCAGAAGTGTAATTCAATGTCTAAATGTATAGCCCGAGAAGTAATTGTTGCTTCTAAGTGAACGGTCTCTGTTTTTTGGAAAATATTTTTCAAAAACTTTGTAAGGCGTTATAATAGTATTAAACTATTATCTTCGACATCTATTGATAACACGCTTTACTAAAATATGACTATTTTTACAGGAAACTGTAATTAAGTGAATAACTACAAAATGGAGATGGTTTTTCGTCAATATAGAATTTTGGTTTGTGGTTAGCGTTGTCTTCAGTCCAGGATTATGCTCTTAGAGCTTCTGGACGGATGGCATATGTCTTGTACTGATGGGTATATACTGGGTTATGTACCAGAAGCATGGAGAATGGCAATAGTCACCTTCATTCCAAAATCTGGAAAAGGGACACAACAATCCTCAAATCCTTCAGACCAGACATCGTTAATGCTCAAAACGATTGGAAACGGTACTGACAATTATATTAGAACGGAAATCATAAAGAGACTATCTCTCCACCCGCATCAGCATGCTTACCGCGTAGGTGGATCTACGGGAAACTGCACTGGTACAACTGACGGAGGATATCCGAGATGCTTTAGACAACCAAGAAACTGTGGTATGTGCATTTTTTAATATAGAGGGAGCTTTTGACAATACTTCACATGAGGCTGTCAAAATAGCGTTGAAAATAAGAGGCGTAGACAGCACATCCAAATGGATGTCGGAACTGCTCACCACTAGTAGCAGAGACGAGGACGAGTAAAGACATTGTCTCCATCTGCACAACCAGGTGATGTCCACAGGGAGGAGTAGCATCTCCATTAATGTGAAGCCCGATGGTTGACGAACTCCTGTGTGGTTTGACTGACCTCGGAATATCCTGCCAAGGGCAAAATTTGAGAATACCCTTTGTGACATCGTACAAAGGGGTCTGAACTATACAAATAGCTGGTGCGACTCAACATCAACCCCACCAAAACCATCTTGATAGTCTTCACTAAGAAAAGAAAACTGAACATCAAAACTATTAAACTTGATGAGTGAGGTTGAATGGAGACAAGTCAAATCTCTAGGTTTGACTCTAGGCAGTAAATTTCTGTGGAACAAACATGAAAATGGCTCTAATGGTGTGCATGAACCTGGAAGGAAGAAATTGGAGCTGTAGCCCAAAAATCCTGAGGTGGATGTACACTGAGGTAGTGAGACCAATAAACCCTTATGAGACAACCTCTCCAAAATTCAAAGACTAGCCTGTATATGCAATGAGTTCATGCCCAACGGCGGCCTTGGAAGTGATTCTCAACTTCGCACCACTACATATGGTGATGGAAAGTGTTGCAGAAAGAACAAGATATAAACTAAGCAGTCAAGAGGGAATCATTGAAAAAAATCACGTCCTCGCTTCTTAGAAATCAGAATACCTGGGACAGGGTGATGTCCACAGGGAGGAGTAGCATCTCCATTAATGTGAAGCCTGATGGTTGACGAACTCCTGTGTGGTTTGACTGACCTCGGAATATCCTGCCAAGGGGAGAATTTGAGAATACCCTTTGTGACATCGTACAAAGGGGTCTGAACTATACAAATAGCTGGTGCGACTCAACATCAACCCCACCAAAACCATCTTGATAGTCTTCACTAAAAAAAGAAAACTCGACATCAAAACCATTAAACTTGATGAGTGAGGTTGAATCGAGACAAGTCAAATCTCTAGGTTTGACTTTAGACAGTAAATTTCTGTGGAACAAACACGAAAATGGCTCTAATGGTGTGCATGAACCAGCAAGGAAGAAATTGGAGCTGTAGACCAAAAATCCTGAGGTGGATGTACACTGAGGTAGTGAGACCAATAAACCCTTATGAGACAACCTCTCCAAAATTCAAAGACTAGCCTGTATATGCAATGAGTTCATGCCCAAGGCGGCCATGGAAGTGATTCTCAGCTTCGCACCACTAACTATGGTGATGGAAAGTGTTGCAGAAAGTACAAGATATAGACTAAGCAGCCAAGAGGGAATCATTGAAAAAAACCACGTCCCCGCTTCTTAGAAATCAGAATACCTGGGACATGCCACAAGATGGTATGATGGAAAAGTAACAAGAAGGGATGGGATCCAAATACCATTACCAGACTTGGGAAGAATGCCATTAAATGGTACACAGACGGCTCAAAAGCAATAGAAGGAACTGGGATAAGAGTGTTGGGGCTAGAAACCAAACACTTCGAAAGCTTGGGAAAAACCCCAAGTATCTTTTGAGTGGAAATTCACGTCATAGGAAAGAGTATGTTCAATATCGATGAAGGACATAGAAGGATTAACATTATGTCGGATAGTCAAACAGCCATTAAAGCACTGAGTTCTTGTGTAGTCAATTCCAAAATGGTAGAGCAAGTTCAATGAACTAGGCGAGAACAATATCGTCACCTTACTGTGGATTTCAGGATACTCTGGAATAGAAGGAAATGAAATAGCAGATGAACTAGTAAAAAGGGACACGTAAAAGTCTCTTTTGGGGTATCAGAAGCCTCCATCCACATACTTGCGGATTGCACAGCAGTTCAGAATCCATTGACGACACCTAGAAGACCGAATATACATAGTCTGACTTATCTGGATGTTTATTTCTAAAGCAACCAATATATTCATTATATCGTATTCCAAGGTTTCTTTGTGTTCCATCGATATAAACTGCATCACAATGAGAACATTCGATCTTATATTTTATATTATATTTTTGTTGTGAAATTTGATATTATCCGTTAATTTTATTTTATAACACTAGAAATATACAAAATCACTGCTAAGGTATTATTTTGTTAATTTGAGGAGCTTACCGTTGAATACACACATGGAACTGTACATGCATCCTCCAACGACCAATGTTTTGGTACTTCCCATGTGAAATGGGGATCATTACAGATTTGTAATGATAATGACTCACCTCCGATCAATCCCATAACTCTTTTACCTTGAGCTGTAATTCCAGAATATTCCAAACCTAAACTGTGATTTACAGAAAGACGAGTGGGTACATTTCCAAGATTTCCCAATGTGAGCTTTCCAGTTGCAACCATTATATCTCGGAAATTGAGAGCCGAATAATACACGTATACCTGCTCAGCCTCCTCAAATATTCTGAAATAAAAATGTAGAAATAATGATATTTTGGAATAAATTAAATATTATCTTAAATTAAAAGTGTATAGAGAAGAGTGGGTTAATGAGGAAATAAAACCGATTTAAGAGAATAGTTGAAATCGGATTATGTGAAATATACTGGGTGTGGCGCATAGTTTTCAGTGATAACTGTAGGGGAGAAATACAAATAAATTAGACTATTTGGACCCTTACTTTGTAGAATCTACTCATATTACTTTTTTTAAATTAAACAGAAGTTACATTTTACTTGATGCCCACTTGATGTTAAATATTTTGGCTAGACCAAACAGTGAGTGACCTATCTTATGGACGACTTAATATATATTTTAAATGTCTCTATATGAAACATAGATTGTCGCAAACCTGTTTGAACCTCTACAATTCATACAATTCTTATAATTCCTACTTGGGATATGTTATTGCTTTTATTAATTTGTAAATGTATTTTAAAATATAAATTATTGACCATGTAATTTAGGTCATTAGGTCTGTTTGGTTAAAAATGAATAAATAAATAAAAATCCTTTTTCTATTCATATGTACCCTGTGTTCATTTGAAGAGGACCCACCCTTAATATTTCAAAAATGGGACATATTAGAAAGAAATGCCGAAACACGTCAACTTTTAACTTGAGGGGGACACTTTTTGCCCTAATGTCATAAACGTTCACCCCCTCCCTACTGGAGACACACCTTACATTTTTTCAAATGGCATTAGGTACCTCATTTAAAAGATCTGGTGAATCTCTATTCAATCATTTTGTTTTGCCTTTGATACCAGCCTTCCATTGTTATTTAATCGTTGTTTAAAATTGGCCCTTTTTCAACTTTTATTGCCTGAATGTTAACGGTGGTCACTTTGACACATGATTAAATAACAGTTATTTCTTGTTAACAGTTGTCTTTTTACTATTTGTAATTTTTTTATTCTTTAAAGAGTCTTTCTATCATAACACAATACGGGGGCATACGAAAAGTTGAAAGAGAGCTAATTTTAAACAATGATTAAATAACAATGAAAGGCTGGTATCAAAGGCAAAACAAAATGATTGAATAGATATTTACCAGACCTTTTAAATGAGGTATGACTTGAAATGTAAGGGGTATCTCCAGTAGGGAGGGGGTGAATCTGACGTTTATGACATTAGCGCCAAAAAGTGTCCCCTCAAGTTAAAAGTTGACGTGTTTCGGCATTTCTTTCTAATATTCTCATTCCCATTTTTGAAATATTAAGGGTGGGTCCTTTTAAAATGAACACAGTATATTAAGTCACTCACTATTCTGTCTAGCCAAAATATTAAACATCAAGTAGGCATCACATAAAATGTAACTTCTGTCATTCTGACGATGATATGTCAATATCGAAATAATTATTAATAATATTTTAGAAATTTCGTTCGTTTTTTTCATTGAATAGTGGAATTAATTAGAAACAGTTAGTTTAATTTGAAAAAAAAGTACTACAAGTTTTAGTCTATCTATGTAATGTGCACGGTGGAGGGCCCTATTTATACTTTCTTCAAAATCTAGTTCTCTTTGTAAAATATTAAATGGATGGATACAGTATGATGAACAATAGAGTATGAAAGTAGACCAAAATAGCAGCGGATTGGCGAGAGCCATTATTTTTTTCTTATCCAAAGATATTTTAAGAAACGTAAAAAAGGTGGGAATTTTTTGTCGAAATTCCACTCACAATAATGTCAATTGACATTATAAAGTGAGTGACATGTAGATGGCGGCACACTAATTACACGATCTGGTTAACTACTTGTCTACCTCATACCCTCTTTCAATACGCGCCGTTAGATCGCTCCAAAATACAATCTACCGCAATATGGTCAACTTACCTTAGTCCTTCAAAAGGTCTTTCGGTCCAGTTTAATGTTGATAGATCACCAACAGTAGATACACTCACAGTGGCGTTTTCAGAATCTTTGTTTTCTAATGTTACATTGAGTGGAAGATGCACGTACGTCCCCCATTTTTTATTTTTGAGGATATTATAGTTGAGATTTTTTTTCAATTGATCTTGATAAAATGTATCTTCTATAGAAAACTGGTTACTGCTCTTATCGACAAATATCGATTTGATTACTGTATCAATAGGTTCACACAACAGACATTTTACTAATCCAAGTATACCACTAGTATCTTCGTTATGACTGAACAAATAAACGGTTTTCTTCTCTTTGTTATTCACTAAGGTCTTCAATTCTTCCACCCAATCGAGATTGGAATTTCTTACATTTACAACAGCACAATTTTTAGGCAAATCGTGAGTAGGTCGCAGCAAATATATAATATCGTCGTCTATAATCGACTGGAAAATTATTTGGAATGTATTGTTCTGAATTTTGTTATGATTTCCTTTGTACAAGATGAATCCGGTGGATTTTAAATAATCAACGATTTTATCCAAATTAACGGAAGGCAACGTATTTTCAGAAATTACGATAATATCATACGTATTTTTCAAACTGCTAAACATTGATGAACTACATATTCCTTTGGTAAAGGCTTGATTATCTAATATATTCTGTATACTATCAATTATCTGATTGTTGATTTCATTCGTAATGATTTCACAAACATCTATTTGTTTAATTTGTCCTACAGTATTTTGTATAACAATTTGCGTGGCTATATTTAACAATGTATCCAAATCATATTGATTCTTTGTTGTAATTTCGAAAGGAATGAAGTCGTATGTTTCCAGGTAAGGTGGATCTTGTAAATGCTGTCGGCGGGGTGCTGCGGAACATTCTAAGCCAGTGATTTCTATTCCACCGGATTTGAGAACGTTCAAATTTGTATCCAGAAAAACACTTAGACCTGAAATGGAGCCATTGAATTATGAATTACCAGAAACAAAGTCTAAATTACAATTAGAACACAAATAATATTTTTTATTTTGAAATATTTTGAGCTGAATTTATTAGAAGGATCTAATGTTTCAAAAGAGAAGATTATTAATTCATAGTACTAGAACAGAGTGATACGATTTGTGTCCAGTAAAAATTTAAATACAGTGTAATAATAAAATAATTTATTATTCATGGATATATTAGATTATGATTTTGTATCTTGATGTTTGGCTAGCATAAGCGACAGACTTAAAATAAAAAATGTTTTGACTCGACCAATATGTTACTGATGACATTTTTCCAAATTGTATAATTTCTTAATAACTTGGATGTTTAAATTGTGGTATGCTGCAAGCCTTTTGCCTAATAGAATTTGGTCAGTTTTTTCATTCCAACGGCTACATTCTAGGGTAGTAGATTAGATTGCATTAGATTACAAGAGGTTTTGCCTAAATAAAAGGACCTAGAAAGAGAATGTACTTTAGTCTAGGTCTATATACGACTGTGTTTCAAGCAGAGACGATTGTCGCTATAGCCTGTATTGACGAAAACACCAGAAGAGGATATACCTGACAAAAAATTGAAATATTCAATGACCAGGCCAGGCTCTGCTTAAGGCTATCAGTAATCCAACAACTAGATCTAGACTGGTGAAAAACTGCAAAGAATCCCTCAACAGGCTGGCAAGAGACAACAAAAGGTCTCTAATATGGATGCCGGCACATGAGAGGATTGCAGGTAATTAAATGGCGGACCAGTTAGCTAAAGAAGGCTCTAAAGGAGACTTCATAGGTTCGGATGCGTTTTGTGGAATCACAAAATATTGCATAAGAGGAAAAATCGGGAACTGGCTAGATAGGGAACACCAATTCAAATGGAGGGTGACACAAGTGCACCTTCATACAGAGTTTACTGAACAAGGTAGACAAGGAACTGTCAACCAGGATACTGAAAGTGGGTGAGAGACATTTGAAGACAGTTACCGACCTGGTGACTGGACACTGCACCTTGAGGAAACATCTGTCCAATATGGGCAAAGTTAGTGAACCTATATGTAGAAAATGTGAACTTGATGATGAAACACCTACTCACATACTCTGCTTCTGCGAGAACTTACAAAAACTTAAACGGAAGCAATTTGGAGAGGAATTTTAACCATCATAACTACTGAAAATCCCTCCAGTCAAACTAGTGGCCTTTATAGAAGACACGAAGCTTCTGGAATGGAAGTAGTGAACATGGGAAATGGTACAAAGATTCAGTTCAAATGCCTGGGCTACCCAAATATATGAATGAATGCCCTACCAAACTACGACCTGTAAGATCTTTTGTGTATACCGTACATCTACATTCAAGTCCAAGAGATCCGTTTTGATTCTAGGTCTGTGTAACCTGATCAGACTCTAAGTAGGTAGTTAAGGCGTTGGCGGACAATTACTCTCCAATTGCAGATAATATTAATACGACGGACCTGTACTCAGGATATGTAGACGTCCCTAAAGAAAAAGAAGAAGACATACATCTGGAATCATCTAGAAATGTCATCGAAAAGTCGAGAACTGCCTGGAACAGGTGAAACGTATAAAAAGCGGAACAATTATTGACATTAGTTAGTTTAGTATTGAAGTATTAGAGATTTGGGTTCTGCGTTTTGATAGTGAGACGTTATTTATATTGAATTGTTGAAGTTGTAGAAATAAAGGAAGTTTAAGAAAGTATAAGGAGTAACAATATGTTTCTCCGTCTCCTCTGCATCATCGCAGAATCTGCATGTTCCTATTTTGCAGAGATAGTACCTGAGTGAGAAGTGTACACTGAGAATTCCTATGACCGATGACCAATGTACCCGAGATTGTTGTTCAAAAAAGATTGAGGTTGGCAAAATATATTGGTGTGGAAGTCTGGCACTGAAGAACTGAACGAACGAGAATGGAAGCTGCAGATCTAAGTAGCAGATTTAAATTATTGCATTCAATTGGTATGTAAGAAACTTGTGGAGTTAATGGGCATTAAAGAAGCAGAGAAAATATGATAAATTATTAGTCAAGTAAATTTAACACTGAACACTGTTTATACTACCACTACACCAACACTAACACTTTACACTATCTTACGTGCGTTTCGATAACCAAGTTATTTTCTTCACGGACTGATGGTAAAAAGTCTCTGAAGAAGATAACTTGGTTATCGAAGCGTGAGTAAGATAGAGTAAAGTGTTAGTGTTGGTGTAGTGGTAGTGTAAACGGTGTTCAGTGTCAAGTATCGCCAACGGTTCCAGAATTCCCAACTAAGAAGTAAATTTAAGTCTTAAGCAACAAGCACTTTTGTGGAAAAAGCTAATTTCGTACCTTCGTTTATCCCTAAAAACTCAGATGTTTAGGCTATTAACTGGTTGTATAGGATTGATTGAATAATTGGACGGATGCCATGAAATCTTTTTAGGTTGCAATCTTGTCTTGCCGGAATAGCAAAAATTTGCTAAAATGGTCTTAATAGGTACATACTTGGACAGAATGAAAAAATAAGCAATTCGACGTGCATTTCCTTCGCATACCGATTTTGCTAATCTGCTGTAGCAGAAGTAAAACAGATGGAACGTTAGAAATAAATATTTGTTGCATTATTCTATTCTAGGAGCATGGTGGAAAATTACTTACTAAATGGGGCGGATGTAATATTTTGCATCATAGATGGCTTACCTGCGGAAAATACAGCTAGGACTAGATATGATTAAATTCTAGAGGAGCTGTTTCACAGTTTTCTGGGAAAATTTTGAAGTAGTAATGTCCTATATATCAACAGAAGGGATTATATCCCACTAAGTCGTTGATTGCGCTAAAATGCTTTAATTGCAACGAGAAGGGTCATACAGCACAATATGGACATCATAAGAAAAGTGAAAAACTCAGAGGTGGACAAGCTGGAACATCGAGATGGTGTTGTTGGTGGGAAAATAGACCATCAAGATAAATATTGTTGGCGAATGCTCACTACCCATAACACCGGTACTACTTGTAGCAATGAAGTTCACACCCCTGACAAGTGTTGGTTCAAGGACAAAGGAAAGATCGGAGATGTCAGGATAATACAAGGGACAATGTTTAATTCTGTATACACTGTGTTCATTTGAAAAGGACCCACCCTTAATATTTCAAAAATGGGACATATTAGAAAGAAATGCCGAAACACGTCAACTTTTAACTTGAGGGGGACACTTTTTGGCGCTAATGTCATAAAAGTCAGATTCTCCTCCTCCCTACTGGAGACACCCTTTACATTTTTTCAAATGGCATTACGTATCAAGTCACACTTCATTTAAAAGTTTTGGTAAATCTCTATTCAATCATTTTGTTTTGCCTTTGATACCAGCCTTCCATTGTTATTTAATCGTTGCTTAAAATTGGCTCTCTTTCAATTTTTCGTATGCCCCCGTATTGTGATATGATAGAAAGACTCTTTAAAGAATAACAAATTTACAAATAGTAAAAAGACAACTGTTAACAAGAAAAAACTGCTATTTCATCAAGTGACCACCGTTAACATTCAGGCAATAAAAGTTGAGAAAAATCGAATTTTAAACAACGATTAAATAACAATGGAAGGCTGGTATCAAAGGCAAAACAAAATGATTGAATAGAGATTTACCAGACCTTTTAAATGAATTGTGACTTGATACGTAATGCCATTTGAAAAAATGTAAGGGGTGTCTCCAGCAGGGAGGGGGTGAATCTGACTTTTATGACATTAGCTCCAAAAAGTGTCCCCCTCAAGTTAAAAGTTGACGTGTTTCGGCATTTCCTTCTAATATGTTCCATTTTTGAAATATTAAGGGTGGGTCCTTTTCAAATGTACACAGTGTATAATATTATAGTTTCAATGGGAGATCAAAATCTCAATGATTTACTTAGACATGGAAAATCAATTGAATATCGCACATTTTCCGGTAGCTAGACTGCTAAAATTAGAATAACATAGATGTGATCCTGTGATTAGACTATTCCTCCACTTTCCCAGAAGCTATGTGAAAAATGATATTTGGAGGTATTTACAATTTTCGATTTTTATTTTGTCTCAATGGATATGATATGATAATTGGCCAATTTATAGGAATAATAATCTACTCACAATAAAAGGTAACAAGGTTTCTGAGCTTCAGTTTTAGTTTTCGGTAATTTTTTAAAATAATGCGAAAATTATCGCCATGCTATTACGAACCTTGGAATTAATGAATTGAACAAAAATATACAGTAAAGACCATTAAAGAAAAGCTTGTTGGTGACCTACATTGAAAATTTATTATCCGCTGGCAAAATCCAAATTATACACCAATGTGTCTTCTAAATGTATAGCTGGAATTTCAATGTAATACAAAAGTGATACGCTGGAACCTTTATTTCATTTTATTGCATCATCATTACGGAATGAAAGCTATTACAACTATTATGATCTTGAGACTTTGGCAGTAGTGGAGTCCCTAAAGAGATTTTGGAACTACCTTGCAGTACTTGCAGTACTTTCCTAGGAAGGGAGATACTGTCTAGGGTTCCTAGATAATGGTTAAGTATTTAGGTTTAGGTTGAGTATTTATTTAAATGAGATGGTGAGAAGATTTAGCATGTTGACTCTACAAGCAGAAATCCTCCAGCTGATGTGCTACTCCTGGATACATTGCAAGACGAGAAAATAGGAATGATAAAATGCAAATAACAAGAGGGTAAAGATAATGATATTGTAACATAGGATCTCTACTGGCGAATATGTAAAGGTCCATAAAGAAAGAGAAGAAGGAAAACCTCTGGAATCATATAAAAATGTCATCGGAAAGTAGAGAACTGCCATATAAAGAGTTTGAAAAGCGAGTAGTCGTGATTAATATTGTATTGTTAAGTTGAAGTTGAAAAAATAAAGGAAGTTGATACAGTAGAAGGGTAACAATATTTTGAACAAACAGGTATTTAGGAAACTATGAGAAACTGCATAAAAAAGTACTTGGGGATAGCCAGTGATTGCTCTTCTAAAATTAGACAGATCAATTTATTAAGATAATATCACGATGATATTGGTCATACGGGACTAGAAATTGATGAAAGGAAAATTTTTGGTTCACTAAAATGAACAGATTTGTGAAAAACCACATATCGGCTTGCTTAGATTGTCATTACAATCATCTGAGGTTAAGTAGATTAGCTTGAGGTTGAGTAGAGTAGCTTTAGCTGCACTTCGCCTCTTGTAGCTATTGTTTGTGTTTTAAAGACAAATAAAGGCAGTTAACAATCATAGTTGTGGAAATTGCGAAAAGAAGAAGGGTATATTAGATAAACGAGCCGTAGGAAACTGGCATATCAATCATTTGAGAATAATTTCGCAAAAGTCACAAGGGCAACTCTTACCTTTCAGTCATAGTTGGTTTCTTTTTATGGTGTACGTTATCGAAGTCATGTAAAACAGAGCTGGATCAAGAAATCGTTGATCACATTCGAAACTCGAAAAAATAGTGTCAGGACAAACCCAATAAATAAATGTACCGTTTTTTACCACACTTACTAATGTTTGGGTATGATAAAAAGAGTCATGTTGTCTTGGAGCGAGAATAAATTGGAGATTACAAGAAATATTTTCAAAAAAGCGAAAGTAACAGATGAGAAAAGTAAAAACTTGATTTGATGAAAAACCAGTAAAACTTATAAATTGGGTGATTTGGTATGATGGTCGGGCGCTGATGAAAAAGGTAAGGGAATGAGTCTAAAAGTGATCTCTAAATTTGAAGGACCTTATAAGGTTTCCAACGTTTCGGGTAATGACAGGCGAAAAAGAGAATGACAACAGTGGCTACCGAAAATGTGGAATAGTGAAAAAAATTATTAAACATGTTTTTGAGTCCATAGTTTTGCGCTAGGTGCCGCAATCTATCACTTACAAAATATAATTAGATTTTTTACAAAATATTCCCCTATTTAGGTTGGTAAAAAATATCTCAAGTTTAGAAACTTCTGTCGTTATTCTGCAACTTTTGTAAAAGTTATTTTTCTGTATCTCCTATCATTAGATGCTTAAACCGATTTAAAAAAATATAGACTCCATGCGTAGAACATTAAAGGTAGATTCCAGAAACAAATAACAACACTTTTAGTTTTCCAATCGACAAATAGAGGGCGTTATGATGTAACACCTAGCTCTATTTATGATTTTTTCTGAGAAATTCCAAATAAAATGCTTTAACTCTAACCAGTTTATAAAAAGTAAAATAAGATGACTTATTGAGCTGTCAAAACCGCGAACTGATATCTCTTGTCATTCCAAAGATATTGGCATTTTTTGGTAATAAGTGTTGATGATTGTTGGGTCACTCAGTAAGTTGTAAGAGAAATTATGTTGTCAAAATTGTTGATTCTTTCCCATAAGTTAAAATTTAAAACCGCTAGGTCTGGTGACTCCCACGTCCAATCTACCCGAAGATGGAGTATCTAAATAAAGCTGGACATCTGCTGCAAAATGCGCAGAGCAACCATCTTGTCGGTACCAAATGTCTAATCCTACTCTGTTTTGAATAGTAATATCTTCCAGGAGAATTGGCAATGCATTTTCTCCAGTTAATGTTAATAGTTAGGTAGTAGGTGCGTTTTGTAAATTTCTGTTATGAGTAGCTTCCTTAGTTTTGTTTCATTATGTAATAATGTTAATAAATATTTGTGTGATGCGTTTCACTTGTTATTCTATTTTTGAAACAATTTTAGCAACTTAATTTCTCTCACAACTTACTGGGTGAGCCAACAATCAACAACACTCACCAAAAATGCCAGTAACTTTGGAATAACATGAGATATCAGTTTCCGGTTTTGATAGGTTAATACCACATCTTATTTGCCTTTTTGTAAGCTGGTTAGAGTTATAGCATTTTATTTGAAATTTCTCAGGAAAAATTATTAATAGAGCTACGTGTTACATAACGCCCTCTAGTTGCCGATTGAAAAATAAACGTGCTGCTGTTATTTGTTTCTGCAATCTATCTATAGTGCTCTATGCATGCGGTCTACATTTTTGAAAATCGTTTCAGTAATATGGAAGTTACAGTCTTTTTTATGTCTACGCAAGAACACTTCCCCCACCACTTTAGAATAGGTGATATAGAACGATGACTTTAACAAAAATTAGTAGTAGTAATAGTAGTAGAATAACGATAGTAGTTTCTAAAGTTGGTATTTTTACTAACCTGAATTGGGGAATATTTTATAAAAAATCCAATTATATTTTGTAAGTGATAAATTGCGCCACCTAGTGAAAAACTATGAACTCCCAAGCAATTTTTAATCATATTTTTTTTGGGTCGATTTTCTCATAAGAATTTTTTTCCCCAAATTCTAGGATTAATGAATCACCCTTTATATGAAATTGATACCAATAGTTCAATAAATAGAACCGACGAGTTGATCAATTTATTGAAAGGCTAAGGGATTTGTATCATTAATTAAAGCTGGCAGAGGTTTGATTTGATTAGGTACTGAATTATGTGAATTTAAATGATGAATATCTTAATGAAAAGATATAAAAAAGATTGTGGTTTAATTTCCCAAAATAATTAATAGAAAGAATAATAAATGATGAATTGTGAATCAACCTAATTTGGAATAAGACTATTGAAGAGAAGAGAGAAATTATTACTATTGTATATAAAAAAAAATGAATAAAGCGAGAGAAAACGACTCTTACCATTTGGTGTTTCTTGAACTATTTTTAAGTGCTTAACTGGATCAATGACTATTTGTCGAATTGATGTGGGAAGCATTAAATCTCTACAAGTAGACCTAATTAGCGTCACATGTAACATTGTATCTAAGAAGCTACAGAAATTTCCTTTCCATTCTAATTTCCCATTCAAGCCATCTAAATCTGCTTCAATAACTCCTTGAAACAGGTCTTTATATAAATATCTGCGCAAATAACATTCCTTGTAGATATCCTCACGATTCATTTTTAAAGTATCATTTTTTCCATTTTCGGATAAATCTTCTAGTACGAATTCTTTAGCTATATTATTCGATTGACGTATTGTACCAGTACAAACAGTAGAACTACTTTCACTGATTTCGAAGTAACCAGTGGTGAACATTATATTTACAATGAATGTTACACTTTCTTCGGCATTGAGAACAGTGGCACGTTTAAATTTAACGTTCTCAAATACTACTGGGAACTCTTCTCTTGATGATAGATATAAAGAAGCCAGTGTTTCCCATACCAGATCCTGAAAATAGAAAATAATATTACTGGAATACGTATACATTGTATAGATATTAGAGTAATATCCCGGAGACATTACTTATTTTTAAATAGACTAAACCATCTGAGAGAGTTGTATCAGACTCACAGGTACTAGGTGAGAAAGGTGAGTAAAAATAAGAATTACTTTATTTGAATTGAAATGGCTGATTTATATATATATATATATATATATTTTTTTTTTTTTTGTAAAATATACTGGATACTAATTTATAGTGAGATTTTACAGACTTTGGACTATATGGAGATTCATTAGAGTTCAAAAAATTTAGGTGACTGATCTTTGAAATTTGTATGAGCATGTTATTTGTAAGTATAGCTGTGAATATGAAATTAAGGTTCAAATGATTGATAAATAATTTTAGAAACATTTTAAAACATAATTATCAGTGGAAACAGATATAAACTGAATGTGTGTGGTTATGGTGATTATGATTATGGTTGTTGTTAGAATAGAACAGAAAAATATAGTAAGAAATAAATAGAAAATAGAAATTGTACTACAACTGACATATATGACGGTTGTGAGAAGTTGAAGAATTGATAATATACAGAACAGGAAAGTAATATTCCAATAATCATTTGAATAATAAGTGAATTTGGAATAAATAAAACAATAGGGTACAAGCATAAATTTTGCTATTGGTGGGAATTAACGCTTTGTCAGGTCTCCTAACACCATGCATGCCTATTTCTTCAAAAAAATATAAACTTTACTTTTAAAACGACTTTAAAAATCATAAAATTTGAAAGTCCGCCAAAACGCGCTTTACGTCATAAAGATGGCTGCCCCATCCGTTGACGTCACTCCATTTGTTTACGCTCTTATTCGTGTATCACGCTCTGAGTTTTTGTGACCTAATTCAAAAATGCTTCAAAAATGGATAAAACCGAAAAAAAACTTTGTATTCCAAGTATTGCATTGTTCCAGAGTGTAAATCGACGTCTATTAAAACTCCAGACAAAATATTTGTTACTTTACTTGGTGGCGCAAGCAAGTTATGTACGTTGACATTTTTTAGTTATTCTTATGAGACACTGACATTTAGCCTAACTTATTTTGTCCCGTGGATTTATGAACACGACCGTACACACCCACACACATACAGTCATTTTCTTAATACTATTTTTTTTTGTATCAGGGGATCTTGAAAAATATAAAAAAGTTAATAATACCACAAAACCGTTACACATTCCCCATGCTCCAAGCAGCCAACTAGCCCCCAATTTTGCTAACTAAGAAAGTGGCAACCAAAAAACCAAAAAGGTTTTTGGGTACCTCTTTGCAGAGCCAACTCCCACGTTGTTAGCCAACTAAGACCCATTTTGACCAACTCAGGCCAACATGGCATCGAAATATGGTTGGTATATATTATATATAATACATTGTTTAAATCGTACTTACGATAATGCTTTAACTCCTCTTAGTTCCTCTGCATTAAAGCAGCTGTTTGACTTCATAAATTCAAGCAGCATAAATGAGTCTACTTTGGGCAAGTTATCAGTTTGTGCTTTTACAAAACCTTCGCTAGCCATATCTTTACTCACAAAATATGAAAGAATCGTCACTGAACACTGAACTAGTAAATAAAATATTTTCTTCCAAAAGTTTTGAAATATCCTCGGAAGTATCGAATATTTATGTCCACTTTCTACTTTACGTTGATTTTTAGAAATAAAAAAAGCACACACAAACACGTAATGGTCTCGAACAAACATATAAATGATATTTTTACGTCGATGAAGCAGTTAATAGTTAATTAAAATACAAAATACACAAAACCTAATGCAATACCGGCCATATTGACAAAAGTAAACAAATGGTATGACATCACACGTATTATCGGTAGCGTTCGGAAATACTCGGGTGGTGGTCGAAAAGTGCATTAAAATTTGATTTTTATTTCAAAATTTGGAAGTAATTTCCAATGGAAACTGGTTTATTTCCTATTATTAGTTATTTTTGATATCAACTTTACTATTGCAAATTAATATCTAAGCAAAATATGAAATATGCGTGTACTCTATTAACATTTGGCAGTGATAAACGTTTGAACGTTTGAAGAAGGGGTACAATTATGGTTATGATATTCGGTTGTTTTCAAATGAATCTTGAAGACTCCAACCTTTTACAATATAAGTCCTTATTTGTATTATTGATTGAATAGTTTGTAGACTTTAATTATATGGATCTTATTTAAGATACAAAATACAAATAATAAACTCGCTGCGCACTTTGTAAGAAAGTAGAATTCACTTTCACCAAATAATGGTTTACATGATATGGGTAGGTATAAGTATTGCTTGAACATAATGTTTTATCTCCTTTCCACATTGTCTTGAAAAAATGATAATTTTAAGTTTAATATTGCAAAATATCGATGAATGATTCGTCGAGTATTATTAATGATTTTTTTTCACGCAATAGTAACATACCAGATATCCGGTAGCAGGCATTAAAACTCGTCCATCTATATTATGTCCTGCCAAATAAGAATATGTTTCATCAGAAAGTTTTATACTTATGGAATTTCCATATTCCTTTCTATGTTTCCACAATCCTCCAAACCATGAGTTACTGTGATCCCATTTTACTAGAGGTGATAGCATTTTAGTTCCTCGACTAACAGGGAAGGTAACATCGCTATACAATTTCCTTAAATTTAGTTGTCCTCCAGCTAAGTAAAACCTTAAATAGAAACGCAATAGTTGTTAAATACAATAAACCCAATGATCTGTTTCAGCAACGACCATAGTCTTAGAGCGTAAGGTAGTAACTAGACTTCATTTAAAATATCGAAACTGCGACTATAGTCCTTCTGGAAAGTATTCGACGTTTTATTATTCTTAATTTTAACATACTTCTCCTTTATAACATTCTACGACGAAAGTAATGCATCAAGTAGGTTTATGCCGATGGTATATAAATCGCATGCTTCAGTCAAATATTGTTGATTGCAATTAGGCTTAAAATTTTTGAAATAATCTCTCAAAAAGAAAAAATAAGAGAAGTGGAATATTTATTCTGGAAATATTTTCGAGACAGTAAAGAATTAGTTCAATTGACTGAGATCGGAAAAAGTGATGACACTTCTTAAAAACTTGGTTCTTTCTATTCAGTCTCCGAGCAGACAGTTTTCAAATACTGAAGTAAAGGCTCTAGAGCCTTTACCTCAGTGTGCACTTTCCAGGTTTGGTGAAGATGGATTCAAGCTATGACAACTGACCGGTTGCCACCAAAACAAAGGCCTCTGAAGAGAAATGGAAACTGAAGAGTGAGATCTACAGACCCTATCTTATCAGATGGGAATCTCATTTGTCCCATACAAAACTCTAGGACTAGATGATATATTCTGCAAGTTTTTGCAAGAAGAAATAGACATCATCATGAGTCTGCTAGTTCTGATACTAAGCAGTTGCCATGCTTTAGGGTATATACCAGTTGCATTGAGATAATAAAAGGTGGTATTTATTCACAAACCACGAAAGAAACACTCAGGCTACTGACTGGCTGGCTGATGATTTGATCTGCAGGTTAAGGATCAAGGCATATGGACGCTGGGCTTTGCGGACGACATAGTGTTTGTCATCAATTGGAAATTCCCAGAGACAATAATGAATTCTCTACATTAAGCACTACGAATTGTGGAAAACTGGTGCCGTAAAAATAACCTTTCAGTTAATAAAAAAAAACAATCCTGTTACTTTTACGATTAGAAGAGCTCTTTCGCAAGTTACTCCAACTGTTTGGAGAAAAACTAGGAATATCCAAAGAAGCTTTATATATGGGAGTGACCCTTGATTCCAAACTACATTGGAGGACAAACCTATAAAAAAATTACTACCAGGAAAACTGGGCAAAACCTGGGGAATACGATCCAAGGCCTTACACAACTGTGATGAGGGCAACGATCACCTATGAAACGATAGTCTGATGGAGGACAGAAGCATCTTCTGCAGTCAATCCAAAGACAAGCTTTTCTTGATATTATTGGGGCAATGAACAGCACGGGAACGGCATCAATAGAATACCTTATTGGTGTTCCCGCTTTGGAACTTTTGCAAGGACGGATGCAGTTATGGCAATTCTTAGGCTGAAATCGAAAGGCATATGGTCTCTGAACAATGTTTGGAGACACACTGATACAACTGGGATACTACTCGGTAAACCCATATTTCACATGAGTTTGGATAGTATGACACCAGATAACATATTCAATGAGCGAGTGAATATCATCATTCTCCCTGGTTCACCGATGATCCTAAAGCAAACCTTAGGGTCTGGGTTTCAAGCAGAGACGATTGTCGCTATAGCCTGTATTAAGAAACATCAGGAAATATATACCTACAAAAATTTCAAGCTATGCTCCGCTTTAGGCAATCAGTAATCAAACTACTGAGTTTAAACTGGTGGAAAGCTGTAAAAAAATCTCTCAATAGGAAGACAAGAGACAACGCAGTGCTTCTAGTATGGATGCCGTGACATGAGGGAATTGCAGGGAATGGATTGGCAGACCAGTTAGCTGAAGTAGGCTTTAACGGTCAGGAACTGTTCTTTGAAATCACAAAGGATAGCATAAGAGGGGTCTCCGGAACTGGCTAGATAAAGGAAACCGATTCAAATGAAGGTTGAGAGAAAATCACTTCCATACAAAGAGTTTACTGAACAAGATAGACAAGGATCTCTCAACCAGGCTATTGAAACTGGATAAGAGACATTTGAAGACAGTAACAGAACTGGTCACTGGATACTGTACCCTGAGGAAACATCTACACTAAATGGGAAAAGTCAGTGAACCTAAGCGCAGAAAAAGTGAACTAGGGGATGAAACTCGTACCCACATACTCTTGCTCACTGAAAACTTACAAGAACTCGGACGGAAGCACTTTGGAGATAAAATAATATATCCATCAGAACTACTCAAATTCCCACCAGTCAAACTAGTGGCCTATATAGAAGACACAAATCTTCTGGAATGGAAATAGAAAATATGGTAAATGGTACAAAGATTTAGTTCAAGTGCCTGGGCTGTTGAGCACAACCCAAACGCATGAATTAATGAAAAATGACACCTCTGCAGATGCAACAAAGAATATATCTCTGTCAACATATTGAAGAAGATAGATAAGGTTAGTGATCTTTTTATATCCGACGAAAGTTGTTTCCACCTTGATCCTAATCACCTGAAAATTTTATCAAAAGAAATTGTTACCGTTTAAATTTCCAAATTTCTCACTAAAGTAATGGTTTGGGAAGCAATATCTTAGCGTGGTGCTATACTTATCTGTATAGTTGATGGTACCGTTAATAGTGCAAAGTATTGTGAAATGTGGTCAACTTTTTGAAATGACTCATGCCTCATATCCAAAAGGGTGACGTTTTCAGCAAGATAATGCAAGATGACAAACTTCTGCTTATATTCAAAGTTGCAAAAACACCAATTGACAACAATAATGAAGATTAAAGTTGAACAAGCAGCGCCACAAAATATAGAAGATTCGATTCGATCATCTTTACAGCCCTGGATCACCATAACCGAACATTATGGAGTTTATTTAGTTTTGGGTCTACCTGGACGTATTTAAGAGTTTAATGGAGGTTTTATTAGAAAATGATGTGAATTGTTTGTTAAAATTTCATAGTTGAAGAATTAAAAATATACTTCGAATTATTAGAGATATCTTTTTCCCGGATACTTTCTAGACGCACTATATATTTCAGTGGATGACGTATCTTCATATTTTCCGGAATATTTATTCAGTCTAAGCATATTTACTTATGAGTACTATCAAACTTTCAGAACGATTTGTTGGATTGTTTATCAGAAACATCTGATTAACACTGATGGTGAAATATTCTGCAAAGTGCAATTTCTTATATTCACTAATAATAAAAATGACAAAAATAAGATTGTTTTAACGATAATATGAAAAGAACATTTTGTCTTTATTTTTTCACTTACTTTCCAAGAGACTCTAAGAAAAAGCTTTCATTGTTTTCAGACGAACGGTTCGTAAGACTGATAGTAGTGGTCTCTGGCGCCAACTCCTTCTTTAAAATTGCTTGTAGTAAACCATGTGGGGCAATTTCAATTACAATTGCGTTTTTCGGAATATGCTCGTATACTTGATCAAACAGCACAGGACTGCAAAAATTGTTGTGATGGTACTGAGCACAGTTAAGCTTACTCCATGGTTCATTCTGTTTACTTGGAGGAACTGAAGTCGAAAACCATTTTGAACTTCTCGGTGCGGAGCTCTTCAAAAACTTCTTACACATGTCCAATAACATTTTTCCAGCTTCAGCGATATATTTTGTATGGTAAGCTACATTGCCAGTGCTTACTAATCTTGCAAAAATGCCCTCAGCAGTTAATTGCTCTACGAAAGCGATCGTTTTTTCTTTCGGGCCAGATATAGTAAAGCTATTTTTAGCATTATAGCAAGCAATATATACACCTTCGGGAAGTTTCTTCAATAATTCTTCTTTTGGTAAACTGACAGCAGCCATTTGTCCTTGAATTATATCCGCATGAGTTGATGAGTATCCTCTTGAATACGCCAAAAAAACTCCTTCCTCTGCACTCATGTTACCGTCCGCATAAGCACAACCTAAATAAATAAATAAACATGTATCAACGATTCTGTCTCGTGAAAATCATACATATGGAATAATTGATTACAACAATAAAATTTTAACTACGGCTACAGTCGGTTAGTGAGAGGCTGCACACGTAGGATGTGAATATTATTATTATTTTAGTTGGTTTTTTGCATTTAACGATGGCGTCGTCTGACTAAGATGATTTTAGGATGATGAGTTATTAAAAAAAAAATAACGTCACTTCTGGATCCACCCCTATAATGGCCATTGGTTAATTGGAGAAAATTTCCAATTTGTAAGTAAACGATGAAGATAAATGGAATGTTACCTGTGACATTTTCCGACTCTTTTTCTGCTTTTTTCTATTGATGTAATCAATTGAACATTTATCTACTTTATATTGCTTAAATTTAAATTGAATTTAATTTAATACTTTCTTAGAGATCCATTTTTAAATACAAATATCGGACAAGTTGGTTCATGAAGGGAGTGACGTATGTGTTAACTGGTTGGAATTATATCTTGCGATAAACGTATCTTGAGTTTGCGCGTTGTAACGAGTTTTATTTTTTTCCCGTAATATATTTCATTTTATCACTAGGTTGTATATAACTCGTTACTTTACAACCCTTTCTACTACCACATTGATTTTTTTTTCTTTATTACCGTTCTATATTTTAGTATAAGTCCGAGTTACGCAAATACAAATTCTACCGTACACAATTTATTCATTTCCGATATTTAAATTTTTCAACTGAAGGGACGGCCGGTATATACACCATTTTAATTAAAACCGAAGCCGTCCAGTATAGGTACAACTTTTTTTGTAAGTAGATAAATTTCATGTTTAATTCCCTTACCACGACTACGGCCGAAAAATATAAGTGGGATTTTGGATATAAATTAGTGAACAATTGATAGAAGAGCTCTCAATCATTCCGGCTCTCAATTATTCAGTCTAAATTATTCTTTCGTGATTCTTCGCTCAACTTTCTTCCGAAAACCGAAAACCGATAAACCGTATTGTGAAAATTTAGTGCATTAAGATTGTGTGTGGAAGCTGTATTTTATAAGGTAAATCATTTTTACAAATAAACTGTGTATTCGAAACTTTCCGTACCGCCGCTTAATTATAAATTGTTGAATTCTTTGTTGTATTCTTTGGAAGATTTTCCGACTGGCTATTTTTTTCTTTTGTTGTTGAATTGAAATTGGTTTTTTTTATTCGTTCCTTTTATATGGAAATAAAGATTTGTGAACTGTAATTTGATTTCAATTTTTATTTACAGCGTTTATTACATATTAATTAACTGATATGAATTATTAGTGGATTCTCGAATTATTTTATGCTTTTGGTTCTCAGAAGTTTTATATTAAATTGATATCCAAGTGGATTATAATATTTTAATTTTATGCTAGTCCTAATATTTTTACTCTGTGTGCCGATAGCTGGGTACCGTTCAACTCGTGGAAATTTTTTTTTCGGAATAATAGTTACCGGCTTTATTTGGATTCAAGGGTTAATCAGACTTGTAACGCGCTTCCCTTCTTACACGTGGCTCCTGCCATAAGAACACGTCACTATGGACACCCTTGATGCAAAATTCGGTTTTAAATCTCGGGCGCCAGATTATTAACGTGGTTTGCTCCACGGCCCCTTGACCCTTAGCGTCAAGAGTTCCAGATAGCCTCAGATGGAGGTTACGGAAAATTCCAGGGGTCTTGTTGAACTAACTTTATTTACCTAATTACAATCAAATATGGATACTCCAATTTATAAATTACGGGTTAATGAAGGAAACAGGGGGTTCACCAGAACCACTACCTACGGATTAGTGTATACCTACGATCACACAATAGGTCGGTATATAACAAAATAATCAAAAAGTAACTTTTAGTCTATTAATACTCTGTGGTCTATTTTACGAATAATTCTATAGTGACAAGCAAATTAGCAGGGAAAAGAAAATAAGCTATCTATACCATATACTTAGTACTTTGACGGACATAACGGTCAGGTTATCCAATACGGTTCAAATCTACCGGGTTTAACGGGGTCCCTAATGCACGATTTAGATCTGCCGGGTAATCAGACAAATTGTGGCTAAGCCTCTTCCAAGTATGATTGACCCTTGAATCTAAATTGAAACAAAAAAGAGGGTTAAATTTGACAGGACACATTTGTATCCTAGGTGTTCGGCTACATTTATTGTGAGCTAAGTCATCTAGAAGTGGAAAGAGAAACTTGAAAATACCGTTCAGAATTTTCTGCGATACTATAAATAGTTTGAGAGACAGTGATTACTCATTAAATCATACACCCAGTTGAAACTACTATTTGATCTATTTGTTCTAGTTAGTCGATACTGCTTGCAATACCGAGCTGCTCAATGAATTGAATTGTAAAAGGAAAATACTCACCCACTTCTCCCAAAGAGTGCCCACAAATTCCATCTGGAACAATTTCTAATGTTTTAAGTATGTTTGTTAAAGCAATTTCAACGCTTATGATCCCACAGAATGCATTGGTGATATCATTGAAAATGGTTGGATCCTCACTACACATAATATCCATCAAATTCACGCCGTAAGGAGCCAAAGCTTTGGCACAAACTTCTATAGTGTCACTAAATATTTTATTGTTCATTAAGTCTTTTCCCATTTTAAGCCATTGTGAACCCATACCAGTGTATACAAACCAAATTGGTCTGTGTTTGTCGACGCATTTAGCTATTTCTCTCACATTTTTCTCTCCCAATACAGTGTACCTGAAAAAATGAAAAAGGAGCGTTAATTTTTTCAGCACAGATGTGATGATGTGCACAAGGCATTTACTAGAAAATAGCTGCAGCTTTGAGCTTTCGAATGAAACAATATATGGGTTGGGAAAATATTTATCCATATTTATGTAGAAATCTCATATAGGAGCAGCAGTTAGCACTAAACATTAAAATTATATATGTCCAAAAGAAAACAACATACTTCCACTCCACGAAACACCTAGTTCTCTAGACTCTTCAAAACACCTGAAAACATGTCAAATATTTGCCAGTGTTTTCTAAACAAAATAATTTATTGAGAAAAGAAAGAATTGAGATACAATTTTATTAAAAAGATGTCATGAATGAGTGTACACTGTTTTAGGTAAAATTTTCAGTTACCTACTTAATGTTGGAATCGACTAAATATTACATTTGTTTTGTTTGTCGTTATGTAATTATTTTTCAATAATTATGACATGTATTACTAGTCAATATAATTAAAGAAAATGTCACAAGTTAAAAATCAAAGTTTATTTCATACTTCGAAAATAAATATAAAACCACACCCTCTAACAGGTTATGAGCGCAGAATAACCAGTCTTTAAACAGTAACTATAAGGCAGTTAAAAAAAAAAGATTGGGAAGGATAAAAAAATACATAAAAAAATGGATGACATAAAATCATCAATAAGAAGATTGAACAACCAAAACTATGAAACCTGGAAGTACAGAATGGAACTTCTACTCATGAAAGAAGAAGTATGGGACATAGTTACAAAAGAGAAGCCTGAGGTTACCGATATTACTTGGGAAAATAAAAATAACAAAGCCAAAGCCTTAATCGGTTTGTCAATTGAAGATTCACAGTTGATGCACGTTAAAAAGCTGAAAACTGGATATGAATATTGGAAATCTCTACGAGAACATCATGAAGAATCATCTTTATCAAACAAGGTATCATTACTAAAAAAGCTATATAGGCTACAACTTAATGAATGTGATAGTATGGAAAGTCATCTCATGAAAATGATTGAGATAGTAAATAGACTCAATACTATGGGTGAAAATCTAGCCGAAAATTTAGTAGTAGCATTCATACTGAGTAGTTTACCAGGAAGCTACAACACCATTGTGATGGCATTAGAAACAAGGCCCGAAAAAGAGACTTGACAATAGAACTTGTCAAAGAAAAATTGATTCAAGAAAGTAAAAGGCGAAATGAAACAAAACGAGATGAAAACCAAACAGCTATGAAAATAAAAAGTAATTTTCACAAAACAAACAAATATTGCGATTTCTGCAAAAGAAGAGAACATATTCAAAAATCGGAACAAAAAGATATAGGGAATAAAGTGAAAAGTAATGAAACAGTTGGAATTGCTGAAGAGTTGGTAAACAAAGAAGTTGATAATGATAAAGTGATAGAGACAAATAACTGCATAAAACTAGAAGATGACGATGAACCCAAGACATTTGAAGAAGCAATGAAAATGAGAAATGGGGGAAAATGGATGAAAGCCATAGACAATGAAATAGAATCTATGAAGGAATGTCAAGCATGGGAGTTGGTGGATTGTTCAGAAGACAAACGAATAGTTGATTGTAAATGGATATACAAAATGAAATTTGATAATGATAATGTCAGATATAGGGCAAGACTTGTAGCGAGAGGATTTTCACATAAATATGAAGAAGATAACGACGAAGTATTTGCTCCAGTTGTGAAACAAGCAACTATCAGAGCTCTTCTCACGATAAGTGGATTGAAAAACAAGATAGTCAAGCATCTAGATGTAAAAACAGCATACTTGAATGGAGACTTAGAAGAAACTGTTTACATGAGTCAACCGAAAGGTTTCCAGGATAAAGAGAATCCCCAACTAGTATGAGCATTTACGGTCTAAAACAATCAGCCAGAGTTTGGAATAATAAAATAACAGAAGTGTTAATGAATGATGGTTTCAGAAGGGGAGTTGCAGATATTTTCAAAACAAATATCTGACAGATTTATTTACCTTCTTATCTATGTGGATGATGTTATTTTGGCTACTAATTTAGAAATTGATATTCAAGAAGTAGAAAAAGTATTATCAGAAAATTTCAAAATTAAAATGCTTGGAAATTTGAAGTTTTATCTAGGAATTGAAATTGAAAGAAGAAAAAATGGCATATTTCACATACATCAGAGAAACTACATAGAAAAAATTATGAAAGTTTTCAGCATGGAAGGAGCAAAAATGTCGAATATTCCACTCGATAAAGGATATTTCGAAACAAAGGAAAATGATGAGGCATTACTGAAAAATAATAATCAATTTAGAAAAGCAATTGGATCTTTTCTCTATTTAGCTGTTAATACTAGACCAGATAGCAGCAAGCATCTCAATACTGAGTAGAAATATCGTCAATCCTACACAGAGAGATTGGAACGAAGTTAAGAGAGTGATACGATATTTGAAAAACACAAAGAATTTGAAATTGATTTTAGGAAAGAATGCAAGTGACAAGATGATTGAAATGTATGCAGATGCTGATTGGGCTCCATTTATTTCATATTTCGAAAATAAATATAAAACCACAGCCTCTAACACTTAGAAGCAAAAAGTTTCAAAAAATATTGCTACGATCGTTGGCTATTTATTCATTCATTCATTGGAAATCGTTTTCACAATAGATTTGCCTCAAGTAATTGAAAATGTTCTTCTATGGTGATATAACTGAACATGTCGAAATTTCTTACATTTATTTTCAAGACTCTAGAGGATTGAACACTAAATGCAATACATTTTTTAGAAGTTCCTTAACTGGTGATTTTGATATTATAATAGTAGTAGAAACAAGGTTACAGGATGGAGTGAATGATGGAGAGGTAATAGACTTGAGAATATTCAATTTGGTAAGAAGTGACAGGGCCTTAGAATTCACTAATAAAAAACCCGAGGAGGTGTTCTTCTAGCAAGTAAAAACTATAAAATAATAAAAGTCATTAAAAAACATACGCTTTTTGGAACAATTATAGTCGAAATTGAGGCCAAAGGTGCCAGGTATGTATTTTGTGGAATATACAGGCTGTTTCACCACGAGCTTACACTATCTATATATTGGAGACTACTTACATGATTTCTATAAATATTGGCATAGATGATGAACAAGATATGGCGAATTTACATGTCACTTCCGGTTATACCTGTATATTAATAACTTTTCGAATTCTACATTAAATTTTAATGTCACTTTGTGTATAATACCCCATATCTAAAATTTATACTTATCGAGGTATTAATTTTTTTAATAAAGATGGACAGGTGCAGACCAGATATTGAAAATTCTGTGTGAACATCCCCAATACCAAATAAAAAACATGTTGTCGGGTTGATTAGTAGCACGATCAATTGGTGACATGCCGAAAATTTCTTTTTTGTATACAGGGTTGTTAAAAAAATGATGAAAAGTTCAAGTACAAAAATGTAAAAATTAGTAATGTACAGGTTGCTACATTTAAAATAGCAAAGTTGTCGTTCACTTTCGGTATAACCGGAAGTGACTCGTATGTCAAAATATTTTCCATAAATTCGCTATAACTTGTTCTCCATCTCTGCCAATTTTTATAGAAATCGTATTAGTAGTCTCCAACATATAGATAGTGTGAGCTTGTCGTGAAACAGCCTGTAAATACCTTCGGAAAGCTTGACTAATGTATATGAATCAGTTTTTGAATTTCTACAAAATAATATTGAGGTATCTGCTGAAAACGTGTACATTTTTGAAGATTTTAATATACGCGATATAACTGGAATTATTCATTATAAAAATATCTCAAACGAAATACTGGAGAGTTTCCAGGATTTTGTTGATTTTAATGCCTCCACTTTGTATAATGACGTGAAGAATGATCGAGGAAGAACATTAGATTTGGTAATCTCTTCTGAAAATAGCTATAATAATTGTATAGTTGATAGGGATCTCCTGCCATTTGTTAAAGAGGATATACCATCCTGCGCTTGAAATTTGCATTAATAACAGTGCGAGTGGAGAGATGTATGAAGACACGAATAATGTTGTTAATAGAGTGAGGTAATAAAGTCGATTTTCTTAATTTAACGAAGCGTGTCAGGGATGCACATTGGGTTATGGTACTAAACGAAAAACAAGATGTAAACCTATCATTACATCATTTCTATACTGTTTGGAATAGTATTGTAGAGGAATGTGTGCCAAGATATGATCATTACAGAAAGTCTGAAATATATCCGTCATGGTTCACTGATGAAATGAAAAATCTATTAAAATATAAAAACAGGAAGGTATAATGAATTAAAAAATGTTTCAAGTTATTTTAAGAATAAATACATAGAATTAAGACGAGATTCAATCTTTGTGATCCCAAACTCTTCTACCCTGACCGTAAGACAATTGACGTCTGCCAACGAACGCTTCCATTTTTTGCACAACGCCACGTGAAACACTCCTTTCTGTTATCGACCGCCTAAAGGGACAGATCATCTTTCGCTATCTTCCATATCTTAAGTACCTATCTTATGAATTTTGCTGTGGTAAGTTCAAAATCATAATTTATAATTAATAAGCTTCTTCTAAAGTACTGTCTGATATAATTTTCGTATGCATTCTTTATTTTTTTTACAGAGATAGACGAAATTAAATTCAACACGTGGTCATAAACTGTTCTTTTATACTAATATGGTAGTTTTAAACCAAATATTCTTTTATAATTCACTGTTTTACTTTTATACAAACATTTTCAAGCTTTTTCAGTTGCGAAATAACTCTTTTAATTATAAAATAACATTTTTTATAAATTACTGTTAACCTATAAAATATTCTTTCGTAACGCCAGTGCCGGTTCCATATATTTCCTAAGCACGATATTTTTTCATATAACTAAATAAATAACTTTTTGCTATTATTAGTTTCTTTCGGATCATTAGTATATTTTTTTTAATTTAGTCGATAATTGCTATTTTTACTGTTTTAACATGGAACATATAATGTTGGAAAGCTTTCAGTAAATTAAATAAATTTTTTGACTTTCAAATAACTGCCTTCCTTTTTTTCAACCTGAAAAGTTGACCAACATAATGTGCCATTACATTCAAGTTCCTACATATCCCTGATCCACTTGTACTTCTAGGTAAGCACAGCCCCTAGGCTAGGATACAACCCGAGAATATAACCCTAGGCGAGAATATAAACCCAAGAATATAACCCTAGGCTAGAATATAACCCCAAGAATATAGCCTAGAATACAACCCGAGGATAGAACCCCAAAATACCGCCTTAGAACAGAACACAACAGTTCAGATCAAGACCTGACTTCTTCTCCAGGAAACCACTTCATCTAAGAGCTAAGTACCTATAAAAGTACAAATTCCTGTTCATTTCCTGTGGCAGAATAAATTGTAAATTTGTTTTTAATTCTTTTTTCATTAGAAATCCTCAACTATAAAAGTTGAGGGAGATACCGCCCGGGGTAACTCTTTATTAACTTAAATTTTAATTTTACAAGGCGTTTCTACCTTTTCCGCCTTAGTTTTCTTAGTATTTTTATCGTCAAAAAGGTAGTGGCGCCCTCAATTTTTACAACCCTTCTGTTGTCCCTGTGTGACATAAACTTGGGGTCGAATCACCCTTGAGAGGAGTCTCTAGCCGGAGCCCTTCGAGCTGGTGCCCTGTGAGGTACAGACTTTTACCGTTACAAATTGGCGCCCAACTAAAAGCACACATTTACCGTTACAACTTTCACTTCTATTGATGACGCTTTACTGAAATATGACAATTTTTTACAGGTAACTGTAATTAAGTAAATAACTACAAAACCGAGATGGATACCCCAAATCTCAGCCACACATTTGTGTGGCGAGTTATGAAAGACCAGCAATTGTATCCTTACCACATCCAATTAATTTTTTTCGATATTTCCAGTGTATCCTAATAAATGATAAACTGGTTTTGGGTTTGATTCGAATAGTTCCAATAAGTGAATTTTCTAGTTCCTTTCTCCAGTTTTTCTGGGGTTCAAAACTTAACTAACTTAATTTTGTCTCATTCATTTCCAAATCAGTGGTAGGTAGGTACTCGTATTTCTTGTATTGTGATGGTTATTTAATTATATATTTTATTGGCAATAACCTTTATATTATATTCAATGGACATTCTTTTTTGTTATGATCAAGTTCCAATTTTATACAGTTTTCTGTAAAGGATCTAGAATTGTGAGCAGATTTTTTAAACAACGCTTATGATAATGTTTTTCACTAATTTTTTTAACCGGTAGAATATTTAACCTTACCTTCATAAACCCTATCCAAAATTTACAAGTACCAATGGAATTTTTTACTGAGATAAAATGTGTGGAAATATCAAATTATTATATTTAGAAATATTTTGATAAACTCACCCTCTAAAATTGTGACCCTCATCGGGAGTTTTATGAATTTCATCGATTAATGCCAAGAATTCTACATCATGTCGATTTTTCTCTATTTCATCAAGGAAATGTTGTACTGCTTCTTCCGTTCTTCCAGAGACCTGTACAAGACGATGCTTCTGTTGTGGATAAATATTATCATTCTTTTCTTTATTATACGATTGTAATACAATGTGAGCGTTGGCACCTCCAAATCCAAAACAATTTATGCTTACGATTCCTCCGTCCCATTTCGTATTTTCCTTAACGACCTATTAACAAAAAAATATTCACCTCTACTCCAAAAATACATTTCTTGAAACGCAATATAAAAAATTAATGTTTATGTCAAAACCAGTTTTCGGATAGTGGCGTAACATTTAGTAGGGACATTTGAGGACCATTGCAAAATTGAATTTTTCACTGTAAAGCTACAAGAATTATCTATCGGAAATGGACATTTATCTTGCAACAGTCCAAAAGGCAATTAATACGATTTTTGCGTATTTATTGGCCCACCTGCACATTTGAATTAGATATTTTTATACAGTTGATGAGCTAACTTGATACCTTGTTTTTTGAAAGAGATACTAACAGTGCCGGTTTTAACAGGGGTCTTTTTGCCACAAGAGAAAAATTCTAAGAATAAACGAGGAAAAATAGACAGTTATTATTAATTCTTTGGAAAAAAATTTAACTCCTTGCGTGAATAAAAACAAATTTTTAGTAATTGGACATTAGCGTTAGAAATTGAATAGATGAGGCTTTTACTTGATGAAGATCCATACTAAATGATGAAATAAAACAATTTAATTTGTTTAAATCTTCATTTTATTTTGAACTCACGTTCAAATTAAATTAGTGACGCGTTTCGCTACATAGTAGCTTTTTCAAACTAGTGAAGATACAATGAAAAACTTTTAATTTATATAGTGCCTAAATACGGAATTCTAAGATATTGACAAAAGTATTATAATATATTTAAATGGGGATAAGTACAAAAAGTGTCTAAATACGGAATTCTATGAATAATAGAAAGGTATTGAAGAAGAGTACCTGGAAAATTTATTCACAACCATCACATCTTCTAGGTAAAAAGGTTTAATAAGGGGGAATGATAGATATCTATTTGGTCGTTAAGCAGATTTCCTGAATATGTACCCCCGAAGCGTAAATCTTAAAATTTAAAATGACGTTTGAGCTGAATTCTCAATGCATCGGTGGCCAGTAATTCTAGGAACTTGCGGCAAATCACCAATTCTCTTCCATCATTATGTCATTAATTATGTCAGATGTCAGTGTTATTAGCTTTTCTTGATATTTTTTTAATCGTTTATGTTTATTTTCCATACTTTTGTAGTAGTTCTAGTTAGTTGTATCACTTTATTCTTCTGATTGCTTTTTCCACTGACATCTGACATAACTAGTGACATAATGACAGAAGTGAATTGGTGATTTGCCGAAAGTTCCTAGAATTACTGGCCACCGATGCATTGAGAATTCAGCTCAAACGTCATTTTAAATTTTAAGATTTACGCTTCGGGGATTCATTGTTTTAATAAAGCAATATAGATGTCCGTAAAGATATAAAACCTGCGAAAATCTTATGTTTTGAATGGTAGACATTAACTGTCATTCTTGTCATAAAAACCACTTTTTGTTGGTCACACTGAGCTTAGACTGAACTCCTCTATTAACGTAATCTGAGATTCCTCTCACAAACCCGATCTCTGTATTGCCCTTGGTCACGCGTCACATAGGCAAGGTAACGTTGTCAAGTCTGTCTTAGTGATGGATTTTGACAGCAAGGCTGAAGGCGTTTGTGGTTTGAAACTAACTAAAGCATTTGTTCGATTTGGTCTGTAGCGATTCCCGACTGCTCAGTTTAATAACAAATGTTTGGGAGCGAGTTAAGCATATAAGCCTTGGTCGCAAAAGCGTAATATTACTGATATTAGTATATTATATTGATTCACCTTCCAGTTCCTAAAAATTCCCAGTAATGCGCACTAATGCCTAGTAATAACCAGTAGTGCCCACAAATGCCCACTAATTCCTGCGTAATACCATTGTTTCATAATATATTGATATGCATTTTTAATTTATAGTTTTAATATGTATACTAATTTATTTATTGTAATATATTCATTTGGGCGCCAATTAATATGAATTTTAATTTAAATTTTAGTGATATCATACATCACTCACCTTTTATTATGACTCTTCACCTCAGGTTGGGTTCATGGGCCTAATGCTCACTTAGTTCTTTTTATTTTATTTTATTATTTAACATATCCTCAGGCCGGTCCTTGTCCTTGCCCTTGAATAATAGGAACTATCTAACTGTGAAGCAGTTTTGCCAACTTTATAGGAAGAAAACTCTTTATATTTGAAATTTATGAAAAATATTTTCTAATTTATTCTCTATTGTGCGGCGTATTTATACAGAATTGATAAATAAGGACATACGGAACAATTTAAAACACTTATCTAAATGATCTTTCACACTAAATGAAGTTTTTATATCTAATAAATTTATGAAATTATGCAACTCTTTTTACATGTACTACTTAAAACCAAAGACAAAACAGAACATCTGTTTCTAACAGATTTTCTATACAAAATGGACGATATTGTAATCGTAACGAAGAGGAATAAATATCAAGTTCTGGATTTATTCACACGCACGTAAGTTTAATGATTTAATTTATAGTTTATAGAATACCTATTATCTTGTATTACTTTTTGAAAATTGGATAATTACTTCTTTTCTGTGTTTTAGACCTTTCTGGGCCTTGGAGTCCCTCGTAGAAGTGGCTTCGATATGGCTTCGGGGTCGGCTTGGAAAGATTTTCATCTGCTTACCTCTCGAAGTTTTCACTCATGGTTTATTTGAGGAATTTAATATTTACAGAGGTTATTTAACCTCTATTTTTAACAGGCACTTGTAAGGAAGGTTAGTAACACAAATTCACTTTATAGTTTCACCTTTTAACATAACGTAGCCTAATTTTAACTCAATTTTGTAACATGGAAAAACTTATACTTCTCAATTCTGTATCTTTTTTCGTAACTACCCGTTTCTAATCAATAGCAACGTATCAATTTTTTTTATATTCAACAACCATAATATGTCTCTTTATTTTTAAGTTTTTCTATATTTGCTAACCAATCAAATTCATTTAATAATTTTTGATTTCTGTTATTTGACTTGATTGTTTTATAATTTGATCTTTTTCTGATATGAAAGTTTATTTTTAATGTCTCCAAATAATGTATTATTGTTTTCATCTTTTAGTTAAAAAATATTAAAATTATTTGACATCTGTTTTAATTTCAGTTGCCATTTCCTTTCTTCCGTTCGAGTTGACAAATCTAGATTCACACCTTGTTAAATATGTTCATAAGTGTACTTTTTCTATTTTTACCAGTGTCAGATTTTATATCCTAACTAATAATTTTCAATTTTCAGGTTCTTTCTTTTTAGATTTATGATGAGCCAAGAAACTTTTGCAAAGCTTTTGAAAATTCTGAAACTATGTGATAGGATTTCAATAAATTAGAGAAAAGTTATAAAGATTCCCGTTTAAAGTTTGGGTTGTAAATATTTGTCAGGTGATTTGTTTATATTTTATTTAGATTTTATACTGAAATAACCCTTGTTTGGTGTATGTGTTGTATGATTTCACTTTCCATATCAATATAGATACTTTGTCAAGCCTACGGGAAGTAAATTCGGAGAAAATGGGTTTTACCATTAGATGGCGACTGTGTTTGCAGCTCCACCATGTGTGATCGTCGCCATATTTCATCCAATTTTATTTTAATCATATCAACGCGAGTAAACAATTTTCTAATTATACAATTTATCTACAAAATTTCGAAATTCATAGTCAGAGTTTGCAACAATTCGTTATCACTTATAAGTAGGTGATTATTGAATAATTACTAGATATATACGAAATAAACTTTACAGATTTCAAACTTCGTGTGAACACGAGATGGTAATAACAAATTTCGTATTTCTTTGGACATGCCTTATTAATTTTTGAATTGTTCAATTAATATTGTATTGAATGTATTGAATGTATTTGTACACAGAATTCTTCTAGTTAGATAGGGTTGAAGTATATAGGTAAACAAAAATTCACAGGGTTATATTTTGGGCAGATTATCTTTGATTTTAATCTATTTCAATTACCCCACCCCCGCCCTTGGAGAATGTGGGTAACTTTGTGAAATACTTGTAAAAATTAATTTACAAATTTGGTATCATATTCTACGTGGTTTTTCACGTATATACCTAAAATTTAATCTAGATGATTTTTATTTAGAAAGTTATAGAGATAAAATTAATTATTTAATGAATATGGCAATCTCCATTATACGAATTTACGGATAGGAGAAAAATTTAATATTCAACATGTTACAATATGTTGTACAGTATTAACTTCGAAATGAAAAATTTTTCATATGCAAAACTCATATCAAGGACTTAGTGGAAATATTGTGAAAAACAATTTTTTACTTTGGCATCAAATTTCACAGTATGTTCTTCGTATATATCTAAAATTTCATTTTGATAACTTTTTTTTGAGAAAGTTTAAAAAGAATATTCAAAAATTAATCACAATGAATATAACAATCGCCATTGCGGCTTTACGGATACGAATTAAAATTTATTGGAAATAAAAATTAAATTACACTCTCACCTCTCATCATAAGGGTGGGGAAGGGGTGAGTTTGGGATATATTGGGGTTGGAATGTTTGAACGTCATGAAATTCTATATTATTTTTGAGGTATGTTTACGAGTTAACTATTGCTATAGATAAGCCAAATGCGTCTTTCCTTTGTATACTTAGTAGTTTTCCGTTTATTCTGATAAAGAAAAAATATGAAAATTGGTGAACATACTTTTAGTGATGTAGAATTTGATGACGTACTTAAAATAATATTTCCCAAACTCACCCCCTTCAGATCCTTATAGTATTGGGTGAGCGTGTAATTTTTTTTGTTCCAATACCTACTCGCCATCTCGACTCACAATATTTATTTCAATTTATAATATAACGCCTAAATGGTCCAAACCCATCATCCAATATCGACAGGTTTTGTGTTTTTTTAAGAAAAATCAAAGTCGACAAATTTGAAACACGTTTTAATGAATATTTTTGGCAATAATGATGAAAAAATCAGTAACATGCCTTAAAAATATTGTAGAATTTGATGACTTTCTCAAAATCATTCCAATCTTAATATTTCTCACACCCACCTTTATAGTATTAATGATAAATTTTAGTTCCTATCTGTAAAGCCGCAATGGCTATTATTATTTTCATGTAATAATTAATTTTTTGATAACATTTTTTTGTACTATTTTCTCAAAAAAAGTCATCTAGATGAAATTTTAGGTACCATCTACGTAAAAATTAATGTATGGTTTTTACAAGTATTTAGTTTCAATCTAATAATAAACATTGTGAAGGCCGCGATAACTATATATTGGAATAATTGATAGGAATATTAATATATTATATTAATATTGAAACACTTTATTCAAATATTGGATAACCCCCAAAGCATCTAACAATAAAAATCCTAAAAAACAAGCAGAATTGTCAATTCTTCAAAACCTGTCATTTCTAATATGTTGTGATTCATATTGTTTATGGTGTTTATGCTTTTACCACAAAAAATATTTTTTATTGAGAATGTTCTGTTCAGGCGTTGAGTGATATTTAACTCAATTAATTTGCAAACTATGAAGTCATAAACAAATTATTTGATTCTCGCCCTGTACGACATTGCGCAACACCCCTACTTATGCTGTTTGTTTTGTTAGTAGATTTCACTGTTATAAGTCATGTGTCGTTATTATTTTTCAGAAATGTGCAATTTCGCAACCGTGGGAATGATTATTTAAGACGACCTTAGTTGTAAAATGCAATATACCGGATGCTCAATGAATTTTGCAATATATTATTACGTACATTGATAGAGCATGGAAAAAGCTTCAATCTGAAAGAATATTCATCTAAATTCCTTGGAAAACAACGGAGTGACAAACCAAAACAATGTAAAATGGTCATATTCAGGATATATTTCCTGAACTATCTATTATTTCCAATAGTTTAATGGAACGCCGAAATACTGATGAATTAAATGAACCGTAGTGTCAAAGGAAGGAAGAATTAATAATTAGAAATCAATATATATTCACCTGTAGCGATCCATCTTTGATTCCAGGAAGAGTATAATCTATGGGATCACAGTTTATATTCGCAGGTATGACACCTGTTTCCATTGCTAATATTACTTTAGCTAGAGAAGCCATTCCAGCACCTACTTCGCTATGTCCCAGATTTGATTTGACACCTCCAATTAACAAAGGCTCAGTTCTATTTTTACAAAAATGCTGTGTAATAGCTTCAAGTTCAACTAAATCTCCGGTGACGGTACCTGTGTACAAATTTTAACATAAGAGTAAATCCAGAACATAATAATATATCAATAAGCATTATAGTTCACATCATAATTTTTATTTCGTTACATCCGTGCTATAATGCTAAACTAAGTCTAGGAAAGATGGTTACAGAGAAAGCTTTATATCCGAATTTTGGTGGTGACATTGATATTAAGCAAAATTATTTCAATCGACCGCACTACTTACTTCAAAAATTAACTTATCAGTGAAATTACTTTCATATTTTTCTTTATATTACCTTTATTAACAATCAGAATATTGAGGTACATTTTATGGGTTAATTTGCTCGCAAGTGCTAGGTGAACTAGCATTTATAATATCTTGATGATGTTTACATCCAGTGATATAACCTCTAAAACCTCATACAAGGTCTATTGGCCATTTTTTTCAGTCTTTTCGTGTTTCTTGGTCTTAACAACTCCTCTAGTAGTGGATTTGGATGAGTTTCTATGGTTTTATGATGTTTGATTATTCTCTCCTGAATAACTTCTTGTACTGTGGGCACTCCCAGGTCTACGTGAATGGTGTGATTTGATACATACCATGGAGCATGTTTATGACTGACGCTCCAACGGTTGCTATAATTTGAGTCATTACTTTCATATGAATCTTGAAAAACTTTTATTATCATCGTAAAGCTCTGATGGAGTGATATGGAATTATAACATGCTTCTTGATCATTTTAAACCACCTAGTTTTGACAAAGAAAACTCAAAAACTCATTTCGGGCGTAAGTACTGGGAAAAACTGTTTTTAGACTGTCTTCGAAAAAAAAAACGTCCCAAATGTCCAGCCAGGCTTTGAGTAACACGAAAAAGTGGCACATTGGTAACGTTTCTAGCTTGGTTCTACTTGAAGTCTTATTCCAGAGACTAGCCTGCTTCTTTAGACGATTTAAGAAATATGCACCAGAGGTAGCACTAGTGAGAACGGGCATGGGTTTTGATTTTCCAATTGACTTTAACCCCAAACGTACCTATGAAATTGAAATTAACGAAAGATTATAAACTTGGAGTGAAATAAAAATTTATGCAAGTTGAAGATCATCTTGTTAGAAATATGAAACAAATCCTATTAATATTTCAAACAATGTTCATTCATTCGTTTGGGTTGTGCTGAACAGCCCAGGCACTTTTACCAAATCTTTCTAGCATTTCCCATCTTTTCTACTTCAGTTTTAGAAGCTTCATGTCTCATATATAGGCCACTAGTTTGACTGGGTAGATTTTGAATAGTTCTAATGGTTGTACTACTTCCTCTCCAAAGTGCTTCCGTTTAAGTTCTCACAGAAGCAGAGTATTTGAGTAGGTGTTTCATCCCTCAGTTCACATTTTCTGCACATGAGTTCACTGACTGATTTTTCGCATTTTGTGTAGATGTCTCCTTAGGGTACAGTGTCCAGTGACCAAGTAGGAAAACTGTCTTCGAATGTCTTTTACCCAGTTTCAATAGCCTGGTTGAGAGTTCCTACTCTACCTTTTCCAGTAAACTCTTTATATGGAGGTGAGCTTCTGACAACCTCCATTTGAATTGGTGTTCTTTATCTAGGCAGTTCCGGGCTTCCCTTCTTATGAACAATATGTTGTCAAATATTTTATGTTGATTCTGTCATTTGCCAATTTAAATATAACAAAAAATAGTATATATATATATATATATTATCAAAAAAACAATTACCATAGTGTATGGTGTAGGGTATACTTTTACAATTATACTTGTTTCAACTACATCGTATTATGCTTAAGACATATATCCATTTTTTCATCGATGCTTTGGTCCAGATAGAATTTTATTCATGTACAAATTTAGCCCATTGTTTTTTATCTTTTGCCATTGTTTTTGCCTCTGTCCATGTTTTTCCTTTTTCTTGCAGTATGCCTACCATAACACCATCCCATGTTTGTTTTGGTCTTCCCTTTTTCGTTCTTTTTTGTATTTTTGATTGCCATACTTTTTTAACTGGTCTTTTATCGTTCATTCTTTGTAAATGTCCCCGCCAGCTTAATTGTCTCTTTTCAATAAATTTAAGTGTTGATTCTATGTCAAGGTCTTCTCTTATTTTCGTATTTCTTAGTTTGTCTTTCTTTGTGACTCCTTTAACTCGCCTAAGATACTTCATCTCAACTGTTTGTATTCGACTCTTTTGTTAATACCCAAGATTCACATCCAAATGTTAATATTGGCCGGTAAATTGTTTTAAATACATACGTTTTCTTGGAAATTTCTTTTTTATTTATAAATGTCGAATTCATCGTGTGATAAAGTTTCATCGTTTTTTGTACTCTATTGGTAATTTCGACTTCCTGCGTTCCATTTTCTTCTATTTCTACTCCCAAGTATTTATATCTTCTAACTTGCTCAATTTTTATTCCATCTAATTGTATATTCAAATGTTTTTGTTGCGGTCCTATAACCATAACTTTGATTAACTGTCATTCCAAATTCTTCAGATACCGTGCTCCATATTTCCATATTCTTTTGTAAATCCTTCTCTTTCCCTGCCATAATCATTAAATCATCTGCAAAAGCTGCTTCTGATATATCCACTCTTCCTAAATGTCTGTATCCAACGTGTAGTTTTGCCATTTTGATTGACGATTTTTTAATTATTTCATCAATAAAAATTGTAAATAATAATGGACTTAGTCCCCCTCCTTGCCTTAATCCTTCTTGTGTTGAAAATGATTCTGATGCTTTATTTTTGTATGTTACACAATTTCTATTATTTTTGTAAATGTTTTTGATTATGTCTATTATTTTGTAGTTAACCCCCTTCCTTCTAGTACTTTCCATAACTTCTCTCTTGGTACTTTGTCAAAAGCTTTTTCCATATCTATAAATCCCATATATACCTCTTTTTCTTGTTGTGAGAACTTATCAATTATCTGTTTCACCGTAAATATGTGGTCTTGTATGCTTCGCCCTCTTCTAAATCCACTTTGCGATTCTTCGAGAGTATTTTCTATCAGTGGTCTTAGCTTACTGTCTATAATATTCTCGTAGACTTTCATAGCTGTACTAAGTAGATTTATTCCTCTATAATTATTGCAGTCTTATCTATCCCCCTTTTTATATATTGGAACTATTAAGGCTGTCTTCCAGTCTTCTGGAATCTGTTATTCACTCCAAGCAGTGTTGTATATTTTCAATAATATTTTTGTTCCTGTTTCCCCTGAATTCTTGAACATTTCTGATGTTAATTTATCAATTCCTGGAGATTTTCCATTTTTCAATTCATCTATTATTTCCTGTAATTCTTTTAGTGTTACAATGTCTTTATTTTCTATTATTGCATCCTTTTTTTTGTTAATGTCCTGAACTTTGTTGTCTGCTCCTAGTAATTCCTCAAAATACTCTTTCCATCTATCAATTACTTCGTTTTCATTTCTTAGTATATCTCCTTTTTTATTTTTTATCCAGGTTATTTCTTGTGTTTTTTCCTTTCTTAATGACTTCAATGTTTTGTAAAACAGTTTTTGATTTGATTTACTATTGCTTTCCATTTTTTCGCCAAATTCTTTCCACTGATTTCTTTTAGCTACTGCTACCATCTTTTTTACATTTTTCCTCTTCTCTTTGTACATTTCATAGTTTTCCGTTGTTTTGTTATTTATATACATTTTCCACGCTTCTTTTTTTAATTTTACTTTTATTTTAATTTCGTCCGTCCACCAAGCTGTTTGTTTTTTCTTATTAGTTTTCTTGCTACAACCACATATTTCTTTAGCGGTTTCCAATACGGTTTTTTTGAAATAATCCCAAATTTCTTCTAAATTACCATTTTTCATTATATCACAATTATTTAAGAACTTTCCTAATAATGCTATTTTGTATTTTTCTGCCATATCTTTGTTTTGTAGTTTGTATGATCTGACCGATTCATATTCTATTGTTTTTTCTAATTTTTGTCTATTATGGTTTGTAATTTCTACTTGTTCTCTTATTTTTGTTACAAGTAAATAGTGGTCACTTCCTATTTCTGGTCCTCTTCTAACTTTGGTATCCAATACTTCCTTTCTATTTCTTTTTTCCACTAATATATAATCTATTATTGACCTTTCATTTCTGCTTTCCATCACACGTGTATATTTATGTATGTCTTTATGTTGGAAAAATGTATTAGTTACAATAAAATTGTGTAATATGCAAAAATCCAGCAGCCGTTCTCCATTATTATTCCTAAATGTTTCACCATGTTTTCCTATTACTGCTCTATAAATGTCATCTTTTGTTCCCACTCTGCTATTCAAATCTCCAAGTATAATTATTTTTCCTTTTGCATTTTCTGTAGCCATAGTTAGATCTTCCCAAAACCTATCTTTATTTCCTACTGTATCGTCTTCATTTGGTCCATATACAATTATTATAGTTTTTGTGTTCATATTTTTATCTTTCATTTCCATCACCAATAATCTTTCCGACCATCCCCTCCATCCAGTAATTTGCTCTTCTAAGTTTCTATGTATTATGCATGCAACTCCTGCTGCCGCTCTTTTCTCATTTTCAATACCACTATATATGAGTATATGATCATTATCCATTTTCACTATCCCCTGTCCTTTTTTTTGTCTCTGTTATAGCTAGTATTCTCAAGTTTGTATTTTCAAACTCTTCTTCTAATTCTTTTCCTAAAATACTTCTTACATTCCATGTTCCAATTCTCCACATTTCCGTTGCTAATTTTACTTTATTCATATCCAATTCCGTTGCTGTGTATTTTCTCTGTTACCATGAATATCTGTTTCTTTATTTAGTTTTTTTAAAGTATTTTTTCCAGTATTCTCATTCTATTTGTTTCTTTATCCCATCTCCATTCTTGCCCATTTACCGTTACCTTATTGTATCCCGTTTTTACGTCTTTTCCCTTTTGACTTTCTAATTTTGCAAACATCCTTATCTCTTTTTGTTTTTCTTGCCATAATTTTTTCTTTATCAGCTTCTTTTTGACATTCCACTATACACATTTTCTCCCCTATCTTGTTAACTGCTTTAGGCTCGACATTTATTTTTAGTTGTTGACTCAAAAAGTTTCTGACATTTTCTACCAATTTCGACGGCTCATTAGTATCAAGTTTTAATCCATTTATCATCACATTATTCTTTCTTCTTTCTTTATCTATAATTTCCATTGTTTTTTTAATCTCTTCCATTTTTGTTTTCATTTCTGCATTTTCTTTTTTAATTGCTTGGTTTTCTTTTCTCAATACTTCGTTTTCAACTTTCAACTTTAATATTTTCTCATTAAACAGAGCCTGTTGATCTTTGGTTTCTTTGATCTCGTTTTTAATCAGTTGTTATTCCCATTTCATATCCCTTTGATCTGCAGACATTTCCTTCATTAACGCTATGATTTGATCTAACTTTTCATCTTTTTTACTTTTAGTTGGGGTTCTGCTAGTCCTCTTGCTAACTTCAAATACACCATCCATTTTTCTTTTCTTTGAATCTTCTGTAGAATAATCATCACTATCCATTTTATTTATATTTTGTATTCAATTACTATTTAATTATATTATTTTCGTGGTAGCGTAAGACCAAGATACCCAGATCTACTCTTCGGAGATACTTGATCTATCCAGCCACTTATTATATATATCTAATTTCTTTCTTTATTTTGTCCTTTATTTTTTAAATTTGACAACTTCGCAAATTATATTGTTCTGGACTCGCCTTAAATCAATTGCTTTTTATTTTAATAACCTAACACTAACCTATTTATTTAATTGTTTTTACAAAATCTAACGTTTTTTTTCTTTTTTTTCTTTTGTAGCACTACGTACTTTACCTTTTGTTGATACAATTCAAATTCTATTTGATTAATTTTCGCTGCACTTTCCGATATATCGAAATAAATGCAGGCGAATTTTATAAAAACTTTATTATTTCAACGCACCGTTGCCACAAAAAATAGTAATAATAATAAAATTCAGATGACATTTTCAAATGTTTGACTACATATTAAACGAATTATCAATAACAACGAAGGTTTTTACGAGAATATTTGTAACACCTACAAGAGGTGAACCACGGCAGGCAAGACATCGATTTTAATCTTGAACAAGATGATCTTCAGTTCACATTTTGAATTTCACTTGTTCTGCCTCTAGTGGATCTTTTTAAATTATTCAATATCATGATTCTTTCCAATTCAACACATCAGGATATAATGGCTCGCTTTTCATGATAAGGAAGAAAGAAGTAACACGTCAACGAAAAACATGACTAGGTTAGGTTAGGTTAGGTTTTTGGTGAGTGGGTCTATAAGGCACTCCACTGCGACTCGCAAGAGTCTATTGTGGCTCACGCCTATTCAGATTTCACCAAACAAATTCAGCTTCTTAACAAAGCCGATTAGTTTATTTGGTAAATGATATTTCAGGTCCGAGGGCGAGAGAGAATCCCTGCCAAACATCAGATACCTGATTCGAGCCGCGGCGGGGCAGGCACAAATTATATGCTCTGCTGATTCATCATCTTCCAGACAAAGACGGCAGGTCGGATCTTCCGACAGTCCAAGTTTTAGCATATGATGATTCAGATGACAGTGGCCTGTTAAAAGACCTCTTAGACAACGTAGGTCATGCCTGCTATAGTCTAACATTTTTTTGGAGACATTCTTCGAAGGATGTATGAAAGCCTTTGAATGAACCAATTCTGGTAAATTATGCCAGAAGTTTAAAGCTCTTCTTGCCGTCCAGGTATTCAGTGTTTGTTCGGCAAAACTTATTGCGATGCCAATTCTTGGTTCTGGTCCGATAGAAACACGTACGGCACCCTCCCTTGCAAGAGAGTCTGCCTTCTCGTTTCCTTCCATGCCAGAATGGCCAGGGATCCAGACCAGCAATACTTTATTGAGTTCTCCTATTGAGAAGAGTCTTCTTTGGCAGTCTAAAACCAATTTCGACGACACACGGTGAGAACTAAGTGCTTTTAAAGCCGCTTGGCTGTCCGACAAAATTTTTATTGTTCTATGTATGAGATTGGCTTGCTCCAATCTCTCCACACATGAAACAATGGCGTAAATTTCCGCCTGGAATACGGTTGCATAGGATCCTAGAGAGGTTGAGATATCTGTGCTAGGTCTGCGCCCGTATACACCTGCACCAGAGCCTGAGGGTGTTTTTGAACCGTCTGTGTACCAACAGCTGTCTGCTCTTAATAGTTCATCCTTACGGAGGACCCATTCATATCTATTTGGAATTAGGACGGTATAAGGCAGGTCGTAGTTTACTGTTGGAGGCATTATGTCAGAGGTCATTCCCAGAATACTGTGACTTTCAGTGTCCACTAGCATTCTGCTTCGTTCTGTATAAGCCTGATTTGTGCATTTAGAAATATGCACAATTCTGTAAGTTGTCCATCTAGCCTCTCTTTCCAAAAATATATGGAGATGAGGTAGGTCCAGAAGGATTTCCATGGCTGCTGACGGTGTGGAGCTGATAGCACCAGTGATTGCCAGGCAAGCCTGTCTCTGTAAACCAGAGAGCTTTGCTTGGGCCGTTCGCTGTAAAGCTTTTGGCCACCAGGCAATAGCTCCATATGTGATCATTGGTCTAACGATCATCACATATATCCAATAGATTTGTTTGGGTCCCAAGCCCCAAGATTTTCCACAGATCCTACGACATGTCCACAAGGATAGTCTGGCCTTATGGATAACTTTTTCCAAGTGAGCGTTCCAAGTAAGTTTCATATCTAGGATAATCCCCAAATATTTTACTTCCGTTGCAAATGGAATAACCTCACCATTGTAGGAAAGTGGTGGAATATCCTCCAACTTTCTTTTCCTAGTGAAGGGAACTATTACAGTTTTACCAGGGTTAACAGACATCTGTTCCCTCTGACACCAACTGTGGACATCGTCCAACGTCTTTTGGAGGGTATTATATGCTACCCTTCCTGACTTGGTCCTTGCCAAGATGACAAGGTCGTCTGCATACGCTTGCAGTTCTACCCTCGTGACTTGAAGCGAAATTTAATAGGTTTTAGGTAATATAGCACAATAAGTTTTTTTTTAGAAAAATGGTTCAAATTTTGCTTAATATCAAACAATAAAGTAGAGTAAATACCCCAGTTAAACGATAATAGTATGGTTAATTGCAAATTATGATTTGAATTTGTATATTTTTGACTATGAATATGTCTCAAATCACATCGGCGGATGGCGAAGTGGAGTTAAAGGACTGTGAAGTGAATCACGCTAAAATGGTGACCTATTCACAATCCGAAATTATCTTCTAAATTGGTGTTGATGGGTTCGCACTACGAGTAAAGAAATCGCGAAATTGTATCGAGAATTAACAACATAAAAACATACAATAACAAAATAAGTTTATTTCTGTAACCACCTCGAGGAAGCTATTTCAAGGACTTTAAAAATGTTAACAAGAATCACTGTTGACAACTCTTATTTATGAAAGTTTTTAGCTACGGTGCAATAATTTATGAGGAAGTGGTCTATTGACTTAAAAAAATGATGCTGGAAAATTGATTTTTTGATTTTTATCAAATTTGTGTTAATAGTGATAATATGAAGATTGTACCTGACTAAATAATATCTATCGTTGAGTTTGAGTTTTCCATTTAAACGTTTGGAATCATATTTTTAAACCCTATTTTCTATGTCTCTGGCAAACGAAATCATCAGTACTATGGATTGTAACGTCTTCTTTTCATTTGAAAAAATTAGTTGCAAGCTAGGCTTCGGCCCGATGACAAAATCCTTTTTTCTTCCTCTATTATTTACATATAGAATGTATGGAACAAAAAGTTTCTAGATTGCACTTAAAAGCCGGCCACACAACAGAAATATGGTCAAAAGAGTTACTGATGACGGAAGTATGTTTCTACGGAAAGCCAACGTTTTTTTTTCCAAAAATACACAGATTTTTTGAAAATTTTAAATAAGTCAGTGACCGAACTAATTGCAGAGGGGTTGGAGATATGACCAAAAACTGTAAAGAATACCAATAAAATGAAGTCTACCAATGATGCCGAATTCAAAAGAACTCTCTCTCTGAGTAATGAACTGTACACCTTTTATCCTAACTAGTTTATGACAAGTAGTGCATAAAATGTACGGTGAAAGGAAGCAGAAGAACCATTATTAACTATTTAAACAAACTAATTATAACAAATTTTTAATTAAGCTTCCTTCTTAGAAGATATTCCGAAGGAACAGGTAGTTTATTTAAACCAGAGGAATTGGATGAGACGAAGATTTTTACAAAGGTCAGATGAAAAAAACATGGCAAGATATTACTGTATAAACTTAATGCAAGAATACAGGCGAGGGCTCAAGATATATGGTCGTGCACGCAAGAGAAGAGGACGGTTATGTTAAAGATACCATGATAATATGAACTGCAAAAACTTGAAAATATCGACATTTAAATTAAACTTATGAAGTACCACAAATGGGAAATTATGAAAAAAAAGTTGCCAAAAAGCCAAAGTTGCCATGAGTCACAAAGTTTTACGTTGGCCGCCATATCATGGCCAGTACAGCGTCATTGAGATTGTTTGGTTGCAAAGAAAAATAATCTACGATCAACAACTTATTGAAACTAATGGATCTCCAAAAAAGTATGTAATTCGGACTTGGAATGAGACGAGACAGTGGCGACAAACTTATTTTTAAAGGAGATAGTTTTAACGTATTATAAATACAACGTTCGATAGATAGATTTGCTGCTCAACGATTAAAACTATTCAGAACTTACAGTCTATTAGTTATTAGTTCATTTGCTTTAGCGGTGTTTTGAGGATATTGATGAAACTAGAGCACTTACCAGTTCCATGAGTTTCCACATAATCAACATTTCTAGGATCAATTTTGATATCACTATACAGTTCATTCATCAAGTTGAATTGTTGTTGACTAGATGGATATGTGATTCCTTCTTTTTTGTAACCATCAGTGTTATATTTTCCACCGAGGACGGTTGCATAAACTCTTCTACTCTTGCTTTCTCTTTGAAGAAAGATACAACTAACAGTTTCAGAACGAACATACCCATTTCTCTCCGAGGAAAAAACTTTACACTTACCATCTTCAGATAACATATGTAACCTTAAGACCAAAAAAAAAATTATTTAAAATTTGGTATCTAGAAATCATATGCCAATTTTTTATGTAATCAGTTATAAAAAAAATGTTAATATTTTGGACAAATTTATCACAAACAAACAAATGAAGAGAGCTGGAAATATAGTATATTGTGTCACAAGGACAGAAAATGAGCTTTAGCAGCTAAAGCGTTTCCTGCATATGTACTGTTTTTTGCCTACCAAATGAACAAAAAAAATATAACAAAAAGCTTTGACATACACTGACGTCAAAGTGACAGGTAGTAAAAAACGTCGAAAGTCGTGAAGAATTTTCCACCCTTTGGCTGCTAAACAATGTTTCCACCCTATTTTTGGTTCTCCGGTAAGGTAGGCGAAAAAATAATTGTGATGTGGGTAGTTTATGTGAAACAACAAAACAAGCTGTATGATATCTTAAAAGGAAGTAGGCTTAGGAAGGTCTAAGTACAGTGTACCTGTAAATAATGAATTTATGGAGATATACAAGATATACCTTTCAATTTTCATGATTCAGATACCTTTAGTTCTCGAGATATTTCTAATTGACCGTTTATCTGCCGCAACCTGTATAAAATATCAATTTGTTCATTTTGTATAAATTTTCCATTGTTGGTTTTTCGCTGTAACATTGAAGAAATGATACGATACATAGTTGAACAAGTATCGATAATGATTTCTGAAGTTGTACTTATGTCTTTGTCTCGATCTGCACTTTTCACTCTCGTATGATCATTATAGTTTTAATTTCTAAGTAGGGTTATATCCAAATTAACTGACGACTTTTGGATGTTCGGAATCCTAGCTTCACGACTTCTATTTAACTATTTCATTCATATGTAATTTTTCGTTTCATTGATATGATTGATCGTTTCAGCACACATTTTTTTCAGTTATTTGAAAAGTGTAATGTTAACATGAACAACTTACCGGTTAAATTCGAGAGTTTCAAAAGGATGACCAATTATGTGAGTTGCACATACGAAGGCTCCATCAGCTTCTCCCAATCTCATATCATTTAGAGCATTAACAAAGGCATATAAAGAGCTTGAACAAGCAGTATCCATAGCAAAGCTTGGACCGTTGAAATTGAATGAGAAAGCAATTCGATTTGCGGCTAGAGCTAGACACATACCAATATTTGAATATCCATCCTTAGATATTGCAAATAGCTCGTGTACATTGGTATATGTTGAAATTCCAACGTAAACCCCTGAAACACATTTTAACAGTTAACATTCCATAAAGAGGATTGAAGTATAAGCAAACAAACATGTTTATGAAATTAATTATACTGAGCTGCGAAAAATCTTTGAAACTGATGAGTGGAGACCTGTGAAATGGATGGAGTTATGGTCTGAATTTATAAGAGTGCACAATTTTTTTTTGACTTCAGCTTTCGATGTACTCCCATCATAATGAATTTTCATAAACACATGATAGCTTATTTTTCCCTCTTTTTCCATTCACAGTAAGTAATCCTTTCAATACAAATGATTGTGAATAATAAAATATTTTTTGTAATCACTTTTTATGAAGTCTTAAGCTTCAAAATATTATCATTGAATGTCTAGTTTTTGTAATTGTCAAACAGGGAATTTAATTATTCTCGACAACGGTAGCAGGAGCGCTACCGAAACGGTGATCCTGGTTGGGTTCATGACAGGGCACTTCCAAGAAGATGAGGAAACCTCAGCAGACATACTGTGCTACTGCGAAGGTCGGATAAGGGAGGTAAAACCGCAACCCACCTACGGAGTCTGGTAATAAGGACAGATCTATACAAGGAACTCTAGTATAACATGAGGGCACACGCAATAGATCTGTATAGGTCGTAGTGGAGAGGCTCTTAGACGCACACACAGGGTGTTTTCAAATTCATGCGAAAGAATTCGGGAGGTGAGTGCCCGTATAAAATGATGATGGGTCTTTCCCAGGACAAAATTTCCTCAGCCCACCTATTCCGAGATACATCCCCTGAAAAGTGCTGAGTAAAATTGACTTTTGTCTCAAATTTAAGTTAAGATGGAAACTTCAAATACAGTATTTCCATGCACTCGCAATGACTAACCACCGATATTTTTGAACATTCCTGTTACAGTATAATTATATTGATCAACCCTTATTTTGTCAATATCCTTTTTTTGACGTTGAGTTTTGTGAAATTATTATTATTATTACCAGTACCAAAAATGGATCAGGTAAATCATTTTGGAGACAAAATCTCGCGGTGGGTTAAGGGTATGCCTCTGTAACAGGATTGTTTTGAAAATATCGGTGTATAGTCATTGAGAGTGCTCAAAAATTACAAAAATTATTCAAGTTTCCATCCCAACTTACATTTGAGAAAAAAATAAAAACTCAATTTTACTCAGCACCTCTTAGGGATGATCTTTTGGAAGGAGGTGGGCTGAAGAAATTGTGTTATAGGAAAGACCCATTATAATTTTATAGGGATAATCACTTCCTAAATGTTTCCGCTCAAATTTAGAAACACCCTGTACAAGCACTGTATTAAGCCGGTCCACTATTAACATACTTTTAAATTTTATCAAACATCCTAAAATTAATATTTAAGTGAAATTATAACAAAATTCTAGCTAATGGACCTGCTTCCGAGCAATTTTCTTTCCACACTCACACGCACACACATGGTAATGACGCTTGATGCCCGACTAAACTTTAAGCAGCAAGTGGAACACGTGAGTAATGAAGCCTGCCTTATGGAGCCATTGCGTGGAGTAGTAGAACTAGCCCATTGACAACGAGAGAAAACCTCTCCAAAATTCAAAGACTAGCCTGTATGTGCATTACAGGAGCAATGAGAACATGCCCAACGGCAGCCATGGAAGTTATTCTCAACCTCGCACCACTACATATGGTGGTGGAAAGTGTTGCAGAAAGAACAAGATACAGACTAAGTAGAGAGGGAATCATTAAAAAAAAACCACCTCCTTACTTCTTAGAAATCAGAAAACCTGGGACATGCCACAAGATGGTATGATGAAAAAGTATAACTTTTCAAAGAAATTCGTTACGGAATTAAGCAACAAGAAGGAATGGGATCCAAATACCATTACCAGACTTGGAAAGAATGCCATTCAATGGTATACAGATGGCTCAAAAGCAATAGAAGGAAGCTTGGGAAAAACCCCGAGTATCTTTCAAGCGGAAATTCACGCCATAAGAAAGTGTGCCCAGTTCAATATTGATAAAGGATATAGAAGGCAAATGATTATCATAATGTCGGATAGTTATCAGTTCCAAAATGGTGTGGGAATGCCTAGGCAAACTAAATGAACTAGGCGAGAACAATATAGTCACCTTACTGTGGATTCCAGGACACACAGGAATAGAAGGAAATGAAATAGCAGATGAACTAGCAAAGAGGGGGACTGGAACACCCTTTTGGGGGCCGGAACCCTTTTGCGGTATCAGCTCCAATGTAATATTGGAAGAAATAGGCAAAGCCGAAGAAAAGGGAAGATCTGACCATTGGAAAGTTCTAGTAGGACTTAGGCAATCAAAGATTATTCTGGGTGACTACAACCTGTTGAGATCAAATGAATGCATAAGTCAAAGTAAAATTGCACTAAGAGTTTTAACAGGCATCCTTACGGGACATTGTCGCCTGAATGGGCACCTGAAAAAGCTCAAAATAGTGGAGGAAGAAGAATGTAGATTCTGTGGTATGGAAGAAGAAACCTCCATCCACATACTTGCGAACTGCACAGCAATTCAGAATCCTAGGGCACAACACCTTGGAGATTACTGGATAGAAGAGGGACATTTACCTAAATTAAAGCCTGTAGATATCCTAAAATTCCTCCGGGAAATAGGACTAAAGGAGCTACTAATATCTGAGACTTTTCTCAGGAACTAAGTACAAGTAAGGGGGCACAATAGATCTTTTAGGTCTCAGTGAATGTCACCCCAATCTACATACATACATACATACAAGCCTGTCTAGCACGGCTGATGCCAAATGTCGGAGGCCCAAAGCAGAGCAGGAGGCTACTGCTATCATCAGTAGTCACATCAGTGCTCACCTATGGAATATCTATCTGGGCTGACGCTCTAGGAGTCCAAGAATAGTGGAGAAAGGCTAGACCAATATACCGCCTAAGTGCCCTGAGAGTAGCCAGCGCCTTCCGCATAGTGTTTGAAGAAGCATTGTGCGTTATTGCCGGAAATCTGCCTATCAGAGCTCTAGCTGAGGAAAGACATGCCCTTTACCGACGAAGGAGCACAACTACACTGAGTCCTGATGAACTCAGAACGGGAGAGCATAAGCAGATGTCAAACGCAGTGGGATCGTGACCGTCTCATACCACGGATTGAGGTCTGGCTTAACGGGAATTACGGCGAGGTCAACTACTATCTTACACAGATGTTGTCAGGACACGGCTGCTTCCGAGCATATCTTAATCGCTTCAAACACGATGATTCTCAGCAGTGCCCATCTTGCCCAGGAGTCCCAGAGGACGCGGAGTACGCGTTCTTTGTGTTTCCCCGTTTCAACTCGATGCGTAATGACCTGGAGCCTTGAACAGGCAATTCAACCAGAGACACTAGTAGACGCGATGCTGTCATCGAAGACTGCTTGGAGCGCGTCACGCGTCCAGTGGTTTCGCAACGAAAGTGCTTCAAGATCTCCGTTCCGCAGAGAGGAATAGAGCCAAAAACACCTAGAAGAGAGGAAGCAGTGACTTCAACCACCAGAAGGAAGAGCAGCAGCTAGATCCTCACCCAGCGAAGTGATGCTTAACGGTGTTTTCCGCAGGCAGGTAAATATAGTACATCTTAATCATTTGATAAGTGCATACTACTACCTTAAGTGAAATAGATCCAATTTCCAAAAATTACGGCTGCAGCTATAGTTATATAACTTTTTAATGTATTCAGGATAAAAGCTTAATTAACGTATGTGAACTTTGCACGAGTGACAATTTTTGTTTACGTCGTCAAAATGTGAAATGAACGGTCATTCTAATTTATAATTTTTCATGACTTATTGAGAGAACCAGAAATCTAAAACTGTTTCATTAGCAACGACAATAAGCAATAAATGAGAAGTGATGCACTTTGACAACTTTCAAATGTTTCAAGCAATCCCTCACGGCTTTCGCCTTCTTCAGGAGTTTATTTAAAAGACTGTAGAAATTGAGTTATCAATATTTATAATGAATAGAATGAATTGTAGATATGGTAACTTGTTATTAGTTTAGATTTAGATTGTGAAAGTAGTTTGTTATTAGTTTTGGATAGATTTTGACATATCAATTTTTTTTTCTTATTTTTCAATTTAATTTGATTGAAAAGCAGTGAGATCAGAAAAACGGTGCGATGATAAAATTCATATCTCACACAAAAGTCTTCAGTATCAAGGTAGTTTTAATTGTATGCTGTCAGTTCAATAGCGTTTCTGAAAGAGTACTCACCAATTTTAGATCCTCTAAGCTCTTTGGGATTGAAACCAGCATCTATTATACATTCGTAAACTGACTCCAAAACGAGCCTATGTCTAGCGTCCATAACGCCTGCTTGTTTGGGATGAATATTGAAGTAAGTTGAATCGAATTTTTCTATACCTCTGATTACTCCTGTTCTCTTAGGTATATTCCAGATGCCTAGAATAAAACACAATCCTCAGGTGAAAAAAAAACGGCCACCTCAAAAGGTTAACATATTTTGATTTCTTATAACCTTTTTGTTTTTTTTTTTGAGAATTTGAGAAAATGAATGGAGATAAATCATCACAAATCAATACACGTCAGTTAGATTTCCGAATAAGGCTAGATTTATACACATTATACGAAGAAAACCAAATTATGTTTCCATCAACCAAGTTTAAGACATAATATAATAATAATTTATTGCTAATAGCGTGTGCTAACAAATATAACAATATATAGTAAAAATAATATTGAAGTGCAATAGTTGAAATGCGGTAGGATAATTGCTTTATAGATTATTTGTTTTGTCCATTCGCTAAGGTAAGAACTCATTCTTCCAAGAAGATATATTTTTTTGACACTTTTTTTGATATATATTCTGCATGTTTGGAAAACGTAAAATTTTCATCCACCATAACACCTAGGTATTTAAATTGTTCCACTTGTTGTATATTTACAAAAATTCCCCCATGAGTCTTTGTCGGACTAGCATTAAATCTACTTTTTATAATAATAAATTTTGTCTTTTCTATATTTAATCTTAGTCCATTTTGGTTTAGCCATTTATATAATCCTACAAGTTCCTCGTTTATAGTATCCACAATCATATCTACATTTTCCCCTATAAAATATAATAAGGTATCATCTGCAAAAAGCTGAATATTGCATTTTCTTATACTCTTCATAATGTCATTTATATACACTATAAACAAATTGGGGCCAAGTATAGTTCCTTGAGGTACACCAAATGCATTGTTTCTTGGCAATGATATATTGTTCATGTATTTTGTTTCCTGCGTACGATTTTCTAAATAGTTTTCAACCCACATAAGCACATTGTTACGCAAACCGTAGTTTTCTAAAAGTAACTTACGGTCTATAGTTTCAAATGCTCTCTGGAAGTCCAAGAACACTACACCGATCATCTTTTTTTTTGTCTTAGAGCACTTTTCCAGTTTATTAATACAGTTTGTAATGCACATTCACAAGAATTTCCCTTTCGGAATCCCGCTTGATATTTGCTTAAAAGATTGTTTTTTTTTCAAAATAATCTATGAATTGTTTATTTACCACTTTTTCAAGAAGTTTTTCATACACTGGAACCATGTTTATTGGTCTATATTCTTCACATTTATTTGTGTTAGCTTTTTTATCTATTGGAATTATGGTAGATTTTTTCCACTTTTCAGGAAAAGTACCATGTTCTAGGCTAGTATTGATTAGTTGCAGAAATATGTCTCCAATTACCTCAAACGAAGCTTGTAATATCCTTGTTGTGATACTATCAACACTACTTTTTTTCATTTTAAGGGTTTTCACTACCTCTTTCAACTCAATTAATGACAGGGGTTTAAAATTTTTCATCGTTTTGTCGGTGGGTCCTATCTTTTGAACTATTTCTTGAATATCCTCTTTACCAATGTTATTTGTTATTTTCTCAATACTCTGTATGGAATATATGTTAAATTTATCAGCAATTACATTGGCATTTGTCTCAGGTGTGTTATTGAAGTAATTATCTGTTTGTCTATTGCTGCTCTTGCCAACCACTAATTTTTTAATTGTTTTCCATAGTTCTTTTGAGTTATGTTTGTTTCTATCTATATTTGCATTGTAATAATATATTTTTTGTTGTCTTATCATATTCACTACCCTATTTCTCTGCATCTTGTACTGATTGAAATCCTCATTATTCTTTGTGATAATTGCTATTTTATATAATCGGTCTCGTTCTTTGATATTTTGTTCTATTTCATGTGTCCACCATTTTTTATTAAACCACTTAACTGGAAGAGTTTCTTGCTTGATCGGTGCATGCCTATTTAGTGTACATATTAATATATGAACCAATTTGTCAGCCAATATATCAATGTTTATAGAATTTCTGTCCCATATTGTCTCCATTAAGTCTATTTGAAACTTCCTTTCATCAAAGTTTTTATAGTCTCTATATATTTTATCATTCGTAATAAATAAGTCTATGATTGTTGATGTATTGTTGGTAATTCTAGTAAAGTTATTAATATTTTGATGTAAACCATTTTCAGATATTATTCTTTTCATTTTATTTGAGTAGTACTTGTTTTTTGACATATCGATATTATAGTCACCTATGCAAATTATTGTTCCCTCTTTTGAACCATATTCTTCGAAAAAAGCTTCCATGTGATTTAAAAGATTAGCCTTACTAGCTGCAGGTGAATGATAAAAACTAAATATATTAAATTTTTTGTTTTCTACTGTTATTTGTACTCCTGTAATCCATAGTTCCTTTGATATTGATTGTTGTAGTAGTATTTTTGCCTTTATATTATCCATACCTACTATGTGACAAAGAACTTATGATGCCATATCCATCCAATTGTATTTTATGGTTAAATATCTGTTCTGTTATATGTGTTTCTGACAGACACACTATAATAGGTTTCCACTTATTTATAGTACTATTTAATTCATCTTTATGAGCTAGTAGACTTTGTATATTCAGATACATTAATTTTGGCCCGATGACTGCTATTTTTGGTTGTGAAAGATATCTAGATAGCTTCTTTGTTTTAACGCCCTATAAACTCTCTTATACGCTCGACAACTTCTGTCATATGCCCTAGGGTTGTAGTCTACATTTGGTACTTTTAGTATTTCTGCAGCATATTTGCAGTTAGAACATTTAGGGCCTATATTTTTTGTGATCTACATTATTTTGCTGTGTCCATATTTATAACAATTGAAACATTGTACAACATTAATATGATCAAAGAACTTATATGATTTCCACCCAATTGATAACTTCTCTTTGTTATTCAGTGTATTAAATGTATTTGAATCTACCTCCACTACTACAGTTTCTCTACCTTCCTGGCCTTTTTTTCCTTTGTAGTGTTTAAGGATATTTATTTTTCTGTCTTCTTCCTTGGTAGTAATACCATTCTGCAAGATTATTTTTTCAATAAAGTCTCCTTGATCGGATAACAGCTTTTCTTCAACATTTTTAATTTTAATTTTTGGGAATTTTTTTTCTGGTATTGTTACTTCTTAATCTTCCCCCAATTTGTTTCGTATGCTATTCGACACATTTATTAGGTCTTCTTTCTTATCGTAACTTATTGCCACTCCTCCATTTTTGATATATTTTATCCTTGATACACTTGATAACTGTTTTTGTTACATAACTATCCTGATTCTTTTTCGGCTTTATCACTAGTACATCATCACAGTTTTTTTGTTTTGCAGCTACTTCGCTATATTTTAACTTTTCTTCATAACTTTCATGTCTGGTTTTCATCTCTTCAGCTTCCTGTTTTTGATTTTGGATTTGCTGCTCCAGGCCCTCTATAAGACGATCTTTAGTTGCAATTAGTTTGTCCTCATCACATCCTTTGGATGCTACTCGAAACCATCTTGTACGCAAAGGACTATGCTTCCAGCTTATGGAAAATAAAAGACCACTCAAATGCGGATATTTTGATACCAACTTATTCGTCTTGAAAAATAGAATATTTGATAACATTGCGCCAATGTTGTGACTTTTATAATTAACTCACAATTAATGATATTATTTTTAAAATCGCTTACGGAGATTGTATGAGTAAGACAGAGAGAAAATACGTAAATAGACATGTATTACAGATTCCACGAAGTAAGGATATCAGCGGTGATAAGAAATGAATAAATAAAACCAGACATGGTTGAACTGACCTAATTTTATCAGTAAATTTTTATATTTTGTTTTTTCTTTGTAGTATTTTGTAGTGTATTTGTTGGCATACATAACTCTTTAAAAAAAATAGGATAGGGATGCGAAAAAGATTTTTTTATATGCAAGATGTTAAATGTCTATTAACTGTTAATACAAAAATGCTTGTGAAATGTGTGTAGGTAATGAACCCGACGTAAAGGGTGATACTAGAAGATAATGTATGATTCTCAGAGTATCCCCTTTTACGCGCTCCACCTTCCCCCCTCAGGTAGTGCCTGAGGACCTCATTACCTTCTATCCGCGAAGTGTAGCTGAAAAAAAATTTTTATTGGCCTAAGCCGGTTTTTAGATTTTTTTGGTAGCTAAAGTCGCCTTTTTGCTTTATTAAATTTTTTTGATGGCCGAAGCCGGGTTTTGTTTAATTTTTGTATTTTTTTGATAGCCGAAGCCGGGTTTTGTTTAATTTTTGTATTTTTTTGATAGCCGAAGCCGGTTTTTGTGTTATATATATTTTGATGGCGATGAGTGTTTTCCCTTGCGTGACATAAAAAGCACTGTTAACTGAAATCTAATTTGCACCATTATATTTCTTCATGATTAGGTATAGTTCGATCAGCAGCGTCAACTACACTCAACCAGTCTACCTGTTCCATAATTAGGATACGTTAAGCCGTCACTCGAGTTCCCGTCAGGGTGAAAACTGACCTGTCTAAAGGGTGTTTATGGTAATTACGGTAAATTCTCTGAATCATCTGATATCTAGCTATGTATTTATTGCAAATTGTAATAAGTGAACAGTAAAAGTTTTAAGGGAGGTCCGTTTTCAGATGTATGAAATAAGAAATAGTTATAAATGTCTTATGTTTGGCATATTTTATATGATATCATTATTGGAATAAAATACGGAATTTTAATTCTACAATTTTATTGCGTACTACTACTGAACTGAGTCATAAATACATACACGTAAAGAAGCTAACCTAACCTAACATATAACCTAACCAGGGTTTACCCTTTTCACTTAGCATTACTTCAAGCATTTTGTGTATCACTATAGCGTACGACAACAAACTTTCGGAAATATGTATATTAATAAACTGCCGTTTCGAAAATGACAACTTAATATAATAGAAAATATAATAGAAAAATATATTCATAGCAATTAGTACTGACAGACCCCCTAGCCACCGCAATAGGTTATTCAACTTTTTCATTAGAATTCAGGATTACGAATAGGTATTACGATTTACTGGAATTTTCAAAACTATTTAGTTTACCTGTAAGCGGAATAAATAAACTGGACGGCAATTCAAGTGCGGGATTAAGATACCTGCAAGTGCCGGACGGGAACTCATGAGTATTTTATAGTCATTAAGTATCCTGACGGGAATTCGTTTGTACCGGAATTGTGTACGAAAGCAGGAAAGTTGACGTCAGTTTTTGAAGTATTAGAGTTTTGGAGTTCTGAATGTAAGACGTGATTAGTATTGTATTGTGGAAGCTAAGAAGATGAAGGAAGTTAAGATCGAAAAATAGTACCAATATGAAGATTATTTCACTCCATTTAGTGTTTGACATTAATTATCCTCAATATTAGGAAGTACTGCTCTAGTATATTGGATCATTAACATATCAGCGTTCTTAATGGTTTTTGTGAACACAGGATTAGTTTTAATATTTGTAGCGAATGTTTTTTATTTGACATAATAATTTTCTACTGCAGCCAAGGAATGAATTTATTGGATGAGAACGTTTGAAAACTTCATTCATTCAATGAGATATGTTTAAACGAATAAGAGAATACGAAGAACTCTATTAGATTTCTAAATCAACCAAGGAAAAAACCAGGAGACAGAACTTGGGATTTACCTAAATTTGTTACAGTAAATAGGAACAAATCAAATTATGTGCCATTGAGACTCAATAAACTTATCTTCGTGCTATCTATGGAGATATTCAACGTATGTTTCATCAATTATTAGTACAACTAGAAGACCAGGAATCGACTCGACTATTTTGGTCCAATAAACAACGAGACGACAAGAACAAAAGAAATGGGTTCTATTTACATACTAGACGACCTGAGCTGTACAGATTGAAATTGCTACATTATCAACTAGTTCATGTACAATGCAAATACCAGTGACGCTAACGATATCAGCACACGTAGACCGGGGAGGAAGAGGGGCTGATTCTAAAATATTCAGCATTGTTGTGACGTCAAAATAAATTTGAAAGTTAAATAGATTGTGATTACGCAGTATCAAATTTATTCATTTAAAATCCATTTTGCAGTGTAAATGCCATCCTAAAGTTAGCAGCTCCATACAATTGTTTAAGTTTATTTTTTACTACAAATATGAAGTTGTATAATTCGCAACAACTTTTGGATATTAGCTTATTCCTTTGGCGTTTTTTACTTATTTTATAGCAAAAGCATATTTAAAAAGACTAATTCTAATATGAAAACAGTACAATGAAGATTATTGGGTTCCATTCCATTCCAGCATATTTAAATGAGTACAATATACGAACTCGTATCAACTTGTTAATTTTTATCGTAACATATTTTTGGATGAAAATTTTTTACCAGTCATCATTATACAAATCAGAAGCTTTATTTCGACATTGCTGCTATGGTAACCAGCAAATTATCCGAAAATTTTTCATCCAGCATGTAGACGTGAAATTAATGGATGGAAATTTCCCGGCACATGACAGCTATCATCTCCCGTAATACGAATGTATCCACTTTAATTTCTAGTCAATATTCCTTGCAAAACTCCAAAAACTAAGTCCACACTGTTGCCTTGGAATAGACTTTTTGGTATTTGATGGGGTTAAATTCTCCACCTCTTTCCTAATCAACTCTGTAGTTACCTTTTCAAATCGCGACATTTCTTTTCAAAGTAAAAAACCCACACAGTCGTCTAAATAGATATTTGCCTGGTATGAAATTTTCTTACCGAATCCCCCACGTGCTTGAATTAATTGCGGGAAATTTGTCTCGTACATGAATTTTCTTTGAAAAATTTCAGCTAATAACTCAAGCACTAGGGAGATTACAATTGAAAATAACTGAAATTTAAATATTGAACAATTATTGTGTATTATAACTTTCTTCGGCTCAAAATAAACTCATTATTACATTATGGAAGCTACTTATTATAGTATTAACTATTACCTTTTGGATATCTTGTATCATTTTCTGTTACTAAATCGACACCATCGAATAAAGCTTCTTTTAGTTCATCTATGTTGTCACATTGTGGAAATTTTCCAGACATACCAGAGATAACAATGTTATCATGTTCTTCATTATTCTGCATATTGAAACACTATAAACGATAAAATGTTTAATAATTGTTCTTCTGAGCAGGCGAGCTTGACTGAGTATAGTGAATATTATCAAAAAGATAAATAGGCAAAATATGAATATGAAAATTACATGAATAATTAGGTGTTTCGTATTTTATTGGTCAACCTACATATGGATGAATTAAATTTTTTTGTCGATTGTTCCAGCTAAATTAATATTCATGAAATTTCAATTCTTACACTGAGAACATGGATTCATTGAATTATTCGAATTTAGTATAAAATTCATAACAATGTCCCTTTTACGAGAGTAAAATATATGAAATAATTTCTGAGAATTATTGCGTGATTCGCAGCTCCGTTTTTTCAACATTGAATAATTCACGAGTATTTTAGTTCGAAGTATGTTATTTAATTTTTCTCTTGAAGGATATTTTTTTAAGATTATTTTCAATGTTTTAAAGTTATATATGTCTAGAAAATATTATGATCCCTGAAAAATGGTGAATGTGAGAAACGATTCTTCATGTTGACTACACATTTCGAAGAAAAGCTTTTATTCAATTTTTTTAACGCAAGTTGGTCTACCGAGATTATTGCCTAACGGTAGGTCAATCCAATAGTTTTAAAAACCGGAAACTCTCACTTTTCCGCGCTTTTCTATTCAAATTCAAGTTCATTTGGTTTCACCTGTCTCCAAATTTCGTATTCTTATCACCGCAACGTTTAATTTTTTTATAATCGTACATTTTACTAGGAACTTCAACTCTATTTCTATAAACACCAATTAATATAATAATAGAGAATTATAAACATTTCTGAAATTATTATACATATCATATAAATCTGAAAAAATGATTCAAAACAAAGAAAGTACAAGATCTTGTTATGTTTTCTGTTTAGTGTACACTGTAGGGCGGAAATTTAGGTCACTTTGAATAACTTAAGAAATTTTAAATATTTTTGAAAATAAAATGCATCTGCTTATGTTTGCTTATTGAAAATTGATCTATTGCATTCTAGTAGCTTCCAAATATACAGAGCGCGGCTAAATTGAGGAACAAATTCGTTATTTGGCAAAAAATTTACTTTTCACAAAAATCGAACATGGTGACGTCTTTATTGATTAAATTAAATTACTTTTCACTTTCCCGGTGTAAGCATTAGTCAGTTAAGTATGATACTGCTGAATACATTATTAAGAGACCTTTTGAATGAGATATTACAATAACCAAATTTCAAAAATTCAACGATTACGTCGCCGTGTCAAAACTGGTGACGTCATCATTTTCGCACATTATTATCTGTGGTTAGATGGCAAAACCATATATGTCGATTTTTTACCATTTTGAGATTTTTATACCAATATGTTCGTGATAACAAGATCTATGAGATGGCATGACCAGATTAATTATACGATTAATTTTCGTTGTGTCAGAAGTAAATATGTCGAATTCCGAGATTGTGTACGATGGTAATACCCTATATGTTTATAAATTGCATTTGCCACGTAGCACATTTCTACTTTGGTAAGTTGTACGACGGGGCAAAATAATAGATGTCGACATACGAGTATTATACTAGTACTTAATATCCTCATAAATTTTCTCGTATTGAAAGATTTTAAAACCAAATATGTTGACATATATATCCTTTTTAATCATTTAAATAACCCAAATAGATAGATTTCTAAGATGTCGAAACACATACATGTAAACATATCAGATTTTACCAACTTTCATTGTCTATTACAGTGATTTAAATCTAAACAAAAATATGTGGTCATGTCTAATATTGCCACCAAAGGATATTCCAATCCGTGATTTTACTTCAGTATTGTGAGTGTTATTTACGTTGATTACTGTGTTTGTTTTGGTTATCTTCAGCAGTCTTCAGTATGAAAAACGAAATTTTGATGAGTAGTTGTGTAGTTCGGTGTTTAATTCTTGATTTGCAATACCTGTGGACATTTTTTTTTTCTAGAGGTTTGTTAATGTCGCATTGAGGTGAACCTGCTTCATCACCTCAATTATTAGAGAAAGGTCAAGAAGCTAAAAATTTTCCAGAAAAACAAGATCCGTACTGACATAAATGGCTCGCGTTGGAATTATTTTTTTAAAGATCAAGAAATGGATTTATGAACTCTGCTGGGCATGATGATTTTCGCAACGTATTTAAACAAACTGGTTACACTTTTAAGGAACCTTATATTGTCACTTGTCGAAAGTGCGATGAATACAAAACTTTAAAAAAGAGTGTAAACAGTGGAACGGATGAACAGAGATTAAATCAGGTTCACGACGAACACGTTCAAGAGGCAAGCAAAGCGTATGGAAGCAAAAGAAAGGATAAGGAATTTGCTGTCAGTGATCAATCTAAAAGAGTCTTGGTTTTCGATTTGCACCATTTTTAACAACCAATATTGTTCACTACAAGCATTTATTGTCGGTTTTCAACCTTACAGTTCGAGACTGTTGCTCAACAGAATCATCTGTCTGTTTTATGTGGTACGAAGTCATTGGTGAAAGAGATTCTGATCAGATTGCCTCCTGTATTTTTAAGAAAATTTCAGACGTATAGCCGGTTCAGTACAAAAACCGTTGCACGTCATCAAAGTGTCGAAAAAGAGACGTTCGTTCATATCATGTCATTAGATTGCTGCTGTCAATCCTCTGTCAATCACTATGTTAAGCCTCTCTAAACTCAATAAATATTGAAGTTTGTAGGTCGCATTGTATTAAAGAATATAAATATATGTTTAAAGAAAGGTTTCGTAATTAATTTCATATCAAATACAGCTCGTAGGTTAATTAAATATTAAACTCAAACTAAAGTCAGTCTCAATAAAAACTTTTTATGTTGGCAAAAATGCGCGCTGTTGCCGCGATTAAAATGGTTTATTTCAGGTTCAGTTGACGTCTTGACATTTTTGGGGTTATGTTGTGACAAAAACTGCAAAGAACTGTGAGTAATTTTTCACAAGCAGTAATGAGTTATTAAAGTTAAAGTCACATCCAAAAAAACGTATAAATGAAACTTAATAATACTGCAATAGTTGATGCATTTACTCCTGATACTACTTACAGCGTTTATGAAGCAAGTATGTATAAGTTCAATATTATACCCAATCAACTGTATTTATTACATTCTGTTACATTATTCTTAATACTTGGCAATTATACGTGAACATTTTTTTATAGATAATCATGTCACTTTAGGAATGTTACTACAGTAATTGAAGGAAGAACAATAATTATTCAATGTAGAATGTTCCTGAGTAGTTTACTAAAATATGATACACATCCACACAGAGGACTTATGGAACTTTCAACAAAAATAAACCACTGTATAAATTTGTTTTTATTAATGAATCCTGAATTTTCCAAAATGGTGCTGTAGGCTGTTCATGTCAAAAGGTATGTTACAATGATAATGTAAAATTTTAGAATGCAAAATTGTTTTTATTCTAGATATTTTGTATTACATGCTGAGAATGAAAATGGTTATATTGATGGAGCAGAAAGTATATTTTTATATGAATCTCAGTTGAGTGATTATCATGGGGAAAAGAATGAAGAACATGTTTTTAAATGGTTTGAAAACCAATTACTTACTATTGAATCTTTCTGAACCTATAATAAATTATGGACAATGCTTTTCGATAATATTAGGTTAATGACACAATATAGAATTCAATCAACAAATGTTGAAGCTGAGCTTATTTATATTGAAGCCTAGTAAGTAGATACAAACTGTATTTGAACAGTGATATAGCAAATTATATGTTAGAATTCAGAAGACTACACAACTAGTTTAATACATTCAAAATTCTTACTTCAAATTATACCTAATAGACAATAAATGCTGTTTTACTTTTATTTTTACAAAAATAATAATATAGGTATATTTGAAAAGAAAAGAATTGGTTATTTGAATACTGCCCTTTCAATAAATGTTTTTTTCAGAAACAAACCCCCCAACAAAATACATTGTGGATATGATAGAACAGTATAGTCACAAAGTATTACCTACCATCTTTTTAAAAATCCTATTGAGTTAATACTGGCTACTGCCAAGCAAGCCGATAGATGCATTCCAGAAGTTGCGGGTTGGTTGGAATTGGTTTGTCCGTGAACCTCTCAAATTTGAAAGATTTCTATTTGACAATTATTGTTCTACCTTATTTAAAAAAATAGTATTACAAACTTTTCGGTGTAGTAACTAATTTATAAATTTGCAATGTTTCTTTTTAATAAAACGATTCCATAAAAATTGGGGTGGCATTATTTATTATTTTATTTTAATCATGATATTCAAAATAAGTAATTCAGGCAGCATTTTCTAAAGGTACATGTGTATATCACAAAGTTTAATAAAAACTACAAAGAATTAATTTAATAGTTTTTATTGAATTGAAAGGTCTCATTCGATCAATCATTTATAAGCAATACTTTCAGTTGCGGTAGATGCTGGAGAGCTAAAACAAAATGGTAAATATAAATTTGGATTGATTAGAAGATGATGGAGTGATAAATAATTCACCAATATACTGATAATTATAATATGTATTGATTTCAGTGCTACGATTTAGTCAATCATTTGCATATACCTTCACTCGGAGTATAGAATGGATTTGTTCTCCTTTTCTGAGCTGTGGTGTTGCTTGCTGCACAATTTTCTTTTGCTATGATCAATGATCATATATCTCAGGATGATTTTCCTTGTTGAGAATGACCTACACACTAAAGCTTCACATCCCGGCTTTTCTAAAAAAAATTTAAGATTTATTTTAACAAAATATAAAATAAAATTGCCTACCTTTAAAAAGCAGGTAGATCCAGGTTACCAGAACTTTTTTATATATAATTTGTCTGTAAACCTTACATCAATCTTTCATATTGTAATGACAACATTTTAGAAGCCAACATATGTACTTAGGTAATTGTAACCTAAAAATTATATTAGATAATATTTTTTCCTTGATACTATATATACATGCATTTTAAATACTAGAATAGTTCCATATCTTCTAACTAATTAAGTGTGTGGTATAAACATACAAATAAAAGTGTTAACTATTCCATACATACCTTTTTAGTGCTAAAAATAATTCCATAGTTTTTAAAATAAGAATTTTTTAGTGCTGTACGGTTAACATACAAATTAAAGTTTTATATGTAACATCTCTGTATGTAACTGAAATAAGTCGAATTTTCTTTGCACGCAATAACCATCAATAACTAAACCTAACCTAGGATATTTGATAAACTTCATTTGACATATTATTTCAAGGGCTTGGCAACATAGTACAGTTATGACAGATGTGACGTGCAACGGTTTTAATACTGAACGGGCTATACCTGTTACTGTTCGTCACGTCACTACATATTCCGATACTTGTGGGGGACAAAACCGAAAAAATATCAATATGGCAGTAATGTTTTTGCATGTACTGAATAAAAAAGCGTTGATAGATATAATCGATCAGAAATTTCTGTTGCCAGGTCTTCTGGTATTTTCCAGACTATTGCAGGAAGTATTTGTAAAAAGAACAACCTACACTGACGGAGGAAAAATTTTTTGGTTGAAAATTAAATGGTTAAGGTATACAAAAGAATTTGGAAATATTAAGTTTAAGTATACCTTGGATGAACAAGCACCATTTAAAACATTAGACTTGAGAGGAGAAAAAACCAGAAGTAAGCCATTACTCGAGCAATCTAATATCGTTAATCATTTATCCTATAGTGGTCCTTTAGGAATCAATCCGAAGAAAAAAAAAGTCCTATTGTCAATGATAAATCTAATTGATAAGGACTTTCATCATTACTATAAAAATTCTTTAATTTTTTTATAAAAAACTGTTTACAATCTGAATTTTACTGGTATGTCATTATTTTTAATGAATGTAAAGTTGGCAAAACCAAATATGTTTGGAAAAATCTAAAAATTTTCGAAAAAAAAATGAAGTAAATTAATTTGCACTTTGTCTCCAAAGAAAAAACCCTACTTTTAATATATCAACTGAAAAATGATATTATTCAAACTGAAACTGATTTTATATTAAGTTTTAAAACTTTATTTATGCTCCCCTGAAAAATGGCAAAAATCGACATATTTGGTCTCGCCATCTGACTACAATTTAAAAAATCGGTATTTGAAATAAAAAATCGACCTTCTGGATTCTCATCTAAAATAAATTGTTTGCAAAATAATGAATTTGTTCCATAATTTAACCGCGCTTTGTAGAATCAGACAACACAATTTATTTATTTTCGAAAAACAGTAGCTGTACATTTTAAACGATTCTTGACTACGAGTATTGTTATTAGGAATGAAACGAATGAATAAAACTGAATATAATTGGAGAAATCATGATAATTAATAACGTGTATTACACTCTCTTGCATTAACGACTGCTTGCATTCAACGGAGAATACTCTGAATAAATTCAAGGATTATATTCTGATTCATGTTATTCCACAACTGCAATAGTAGCTCTCTCAACCCCGGGGAGTTTTTTAAATTGGAGTATGCCTTCGGATACGTTGCCCTAAACTCATCCCAGACATGTTCGATGGTATTAATATCTGGACAAATCAAACCGCGTAATTCCTACTTCATATATAGTCACTACCAGCGTGAGGTCCTGCTTTATGATGCATAAAAATGCCTCGCTCGCCAATAGCGACCATGAAACGCATATCCTTATCTTTCAAAATCTGTAGCTGTATCTGCGAGCTTTAAGACAGCCATTATCTACGAAAATCAACTTTGTACGTGCTTCCGAAGGGATACCTGCACAAACCATAACAGACCCACCACCAAATTTAAGTCTTCCCTCAATACAAACGGAAGCGTATCTTTCTACGGGTCTTCTCCATACTCGTCGACGTTCGTCTGGTCCACTGAGGCCAAAACGCGACTTATATATAAAGAGTACCTCACTCCAATCATCATCATCACCCAGTCATTCTGTATTTGATGCTGGCATTTCAATGTGCCTCTGTAAGACATCTTTAACCTCTTGAAGCTCATTTTGCAGTCAAACCATAGATGTTTTATTCCTCAAGCTTGACATCAACAAAAACCGATCATCTTTTTGACTCGTAACTCTTTTGTGCCCAGATCCTGGTCGTTTGAATGACATATCATGAATACTAAAAATTTGATATCAGCAATGATATTACATACCTAGCGGGGAAGTAGATCATTAAAGCCCAGGATTTGTTAGGAATCTGTGGCTGGAATGATCTTCCTCGCGTGGTATGTATACTATTTTATACGCAATCGCTTAGTAACAAGCTTTTAAAAACATGCAGCCTTATTAATAACATGTGCATGTGCATTTGACGGGACTGACATAAGGGTACGTATGTCGACGTCCTGATTCCGAATTCAAGGTCAGTTTGACTTATACACCCTCAAAATATCGAGAAAACCTTACAAATCCGAAAATCGGCAGTTTTAGTGATATAAAAATTTTTGTTAAACTAAACGAAGCATGATTTTCATGTTTTTCGATCCGCTGAATACTAATACAAAGTTTATTTAGACCATAAGCCATTTTAAATGTAAGAAAATTGCACAAAACTCTTGAAAATTGCGAAAAAATGCAGTTATTATTTCAGACTTAAAAAAATTTGTTTGCTCCAATTCAAGTACGATTTCTATGTATTTTGATATCTTGAAATCGCATCTTAATTTTTTTAACTCAATAATCCTTTAAAACTTGAAAAAATCTAAAATTTTTAAAAAAATTGCCATTATTAAAAGGAAAAAAATTGACTCGCAATTTTCAAGAGTTTTGTGCAATTTTTTTACATTTAAAACGTCTTATGGTCTAAATAATAATTGTATTAGTATTCAGCAGATCGAAAAACATGAAAATCATGCTTGGTTTAGTTTAACAAAAATTTTTATATCACTAAAACTGCCGATTTTCGTCGATTTTTCGGTTTTTAAAGTTTTCTCAATATTTTGAGGGTCTATGGGTTAAACTGACCTTGAATTCGGATTCAGGGGGTCGAAATACGTACCGTTAGGTCGGTTCGGTCAAATGCACCTTCCACTTTTTTTGTTTGTGCCGATGTAATAAACACGATTATTTTTTTCACTTGTCAACATCTGACATTTTGGTGGTTTTAACCAATAGCAATACATTATTATAGCCAATCATTCGGTATTATACTGATGAAACTGCGTCCTCATCGATAATACCTTGTTTACATTGAAACGTCAAAATTTTACTTTGAATTTGTCATTATTGACAACTAAAAGTGCTTCGAAGTTTATTGAAAAATGAACACTAACCGATTCAGTGCCATCACCCAAGAGAATATTGAACATTTAATACAATATCCTTTTAAATTGTTGAAAAAAATAATCTTTCCAAATACAACTCGTTCTTCAAATTTTATCACATAATTTTTTATTTTCATCACTCAAACTTGTTTATTTGAGGCAAAAACATTCAAACAAACCTAATTTAGATAAAATCACTCGTCCTAACGGACTCGTGATTTTATCAATCGGTTTGTTTTCATATTTTTGACAAATAAACAAGTTTTCGTGGAAAAGAAAAATTTATCGATAAAATTTGAAGCACTCGAGGTATTACCTTTCAAAATTTTTTGCTCTGGTAGATATCCAATGAAATCAGTTAATTTGAGGTCATTTGATTGAACACAACCAATCAGAACAACATTATACTGAAAACAGCCCATGGTATGTTTTCACCCTATTAGGTTCGTTGCCATGGCATTTTGATTTATTTCGATTTTGACGTTTCAAATATTTAATATTTCAAAATGTCACGATTTGGTCATAATACTGACGAGAAAATTAATGAAATTATAGAAGCAAATACACTCTGTATTTTTTTCTATAATTAGCAAACAATTTTCTATTCGAATAACCCTCGAACATTGATAAATGCTTAAATTTTTTTTATCTGCAACTGTCATGTAACGGGTACGATTTGACACTATTGTCAGTGTCATAATGACGTACATTACCGCACTAGTGCGTTTTTGAATACATTACTGCACTAGTGCGATAATAAGAATCAAGAAAAATAATAATACCAGAATTAAATATAAATATAAATAACACCAAAGGGATGAAGGCTTCTGTATCTTACTTAGCTCGTTAAAATATACTAATAGTGCTTTTTCACTACTAATGTTTTCAACCTTCTTTTCTAGACACCATTTCTCGTAACGATCATAAGCCAGCTGGTATTTTTCTCGTGATTTCTCTTTAAAATAACACTGGAAGCTGCATTTTCAATATCCGAAGGGAGATTGTCTTCGCTTGAACTCATTTTTATAGATTTTTATGGATTATGGATTCAGAACCGCTGTAAGAAACCCCGCTCCTTCCCCTTCCAAAATTTGTTAGTTATGTGCGACGTGTTGTGCGAACTGCGATTTAGTATTGAATGATTATTTGATGGGGGTAGTAAACGTCGCTACATATTGAAACAATATGCTTACGTTTTATCTTGTTAAAATCGAAAATTAATTGTTAAATTCTCTTTAACAATTACTGTTTCGAGTTAAAATAATATGTTTTGATTTCTTTTGGCAATAACGGCTTTCAAAATAAAAATAAATTCGTAAATAAAACAAAATAGGATTCTTTAAATTGAAACAAAGTTATGGGCTTGAACACTCTCACCCATCGACTGCTGTTTACTGACTGTCTGACGCTAATTAAGGACCGCCCACAGTTGAGAATACGGAGTGGTGGAAATTGTATGATAGGTTATAGTTGTCCAAATAAACGATTGTAATAATCGTGTTTTTAATCTGTTGAAGCTGGATGTTGGTCGACTAGTTCAAAAGCAGTTCTGATACAATGCTCAAAATCCCTATGTTCTGTTTGTGATTGAATGTATCTGTATAATATTTTCTATTGCAAATTTCACTAAATAAAATATATTCTCCTAGACATTTTTTGAATCGAACATAAAGCTAAGTATGTCACTCTTACATAATCAGACTTTATTATTGGCATCGCGCGCAAGCGCGCTCGACTAGTCCAATAAAGTCTTAGATTATGTACTTGTTACATAAATAGCTATTATTTAGTGCAATTTGCAATAGAAAATATTATATAGTGTGCCTTGTGCGTTGTCATAGATACGCAGATCTATAAAATTTGTAAATGTGTCAGAAAGCGTCGATTAAATAATTATTAATTGGTTCTGGTATTTTGAAACTTGATCTAGCAGAAGAAATCGATTTTTCAGACAACATAAGACAAAAAGCATCGAGTGCGAGAGAAATGCTTTTTTCCCAGCAAATCCAGTATTCTTGAAAACATTACGTTTTGTGTATTTCTTGTTTAAAATAAATCGTTATTTTGAATTTAAATTTTCAAATAATTTGACACTGACAGGAGTCCAAATTACTTTATCATTATGGACTAGTCCAATAAAGGGACAGATTATGGATTCTCAACAGTGTCATAGATCAACCTATTATGATTGAGTCGAACATAAATTTTATTATTTATAGGGCTGATTGATTTTAGGAAATGAAACTGTTGCTAGGCAATATTATCAGTTGATTGGTTTTGACAATTACGACAACAAATATTCTTCCCGTTACGAAATTTAAATATTTTCGCTTGAACAAGTACATAATGTCTGATTTTGAATTAATCTGTCCACTCCTCCGGAAGTCCGAACAGATGCGGACACTGCGGTTGACGGAATAATTCCGGAGAAGAGCAAAGAAAGGTTCGAGAAAAATTGGCACATGCTTATAGCCGGAAAAGTACTTTATCCGGCTAGCGTGGAAGTGAAGGTATGAATGAGTCACTTCCTTACCGTTTTAAAAGTAAGAAATGTCTATATTACTAACCGATTGTGAATAAACGAATATTTCTTTCTCGGGGATATGAAATATTGTACTCAGAAATAACAGAAAAATCAAAAGAAGTTAACAATAACAGAAAAATCATTCACAATTCTCTAAGGTACACATACTGATATTAAGATTAAAACGTTTTGGGAATGATCTAGCCGAAAGTAAGCAGTGAGGGTGTGTTTTCGCAATTCTGGAAGGTTTGTTGAAATTAATTTTCACTGCTATGAAATTTTTTATACCAGAAATTCACTTTGGTTAAACAAACTCAAATGAATGAACTCTGTAAGACTATCAAAAATTTGCTTCAATCGACTTGCTCATTTAGTATCTGATAATAATTCAAAGTATAATTGGTTGAAGCAAGTTAAAGAATGGTTTATTTATGCGCAATATGAGTGTCTATGGGAAAATTACAAATGTACGCAGTTTAGATAGACTTATTTTAGACTCATTTCGAAAATGACTGCTTGATAGTGACATAAACAGTAATGTTGTTTCTAGTTATTCTTCACTATACTCACTAGTTGGTGAAAATAACAATTATTTGCAAATACCTGCACACTTAGAACATGTAGCCAGAGACAACTAATGAGACGAGCAACTCAATGTTAATTTTTAATTATTTTTTTACAACTTAACTGGCCTACTTTGTGAGAAGGAGACGTAGATGTCTCTAGTATCGTCTTCTTCAAATACTAACTGGTCTTGATCTGTCCAATAAAACAGTTAGAGTTTTGGCGCGAAATTTAAATGTACATTTGGGCGGAAAATTTTAACTGCAGTCGGTTGCTATCCATATGAAAAAAGTCTAAATAAAATTTTCACCATACTTATTGTGTACATTTATAAATGTGTTTTACAACTCTCAGTTGGCTTAATACTCGAGAGAAAAGACCGTGCTGACAAGATGCAAACAAGTTGTATGATAACAGTATATATGATGAGTTATTACAAATGATAATGGTCAATAAAGAAAGTCCGATAATATAAACAATTTATTTCGTCAATAACCAAAATATAATGATGACACTTTAAAAAAGAGTTGTTTTAAATTCAGTCAATGAATACTAAAAAAATATACTATACAGAGTGAGTATCCAATCCATCTTCTGGGAAACAAATTATTTAGGTATTGCCTCACCACACGAGCATGGTGAGGTGGAGCACCATCTTGTTGCAGCCAAATATTGTCGTTTGAAATGGTATTTTTCTCTGAAAGTTTATATTATTAATATACATACACTAGCATCCCTATTTGATGTTCCTGGCATTGAACAGAAAAGTTCTATTGAAATTGTTATGATAATATTTAGGGCACCTAGCCTTATTATATATATGGTGTTTTTTTTTAAATAAAAGTTTAGAAAACTTGAAATAAAAATTTTAGTTTATTGGAAGTTTTCTTCTAAGGACAAACTGATGCAGCTTGAAACTAATCATAATCATAAATATGAAAACAGTAACCCACCTCTAACTGCATTTCCTTCTTGCTAGAAGTACATTCGGTAAGAAATTTCAAAGGAAAACAGTTATTCTTCAATTTTCCACAAACATATAGTCCAATAATATAAGGGTTTGGCAAAGAAAAAACTGCGGAACTTTCTTTCTCAACGGATTTTTATATTTTTTGGGATGCTGAATCCGAACCTGAAGTTTGCTACCACGGCAACCATCGGCTTCATACTCAAAATCGCGAAAAACCGCCCAAAATAGCGGCAATTAAATGTTTTCGCCTATAACACGACAACGAAGCGTTTTTTAAAGAAAGTTGTTGTATAGTAAATTGTAGCTTAAGCTAATACCTACAAAACAAAAAAAACAAATCCGAAATCGGACCATTTTTTGCGGAGTTATGATGTTTTGAAATATGGCGATATGTAGCGAAGTTGTCTAAAAACGCGAAAACCACCTCGAAAATATTTGATGGTGGTCTATTATTATCGAACGTCAATGAGGCACCTACTCACCTATTAGGTCACTTCACAAGTACTCTCTTTCTCAAATCTCAACGAAAAATCAAATTTAGGTATCGTGCTAGAAATTTTTGTACAATTGGCCACTTTTACTGAACTGCCGAACGTCAATGAGCAATGTGAGCATTTTTGACTCCACTCTATCAAGTACAGTTTATACAAGGAGTTATTTGTAATAAACGACAATTTATTTTTAGCTTATGTTTATTGACAACTTATTATTATTATACACTTTCATATTATTATGTAAAAATAGTAAGTTAAGGATTGAGATATAGTTAATTGTTGTAGAAAAGTAGAATTGTAGAAAGTAGACAATTCAACTCGAATTGTAATTGGGTACAGCGCCACCTGGAAAAAGAGAAAACAGAGTCTACAGATCTATTTTGTCTTCAGAGATCAAGAAAAATAGTTTCATTCAAGTAAATTCTTATAAGCAGGTGTACAGGATACCACATTACTTACCAATCGTCATCGTTTCGTCTGCTATCGTTGTAAACCAGATGGACCCGGTTCATCGAGAGAGGACAATTTTAGGCGCTTGTGACAGGGTTGGCTCTCATCTGTTGGCGGATCCACTGAAACAGAAAATAAATGAATATATCACATGCGAGTTGATAAGATATATGTTTTGAAGTACCTTCAACTTCTTCAATATTATCAGATGAAAGCGGTGACTCCAGAAGGTCGTCTGTACCGTCGTCCACATCAAAGATGATTTCTTGATTAGAGCAGTGACCATCACAGTCACACAACCTTGTGCAGAACAATCCAATTTTTCTGCATCCACAATTGCCCCTGCACCCCTTCTGACACTTGCAGCTTATCAACGTCAGCAGCTTGTCTGGGGCTGGAGCTTTGAGGGTGGTTATAGGGATCAAGTTCCCCTGGACTGTCCGCCAACCCCACTCCTCTGTTGGTAGAGCGTTTCCAAGCCACTGCTGTACCTGATGGAAAACCCGATATGTGTGCTGCTTGGCTGCGGCTTCTGAGGGTGGAATAGTGGCAAAATTTGAATTGAATTTGTAGGCTGAAGTTAAGTACTGCCTGTAGCGATAATCGTTCAAGGAAGTGCAACGAAAATCACCTCCGTACAATCCAACCAAGAATTTTTCCCCTGCTGCCGTGAGCTCTTCTTTTGTCGCAAAAGGATTTTTGAATTGTTTGATGTAAGATGATAGAATTGGGAACTTTTGGAGAGTCTTGACAAATTTTACCTTCCCTTGGTGAAAGATGGCGGAGGTCGAGTCGCAACCACTGAATGCGTGTACGAACAGAATATGTTCTGCAACGGATCTGTCGATAGCGGTTGGTGGGTGGTACAAAGTAGGTGGCACCTTCCCTTTTCCTGGTTTCAGGAAATAGACGTTGCTCGGTGTTTGTGTGCCAATGAGGATGACCAGAAGATCGATGTCCTCACCAACAACAACAACAACAACAACAATTGCATCACTTTCTTCTGGAAAGGATTGGGCAGTTTGTACGATCAAACAGTCTGCATCCTCAATTGCTTGTCTAACTTCCATTTCGGCTTCAGTAAATTTCTTCATCAGCATTTGTATGAGCCGGTCCTTATTGTTATGGTTGGTTAGAAACTTGTCCTGGCTTGTTGTTGGCACCATTTCTTCAGTAAACTGGATATCAACTGATACATTCTTTGCTCTTCTGTTGCGCTCCATTTGCTTTGTGCCTTTATTTGAATCGGAGTATCCATCTAACACAACAATTGCAGTAGACATATAGTGCCGTTGAACATATTCAATGTACGACTTACAGATTTGCCCAAATGTGTGCCCTCTTGTCCAAACCACCCGATGCAAGAGAAACCCGCCGTCAACAACGTATTTTGGATGTTGATCCAATATTGTAGTGTCATCTGCTGTTTGGAAAACTTTGTACAGTGACGATTTTGTGCCTTTTCTTAAGCCACCTTCATCAAACAATGCGAGTGGGAAGGGACTCAGTTCATAAGTCAAAAACTCTTGGAGTTCTTCTTCTGACTGTTTGGCGACACTCATTCGTTGAAATAAGGTTGTTGGGTTGACAACCACTCGTTCATTATTCACAACCACCGAAGATTTCATGTTTGCCAGAGACAACACTTTGTCACTCCGCTTCAATTTGACTGATTGGAAATCACTGCCCACAATTGCATTGACCCGCGTAACGCCTACTTCTCTTGACATGTGGCAGTTGATTTTCTCGTCTCCCACGACCCCAGTGCTTAAAGAAATTAGCTCACCAGCATCACTAAATGGTGGATGCAGGTGGAACCATTCTATCATTTTCTTCACATCTCTATTGTCTCGATTCTGTCTGGATTCTCTTGTATCAACATGCTGCTCAGAGGTAGCAAAGTCAATTCCGCTGAACTGTTCCACAGCGTCGCAAACTAGTCTATGCGTTGGCATGCTTAATGTCCATCTTGACAGGATAGCGTCACTGGTTCCACGACCTCTCGTCAGTCCACCACTACTTTTCAAGTGTTTCATAAGTTCCTGTTCTATACACATATCAGTCCACGTGCCACATCGAAACTTATTGCTTCGCCTTATAGTAAAGCCGCCTTGTGAAGTGAATGCCATGAATTCATCAGAAGGCATGCTGTGCTCCAATTCCATCATGTCCTGTAGATACAGATGGCAGCATTTCGCATAGTGAAAGTGCCCACTGGCGTGAAAGTAAGGAAGCATGTCATGTATAGTTTCCAGGTGTCTATCCCAGTCTCCCATTCTCTCGGCATCAATAAAGTTTGCTATCAGTGTAACCATTTGAAAGTATTGACTCCATAACTTGGCAGTGGGTCCTACATCTGTGAAGCAATGAAGTTGGTTGTAGAATTTTTCAGAAAGTTCTTTGACATAAGCTGTCTCCTCTGCTCTCAGAATTTCTGATCGACTAGGGCCGTAGATAATCTGTTTCATTTCCAATTTAAATTCTGGTGAAAAGTCTACAGTTTCAAGAATCAGCGAAGCAAGACTGCGGTGGGCAAGCATGTGTGCTCTAACGGCCCTTGCATAGGCGTGACCGGTCATTATTTTTTCTATACTGTTGGCAGCGTACACGAGGTTAAAGATCTCTGATAAACCACTTCCTTCCATGATGAACCCAACCGCCCCCATGAACGACATCACCAAGTGAAAGCCACCAAGCCGTATTACAACATTTTTAAGTGCAGGGTCTGCCTGACGACTCGCTATGATTTCTCTTGCCTTCAGATACAGTGGTTGGTCAAATGTGACAAACGTGGTTTGTTGACCCAACGATTTTACTTTTTCAACACTGCAGAGCAATGAGGTGTACACTGTGTTGTAGTCACTCGGTGGTGAGTTTATGAAAGGCTGGCAATCAATATACGTATTTTCGTATGGCAGTTTACTTGTCACATCTTCCATGAATCCGTTCCATCCACCAATACCTGCCAAATCCATATGTTTACCATACAGCCAGAGCATGAGAGGTTTGTTAGGAATGATTAACGTTTTGTCGACATACTTAGGGGTGAGAGGCTTGATTGGAATGGAAGCCAACCCAACGTTTGTCTTGTCAAAAATTTTCAATTCAACATTTCCAAAACGTCCAACAGTTCCTGCTGTAGGCAGGTTCTTCAACCGAGGTATGTTTTGACCAGGCACAACAGCAGTCCTAGGAGTCACACATAGTATACCACCCATTGAGTGGAATTTGTTATGTCCGTCAATAGTACGCACATTGAAATCTGCGTTATCGTAGACTAACTGAGACAGTGCTTGACCCCGTAGAGCCAGAGGTGGTTGCATAACTGAGGATGTTTCAAAACGAACTGCTTCCTGATACGATGAGCAATACCCTAAGGAACTGATCACATCCAATAACCTGCGCGATCCATATTTTCTGTATAAAAATTCAGCTACACCCACTTGCAGAGGAGATACATATGAATTTGGTCTCACGGTTGTGAGTAAGCAGTCAGCAATTGCTATTGATTTCTTCCTCCATTTGTTAATGTCCCCTTTCTTCTTTGCCAGCACTACAGCATCTGTAAAAACCCGAAGAGATTCTGGAATGAGATTTTCAGCGCCATCCAAAAATCTATCAGCTGGGGGATACTGACTTGTTTCATACACTTGTGATCGTGCATCTTCAAGTATAATAGCAGCTGCTGTTTTAACAATTCTCAGCCTTTCTTCGTCTTCAGGCAACCTCTCATCATACCAAGAATCGGTAATGATCTTGTGCCCAGTACTCTTGAAGCACACAATGTAAGGAATTTTATCCGTGATCAATATATCACTGCCATACTTCTCAAGGAGGCGGTTTTTGACAGTTTTTGGGTGAGGGCGAGTGCAATTTGTGTCAATTTCATTCATGAGTTCCTCAATTCTGAATTGGCTCTCTTCTGAATTATTTTCAAGATACTCGAAAATCGATTGCATCGCGTCATCAACTTCGTCTCTGGGACGGCCACCTGTTGGAGGATTTCCTTTCCTGCGTGGTCTATTCAGATCTTTCATACATAAGAAATGGTATTGGGCATCAGCTGCTCGTAAATCATGCACTGCCGCCAACCGCTCAATAATGGCACGTCCGTAGTCATCATTGCGCTCTCTTGCAAGCCTCACGTTGTCAAGAACGAGGAACACTAAGTTACGATATTGAGGTGTTTTCTTCATCTCTTTCTTTTTGTAATCTGGTGGCACGTGCTTACCACAAATAAAACAGTGAGTTTTAAATGAAAATGTAGGAACATTTGAACGTAGGGAAGTGGCATCACTCTGCCGCTCATTTTTCTTTTTCTTAAGAAAAGCAGCAATCGATTTTTCATGAGGATACGACTTTCTACATTTCTCATGAAGCTTGAGTGGTAACTTTGCTAACTTAAATAATACTGACTTGCCATCGCCACGTTTCGTACTGGCATCAATGAAAGATTGTAAACCCTTCTGCTGCACTGTAGATGTCGTTGTTCCATCATCTAACAATTCTTCACACACAATACACTTGCGAGACATATTTTGCGTATATTTTAACAAGAAAGACTCGAATTAAAATGCTCGCTGTCACATTCGGTCACAAACTGAAACGAAATGATTTCGGATAGCAGGTGTTCCGAAGGAAGGGGTGGGAGGGGTGTGAGTAAGTGGGGAGTAGGGAGCAGGTTAACAACAGACTAGGAGGGAGTGGTCGATTGTGTCGTAATTTCTTCCACAATTTATGCAACCTGAATTCAATTTTTCATTGAGATTTAAGAAAGGGAATACTTGAAAATACCAATAGGTGAGTGTATAATACATATTATTATACACGTATTTTTATATACGTGTATATAAAATATATATATAAAATTGATTATAGGGGTAAAATAATGATAATAGGGCACCAGCAGATATTATCGAAGTGGTTTTCGCGTTTTTAGCCAACTTCGCTACTTATCACCATTTTTCAAAAAATCCTAACTCCGCGAAAAATGGTCTGATTCCGGATTTGTTTTTTTTCATTTGTAGGTATTGGCTTATGCTACAATTTAATATATAAAAACTTTCTTTAAAAAACGCTTCGTTGTCGTGTTATAGGCGAAAAACATGTAATTACCGCAATTTTGGGCGGTTTTTCGCGATTTTGAGTATGAAGCCGATGGTTGCCGTGGTAGCAAACTTCAGATTCAGATTCAGCACCCCCTAAAACATAAAAATCCGTTGAGAAAGAAAGTTCCGCAGTTTTTTCCTGAAAACGGCCTTTTGAAAACTTATATTATTGGACTAATAATCCTCCTCTCTGAAATGATTACTGCAAATTCTAGAGTTGCGTTTGATATGTGGAAAATGTTGCACTCTCTAGCCATGATCTACACCTGGAAATTGATATATTTGTTACAAAGCCAATTACACATATTGGTAAGTCACTCACTTTAACGCATTTTGTGGAAAATAATGCATTCTAGCCACCCCACTGCACCCACAAACAAATCAACGAGTAGAAAGCATAATAAAATAGTTACTGTTTATCAATTTGCTTCAATAGCACACAAAAAACACCTTTCAAGTGTAAACACAAGAAAAAGAATGGCGGATATCGAGAAAGCAAGCTTGCTTGAATTCTAAATGACATATGACAATTATTGCAGCTCTGCCAAGTCTACTTTTTCACATATTTTTATTTTTTCCTAAGTTTTAGATTCGTATGTTTGTTTTTTCAGTGTCCTATTAATTGTTTCATCAATCAAAATCAACATTACATTCATTCCTTTCGCTGAAAAAACATATTCTACTCTCCTTCAAAGAAAAATTAGCGGCAACTTTGAATTTTGCTTTGTTACCGCCATCTGGCCACCCTCCGTATAGTTCAAGAGAGATAGTCCGATTGATAAGTCTATAGTTATAAGTGAAACAGAAGATACATAATATTTATCTGATCGACCGAACCTTTTTGCCCATTAAGTTACCCGTATCATTGGTTGTCTCTGCTATAGCAAAACATTTTCGAAATTATCTTCTGAAGGAAATTTTTATATTATTAACAGCACTGATAGTAATTACATCAAAAAATAGTTTTTCCAGAATGTTCATAATAGTGATCTTAATATTAATAATACACGTATTGGATTCTCTGAACTCACTAAATTAGCTCATAGTATTATCAGTGTATTGAAGCTACCAGCATTTGCACATGTAGAATAACTTGCTTTAACAAGAAGTATTTACACACATATTGTATACTTTAGATTATATAACTCATGTTCTAATGAACCAATACAATCCTTGAATTTCCCTTAGTTACGACGTATTGATACAATCGTTTTGGTGTTTCTCCTCCTGCCATATTGTGATCATTTCCATAGTAACGGGCAAGCTCAATGAAATGTCAGTTAATTCTACTACAAATTCCGAAAACAACAATACATCAAATATGTATTATAATAATTGTACCTTTAATATTAATATTAATTAATGAAAAAAATTAAAATATTATTCGTTATATAATCGTAACGAATACCAACTCGAGCATAGACAATATTTTTCGATTATTTACCTCTTCACTCGACGTAATTCGCGAAACACCACTCGAGCTGCGCTCTCGTGATGTTTCGCCAAATACGTCTGGTGACTCGGTGAATAATCGAATATTGTCTATGTTCTTATGATATTATAAACTGATTATATCTTAACTTTTTCATTAATTAACAAAAATATCTGTGATCATAATAAGTTGTATGTCATAATTTATTTTTAACAATGTTAACTCGTCTGTTGAAGTTTTGTACCGAACCCTTGCGAAAAAATTCATCTTATGCACAATAAAAATATCTATCTAACTATACCAGTAATTTTGGATGTGATTAACTCCTAAAGCTTCGGCATTATTGTGCTTAGCTTGTGTCCAATTTTCAAAACATATTGTTGCAGTGTTCAGTATCTTTTCTCGATCTTTGCTGGCTTGAAGATAAGTTCATTTTCATCTGGAAGTGTTTGACTTATTTTGGTTTTGCTGTCACTTAGTTGCATGGAAATGACTTCAGACTGTTGTCAAATGAATGAAATTTTTGTTTTCTCCGTGTGTGCTTGATAATATGTAATCGCTCGAATCTCGATATTGATGTTTTTCTAAATAAATTCACAAATTTATATAGATGCTATTCTTTCAATTTCCCTGATGCCATTAATAGCACTCTAGCCAATCCAGCGTTGCCCCATTACAGCAATAAACTGAATATGAGTAAATTGAATTTGTCCTATTCACGTACCTGCACAAGTTAATTTGTGGGTGGTGCACCCTGTGTTGTTGGAGTAGTCTTGGTCGTTGTTGTTGTTGTGGCCTAAAAGTGGTTTGTTTCCATTTTGGTCTTGAGGGTGCTAGTTACTGATGTTGCTATGTATTGGGCTGGCATGTCAGAGACTTAGTTCTGTTTAGTACTTGCGATGTTTGTTGGAAGCTCACTTCTCTTCGGAGGTACCTTTTGTTAATTCGTTCCTGAATTAATTGGATGGCATCGGCTTATGGTGCTGGTCCGATGGCTCTTCGTAGATCCAAGAGGTTTTCGTATACCGGCCAAAAATGTTGAGATTTGTTGGTGGAAGAACCGCTATTTCATTAGAAATAGTGTTCAGAAGTCCCATTCTACCATTTCGAGAAATTGTTGCAGGTTTTCATAAGGCCGTTGGCATAGGTTTACTAAATCTGTAGTTGATGAGTTCTCCTCTCGTTGGCATGCGAAGTTTTAGATCATTGTATTATTGAATGAAGTTCTTTCGATACAAACTTCAATAGATACAACTTCTTTGGTCCTCCTATTCAGTTTGCTTGATATCCCTGCCATAAGCATTCGGTTCTGGAAGCATTTTGAGTCGGCGGCATTCACTAACATTATTTTGGCTTAACCTATACGCTTCCAACTTTTTCCCTTTAGTCATGAGACAGCCTATATACCGGCTGTTTCACGACGTGCTTACACTATCTATGCATTGGAGACTACTAACACGATTTCTATGAAAATTGGCATAGATGGAGAATAAGTTATGACGAATTTATGGAAAATATTTTGACATACTTGTCGGTTATACCGAAAGTGAACGACAACTTTGTTATTTCAAACGTAACACCCTGTATATTATCCACTTTTCGGATTCTACATTGAATTTTAATGTCACTTTGTGTAGAATACCCTATATATAAAATTTATACTTATCGAGGTATTAATTTTTTTAATAAAAATGGACAGGTGCAGACCAGATATTGAAAATTCTGTGTGAACATCCCCAATACCAAAAAAAAACATCTTGTCGGGTTGATTAGTAGGACCATGGAGACTAAACAAGGAGATCGAACTCATACGGAAAAATTGACAAAATATGTCCTCAAAATCGTCTATCTATAGCCCGTTCAGTACAAAAACCGTTGCACGTCATCAAAGTGTCGAAAAAGAGACGTTCGTTTATATCATGTCATTCGATTGCTGTTGTCAATCCTCTGTCAATCACTATGTTAAGCCTCTCTAAACTCAATAAATATTGAAATTTGTAGGTCGCATTGTATTAAAGAATATAAATATATGTTTAAAGAAAGGTTTCGTAATTAATTTCATATCAAATACAGCTCGTAGGTTCATTAAATATTAAACTCAAACTAACGTCAGTCTTAATAAAAACTTTTTATGTTGACAAAAATGCGCGCTGTTGCCGCGATTAAAATGGTTTATTTCAGGTTCAGTTGACGTCTTGACATTTTTGGGGTTATGTTGTGACAAAAACTGCAAAGAACTGTGAGCTATTTTTAACAAGTAGTGATGAGTTATCAAAGTTAAAGTCACATCCAAAAAAACGTATAAATGAAACTTAATAATACTGCAATAGTTGATGCATTTACTCCTGATACTATTTACAGCGTTTATGAAGCAAGTATGTATAAGTTCAATATTATACCCAACAACTGTATTTATTATATTCTGTTACATTATTCTTAATACTTGGCAATTATACATGGACATTTTTTTATAGATAATCATGTCACTTTAGGAATGTTACTGCAGTAATTGGAGGAAGAACAATAATTATTATATGTAGAATGGTCCTGAGTAGTTTACTAAAATATGATACATCCACAAAGAGGACTTATGGAACTTTAAACAAAAATAAACCACTGTATAAATTTGTTTTTATTAATGAATCCTGAATTTTCCAAAATGGTGCTGTAGGCTGTTCATGTCAAAAGGTATGTTACAATGATAATGTAAAATTTTAGAATGCAAAATTGTTTTTATTCTAGATATTTTGTATTACATGCTGAGAATGAAAATGGTTATATTGATGGAGCAGAAAGTATATTTTTATATGAATCTCAGTTGAGTTATTATCATGGGAAAATGAATGAAGAACATGTTTTTAAATGGTTTGAAAACCAATTACTTACTATTGAATCTTTCTGAACCTTCAATAAATTATGGATAACGCTTTTCGATAATATTAGGTTAATGACACAATATAGAATTCAATCAACAAATTTTGAAGCTGAGCTTATTTATATTGAAGCCTAGTAAGTAGATACAAACTGTATTTGAACAGTGATATAGCAAATTATATGTTAGAATTCAGAAGACTACACAACTAGTTTAATACATTCAAAATTCTTACTTCAAATTATACCTAATAGACAATAAATGCTGTTTTACTTTCATTTTTACAAAAATAATAATATAGGTATATTTGAAAAGAAAAGAATTGGTTATTTGAATACTGCCCTTTCAATAAATGTTTTTTTCAGAAACAAACCCCCCAATATGATAGAACAGTATAGTCACAAAGTATTACCTACCATCTTTTTAAAAATCCTATTGAGTTAATACTGGCTACTGCCAAGCAAGCCAATAGATGCATTCCAGAAGTTGCGGGTTGGAATTGGTTTGTCCGTGAACCTCTCAAATTTGAAAGATTTCTATTTGACAATTATTGTTCTACCTTATTTAAAAAAATAGTATTACAAACTTTTCGGTGTAGTAACTAATTTATAAATTTGCAATGTTTCTTTTTAATAAAACAATTCCATAAAAATTGGGGTGGCATTATTTATTATTTTATTTTAATCATGATATTCAAAATAAGTAATTCAGGCAGCATTTTCTAAAGGTACATGTGTATATCACAAAGTTTCAAAAAACTACAAAGAATTAAGTTAATAGTTTTTATTGAATTGAAAGGTCTCATTCGATCAATCATTTATTAGCAATACTTTCAGTTGCGGTAGATGCTGGAGAGCTAAAACAAAATGGTAAATATAAATTTGGATTGATTAGAAGATGATGGAGTGATAAATAATTCACCAATATACTGATAATTATAATTTAGTCAATCATTTGCATATACCTTCACTCGGAGAATAGAATGGATTTGCTCTCCTTTTCTGAGCTGTGGTGGTGCTTGCTGCACAATTTTCTTTTGCTATGATCAATGATCATATATCTCAGGATGATTTTCCTTGTTGAGAATGACCTACACACTAAAGCTTCACATCCCGGCTTTTCTAAAAAAATTAGATTTATTTCACTAAAATATAAAATAAAATTGCCTACCTTTAAAAAGGGGGTAGATCCAGGTTATCAGAACTTTTTTATTTATAGGATGTCTGTAAACCTTACATAAATCTTTCATATTGTAGTGACAACATTCTAGAAGCCAACATGTACTTAGGTAATTATAACCTAAAAATTATATTAGATATTTTTTCCTTGATACTATATATACATGCATTTTAAATACTAGAATAGTTCCATAACTTCTAACTAATTAAGTGTGTGGTATAAACATACAAATAAAAGTGTTAGCTATTCCATACATACCTTTTTTAGTGCTAAAAATAATTCCATACTTTTTAAAATAAGAATTTCTTAGTGCTGTACGGTTAACATACAAATTAAAGTTTCATATGTAACATCTCTGTATGTAACTGAAATAAGTCGAAGTTTCTTTGCACGCAATAACCGTCAATAACTAAACCTAACCTAGAATATTTGATAAACTTCATTTGACATATACTAGATTCTCATACTATTTCAAGGGCTTGGCAACATAGTACAGTTATGACAGATGTGACGTGCAACGGTTTTAATACTGAACGGGCTATAAGCAGTTTGTTTCTTCACCGCGGCGTCGCGCATTGTAGATCTTGCACCATTTAAAAATTGTAACGACCATAACCTTACTTTTTATATTTGACAGTAGACAAATAGTAAACATTACTTGTGAATAATAAAAACTAGAAAATTGGAATTGTTAAAAATTTATAATGGGCGTACGTTGTTGAAATTTATTACAATAGTGGTTGGTAGTGCAGATTATTTAGAACGAAGACGCGAATTTAATTTAATTTGAGAAAAACAGAGTTTTTTCAGTGACCAAAAGTAATCAGAAATATCAATAGGTAAATAAGTAGGAAAGAATATTTATTATGATAGACTTAAGTTATATACCTTACTTGTGAGGTGTCTAAAAAAAGCACAATTGCAAACAAAATACTTTACTTTTGCTAATGACATTATTCTGTTCTATACAAGTACAATTTAAGAGAACTGGAAGAAAAAAGGTGAACAATGATTTGAAGAAAAACCAGAAATTGTTGATAAGGAATAGGCTGTAAAACTAATTTGAAAAAATTACTGGTATGTTCTTTATTCAAAAAAAATATGAATTCAGTTGATATGACTAAATTCGTGATTTTTAAAGTAATTTCTGAATGATCCAACGAAATTTATGTTCTAACCTGCTTTATTTAAGGTGAGCTATCAAGCAAATTTTAAATTAACATAAAATTCCGATGGTCGCGAAGTCTACCAGAACCGCTCTTGATTAAAAAAAAAAACGAATTCAGTTGATATTCAGATAAAAATAGGAAATGAAAATATAAATAGGGTGAAAACATGAATTGAAGCAAACATATACAACATACAGAAAAAATGTATGTTAGCCAATAATTGGTGCTCTTTACCAATGTAGGGATTACTAAAACCGTAAGACATTGAAACTAATCGATGACTCTTATTTCTTACCAATCTTCAGCTACCTAATTCCCGTGTGGGGCACTTGTGGGATAACATTCGTAGATAAAACACAGAGGATTCAAAATAGTGTAGTGAATGTTTTGTGCAAGTTGTTACAGAACGTCAACATTTTGTGTACTTATGTATTTTAATATTATTTGTGACTTTCCACTGTGTTTGCTTCATTAGGATATAAACTTTTGTAAATTGCAATTTTTGTATTGTTAAAATAAAGTGTACTAGAAAAAAATAATTTTCTTGTATGATACGGAATTATTTAAATATATAATAAATTCAATTGAGCATAGGGATAAATTAAAAAAGCAAAGTTTGAAAAGTAATAATCTAAATATTCTGCATCAATATAAACAATTTCGTAATCAATCAAACAAAATAATTATTAAAGCTAAAAATAAGTTTTATGCAGACAAAATTCAAAATAATAAAAATGATATAAGGAAAATTTACAAAACTGTTAGAGAGGCTTCTAATGAACAGACAAATGAAAAATCTAATAATGAACTCGATATTCTGGATTCTAATAATAAATCATTTATAAACAACAAAGAAAAAGCCAATTTCTGCAATGAGTATTTTTCAGAAATTGGTTTAGATATGGCAAATACAATAGATAGATACAACAATACGTGAGCCAAAAGTATTACCAAATTTTATAAATTCTTTGGTACTAAATCCTGTTAATGAAAATGATTTGATACAATGTATTCATTCCCTAAAAAGTAATAGTGCCCCAGGTTATGATGGAATAACTTCTAAACTAATAAAGCAGTGTCATCTATATATTTTAGAACCCCTCATACACATAATTAATCTAATCTTTGAAACTGGTGAGATACCTAAGGAATTTAAAACAACTATTATAAGCCCAATTTATAAAAATAAAGGCTCTAAAAAGGATATATCAAACTATAGGCCAATTAGTCTTATTACTAGATTTGCTAAAATTTTTGAGAAGTGTTTGAAAAACAGGTTAGAAAATTATTTAATTGTTACAAAGATACTAAATTCTAATCAGTTTGGATTTCAAAGTGGTATAAGTACATGTGATGCCATGTATCAATTAATATCAAATATTAAAAATCATTTGGATGATTACAAAAAAAGTATAGGTGTATTTATTGATTTGGCAAAGGCTTTTGACACTGTTCCTCATGAAAGTTATTAAATGTTCTTGAACATAAAGGGATTAGAGGTTCAGTGTTAAAAATTTTTGAAAATTATTTACAAAATCGTCCTCAAATGGTAAGAGTTCAAAATTCTCTAGGTGACTCACTAGTTACCAAAAATGTTGTAGCACAGGGTACAGTATTGGGCTCCTGACAACTTAAAACGGATAAATAAAGTCAAAACATTATCAAAGGCTTTGAAAAAATTTATTCATGTCAATCAAGACACTCTTTATAGTTTACTTTGAATATTCTTATATTGGTATATATGATGTGTTTATATGCATATATGTATGTATCTAAGTACATATGGATGTGCATATGTGTATGTGTCTGGTTGTTTATAATGTATATTTTAATATTAATTTTCTGTACATGGAACCATAGACAGTGAAAATATAGGAAAACATTTATTTGAGATGTATTTGTACAGACAAGTGTTAACTCACTTAGGTACATATAATTTGTAACTATTGTAAAAATTATGAAAGTTTTTGTGCATTATTGTAATTGTAATTTTGAATTGATTTGATTTGAAATAAATAAAGAAGTTTGACAAGGCAAAAAATGTAGGAACTTTTTTGTGTAAAAACCGTTTGCTGGTGGCAATAATAATTGTCGTTATTTGAGTTTTAAGTACTCTCGTTTACAGTTACGGATGTGATGGTTGTTATTTGAATTCCGAATTATATGTCATAGATAAAGCGTGCAACAGTTTAAATAATAAGAATCAACTTTTTCTTGAAAATCACCTTATCAAATCTAACCAACCTTTCAGGAGACATTGACATGTTACCCAAGTGTCAAAAAGATTAGTTTAAAGTACGGCTTTCGCATATTTAATGATAAAATTCAAATATGAGAATGGACAATAGTATTATGTAATAACCATTACATGAGAGTTGCATACACTATTTTTTCTACGAACAAGAAATTTTATTTGAATTCAACAACATTTAAATTTTTTAATACTTTTTTATACAAACAATAAGAAATGAAATATGAAAGAAAAATTTTGATTTTTATTCTAACAAAATAACCGCTATAATAACTATGAACTTAATTTATCTATTAACAATAAACATAAGCGAATTGATATGTAACATTGAACAAGATAAATTATAAATTACATTTTTCTTTCAGAAAGTGGAAGGTATCTACCTTTTTGACTAACGCAAAAGATTGAAACTGTCATAAAACACGAATCTCTTAGAAACTGTCAAACATTCTACAGAAAATATTGGGTCTGCTTACTTGGTTATTTGAAAGTCGAGATTTTCTATTGGTCAATTTTTCAGTTTCATAATGAAAATCAGTGTTATGATGATTATCATTATGAAACTGAAAATTGGCATTTAATTAACAACTTATAGTATAGGAGTAGAAAAATATATTTAAAATACAGTCCACGTTATTAATCATTACATCAGCGTTGGCGCTGTACGCTATACCAGCGAACAAACAAAATTGAATATTTCAAAGGACAAATACATTATTTTTGTTTGAATTCTCGATTGACGTCAATTTTCACGTATGATCTTTTTATTTAACCTTTCAGTATTTTAATTTGAAAGTGAGTTTCGCTACGGACATCAATTGGAATTTGGTTCGAAATTTGCAAACTAATTACGACTATTGTGACTTAAACATACAAGAGTCACCCGCAACTAAATGCAAATGTGAAAATTTGTTTATAGGAAATCGGTTCTACGCTAAATGCATATTGCCCACACGTTTTGCATATTTGTCTATTTTGCATATTTAAAAAAATTATATGAGTGTTCAGTGGATAGAAATATTCAAAGTGTGAGGAGGGAAAAACTTGACTTGAGGAGAATGAGTGATTTGTAAAGATTGATATATTTAATTAGAATTTAACTTTTAATTACTTACTGTGTACTTACATTATATTGTTTATAATATAGACGATAAAACAAATCTAAATGTTGAAAATAACTATTTACAAGACACTGGACGTGATGCCTGGATTTAATTGAACAGTCCATGTGGACATGGTCCAAGTAGGTTGAACAACCGAGATGACGTACCTGGAATTAGATAGAAAAACACTCTGAGTATTCAATTTGCCATAAATAATGATTAATTATTTAACTAACGATTAGTATAGTTGAAATCCCCAAAATTAATGAAAGTATTAATAATATACAAGGTGCATCTTATGTGTTTGAACTGTGATTATGCATATCAGTACTAAAGTAAAGTTAAAACTTCACTTGATCAAAAATAAATGCCTAATAGTAAATATTTAGGGTTATTAGGAAAGGTGCAAGGGGCGCAAACTCTCCCCAATGCATGTAAGGAATATGTGGCACAAACTCTCCACAAACAATATTATAACTACTGTAAGTGGCACAAACTCTCCACAGTACAGCAAAATAATATTACACTGCAAGTGGCACAAACTCTCCACACTACAGCAAAATAATAATACACTGCAAGTGGCACAAACTCTCCACAGTACAGCTAAATAAGGTTACACTGCAAGTGGCTCAAGCTCTCCACAATACAGGGGGGTGGAAGGAGATATAGGTGACGTGAGAAGTCACCCTGTATCAGGAATGGACAAACCGCAAGTGGCGCAAACTCTCCACAGTACAGTAGGATTGGATGAATAGGAAATGCAACAACAAATTAATGTTCTTAATAACGTTGAATATTAAAGAACTTTAAACAAAGTAATTATTAAAAATAATTAGCAAATATATACTCTATGTGATAAAATATCTTTTAAATTCAAATATCAAATAACAGGCAAAAATGAATTACTCTGTGAGATAGACTCACCTACTTAACTCCTGATATGCACCACAATACACACTATATTTTAATAGATTTATTTGGCTCAAGTGAACACTTTAGTTATTTTCTAGAAACTAAATCTCAAATCGTTCTTAAAATTTTCTTTCCCCTTTCGTGGCCTCGAAGACTACGTGACATTTTGATACTTTACTTATCTGTTTCAGACCATTGGTTGTTTGGTCGAGAAATGCATTTCTGAAATATTAGGGTATACCCATGATTTAATTCATTTTACTTGGAACGAAAACTATTTTAAGAATAACAGGGTGAGAAAAAAAATTGTCTTACAAAAGTACACCTGGATTTGCAGCATTCGAAAGGAGAACTTGTATACAAGACATGTCCAAGATATGAATTGATTATACTGAATAAAATGATAGCCTTATTTACAACGTGAAATCTTTTCATAACTATTGAATATAATAAGTTACTATCAAATTCCACAACAAAAATGTAACATCGGTTTCACAGGTTACATTTGCATCGTCAGGAATAAATTATTATGTTATATAATATTACATTATATTATATCATGCTATATTATATTATATTTGTTGTGATAAACAACATTAATAATTATTGGTATTTTCATTTTAATATAAATACTTATTTTAGGGTTTAGCCAAGTATTATTTTAGTTTATCTGATTTTTTTTTAGACGGGGCATCGATGTCTCTGGTCATTACCCATTAACTATTTTAAATAAGATGTTTTATTGATTTAGTTTGATGTAGAAAATCAAGAAGCTTGTTATTGCTACTAATTTCATTCTTTAAACAGGTTTTAATGTCATTACTGAGACCTATTGTTTGCCGGACTATCGAGAACTTAACGCATTCCGCTAGTATGTGCTCTATAGAAAAATGTACATGACATACTTCACACCTTGGTTGCCTGGTACCTAACAGCATAAAACTGTTAGTTTTTTATGTATGTTATAACCATAGTCTGGAAATCGCTACTTCTTCTAGGTATCCCACAATTTCTGGGAGTCCATATAAAATTGAGCTCCATTTTGCATTTCTGTCACTAGGGTTAGGATGTTTTGTATGAAATGATTAGAGGAATGGTTGTTATTTGATATTTTGAATAAAATAAAAACGACTTCTTAGCAGTAAACCATACGGGACCCCTGTTCAGCTGCCCGCTGACCTTTCCTCTCCCAATCCTTTTTCCGTTTTTCCTTCACGAATCGCTCCGGAATTTCAGTGTAGTAAGCCTCAATAAAAAATCTGGAATCTTAAGGATGAACCTATGGTGGCAACAAGATGAATGCCAGGCAACCCTCATTTCTATGCAGTCTCACTATGGTAAGGGGGGAGCACTGCCACAGTGTTCCTTGAAATTCTGTTCTACTCGTGAGAACTAAATGAGAATCTAAAATCACCAATGGTGGCAGAGGGTGGTGATGGATATATTTATGGAAAAGTGAGACAGGTAAAAAATATGCGAAAAATAAATGACGGAACAGTTTCTGCAGCACAATCAACACAAACAAATCAAAAAATTAACTCATGTACTAAATAACGAAGTTGAAATAGTTCCACAAAACGAACTAAATCAATGTCAAGGTGTAGTAAATTGTAGAGATCTTTTAAACAGCACAAAACAAGGGATAATGGGAGTAAGAAGAATAAAATCAAAAAAAGGAGGTACCCTATCGAACATCCCTATTCATATTCTAACCTTTGACTCCCCAAAACTGCCACATAAAATTGAAACAGCTTTTTATATACTTAAAGTCCGTCCATACACTCCATCACCAATAAGATGTTTCCGCTGTCAGCTTTTTGGACATCCTGCGGCAAGATGCAATAAAGATCCGTTATGTGAATGCCGTAAACCACGTGAACCACCATTTACATGTGTCAACTGAAGTGGGTCACTCTCAGCTAGAGCAAGAGAATGTCCAGTATATGTCCAGTGCCCGTCTAAAGTCTCCCCCCCCTATTTATTTAATGAACCATAGAACTTAAATCAATAAATGTTTGGGTGCCTGAAAGTGGAAACAAATGCAACGTTTTTGATAGTATTTCGTGACGTCATCATTCAAAATGGCGGACGGCCGCCATTTTGTAAGATAATTTTAAATGGAATCATATGGCAAGTAATACCTCATTTGAATGCTCGTTCCAAGTCCTGTTCAACGACACCATCACGATCAAACTATTCCTACTTATTTATGAATTTCAGCGCGAAAACGCCAAATTTTGAGAATTGTTACATGGTATTACTTTAAATAGGTTCTTTATGAAGAACAGTCATTACAATGCTGGATTTAAGCATCAATTAAACTACAGACTGAAATACCATAGTTAGGTTTATGATGAGTGGGTCTATAAGGCCCTCCACTGCGACTCGCAAGAGTATATTGTGGCTCACACCTACTCAGATTTCACCAAACAAATTCAGCTTCTTAACAAAGCCGATTAGTTTATTTGGTGAATTATATTTCAGGTCCGAGGGCGAGAGAGAATCTCTGCCAAACATCAGATACCTGATTCGAGCCGCGGCGGGGCAGGCACAAATTATAAGCTCTGCTGATTCATCATCTTCCAGACAAAGACAGCAGGTCGGATCTTTGTTTGGAGACATTCTTCGAAGGATGTATGATGATAGCCTTTGAATGAACCAATCCTGGTAAATCATGCCAGAAGTCTAAAGCTCTTCTTGCCGTCCAGGTATTCAGTGTTTGTTTGGCAAAACTTATTGCGATGCCAATTATAGGTTCTGGTCCGATAGAAACACGTACGGCACCCTCCCTTGCAAGAGAGTCTGCCTTCTCGTTTCCTTCCATGCCAGAATGGCCAGGGATCCAGACCAGCAATACTTTATTGAGTTCTCCTATTGAGGAGAGTCTTCTTTGGCAGTCTAAAACCAATTTCGACGTTACACGGTGAGAGCTAAGTGCTTTTGAAGCCGCTTGGCTGTCTGAGAAATTTTTTATTGTTCTATGTATGAGATTGGCTTGCTCCAATCTCTCCACACATGAAACAATGGCGTAAATTTCCGCCTGAAATACGGTTGCATAGGATCCTAGAGAGGTTGAGATTTCTGTCCTAGGTCTGCGCCCGTATACACCTGCACCAGAGCCTGAGGGTGTTTTTGAACCGCCTGTGTACCAGCAGCTGTCTGCTCTTAATAGTTCATCCTTACGGAGGACCCATTCATCTCTATTTGGAATTAGGACGGTATAAGGCAGGTCGTAGTTTACTGTTGGAGGCATTATGTCAGAAGGTGACTTTCAGTGTCCACTAGCATTCTGCTTCGTTCTGTATAAGCCTGATTTGTGCATTTAGAAATATGCACAATTCTGTATGTTGTCCATCTAGCATCTCTTTCCAAAAATATATGGAGAGGAGGTAGGTCCAGAAGGATTTCCATGGCTGCTGACGGTGTGGAGCTGATAGCACCAGTAATTGCCAGGCAAGCCTGTCTCTGTAAACCAGAGAGCTTTGCTTGGGCCGTTCGCTGTAAAGCTTTTGGCCACCAGGCAATAGCTCCATATGTGATCATTGGTCTAATGATCATCACATATATCCAATAGATTTGTTTGGGTCCCAAGCCCCAAGATTTTCCACAGATCCTACGACATGTCCACAAGGATAGTCTGGCCTTATGGATAACTTTTTCCAAGTGAGCGTTCCAAGTAAGTTTCATATCTAGGATAATCCCCAAATATTTTACTTTCGCTGCAAATGGAATAACCTCACCATTCTAGGAAAGTAGTGGAAGATCCTCCAACTTCCTTTTCCTAGTGAAGGGAACTATTACAGTTTTACCAGGTTTAACAGACATCTGTTCCCTCTGACACCAACTGTGGACATCGTCCAACGTCTTTTGGAGGATATTATATGCTACCCTTCCTGATTTGGTCCTTGCCAAGATGACAAGGTCGTCTGCAGACGCTTGCAGTTCTACCCCTCTTCTTTCGAGAGCGCTAAGCAAGTTATCCATCAAGAGTGACCATAGTAGGGGAGATAGTACTCCGCCTCGTGGGCAGCCCCTGGAAACCTTAAAGCTAATGGTCTCGTCCTGAAGAGATGTAGTGGCTGTCCTATTAGTGAGCATGGCATAAATCCAACCGGTAATGGTTGGTTTGATGCCCTTTTCAGTCAAAGCTGAACCAATGGAGGTCGGTAGTGCATTGTCAAATGCTCCTCCAATGTCAAGAAATATGGCCACCGCAATCTCCTTGTTGTTAAAGGATTGTGTGATTTTCTCAACATGGTTGTGTAACGCTAAATCTGTTGATTTGCCAGTTTGATAAGCATATTGGTGGATGCTCAGGGGGGAATTATATAAAGCTACCCGCTTGATGTAGCAATCCAGTGCTTTTTCAAGTCCTTTAAGCAGGAAAGATGTTAGGCTAATTGGTCTGACCGATTTAGGGTGTGGGTCTGTGCGGCCCACTTTCGGTATATATACCACCCTAGCCGCCAACCAACTGGGTGGTATGTAATTCCACGCCAGACTCGCTCTATACAGTTTAATGAGGATGGGTAAAAGTAATTCCAGTCCGTTTTGCAGCAGAGCTGGAAATATTCCATCCTCACCGGGAGGTTTCAAAGACTGAAAAGATTTGATTGCCCATTCAACTGCCGGTGCTGTGATAACTTCCTTGGCGGCCTCCCAATCAATCTTTTTTGGCCGCCTTGCGCCCTCAAAGAGCGGAGGTCCATTGTTATCCAGATTCAAACTTCCAGGAAAGTGATTGTTAATCAAAAGCTCTAACGTTTCTTTTCTAGAGGTCGTGAAAGTGCCATCAGGTCGCTTCATCGACCGAATCTCGTCAATCGACTCTTTAGAGAGAATGGCTACTACATCTGGAGTGCAAAGGCCTGTGAGCAAAAAATAATTAATATTTTTCCTGATGAGTAGACATGCTCTAGGTTTCACCCCAGGGCAGACTATTACCTCACCAGGAATATTGCTGAAACCGGTTACTCGGTCTGTGTTTCCTGTCCATGGTTCTTGCAGGAAGGCAAGGTCGATTAATTCGTCCTTGAACCTTTTGCCAAGGATATAAGAAGCGGCCTTGGCATGCTGTAAGTTTGCCTGTAAACAATTGAATGTTGAGTGCCACAGGCAAACTTATATCTCCTCAAATATTGGAAGGATCAGTCGGTGGGTCAATTAAGACGCCATCATCTGCTCCTGACAATGATGAGGCTGTGTTTGGTGCAGACGACGAGGTTTGATCACCTTTCGTCGCCGGCCCAGCTGGTTTTTTTGGTGCCTTTGTCGAGGCCATGAAGGTCTTCGATTTCAGGACACCAGGTCCAGTCTCTTTTGCCGGTTTCCTAGAAGAGACTATAGCCGTATTCATCTTGAGAAATCCAGCTTTCCCAGCTTTTGGTTGGCTGGTGCCTTGGCTACGTGCCGGCGGTGCACTACCCCTAAGCTTGAGAGGAGTTTTGGTTCTCCTCACTGCCACAGGGAGTTTTCCGCTCGGTCCCGGGCCGTGGATTTTCTCAGATCCTTTCGAGGGACCCGGTTTTGCTGCCTGTTGGGAGGAAGACCGGGTTTTAGGGCGGAAAGCAACCTACTCAAAACCCAGGTAAGGTTTAAAACCCTCTCCAGCTCGGCCTTAGATCCATCGTCAATGGCGAAGGTCCATGTTTGGCCAAGGCCTGTAACTTCCTTGTGTAGAATAGTCCACTCCAAGGTTAACAGACCATGGTTCATTTTCCTCAGCCTAGTGAGGACCTGTTCAGAGGTTAGTTTACGACTGCCCTCATCAGGTATGTAAGCCACACAGATGTGTGGCTTTGGAAGTTGGTCACCCAAGACGCATCTCAGGGAGGCACCATCCCATGGTTGAAGGATATTGACTACTCCAGTCAACCACGAAACACTCTCCTGATCTACACAGGTGACCTGCAGCCATCCAGGCCGGAATGTTCAGCTCTGGACCACCTTCCGGAATATCCTCTACAGCGGCCATAATAGCGTACTGAAGAGATTCCAGTTGGTTGGTCGTTATGGAGGTTGTCGGATGTTCAAGGTGTAATATTCCCACCTTGATGCCGGATACAGCCTGCCCATAGGAGGGTTTTTGTAAGTCAATTTTATCTGACGTTACAACTGATTCAGCCGAGTAGTGCTTTTTTGCCTCTTGTCCGGGTGAGTCATCATTGAAGCGTAAGCGCTTGCTTGAACCAGCCACCTCTTGCGACTGATCCTGCTTCCGCTGCTCTAGAATTTGGTTCAAGGCGGATTGGTAAGGTACCCCGCTCTTGAGGAGGCGACTGAGTCGCTTCCTGGCTGCACCTCCTAGTTTCCTAGGATTGCTCTCAGGAGTTGGAGAACTGAGGAGCTCTCGTTCCTGATCAGAGGTTACAGGGAGGTCAGTTGGAGCCGATAGGTCGACTTCCATCTCCTCTGTAGTTTCTAAATGTTTTTGTTTTTTTGTTACTTCTTCCATAAAGTTCCACGAGTAGCTAGGGAAAAGATGTCCATCACGGCAGAGCCCTGCATTACCGTGACAGGCTTACTTACGACGAGAGGGCGCCTATTATTTCGAAGGTTCCGTTAGTGACAAATGGCTCACTGTCATACATCCCCTCGGCAAGGATACGCACACCTTAGGATTAAGCCAAAAACCGTTGGGATGTCATTTAGTCAAAGAATAACAGCACCAAAAATGATCCTGTTATTCCCATTACCAGCGGTGCTAACGTGGAAGCAGATACCCGATAGCTGAATTTGCCCGCCATTCCATAACCTAAGCTAACATACATGCAAAAGCAGCAAGCAGTAGCTCAAGCAGTGCAACAATGAGCAAAGACAGCCAACCCATAGTACCTAACGCCAAAGTTAACATAACCTGTCGTTATGAAATGAATAATAATAATAATACAAAAAAATTAATAATTAAAACAAACAAGTTTGAATAAGATGCTCAATATGTCCACCGTTGACTTCTTGGCAATAAAAGATTCTAGACAAAAAGTCTTCCCGAACGCTTTCAAGGGTCTCTGAAGAAATCGATCTGCATTCTTCACGAATCCTTTGTTTTAGATCTTCAACGGTGCCGACTGGCGTACTATAAACTTTTGTTTTCAGATAACCCCACAAAAAGAAATCGAGTGGAGTCAGATTAGCAGAATGAGCAGGCCACTTTATTGAACCCCATCGTCCTATCCACCTACCAAGGTACTGCTTGTTTAAATATCGCGTTACCGGTCCATAATAGTGAGGAGAAGCACCATCCTGCTAAAAAGTTATCTTCAAATCACGAAATTCATTAGGATGATCCTTAAATATCTCAAAGATTAGGGGTTCAATAGCATTCTCTAGCATTTCCAGATATATTTCTCCGGCCAAATTCGTGTTCAGAAATACAGGTCCAACAATGTAGTTTCCTAGAATCCCTGCCCTCACGTTAACTTTTTGAGGGGCCGACTATTTTTTGATTGTTGTTTTAGCCAATGAGCTTACAATTAGGCGATACTTTTGCACTAGTCCTTTAAAATAAATGCAGACGTAATTATAAACGTTTATTATTTATTAAAGTAACATGAAAACTGTTAAACCTAGTTATTGAAATTTTTACAATTAAAAACGCAATTATTGAAATTTATGACTGAACCAGATTCATAAAATTTTCTTATAAAATTTAACTCTTGCAATGAAAATTATCGAACATTTTTGGGAAAGATGCTCGAATGCAAGTTAAGTTGAAAAAGAGCTCGAGTGCGCGCAGCGCTCGAGTGCCTTTTTCAGTTTATTTTTTGACGTTTATAATGACAGAATATTTTTTTGAGTCTGGTTTTTATTTGCAAAAAAGCAATTTTCTACCACTTGTAGTTACTCAAAACTTATGTATAATTAAAGAATATACTGTGTTGTGTCTTTAGATGGTATTTTCGGGCAACTGCAACGAGTAGAAATCAACAATTTAAAGGTCTAAATTGTGACGCGCTGTAAATCTGTTCATGCAGCGTTCCGAAAAACTTTTTAAATTATGATTTTCTATCACTTGTAGTAATCCCAAGTAACTATAAAATGAAAAAATATAATATTTTAGTTCCTAAAATGGCACTTTTGACCCACTGAAATCAGTAGAAAGTTTGTAAACTGCTTCCATACACTTGACTTCGATTTCCTAGTATTAGCGGGTGTCAACTGCTTAATCTCCTGGCGACGTTGTTGGAAATCGAAAAATAAATTATAATTATTTCAAACACAATTTGGTGTGGAATTTTCTTACCGAATACCACACGAGGTCAAATTAAATCCGGAAATTTTTTGACCTCTAGTGGTATTTTATTGAGGATTTGCGTACCTTCTATTGTTTGATAACCATAAGTGCCATTTAAAAAACAGTATTCATTCAATTAACGTTTAACGTTATTCTGAACAAAAACATCGTCAATATAGATCACTGGCATTCCACTTACAAGGTCACCCTAAAATTTGAAATTGAAATAGTCAATACCGGAAAAGTTCATAATATTTAACTAAGTGTTCTATGAATTTCGAATATTGTTCCAGGATAACCAGTATTTTTTTAACTTAAAGACGCAAATAACACGAATTATTCTGGGGGCTGATATATTTCTTGAAATAAGCTTTATTTAATAATTGAAATCCTTCATAAAACTGATTTTGTTTTTGATTTATATCTTTGAATAGGATGGGTAGCTCAAGATTGTGTTCAACAGTGTTTTTTATGTGAGTGTGTTTGTGTATTCTGTATTTGAATTCGGTTTATCACAGTTTGGTATTTTCTTTGGTTAGTATTAACAATTAAATATATTTATAGGTGCCTTAGAGCTGTTGAAATGACTTCATTGATGTTGTTATTATCATGTCCTTCACTTCAACTATAGTGTAGAAATGGAGTTATTTACTGCGATTGGCATTTTCATTGTATTCGCCACTCGGTAAAATTTGTGTATAAGTAATATCTTACAGCTTATGGAATTATTGTCTTTTTTTTAAATTTTCTTGTTTTTTATTGCTGTTAAAAATCAAGTCTGTATTTTCATAATAATCCTTATTATCAAGCTAATAGTCTCATTAGGAATTCCGTAGACTCTGAAGCCAACTTTGGCTCTGTTTTACAACAAAACTGAACTCACTCCATCTGCTTTCTCATCTGATTGGTGACACAGGCTAAAGAAAATACTCATTTAAGAATTATTTCTCTGATCATGTAACTTGATTTAAATTTTTCTAGTTCTACCTTAAATGTACCTAAGCATAATAATATTTTTTGGCTCCGAAAGATTGAAGGCTGAATTCCATTTTTTGTTATTGCTTTCTCCAACACAAAATTTTGTCTGCTTGGTTGCTGTTGCTGCGTGTTGGAGTTTCGACCAATGAACATGTATGTATGTATATTTGGGTGACATTCACTGAGATCTAAAAGATCTATTGTGCCCCTTTCTTCAACTTAGTTCCTGAGAAAAGTCTCAGAAACTATTAGCTCCTTTAGACATACTTCCCGAAGGAATTTTGGGATATCAGCATGCTTTAGTTTAGGTGAGTGTCCCTCTTCGATCCAGTAGTCTCCTAGGTGTGCAAAATACTAGAAGAGCAGACAGACGTATTTTCTGATTCCAGCATAAATATTATCAAAGGTTATTTATTGATTTATTTGGGATCCAGATATGTTGCCATGTCGTATAACTTAATAGTAATAAGCATCCGATGACTTCAATTTTCATATGGTTTCTCAATATATGCCCTTTATTACTTATCATATAACAGAGATAAATGAACAAAAAGCGATTTATTAATTTTTACAACATACAAAACTTCATTTAAACATAAGTGAATGTTTATAAACAGGATGTCAATATGAAGGTTTCTGTAATTCTGCAGTTTTTCTTAAATGTGATAAAACCGTTTATATTATATGTTAACATTTGTTGACGGATGTTTGTTTTGATTTTGACCAAATATTTTATAGCTGTTGTTTTTAACTGAGGTAGATATCGTGACGGAATTGTAATGTTATTTAATCGTTGTGTACTATGCAAAAGAAATGTATAAGTCACAAAACACAGTTTCCACAGACTCTTAACAGATCTACAGTTCTAAAACTACCAGTATCGTATCATTTGATATACAGTGAGGACGTTTAGGTTGGAATAAATTCAATATTTTTTTTGTCTAAAGCTATTATAACAAAACGCTTGCACAGGTCAATTTTTATTTCCAATTGCGTATCGTACTCTATCATTGGATGTACGAATGACGTCACCACTTTCGCGTACATGACATCATTGTTATTTTTTTAAATAGAACAACATATTTTTTTCTATATTTTTGAATTCCACGACAACAGACGATTACAAAAATGTATAATACTTATATTCCAAAGCATTGGTTTGTGAATTAGTAACCAATGTTGTATCAGAAATTTTTAATCATAAAATTCTATTGAAAGAACTGGACTAATGAATTTTTAGTTTTCATTATTTTAAATAATTAAGAAAATACATTCAAAAATTAAATTAAATGTTCAAATTGCATGCCGTTGACTACCTGGCAATAACCAAGACGGTCTCTTAATTCCTCCAATACTTTATTTAATGTTTCCCGGCGAATGAGAGTCTCACCTCAAGAAGAATTCTCTCTTTTAAATCTTCGATATTCTTAGGCCTATTGAAGTACACTATAGATTTAAGATAGCCCCAAAAGTAAAAATCAAGGGGGGCTACATCAAGAGATCTTGCTGGCCACTCTATAAATCCTCTCCTACCTATCCACTATTAGCGCATAATGTGGTGGTGCGCCGTCCTGTTGAAACCATATCAAATTGCTAGGCATGTTTGGATTTTGATTGTCTGGATATAACGCGGAAATGGCTGGAATAATATCATTTTCTAGCATTTCAAAATATTTTTCAGCAGTCAACGTTCCTTCAATAAAAAATGGTCCCAAAATGTTGTTGCCAACAATTCCTGTCCAAACATTAACTTTTTCAAGATACTGAGTGTGGGCCTCCAACATCCAATGATGATTAGTATCTGACCAGTATCTACAGTTTTGCCTATTGACAAAATGTTGCTTTATCTGAAAATACTACATGCTCTACAAATTGTGGATCATTATCACATCGCTCCATCATCACTCCACAAAATTCCATCCTTCGATCAAAATCATCATCGTTGAGTTCATGAACTAAATTAACTTTGTACGGGTGAAACTTATTTTTTTTCGAATATTTTATAACTGAAGATTTACTCAATGAGTTTTCCGTCGCGATTTGTCTACTGGATATTTGTGGATTTTCTTGAATAGTTAAGAGCAAATCCAACTGCTCGTCACCACCAATTGCAGAACGACCTTTATAATTATCTCTCACGTTAACAAATTCTCTGATTTTTTTTTTATTTTCGATACAGTGGATTGACTAATAGAACGATCTGGATATTTATCATTCCATAATTCACAAACTTCAATAGAGGAGTTCAGTCTAGGGTCAGTGTGGCCAACAAAAAGTGGTTTTTCTGACAAGAATGACAGTTAATGTCTACCATTCAAAACATAAGATTTTTGCATGTTTTTCATCATTGCGAACATCTATATTGCTTTATTAAGACAATGAATACACCCCCGAAGCGTAAATCTCAAAATTTAAAATGACGTTTTAGCTGAATAATCAACGCATCGATGGCCAATAATTCTAGAAACTTTTGGCATGTCACATGTCACCATTTCATTTCTGTCACTATTTATGTGAGATTTATTTGCTTATTGATATTCGTGTAATCGTTAATGTTTATTTTCCATATTTTGTGTTGTGCATTAGACTTTTGTAGTAGTTCTATCGACTATCAAATCAACAAAAGCAAATAAAACTTATAACTGACATAAATAGTGACAGAATGTCAGAAATAAAATGGTGACATGCCAAAAGTTCCTAGAGTTATTGGCCACCGATGCGTTGATTATTCAGCTAAAATGTCATTTAAAATTTTAAGATTTACGCTTCGGGGGTGTATTCATTGTTTTAATAAAGCAATATAGATGTTCGCAATGATGAAAAACCTTCAAAAATCTTGTGTTTTGAATGGTAGACATTAACTGTCATTCTTGTCATAAAAAACTTTTTTTGTTGGCCACACTGACCTTAGACTGAACTCCTCTATTCTCTCTTTTTCGCTTAAACGTACCATTATTGAGAAATTTAACAACTAGGTAATTGACAATGCAGTACTTATTGTTTGACATTAGCATTGTAAACAAAAACAAAACATATAAAAAAACCATGGTAATTATTAATAATGAAATCCTACCATCTTTATTAATCCAGTCATTACAATAAAATTTCATGATTAAAAATTTCTGATACAACATTTGTCACTAATTCACAAACCAATTAATGTTATAAATGAAACTAACCGTTTCTAATTAATTCCACTATTTAATGAAAAAATTATGAAAGGATATTGATAATTATTTCGATATTGACATATCATCGTCAGAATGACAGAAGTTACATTTTATGTGATACCTACTTGATGGTTAATATTTTGGCTAGACCAAATAGTAAGTGACCTATCTTGTGATTGACTTAATATATATATGAATGGAAAAAAGAAGAAGATATGATTTTACAAATATTAAAGCTTAGGTATTATTATGATTATGAGAAAAAATACATGATTAATAAAAATCCTCAGTCTCCACAATTATATGGAACTGTTAAATTACATAAAGTATCGAAACCAATTAGACCTGTAGTTTCTTACGTTAATACTCCCAATAATAAGTTAGCTAAAAAACTAAACAATATACTTAATAGCTAAGGAGGTATTTCTAAATACTCAATTGAAAATTCAATAGAACTAATCAAAAAATCAAAAACATACAAATTACAAGATAACTCTAAATTTATTTCATTTGATGTTACCAATATGTTTTCTAAAATTCCTCCAAAAGAGTGCATAACACTTGTTAAAAAATTACTAGAGGATAAAAATATCAATCCAGGAATAATATCAGATATACTTAATTTGTTTGATGTATGTATTACCCAGAATTATTTTACTTTTGATAATAAGGTATATATTCAAAATGAAGGTTTACCAATGGGAAGCCCTATATCACCAATTTTAGCAAACATTTTTATGGACAGTGCTTTGAATGTAATATTTTAAAAAATATATTATTTTGGTATAGGTGTGTAGATGACATATTAGCTTGTTTTGTAGGTAGTGAACGACAATTAGATATATTGTTCAATCATATTAATAATTTACATCAAACAATTAAATTTACATTAGAAGTTGAAGAAAATAACTCAATCAGTTTTCTTGATATTAAAATTCAAAGAGTAAATAATATACTTGATTTTTCAATTTACAGAAAACCAACACATACTGATGTGACTATACCATATAGTTCCAATCATCCCATGTCACATAAATTAGCAGCATATAATTCAATGATACATACAGCATTTTCAGTTCCTATGAACAAATATAATTTTGATAGAGAAATTAATATAATTAAACAAATAGCCACATCCAACGGTTATCCATTACATATAATAAATAAATAAATTATTGAAAAAGAGGAAAAAGTGGCATTACAATTAATATTTCCTGAAAAAACTAGGAAAATACAAAATTACAAAACCATCACATATGCTGGTAATATTTCTAATAATATTTCAAAGATAATATCTTCTTCAACAAATACAGCAATTTCTTTTAAAACAGAAAACAATGTGAGTAAAAAATTGTTAAATGTAAAAACAAAAATACCCCCATTAAAAAAGTCTGGAATATATAAACATAAATGTCCAGAATGTAATGCTGTCTATATTGGTCAAACAATTCGAAATTTTGAAATTAGATACAATGAACACTCACGAGCATACAGATTAAATCAGCCAGATAAATCACATTACGCAAAACACCTTCTTAACACAAAACATTCATTAACACCTAACACAGAACTATAAGTACTGCATATTTGTGATAAGAAACAAGAACTAGATTTCCTTGAAGAACTAGAAATAAGAAGACACTTAATAGACCCACAATATGAAGTTGTCAATGAACAGATAAATCTAGGGAGCTCTCCACTATTAAATTGTCTTCTAAAGTAACAATTGTAAAGATCAGCAGATATATTTTTCCTTGGTTTCCTATATCATTGCACAGTTATACTGATCTTAAAGGGGAAAAAGATATCCAGGATATCCCCATAGGGCTAATAATACCTAAGCTTTAATATTTGTAAAATCATATCTTCTTCTTTTTTCTATTCATATATATTAAGTCAATCACAAGATAGGTCACTTACTATTTGGTCTAGCCAAAATATTAAACATCAAGTAGGTATCACATAAAATGTAACTTCTGTCATTCTGACGATGATATGTCAATATCGAAATAATTATCAATATCCTTTCATAATTTTCATAATTTGTTCATTAAATAGTGGAATTAATTAGAAACAGTTAGTTTCATTTACAACATTAATATGAGTAGATTCCACAAAGTAAGGGTCCAAACAGAAAATTTACAAACCAATGCTTTGGACTATAAGTATTATACATTTTTGTAATCGTCCGTTGTTGTGGAATTCAAAAATATAGAGAAAAATATGTTGTTCTATTTGAAAAAATAACAATGATGACATGTACGCGAAAGTGGTGACGTCATTCGTACATTCAATGATAGAGTACGATGCGCAATTGAAAATAAAAATTGATCTGTGCAAGCGTTTTGTTATAATAGCTTTAGACAAAAAAATATTGAATCTATTCCAACCTAAACGACCTCACTGTGTGAATACTATTTATCCACTTTAATAAGGATACAATAAGGTTTGTATGGTACTGATGCATTTTTGGTGTTGTTGTAAGTGAATATTTGGGCTCCTCGAGATGCAAATCAACTTCAGCGATGGAAAAATATCATTAGGAAAAGAATATTTCGAAGGAAGCTAGACTATGCTCCAGCCAACTCATTTCAAGCGATATACTGGATGAGTCAGGTGAAAAAAAAATGTCATAGAGCGGGAGCAGAGCCTGTATCCAATCTGTTAAATCAATTTAACCCTTTCCTCATACAACACGGCACTGTGGTTAGAAGCTGTTAGATTTGTTGTGGGTATTGTTATCCTTGTTTTTGAATGAAAGAATCGATTAAAATATTGGTTACAAACAAAGTTTGTTGTTAGTTACTTCACAATTTCCAGATTATTGAATTACGAATGTTGCAGTGAAATAACAATTTATGTTCATACCATCATAATTAAGATTATGAATTTAAAAATGTTCTTTTCTATAGCAATTAAAAAGTAGGTTCATTTCTATCTAATATTATAATGTTACTCCAGGAATTGATTTGAAACGGAGAATGTTTAATCAAATCAATCTACTCAAGAAAATTTCAAAACTCCTTCAGCATTACCAAACCAGTAGTAAATGATGTTGAGCTTAGACTGGATACATAATTTAGAAAGTTATTGGATAAATCTCAATTAATCTAGGTAGATATGAAGAGCATTTTAAAATTAAACTTCTCCATCCTTATTCATAGTCACATCGTTAGTAGCTTTTAAATACCCTACTAACAAATAGCCACTAACATGTTACTGAATGTGTCATATTCGATTGTAGGTTGTGACTAACTTCATTTTAATTATCATAACCTAGCAAATGTCATATTTATTTGGTTCTTGAGAATTTAGCGCAGTTTGTTAGTTAGTGAAATGGGACATCTAAACGTTAACGAAGAACTAGTTGAGGTGCAAGCAGCTAAAATGGTGAAATATTGCCGGAATACTCTCTTTTGAGTCCAATATTCTGTATTTTCCTAGGACGAGCTTGACTGATGTGGAATCTGCAGCTGAGGCCAAACGTTTCGACTTGCTTTGTGAATAGCTTCTTCACTTGTATTTAATGTCAGATTTTAGCTATAACAAGCAGATATTACAGATCTGAACACGTGCTCTTAAGTTTCTGTCTTTTCATTTTTTATAAGTGCAAAAACTTACGGCACATAATGTCCATTACGAACCGCGTGAATCGTGAATAATTGCGGGAAGAATTTTGTGCAGTAGTTGAAAAACAGAAAAACTTAGTTTCACTACATAAAAATTGTAATCTGAATATAACTATTCCCATCTCCTTATTCAACGAAAGCAGGAAGAATTTCATTTATAGAAGTTTCAATTTCAATTGTAGCCAAAGCGTCGAAAACGTCGTCCAAATTTTTGGAAAGTGGTGGAAGCAATTTTCTTCGAGATTGGTAAATGCTATCCCGAATGTTTGATAGGTCTTGAGTTGTTGCCGAAAGAACCTCATCTCCCATTTCCACTTTCCTGATGATACTGGGCCACATAGAAATATCTTCAGTGGCTTTTCTTTTGGCGTTGCCTATGACAAAAAATTAATATATTGTTAGAAACTGTATTCAGGATTGTAATGTTAATTTCTTTAAGGCTGCAATCTGTTCTTTATGATTTTGAGAACGAATGCAAAATGAAATTTTAATTTGTGCATCTATACTTATAATAGATATCAAAAACTAACTAAGCTTTATTTTAATGTAACAATTTTAAAATATCTTAGCTTAATTATCAAATTTTCATTTCCATCGTTCAAACTTTCTAAGAGAATAGTTTCATTGTGATCCACTCGAATAGATGCTTCACATAATTTGTTCGTACATCGATATTTTGTACACGTATAATTAATTGTACCCTATCTTTACGAAATGTAAAATTATTATGTCATTAAGAAAACAGATAGGTATTGAAAAATTTATTTATACAGGGTGTCCCGTAAATAGGTACCGTAAATTAGAGACATGATAGATCGTTAAGAAATACTTAAAATACCCAAATAAAACTTTTCTCTAACGTTCTTATTTTGTGAGATAACCAACCAAATGAAAAAAACCTATGCCAAAATGTATGGAAGCTGAAGGACGTCATTTTGAACATTTAAGGAATTAGTAACGTTTGTTAATGTAGTTAAATAGCTTACCTGTGTCTTTCGAAAAGTACCAACTTATTAACGAAAGGCATAGTATTAAGGAAATATGAGGAATGACATAGCTACCTATGTCTTTTGAAAAGTACCAACTTATTAACGGAAGGCATAGTATTTAGAAAATATGAGAAATGACATAGCTTACATATGTCTTTTGAAAAGTACCGACTTATTAACGAAAGGCATAGTATTTAGAAAATATGAGAAATGACATAGCTTACCTTTGTCTTTTGAAAAGTACCGACTTATTAACTAAAGGCATAGTATTAAGAAAATATGAGGAATGGCATAGCTCACCTATGCTTTTTGAAAAGTACCAACTTATTAACGAAAGGCATAGTATTTAGAAAATTTTCGGATTGACATAGCTTACCTATGTCTTTTGAAAAAAGTATCTTGTTGTAAAAGAAAGGCAGGATGATACTGAGATATGATGTCATTCGATAGAAATTGAGAATTACTGTATACTCACACTCCTTTGGAGTAGACCAATACTTTACGAAACCTAAAACAAAGAATAAAAGAATTTATTATAGAACGATTCTAAATAATTTAACTAAACTAGTAATTTTGAAAAATCATGTTTCCTAAAAAAACAAAGGCATCTAGGGGCATTTTATGAAGAATCATCCTGTATAATAATTTTTTTGCTTGTTATTTCAGCTAAAGGAATCTTGGGCATTAAATTAAAATACGCAGTTTGTAAAAATTCGTATGTTTAAAATCAGCATTGAAACATTATTTATGTCTACAGGGTGTTCCTAAATTCGGGCGCAAAAATTCAGAAGGAAATTTCCCGTATAAAATTATGATAAGTCTTTCCTATGACAAAATCTGAAATTATCAACCCTTACTTTACTTAATATCAAATTTTTTTTCGAGATTGAGTTTTGTGAAATAAAAATATTATTTAAAATCTCTATTGTCTTGAAAAACTTTTTTTACCTGAAGTCTTTTCCTAGATTCAATAAATTCGGAGAAAAAAAAATTTCTAAATCTATAGGAAAAAACTTCAAGAGTAAAAAAGTTTTTCAAGACAAACTCTATCTGGAAAAAAATTTGATATTAAATAAAGTAAGGGTTGATAATTTCACTCCCTTATAATGTAACAGGAATGTTGAGAAAATACCGGTGGTTATTAATTGCGAGTGCACGAAATCTACAAAATTTAAAGTTTCCCACTTTACTTAAGTTTGAGAAAAAAGAAATAAAAACTCAATTTCACTTATCCTTTTTTTAGGGGTGATATCTCGGAAGGGAGTCGAGTGAGGAAATTTTTTCATATGAAAGACCTATTATAATTTTATACGGGCAATCACCACCTCTATTTTTTCGCATAAATTCAGAAACACCCTGTATGTAGTATAAAATATTAAAGAAAATTCTGTTATTTAAGAAGAGTCATGGGGAACTGTACATACTCCTACCTCGTATTGATTCTCCTACGGGGTATGTCAAATATAAAATTTCTACTTGTATTTGGTTATCGAAAACCTTCAGTTATTAAGGTTAGACGGATGGTACTATACAATTCCAAAAGTTTATGTTCCAAATTGTATAGTATTGTCAATTTATCGAGTTCTCAGAATATTGTTTCGACAAAAAAATTCAGTTTGATCTTTTTTTAAATTAAAGAAAATAAAATAGAACATTAAAAAAGAATTAGTTTATTTAAAATAAGAAAATTTGAGAATACTGAGTATATAGCTTATATTAAATTTGAAAAAAGTATCTGTAGTAGTTACTGTAGGTTTTTATTTTGAGTAAAAGTATAAGACGCGTATGAGAATTCGATAAAATGTAAATACCTATGAATTACTAAATACATATTATACAGGGCGATGTTTTCATATTATACAAAACAGCTTGTTTCTCTTGAAAATCGGTTTTAAAACTTAAGTAAACCAGTTGTATTATTAAAAATATAACATGAATTAAGATTATTAGTTATTAAAAACTGAACATTTATACAAAAATCAAAATATTTTTCTGATTCTATTTTGCTTAACTTTTATATGAATAAAATGAACTAATTTTTAAAGGCCCTGTATGTTAATAAACAGAATGGAAGCAGACACATTTTAATTGTCATTTAATATTTCCCATAGGAGCCCCTATACGAGGTAGAAGTATATACCGTTTATCATGACTAACCTCTTATATAAGAACAATTTGTCAAAGCTAGAAATATATAACGGCCGGCTTTTTAGTATTTTAAATATTTTGGTATAAGAAATAGTAGGAGAAAGCAAAAATGGATTATAGCAAATTTAAAATCTAATAAACAATTGTAAAATACTTCGTTTATACATTAAAAATCAATTGTTTATAGTAATAAAATTGTTCGTGTGTGATTTGAAATATTTAAAAAAACAGTATTACCAATAACTACCAGTGAATAAAATGAAAACTTACCGTAAATGTATCAGATTGTAATCCAAGTAATCCATATAGGCACTATTCACTACACTCCACGATACACGTTAATTTCGAACGCACACACACCGGCATACCGATATTTTCTCTTCGAAAGTCAACAAAATTTATTAGTTAGTCACCCCGTTAAACAAGTAAAGTTGTTTATCATATCTACGATTAATATATATTTATATGTACCGGCCGTCCTAGAAGTGAATATAAAAGTAAATTATTTTGAAAACCTTATTTATTGGTCTTTTTGAGTATTTTAATGAAAAAGTAAAAGTAAAAAGGTACACAAGGATATAAATAAAATTGTATTTCTGTTTTTAAAGATGCTCGAAGAATTTTCAAGAAATCTTTTATTGTTAAATCATTTTTCAGGATACTTTTTGCATTGTCTAAAAAAATAAATAGCCTGTCATCCTAATGAGAAGAACAGAGACCCCAAAAAGAGAGATGCATATATACTGCTCTGTAACAAAAAAGCGTCAGTCAAAATAGCACTGGACAAAATAGTGCTAGGTTAAAATAGCGTCAGTCAAAATAGCGCAGCACAAAACCAGCGGCAGACAAAATAGCTTATTTCCTTCCTCTTTTGGGAAAACTTCATGTGAAATATACAAATTCTTTGATATATTTTCGAGAAGGGGATGGGAATAAGCTATTTTGCCTGCCGCTGTTTTTGTTTTGCGTTATTTTTGTGCGGCGCTATTTTAACCTAGCGCTATTTTGTCCAGCGCTTTTTTGACTGACGCTATTCTGCTACATAGCCACTGAGAGGTGGCGGTTTAATCCTTGGGTATGTTCTGTGGGTTTAAGCGTTTTTCACTCAACGGTTTAAGTAAATTGCGGTGAAATTTGCGACTTTTAAATATTTGCGTAACCGAGATACTACTGAACGATAGATGGCTCCATCATCAGCCTAAAATATCAGATCAGAGAGTAGTCGATCATTGCAATCAGTGACTGGAATTACGCGTTGTGTTTGCTATGACTAGTTATTCTCTGATCGTTTCTGATTGCGGTTTGGACAGACCTAATGTATAACTCTTTCAATTTATGTAAAAATATGTTTGAACACTTTTTTGATGAAGCTCCTAATAACGTAGATGTCAACATTTATTAAAATTGACTACTTATCGATTTAAAGATGCTGGATTATTCATAATTGCTGACAATCCGATTTTTGGAGCTTCCCCTGATGCAATTACAAATGAATATGTAGTGGAAGTCAAATGTCCAGCAACAGCAAAAAGTCTAGAGACTCATAATAAAAATGGGGAAATTACTAATAAGTACAAAGTTCAGCTTCATTTGCAAATTATGGTAACAAATAAAAAAAAGGGACTTTTTGTTGTAGCAAAACCAGATTTTGAAATTTCAAATGGAATAATCTGTCAGTGGCTTTCTTATGATCAACCATTTATAACAGATATATTTACCAACTGTAAACATTTTTATGAAAGTTTTATTTTTAATAAACTTCTCTCTGCCGTGTATTTTTACAAATTTACAAATCCATCAAAGGTACAAGATATAAGATATTTGACTGTGTTACATTTTTTATATTGTGACCAAGTCAATGCCTGGTGCACAGGATTAGTAGGCTTCTGAATTTCTATTTCAAAACAATCAATAATGGATTGCACATTATTATATTTTGCTCGAAATGGAATAGACAAATGGTTTTTTTATTTGGCTTTCAGAAGGCCAAAAATATTAATGTTTTCATATAATGTTCAATTTTATAAAAGTCAGTTTTGAATATTTTTGAAACTCCATTTACTGATAATGAAAATTGATCTGCTAATCTTGCAAATGCATCATTTAATTTGATTTCCATTAGGCATATTATAACATGTTCTTTATTTAAATTATTTTTACCAAGTAAGTTTATTAAAATGTCATACCACACTTTAGGAACACCTATATATCTCTTCGGATATTTCTCAACGAGAGTGATTGTATTCTGCAATTGTTCGTCTTTTGATTCACGTGTGTCGGTTAGTGACCCAAAATCACTGCTTGAGGGTACAGTTTCAGTTGTTGCCTCTGCTGATGTGATATCTTGTACCTTTAAAAATTTCTTTTTCATTAGTGATGTACAAGTAGAAACGTTGAAGCTTTTCCATCACGTGATCCAATCTACGATTTATGCAACACATATTTTCTACATTCTATCTTCTTCTATCAATATAAATCAAACATAACAACGTTCGATCGATTGTCTTCTACACAAGACCAACTACAAGACATACGTAATAGTTTCTATAAATTTGCCGTAGTAATCGTAAAAAGAGACAACGATATAATTGACGTAACGTGAATAACTGATCGTACTAAAACTTGAATTTGACACTACCGCATTTGAGGTTAGTTTACTGACTTGTTTTCAGCGATTTTCTGGATTCAAAGTGTATCAATTGTTAAAATCAGTTCTTGTAAGAACTAATTTGACTTTTTATTCCATTTAACATTGGTAAGTACTAATTTATTACATTAACAACTTGTAAACTTTTGACATTTCATAACACCTGAAATGCCGTGAGACGGGAATATTACAATGCTTATTTTACTACTTATTGGTGGTGAATAGTATTTATAATTCTCTACAATTTGTAAATCTCTTCAGAATTTTCAAATTTGCATGAATCAAGTGTCTGATTGTACTTGTAACGGTAAATTAACCAACAGTTATTTTCAGAAAATGCCTGGAAAGTGGCTTAATTCACGAGCACAGGAGTTTGTTATGAACTTGATTGAATATTTTGAGATGGAAAAAAACAACGGCGGACCCTTTCAATCTATTTCATTTGTTCAGGAGGTATTATACTAAAGTTAACATCTATTTAAGGACATTTCTATTCAATATTATATTTCAGAGAGTGGCAACTGCATTGAAAATATCTGTGAAAACGGTATGTTCCCTTAAAAAAAGTAAGGAAAATATTCCAACTTTCCCAACGTCACTCAGTCAAACACCTCGATTAAAACTAAAAACAGAGGATTTACCCGAGGGAACCAAAATGGCAGTACGGAATACCTTATATAATATGTATGAACAAAGTAAGTAAACAAACATGTGAAACAATAATACAAGAACATGGGAGTTCTTATGCCTTACATTACAGTCAGCTTACACTTTAAATAAAAGAGAAGTGAAATCATAGTACCTTAATAATTAAGATTACACATCATAGTGCATGTAGTATTATCCATACAGTGAGATTTTTCACCAGCAGCTTATAGTGTGGTATATGAAAATCTTAGAAAACTAGTAGGTAATTTAACGTAAGTTCGATTATAGAAGTTATGAGTAATGAAAGCTTTAGAATACAGAAAGTTGTGCATATTTTTAATTTGAATGTGTTTCTACATGTGCTGATTTCTAAGTTGAGTACTGTCCATAAATGTTTACCAATTTGAATGTTCTGAGTGTAGATTGTGTTTCACAATTTAGTTTTCTAATTTAAATTTTTTGATGTCACATACGGAGTTGTTCTATACATTATTTGGTACAAATAATAAAAAAATCTGAATAACAAAAATTTGTGTTCAAGTTTAGTATGAAGTAAATATAAAAAAATCTTTTTTTTGTTTGAGATAATGATAATTTAAATTTTCTTATTTTTTCAGGGAAACATGTTACTGTTAAAACCATAAATGATGAACTAAAAAATAAGGAAATTCTTTCTGTTGGAAATACCTCTTTATTGGTATTATTGAAACATTTGGGATTTAAATATAAAAAGGAAGATAACAGAAGAGCATTAATAGAACGAACAAATATTGCTAGCCAAAGAGCATGCTTCCTTCGAAAATATAGAGAAAATAGTGATAGTGTTTTTTCAAGACAAATTATATTTTTAGATGAAACATGGATATATGCAAAAGGAACTAAATTAAGTTCTTGGCAGGACAGTAATGTTAAAAGTGTACGTAAACCAGGAAGTTATGACGGTAAACATTTTATTATTGTTCACGCTGGTTCATCCAAAGGATTTGTGGAAGATGCCAGCTTAGTGTTTTCCTCTAAATCATCGTCGTCAGATTACCACGGTGAAATATTTACAAAGTGGGTTACGACACAGTTAATTCCGAATTTAGAAGAACCGTCGTTAGTGGTAATGGACAATGCGCCTTATCATAGTATACTAGCAGAAAGGCAACCTCCCACTTCGTCAAAAAAGATGAAATTATCACTTGGTTAAAAGCCAACAATATTGACTTTAATGAAAACCTCTCAAGACCTGAACTATTACAAATTGCTAAAATGAACCGGAAAGAAAATGTATATGTTGTTGATGAATTGTTCCGAAAACATGGTCATGAAGTCTTAAGGCTACCGCCCTACCATTGCGAATTTGTTGCCATTGAGCTTATTTGGGCCCACTGCAAAACATATTATAATAAGTATATTGGCAGAGACGGATACGGCGATGAAAGGATCTTGAGTATGTGGAAAGAAAGCATTGGAAAATTGTAGTGCAAATGTTTGGGATAATTGTGTTAGGCATACCGAAAAAATAATCGAAGACTGGTTTACTCGAGAACGAAATTTGGTGAACATACATATTGAACCAGTGATAATAAATACTGGTGAAGACAGCTCAGATTCCGAAATGGATGAACTATAAAGCAAGATTTGTCATATTTGATGTGTTTTTTCGTTTCTAGTACCTATATGTGTTTACATTTTATTTTTGATGTCTTTTGCGGATATTTCTGTTTTTTACTTTTAATATGAGGGTTTCCATTTGATGTGTTGCCTGATCATGGTAATATATTTATCGAAACGTCCACCTTCAAGCTGTGTGGGAATCTTATTCTATTTACAATCTATAGCCCATCCAAAAAAAATTGTTCTAATATAATCAGTTTAGAAAGTGTAATTTTCAAAGTTTTAGAGGAGTCCCTGTCAGTAGACTAAACATTACGTCAGTTTCATGAACTTCATAAATTGTATGTACTTATATAAAATACAAGATATCCTACAAAAAATCAGCTCTCCACTAATAAGCCAGCATGGTTAATATCAATTTTGGATTTTGTAACTTATTCGCCCAGTATATCGATAGTTTTAATAAATATGTCGATGTTAACCATATAAATAAAATAATACAATTAAAAAAGTTAAATTTCTTGTTTAATTACCAATTCGTAAAACGCCGACCTTTGGAATATTAGTCATAACGATTATTCCTATTGAGTTGACACAAGTTTTGATTTAATTCATATGAACAATATTGCTGACGTAACAGTCACGTGATGGAAAAGCTTCAGCGTTTCTACTGTAGTTGCTTATTTTGTAATAGTCAGATCTAAAGTATCCAATTTAACAGTATTCTGAGAAGTTAACCGACAACTAACTGCAACACTTTTTACCTCTTCGGGACTTGTTTGTTGGTATTGATTGATCATTCCCCAGGAGGTTTAAGTACCAACATCATAATCATGAGAATCTTCTGTTAAAACAGGTTCATTTGGGACTACCAACTCATCTAATTTTAGCTTTTTGACTGAAGAAGATTCTAACCAATTAAAAACGTGAGGCACAACTGATGGTTTCAAAATAATTTCTCTCCCATCAACGAGAGTTTAACATAATTTTCCATGTCACTTTCAAACTAAAAATCAAACATTTTAATATATGGATACTTTCTACACACACATATACAGTGTGGAAACCACTTATGGAATAAAATTCTTTATGTCATTATTTTAGAAAATTATAAAAAATGCCGAGACACGTCAACTTTTGAATTGAGGGGGACACTTTTTGGCGCTAATGTCATAAACGTCAGATTCACCCCTTCCCTTCTGGAGACACCCCTTACATTTTTTCAAATGGCATTAGGTATCAAGTCACACCTCATTTTAAAGGTCTGGTAAATCTCTATTCAATCATTTTGTTTTGCCTTTGATACTAGCCTTCCATTGTTATTTAATCGTTGTTTAAAATTGGCTCTTTTTCAACTTTTCGTATGCTCCCACATTTTGTTATGATAGAAAGACTCTTTAAAGAATGAAAAATGTACAAATAGTAAAAAGACAACTGTTAACAAGGAAAAACTGCCATTTAATCATGCCGTCAAAGTGACCACCGTTAACATTCAGGCAATAAAAGTTGAAAAAGAGCCAATTTTAAACAATGATTAAATAACAATGGAAGGCTCGTATCAAAGGCAAAACAAAATGATTGAATAGAGATTTATCAGACCTTTAAAATGAGGTGTGACTTGATACCTAATGCCATTTGAAAAAATGTAAGGGGTGTCTCCAGTAGGGAGGGGGTGAATCTGACGTTTATGACATTAGCGCCAAAAAGTGTCCCCCTCAATTCAAAAGTTGACGTGTCTCGGCATTTTTTATAATTTTCTAAAATAATGACATAAAGAATTTTATTCCATAAGTGGTTTCCACACTGTATAATCACTTACATCAAAATTATCTTCACAGCAATAAAAACTAGTTTTAGTCTGTTTATATTTTCTTCTAGCAACCTCAAACTACAATTTCCGTCTAACTTCTACTGCAGACACAGTTACAAACTTTTTTCGAGGCGTTGTAACTGTTGCGTTCGTGCAGTATGATACAAAACAAGATTTATATGATTTTGACATTATTCCAACTTGAAAAATTGTGGAGAAAAACTAACTAAAAAAATATTAACACAATGCTTTTATTTTTTTATAATATTGAAACGTCAAGCTCGTATCAACTGTAAACAAAAATAAAACACTCATATATATTATAGACTTTGACAGTTCTTCAAACTTCAAATGGCCTTTTTGTAACTGGCTATTTGTTCATGAAACATCTAAATCAGAAAGTGGCTAGCTTCATCTTTAAGTGCGTGACGTATATGTAGTGAAAGTTGCAAACATTTAGGAAATCTTAATTTTCAGTTTTCTCCTCAAATATTCGGTTTAAAAAATTTTTAAATTAATTTTTGAAAAGTAGTACTAATATAGTTCAATAAAATACCAAATGCCGGATATCGGTTTAACACCCCATTACAATTTCTCACGTACTTATTTGGAAGAGTAGGTACGCGAAATATGAAGTAGCATAGAGAACACTTTGTGGAATATATAACAAGAAACAAACACTAGTAAATATTTATTATAAGGCTACAAAAAACATCAGAATAGAGTCTGCAATTTTTGATAGGAATTTAATGAATTGAACTACAAAATATCTCATCATTATTATTTTTTTTATTTTTGGGAAATTTAATCATATTTTAATGTGCACTTGAGTCTAGAAATATTTGTGTCTGATTTATATAGCTATTATTAAAAGAAAGTGTGCAGTTTATACAATACTGAATTACCCACGACATACTAAGGTTTGATAAGCGAGGGTTAAAAATTGATAAAAAGGTGGAAAAAATTAACTAATTTATGCCTAATTTATAAATGAAAAAGTTGGTGGCATACATTTTGGGGCGAAATTTCATTTGTTGATATTTTTCCAAATATGATGTAAGGGTTATAATTAAGAACAATTAACTTATGGATGACGTTTGATATACAGGGCTGCGATTAAGTATGGAAGCAAGTAAATATCTTTCAAACGAAAGGGATGATATTTATGAAATTTTTGCAGGTTAGTTGCAATGAGGCAAAATGCATCTGATGCATTTTTTGTTGTTGATGATATACTTCCGGTTTAACTGGGAATACCCTCAACTTTTTAATTTTAAATGGGATACCCTGTATATTTTTGCAGATTTTGAAAGAACTTGTTACTTCGAATTCGTACATGCTGGGTTTAGTCGGAATAAAACGTAAACACGGTAAATAACTCACTTTTAGTTAGTAGAATAAGTGGATTAATTCACTTCATACTAATGAGAATGATAATTTAAACAAAACAAGACTTCCCCACGTATTAGTCCACATTGATCAATTCCTGCAAAGGAAGATCTTGTTATTTCGAATACGTACATTCCGGTTATAGTGTAAAAAATTCTGTAAAAACGAGAAATACAGCACTTCATACAACATCTTTTAAGTTTGTATGAATAGTAAGAGTTGAACGAGTAATATCAGTGGGTAACTGTTGCCCAAGTGTCAAATTCTAAATCACGGAAATTAATGATACAATTAAAAATGGTTCATTTAAGTGGAAAAGATCATATTGAAATATTAATGATGATCGGTTATGGTGATCGTGTCAGAACTCATGAAGAAGTGTGTCATATTTTAATGATTGGCATCCTGAAAGAAATCCCATCCCATCACGTTCAACAGTTACCAAAACATTACAACGTTTTGATGCAACTAGGATGATCAAAGATTTGCCGAAACCTGGAAGACTGCGGACCACAACGGACGAAACTAGTATACAAAACATTGCAATTGATTTAGAGGAATCATTGGTTCAAGAACTGTTAGAGGATGATTTTGACCGAACGACTGATGGACATCTGTAACATCTTTAAACTACATATTTTTGTTGTATACATTCACTATTCATCATTAATCGATGAAACTATATTCACTTAGGCATCTATTTATGACTATTCAATAATCATTGGCGATTTTAAACCTAAGTCAAGCCCTCGTCGTACGAAGCAGATCAATCGTTTCCTTCAACATTAAAATTTCTGTAAAATATCTACACCTCCTACTTATATCATGACAGGCAACCCAAGCACCACTAATATAATATTATGCTCTAAAAATGTTAAAAATGATATCACATACGTACTTGTAACCCCCGATCTTGCTTGACAGTTTTATTTGAATCTGCACCTCGATCCTTACATTAATGACGGTTAATTGTCCAACAAATCAAAATGTAATATACACAATTCAAATAAGAAAATGGAGGAATTTGGAAGTGCAAGGCAAGTCGTCTGGCAAAATTATATTGAAAAATTCAATACTACATTAACTGAATTAATAATAGAAAACTCACCAAAACAAAGAAAAACACCTTTCAATTACAATCTTCCGCCATTTATATTATCATTTATTAAACTAAAGAGATAGTTACAAAGACATATTCAAAATAATGATGTAGATGAATTGAAATCACACTTTAACGAGCTAAACAAAGATATTAATAAACTCATATCACAATATAAACAACATAAATGGATCCTAGCATGTAATAGTATATTACTTAACAAGTCCGGAAAATACTGTTTTTTTGGACGAGTAGACAAGATTATAGGACGAGCCGAAGGCGAGTCCTGGAAGTCTGCGAGTCAGTTTCCGGGCGTGTTGCGTACATTTTTTTTCGGCAACCGTGTGGTAGGTATAACAAATCAATAAAAAAACGTTTCTTTGTAATATCTAAATGGACTAAAAATGGCGTCGATATGAATGTTTGTGTTTGTCATGATGGCACTACGCTAAAAAAACTAATTTTTAGAACAAAATTAGGAAGATTCTGATTGAATTTACTGTTTGGACCCTTACTTTGTGGAATCTACTCATATTACTAAGTGGGTACTTTCCAGACGATTGCCGAAAAAAATATTAACTACATGAAAGTTAAAACATACTAGAATGAAATTAAAAAAGGAAGGCATTATAATAATTATTCCCAAACCTAATACTAACCACAAAATACCTCAAAACTACCGACCTGTCACACTTCTCCCTGCATTTGGAAATAATTTTAAAAATATTATCCAAGGAAGATTAAATGAGGAACTAAATCAGCATATTCCAACCCATTCTCTTGTCATTTTAACAACCAATGTGCAGGCTGCAAGATTGCGAGGTCTAAAGGCGACTGGAATCTTCTTGGATATAAAAAAGCCTTTGACTTTGTTTGGCATAACAGTTTATTACATAAACTACATAGGATGAATGGCTCCCCTTCGCTACTTTGGATCATCAAATATTTTCTCACAAGTCGCTGTAGTGAGTGAAGTAAGAATCAATGGAACATTTTCAACAAGAAGTTCCACAATGCTCTCGGCTATCTCCTTTATTGTATAACCTCTACTGTAATGACATATTATGTCAAAATGAACTTACTAATTGCAGCTTACTTCAATTTGCAGATGACACAAAGATGATAATCCTATTGCTAAAATGTAACAAGTGCATTAAATATATTACAACGGCAAGTTAATGATGTAGTATCTTGTGACAATAGATGGAGATTAACAATAAATCCTGCTAAAACGAAACTTATAATCTTTAACCACAGGATCCAGGATAATTCTCCGACAATAACCATATTGATTAATACGAATAAACCCTCCCAATGTGTCAGGTACCTGGTGATGGAAATAGACAACAAATTTCAAAAAAAAACTACCAGCCATCATCTATGAAAAGAAAAATAATAACCAGAGTACAGCACTTCCGAAGCCTAGCATACAGAAATGAGGGAATTGAGACCAAAACTGCTGCCAATTTTTATAAAATGATTTGTGGATTCTTAATAGAGTATGGTTCTACAATTCTCTATTATTGTACAAAAAAACAATATAAAAGCAGGTGAAAAAACCAGCCTCTGGAAAATAACAAAAATGAGACACCCTAGTAACCCAAAGCATACCAACCAAACAGTCTTCTTTACATTAAAACTGGAATAGAATCTATGAATGAGAGATTTGATAAATTAAATTAAATATATTGTAATATTGTACTTTTGGTTGTTATTATTATTTTATTTATGAAGTGTAGTTGTACGGGTATAGGACGAATAAATTATATTTATTCGTACATGTATTCAAATTTTCTTAAAAATAATTATTTTTCTGAACAAGTTTCATTTGTTTATATTTCTGTCATTCTGTCATAAAGTATTCATAATGAAATAATTCAATTTGAATTTATTTATCTAGTATAGAATATCCTACAAAATGGGTAATTATTCAATCAATTAAAAAAATATATTTATTTCTTAACATAGAATTTTTTTTATTTTTAATGCTGAAGATATATTCTTCAGATTCCGAAGAAGAATATGAAACCGATGAAGGCAAAGAGGAAGACCAAAACGGAGAAGACGCGAATGAAGTTGTTAATTCAGATGAAGATGCTGATAAGAATGACAAATTCGTGGATGAAAATTTATTGAAGGAAGGTGACAAATTTGATTATTTTGAAAAGTTAGAGAAGAAAGTAAAAAATTTCGAAAAAAAAGAGTACGCGCTTTTTTATCATCGAGATGCTAAGATAATTCAACGATGTCGCACAAAAGGAATCGAGAGGCACGTTGAAGAGTCCCTGAAATATTACAGCATCCAATAGTCTTGTATTCATGGAGGGAAAAATTATAAGTCTACGTTGAAAGGAGCAAGAAAAGCGTTCACTTTCCATAAAAAATGTCCAGCAGCCTTCAACGTCGGAGTGGATGATACTGGCCACTATCTTGTCATCAAATCAATCAACAAAAATCACAATCACGATAGAAGTGAAAATCTTTTTCGACATTATCCACGGAGTAGAAAATTAACTACGGAGCAAAGGGAAAAATTGCGGAGTTATTAGATCTTGAAGCTAATCGAGTGAAGGTTAAAAATATGTTGGAAAGTCATACTGACAAAATAATATTGCTAAAAGACTTTGATAACTGCAAATTAGAAAAAAATGAACAAAATTTGTTAATTCCCACCCTTCAGAAGCTAGAAAATAAATTTAAAGCACAATGGTTATTATATGAAAAAGAAAATACGTTTGCTGGGCTGTTTTTTGTAACAGAATTCATGAAGTCAGTGATGGATTCATATCCTGAGTTTCTGGGAATCGATGCTTCCTTCAAACTCATCCTAAATGGGACCAAATAAAATGTGTAATGACGGATAAAGATATCGATGAAAGAGATGCCATAAGAGAAGCTCTGCCATCAGCAAACCTTATTATTTGTGCCTTTCACACTCAGAATATTTTAGGATTTCACTTATTTTTGACTATACTCGTAAATTTTTCCTGGTTGACCCCCCTTTTTTGGATTCTATAGTCTCGGACGATTTTTACGAATCGAATGATTTTTGTTTCATTTCGATAGCTCAAATAATAAAAAAGTTCGTTCCGCTTGGTTGATGGATCTTTGAAGGGGAGGGGGCGAGGGGGGGGGGCGTTTTTTTGGCAGCCGAAATACTTATATGCGATCCATTTTGGGGTCTCAAATTTTCATGTCTGACCGTTTCGGAGAAAGCTATGTGGTCCGAGAGTGTACGTTGGGGGGCGTAAAAATCGAAGTCCAGTTTTTTGTTCAAAAAAATTTTCCTATATATATATATATAGGATAGTCTTTGCCGACTAATTAGGTATAAAACCAGAAATATTGGGGAAACGGCAAGTTTATAAAAGTGAACTCTTCTTACTAATTTAACAAGCTTTCGGAAACTTTTATTTCCATTATCAAGTTACAGTAAATTGAGGATTGATATAAAATGGTAAATATATATTAAATGCTAAAATTGGTATTTGAATTTTTTAAAAAATATTGAAATATTGTCATTATGACAGATAAACAATTTCATTTTTTTCCTTCTAATAAGTTATAAAAATTATGTCAAAAAATGGAGAGTGTAGGTTATGATAATGTCAAATTATTATAAAAGTTTTTTTAAAAAAGCTTGTTAAATTAGTAAGAAGAGTTCACTTTTATAAACTTGCCGTTTCCCCAATATTTCTGGTTTTATATATATATATATATATACATATATATATATATATATATATATATATATATATATATATATATATATATATTGTAACATGTCTATCGACCTGTTTCGATTTTACAGAATAAATCCTTTTAATTAGCGCTCGTCGTCACTAGCCACATCCAATTATAGTTCTGTGATCCCAAACTCTTCAACCCCGACCGTTAGACAATTGACGTCTGCCAACGGACGTTTCCATTTTTTCCAACGCTACGAGAAACACCCCTTTCTGTTATCGACCGCCTAAGGGGACAGATCATCTTTCGCTATCTTTCATATCTTAAGTACCTATCTTATGAATTTTAGTGTGGTAAGTTCAAAATCATAATTTATAATTAATAAGCTTCTTCTAAAGTACTGTCTGATATAATTTTTCGTATGCATTCTTTATTTTTTTACAGAAATAGGCGAAATTAAATTCAACACGTGGTCATAAACTGTTCTTTTATACTAATATGGTAGTTTTAAGCCAAATATTCTTTTATAATTCACTGTTTTACTTTTATACAAACATTTTCAAGCTTTTTCAGTTGCGAAATATTTTTTTTTTAATTATAAAATAACATTTTTATAAATTACTGTTAACCTATAAAATATTCTTTCGTAACGCCAGTGCCGGTTCCATATATCTCCTAAGCACGATATTTTTTCATATAACTAAATAAATAACTTTTTGCTATGATTAGTTTCTTTCGGATCATTAGTATATTTTTTTAATTTAGCCGATAATTGCTATTTTTACTGTTTTAACATGGAACATATAATGTTGGAAAGCTTTCAGTAAATTAAATCAATTTTTTGACTTTCAAATAACTGCCTTCCTTTTCTTTAACCTGAAATGCTGACCAACATAATGTGCCATTACATTCAAGTTCCTACATATCCCTGATCCACCTGTACTTCTAGGTAAGCACAGCTCCTAGGCTAGGATATAACCCAAGAATTTAACGCCGAGAATATAACCCTAGGCTAGAATATAACGCCGAGGATATAAACCGAAGAATTCAACCGGAGAATATAACCCCAAGAATATAGCCAAGGATAGAACCCCCAAACTACCGCCCTAGAACAGAACTCATCAGTTCGGATCAAGACCTGACTTCTTCTCCAGGAAACCACTTCATCTAAGCTAAGTACCTAGAAAAGTACAAATTCCTCTATTAAATTCCGTTATTCATTTCCTGTGGCAGAATAAATTAAAATTTTGTTTTTAATTATTGTTTTATTGAAATCCTCAACTATAAAAGTTGAGGGAGATATCGCCCGGGGTAATTTTTAGTAACTTTTTTATTTTTTAACTTTCATTTAAATTTTACAAGGCGTTTCTACCTTTTCCGCCTTAGTTTTCTTAGTCCTTTTTATCGTTAAAAAGGTAGTGGCGCCCTCAATTTTTACAACCCTTCTGTTATCCTTGTGCAGCATAAACTTGGGGTCGAATCACCCTTGAGAGGAGTCTCTAGCCGGAGCCCTTCGAGCTGGTGCCCTGTGAGGTACAGCATTTACCGTTACAAATTGGCGCCTTTACCGTTACAAATTGGCGCCCAACTAAAAGCATACCTTTACAGTTACAATATATATATATTGTTTGTCCAATGTTCAATTCGAGGGGTGCTCAAGTTCCCCGTTGACGGGAGAGACTAGCTCGAGCTTCACGACATCGTGACTTTTCTTTGCAATGCGCAGTAAGGATGAAATTATAGAAGAGAGAATGTATTGTTTTTTTTTATTTTGTGATGTAGGGGAAAATAGTATGAAGTGACGAAAAATATAGTGAGTTTTCGTCCGACCATTGTACGAATAATAATAAATTGTTTGTCCAGTACCCGTATTAATAATTATAAATTGTTCGTTCAGTACCCGTATTAATAATTATAAATTGTTCGTTCAGTACCCGTATTAATAGGCTCAGCCTTTTATTTAATGATTTAATTTTATCATCTTTCCTATTAATAAATTTGAAATTTATATTTTTAATTAGATATGCCCGGCGCCAGCTCACATTTCAAATAAATGAAACAGAGCAAAATAAAGAAAATTAAATACTCAAATTCTCAAGGTGGGATCAGCCTTCAAAATTGACTCTTTTGTAATTTCAATAATTAAACAAAAAAATTTACTGATTCTGAAATCAAACTCCAATGAATTTGTTCATAAAGACTTTTAAACAATGATTCTATCCTAACTTCGCGACCCTCGGAATTTTATGTTAAGTTCAAATTTGTTTGATAGCTACCCTTAAATAAAGTAGTTTAGAACAAAAATTTCGTTGGATCATTCAGAAATTACTTTAAAAATCACGAATTTAGTTCAAAAAATGATACTTTTTCAACACTATTTAATGCTATTTACGATAAATATTTTCACTTTAAACTGTAAAGGTTATTATCTTTTACTAAATTTAAGTCTGTTTCACAAAAAAAACTGTAAGAAAATACTTTAATTTTGCCAATTTTCAGAAATATTTTGAAGTATATTATTTTCACTCGACACTTATAGGTTATAAACCAACACACTCAAATCTTATGTCTACGATCACAAATCATGATTGTTCTGTGATCAGGTGATAGCTAAGCAGTGTTGTCAAATGGTGTTTATTTTCTTTTAGTTGAATTAATTTTGCATTGTAATAGATTACAGGAATATATAAAAATATAAAATAATTTGCATTTATAATCATAAAAATTGAAATATTAAGCATCCTTAGAATATAATGTTTATCTTAGATTTGCTTTATTTCTTACATTAAATGTAAGAGTTTATAACAAACTTACTGCTGTGCCTAATACAGTTTTATAGCAAAATAGTGAATAATATATTAATTTAATTTATACATTATTCAATTATGTAGGTTAGGTTAGGTTAGGTTAGGTTAGATTTGGTTATGATAGGTTAGGTTAGGTTAGGCTAGGAATGGTTAGGTTAGGTTAGGTTTGGTTTGGTTTGGTTTGGTTTGGTTTGGTTTGGTTTGGTTTGGTTTGGTTTGGTTTGGTTTGGTTTGGTTTGGTTTGGTTTGGTTTGGTTTGGTTTGGTTTGGTTTGGTTTGGTTTGGTTTGGTTTGGTTTGGTTTGGTTTGGTTTGGTTTGGTTTGGTTTGGTTTGGTTTGGTTTGGTTTGGTTTGGTTTGGTTTGGTTTGGTTTGGTTTGGTTTGGTTTGGTTTGGTTTGGTTTGGTTAGGTTTGGTTTGGTTAGGTTTGGATAGGTTTGGATAGGTTTGGATAGGTTAGGTTAGGTTTTGTTTTGTTTGGTTAGGTTTGGTTTGGTTTGGTTTGGTTAGGTTAGGTTAGGTTAGGTTAGGTTAGGTTAGGTTAGGTTAGGTTTGGTTTGGTTTGGTTAGGTTTGGTTTGGTTATGTTAGGTTAGGTCTCAACACGTCATACTTTCTACTATCGTTAAGATTACATTAGCCATAATCAAAAGCTTAATCTATATAGGTAAGGTAGGTTCTCGAAAAAATTACATATAATTTGTGTATAATTTTTAGAAAATTCATGTTGAATAAAGTATTTAACTATTTTTCAAATAAAATATTTGTCTAAATAGTAGTCATGGTGAAAAATTATTGTTTTTTGGATTTTTCTTTATAAATTCTGAATTTTTTAGTAAAAAGCCTTGTGTAAAGCATTTCCAAGCCGTAACGACTACGGAAATGAGAACTGGCAACATTGTTCAATCCACCATCTGATATCTAGACATAATTGTCAAAATTTAAAAAAAAATGGCGGATTTTTAGTACTTTCAATTGCGATTTTCTCTTTCAAAAGTACATGATCCAAGAATTTTTCTCTTTTAAAATGTTCTATAGAAATAGGGCTTTCTAATAAGAAAAAAATCGTTGCAAAATTCCGAGGGTCGCAAACCTTACCGGACCCCTAACTTACACTAATATACAAATTTTCCTTTTTTAGGATTAACTTTACAAAAAAAAGTTCAAAACACTGACAAACTATACAATTTATTTTAAATGTTCATACCTTTCATTCACTTTTGAAGCAATAACTCTTCTTTCTTCGAGAACTCTCGAGGAGATGGAGGATCTAAGTTATCTGTTCATATAATACTTGCAATGCTTTAAGGAACGCTTCTTCCTTTTATCTCTTTGTTGAGCAGATATTTCCAACCTTTCCAATTGATCTAATATACAATTTTTAAATTATGGAATTTTATCACCCCGTTTCTTGCTCGAAGTCTTTTTCTTTCAATTCCTTTCAAAATTTTTCTAAATTTTTGTATCAAAATCAAAATTAATCTGACATTTTTCTATCTTTTTTATAATCTGTCATCCTTTATCTTTCCATGTCAACTTCCATTCACCGATATCAAAGGCTTCCCTTCTATTTGAATATTTTTAACATACAGGATGTTTTCCTTTTAAATATAATATTTTCAAAATATTCCCTCAAACATTTCCATAAAACCATTCTAATACTAACCATCTATAAACTCAATATGACAATAAATTCCAATAAAATATTTTAATTAACCAATTTCCATTAATGTCTTTATAAACAAATTATCTTTTTTATACTACTATAAAAATATTTATCCCTTTCACAGCTCAATCTCATTTATCATTTAATTAAACTGTCCGGGAATAATGTTAATGTTAATAATCAACTAACCAAATACAAATTGTTAATTTTTTATAAATTTATTGTAATTGTAATATAGAAAGTTTTTTTTTAATATCATAGCTGCTCATGTTTAGCCATTTATCAATATACAGTGTGTGAAAGCCAAACGGAATAAATTCATTTTTTAGATTAGGTACTGCACATATATTTATAAAAAAATCCCGAAACACGTCAAATTTAAATTATAAATTGACATTTTTCAACGTAAAAATGCGATCCCTTTCTTCATTCCCCTTCGAATGAAAGGCACAACCCCCAATTTCTTAAATGGGAAGTATAGGCTTGTGATATATCCTTTGAAAGGTATCTTCATACTCTATTCAAATATGTTATCGTTTTCAAGTTTATTGCAACAATTAAGATAGAATAAAATAAAATACTCAAAACTTATTACAATATACTCAAAACTTATTTCATGCTTAGGTCTTGATAATAAGAAAGTAAGCAAAAACCATAGCAATGTGCTTTTCAGATGGTATCCATTAAAAATACTTTAAAGAGTTTCCGTGCCAACGTTAAATGATTCAAAATGCCTTAGCAAATTGTTTTGTAATTATACATAAGTTGTCATTTAATTGGTCAGTATTATAATTTTAGTTTGACATTCGTTAACTTCAATTCTGAAAAATGGTGAGATTAACGGAAATGCATAAGATAACAGTTTTACAAATGATTGGTTACAGAGATAAAACCCGAACACAACAGGAAGTAACTCGCCTATTTCATGAGAAATTTCTTGATTTACCGCCTATATCCCAAAGAACAATTAGTAAAATAGCAGTTTCGCGAATTTAGTCTGATATGTTAAATAAACAGTTTTATTTAAGATTAGGATGTTGCCAAAATGTTCGCGGTGAACATTTTGCACATCTACTTCATTGACATTCATAGTTCTTCTTGGTGTTTCACATTTTATTACGTTTTGCATCACCTCCATGTTAGTTTTTGATTGTATTGTAGCGTATTTCGGTAACCACATGATTTTATTTTATTCTATCTTAGTTGTTGCAATAAACTTGAAAACGATAACATTTTTGAATAGATAATAATGAGGAGACCGTTCAAACGATATATCACAAACCTATACTTCTCATTAAAAAAATTGGGGGCTGTACCTGTCATTCGAAGGGGATCGCATTTTCACGTTTAGGAATGTCAATTTATAACCTAAATTTGACGTGTTTCAGGATTTTTTCATAAATATGTACTGTAACCGAAATAATGAATTCATTCCGTTTGGCTTTCACACAGTGTATACATAAATCCTTATGCCTTGAAGAAAACAACATACGGCTGATTGTGCCTCACATTATGAAAATACCAGAAAATGCTCAGCGTAGAAAACATGAAGAAAAAACTCTATTTGAAGAAATCCTCTTTATATTAAATCAATAAGTAACTCTCCCTCCTCAGTATAACTTGTGTAAAATTTGAACTTGTCGATATATGATAAAATTGTAGTTACCACTGACTCAAAGATTTCGGTCGATGGCCTTTTGATGCAATAGTATCAATAAAGTTTATTCATCTCTCTCTCTTTCTTCCTCTCCCCCCCCCTCTCTCTCTCTCTAATGTGTCATCCGATATGGCAACTTTTTGTTCGAATGGAACCGCCATAACTCAAGGTATTGGTCAAATGAGAATCCTCTTTGGATTCATGAAGCACATACCCAGCATCCACAGAAGTTAAATGTTTGGATGGGAATTGTCGAAAATAGGCTTATAAGCCCATTTTCCATATACGGAAACTTGAATGGTGACAAATATTTGGATTTACTGAATAACCAAATCGTAATGGGGATGTGAAGCCGATTCCAGTTTTAAAGTAAAATATGAATGTGTTTCATTTAAAAAAAACATAACTTTGATCTGGTATCCAGTTATGAAACACCCTGTAACATTGTAACTAATTTTGAAATATGAATCTGAAAGCTGCCCAAAATTTTTATAATTACTCTATTTTTTTGGTATCTTTCATGATAACCTCCTGAGCTTTACCACATGTAACATGTCTATCGACCTGTTTCGATTTTAAAGAATAAATCCTTTTAATTAGCGCTCGTCGTCACTAGCCACTTCCAATTATAGTTCTGTGATCCCAAACTCTTCAACCCTGGCCGTTAGACAATTGACGTCTGCCAACGGACGCTTCCATTTTTTGCACAACGCCACGTGAAACACCCCTTTCTGTTATCGACCGCCTAAGGGGACAGATCATCTTTCGCTATCTTTCATATCTTAAGTACCTATCTTATGAATTTTGCTGTGGTAAGTTCAAAATCATAATTTATAATTAATAAGCTTCTTCTAAAGTACTGTCTGATATAATTTTCGTATGCATTCTTTATTTTTTTACAGAGATAGACGAAATTAAATTCAACACGTGGTCATAAACTGTTCTTTTATACTAATATGGTAGTTTTAAGCCAAATATTCTTTTATAATTCACTGTTTTACTTTTATACAAACATTTTCAAGCTTTTTCAGTTGCGAAATAGCTCTTTTTTAATTATAAAATAACATTTTTATAAATTACTGTTAACCTATAAAATATTCTTTCGTAACGCCAGTGCCGGTTCCATATATTTCCTAAGCACGATATTTTTTCATATAACTAAATAAATAACTTTTTGCTATGATTAGTTTCTTTCGGATCATTAGTATATTTTTTTAATTTAGCCGATAATTGCTATTTTTACTGTTTTAACATGGAACATATAATGTTGGAAAGCTTTCAGTAAATTAAATAAATTTTTTGACTTTCAAATAACTGCCTTCATTTTCTTTAACCTGAAAAGCTGACCAACATAATGTGCCATTACATTCAAGCTCCTACATATCCCTGATCCACCTGTACTTCTAGGTAAGCACAGCTCCTAGGTTAGGATATAACCCAAGAACACAGCCCCTAGGCTAGAATATAACGCCGAGGATATAAACCCAAGAATATAACCCTAGGCTAGAATATAACCCCAAGAATATAGCCTAGAATACAACCCGAGGATATAAAGCCAAGGATAGAACCCCAAAATACCGCCCTAGAACAGAACACATCAGTTCAGGTCAAGACCTGACTTCTTCTCCAGGAAACCACTTCATCTAAGCTAAGTACCTATAAAAGTACAAATTCCTCTATTAAATTCCGTTGTTCATTTCCTGTGGCAGAATAAATTTGTTTTACTTCGTATCTTTCATTTTTTTTAAATCCTCAACTATAAAAGTTGAGGGAAATATCGCCCGGGGTGATTTTTAGTAACTTTTTTATTATTAACTTATTTAAATTTTGCAAGGCGTTTCTACCTTTTCCGCCTTAGTTTTTTGTAGTTTTTATCGTTAAAAAGGTATTGGCGCCCTCAACTTTTACAACCCTTCTGTTATCTTTGTGTGACATAAACTTGGGGTCGAATCACCCTTGAGAAGAGTCTCTAGCCGGAGCCCTTCGAGCTGGTGCCCTGTGGGGTACAGGCATTTACCGTTACAAATTGGCGCCCAACTAAAAGCACACATTTACCGTTACAAATTGGCGCCCTACTAAAAGCACACATTTACCGTTACACACATCAATCAATCACCCTGTATAGTAGTCCTTTTGTATGTTCCTTGTGGTGTATTCATTATTCTTTTTGTTAATTATTTTGCGAATTGAACCACATTCTTTTTTATATTTTTTAACTCAACGTTTCGGTAGCGTTCCAGCTACTGTTATCAAGAACAATTAAGTTTTCAAATTCTGGTCCCCATCTGACACTAACCAAAAAATTCGACAACTAGACAATCAATAATATTTTGAAGTTTAAGACTGCAAAAAATTTGTTGTCAAATTTTTAAGGTCCATTCACAGTTGATCATATCCTTGTAAAATGTGAAATAAATTATTCTACAATTATGACAAATTTTTTGCATCATTAAACAAGATATTATTGATTGTCTAGTTTTTTCTTTAGTGTCAGATAGGGACTAGCATTTAAAAACTTGTTCTTGATAACGGTAGCTGGAACGCTACCGAAACGTTGAATTAAAAAATATAAAAAATATTGTAGTTTAATTTACCAAATAATGAACAAAAAGAATAGATGATACCCTTACGATAATAATGGATTTTTCCAAATTTGCAGGTTTTCAAAAACATTGTTTGACTAAGAGTAGGTTTTATCATACGTGGGTGTTCTGAATTTCAAATGATTTTTCCATATTCTTCATTCGTAACAAACTAAATATACTGTCTTTAAAAATTGCCTGTGTATCGGTGATCACAGAATTATCGTAGTAAATTTATTTTCTATAAGCCCCTGTAATTGGTGTTACTTATACCCAACTAAAGTATCATCAGTCAAAGGATTTCCAATGAATTGTTATGTAAACTTGTAGTATTAATCAGCAAACCAGAACGGCTTACCTGCTAGTCTCCATTGCAAAATTGATCGAATTGTTTTTACAAATCTGGTAACTTGAAGTGTTATTATGATAATTAATGGCTTTATTTCACGTAGGTATAAACCTAAGTCTATTGTGTTGTCTATTGTATTGACATGATAATGACCCATTCAGTATAATATTATTAATTAAGGCTGCGACCTCAATTCAATTGAAGTAGATTAACTAATTTTTTTCAGAATACGTCAGTATCAATTCATATTACGTTAATATTTATTCACAGTATGGAAAACTGAATTTAAGAAAACATATCCTACTTATCTTGTGAATTAATTATTTGAAATATACAACTATGCATATAAATGGGATACTGAAAACTGCACTAAAATTTAATCCATTGATATATTGTTATTGGATTCTATAGTTAAATGGTAGTGGAACTATTATTGTAGATATATTTTAAACAGATATAAATAACTTGTTTTATCAAAACTTTTTAATTAACTTAATGTGTCAACATTAATCATCTTATGACAGTAGCAACTTAGATAAAATTATTTATTATTTTATATGATTATATCCAACAGGTAGGTAAAGCCTGTTCATAGATATAAGAAAGTGACTGAATCCTATTAGGAAGTACCCCCTGAAAAGATGAAATTGAAATATGACCGACCAGGTCCGTACTTAGTCGCTTGCACAAAGTATGCGTAGTATTTTTTTGTCAGAATATTGGTTAGTGAAAATATATTTTATTTTCATAGTGACACTTAATGAACATTATAATATATAATATACAATATACAATTAAAATATTAAATAATGTTCATTCACTTAATATACAGTGTGGAAACCACTTATGGAATAAAATTCTTTATGTCATTATTTTAGAAAATTATAAAAAATGCCGAGACACTTCAACTTTTAAATTGAGTTGTGCGTTATGTAAACATAAATTTAAATGTACAGGGTGATTCACGCAAGTATGCCATAGTCGGTGTTGTTTTTTTTTAATGAAACACCCTGTATATTTGCATATTTTCGAAATCCTCTTAATGAACCGATTCCAACAAACTGAATGTTGTATGGTCAATTATGAATTATACAGGGTGAAATTTTAAAATTAATAATCTATTACACTTGAAATATTGGTACTTTTTTAAATTAGCTAAATATGGATTTATCAAAAATCTAAACTAACTAATTATTAGACGTATTTGTATATTAAACAAAACCTGCTACGCCCATGAATTTTATCATAAATACCTAAAAATTGCCTAAAAACGCCAATAATTAGACAAAATCGGTAAATAATGTGGATTGTTTTCTATTCTGTCAGTTGTTGATGTGTTGACAGTTTATACTGAAAAAGTAAATTCTTTGTCAAACACTCTTTCCTTGTCGACATAACAATGAAATATTTAACTGAGACTCACCGAATTGAGATTTTAATGATGATCGGGTACGGGGATAACTGCAGAAGTCAAGTTGAAGTGGCAAACTTATTTAATCACAGGTATCCCGAATTGCCTAATTTTCACAAAGTACTGTGTCTAAAATTCATGCACAATTCAGAGAACTTGGACATGTCAAACCATTGAAAAGAAAACCACACTTCGTTGAAGATGATGTGAAAGTGGATATTTTGTTAAGTGTCGAAGAGAATCCAACTTCAAGTACACGTCAAATTGCCTGTGAAAATAATGTTAGTCATACAACTGTTCTAAGTTGTTTTCATAAAGAAAAACTTCATCCCTACAAATTAACTTTTGTGCAGGAGTTAACAGAAGACGATCCAGATCGTAGAATGGATTTCTGCGAAAGATTCATGAATAAGCTGAACAGAAATGAGATAGCTCTTGGTACCATTATTTCTTCTGACGAATCAACATTCAAATTGAATGGAGAGGTAAACCGACAGAACTGTAGATATTGGTCAGCAGAGAATCCTAATTGGATGCGTGAGACACATACTCAGTACCCTCAAAAGGTGAACGTTTGGGCCGGTATCATATTATTGGTCCTATATTTATAGATGGAAATTTGACAGCTGAAAAATATTTAGATATGCTTAGAAATGAAGTTATCTCTGCGTTGGCAAACTTATATCCCAACGCAATAGATCCTAGCTTACCGAATGAAAATGTTTGGTTCCAGCAAGACGGGGCAACACCCCATTATGCTTTAATGGTAAGAACTCATTTAGATGAAATCTTCCCCAATAAATGGATTGGACGAAGAGGTACTATTGAGTGGCCAGCTAGATCGCCAGACCTTACGCCGTTAGATTTTTTTCTGTGGGGTTATCTCCAGAACAAAGTATATGCAACACAACCAACTAGCATTGTAGACCTCAAAGACAGGATAACTACAGAAATACGGAATATTTCACCTCAAACTTTAAACAAAGTTAAGGAGGAGTTCTATAGGAGACTGTGCTATTGCCATCAACTAGGTGGAGAACATTTTGAGCATTTATTTTAATGTATTAAAATCAAATACATCAGGTATTTTATGTATGTGTTTACTAACTGTAAAAATAAAAATTTCACCCTGTATAATTCATAATTGACCATACATTATTCAGTTTGTTGAAATCGGTTCATTAAGGGGATTTCAAAAATATGCAAATATACAGGGTGTTTTATTAAAAAAAGACAACACCGACTATGGCATACTTGCGTGAATCACCCTGTACATTTAAATTTATGTTTACATAACGCACAACTCAATTCGAAAGTTGACATGTCTTGGCATTTTTTATAATTTTCTAAAATAATGACATAAAGAATTTTATTCCATAAGTGGTTTCCACACTGTATCTAAATCACTATCGCTGTCGTCATCGGTTCTTATAATTAATTCTATATTATTTGCAATATGGATATATGATTTTACCACTTTTTCAATATGAAACACGGAGTGTGCCCAACTTTCTACAGGGATATTGAAAACTTCGGTTTCTATTAGTTTTAGTACAGTGGTATTAATAGTGGGGCAAAGATTATTTCGACGAATAGCAGATTTCAATTGATTCCACATATGTTCAATAGGATTAAAGATGCAATGGTATGGTGGAAGCCTTAAAACTGTATGTCCCAAATCCTGCGCATAATTATCACAAACGTATTCCTTTTTGATATTCAAACTTTTAGGAACTTCTTACAACTGCTGTTTGGTGTAATCTTCGTCGAAATAAATATCATTGTCGTACATGTAGTTTTGAATAGTCAGCTTTGTATCATTTGAGGAAGGAGTTTTAATCAACTGCCTGCTATGGTAGCTTGCGTTGTCCATGACAATAACGCTATTAGATGGTATATTTGGAATGAGTCTATTTTTAAACCAATCCTCAAACAAATCAGCACTGGTGTCCTCATGATAATCCAATGAAGAATTCTTTATATTCTTCGCCGATAATGAAAGTGCATTGGGAATCCATCCGTCTTTGGATCCAGCATGCAAAATTGTTATTCTTTTACCTTTGTTTGATGGTGCCTTCGTTTTACATTTACCACTAGAGTAAATCCATCCTTTTGCTGGAGTATCGTATGTTCGAACCAGGTTTCATCCAAATAGATAATCGGCCTCTGCTGTTCTCTGAACAACCTGATTTTTTGTGAGTAGTCCAGTCGCCATCCTTGAATTCTACTGGATTCCATTAAAACTTGCTTTTTGTCTCTTTTCTTGAATCTAAAACCCATTTGTTGAAGGCACTTCCATAGCGTTGTTCTGCTGCATTGTATTCCAGTTTTATCTTTTTCTAGTCTGTTCATCAAATTAGCTAATGTCGGCAAACTTTGTTCCTCATACATCGTGTAGATTTTACGTCGGATTACGTCTTGGTCACCTCCATCGATCTTCGCGAAAGCTCCAGCATCTTTTCTCTTCTTTCTCGTTGAAATTGGATTATTCACAATTCTCCATACAGTTGATGCTGGAGTTCTCGTCAGTGCCGTCGTTTCTTCTATTGCTGCCTGCTTACTGACATTACCACGTTCCATAAGAGTTGAATAAACGTTGTAAATAATTTCCTTGGCATCAAGTGAAAGGTGTTTTCTACTTTTCGAAGGGGTAATTGGCTGATATACACTAAACTCCATATTTTCCATAACTATCACACGATCGACCACAATAAGCTCTATAACACACGAACACAACAAGAAGTATCAATAGTTACTAAGTTTAAAAATAACCGCCAAGGACATTTATACGGACGTTTAAGTAATTACTACCTACCTACCTTTCATTCGAAACTCACCCAACTTACTTATCCTTCTATTCTGAAACAAGGTAAAATGACAAACAAAATTAATTATCATTCGATAACGTATAGGATAAAGATTTTAAATGGGTACGGACCATAGCCTACCTGCTCTAAAACTACGAAAATCGGGTAATAAATTTCATGTCATTGTTAGTTAATAGCTACCCTTCAATAATCCGCTTAATTTACTTTCTTATAACTATGAACAGGCTTTACCATAAATACCAACACGTCCCTTTGTGCCTATAAAACAATAAACCCAATGAAAGTAAAACAGTTAACTTCAAACCCAATCCCTCTGTACACAATCTGTGTTTGGGAACTGGTTAATATTTAGTACAAATATCTGCAATCATAAGTGTAGTAGGCATATATGAAAGATTAATCTTCTTATTAATAATCAGCTCTTTATTATAGTGATATCTAACATCGATTTGTTTTGTACGCTTATGATAGCCAGAAGTTGTTGCTATTTTCTGAGCAGATTGATTTTCGTTATATAACATAACAGATTCCTCTTGATTCATATGAAGTTGTCCAAGATTCATAATCTCATTGATTGAACTTTTAAGATATGCAGCTTCCTTAGCAGCTTCTGCTATAGCCATGTACTCCACTTCTGTGGATGACAGTGCGGTACTTAATTGTTTACTACATCCCCAAGAAATAGCACCATTTGCAGATTTAAACACAAAACCAGTGAAAGACTGTACGTAAGACATAAGTACTGAGAGCCTTTTAAATACCGAAAAATCCTTTTCGCTGCATTCCAGTGTTCTTTTCTGTGGCACGTGTTAAATTGGCTTAGGAATGACACTGAAAATGAAATTTCAGGACGCGTTGCCACACACAAGTACATTAATGAGCCAATCAAATCTTGATATGGTACATTGACTATAGGTTGTTCTTCAGTAGAAAATTTAACATTCGGATATAACGGAGTTCCAATAGATTTAGCCTCTGTTATGCCAACTTTTGAAAGAATAGAAGTGATATACTGCTTTTGACTCACTTTTATATCATTATTCAGTTTATTTTCTCTATTTTGATTCCAAAAGCTGAAAAAATAGGTCCAAGGTCTTTAATTTTAAATTCCTTTAAAAATTCAGTTTTAAGAAGGTTTATCATAATATCAGAATTATTGTAGAATACGAAGAAATCGTCTACATATAAAGCATTAAAAACAACATTCTTCTCTTCTGACTTTAAAAATATACATGGTTCTTTTTCACATTGTATGTAGCCGAGAGTACTTAAAACTTCTTTAGCCTCACATTTTCATACTCTTGAAGCTTGTTTCGAACCATAAATAGCCCTTTTTAACAGCCAAACTTTATCTGATACACCTAGATTGTTTCTTGGAGTTCGCCTTTTGAAAAAGCTGTTTCAACATCTAAGTGGTCAATATTAAAATCTAAAATTGCGGCCAATGCTAATAAAATGCGAAGTGAACTATGACGAATCACTGGAGAGAAAGATTCTTCGTAATCAACGCCTGCTTTTTGTGTGAATCCTTTCGCTACCAATATAGCTTTCTAACGATATATTTCACCGTTCACCGCTACTTCTTGCTTTAAAAATCCATTTGTTTCGAACTATGTTTTGACCACTTTCAGGTTTATTCACTAAAATCGATACTTTGTTATGAAATAATGATTCCATTTCCATTTTCATAGCTTCTAGCCAATTTTCCTTCGATATAAAGATAAGCTGAGTTATATAAATTTAGGAGAATTCTGATAATTTTTGCACTAACCCCTTGTAAATAAAGTTTTTCCCAGAGGACGCTGTAATCCAAGGAATCAAAGGCTTTCCTGAAATCAACAAATAGAGCGAAAAGTTTTCTTGAGGGTAAGCGTAGGTAATTAGTAATAATTGTATGTAGAACAAAAACGTTGTCATCACAGCTGCGAAATTTACGGAATCCTGCTTGGCATTCTGGGAGTATTTCAGCATTTTCAGTATAATTTGTGAGTCTTACATTAATCAGCTGCGTAAATAATTTTGTTTTATGATTGAGCAGAGCTATGCTGCGATAATTATTTGGCTCGCTTAATGGGCCTTTTTTATGAAAGTGGATCATTTTAGTTATTGACCAAGTAGGGGGTAGTCTCTCTTCAGAAATTATTTTAATGAATATATTTTTCAAATAGTATATCCAATCCAAGGGTAAATTTTTCAAAAATTCATTAGAGATGTTATCATCGCCAGGGGCTTTGTTATTTTTTGCTAGATTCAGAACATAATAGATCTCCTGCATGGTAAAGGGTGTATCTAAATATGGGTGTAGAACATCCGTGAATTGATAATCTAAGGGTGAGGTAATTTTATAAAAATCTTTGACCTTCGCAAATATCTTCAGTCTTTTTCGGATGTTCTATGAATATTACTTCTCTTGATCTGTTTATATGTTTCTTCTCTACATCGAACTGTCTGTACCCCTTGCTTTTTTCACAATAACCAATAAAAAATAGTTTTTTACTTTTTGATTCCAGCTTATTTCGATTTTTACTTGGTATATGAGAATAACCTTCACATCCAAATACTCTTAGATTGCGTAGATCTACTTTGTTACCACTCCAAACTTCTAAAGGTGTTTTTCTAGGTAAATTATTTGTTAGAGAACGATTTATCAAGTAGACTGCTGTATTTGCAGCTTCTGCCCACATTCTTCCATCATATTTTGTATCTTGCATCATAGCTCGAGCTTTTTCCATGATAGTACGATTATAACGTTCAGCAACACCATTTTGCTGCGGCGTGTGAGGAATCGTTAATTGATGTTTTATACCTCGACTTCTCAGAAAATTTGAAAGCTTTGCATTGCAGTATTCTGTCCCATTATCAGTACGGATCACCCTAACTTTTTCTTAAGTTTAAGTTTTAACCATCATTATAAATTCAAAAATCAATGATTTCACTTCATCTTTCCTTCTTACCAAGTACAAAATACCATTCTGATGTGGTCATAAATTATTGAAAGAATGTACTTCTTACCACTCCATGACTCAACTGGCATAGGTCCACATAGGTCGGTATGTAGTAGATCTAACCTATTTTTGGAAAAAATTTTATCTTTGGAGTTTGGAAAAGGTTTTCTGGCTTGCTTAGCTTCAATGCACGGAATACAGCATGGTCAAAAAGTAATGTCATTTTTAAAAGTTCATGCTGACTCTGTATAAGTGACCTAACCTTCTATGCCATAAATACTCATCAGATTCATTCAAGTTTGACATCATGACTTGGTTGTTTTGAATATCACACTCTGGAGTGCTCCAGTTTTCTTGAATAATATTCAATCGATAAATCCCAGAAACTTCTGAAACAGTAGCTAAAACGTTAACTTCTATATTGTAGTTGGTTTCGTCTAAAATTTTACATCCATTAGAGTCAAAACCAACAACAAAACCTTTTTTAACCACTGAACTGATGGAGATGGAGATTGTCTCATTTTGCTTTTGGATGCTAGCTAAGAGCACCTCACGTTAATTTTAACGGATTTTTTTGTAAGTTACAAAAAGCTTTAAAAGGAAAGTTTCCAAGGTTCCTTAGAACTGGAAACTCAACCAGTGGGTTGGATTTATTCTTTTAAACAAATTGTAATTTACCTCAACTTGTCTTGTTTTTCTTAAAGGCCACCCACCATCAACGGTAAGTTTGTCGACCACTCACTTCGATGAGATTATATTCTGAATACTGGCTCAATATCATTTACTTACGTTTATTTCTATTTCAGGCCTTCATTTGCAACTTCATTTTCAATTTCATTTTCCTCTTCAACTTCAATTTTACCTTCAACTTCATCTTAAAATTTCACTTTCAACTTCAACTTTCACCTTCATTTCAACTTTAACTCTACGGACTTGAGTTCTATTGTGGGATTCGACTGGTTCTCAGATCGTTCACGACCCCTGGGTCATCGTAGGACAGCTGTTGCCCCGAACTCCACGTGCGAGGACTATACTTATGGTATTCAACCCCTACACGTCCTAACCTTTGGCAAGTGGTTATTCCAGGTAACATAGGCTTAAGAAAATCCCTAGGACTTCTCTCCGGCAACTTCATATTCTACCAAGAATAAATTTACCAGGATTTTAATTGTACATTTATACCTTTTTTTAATATTCACCTTCAGTAATCTTAGTATATACGAGATATTAATTCTAAATACATCATAAACACTGTGAGTCCTAGGTATGCATACTTCGGGTTGATTTCATGTATATTTTAATGATTATATCTATCTAACCTTCTCTCAAATTTGCACGTGGTTATAATTTTAGACATAAGTCAACGTTCAAATGTGATATTTGAAGTTTAGGTATATCGGTAGTTTTCACCATAGAGAAACCACGTTTTTCAGTAGCTTCATGTCAGAGCCCCTTTTTGTGAGTACCTTCATTCACACACTTGTAATCTGTATGGCCTACCACCTGCTAGGTCAATCAATAGAATTTATAAACCACATATCTACATAACGCGATAGTTTTATTTGTCCCCCTTAAAAACCCTTTCCTTAACCCTGAGATATTCAAAGGGTGTTTAATATCTTCATTTCTACCCTTCTATTTCCTCTAACATCCTTTATAACCAGTGTCTCAGTAAGTTCTTCATTTGAAATTTCCAAATGTTGTAGTTTTCTCGCCCCTTAAGTTTGGCTGAACCACCAATTAAAACTGATGAATCTTGTTTAGACATTTTTTCAAATCTCCTCCAAGCTCAGCTGTCAGTTCAATTCAATTTCGGATATTTCCTTTATTATATCGTCTAAAAATAGTAGATTAAAGTTACCTATTCCATATCAGTCAGCTAATAAAAATAACAATAAAAAAATTACCTGCAAGTTCATTTGGGGTTCCGACAGAGGCAGCACTCAATGCAGAGGTAGAAGCAGTACTTGTCATATGGTTTTTTGGTCCACAAATGTCAATTAAATTGTCTAAAAGTAAAAAGTACCAAGTAAGATAGATGGACATTTGATTTATTGTAGGTTTACAAACTAATGTCGAATTACCTTTTATGGGGGCAAGGTTGCGAGTTGAGCTTGAATATTATTCTCGTTTGGGTTAGCTGGGGGATTTGAGACTTTTAACTGATCTTTCCATCTCTGAAACGCATCTGGATCAAATGTTTCTTCGGTAACTACTTTATCATTGCAGGGATATATTCCCGCTTTTCTGAAACCATTTGAAATAACTTCACCTGGAAGACTAGCCCTTATTTTTCCCAAGAGTACAGAAAATTCGGCTTTTGGAAGTTTTTGACCAATCTGCAATCTTTGCCATGATACCAGTAAAGGATCCCATCTGTCTTCAACTGCTTTTATTACCGACAAATCAAGCGGTTGGAGAATGTGGCTGCTATGCGGCAGTAGTTTTATAATCGTCACTTGAGTATCAATTGCCGTTTGGATAAGGTTTAGACTAACATGAGTTGCATGCCCATCAAAAAACAAAAACACTGGCCGTTCGGTACCTATGGTTCTCAAAAAACTGTTTTTAAAACAGTTTTCAAAGATGTCGGTTTGCATCCATCCATTGGGTGAGGCAGCATAGGTAGTTTCGGGAAATCCTTTTCCCTCTGGAGGCATCATATGTGTCCATATTTGCTTTCCTTTAAATATAATAAAATAAGGGGCTTTTTCACCTCTCGCATTGCATGCAAAAAGCACCGATGTGTTTTCTCTGCTTGTCGTCCTGGTCGCCTTGGCTCCTTTTTTTCTTACGACTTTGGTTTTTGACGGGTCGGAACAGAAACTTGTTTCGTCCAAATTCCAAATTAAATGTGGTTTGTTTTCAATACCAAGATTCTTGATAGTCTTTGAAACTAAATCAAAATAATTATTTATTATAGAAGGGTCAACACTCTTTCTTCTTGCTATCTCAACATTTTCCGGCTTTTTAACGGATAGCTTATGACGTTTCATAAAGGGAAACAGCCAGTCTTTTCCAGGAATACCATTCTGAAACGGAGTATTTAGTTGATTCGCTTTAACGTATTTGCCCACTAAATCCATTACTTCCATTCGTGAGAGACCAAACCCATGCTTTTCCATAGTGGTTGAACAATGAACTAATTTGTTTTCGTCCTCTGCGGAAAGTGCTGTAGCACGGTCATATGGGGCTGACTTCTTACCTCTTCTTCCTTTAATATGATCGAGTAGAGTATTTAGCGAGATTTTGTTTAATTTGCTTGCCGCATATGCAGAGTACCTTCCACTTTCAACATCTTCTATAGTCTGAAGAAAAGTTTCCTTGGAATAATTCTTGCCTCTTTCAGATTTTCGAATATAATTTCGAACCATAATAATTATTATGAGTCTAACCTAAAACATAACAGACTTTACCGCCAAAATTACACTGTGGGGCAAGTGCGTACTACTACGCACTTTCCCTCGTATGCAGCTACGCTCTTACCCCATAACCTTAAAATAAGAGATCATATCAAAATAAACATTTTTTCAATTTTTTCCTAGTTATTCTACGTATTTAATAGTGTATGCTTACCAATTATTTTATTTAAAACAACAAAAATTCAGCTTAATTTGTCACGACAAAATCACCGAGTACATCTATGCACGTCAAGGTTACAAACAATCAGCCGTTAAGGAAATTTTAAAACAACGACAAACTAGTCGGTCAGCGCCACCCTTTGTCAAGTAGCTCAGTAAACTTGTAGGTAGAATATCCTTATTATAGATTCCCTCTATTTAATAGGCTAAGACATTTTCAGGCTTATAACGCACTTGCCCCAAAAATGCTCTTGCCCCACCTGACCCTATGTATATAGATAGACATAAATATCAAATAATTTGTGTTCCACATGAAGTTTTCCAAAAAAGGGATGGCAACTTCATGTGGTATACAAATTATTTGATAATTTTTCGAGAAGGGGAAGGGAATAAATATGTATATATATTGTACTGAAATTGAGATGATCATAAATGAAATAAAATGGTTACTTTTAAAAATTATTACATCATATGTACATATGTCTTATGTTATGTCCATCATTTTTAACAATAACGTTAAAATGATTAAATTAGATACTTACTGTTAGATATTTTTATGTACCCTGTACAAATTAACTGATAAAGTTGATATTGGAAAATGTCAGTACAAGAACATTGGTTGTTATGGACATTTTTATTTGATTAAATAATATGAACTGTCAGTAACTGGATTTCAACAAAAATTAGTAATTTCTATAATAAATAAAGAAGAAACAAAAGGATGTTCGTTAACAACGGGAAGAAAGTTTGTGAGGTGATCGGTAACTAAGGGAGAGACGAAAAAAAGTAATTTACGTTAGAAGTTTGAATGTACGAAGACTTAAAAAAAAACTGATAAAAGAAAGAAATAGTGAGTTAAAAATATCTTACATAACTTACCTTCGATTTGAATCCAGTAAAGGTTGTTCAAACTCAAGATCAAGAGAGATCATGCAGCAATAAACGATGGTAATATAAATCATTTTATACTAAAACTTGTACCTAACAGCTGGTTGTAAACAAGTACCGAGGTCCGAGTCGTTTACCAGTAATCTTTCCTTTGCGCAAGGCAGAATTTCTTCGCTTCCGAGAACAAGCCGTTTTCTATCTAAATAATACAACAACCGGCAGTATTTCAACAAGATATTAAGAGATTTATTTTGTTTGTGCGGAATTGTGTTAATTTTATTTTTAATATAGGTTGTAATAGGCTAGGAGACCATCCACGGATTGCAATCTGAAGATAGTTGTTTAATTAATATTAATTTAATTTTGACGTTAAAGGTTATTATAATTCAAATTTCACTCCTTAAATTTAGACAACACACTTTACCCAAGATATACCCTGAGATACTGAGACATGCGTATGATATAATATTAAATTTCAAATATTTCAGATTAATAAATACAACTTAAATATAAAATTTGTTTGATTTGAAGTTCTGGTTGATACTGATATATGTGGTATATAATATTATTCAATAAAATAAAATCACCACACATTGAATTATTGTATACCATAACAATATATAGATATACATAAATATCAAATAATTTGTATTCCACATAAAGTTTTCCAAAAAGTTTTTGTGCCGAATTAGCATAATTAGGAATAACATATCCTTTACAATTAATAATCATAACAATAGTTTTTATAATTCAATTCAACCTAACTGACTCTAACTAGAATATCATTAAATATGAAACAAGGAAATTGAAAAAAAAATACTAACCTAACTTATATAAACCAAATAAAACTCAACAATGTAGTAAACTAGAAATGATAACGCGCCGAAGGTTTATTGACACCTAACCTAATTTTTTTGTGATAGGGGAAATCTTCTAAAGGACTTGGGAAAGAGTTCCAAGTTGCCGGATGCCACCAACCATATTTTCATTCTCAACCCTTAATGGGCCAAGGACATGTTACTCTAAGGAGCCATGGTCGATCGCCTACCTGCTAAAACCTACCACCAATCGGTCCACACTCCGTACCTGAAACGTCTTATGAAAATATAAATTCGGTCAACCTGTTTTTTCCCCGAGGAATGGGGAAGCTCTACTAGCCTGTCCCAGCAGCTTGGGTGTGCAATGCTGCCGGGACCCACTAAACCTCCACTTCTTATGCTATAGGCCTACTCCCGGGGAAAAGGCATTGTCCATTTAATCTACCTTAATAATAATGTAGTGTTTGATAAACTGTGAACGAATATTTAAACTAATCTAATCTAACGTAACTAAATGTTAACTATAAACTACACAGGATAACTCGCCGAAATTTGTTCGATAATATAACCAAATCTAGCACTAGGAGTGGGACCAAACATTTCCCACCACATAAACTGGTCCACATATTCAGTTAAAAATTGAGGACATCATCCCAAGACGCCTCAAATACTGTTTAAGACACGACCAATGGCATTCAATATGGTTCGTGCACACTCCCGTTACCGGATCCACAAAGTTTCTGCAGTGGTTAACCTCCTTATGTATGTGAGGGGATGCATCTCCCAGATTTTTGAGACCACTATATCCTCTCCAGCAGTCAGTCCAATTTAGTTGAAATACGTTTTCGACTTCCATTTTGACTACTGTCAAAATTCTTTCATTTGTTTTTTATTTGCGACTGCTAACTCACCCAATCCTATTCCCGAACCAATAATAAACTCAACAATATAATAACACTTTTATCATGAACCTTAAACGAAGGAAAGTGATTTAGAAATAACGTCAGTGTCGTTTCGAGTATGGTTAAAGGAAAAGAAATAATTTATTGAATATATTATATATGTTAGACCACTATGTATTATGTTATTTTTTGCATTTGATGTTTATTGTCATATTTATCACTACTGTCAGTTAATAAAATAAATGTCACATAAAATAGGAAGTTCTTCCTATTTTAACCTAGTTCAACTGAATTGAATACAACAATTTTGGCGACGATTGATGAAAATAAGAAATACGGCGATAAATAAGATGGCTGAATTAGCACCTTTGGTAGAAACTTTAACTAAACTAATAGAGACATTACAACCGACGAATAATGCTTCAAATTATATTAAGGATTCACTTAAACATCAAATCCTGAATTTTGAACCTTTTGATGAACATTCCGAATCATTTAATCATTATCAGGAACGCCTAGAAAATTATTTCAAAATAAAAGGAATAGATGCTTCCGACGAAGATACAAATGATGCAAAAGGTATGATATTGATCAATTGCCTAGGAAGTAAATATTATAAAATTTTATCAAGCCTTACATCTCCTGATTTACCCAATACTAAGACTTATAATGAGCTTATTGTGTTACTAAAGAACCATTTGTCACCTAAAATGAACGTTCTCACTGAGCATCACAAATTTTTATCAAAATCTCAAAATATAGATGAGTCAATCTCCACATTTGTTGCCTCTCTTAAAGAGCAAATAAAGTATTATGACATTAAAGTTAAATGTAAAGAACACAGCGCCTGTGGTAATTGTAAAAAAGATGTGATCGAAATATTTTTACGAGCTGTGAAAAACGAGGGCACGTGAGCATGGTTTGCATTACTACATTACAAAAAAATTTAAATGAAATAAAGAATGTCAACGAGTATCAGAATGATGAAAATAGTTTTGAAGACGATCCTAATATAAATCAGATAATAGATATTTATAATACAAATGCAACTTCCATTTATGAACCAAAAATGCTGATTGAACTTCAAATAAAAAATAAACCTTTCACTTTTGAGTATGACACAGGCAGTCCAGTTACATTAATATCAGAAAGAGATTTCAATAATTTAGAATTAAACGAACAAATGCAAAACACGAACATGAAATTCCGTTCCTATACTAATCATATTTTCAATCCATTGGGATATATTCAAGTTCCTGTTTCTTTCAAAAATAATAATATCATTGGAGTTTATTTGTCATACCGAGAAATGGCAATGCCATACTTGGAAGAAGATGGATTCGAAATTTAAAAATTAACATTCAAAACATAAACTCTCTCACTATTCCTGCTTCAATTTCCGCTCCTACATTAGATGAAATTTTCAAAGATTTTGAAGATGTTTTTATTCAACTGTAGGAAAAATTCCAAACATACATTGTTCACTCTAACTTAAACCAAATGCCAAGCCAGTTTTTTTCAAACCAAGAAAAATTCCATACGCTTTACAAGAGGAAGTTGACAAAGAATTAGATAATTTGGAGAACGAAGGTATAATAGAAAAATTAGATTACTCTGAATGGGGCACGCCATTAGTGATTGTACCTAAAAGTGATGGAAAGATTCGGTTATGCGCTGATTACAAAGTCACTGTTAATCAACAACTTCAAGACAATCCATATCCGATTCCAAGAATAGAAGATATTTTCAATGAAATGGGAAACGGGCAATATTTCTGTACCCTTGATATTTTCAAAGCATACCTGCACGTGCCAGTAGACGAAGAAAGTGTGAAGCTACAAGCAATATCTACACATAGAGGAACGTATCTTGCAAAGCGATTAAATTTTGGAATCAAAACAGCACCTAATGAATTTCATAGGATTATTGACCAAATTGTTAATAATTTAGATGGTACCACAGCTTACTTTGATGATATTTTAATTCAAGGCTCCTCTCTACAGGAATGCAAAGCTAGACTCATTAAAGTTTTGGAAAAATTGCGAAAATATAATCTACATCTAAACAAAGAGAAATGCAAGTTTTTCGAGAATGAAATTAAATATTTAGGACACATTATCACCAAAGAAGGGTTAAAAAAGTCGGATGATAAAATCAAGGCCATACAAGAAGCACCAAGACCAGAAAATATGGAACAAGTACAACAGTTTCTAGGAATGGTTCGATATTATGATAAATTTATACCTCATGCTTCTACAATTATGCAGCCAATGAACAGATTATTACAAAAAAATGCACCATTTATTTGGACCAAAGAATGTGAAGCTGTCTTTAACAATGCCAAACAGGTAATAGCCAGCAAGCAAGTTTTAATGCCTTTTTCACCAGAATTTCCAATAATACTAGCTACTGATGCAAGTCCACGTGGCATTTCTGGTGTACTTTCACACAAACTTCCGAATGGTCTAGAATAACCAGTTGTTTTTATTTCAAGATCTTTGACAAAAGCAGAGAGAAACTATAGTCAATTAGATCGGGAAGCTACTGCAAATTACTGGACTTTTAAAAAACTGTTTCACTATATTTATGGAAGACATTTTACACTTGTTGTAGACAATAAACCGTTGATAACTATCTTAAATCCAACAAAACAACTACCCTTATTATCAGCTACACGAATGATCAGATACGCACAATTTTTATCCGGATTTGATTATACCATAGAATATAAAAAATCTTCAAAGCATACTAATGCCGACTATTTGTCAAGAAAATGAAAATATGGCAATCGATAATGAATTTTCACAGAATATTCAAACAGTAAATCAAATTTCCACAACAACCTTAGATTTTAATATAATTGCTCATGAAACGCAACAAGATCCGGAATTACAACAATTGAAAGAGAAACTTCTTAATGGAAATATTTACGACCCAGAATATTCTTTACAGGAAGGAATAATTTTTAAACATAATCGAGTAATTATACCAGAATGTCTTCAAGCAGCAATGCTACAAGAACTACATAGTACACACATAGGAATAGTAAAAATGAAATCTATATCCCGAAGATACTGTTACTGGAAGAGTATTGATAAAGATATAGAGAATTTAGTTAATAGTTGTAAAGCATGTTGTGATATCAAGAAAACTCCTAAAAAAGCACCACTACACCAATGGGAAGAGCCGGAAAAAAATTGGCAACGGGTTCACATAGATTATGCTGGCCCAATTTTTAATTATAATTTTTTCATAGTTGTAGATGCAAAGAGTAAATGGCCCGAAATTAAAATGTCTAAAAATGCACCAACAACTTCAGGAACAATACATTATCTACGAGAAATTTTCAGTTGTTACGGATTACCAGAAATTATTGTTAGTGACAACGCATCCATTTTTAAATCAATAGATTTTGTTGAATTTTGTAAAAGAAATGGTATAAGACAAAGACATATTGCTCCAGGATATCCCGCTACAAATGGACAAGCGGAAAGATATGTTCAAACGTTTAAAGATAAAATGAAAAAAATGTCTGAAGAGTCAGGAACTATACATGAGAAACTACACAGATTTTTAATTAAATTTAGATCAACACCCCTTTTGAGTGGGAAGACACTAGCAGAATTGTTGTTTGGTCAAAATATCCGAACAAAATTAGATCTTATTCGACCTCAAAAACCAGATAAAAATAATGCAATTCAACCAAATTTTGAGCAATTTTATCTAATCGGAACAAGAGTACAATCACGAAATTATCATGGACATTTATTGGAAGTATGGAACTGTTATAAATCGCCTGGGAAAATTACATTATATAATTGAATTGGACGATGGCTACATGATAAAAAGACATTTCAATCAACTTCGATCGTGCAATATTAAGAAGCCTATGCCTATAACCGAATTAAAACAATCAACAACAATTTCCACTACCACCCAGGAGACAGTATAGAGTTTTTAGACCCACTGTGGTTTCTAAAAATTTTGACTATGACAACCGATCCTCAGAAGTATCCACTCGAAAGCCGACAGGTACGACTGCGGTTCAAGAAAAAGAAGTTACTACAATAAGTCATTATGATTTTAATGAGTTTGTTAATGAGCCAAGTACATCAACATCTATAGTTAATGGTTTTCCACCTCCTTATAATACGAGTACTACAGAGCAGAGCACTGAACAGCAACAAAGTTATCGTATTTTGGATCAACAAACAAGTCCAAGACGATCTTCAAGAATCCGAAGACCACCTGATCGATTGTACTATGATTGACTTTTTAACTACAACCCGGAGAATTATTATATATGTTAGACCACTTTGTATTATGTTATTTTTTGCATTTGATGTTTATTGTCATATTTATCACTACTGTCAGTTAATAAAATAAATGTCACATAAAATAGGAAGTTCTTCCTATTTTAATCTAGTTCAACTGAATTGAATACAACAGAATATTTAAACATTTCGCCGTTACTTAAGCGCTGGCGCAGGTTACAGTAGATGCAAGGCCACAAGAAAAGATGATCGAGGATCTTGTCTATGAACCTTTCAAAACAAATCGATAATGTATGAAAGTCGCCATAAGAGATTTGTAATCTGTAATCTTTATTGTTGATTCCATTATAGATGGGAGTTATACCTAATTGTTAATCAAAACGCTTTCTACAAAGAAATAGCAAGGTAAGGTTTGGAGAGCTTTTTTGAAACTAAACATTAGCAAACATTTCAAGTATTTTATTTCAGTTTTTCAGTTCAAAAATCATTTCGTTTATTTCAAAGTAGATAATAACCTCTAAAGTATAAAGGGAGAAAATATGTATAATAGAATTGCATTTGTTAGTATTGAAAAAATAACCTATATTATTTTGAACTAAAATTCGTGATAAAAGAAAAATATTATGTAGTCCAGCATTAAGTTTGTTTAAATTTCTTTTATTTAATGTAAGGTATAAAGCAAATTCAAGATAAACATCACATATTCTAAGGATGTTTATTATTCCAATATTCATAATTATAAATGCAAATAATTTTATATTTTTATATATTCATGTAATCTATTACAATGCAAAATTAATTCAACTAAAAGAAAATAAACACCATTTGACAACGCCGCTAAAACTATCACCTATCACACAGCAATCTTAATTTGTGAACCTAAGGTATCTAGACATATTATTTAAGTGTGTAATTTTATAACCTGTAAGTGTCGAGTAAAAATAATTATGCTGAAAAATATTTCTGAAAATTGGCAAAATTTAAGTATTTTCTTCCGGTTTTTTTTTTGTGAAACAAACTCGCAGCAAAAATTATTCACTGACAATAAATGTTATTTACCAGCAACAATTTTCTGACAGTCCAAACCACACTCTTCATAAATGAAATAATATTTGAAATCCCCTTCTGATACTCTGAACTGTTCAAATGCGTTTTTATCGAAAACGGATGAAAATATCGTGTTCAAACAGGACTACCAATATTACATAGAAATGATGTTTATGTCATATTTCATAATCAAAAGCAGTAAAATATTCCTTCTAAAAAAGTTACCAGTCGATTTCATCATCAGAAATCCTTCACGTGGCGCCCCCTGTCACAAAATGTAAAATAGTTCATAAAATAATATTCCCTGTTTAAAATTATGCCACTGTGACAATTTTAGCAAAAAACGAAAAAAAAACATGCAACTTTAACGCCCTTTATCTTTTTCCACAGCCATAATTCATTGATTGGTCTTATCGCCATATTTTGGTCCAAACAATCTGCCCTTAGCATATGTCCCAATACTTATGACTCACCCTGTATATGTATTTTCTAATATCCTTCTGTAATAATTTTTTTGCTTTCAAAATTTTTTGCCAGAATAGCAAAATTTACTCGTAATCCTATTGGTAAATATAGTATCCATGATATTTTCGCTGACTTTCAGGGCGACTGTCAGATGACGTACCGTGGACTTGCCGTATACACTGTGTTCATTTAAAAGGACCCACCCTTAATATTTCAGAAATGCGACATATTAGAAAGAAATGCCAAAACATGTCAACTTTTAACTTGAGGGGGACACTTTTTGGCGCTAATGTCATAAACGTCAGATTCACCCCCTTCCTTCTGGAGATACCCCTTGAATATTCTCAAATGGCATTAGGTATCAAGTCATACCTCATTTAAAAGGTCTGGTGAAGCGCTATCCAATCATTTTGTTTTGCCTTTGATACCAGCCTTCCATTATTATTTAATCGTTGTTTAAAAATGGCTCTTTTTCAACTTTTATTACCTGAATGTTAACGGTGGTCACTTTGCACACATGATTAAATAACAGTTATTTCTTGTTAACAGTTGTCTTTTCACTATTTGCAAATTTTTTATTCTTTAAAGAGTCTTTCGGTCATAACTTAATACGGGGGCATACGAAAAGTTGAAAGATAGCCAATTTTAAACAACGATTAAATAACAATGGAAGGCTGGAATCAAAAGCAAATCAAAATTATTGAATAGAGATTTACCAGTCCTTTTAAATGATGTATGATACCTAATGCCATTTGAGAAAATTCAAAAGGTATCTCCAGAAGGGAGGGGTGAATCTGACGTTTATGATATTAGCGTTGAAAAGTGTCCTCCTCAAGTTAAAAGTTGACGTGTTTCGGCATTTCTTTCTAATATGTCCCATTTCTGAAATATTAAGGGTGGGTCCTTTTCAAATGAACACAGTGTATAGCTCTGTAGAGAAGCAAACTGTAGTTAATTGTTGTTATTACATACCTATTATACATTGAAAATGTATGCCACTCATTTTTTTGTTTTTATTTACTATGAAATTGATTAAAAAATCAATGGCATCAATTAGTTCATTGTTCTACAAATCTATAAATTTCAACCTTTTAACCGTGGCAGCCAATAATTTATATTTGTACTGTTCAAAAAGTTTCAAGCATAAGTAAGTTGTTCTTAATTTTAACTCTTACATCATATTTGGACAATTATCAACAAATAATAATTTATTCACACAAAATATATAAGTAATTACAAAAGTGGATAGTGGTTAGTAAATAAACAGCCCGGAGGTCTCCGATAGATGTAAATACGCCTGTTTCGGCAAAATACATATGAATAAAAACAACAATACTTAATTTAATAGTATTGGACAAATTAGTACAACACTGATAAAATTATGATTAGTATCAGAATCGAAATTTAAAATATAATTAGTTAAAAGTGGAATTACATTAATAATAATAAATTAAGATTTCAAAATTTAAAATGAAATTTTGAAATTCTAAAACATCAAAACTTTGGTTGTGACATATATTTTTTTAGATAATCGTATGTACCTATCATAGATTGGTCCGTGGTAGATTAGATTAGAATTGGAGTGGCTCTTTGTCCTATCCCACTGCGACCTTTGCAGATCTATTGTGGTCCTCCCCCATATTTAGAGCTCGATATCTAGCTTTATTCTTTTTATTAGACCTATTAGCCTGGATACCGCCTCCTTTGCGTAGCTCTCTGCCCTCGGTTTTTCTTCTCCGAATAGGTGAAACCGCACCCTTGCTAGGCCTTCGCTCTCACAGAGTAAGTGCTCCGCGGTTTCGTGTTCTTCCTGGCATAATCTACATAGGCTGTCATCTGCTAGGCCAATTGTGTGCATCTGCTTCCTTAGCCTACAATGCCCTGTCAGCATTCCCACCATCATCCTCGTCGTTTCTCGACTTTGACATAGTAGGTCGCGTGACAGTCTGACCGAAGGGCTTTTAAGGAATAGCTTAGCGTGCCTTTGCCCCGGAGTTTCATGCAACCAGCGCAACGCCTACTTGTTTATCCATTGGTGGATGCTCTCCTTGGTGAGGCATTTAGCAATTCCGCAGGAAGGTTCTGGCCCTATCATGACCTCAGTCGCTCCCTGCCTGGCTAATTCATCGGCCTTTTCATTGCCTTTTATTCCTTGATGGCCTGGCACCCAGGCTAGGGTCACTCTATTATGACTAGTCTGTTGAGGGCCTTGCGACACTCCCACACCAGATTTGACGTTGTCCGATATGAGCTTATCGCTTTTAGTGCTGCTTGGCTATCGGAGTAGATGACGATTCTTTGGCTATCCACCTCCCGTCTCATAAACTCTTCCGCATAGCATTGCAGCGCCATTACCTCTGCCTGAAAGACAGTGGCATGTTTCCCAAGGCTTAGAGACATCGTGATCTTCTCTTGTACCCCATATATTCCGGCTCCTACTCCAGAGTCTGTTTTAGAGCCATCAGTGTACCAGTTGAGATTCGCTATTATAGGAGGCCCTGTCTCCCAGTCCTTTCTCTCTGGAATGACTACTGTGTATTCATTTTTAAAGCTATATTGTGGGGCAATCTGATCCATTGGCATTCCCAGATGGATCTACCTTTATTTCTTCACTTAGCTTTTTGTAGACCGTACCTTGTCCTTGACTTATCGGAGGAGGCCCCTGTAATAATCTGTGACTTACAGATATTGCATTTCCCTGAACGAAGATATGCAGTGGTGGCAGGTTCAGTATTACCTCCAGGGCTGCAGTCGGCGTCGTTCTCATGGCCCCTGTGATACTTAGGCAAGCTTGCCTTTGGATACCACTTAACTGCCTTTGCGCCCCAATCTGCAGTGTCCTGGGCCACCAGACTACTGATCCATAGGTTATCATTGGCCTCACGACCTGTGTATATAACCATTTGGTCATGTTGGGATTCAATCCCCAATTCTTCCCACACATCTGCCTACACCTTCCGAGAGCGATTCTGGCCTTGTGCGTGGTTTTTTCGATGTGAGAATTCCATGTAAGCTTCTGGTCAAAGATTACCCCTAGGTACTTAACTTCTTTAGCAAATGGAATTTCCACTCCGTTAATTTGTGGCTTTTGTAGACCTTGCAAATTTCTCTTTTTTGTAAAAGGGTGCGATAACACGCCTCCCTGAGGGCAACCCCTCCCCACCCCCGCCATGATGGTTGCCTCTCCCAGGGTGGTTGTGATTATTCTATTCCCTAGATTGACTGCAAGCCACCTGCAGATGATGGGTTCGATCGCTCTTCTTTCCATACACATGGTTATAGATATTGGAGACGCAATATTGAATGCTCCCTCTGTATGCAGAAAAGTAGCTACTGCTATTTCCTTGTCGTCGATCGACTTGGAAAGTAGCCTGTTTAAGTCATCCAGAGCCAGGTCTGTTGACTTGCCTTGTTGGTAGGGATACTGACGCTCGCTTAGAGGGCGAGTTTTCAGAGCGTTGTTCTTTATGTACCTATCTACTAGCTTTTCCAAAGTCTTAAGCAGGAAGGACGTTAGGCTAATTGGTCTATATGATTGGGGCGTTTGGTCTGAGATTCTACCTACTTTCGGAAGGTAGATGACCTTCACCTTCCTCCATATTACCGGAGTATATTTCCAAGCTAGGCTAGCCTTGAAGATCTTACTTAGTTGCGGCACTAATGCCTCTTTACCCTTCTGCAGTAGGGCTGGGTAGATTCCATCCTCTCCCGGTGATTTAAAGGGTTGGAATTCATCTATCGCCCATCTTATTTTATCTGGTCTTGTAATAGCAGTGGCAATTTGCCAGTCCTCCCGACTGGGTCCGTGGTAAGTATTTATAATGTCACCACTGATGTAGGAATGCTTTTAATTTCATTTTGAATATAATGGCAATATTTATAAGTTTGATAGAGACAGGGATACAATTATAGATCTTCGGAGCCAGAAATGGGAAAGATTTTTGACCAAAAGATTTCATTATTCTCGGAACAATATAGTGGTGTTTGTTCCTAGTTTCATATTTATGTAAAGGTAGGTTACTTTTATCCTCTATGGCGTGGTATTTTATAGGGGCACAGAGAAAATATATCTGTTTCAAGTCAAAAATGTTGCTTTTCCTATATAATCGATCTGAAGAATAGGTATGAGGTTTAGACATAATGATCTCCAAAAATGTTTTTTGAATAATTTTTAATGGATAATTTTGAGTTTTTAGAGCACTACCCAATGACAATATACCATAGCGTAGGTGACTCTCTACTAGTCCGAAGTATAAAATTCGAAGATTTCTAGCAGGTATTTAAGTTTATAGAGGATGAATTGTAGTTTTTTTATCATATTTAATGTGAAAATCCCACTTCAAATTTGTATTTATAATGATACCTAGATATCTGACATTCATTACAGGTTTTATACTGAACTTTTGTCCGTTTTGGGAAAAAAAAGGTTTGAATAGTTAGGTTGAAGTTGAAGAATGGTAAGTAAACAGTTTTTTTGAAATTTATGGTAAGTACTTTATTATCAAAGCAGGCCTCTATTAAATTTAAATCAGTTTCTGCTTTTGTTTTCAATTTATACCAGTTATCTGCTTCATAAATAATAGCAATATCATCAGCGAACCCAATTATCTGTTCTGCACTGCGCAATGAAAATAGGCCATTAATATAAAGATTAAACAGGACAGGACCTAAAATTGTACCCTGTGGTACTCCATGGTAGGTTCTATGTGAGTGGGGCCTTCTCGCCACCTCCACTTCGACCACCGTTGGGTCTATTGTGGCTCACTAGGGATTCCAATTCACCCCACAAGCATGTGCTTCCGACGAAGTCCATGGTTGTATTTGGTGATACTTTTTTGAAGTCGCTCGGCTCTAAGGTACTAAAACCTAATATGTTATACCTTATCCTGCCCAAAGCTGGGCATGAGCATAGTATGTGCTCAGCTATTTAGTCCTCCAAATTATAGAACCGACAATCTGAGGTCTGAACCAGACTCATCTTCTTTAGGTGGTAATTTATTCGACAATGTCCTGTAAGCAGTTCCGACAGAATGCGTAGGTTTGTTCTACTCCACTCCAGGATCTGCTTATTTTTTGTACTCAGAGAGTTGTATTTGAACGCTCCGGCCCCTTTTCCGGTTTTGGATCCGTCAGTGTACATCACGTAGACCGTTTCTAGGTGGGAGATTTCTTCGCTATCCCATTGGTCCCTCGTGGGAATGAGGACCTTAAAGGGCTTGAACACGTGAAGTTTTGTGACAGAGAGATCCGAGGGCATCCCAAGAATGTGGTGATTTTGTATTTCCCTCAGCATTCCCGAGTGATCCCCCAGAGTCTCTCCATTTATTTGCCTCTCCACTGATAGCATTCTATGAGCTGCTCTCCTGGCTTCCTTCTCCAAATGAATATGGAGAGGAGTTAGTTGCAGGAGGGCTTCCACAGCTGCCGTTGGTGTGGATGACATTGCTCTGGTAATGGCCATGCATGCTGTTCGCAGTAAGCCTTGCAGCTTTGCTCTAGCTGTATTTTGTAGACTTTCGGTCCACCAGACAGCTGAGCCGTACGTGACCATTGTTTGGCAAATCCAGAAAATCTGTTTTTCCACATACCCTTCTGAGATTCCAGAGGGATAGTCTGGCTTTGTTTATCACTCTTTCCAAGTGGGCGTTCCAGGTGAGCTGCTTATCTAAGATTACCCCTAGATATTTCACCTCCGTTGCAAATGGAATGCTCACGTCGCCTAGAATTGGCTGGCGGATTCGCTGTAATTTTTTCCTCTTTATGAAGGGAACAATTACGGTTTTGAGGGGGTTCACAGACATCTGTTCCCTCTCGCACCACCTATGCACTATGTTTAGGGCCGTTTGAAGGATGGTAGAAATTATCTCTTCAAATTGGCCTCTAATAATTATTACTATCCCTGGATAACTCACCCAGCACATCGTCAACCAGTAGTGACCACAAAATGGGGGAAAGCACCCCTTCCTGTGGGCAACTCCTGGCCGCCATACCCCTTACCGTGACTCCATTCAGAGATGTAGTGATATACCGGTTTGATCAAATGCTTTTGATCCAGTAACGGATTGGTTTGCAGATTCCTCACGCTCCACCGTTCTCCATATGGAGTCTGGAAGGGCGTTATTAAACGCTCCTTCTATATCTAGGAAGGCCGCTAGCGCTATTTCCTTGTTGCCAAGAGAAGGGCTGATTTTCCCCACTAGATTGTTTAACGCCAAATCTGTAGATTTGCCCGATTGATAAGCATACTGGGAGGGATTTAGCGGATACTCTCGTAACCTCCCTTCCCTAATATGCTTGTCCAAAATTTTTTCTAGAGATTTCATTAAGAACAAGGTCAGGCTGATCGGACGATAGGATTAGGGAAGTGAATTGTTCACTTTTCCAGTTTTCCGTATAAATACAACCCTCGCCATTGACCATTCTAGAGGGATGTACCCCCACGCCAGACTAGCTCTCAATAACTTGACTAAATGGGATAACAGCTCTCCACTGCCCTGTAGCAGAGTGATTTGTACGGTAAGTGAACTTAGGAGGGGATCGATAGAAAGCAAGGATCATAATTTTATTGTTATCAATAATAGTAACAATAATAGTACAATAATAGTAACGATTCCGTCATTTTGGTTCAGTTCGCCTTTCTTATATATTATGTTATATCCAGGTATGTCATACAAGTTGATATCGGTAATTTTCCAACTCTCAGAACTAGACAATCAAATTCTGTACTAGTCGATAACAACAAAAATGGAAGTATCGCCACAAAATGTATACCACTAATGTTTTTAACATCTACTAAGATAACAAAATCTAAACTTGTTTCGGCATTAATAAGGTAATTGTTTTTTTCTTCACCTTTTTATCAATTTTCAACCCTCGCTTATCAACCCTCAGAATCACTTGGATTTGTATGCCATGTTTTTTGGATGATAAAGTTGTACCCAAGGAAAGCATCCAAGTACGTACGGCACCCATAAGTTAATTGTTCTAGTTTCGTGAAAATTGTAAGATTTGCAATGTTTACTATATCGTGGATTATCCAGCTTGGGTCTTGGGGAGTAGCCTAAATCTGCTTATTTCTCACATGAAACTTGATGGTGGAAACGGCATCCATTCGAAATAATGTATCATCAAAAAAACCGCATGTAAACAAAGACCACGCGTGATCTATTCTAAGTCGGCTGCGTATTGGACCATTCGCATTGAAATGTTAGCAGTATAGGGGAACAGAGTACGCCCCTGTTCAACGTTATCCACTTGCCTAGATCATTCAATATGCACGTGATTTAATTTACGTGCGGTTTTTTTGCGAACGAGCCGAGTGTAGTTACAAATCGATTGGTTTTTGTCAATCCAGAATATTCGTTCACGTTTGGAGGTGAGGATGTCGCTGTTATCACGTTTTGAACGTTTCCTTCACTTGAGGATATGTATTGATGTGATTGCAGTACTATTTTCTGTCCAGGATTATGCTCTCAGAGCTCTTAAATGGAGAATATCTACCTGGTACTGATGAGGCACAAATACGCCGAAACCGGTCTACAAATGATGTTGTCCCTTCTAATTGCAAACCAGAATGGTTGTTCAACCTTTCGGAACTGGCGCCCTTCAATAGAACACGAACACTGGCGCTTCGTCTTTCAGACCAGGATAGGAAAATGAGTTGTTTTTTAAATAATAATGGCTTTTTATATTATATTTTATTAAAAATTAAACAAATGATGGTTTATAAAGTGAATAAAAAACTTGAAACAGTAATACTGTTAGTTAATAAGAACGTGGTTTATTTAGATATACTTTTTAAAAACAAACATACAACGCGTTATAAAGTGAATAAAAAACCAAACAACCCTTTATATAGTAAATAAAAACTTGAAACAATAGTACTATATCATTAGTAATTAGGTTCTTTCAGCTACTACCGAAGTTGTACACGTAGAGCATAAAAATTCTGCGCGAAATAAACAAATAAATTTCTTGCATAATTTACAAGAGTACCTGCTTTTTCTCTCTTTGGGAAATTTATAACATCGTCTTCTAGAACCTGGTGGAAAATCTTCTGATGTCGTACATGACGAAGATGTTCCTGCAACTTCTTGTCTTCGCTGCCTTACTGCAGGTGGTATGTTTGTGAGGGAGGCTCTTCACTTCAATTGCTCCTCCATAAGGACTAATGAGAGCTCTCTTAAATATAGTCTTCTTATTTTATTTCCGTCTCTTGGCACATTATTCGCATTATACATTCTTTGAGAATTTATTCCTGCTATATTGAGTAGGGAATAGAATATGACCATTGGCCATCTTCTTGTATTTCTTGCAACGTTGTATGTTTCGCAAAGTTTGTCTACCGTATCAACCCCACCTTTGGTTGTATTGTAGAATGTTATTAACTCTGGTTTTTTCTCTGTTCCTGTTCTTGGATCAATTGCATCATCATCATTCATACTAGAGACCGCGAGGACAATTTTTCCCTTATTTGGAATATATGAAACTAGTACCATCTCGTCTCGAAACCCAAACATGCTGGACCCTACTACACGACCTTTAGTATTTTTGAATTCACTTTGTAGTCCCTTTCTGTTTTTGCGAACAGTGCCAACATATGTTAGTTTATGATCGTTCACAAGTTTGGTCACTAATGGAAACGTAGTGAACCAATTGTCGCATGTGATATTTCGACCAGTTTTCGAAATAGGAGCTATTAGACGTTTCATGATATCAAGCGAACTATTTTCCATACGATACGGACCATCCGGCTGCTGCCCTAAGTAAATCTCCAAATTTGGTGTATACCATGTCTTGGCATCTACTAGCGCGAATACTTTGATACCATATTTATTCGGTTTTTTAGGTAGGTATTGTTAAAAAATGCTTATTCCTCTAAAGGCCAATAATTGTTCATCGAATCTTTCAATCCCATATGACTGTCTGTCCCAGATTTCCTTCACATTAAGACGGCTGCTTTTGAGTGCTCCAATCATATATAATCCTCCAATAAGCGCTTTTATTTCGATAATATCTGTCGGTCTAACAGATCGTTCCCTCGTGTAGTTTTGAGAACACTTGTCGATATATTGATTGGTACTTTCAACAAAAATGTTCAACATTTCGTTTGAAAAAAAGAGACTCCAGCATTCTTCAGCAGTTTTTGCAGATTTTGTACGGGTTTTCACTCCAGGAAGGTGAATTGACTTTTCTCTTAGTAAAATGTTTTCTCCATTCCATTCTATCGTTAGCAGTAAATACAGCCTCTTTTCTCGGTGTCGGTTGTTCGTTCTCAGTTTCGTCGCCATCTTGCTCTGAATTTGAGTCTGAGTCTAAATGCTCTTCTATATTATCTTCATTATCACTGCCGGATTGATCATCAAAAATTGTATCTGATACATACCCTTCTTCGTCTAATAATTGCTGTAGCCACCTTTGTTCTTTTTCATAATCCATTTTTTCTGTATAGAGATTATATTTTAATTATAGTAGATTAATATTAATAACGCAATCCGTATTGTTACTAATGTTGATTCCTGATGACCTCTTTTGATACAATATTTCCTTGGTCATGCCTTTTAAATTTCAAACATCTACGTATCTATGACAACGCAGAAGGCAGACTATATTATATTTACTATTGCAAATTTCACTAAATAATAGTTATTTGTTTAACTAGGCAGAGAAGTAACAGATTTACTGCCGTGTGAAAAATATAATTGTTTGTACAGTGTGTTTAGAAAAATCAAATGAAAATGAAAACTTTTTTATGACGGATATAACTCACAATTTTTAATATTTTTTCTAATCGTATGTTATGGGTAATAATTGAATCATATTTTTTAATTATTATTATCGATTAGACCTTAGATTGTATACATAATAATATCTACCGAAAGATAATAAATATAATGTTAAATATCGACAATAATAGTGAACTTTTTTTGCTCTAGTAGATATCCAATGAAATCAGTTAATTTGAGGTCATTTGATTGAACACAACCAATCAGAACAACATTACACTGAAAACAGACCATGGGCTGTCATAATACTGACGAGAACATTAATGAAATTATAGAAGCAAATATACTCTGTATTTTTTTCTATAATTAGCAAAACATTTTCTATCCGAATAACCCTCGAACATTGATAAATGCTCAAAAATTTTATAACAACTCTCTCAAGCTTGTTGCAACAAGCTTTCGGAATCTGTTATAAAATTTCAATGTCCTTGGGTTATTACTACTGATAACAGTGGAGTTATCCTATGTATGTGTGACATGGAAGTGATTGTTTGATTCCATGGACCTGCTTAAATCACATTATTATTGCCGTTGCTAAGTCTGGGAGATTTGAAAAAAAAGAAGAAAAAATGACTTTTTTAATGCCTAGGTATTGAAAATCATTTTTACTGCCTAGGCGGATCTCCGCGGCGCCAGACTGGCGGGAGGATGGAGGCTCTGTTAAAAGGGGGCCTTGATTATATTGAATCCAAAAAGGCGGTAATCAAGGAGAACCTCGCAAAGTCGCTTCTACCAAAGAAAAAACGAGGTAGGCGAGCACCCTAACAAAGCTAAAGTAGAGGCGAGGAAGCGCCCTACGGAAGCTACGGAAGAGATGAAGAGGCGCCCCAGGTCACAAGGGACAACCCCTCCACAGGCAAGACCCGTGACGAAAAGGCCCAGAAGGGAGGATAAACCGTCCTTCCGGGATTCGGCCTCGTCGGAGAGGGTAGCCATAGTGAAGGAAGGATATCCTAGTTGTCAGATGGAGTCGGATATGCTTAAAGCTCTCCAGCACTCCATCATGAAGGCATGCGAGGGGGTGGCAGATGACGGACCTCAGGTGAGATTTGTCAAATGCACCCAAACCCGGGTACTTTCTAATCACTTGCGCAGACGTGGAGAGTACTGAATGGTTGGATGGGGTGGTTCCCTCGCTGGTTCCCTGGGACGACGCAAGTCTCAGGACCCTGAGGGAAGACAGCCTACCGAGACCTGCAGCTGCTTGCTACGTCTTTGTCCATGACGAGGATGGCGAGAGATTGGAGGGTAAACGAATCCTAAGCAGGCTGAAGGTGAGCAACCGGAAGCTAAGTACATCGTTCTGGACCATATGGGGAAAGACCCCGATGGAAAGGGGTCAGATGTGGACCTTCTCCATGGATGAGGAATCCTTGGAGGAGATCGAAAGGCTGGACATGAGTCCCTACTTCGGGATGGGACGAATTCATTTCAAGGTCAAGGAGCAGGGACCCAAGTCCAAAGGTGCAGTGGAGAGGGAGGCTGTAAAGCCTGGAGCCTCCACTGGCACAACGGGCAGTGCGGCCTCCCCACCGGTGAGAGCCCAGGGCTGAAGAAGGGGAAGAAGAAGAAGGGGGAATCTTCTACAGAGAAGCTGACCAGCAAAGTGGCGTTAGCCCTCACAAAAGGCCGTCACCGGTCAGAGAGGAGGCTGAAGCCATGGAGCAGGGGGAGCCCAGGGTCACAGAGCCCACAGAGGATTCCCACTCTTCGACCTAGAGGACAGCGTTAGGTTCCTGCAGGTCAACCTTCAACACGCCAAGGCTGCCAGTGCCGTGCTGTGTCGAAGGTTGGAAAAAGAAGGCATAGATGTGGCCCTTCTGCAGAAACCTTGGGTACATAGATGGAGCATAGCGGGCCTCAAACAACAAACAGGTACGTTACTCTATCATAGGCCAGCATTAAGGCCAAGAGCATGTGAAAGCAGTGAAAGAGTTAATTGTGTACTAATTCCAGGGCTTTGCTCCGGGAATCCTTTCATACCAAACGCAGGGTGGGAGGAAGAGAGTAGTCGTCTGTTACGCCTACTGTCCAGGAGATGAGCTGACCTGTCCTCCACAGGTATTGAAGGCTGTCGTAGACTATTGCCCGGAGAGGGACATGCAGCTTATACTGGGATGCGATGCCAACGCCCATCATACAATCTGGGCCAGTACGGACATCAACAAAAGAGGTGGGTCATTTTATGAATTCATACTTAGGCAAGGGTTATTTATTGCCAATAGAGGTAAAGAACCTACTTTTGTCACAGCGGTTAGGAAAGAGGTATTAGACTTGACTTTGAGTACCAACAGAATAAGTGATAACATAGTAGCTTGGCGGGTATCGCAGGAACTATCATGTTCCGACCACAGGCATATCAGATTTGAGCTGAAGTCAGCAGCCCTAATAGTGACGAAGTTCAGAAATCCAAGAGAGACTAACTGGGAAGGATATGATGAATCCCTCAGAGAGTCACTTGAGGAAGGGACAGTCACTATAAAAGGGAAAGAAAGCCTAGAAGTGGCAGTTGACCAGGTTAACGAGGCAATGTTGAATGCCTATCGAGTGAACAAGGCAACGCAAAGGGAACACAGTTTGGTGGAATAATTACCTAGATGGATTAAGAGCCGAGGTAATTAGGCTATTCAATAAAGCCAAGCTCAACCAAAACTGGGACCTATACAGGAGTAAGCTTACTCACTATAATAAGGGATCCGGAAGGCCAAAAGGGACTGACTCATGGAGAAGGTTCTGTGAGGGAATTACAGAGACTACAGAATGCGTCCAAATCCACAAAGTTCTGGCCAAAGAAGGCTCCAATGAAAAGGTGAGTCTCCTGAAGAAAACGGACGGAAACTATGCAGAAACGGCTCAGGAAAGCTTGGAGTTGCTGACAAAGGCACACTTCCCAGGTGCTATCATGTATCTAGGTCGGCAGGAGGTAGCCAGAAATCTCCAAGAGGTAGGTAGACCCAGTCGGGAAGGCCTGCAAATTGCCACTGCTGTTACAAGACCAGATAAAATAAAATGGGCGATAGATCAATTCCAACCCTTTAAATCACCGGGAGAGGATGGAATCTATCCAGCCCTACTGCAGAAGGGTAAAGAGGCATTAGTGCCGCGACTAAGCAATATCTTCAAGGCTAGCCTAGCCTGGAAATATACTCCGGTAATATGGAGGAAGGTCATCTACCTTCCGAAAGTAGGTAGAATCTGAGACCAAACGCCCCAATCATATAGACCAATCAGCCTAACGTCCTTCCTGCTTAAGACTTTGGAAAAGCTAGTAGATAGGTACATAAAGGACAACGCTCTGAAAACTCGCCCTCTAAGCGAGCGTCAGTATGCCTACCAACAAGGCAAGTCAACAGACTTGGCTCTGGATGACTTAAACAGGCTACTTTCTAAGTCGATCGACGACAATGAAATAGCAGTAGCTACTTTTCTGAATATAGAGGGAGCATTGAATAATGCGTCTCCAATATCTATAACCAGGTGTATGGAAAGAAGAGGGATCGAACCCATCATCTGCAGGTGGCTTGCAGTCAATCTAGGGAATAGGATAATCACATCCACCCTGGGAGAGGCAACGATCACGGAGGGGGTGGGAGGGGTTGCCCTCGGGGAGGCGTGCTATCGACCCTTTTGTGGGCGATTCTTGTAGATACTCTTCTAGTACGGCTGTCCGATGAAGGTATTCAGTGCCTAGGATATGCGGACGATCTTGCTGTCGTCATAAGAGGACGGTTTTCAAACACGATATCAGAGCGCACCCAAATGGCGCTTAATATAGTAAGAGGCTGGTGTAGGGAGGAGGAACTGACAGTAAACCCTCACAAAACTACACCGTTTACAAAAAAGAGAAATTTGCAAGGTTTACCAAAGGCACAAATTAACGGAGTGGAAATTCCATTTGCTAAAGAAGTCAAGTTCCTAGGGGTAATCTTTGACCAGAAGCTTACATGGAATTCTCACACCGAAAAGACCACGCACAAGGCCAGAATCGCTCTCGGAAGGTGTAGGCAGATGTGTGGGAAGAATTGGGGATTGAATCCCAACATGACCAAATGGTTATATACACAGGTCTTTAGGCCAATGATAACCTATGGATCAGTAGTCTGGTGGCCCAGGACACTGCAGATTGGGGCACGAAGGCAGTTAAGTGGTATCCAAAGGCAAGCTTCAAGTATCACAGGGGCCATGAGAACGACGCCGACTGCAGCCCTGGAGGTAATACTGAACCTGTCACCACTGCATATCTTCGTTCAGGGAAATGCAAGATCTGTAAGTCACAGATTATTACAGGGGCCTCCTCCGATAAGTCAAGGACAGGGTAAGGTCTACAAAAAGCTATATGAAGAAATAAAGGTAGATCCAATACTGGGAATGCCAATGGATCAGATTGCCCCACAATATAGCTTTAAAAATGAATACACAGTAGTCATTCCAGAGAGAAAGGACTGGGAGACAGGGCCTCCTATAATAGCGAATCTCAACTGGTACACTGATGGCTCTAAAACAGACTCTGGAGTAGGAGCCGGAATATATGGGGTACAAGAGAAGATCACGATCTCTCTAAGCCTTGGGAAACATGCCACTGTCTTTCAGGCAGAGGTAATGGCGGTGCAATGCTGTGCAGGAGAGTTGATGAGACGGGAGGTAGATAGCCAAAGAATCGTCATCTACTCCGATAGCCAAGCAGCACTAAAAGCGATAAGCTCATATCGGACAACGTCAAATCTGGTGTGGGAGTGTCGCAAGGCCCTCAACAGACTAGGTAGTCCTAATAGAGTGACCCTAGCCTGGGTGCCAGGCCATCAAGGAATTAAAGGCAATGAAAAGGCCGATGAATTAGCCAAGCAGGGAGCGACTGAGGTCATGATAGGGCCAGAACCTTCCTGCGGAATTGCTAAATGCCTCACCAAGGAGAGCATCCATCAATGGATAAACAACCAGGCTGTCACGCGACCTACTATGTCAAAGTCGAGAAACGACGAGGATGATGGTGGGAATGCTGACAGGGCATTGTAGGCTAAGGAAGCATATGCACACAATTGGCCTAGCAGATGACAGCCTATGTAGGTTATGCCAGGAAGAAGACGAAACCGCGGAGCACTTACTCTGTGAGTGCGAAGGCCTAGCAAGGGTGTGGTTTCACCTATTCGGAGAAGAAAAACCGAGGGCAGAGAGCTACGCAAAGGAGGCGGTATCCAGGCTAATAGGTCTAATAAAAAGAATAAAGCTAGATATCGAGCTCTAAATATGGGGGAGGACCACAATAGATCTGCAAAGGTCGCAGTGGGATAGGACAAAGAGCCACTCCAATTCTAATCTGATCTACTGCCCAGGCAGTAAAAGTGTTACTTCTATGATCGATAAATGTCACTAAAACTGACGTTTAATGTCAATCGGAGAAAAAATATATTTTCTTTTCCTAGACATTTTTTGAATCGAACATAAAGTTAAGTATGTTACTCGTACATAATCAGACTTAATTAACTCTACTTTATTATTGTCCTCGCGCGCAAGCGCGCTTTGCCAGTAAACTCGACTCGTCGAAATAAAGTCTTAGATTATGTACTTGTTACATAAATAGCTATTAAAAAAACTTTGTAAATAGTATCAAATCCATTATCTTCGATATTTATAGGTAACTTGCTTCACTAAATATGACACTTTACAGGAAACTGTGATTGAGGATAAATAAATAAATGCTAGAAGTTAGTGATGCAATATTTTTTATTTTTAATCTTCTCAAATAAGATAATCTCGGAAACCTGAAAAATTGCTTTTTGACCTCAATAACATTTTAACATCAGGTGTTGTAGTAAAGATGGATACTAGATATAGATGCTGGATTTTTCGGCCGAAAGTGGTCAGTGGAAATTATAGTATTTATAAAAATTTACAAATCAAAAAACTGATTAACCGCGTTTGCCACCGTCTGCGTATTATCTCCCAATAAAATGGTTTTATGATCTCCATCAACTTTTACTATATTTACAGGGGATGAAGATACCTGAAAAATAATATATTTGAGTACTTTGGCTACAACAGCGAATTCTTCAATATGATAACAATATTGTTCACTTGAAAAGTTCAAAAAAATATCGAAATTCAATACAATGTGGAATAAATACATAATCACAGATTTTTTTTTACAAAACTGGTACGTGATGCTATGACAGATGACAATAATTAATATAGGTAAAATATAATAAATTAATGAATATGGTTGAATTGTATATATTGATTAAAATCTCCTTATTGGATGAGTTGTCTTTATTTATACATTTATACAATACGACAACACACTTTGTAATCCATATTTCGATGTTTGGAACAGCTCAGAACTTGTTTATACCCGTTTTCACGAATATACGCATGATTCGGGTTAAGTACGATGTCATCGACTGAAAAGTTTGACAGTAAATATTGGATAATAAATACTTTTAAATAATATTATATATGACAACATCGAAAGTCAGATTTATAAAAGCAGACAAAAATTGTCAAAAGTTATTATTTGCAGAAAATTTGGAAACCGATACAAAGGGAGAATCCATATTGAATAACATGCGCGAGAAAGGAATTCCTATTCGAAATATTTCGTTATTTGCTACAGGTGGTACTTCAACAATGACGGGGCGTTATAAGGGTTTCATTGCGAATTTAAAACAAGCAGGACCAAATGTACTCGGTATACATTGTGTTATTCATCGTTATTACTTGGTTAAAAAAAAATCTGAATTAACGCCTGCATACGTCGTTCCATTACTTTATTAGAGCAGTCAACAGGATAAGGAGCAATTCATTAAATGACTTTGTAGTAGAAATGATGAAGTCTATAATAGCTTGCTGCTGCACACATGAATACGGTGACTATCGAAAAGTGTTTGTCTGAATCGCTTTTTCAATCTACTCGACTCAGTACGAGACTTCCTTGAAAGCAGAAATAATAAATTTCGCGAAAACTTGATTACGTCCAGAAATGACATCGCTTGTTTGACAGACCTTTTGAACATATTTATGACCGATGCACCGTTTACACTCCAAGTTGTCTAAGCATTGATCTAGTGAATAACTTTGAGATGTATGCACCATCGATTGATTCTATGGAGGTTAAACCATTTTGAACTTAAACGCCCAATATTGGAGGTTTAACTAAAAACTTTTATTTTTGACACTGGTATTTCATGTCAATGTCTAAAGGTTGATTAGATTTGATTAGGTGGCTCTAAAAAGAGTTTTCGATTTTAAATATTCACACTGTTTCATTAATGAAATACGTCCAAACTACGTGTGATTCGGAATTCAAATAACAACCGTCACGTCCGTAACTGTAAACGAGAGTACTCAAAACTCAAATAACGTCAAGCATTGGCACCAAAGAACGTTTTCCACTTAAAAAATTCCTTAATTTTTCGTCGTTGTCAAACTTCTTTCAGGTTTAACTAAACTTCGTTCGGTGCATACCAAGGCAACATTAAGGGTGTTCATTAAGGGTTTCAACTATGATCGGTGCATAAGGCCATCAATGTCCTTGATTCACAATTGGATTTGATAAAAACAAAAAAGGTCATAGATGCTTTTGTGGAGAAACTTCTTCCATTCGAACGAAATCTAGGAGGAGGTGAATCAGCCACTTTCCGACATTATCAGCATCATCGGTGAAACAAGAAGATCCACTTAATTACAGCCAGCACCTGAACGCTTTTTATGCTGATTTTATAGAGCGATCCCAGGATATTTTAAATATGAATATACCAAGCTGGGTTTTAGACTTTTTCGCAAATGCAGAATAACTAAATTTGGAAGAAGAAGTCCTAGAACTCACAACTAATGAAGAATTAAAAGTGAAATTCAGAAATGGATACCAATAATTCTGGCTCCAAAAATCAATATCAGTTCTCCACCCTGGATTGTGGTAAATAGTACAGAAATTTTTAATTGCGTTATCTTCATAATACCTATTTGGCTAAGTGTGAGTTAAGTACAGAGATAATTAATTTCCAATTATCAATAGATAATCGACAGACATAAAATTGGTATAATTAAACATTATGTAAAGGGGGGCATTGGAATTTTTTTTCTTATGAGGGGGCGGAAGTCCATAAAAGGTTGATAACCTCTTCTCTATCCGATCTTTTAGCAATTACCTTATGAAGATCATAGTTTTCGGAAATGAAATTATTGTCATTTCTCCTTATCAACAAAACTTTTCCATTAGTCGTTGTGGAAGGCTCATAGCTATAACCAGCAACCACTCGTCCATAAAAGCTTTCAGCAGAGGCTGAAACTTTAGTTTTTTCTATTCCTGTTGCATTGGCTACAATTTCACTAGTCTTCAGAAGTAATGTATCCCATTCTGTTGAACTACTTAACGTTTTGCTCACCTACAAAATATTTTATGATATAATTAAATAAATACGCCTCATTGCGGTGTAATTAGAGAACATAATGAACTGTGCAATGATCGAAAATTAAATAAGGAAATGCTCACCTCTTTGCTGTCAACCTGGGGAAAAGATAAGCAAAAGGTTTCTAGAATAATATTTTTTGATGTTTCCATTGCATTTCCACGCCGTACATGCGTATTTCTTAGGAGATCATGCACGAACGCTGGGGAACCCTCTATATAAACAACATTTACTTGTTCCCCTGATTTTTCAAGTTGAATTGCCATCTCTGTACTCACAGCACATCCATAAGAATACCCGCATAGATAATACGGTCCTTTTGGTTGTATTTTCTCAACTATTTTTTTATAAGCACTAGCGAAATCAACTATGCTGTCAAATTTGGTGTGTTTGGTGCACTGCAAACCATATGTGGTAGCCTTCAATTTGTTTGCTAAAGGTTTCAAAATATCAACGTTTCCTTCAATCGGATGGATAACAAAAATGTTTTTGTTAAAATCATTATTTGGTGCATTCATTTCAAGGACAGGTTCATCTGGGATAATATAGGTACTTCTAAATGGACTTTCTGACATCGCTTCTTTTTTTTCGGAAGTGTTTTCATTTTGATCGTCACTTGGTCCCAAAGCAATTAATGAATTTAAACTTAAATCACGGATTTCCTCTTGGGTAAATTCTATATTATAATTTCTATATAGTGTTTGCTTTATTTCAGACAACATTAGTGAATCTAATCCAAGTTGGGAGAGGCTTATCGACTTGTCCACTAGATCTGAAAAAATATGTTTTGATTAGGGTTTCGAAGAAAGGTCGCAATTATTAAAAATAGCTTCTTTTACAGGGTGATTGATTAGTGATAGATATAGCTCAGTAAGTCTGTTACCATAAAAGGGACCAAGACATGTTATCCATAAAAATTGTGCATATCTTCAAGCTTCATATGTCAAAATAAGTTACAATATTACAGGGTGTTCCATAACTCGGTGGCTGATCAAAAAAATGTTAAACTGGCATTTACTTATGGAACACCCTGTAACATTGCAGCTAATTTTGAAATATGGAGCTTGAAGCTGCCTATAACTTTGTTTGGTATCTTTCATGATAACAGACCCAATGAGCTTGATCTCACTTATCAATCTCCCTGTATCCCATACAGATCACTACGAAAAGAAATGAGCACATTTGAATATCAACATTGGGTTTTCATTACAAACATATTTGAAAAAGCAAAGATCCACGACCATTTAAATTTATTTATTTATTTATTTACAATATCCTCGGACAAGCCCAATTACAGGATAAGGACAAACACAGGACAATAAAGACAGAAGAGAAAAAAAAATAATACAATGCAGTATGTGGCATTCACAAAAAAGAAACTTACTCAAGCATTATATGCAAAGTGAAGTCTTTCCTATGAATTACCCCGGAGAAAGATTCGTTTTATTTGTCTATTATTTGTGCAGAAAATATCTATGTTTAACTCAATCGAGGAGTACTCAATGATAAGCTGGTTTAATGGTGAAAATTTGTAAAGGTTTGTCCTATGTGGTAATTCATAGAAAAGGCTATTGGTTCTAAAATTTGTTCTAAAAACTCTGAAATTTAGTAACGATACAATATTATCACATTTAAAAATATAATTAACAATTTTATATAAAAACATAACTGAATGCATTGAGCGACGACGAAGTAAACTACTGCTATTAAAACGAGAATAAAAGTGTCCTTGAGGTGTGCCTCTAACAGGATAAAGACCGTCCAAGATATAAGAAGCCGACTTAAAGTATCTTCTTTGTACTCGTTCCAAAGCGGAAATATGAATATTATAATTCGGGCTCCAAATAACACATGCATTCTCCAGTTGCGATCTTACAAATGCCGAGAACAAAATATTCAATGTGTTAATATTTTTGAAACATTTCGCATTTCTAACGATGAAACCCAGCGACCGATATGCTGCAGAGACCGTTTTTTGTATATGTGGAACAAAAGACAACCTTTGATCAAAATAAACACCCAGATCTTTAAGGACATCTGGTCTGTCGAGGACAATGTTGCACAAGGTGTAATCAAATTGGATAGTTGTTTCTTTTCGACAAAAGGACATTACGTTACATTTAGTTGGGTTCATAGGGAGCTTGTTTCTGATACACCAATTATTGACCAAATTAAGGTTTCTCTGTAGTTTTAAGCAGTCATTAACGGAGTTTATTTCACAGTATAGTTTCATATCATCAGCATATATGTATTTATCAATGTCAACATCCAGATCTTCGATAATGTCATTAATAAAAATGTTGAAAAGTAAGGGACCCAATATAGAGCCCAGTGGGAGACCGGAAGTTTGAAGAAAAGGTTGAGATTTGTATCCTGAAGTTTGAACATATTGAGTGCGATCATGAAGATAAGAACTAAGTATAGCAATTAACATGTCATCTACACCAAATAAATTAAGTTTATGTAAAAGTAGGCTATGGTCAATTTTGTCAAAAGCTTTAGAAAAGTCAGTGTAGATAGTATCAACTTGACTTTTCTTCTCCATCACTTCACAAATGAATTGGGTTACGCAAAACAGATTCGTAACTGTGGACCTACCAGATATGAAACCATGTTGTTTAGGTATGATGATATTACTGACAAGGTGATTATGGACGACTATTTCGAACACTACTGGACGATAATTACTTATGTCATTCTTTAAGTCTTTTTTAAATATGGGACGAATCCTAGAAACCTTCCAACAATCGGGAAACTTCCTAAGATTGAGAATGAGATCAAAAATTCTATAGAGAGGTTTGCACAAAGTATACGCACAGTCCTTGACTAAGAAGGCCGTAATTGAATCGGGTCCGTTTGTCTGTTTGGGCTTAAGTTTCTTAGCAGCCACTAAAATTTCGTTTTCAGAAAATTCTCTGATACTTAAGATATTTTGACTGTTATTATGACTGTCGTGATGAGAGAAGGTGCCCGACGGAGTAAAATTATTGGAGAAAAATGAAGCAAATCCATCAACCACCTCCTGTGGGCCATTATATTCAAAATTACCATATACCATTTGAGCAGGAATAGAGGAACTACTCCTTGCGGAATTAACAAACGACCAAAACCGATTAGGATTGTTATTATTGTCGGATTCAAGATTTTCGGTAAAATTTTCATAAGCTATCTTAATTTAGCAATTTTAAACAAACACCACCACAAACACTCCGGGAAATAGGACTAAAGGAGCTACTAGTCTCTGAGACTTTCCTCAGGAACTAAGTAGAAGTAAGGGGGCACAATAGATCTTTTAGGTCTCAGTGAATGTCACCCCAATTTACATACATACATACATACATAAATACGGTAGTGAAATATTTTCAACGTGACATTTGCATTGTTCGAATAGTTGTTCGTCGTTCTGCTGTAAGTAACATTTTTAGTATTTTGTTGTTTGATTTTGTCATCTGCAACTATCTCTTTGATTTTAAAGCTGCTAGTTTTTTTAAAACTTATCTAGCCTTATTTATAATCAAAGTTAGTGGCTACGAAGACTACTAGTTGAAAATCACTAATAACCTATTCATAGACTATATAGCATAATGCTAATGCTGGTAACGTTTTAAATATTTGGCAGCGTGCTTGGGTACGTTTAGGTGCGTACTAAGCATGACATAAAATACGTTTTTTTACAGAAGGTGAATTTTGTGGTCGGTTGAGATAAATAATCAATTTCAATTCAATTTCAATTAATAATGGTTTCAAATATCGTTAATATACAGTGTATATATAAAAATGGTTTAGATATTTTTTGTGCAAATAGAAAAATCACCTTATCTTGGGGCTTTAATGTATAAATCCATCTAAGTATTATAATTCATTTCATTTTGTATGTCTCTCTCTCTCTCTCAATTGATCTACAAGTTGTCCTGTGAGAATTGCGACCAGAAAAAGTCTGATTGCTTATGTTTATGCTCATTATCAATGTTTTAATGCAACTACAACGAATTGCTCTTATTCTTGAGATTTCCTACAAGAATAAAATTACCAGCCCGAAGCTACCGAAATAAGAAGCAACACTACCATCTTCAACAACAACAACTACCCCTGTTGAAACAATAGTCTTGTGGGAAGAAGACCAAAATTGTTGGAAAAATTAATTTTTGTATACTAAAATTGTTTTGCATTTATCTACTTTATTGATAAACACCTTTCTTTTAGGTATTATAAATGAAAAAAGGCAATTAACTCACTCATACTTTTAAATAAAACAATCTTCAGTTTGAACTTATTAATTTTATTTATAAAACTTTTTTTCTTAAATTCATGAAACTGGGATCTTTTATGGCAAGATTAGATAACTGACTACTCGATATATTTTTGTCACCTCCATCTTCCAAACATTTACAACATCTATCTGTTCTTAAATGAATTAAATTCTCTTAACGATTTAGTCGTTTCAAATACTCTTTTGGATTCCGATATACAGATTGCGAAAATCCCTTCCTTACGCTGCGACTTATACAAGTACGACAAGGAAAATATGAGCAAAACTACGTGAAAGAGAGAGAAGACTTGGTAGCCCAGCGATCAGTCCCCTCTACCAAAACAGTTGGGCGTGTATTCATCGCTCCACTAGTTCAACCGCTGTTGCCAGAAGCTCAGATTAATTTGTAGAAATGATATTTTTGTCACGTTATTGTTAACTTTTTTTCGAGCACATACACTATTAGGTAAAATTAAACACCTTCATCCGGCAACAGTGTCCTTTACATAGAGAACTCACATTTAAACGTATGTGATCTTTTCGCTACAGACCTTGGTTAGCGCACGCTGTTGTATTTGAAGATAAAACATTTTACAATGCCCACATTAAAATACGAAACCTGCGAAAAAGTGCAAATTATAAAATGGTATTCTGGAGGTCATTCGGCTGATGCAATAGTTAATTTGTTTATTGTGGCATTTGAAATCGCCCAATTCCTTCACGAACAACAATTTTGAACATAATTAATCATTTCGAGAAATATGGATGTGTTTCATACTGTAGAAAATGCCAAGCGCCGGAAGATCCAATCGAACGTCCGATAAACGACGAAAGGCAAACTAGAGAATTGAATGTTTGTTTAGAGGTTGAAACAGAACAGCCATGTTCTTCAAGACAAATTGCTGAAGAGGTCAACATGGATAACAGAACTGAGCAGAATATTTTAAAACGGAACGGGTACCATTGTTGCAAGGTTCAGACAACGAAGGAAATTTTTCCCGAGGACAATATCAGACGAATGGATTTCTGTGAAGAAATGATGGAACGTCAAAATGATGACGAAAACTTTTAAAAAAATATTTTATTTACGGATGAGTCAACCTTTACATTACATCAAAAACACAATCCATCCGTCACAAGATATTGGTCTCGGGAAAATAAACATCTAAGCATTCCAATCCGAACACAGTATCCGCAGAAGTTAAATGTTTGGACGGGTATTTTAGGTGACCACATTATTGGTCCTTTTTTTATTGACGGGAACTTAAATTCCGCCAAATATTTAGAGTTATTACAAAATCATGTAATTCCTGCAGTTCTCCTTATACCCGATGTTGATCTCTACAGAATTTGGATTCAACAAGATGGTTGTCCAGTCCATAATTCAAGGATAGTAATGGAATTGTTAAGGTTTACATTCCCCGACAGAATTATTAGTACTAATGGTACAATTAAATGGCCTCCAAGATCACCTGAACTAGCTCCAAATGATTTTTTTCTTTGGGGATTTTTGAAAAGTAGCATTTATCAACATGAATTTGAAGGAGCTGATAATTTAAATGAATTGAGGGTGAAAATACAGCACGTTTGTGCCAGCATTACGCCAAATAATCTTAGAGATATGAGATCAAATCTTTATGACAGATTTGGTTATTGCCTTGCACAGCAAGGTGGTTTATTTGAGCCCTTAATTCATTAAAATTATGTTTACCTTTAGAACGGATTTTTAGTTTAATTTTTTCAAGAAGTTCATATTTTATGTTTAGAATAAGTACTTATTTTATTTTTTCAATTCAATTTATTAACGGAATGGATCTTTAGTTTTTTATACCCAATTACTTTATTATTTTTATCTTAAGAAAAAATGTTTTATTTTCAAGTTACAATGGCTAAAATAATATTCTATTGTATTTAGAAATTAATTGTCAGCTTGGTCAGAAACGATAAAGTTGACAAAAATGAATTTTAAGATGTACAGGTTACGTAATGACGAGGGTATTTTTTAATTTCTTTAACAACCTCACTTCTTCCTTGTTGGGAAAGTACTGAACCACAGTGAACCTGTGAACCTACTCACAGAGTGGGGAAAGTCAGTATATTAGCATTTCCTTAACTGAGGCTAATGTATTGGTGTGGTATGAACGTAGTCTCTAGTCCAGGATTATGCTCTTAGAGCTTCTGGACGAATATCATCTAGCTTGTCCTGATGAGGCGCAATACGCCGAAACCGGTCGACAAGTGATGTTATTCCTTCTAATCGCAAACCAGAATGGTTGGTTCTATCTTAACAGATATACCAACCCCGTTTACTTTAAAAGTGTAATTCAATGTCTGTCGGGGCATATAGCTCGAGAAGTAGTTGTTGCTTCTTAGTGGACGGTCTGCTCTTTGGATATTAATTTTTCTAATTTTGTAAAGCGTTTAATAGTATTGAACTATTATTTTTTGACGACTACTTATTATTATAATTCGATCATTTCCATGACTAATTTCAAATTGACGTGTATGTTTGATCATTTCCATAGGCCACCATGTAATTACAAAGGAGTGAATTTTTCGCTGAAAAATTATCGCAATGGGAGCCAATATTTTGCATTGGTCTGGAGAAGTCTATCTGAGTTGGAGAATACTTATAAAATTACGCGATAGATATCGAATATTTTAATTTGTCAAGATTTTGACTCGACGCCCTTATGTTTACCTAGATAACAGAATATATGACTCTCATCACCATATACTCCATAACAAAACGGGTTGGCTGAAAAAAAAAATCGGTCATTGTTAGACGAAGCAAGATGTTTGCTTATTGAAGCTAAATTACCTCTAAAATTTTGGGCTGAAGCCATAAGTACAGCAAATTATTTATTAAACAGATGTCCATCAAGTTCTATAAATGGAAAAGCTCCATTTGAATTATGGGTAGGACGAGTAAAAACATCAAAACATCTTCAAATTTTTGGTTTGAAAGCATATGTTTTAAATAAAAAGCCAAATAGAGGAAAATTTTCTCCAAGAGCCGAGCAAGGAATTTTTATGGGCTATTCAGAGTTTTCAAAGGCTTTTAGAATATGGATGCCACAAATTAACAAAATAGTAGTTTTCAAGGGATGTAAAAATTCCTAACAAAATGACAAACGAATTTGAAGAGATTCATTATGGATATTTCAATTATGAAGGTTTTCTAGAAAATAAAGAAGAAACAGCCAAAAATAAAGTATTGATAGAAATAACCAGAAAAACAAATAGTTTACAACAAAATAAAGAACAAAATTTACCAAATGTATAACAAAATTTTCTAAATGAAGAAGAAAACGAGGAAAATGAGCTAGAAAATAGAGAAGATACTGAAGAACAACTCCAAATTCAAGAAGAAAACAGTTCTGAATAAATAAATTTTGAAAATGAAAACAGAAATAATATAATGCCAACAAGAGAGAAAAAAATACCAAAATGGACCGAAGATTATTATATGTCTTATTTTGGCGAAGAAATAGAAAATGAAAAGACAAAAGATGAAGAATATTGGAAAGAAACGATAAAAAATGAATTAAAAGCACATATAAAAAATGGGACATGGGTACTAAAAGAAAGAAAATCAAATGAAAATATAGTAAGTTGCAAAATGATATTAAAAGAAAAATTTAATGCAAATGGAACAGTAAATAAAAACAAGGGTCGTTTAGTTGCTAGGGGTTTTAACCAATGACCAGGCATTGATTTTTCGACACTTTTGCATCAGTAGCAAAATTAAGCTCAATCAGGTTATTATTAGGAGTTGCTGCTGAAGAAAATCTTGAACTCCAACAACTAGATGTCACCACAGCCTTCTTAAATGGAAAATTAGACGAAGAAATTTGTATGGAATTACCAGAAAACCTTGAAAAATATCTACAATAAATAGTTGTAGAAGAAAGTACAAATGAAAACAATGAAATATTTATAAAATCTGTAAAAATGTTAGAAGACTTAAAAAGGAATAAAAATAACACTTGTTTTCTCCAGAAAGCACTGTACGGCTTAAAGCAGGCTGGGAGACAGTGGTATGAGAAATTGGACACAAAATTAAAGGAAATGGGTCTACGTATCCTTCAAAGGGGGAGAAAAAACCATTATTGCCGTTTACGTAGATGATCTGATCATAGCAACGTCCAATAAAAAACAAAAGAAAAAAGTAAAAGAAGTGTTAGAAAAATATTCTGAAATGAGAGATCTAGGAAATTTAAATTACTGTTCAGGAATAGAATTTCAACAACATAGAAATTTCATAAGTGTCAGCCTAAGCAAATATATACAAAAATTACTTGAAAAATATGAAATGAAAAATTGTAAAAGTGTTTCTAATCCCATGGAAGTAGGTTCTAAACTAACAAAAGCGGAACAAAACGATCAGATTGATGTACCATATCAAAATCTGATAGGTTCTTTAATGTATTTGGCCGTAGCAACACGTCCTGATATATCCTATGCGGTTAGCCATTTAGGCCAATTTAATACTTTCCATGGTAAAATACATTGGGCTGCAGCAAAGAGAATACTGAGCAATTTGCAAGGCACAAAAGAAAAATGTTTAATTTTCAAAAGAAAAGAAGAAGAAATCGTTGGTTATGCTGATGCAGATTGGGGTTCTTGTGCTGTCGATAGAAGGTCCTATAATGGATATTGTTTTTCTTTTGCAGGAGCACTAATAAGCTGGGAATCAAGAAAACAAAGGACTGTTGCCTTATCTACTGCGGAAGCAGAATTCATGTCACTTACCGTAGCTTTTAAAGAAGCTGTTCACCTGAAACGTTTAATAAATGATATGGGAATTGAGCAAGAGCAAATACTGATTTTAAATGATAACCAAGCAGCACAGAAACTTATTACGAATCCAGTTATTAGTTCAAAATCCAAACATATTGAAATAAAAGAAAATTTTATAAAAGATTCCATTAATAAAGGCGAAATTAGGATCGAGTATATAAGGACAGATGAAATGTTAGCTGATATCTTTACAAAAGCGTTACCTTCCACTCGTCACATAATTTTAACAGATTTAGTTGGTTTAAAAAACGAAGTAGTTCGTGAGGGGGAGTGTTGAGATGAAAAAGTACACTCACTACTTCACTAGTTTTAAATATTTTTTATGTAGTGTGCTTAATATAGTTTTTTGATGTTAATGTCAGATAATAAAATATGTATTGTCAGTTTAATTGAAAAGTTACATGTTAAAAAATATTAAATAGATTATTATATTAAAGTACAATAGTATTTTATGCAACGATCATGTAATGATAGCCATTAAGACACGAGCATGTTGTAGGATACGAAACGAGCCGCAGGCGAGTTTCGTATATAATATGCGAGTGTATTAATGGCCATTACATGAAAGTTGCATACAATATTTTTTCTACTCCGATTATTATAAAAAACAAGAAAAATGAAAGGAACTTCAACAAATAAATTTTACAAATTGTACAACAAATAAAAAAAACGATGTTATATTTTTTGTGTTTCTCCAATCCATAAATTGTTTGTATAATTTTTCATAAGTTTTCTTGGATTTTTCTGGTAATATGTTGTCAACTGCATTTTCGGCTCTTTCTCTAATTTCTGGAGGCGTCAGAGAAGTTTTTTCGTTATCACTCATTATTTTAACACAATTTAATTATTTAGTTTAATTAATTTTAAATATAGTTACTTTTGAAAATCAAAATTATTTGACAGCTGTCAAATTAAGTGTCACCTAATATAATTAATTTCAGAAATGTCAACCAGGTATCCATGGCTATATTGAATATTGTGCGAATGTCGCATTCCTATTGGCTTAAAAATCTGTATCAAAATGAAAATTTGTATCATAATGAATATCATTATGATACAGATTTTAGTCTTTTAATAAGTATATTATAAAACAGGAGTAGAAAAATACTATTATTAATAATCAATACAATTCCACTAAATAGGAAGGAACAGAAAATGCAAGTGGATAAAAAAATCGGATAAATTACGTTACCATAGCAACGCTAGTATTTACTGTTCGTTTATCAAGCATTGCGCGGCGCATCAGTTTGACAATTGTAAATGTCAAAAACAGAATTAAACAGCAAATAATATTCCAGTTAGTATGTCGAAATTTGGAAATATTCGCGAGGCAGAAATAGTAAAGGAGATTGAAAAATCAACTCCTCTTACCAAATACCACGTGAGCTCAGATTTAGCAGGATATTTTTTGTGGTTGTTTTCTCATACTTACTTTCATATAGGTAATTGAACTCGATCTGTTCTGACAAAATCTCGAGAGCGTACAGCTCGAGTGATTTTGTCAGAGAACAGTTCTCGTTTGATTGCCAATGAAATTAAGTATTCGAAAACAACCAGAAAAAATATCCGTATAAATCTGAGCTCTTGTGGTATCACCCCCGAATATTGAAATTGGTTGTGAATAATGATATATTTTAATCTTTAGGTGATTTGATATACCAAGACACGAGCCGCAAAAGGATACGAGTGCCATTAAATTCCAGCGGCCTATACTATTTTTTCTACTCCTATGGTTTAATTTTATAATTAGATTGTAACGATGTTCCCCAGAAGCATTATTTTTCAATTAACTCTGGTACAAATAAACTCACCTAGATTCCTTATTCCCAAAATATGAGCAATTGCTTCCACTGGTGTACGAACTGTTGATGAACTAACGCAATCTTCCTCCTTTAAGACTAGACTTGAGGCCACCGTATGCGATTCCAACATTAACCGTTCCAATACATTCAAACAGGAATCAATGTTTTGGGGTACCAAATTTTGAAAAGACTAGAAAATAATTATACTTGTTATATTAATACATGAGATACTGATACATAATTATTATTTTGTGAGTGGAACTGATGAAAGAACGTCTCTTTCAAATTCACTTCTTAAAATACCTTCAACAAATCATAACATAAGAAGACTTCACAAACTAAGAGTCAATCATGGACTTTTGCTACATGAACTTTGTTTGAATGGTGTGGAAGATCTTGTATTACAATAGTTAAGTAGCTATTTAATGAATAGATTAAAAAAAGGTCAGAGTTAATCATTACTATTCTCATACTTTTCCAGTAACTTCTGGAGTTTCCCAAGGGTCTCATCTGGGACCATTATTATTTAACTTATTTATAATGATATAATCTATTGTTTTCAAGGTAGCAAGGCTTTGTTATTTGCTAACGGTTTCAAATGTCTTGAAGTAGTTAATAGTAATGATTTATTCATTTATTCACGGGCAAGCCCAATTCACATAAAAAATACATTGTTAAAAATTATAGTGTTAAAAGTTACAATGTTAAAAATTAGTGTTAAAAAATGCTCTAAAAACAAAAACAAAGAAAAGAACATGTAAAATTGAATAACACTACAATTTCAATCGACAATCAAAAATTTTAAAAATATCATATTGAAACGTCCTCAATAGAGTTAGCTAATCTAAGTGTCCTAGGGAGAGAACAATTCATTGCATAGTTGTACCTTGTCACTCCCTTTTCTCCCTTTACTGGAGTTGAGGTGACAAAAAGGGGGGGTTTTCTTAAAAAAATATATAATGATTGCCGGTTTCTCAACGGAGAGGGGTCGAGGTAAAATAAAAGACAATTATTTAACGGTTTCACTAAATTATTTCACGTTTACTGAATATTTGATAGTCACTCAGTTTTATGTCCTACAACAGTTTTATAGGTGTAGAGTAGGCCTAATAGAAGGTGGCTCATGCTGTCGCTGTCAAGTGACAATCGAAAGCACGTTGTTACATATTCAACTAACCTAATACAAAAATAAAATATAAAATGATTATGTTTAAAAGTAATATGTAGAAGTGGGCACAGCTAATGGTTAAAATGTACCGTATAAATGACAATGTACTAATATACCAGATGGTAGAATGGCTTCCAAGAGTATACTTTTGGATTACACTGAGGGGTTAGTATTTCAATTATTAACTAGGAAATATCTATGAGCAGTTGTCACAATAGGTTACATTTATGTAGGTTCAACTTTCTAACGAATTGTGCAATGAAGTATAACAGTAAACCCTGATAGAGTTGTTGACAAACTATCTGAGACACCTACAAGCAGCACGCACAGCACAGTACTATAAACGATCTTACTTGCAATGTATCAGCTGGTGTGTTTCCAATATGTAGCCGGAGCTGGACGAAGGGGGCTGATCCTCTACTGGTAAGTTTTCTGCCACTCGTATTCCTTTTGCGTAACTCACACGGCTTTGTTACAGACTAGGAAGAGATATGAGAAGAGAAGTCTCAAGCCGTCAGTGAAAACGACTGTGAAGATGGTATCGAAGACTACTAATGAGAAGGTGTATAAGACGATGTACTGAATAAGATGGTTAATAAGACGGTGAATAAGATGATGTCTAAGACGATGAATAAGACGATGAATAAGAGATCTGGAATACGAAACTCTCATGATGCCTAGGTCAATAAGAGAGAAGAGTGGGTACTTACCATGGATGGAAGGTGACCTCAAAGTAATATCCTTTTCCCTGTTAGGAGGAAATCCGCTAGCTGCGTTTAAATAACCACTTAAGGTATCACTAAATTTTCCTAACAGATTACGATTGTAATCTCCCTGTTAGGAGGAAATCCGCTAGATGCGTTTAAATAACCACTTAAGGTATCACTAAATTTTCCTAACAGATTACGATTGTAGCTGGGCTAAATCCGAAATAACTTCGAAAGAGCACAATTCATGTGACCTCTTGAAAAGCACCAGCACAAGAATGGAGGATTATGGACCAGTCCAATCCCCACAAGGTCAAGGTCGGTCTTCTTCTATTTATTTACCCTTAGCAACAGGTGAGCAGATCAAAGGTTAATGTAACAAGTAGCTGTATAGTTCATTGAACTTGACTTAATACGTCGAAGGCCTCTTGTGAATTTATCAAAGATTCATTGTCAGAAAATGTAAACATAACCAAATAAAGTTTGGGCAATGATGTTGAACTATTGATTATTAACTATTAATTATTTTAGTAAATGGTATTAGAGCAATATATACAAGGTGAGTGGTGGATTTCCTTTACATTAATAAGTATTTATCTTAATAAAATTGTATTGTCAAAGTTTTAATGATCTCTTCAATACCCAATGTTGAATTGAAACCGTTACAACCTATGAAAAGGAACATGAAAGGTTTGCACCTGCCTAGTAAGACGAGGAGGAACCAATTAATATATTTTAGAGAGAAGCTCGGGACTATTACATATTCCATTCATTATATCGAAAATCTGTATTAGATCTCTTTGCTTTCTGCGAATATCTAGGGTAGAAATGTTTAAGCAGTGTTCTAAAATATCATAACGAAGGTAAACATGCATCTTAAAGGTAATGTATCTTAAACATTTGTGCTCAACAGCCTCTAGTTTTGCTTTATAAGTAATGTAATATGGAGGTGGCAGAAGATGACGAAAAGGAAGCCTTCTATGAAAAGGTAGAGGAGGAAATATTTAAAATACCAATACAAGACACGATAGTATTATTGGGTGACCTGAACGCACAAATTGTATATGTAGAAGAATATTAGAGGCAGATAAGCGGCATACACACATTACATGAAAAAACAAACAATGGACACATAATTTGTAATCTAGCAGTAAAAATGAACATGATTATTTGCAGTACGATGTTCCAACACAACAAATTGCATAAAGTTACGAGGAGATCACCAGATTGCAAAACATATACACAAATTGATCACATATTGATAACAAAAAGAAAACGGTCGACAATGAAAGATGTCAGAACATATGGAGGGGCGTGTGCTGATACGGATCACTACATGGTTGCAGGAACTATGCTACAAAAGATAAAGATAAAAAATGAAACTAAAATATGCAACAAAAAATGGTACATAAGAAAACTAGAACAGACAGAAACACAAAACGAGTACAGAGATAGTATAGAAGAACATTTCATTAATGAGACAGAAGAAATTCGTGGAATTCAAGTAGGATGGAAAAGGAGAGAAAAATGTATAAATACAGTTGCAAAAAAATAGGATTGGTGGTGAAAAGAGAACAGATGGAATGGCTCGACGAAAAATGCAAAGAAATGATAGAAAAGAAGAAAGAAGTATAGTTAAAATGGATAAGGACGAACAGAAATGGAGAAAGAGAAGCTTATGAAAAACTAAGAAAAGAAACAAATGAAATAATAAAACTAAGAGAACAACAATTGAAAAGAGAATTAGTGAAATAGAAAGGAAAGTTATGCGAGGAACACAAAAGCTTTTTACCAAAAAATAAATGCACAGACCCGAACATACAAAACCAAAAAAACAGGAATAAAAAACAAACAAGGCAGAAAGGTGAATGAAGATACGGAATATAAAGAGACGTGGATGGAATATTTTACGGAATTACTAACAAAAACAGAAGTAAGAGAAGAGGTTGATACAGAAGAAAAGAACAAACAAGAGGTAATTGAGAAACCAACTAAAGAAGAAATAAGAGACATAATTAACAGGAGTAAGGACGGAAAAGCGCCAGGAAGCGACGGAATTAACATGGAACTTATCAAGTACGGAGAGACAAAACTGTTAGAAAAGTTATACCAATTGATATATAAAATATGGGAAGAAGAATAGATGCCGGAGGAATGGAAGGTGGGACAAATAGTAACAATACACAAGAAGGGAGACCAACAAGCTTGTGAAAACTTCAGAGGAATTACACTACTGAATACAGCATATGAGATAACAACAACAATTATAAAAAGAAGACTGCATGACGCAGGTTACAGAGGTGGAGAATATCAGTACGGATTTACAAAAGGAAGGTCAACTACAGATGAGATACACATACTGAAACAAATTTTGGAAAAGTCCAACGAATATAACATAGACATTGAAATACATTCATTGACTTCCAAAGAGCATTTGACTCAATAGAAAGGAATCAATTACTGAAAGCGTTGAATGAAATGGGAGTGAGTAATAAACTAATAAAAATGACACTAGACCAGAGCGTATCAGAAGTAATAACTCAAAGAGGGAAAACGGAAAAGTTTACATATAATGAAGGAGTGAAGCAAGGAGACTCTCTGTCGGCAACACTTATTCAATTTGGCACTAGAATATACATTGAAAAAAATATGTAAAGGAAATTTAAGAACCAGAGGAGGACAAATAATAACGTATGCAGACGACGTAGTACTAGTGACTGAAAACAGAATGGTAATGGAAGAAATGTTGGAGGGAAGGAAAGAAAATTGGACTTGTGATAAATACACATACAACCAAATTATTAAGACTCAAAAAGAATTGCGAACAAAAAAACGTGAAAATTTGAAGATACGAATTTGAAGAAGAGGATAGAGTTAAATATCTGGGAATAACAATAAGTAGTGATGGAGACAGAGAGACTGAGATAAGGGAAAGAATCGTTGCAACAAACAAAGCATTTCAGGCTAACAAAAAATAATAATTAAGAAATAAAATAATTAGCAAGCGTACGAAAATAAGAATATATAACACTATAATTAGACCGGTGATGATGTATGGGGCAGAAACATTAACCATGTATAAAAAACAACAAGAGAATATGAGAATACAGGAACGAAAAATACTAAGAACAATATTAGGACCAAAAAAATAGGTGAAGAATATAGAAGAAAAACAAACTTGGAACTATATCAAGAGATGAAAAAAGTCATAGCAAAAAAATTAAGGAGCAAAGATTAAAATGGTTGGAACACATAAGGAGAGCAGGTGAGAAAGCAATAATATACTCAATGGTAGGGTGGAAGAGGAAGACCCAGGATAAATTGGTTGCAGGAGGTAGTGGGTGATCTCAAGACAATGGGAATTAAACACTGGGAAGAGAAAACTCAGGACAGGAAGCAATGGCTACAAATAGTGGAAAAAATATGAAAAAGGAAATGTGGTCTGATCCACCCTTACAAAAGGATCAAGAAAGTTCGTAAGAGTGGCGCTACTCCTACGGGACTGTTAAGCCACTATATATATAATGCGGATACCATACTGGAGAACAATAATCTAGGTGTGTTCTGACGAGAGAGCAATAAAGAGACTTAATAGCAGTGATGTTGGTGAAATCACAAGTGGTTCTTTTTATAAAACCTAACATCTTCATAGATTTTTGAATAGCAGCAGTAACATGGGACTTATAAGTGAGTGAGGAGTCTAATATAACACCAAGTTCTTTTACTTGCGAAACACAATTTAAAGTTTCATTATTAATGCTGTAATCAAAAGCTATTGGGTGATGTATTCGATGAAAACGCATACTATGGCACTTGGATGCATTTAGATTCATATTATTTTGTGTACACCAATTTGATGAGCTATTTTAATCAGATTGTAAAATTAAAGCATCATCATTACTATTAACTACTTTAAAACATTTGAGGTCATCAGCAAATAACAAAGATTTGCTACCTTGATAGCAATACATTATATCATTAATAAATAAGTTAAATAATAATGATCCCAGACGACACCCTTGGGGAACTCCAGAAGTTACCGGAAAAGTATGAGAATAGCAATGAAAAACTCTGACCATTTGTAATCTATTCATTGGATAGCTACTTAACTATTGTAATACAAGATCTTCCACACCATTCAAACAAAGTTCATGTAGCAAAAGTTCATGATTGGCCCTGTCGAAAACTCAGTGTACACAGTATTGATCTGCAAACCCCTCTCCAGAGCATCAGACAAAAAATCAACATACCTATGTGAGTAAACCCAATTCTGCAAACCTTTTAGAGGTGGAACCAAATTTTTGCGATATCATAATTCTCGAGTAGTCGTAGGTAAGATAATCAGTAATAATATTTTCAAAGATTTTGGGAATTATGCTGAGGATAGATATAGGACGATAATTTGTGACGTCAGATTTTCAACCTGATTTATAAACTGGAGTGGCATATAATGTTTTCCAGTAAACCGGAAATTCGCCAGTATCAAGCGACTTATTAAATATATGAAATAGCAGACGAGATAAAATAAAGCTAAATTTCTTAAGAAAAGTGGGAGGAATTCCATCAGGACCAGGACCTTTTTTAACATCAAGTTTTGACAATTTTGCATAAATGTTCGATATTTCAATATAATAATGGAATACATTTACTTTTGAAGAGATCTGAATATCTTGCAGATTCAGAGGTTGATTTGAATAAACTGATGAGACATGTTTCGCAGATAGATTTGCAATATAATTCCCGTTACAAGCAGTGCAGTCTCCAAGAGCCATTTTATCAGGTATAGTGTTGTTCTCTCTCTTACTGCTCACAAATTTCCAAAAAAAAATTAACATTATTTGTAACAGAATTTTCAGTATATATTATATAATTTCTATAACACTCGCGATAAAAGTTTACACTGGGCTGTTAATCTACTAAATTCTATATAGTTTTCAGGACACCCAGTAATCTTGTAGATTTTGTGAGCAAATTTCTTCTCGCTTAACAGCAGATGATGCTTTAATTTTACATTCTGATTTAAATAGCTCATCAAATTGGTGTACACAAAATAATATGAATCTGAAGTGCCGTATTATGCGTTTTCATCGAATACAGCATTATTAATGAAAGTTTATATTGTGTTTCGCTAATAAATCACCTTGGTGTTATATTAGACTCCTCACTCATTTATAAGTCCCATGTTCAAAAATCTATGAAGATGTTAGGTTTTATAAAGAGAACCACTTGCGATTTCACTAACATCACTGCTATTAAGTCTCTTTATTGCTCTCTGGTCAGAACACACCTAGATTATTGTTCTCCAGTATGGTCTCCGCATTACATTATTTATAAAGCGAAACTAGAAGCTGTTCAGCTTAAACTTTTAAGATACATTGTCTTTAAGATGCGTGTCTACTATCGTTATGATATTTTAGAACTCTTCTTAACCATCCCTACCCTATAGATTCGCAGAAAGCAGAGATATCCAATACAGCTTTTCAATATAATAGGTAATAATAGGTACAACTATGTAATGAATAGTTTTCTAATAATATATGTCGAAGAATAAAAATATATTATTCTAACGCTTTGACAAAGTTTTGAAAAATAATTTTTCCAAAAACAGTGACCGTTCAACGAAGAAGAAACAGCTACTTCCCGGGCTACATGCCCCGACAGACATTGAATTACACTTCTAAGTCAAACGGGGTTGGTAAATCTACAAGATTTAAACCAACCATTCTGGTTTGCAACTAGAAGGGACAACATAACTTGTAGACCGGTTTCGGCGTATTGCGCCTCATCAGTACAAGGTATATGTTATCGTCCGAGAGTTAATCCCGGACTCCCTAGGACACTTAGATTAGCTTACTCTATTGAGGAAATTTAAATTTTTTATGTATCAACTTTGAAGTTTATAAAACATCTGCTGGAGTTTAAACTTTGATAGTTTGAAATTTTTGATTGTCGATTGATGTTGTAGGGTTATCACTCTCTTATTCACTTTTACATTTTTCTTCTTTGTTTCTAGATCATTTTTCAAAACAGTAATTTTTACACTTTTATTTTCATGTAAATTGGGCTTGACTGTGAATAAATAAATGAAAATAAAATAAATAAATAAAGATCTCAAATCTACTACATATACAGTGCGCTGGAATAGGTGCTTTAACTAATGTAACAAGAGAAGAGCTCGGACACTTTTATAATAATCATTACATGCTACGATATACCGGTTTCGAACCGTACTTGATCTCTCTTCAGGGACAATAATCCCTTCAATTTATTCAAATGGGAAAGTGAGATACATTTTATTGTTATGTTCAGTGAACACTAAAACTCTGTCACGCATAACTCATAATTATATATAAAGCACGGAAAAAATGAAAGGTGCATTTTTTTCCAAAAAATGCATTTTTTTTAAAGATTTGAGCATTTTTTGCATTTATTGCCAATTATTTTAAAATCCTATTGAACAGACAGTTTTCATTATGGAATTTATTAAATCTGTTTGGGTTTGGAACTACCTGCTACCCCAAAATTGAAAGAACTTGAAAGAGTAGGTACCTTCTTTATTGAAAGGGTCTTACTATAATGATATAATGATTATTTTATTACTTTATTCTTGGAATGGGAAATACCATAAACAATTAACTCCGACACGCGTTCAATTTTACATAGAAAATTTTCCAAATCTTGCCTTACCTCCTCAACCTGTAATAACTCGTTGGGGTACCTGGTTGGATGCAGCTATATTTTATGCTGATAATTACGACGCCAATAAACATGTGATTGACGATCTTAGTGACTCTTCATTTACATCCATTTTAAACTCAAAAAATCTTTTTAAAAATTCATTAATAAAGAATAGTTTGATATTAATAAAAACCAATTATATGTTTGTATCTACAACTATTGAAAGTTTAGAAAAACCTTGTATTCCATTAACGGAATCAGTAGCTCTGATTAGCCAGTTTTAGTCAAATTGTAAGAAAGTCGCTGGACAAATTGGGACCGTCGTTCTACATAAATTCAATTCTGTGGCACAAAATAATACAGGCTTTCAAATTTTGAAAAATATTTCGAAAGTTTTTGTGGGCGAAAACGATGTAAATATACCTAACTCAGAATTAAACATCATTTGTAAATATAATTATGCTCCCATTACATCGGTTGTTGTTGAACGAAGTTTTTCAATTTTTAAACACATGTTTTCTGACAAGAGACGAAGTTTCCTCCTAGAAAACTTTTAAAAACACTTAATTATTAATAGCTTTTATAATAATTGTAAGACGTGACTTATGTCTGTTTAAGTACCTATATTGTTATTTTGTATTATTAAATTTATCAATAATAAAATCTGATACTTAATGTTAATTTTCGTTGTATAATTATTAAATCCCACCCCCACTCCCTATCATAGTAAAATAATGAAATAATAGTATTATTCAACATTATAATATACATCATTTTTTGCATTTTTTCTAAAATTCTTGCATTTTTTTCTAAAATCCTTGCATTTTTTTCTAAAATCCTTGCATTTTTTTCTAAAATCCTTGCATTTTTTGTCAATTTTTGATGCATTTAAATGCGCATATTTTTGGCTTTTTCGGTTGCATTTTTTCCGTGCTTTAATTATATACTATACATTTTTGAGATCAATGTTTCAAGAGTCTTGAATTACCAATCCCTGAGCAAGTTTTGTCTATAAATAATTGTATATATCATACATACGTAGCAAATCCATATTCTCAAGATATTACAACGTAATCATCAGGCATTTGCTACACAATTCACGGATCTGTCGTAAATTATAGAGACTCACTATACCATATACACAGGTTCGGCAAATATTCATCTTCCATATGTAGAATCTCATATAGGAGCAACAGTGAGCACTATACATTAAATCATATATGCCCAAGAGAGAACAACATACTTCTCCTCCACGAAAAACCTCTAGACGCGATAGAATCTTCAAAAAATCTGAAGCAGGGTTGTCAAGTCAAATAATTTCCAGTTTTTTTTAACCAAAATATTTCATTAAGAAAAAATTGAAACGCAGTTTTGTTAGAAATATGTTATTAGTGTATGGAAGTAGATCGTCAGTTTTTTGAATTAACACTGTTTCTGGTAAAATGTCCCGAAGTTTCTACAGAAAATATTGTTACGATCGTTGGCTATTAATTAAGCAAAAATGTTTACTTTTATGGGGATATCACAAAAAGTAACAGCCGGCGAAAGTTTAGACATAATAAATCTAATAGAATCAATAGTAAATCAACAGTGGGGTGCAGATAAAGAAATACTCCTTAGGGTCTACCGAGCGTCAATTGGATGAAAATTGGACTATGGAAACAACCTCTACATGACGGCTTGTAACTCTCTCCTAAAATCTCTAAGCACAATCCAAAATACCTCACTACGGCTCTCTCTCGGAGCTTTCAGTACAAGCCCCGCTGAAAGCTCAGAAATCGAAGCATCTGAACCCCCTCTTCATTTAAGAAATCAAAAAATACTTATGTCCTACTTTGCCATTCCCAACAACCCCGCAGCCAAGTTAATTAGATACTCACAGCTATTCCCAACAAATGAACCCAGCACCCTATACTCTGCACAACAAATAGTAAAACCACAATGAAAATAATATGTTAACCTCACAGTCATCACTCCTGCAATTATCGCCTCGAATGCCCCTCCTTGGACCAAAGTACCACCAAATTTTAGCACCAGCCTGCTCAAACACAACAAACTAGACACACCCAGTTCACTCCTCAGACGATTCGTCAGCGAATTATTGCAGTCACGCCACTACAACAAAGTTTCTTACACTGATGCCTCCAAAGACGAGGTTGGTGTAGGATGTGCCGTCTATTCTTCAACTATAACATCCACAAGCAGATTATCCACCAGTTAGTGATGTATCTGGGGAAGAATCTGTATCCAAAAGTACTTTAACCCTTTGGAGACTATCGGGACATATATATCCCAAAACGATTTCTAAACGGTCTGTTGGTTAAAATATAACCCATTTTGTACAGGATATTTTAAATTCAGTCTTCCTGAGGCACCAGCTAAAAAAACTGAAAGTGGCAACGCAGCAAAACACGCCGGTATCGGTATTTAGTGGTGAGGTAATCAGTGTTTGTCAACTGCTCAACGTGGTTACTGTGATTGTTGTTAGTTATTATTGTTTATCCGCATATTTTTTTGCAAGTGGGAATTTATTTTGTAGAAATGCGTGATAATAAAGGTAATTACATATTTCTAAATATTTTAGTTATAAGTTTATGGCCAAAATCATCGTGAACGTTTTATCGGTTCACATATGTCCCATTAGTCTTTTACTTGTCCCAATAGGCATTTTTATTCCAGATGAGCCCAAAACCGCTTTCTGTAAAAGAACTGGAGGAGGAAGCAAGAAAAATTTTTGAGAGTGACGACGATTCGGAAATTGATCCATTTCATGCCAGTAGCTCATCAGACTCCGATTATGCCCCATCAGACATAGAGACTGAAGAAAACGGAACGGAAATTGCCTCTGATGGAACTGAAGAGTCAAGTTCAAATGAAGATCAGTTGCATGAAGAAGAAGAACATGAGGTCGAGCAGCAGGATGTAGATGAATTACAACTAGGGGTGAATGAGGGACAAGCAGCAAATGTGTGGTTTATCAATGATGGAAGTTTTATACCCCGCTTTCAGCTTCCCCAACAACAACAAGTAGACTGTAATCTTCCTCGAAATTTGACAGAAGTCGAAATATTTCTGAAAGTTTTTCCAAAAAGCCTTCTAATGAATATCGCACGTTGCACAAATTTACGTTTAGAGAAGTTTGAAAAAGACTCAAAGAAAAAACGAATTTTGACTGATTATCATGAAATTATGGTAGTATTAGGCGTCACACTTATAATGTCTTACAACCGAGTTCCTACTTTCAACGATTATTGGTCTCAAAATGAATCGCTTGGAAATGCTGCAATCAAGAAAGCTATTTCCAGAGATCGATGTAAGCTATTGTTGTCCAAGATGTATTTCAATGATCCTGTGAAATCTACAAATGCTGGTAAACTGTATTATATTGAAGATGTTGTCAATTGCCTGAAAACCACTTTTCCAAAATTTCGGTCCGAGGCAACCTTTCAAAGAATAGATGAGTCGATGGCAAAATTCAAGGAAAGGTCTGCACTCAAACAGTATCTTCCCATGAAACCCGTCAAAAGAGGTATCAAGATATGGGTTCGCAGTGATTCTTGTACTGGATATGTTTATGATTTGAACGTATATGAAGGCAAGGGTACTGAAAACTCAGAAGGAACTTTAGGAGAAAGGGTGGTAGGAAAATTAATCAGCACCATTAGACATCCGGAAGTAGCACTCTGTTTCGCTAGATTTTTTGCATCCGTCTACTTGCTTGATACAATGCCATATCCAGCTGTAGCTACATTGATGAAACATAGAAAGAACGTTCCTAAATTTATAACTAAACTGAATCGGGGCGACTCAGAATTTAGGGTAAACAATAATGGTACTACAATCACTAGATGGCAGGACACTAAGGACTTACTTGCAATAAGTAATTGTTTTGATGATAAGGTAACCACTGTAAAGCGTACAACAAAGGACGGTTCAAAAAAAGATATACCCTGCCCTGAAATGCTGGAGTTCTACAATCGATACATGGGAGGAGTAGATTTGGCCGACCAGATTATTAGTCTATATGATTTCGATCGAAAATCTGCTAAATGGTGGAAGAAAGTTTTCTTCAGACTCTTGATGACATCTGTTCTAAATGCTCACATCTTGTTCAACGATTTACAGAGGAAAGAAAAATCACGGTTTTTGCCATTTCTTATTACTGTCGCAGAAGGATTAATATCACTGGGCAGAGAAAACGCCGCAGTTAAAAGAAAATCAGCTGTATCTTTGGGTCGTCCAACAACAAAAAAACGGAAGATGTTGAACGTTGGTGATCATTTACCAACAGAAGGACAAACACGCAGAAGATGCCAGCGCTGTTCTATTCAGTTCAAAAAAGAAAAACGAACAACGACTATATGTCAGAGTTGTAACATACCATTATGTAAAACTTGTTTTACACCATACCATTTGAAATAGGTTGTTGTTTTTGAGTTATTTCCTTACTTAGTATTTAGTTTTTTTGAAGTATTATTTGGTTCTTATGAATATTTTGATGTTTTATTTTCGTAATAAAATGTTTATGAATGTCTACTGGGTTAATTGTGTCCCATTATAAATGTCTGACTGGGATGTATATGTCCCACTCAAAATGGCGGTTTTTGTGGTTAAAATTCCTGTAATTAATTTTTTTTCATCAATACTATCCCAACTAACTACAAGGAGTGAAAAAAACATCTTCCCAATGTGATAAAAAAAATCCGACTTCAAAGGGAGATTGTTAAGAATATCCAGTTAGCTATGAACAACCTTAATATACAACACAAAGAAGTTCTGAAATCGGTTAATTTCTGCAGCGATAAGGTGTCGGATTTTGAAGCTCTAATTATTAAATTGAATGAGAGGCTGGATTCAGTCGAAGAAATATCAAAAGAAAATACCCTACTCACAAAAGAAGTGCAATTCCTCACCACTCGTGTAGAAACGCTTGAACAACATCTACGTTCTAAAAATGTTGAAATACGAGGCGTCAATGAGAAAAGTACCGAGAATTTACTACATGTCATTCAGAAGGTAGGTGAACATATTGAATGCCCTATTACTGCTGATGATATAGATACTATCTTTAGAGCAAACTCTCGAATTCCCAACAAACCTAGACCAATTATCATTCAATTACTAAATAAAAAGAAAAGAGATGACTTTATCTAACAATCTAACTGCTCTACCCCTGGACTAATAGTAGATCAGGTATCTAACCAGTTATTCGTGAATGAACACCTTACTAATTCGTTAAAAATGTTGTTGAAAAAGGCGAAAGAAATAGCCAAGCTGAAACATTTCAAATTTGTTTGGATTAGAAATGGTGGCCTGTTCATGCGAAAGGATGATAGGAGTCATGTAAAGAGAATTTTTTCTGAACATGATTTCAATAAACTGTAATCATCTTTCTCATTCCCTTCACCTAGTAATTATAACTCACTGTTTTCGCAATTTTACCAAAACGTTCGTTGTTTGAAGTCAAAACTTACGAACATTTTTAAAAACTCTTTAAATTGTGACCAGAGACTTGGCTTAACAACGAAATTGCTTCTTCTGAAGTATTGAATGATTCCTTCGCAATTTTTAGACGCGATCGGGAAGATTCTGGTTCTACCCATAAAGAAGGAGGAGGAGTTCTAATTGGAGTCCAAAATTAATTCATAAATTACTGCAAAAAGAAATTGTTTCCTAATAATAATAATATTTTCTCAGTTAGGCAGAGTTTGAGTTTGATTTCCCTGGAAGATAGACATCAAATGAATGATGTTAAATTTTTATATAAAATTGTTAATAATCTTATTGATTTCCTCATTAAATTTAATATTCCGGCCTATAATATAAGAAATTTCGAAGTTTTTGATATTAACTTTAGTGCTACAAATTATTATCAAAATTCTCTCTTGCATAGGTGTTGTAAATCCTTCAACTCAGTCTGTAACCATGTTGATATTGATATATTCCATGACAAATTGTTTAGTTTTTGTAATAAGCTGAAAAAGCTGTATCTTAATAACAAAATTACCTTTTAATTTCATAGTATTTAGTTTAAATAGTTATAATTGTAATAATCAATTTATACTGTATTAATAATATATTATATTAGTGAATACTGTATTTGGGCTCGTCCCGTTTGTATTCCCTTTGATAAATAAAAAAAAATCCATAAAGCGGAATAAAAGTTATAACATTTTTATTGAAACAGCTTTCCCACTCACCTCTACCAGTCATTTCACCAGATAGAGCAAAAAGTACTGAGGCAAACTTACGTAAAATGATCTAATGATTAATTTTGTGGTACCATAACGGTAGATTTATTATAGAAAAATGTTTTTGTGATACTATTGTGAACTCCCTCTAGCGGTATAGTAGGAAACTTGAAAATAATTTCCAGCAGTTTCTTGTAGACGAGTTTGTAATACACGTTTTTTTCACTAAGCTGTACGATAAATAGTTTCCTCTCTTAATCAGACACCCGGTACGCACATTATTGTGAATAAATGTGGTAGTCGTTTTTTTTTTAACTAAATCAAAATTAACACACTCATCATTTCACCAGTTTCCCCCTTCTTTTTTTCCCACTCGTTGCCCGGAATATGTTGTTCTATAGCTATTTCTCTTCCACTCACACAATAGCTACATGGAACATAATTATTTGCGAATCTGTATATACTAACAGGTTTGTAATCATTAATGATTGATGTCGATGGGATAAGATGTGTGTTGAAAAAAATTAATATATACAAATTAAATACTAACTTTATCTTGCATTCCCAACTTGGCAAGGATTCCTACATCTCCTATTGGACCCCACTGAATTGCTAAGCCAGGTAATTGTTCCCGTTTTCGTTTTTCACACAATTTTTCTAGTGCAAAGTTGGCCATTCCATAGTTAGTTTGACCAGTGTTTCCCCTTCCAGATGCTATTGACGAGAAAACAACGAAATGTTCTAGTTCCGGACAAAGTTTTCGACTCACGATATCCATATTTTGACCTGATATTATTTTACTCTTAAATATCTCATGAAAGTTTTCTTCGGTTTGATTGATAAATAATGCGTCTTTAACGACTAAAGCCATATTGAAAATTCCTAAAAAATTAAGATGAAATAGCAATATCTTTTTGAAGGAGATTTTTTCATATACTTTTAAACGGGTTAATGGAATAAGGGTAAAATACAGGGTGATTGATTGGTGTGATAAAGCTTAGTAGGAATAGGCCGGTAAAAAAGAGGGAAGTAGAGGGGGGGAGAAACATTAATGTAAGGGAAGTCCCAGGGATAGATTGCCTGAGGGATGATATGATCAAGAGGCTGTTGGATGACAATGGGGAGTACTTCTGGGAGCTATTCAATAGGGTGCTGAGGGAGGAAGAGTTTCCGGAAGGATGGAAGGTGGCCAGAGGATACTGCTGAAGAAGGCGGGAAGAGAGGGGAAGCGGGACTACAGGCCCATCAGCCTGCTGTGTGGTGTGGGTAAATTGATAAATGGGATAATAAAGGATAGCATTGAGGAGGAAGTTAGCAGGAATGAAGGTTTTAGGGTAAACCAGCACGGGTTTGCGAAGGGGAGGGAAATCATGCATCTCGGCGCTGGGTATTGGGCTTGGTGGAAAGGGCTAGGGAGGGCAACTAGAGGAACAAGAGATTGGCCTTACTTGTGTTCTTCCACGTCGGGAACGCGTTCAACAGGGTCAGCAAACAGCCGGTGATGAGCGCGTTGCTGAGGCTTGGAGTGAAGGAGGGGTTGGTAAACATGGACCGACGCTCTGGAAGTGTGTGTTTGATGAGGTTTGTGGGATAGAATGTGAAGAGGGATGTGAGATTACGGTTTATGCGGACGATGTGTGTCTGGTATGTACGGCAAAGGGAAAGGTGGAGAGAATGTGTACGAAGATTGTGGAGAAGATAGAGACCAACTGCATAAACAAAGTATTCTCAAGTTAATGGGAAGACAATCTATACTCATATTTGACAAATTAAATTTTAAGAATATTACGTAGCACTATTATTTACCTCCTACAGGACCTAACGCTTTGGCAGTGTTTATTAAAGCTCCTGCTCCCTTGAGAGTAGATGAATCGTTTGTATCAACTTTCACAGTTACGTCTTTGTATTGAGACCATTTTCTCATACAATAAGTTTGGTACCCGTTACTTATCTCTCTCCTGGAGTTAAGTATGATTTTTGTTGCCCCTTTTTTAATCAACCAATCAGTGAGTTCAAGACCAAATCCTCCTAATCCTCCTATCAGAATATAAGATTTGAGAGGGCTAAATGATATTTTGGGAATTGCTGATATACTTCGGATTGGTGCAGAAACTGGATACAACTCTTCTTTTCTGATTTCTATAACAACTTTTCCCTTGTGTTTTCCCGATGCCAAATACCTGAATGCCGATTCGACATCATTTTCTGCAAACACTTGACTTGGTAAAGGTTTAACAACGCCACTAGCTATACCTGGAAAGAAACAAAATTGTTATCAATATGGTAATCATTTCAACGTATGAGTTATCCTTATATTTTTTTAACGAATTTGTCGAAACTATTTCATTTCATGAGCGTTCAATGGAATTTACCATCTAAATTATATTCCACTTAAACTGTCTCCAGCAGCGATTCTTAACTCTAATAACCACGCATCAAAACATTTATAAATTTTCCTTGATACGATGCTGAACGTACAAAAAATTCTCAATGTTTTAAACGATCTAACAGCATGCAGGTGAAGGAAAATCATTTGTCTGAATTCTCAACCACATTTTCAATTAGAGAAAAAATTTTGTAGTAAATTTTGTGACATAAAATATTATCTCAAATCTATGTTGTCTTTAAAAACCTTTTCCATTCTCAAAGCTTTTTCCTAGAACCAATTGATTAGGAGAAAAAAATACAATATCTTGTGTGATATCTTTTTCCAATTACAGCAATGTTTATTGAAGTTTTAGTAGGCTGATGTCAAATTCTGTTGTTAGTAGTTTACCGGTAAGTTTGTAGTCTGTTATTTTTGCGTTAATTTGTCTATACAGAGCATTTCAATGAAAACTATCCAACAAACATTATTCTGAAGGCGTCACTTTTATGAAAAAATGGAAAAACACATAAAAAATCATATGAAGGGGGACGATTTTATGATCATATATGTAGACATTATTACTTTAACCCCTTTCCCTCTATATACAGGGTGTCCCAGACTAATTTATCCAGGCTATATCTCTTAAACGAATAGAGATTTGCGAATGGGACAAAAACTGATCTATTCCATTTCTATTAAACTTTAATATGGCGTAGAAAAAATCATCCCCTAAATAATCATCCCTTAGATACAGACCCTAACTTTAAATTTTTTAATAGCACCCTGTACATTTTTTCATAATTTTGGATGAGGTCTTCCATCGTCTATTTTTCAAAAATAAAATGGGTTCGTCAGTAATCAAGAAACAAGCAACAAGACGGAGCTCCTCCACACAATGCGATAATCGTTAACGACCACCCACAAAACCGTTTCGATAACCACTGGATAGTAAACAACTCTCCAGAAATTATGTGGGCGGCACGTTCACCAGATTTGTCACCTCTTGACTCTTCCTTTTGGACAGGGGGCTTACGTTGGCAGGGGGGTATTGTGGTACTATCTATTGCCCAAATTTATTTGAATAATCCTTAATACAGACTTTATTATTTCTGTCCATTGTTAACAAAGCGGAATTATTTGTTGGATGACATTGACAATTGGCCGTGACAGTCGTGTCTTGGATAAAAGCGTTCGTTTGTCATGCCGTGGCTTACATAGAGGGAAGTGTAGCACTTTATGACTTGATCTGTGCGGAACACGCTCGGTGTAGTGAGCAGTGTAGTTCGGATGTATGTTTCGGGTAGGTTTCTTTATGGTAGTATTCTGTACTGAAGTTGAGGAAGTGTCAGTCACTTTTTTCCGCTGTGTGCTTTCTAATAAATAGCTTGGTTTCCAAACGTGCATCGAACGAGAATCTGAATTTTGTTAATGACTGGGAAGTAATCCCCTGCTGAGTTTTATAGGTTCTCGTTCTGAATTAGTTGTGGAATATACGGTTTAGTATTTTGTTCTACAGGAGTTCGTATTGTTGGAGAATTCCGTCCTTTTCTGGAAGCCGTTTTCACAAATCCTTATAGGGGATATATTGCACTCATTATTTGTTGGTTGCCATCCAGTAAGAGAAATATTTTGAGTACTGGACCCTTTTTGGAAAGGGGTTCACCTGCGGGGCCAGGGCGAGTGATAAAAGATATTGTTTATCAATCAAAACCGCAAAATGTAGACGAATTAAAAGAAAATATAAGACAAGCATGTCGCCAAATTACTCCTGTAATGATTCAAGCCATGTTATCTTTATTACATTTATTTTTATTGTAAAAAATAAACTGATATTTTCTTGATTACTTATGAACCCATTTTATTTTTGAAAAATAGATGATGGAAGACCACATCCAAAATTATAAAAAAATGTACAGGGTGCTATTAAAAAATTTAAAATTAGGGGCTGTAACTAAGGGATGAATATTTAGGGGATGATTTTTTCTACGCCATATTAAAGTGTATTAGAAATGGAAAAGATCAGTTTTTGTCCCATTCGAAAATCTCTATTCGTTTAAGAGATATAGCCTGGATAAATTAGTCTGGGAGACCCTGTATATATAGCAAAAGGACGTTCCCTTTTATATGATTTTTGACGTTTTTGACAATTATAGAGGAATAACCCTGATCAATACTATCGTGAAAATATATGAACAAATTATAAATAACAGAATTAGAACAATACTCGAAAGCCAACTATCAGAATCACAAAGCGGATCACATATTCACGATAAAACAGATAGTGGAAAAGCAATTTAGAGGACAAAAATACATATCTAGCTTTCATAGATCTTGAGAAGGCATTTGATACAGTACCTAGAAATAAAGTATGGAAAGGGTTGGAAGAAGAAGGAATACACGGTAAAATAATAAAAGTTATCCAAGACATATATAAGACCAACAAGAATTTCATAATACGTAACAACTTAAAGTCAGAAGGATTAAGAACTAGCGTAGGAATGAGACAAGGAGGAGCACTAAGCCCGACTTTATCCAATGTACACATGGACACAATTATAAAGAAAAGCAAACAGAAAACCAAGAAAATGTTCATTGAACACAGACATTTAGAAAGAGTAGAAATAGCGGAGGGAGTTTTTGCAGATGATGTAGTACTAATAGCAGGTAGCGAGAAAGAATTACAAGAGAACATAAACATCTGGAAAGAATCTATGGAAGAAGAGGGATGAGAATAAATACAAATAAAACAAAGATACTAATTATAGGGGATCAGAATGTTAATACAGACATCAAAATAGATAACATAAAAGTAGAACAAGTTAAAGAATTTAAATACCTAGGAGTAATTGTTGACGAAACAGGAAAACAAGACGCTGAAATAAATGAACGAATTGCTTGCAAAAACAATCAAACTATACTATGCTATGAACGACAACGACAACCCAGTTGGTGGGGTCACATCCACAGAATGAATAACAGGAGGCGGGTAAAACGGGTATATGAGGCAAGAACACAAATAAAGAAAAGAAGAGGGAGGCCAAGACAGACATGGAGCAAAATGGTGGGTAAAATATTACAAGAGAGAGACAAATCCTGGGAAGAAGCGGAAACATTAACAAAAGATAGAAAAGCATGGAAAAATTTCGTATATACAAAGTGAAATGTAAACCCGTGTGTGGAAACCACTTATGGAATAAAATTCTTTGTCATTATTTTAGAAAATTATAAAAAATGCCAAGACTTGTCAACTTTCGAATTGAGTTGTGCGTTATGTAAACATAAATTCAAATGTACAGGGAGATTCACGCAAGTGTGCCATAGTCGGTGTTGTTTTTTTTTAATGAAACACCCTGCATATTTGCATATTTTTGAAATCCTCTTAATGAACCGATTCCAACAAACTGAATAATGTATGGTCAATTATGAATTGTACAGGGTGAAATTTTAAAATTAATAATTTATTACACTTGAAATATTGGTACTTTTTTGAATTAGCTAAATATGGATTTATCAAAAATCAAAACTAACTAATTATTACACGTATTTGTATATTAAACAAAACCTGCTACGCCCATGAATTTTATCATAAATACCTAAAAATTACCTAAAAACGCCAATAATTAGACAAAATCGGTAAATAATGTGGATTGTTTTCTATTCTGTCAGTTGTTGATGTGTTGACAGTTTATACTGAAAAAGTAAAATCTTTGTCAAACACTCTTTCCTTGTCGACATAACAATGAAATATTTAACTGAGACTCACCGAATTGAGATTTTATTTAATAACAGGTATCCCGAATTGCCTAATATTTCACAAAGTACTGTGTCTAAAATTCATGCACAATTCAGAGAACTTGGACATGTCAAACCATTGAAAAGAAAACCACACTTCGCTGAAGATGATGTGAAAGTGGATATTTTGTTAAGTGTCGAAGAGAATCCAACTTCAAGTACACGTCAAATTGCCCCTGAAAATAATGTTAGTCATACAACTGTTCTAAGATGTCTTCATAAAGAAAAACTTCATCCCTACAAATTAACTTTTGTGCAGGAGTTAACAGAAGACGATCCAGATCGTAGAATGGATTTCTGCGAAAGATTGATGAATAAGCTGAACAGAAATGAGATAGCTCTTGGTACCATTCTTTTTTCTGACGAATCAACATTCACATTGAATGGAGAGGTAAACCGACAGAACTGTAGATATTGGTCAGCAGAGAATCCTAATTGGATGCGTGAGACACATACTCAGTACCCTCAAAAGGTGAACGTTTGGGCCGGTATCATAGGCGACCATATTATTGGTCCTATATTTATAGATGGAAATTTGACAGCTGAAAAATATTTAAATATTCTTAGAAATGAAGTTATTCCTGCGTTGGCAAACTTATATCCCAACGCAATAGATCCTAGCTTACCGAATGAAAATGTTTGGTTCCAGCAAGACGGGGCAACACCCCATTATGCTTTAATGGTAAGAACTTATTTAGATGAAATCTTCCCCAATAAATGGATTGGACGAAGAGATACTATTGAGTGGCCAGCTAGATCGCCAGACCTTGCGCCGTTAGATTTTTTCTGTGGGGTTATCTCAAGAACAAAGTATATGCAACACAACCAACTAGCATTGTAGACCTCAAAGACAGGATAACTACAGAAATACGGAATATTTCACCTCAAACTTTAAACAAAGTTAAGGAGGAGTTCTATAGGAGACTGTGCTATTGCCAACAACTAGGTGGAGAACATTTTGAGCATTTATTTTAATGTATTAAAATCAAATACATCAGGTATTTTAAGTATGTGTTTAATAACTGTAAAAACTGTTTGTGCTCAAAACGATGGAAAAAGCTATTGACAACTACATTAGAGCGGAAATCCTAGAGAGGCTACCTCTCCACCCGCATCAGCATGCTTACCGGGCAGGCAGATCTACGGAGACTGCACTGGTACAACTGACGGAGGATATCCGAGGTGCTCTAGACAACCAAGAAGCCGTAGTATGCGCCTTTTTGGATATAGAAGACAATTCTCCTCATGAGGCTGTCAAAAGAGCATTAAATAGAAGAGGTGTAGACAGCACAACATCCAAATGGATGTCGGAACTGCTCACCACTAGAGTAGCAGAGACGAGGACGAGCAAAGACATTGTCTCCATCTGTACAACCAGAGGATGTCCACAGGGAGGAGTAGCATCCCCATTAATGTGGAGCCTGACGGTTGACGAACTCCTGTGTGGTTTGACTGACCTCGGAATATCCTGCCAAGGATATGCTGATGATATTGTCATAACAGCCAGGGGAAAATTCGAAAATACCCTTTGTGACATCGTACAAAAGGCTCTGAACTATACAAATAGCTGGTGTAGGCAAGTGGGACTCAACATCAATCCCACCAAAACCATCTTGATAGCCTTCACTAAGAAAAGAAAGCTCAACCTCAAAACCATTAAACTTAATGGGAGCGAGGTTGAATGGAGACAGGAAGTCAAGTATCTAGGTTTGACTCTAGACAGTAAACTCCTGTGGAACAAACACGGAAAGGAGATTATATACAAAGCAAAAATGGCTCTAATGGTGTGCAGGAATCTGGCAGGGAGAAATTGGGGGTGCAACCCAAAAATCCTGAGCTGGATGTACACTGCCATAGTGAGACCAATTATCACTTATGGAGCCATTGCGTGGAGTAGTAGAACTAGCCTATTGACAACGAGAGAAAACCTCTCAAAAATTCAAAGACTCACACCACTACATATGGTGGTGGAAAGTGTTGCAGAAAGAACAAGATACAGACTAAGTAGAGAGGGAATCATTAAAAAAAAACCACCTCCTTACTTCTTAGAAATCAAAAAACCTGGGACATGCCACAAGATGGTATGATGAAAAAGTATGATTTTTCAAAGAAATTCGATACGCCATGAAAAAGTGTGCCCAGTTCAATATTGATAAAGGATATAGAAGGCAAAGGATTATCATGATGTCGGATAGTCAAGCAGCCATTAGAGCACTGAGCTCTTGTGTTATCAGTTCCAAAATGGTGTGGGAATGCCTAGGCAAACTAAATGAACTAGGCGAGAACAATATAGTCACCTTACTGTGGATTCCAGGACACACAGGGATAGAAGGAATTGAAATAGCAGATGAACTAGCAAAGATGGGGACTGGAACACCCTTTTGGGGGCCGGAACCCTTTTGCGGTATCAGCTCCAATGTAATATTGGGAGAAATAGGCAAAGCCGAAGAGAAGAGAAGATCTGACCATTGGAAAGATCTAGCAGGACTTAGGCAATCAAAGATTCTTCTGGTGTGACTACAGCCTGTTGAGATCAAATGAATGCATAAGTCAAAGTAAAACTGCACTAAGAGTTTTAACAGGCATCCTTACGGGACATTGTCGCCTGAATGGGCACCTGAAAAAGCTCAAAATAGTGGAGGAAGAAGAATGTAGATTCTGTGGTATGGAAGAAGAAACCTCCATCCACATACTTGCAGCAATTCAGAATCCTAGGGCACAACACCTCGGAGATTACTGGATAGAAGAGGGACATTTACCTAAGTTAAAGCCTGCAGATATCCTAAAATTCCTCCGGGAAATAGGACTGAAGGAGCTACTAGTCTCTGAGACTTTCCTCAGGAACTAAGTAGAAGTAAGGGGGCACAATAGAACTTTTAGGTCTCAGTGAATGTCACCCCAATCTACATACATACAACCATTAATTCAACAAATTTATCAATCTACCGAAATCCAAACTTGAAGTCCAGTGGCTATGGCTTCTCACCAGTTGCATTCCCCTCAATAACCAAATAATTCAAATCCACTGCGCGATAAATTTGATCACATATTTACCACTGATTTTTGGAACGCTTGGCTACAAACCGTTCAACACCTGTGAGCAAACCGCTAAATTTTGAAAAACACCCAATTTCTATTTAAAATGATTTCCACAATTATCGCCACGCCACAAACTGCATAATTTCCGTACTGTAAGCAAACTAAATTGAGGAATCAAAGGTTTTTCAAATCGTTTCCAGTCATCATTAATTTATTGGTGATTCACTTAATTTATATTTATTAGAATTTTAAATAGAGGAATACTAATTTTGTCAGGTATCTTCTAAACATCGGCAAAGAAACAATTAAATAATTTATTTATTTGTCTTCTGAATGATCCACCATATACTAAAATATCTACAAATAAATGAAGTTCTACCTATGTGCTTTTTACCATCTAAGAATTTATAAAATCGTTTAAAACTATTTTTAAAATGGTACCTAATAACTAAAAGTGTTCGTTAATTACTTTATTACCTTCAGCTACCAAGTGTTGAATTTCGCGTTTATATTCATTTTGCGGGAAAAAGAAATTATCCAAATGGACGCCATGGAAACTAATATTGCGCAGGAACATTTTGGATGGTATCGGAGACGAATTAATTAGATCTACTTTTCCTATTTCTAAAAATCGTCCTCTAGACGCTAAACACCTTATAGATGCTTGGAATAGGTCATCTGCTAATGAGTTTAAAACTAAGTCTACTCCTTTTCCATATGTGTTATCTTTAATCATTGTTTCGAATGAGGTATCTCTTGAATTTCCTGCAACAGAATAAATAAGTGGAGAATTAATTGCGAAAAATTCAAATTGAACCATTGACATTTCGAAATACATCTACCAGTATATGAAGAATAAAATACATTTTATCTACGACCACCATTAAAATTAAGCGTTTACAAACTCATATAAATACGTGAAATTACATTTTATACATTCGTCTAAAGCGTGCGAAAAAGAACAATGCTTTTTAAATGGACGTTTCATTATAACACCCAAAAGAGTGCGAAAAAGTACAATGCTTTTTAAATGGGATAATCATTATAACACTCTTATTTATTTGTATATTTATAAGGTTACCTTAGATAATTTTGTGTTTTGTTTTCTGTCGAAAGGTTCTGTAATTGTAATAATTTTGTACTGTCATTAAGAAGTGTGAAACGTGAATGGTCAATAATTGTCATAATCTGTCAAAAATTGTCAGAAATTGTCAGATATTGTCAAAAATTGTCAAAAATTGTCAAAAATTGTCAAAAATTGTCAAAAATTGTCAAAAATTGTCAAAAATTGTCAAAAATTGTCAAAAATTGTCAAAAATTGTCAAAAATTGTCAAAAATTGTCAAAAATTGTCAAACATTGTCAAAAATTGTCAAAAATTGTCAAAAATTGTCAAAAATTGTCAAAAATTGTTAAATATTTTAAAAAATGGTCAAATATAGTCAATAATTGTCTAAATTTTTGGAAGTTGTCAAAAATGGTCAATAATTATCAGAAACTGTCAAAAATGGTCAATAATTGTTAAAATTTTGAAAAATGGTCGAAAATTGTCAAAATTTTGAAAAATGGTCAATAATCATAAAAAACTGTCAAAAATGGTCAATAATTGTTGAAAATTGCCAAAATTTTTGAAAAATGGTCAAAATTTTTGAAAGTTGTCAAAAATAGTCAATAATTATCAGAAACTGACAAAATTGGTCAATAATTGTTAAAATTTTGAAAAATGGTCAAAAATTGTCAATAATTATAAAAAACTGTCAAAAATGGTCAATAATTCTTGAAAGTTGTCAAAATTTTTGAAAAATGGTCAAATTTTTTGAAAAATAGTCAAAATTTTTGAAAAATTGTTAAAAATGGTCAATAATTGTTAAAATTTTGAAAAATGGTCAAAAACTGTAGACAAAGTTGTGAAAAAATGGTCAATAATTATAAGAAACTATCAAAAATGTTGAAAATTGTCAAATTTTTTGAAAAATGGTCAAATTTTTTGAAAAATTGTCAAAAATGGTCAATAATTGTCAGAAACTGTCAAAAATGGTCAATAATTGTTGAAATTTTGAAAAATGGTCAAGAATTGTCAAAATTTTGGAAAAATGGTCAATAATTATAAAAAACTGTCAAAAACTGTCAATAATTATTGTTGAAAATTGTCAAAATTTTTGAAAAATTTACGAATATGGTCAATAATTGTTAAAATTTGGAAAAATGGTCAAAAATTGTCAAAATTTTGAAAACATGGTCAATAATTATAAAAAACTGTCAATAATTGTTGAAAATTGTAAAATTTTTGAAAAATGCTTAAAATTTTTGAAAAATTGTCAAAAATGGTCAATAATTGTCAGAAACTGTCAAAAATGGTCAATTATTGTTAAAATTTGGAAAAATGGTCAAACATTGTCAAAATTTCGAAAACATGGTCAATAATTATAAAAAACTGTCAAAAATGGTCAATAACTTGTCCAATTTTTTGAAAAATGGTCAAAAATTTTTTAAAAATGTCAAAAATGGTCAATAATTGTCAAAACTGTCAAAATTGGTCAATAATTGTTAAAATTTGAAAAAATGGTCAAAAATTTTGGAAAAATGGTCAATAATTGTCCAAAATTGTAAAAATTTCCGATAAGTCGTCAAAAATTGTCAAAATTTTGAAAAAATGGTTAATAATTATAAAAAACTGTTAAAAATGGTCAATAAATTGTTGAAAATTGTCAAAATTATTGAAAAATTGTTAATAATTGTCAGAACCTGTCAAAAATGCTCAAAAATTGTCAAAAATGGTCAATAATTGTTAAAATTTGGAAAAATGGTCAATAATTGTTAAAATTTGGGAAAATGGTCTAAAATGGTCAAAATTTGGAAAAATGGTCTAAAATGGTCAACATTTTTGAAAAATTGCCAAAAATGATCAATAATTGTCAAAACTGTCAATAATTGTAAAAATTTGAAAAAATAGTCAAAAATGGTCAAAAATGGTAATTTGTTGTGCATAAGAAGCAAGCTTTTGTTGGAGGTCCGATAACCGCTCACCTTTTTTTTTGGATTGGTGTAACACTAAAAAAATTAAAAATTAGACGGAAAATGTTCTTATTGCATATTTCTCGGAAAAGTCAATGGAAATCATCAACGTTATGGTCCCATTATTCAATGTTGAAAACTACCATAAATTTAAATTTAAACATTGATATATTTAAGTAAATTTCATAAACTTATTACCCTCATATAACGACAATCAGAGAGCCATAAACCAAAAAAATCAAAAATTTTCACAAGGGAACAGATTTTGGATTTTATAAATGGAGCACCAGATAATGAATTTTTTATGATGAAGGTAGGCAATAATTCAAACACAATCATTAAAAAGAGAGGTTATGTAATTAGGGAAAGTATTTTTAATGTGGTCGTAGATAAAACATTGTACGATACTCATGCGTTAATTACTTTTGCGCACTCGTAGCACCTTTCATTTTCGCCACTCGTGAGAAAGCTCTACTTTTCCGCACGCTTCTACTTCACCGCTCGCCGTGCGAAAACGTTAATATTCCGTACGCAAGGCCTAAACTATTGCATTTTATTAAAATTTCTAATTAATTGATGATTACATCAAAAACCAGTTAACTGATGCACTTGTTAGTTTGTATCTAGTTATTTTAAATCTAATTTAATGATTTTGGTTTATTTTCCGCCCACTCGTAGACAAAACATGGTTCCTAGCACATGCGAAAAGCGTATTTTCCGCACTTAAACGCATGCCCGAACGACTACGATCGCGTGCGGAAACGTATCACTTTCCGCATTGGTTAGGAAATATTTATTTGTGATACAAGTGCGTGAAGTGATACTTTTGCGCACGAGTTGCGAAAATGAAAGGCACGAGCGTAGCTAGTGCCTTTTTTCGCAACGAGTGCGCAAAAGTAATTCACGCATGAGTATCATACAATGTTTTATCTACGACCACATTATAAATAATTTCCCTTAATTATATATTACATAACCTATCTTTTAAATAATTGTGTTTGAATTATTGCCTACCTTCATCATAAGAAATACATTATCTGGTGCTCCATTTATAAATTCCAAAATCTGTTCCCTTGTGAAAATTTTTGATTTTTTTGGTTTATGGCTCTCTGATTGTCGTTTTATAAAGGTAATAAGTTTATGGAACTGTTTAAATTTAAATTTATGGTAGTTTTCAACATTGAATAATGGGACCATAACGTCGATGATTTCCATTGACTTTTCCGAGAAATATGCAATAAGAACATTTTCCGTCTAATTTTTAATTTTTTTAGTGTTACACCAATCCAAAAAAGCTTGCTTCTTATGCACAATAAAATGACTATTTTTGACCATTTTTCGAAAATTTGGACAGTTTTTGACAATTATTGACCATTTTCTCAAAATGTTTGACCATTTTTGACTATTTTTTCAAATTTTAACAATTATTGACCGATTTTGACAGTTTTGACAATTATTGATCATTTTTGACAATTTTCCAAACATTTTTACAAATTTTAACAATTAATGACCATTTCCCCAAATTTTAACAATTATTGACGATTATTGACGATTTTTGACAAGTTTTGAGCATTTTTGCCGATTTTTGAGCATTTTTGACAGGTTCTGACAATTATTGACAATTTTTCGAAAATTTTGACCATTTTTCAAAAATTTTGACAATTTTTAACAATGATTGACCATTTTTGACAGTTTTTTATAATTATTAACCATTTTTGAAAAAATTTGACAATTTTTGACAATTTTTCGAAAATTTTGACCATTTTTCAAAAATTTTTATAATTATTGACCATTTTTTCAAAATTTTGGACAATTTTTGACCATTTTTTCAAATTTTAACAATTATTGACCATTTTTGACAATTATTGACCAATTTTGACAATTATTGATCATTTTTCAAAAATTTTGACCATTTTTCCAAATTTTAACAATTATTGACCAATTTTGAGAGTTTTGACAATTATTGACCAATTTTGAGAGTTTTGACAATTATTGATCATTATGGCAATTTTTCAAAAATTTTTACCATATTTCCAAATTTTAACAATTATTGACCAATTTTGACAGTATTGACAATTTTGACAATTTTTAAAAACTTTTGACCATGTTTCCAAATTCTAACAATCATTAACCTTTTTGACAATTATTGTTCATTTTTGACAATTTTCCAAAAATTTTTACAAATTTTAACAATTAATGACCATTTCCCCAAATTTTAACAATTATTGACGATTATTGACGATTATTGACGATTATTGACGATTATTGACGATTTTTGATAAGTTTTGAGCATTTTTGCCGATTTTTGAGCATTTTTGACAGGTTCTGACAATTATTGACAATTTTTCGAAAATTTCGACAATTTTTCGAAAATAAATTTTGACCATTTTCAAAAATTTTGATAATTATTGACCATTTTTTCAAATTTTAACAATTATTGACCATTTTTGACAATTATTGACCAATTTTGACATTTTTTTATAATTATAGGCAATTTTTTCAAATTTTAACAATTATTGACAATTTTTGACAGTTTCTGACAATTTTTGACAGTTTCTGACAATTATTGACCATTTTTGACGACCTTCAAAAATTTTGACAATTATTGACTATTTTTGACCATTTTTGACAATTTTTCAAAATATTTAACAATTTTTGACAATTTTTGACAATTTTTGACAATTTTTGACAATTTTTGACAATTTTTGACAATTTTTGACAATTTTTGACAATTTTTAACAATTTTTGACAATTTTTGACAATTTTTGACAATTTTTGACAATTTTTGACAATTTTTGACAATTTTTGACAATTTTTGACAATTTTTGACAATTTTTGACAATTTTTGACAATTTTTGACAATTTTTGACAATTTTTGACAATTTTTGACAATTTTTGACAATTTTTGACAATTTTTGACAATTTTTGACAGATTCTGACCATTCACGTTCCACACATCTTAATGACAGTACAAAATTATTACAATTACAGAACCTTTGACAGAAAACAAAACACAAAATTATCTAAGATAACTTAATAAATATTCAAATAAAAAGAGTGTTATAATGATTATCCCATTTAAAAAGCATTGTACTTTTTCGCACTCTTTTGGGTGTTATAATGAAACTTCCATTTAAAAAGCATTGTTCTTTTTCGCACGCTTTAGACGTATGTATAAAATGTAATTTCACGTATTTATATGAGTTTGTAAATGCTTAATTTTAATGGTGGTCGTAGATAAATAACTATATGAATTGATACAAACCTATATGTTTATCATCGAGTTCTGGATATAGTTTTTTGATGAAATCTCGTTTTTCTTCGGTGCTTACTGTAGTAAATACCTCACATCCCATAGCTAAAGCAATATTAATGGCAGCTAGGCCTACACCTCCTGTTCCTGCATGAATTAAAATAGATTCTCCAGGTTTCATTTGACCTCTTAATATCATAGCATAATAGCACTACAAAATGAATTATTCTTAAGTAGAGTAACTTGATCAAAGCAACACAAAGTACTTTACTCAAATAGAAAATGAAAAAATGTACGGTACATGTATGTCTCAACAAATTACGAACCACATAATATTGAACCTACTGTTTTTTATATGTGAACAAGTAATTTGAAAAAAGGCTCAATCAAAACGATGACAAAATAATGATATTAATAATAATAGACCAGTATAAATTTCTTTCCCTGGCGGCTGACCGGCGCCTTGCAATATTGTCGACATGCTTAATACGATATAGACGTGTTTCACGTGGTGCTGCTGAAATATCGATTTAAATCGTATATTTTTTGGAAACTGTCATTAATGTAAGAAGTAAGTACATACTAAGTACTTTTACTCTTTTTCACGCAAAATTGTTAATCAGTATCCTGTAAAGTGAAATTATTTTTTCACCATGTCCAGAAACCGAGGAAACGGAACAGACAACAAAGGTGACGATGAACTGCATTCAACTGTGAAAATATTAGTGGCAAAGCTTTGTACTTCTGATGATTTTATAAATCAACTCTCAAAAACTATGGCAGATAGTATTATGAGCGGACAAAAAAATTGAAGACCTGAAAGCTAAAACTAAAGAGTTGGAGAATGAACTAAGAAGTCAGAGAGTTACTATAGATTATCTTGCAAAGCGGCAGAACATACAAGAACGTTTGGATAAGCGTAAAAATATTAGGTTTTATGGAGTAGATGAGAATGATAGGGAAAAGTGGATGGAAACAGTGCTAGATATCTGTAATACTAAAATGAACCTGGAAATAGATGAAAAGTGCATAGATTTTTGTTATAGAATTGGAAAGTTTCAAAGACACAAAATTAGACCAATTTTAGTTACTTTTACGTGTATGTTCTATAAAAATATGGTTTATAAAAATAAGAAGCTACTTAAAACCTCAAATACTATAAAAAGAGAAGATTTAACGTCTGAACAAATGAAGCTTCTAAAATTAGTCCGCGAGAAAGTCGGCAACAATCGAACAATATGGACAAAAGGTGGAAACATATTTTTGAAAATGGCCGATAAAAATGAAACAATGATCGTTAAAAATATTGAGCAGCTTGAATCCCAGCTGGTAACCGACGCTGATTAAATAAACCCGAAACGATTGCAGATAATTTTCATCGTTGTTAATATACTGTGGAATTTTTTAGGATATTCGCGTTTTTATTACTAGTTATAAATAAAAAGTATGTTATTGCAGATTTTTTGTAAAATTCCTATTTTTGTTACTATTATAGTATAATTATTGGGTTCTTCGTCTTTCTTCAATTATATTCTTGCGTTCATCATTTTTTTAAATATTATAAGATTATTCATATACATCATCATCATATACAAACCTCATGAACAAAATACTAGTATTTTTTTGGACGAATTTGAAGGCAGTTTAGGATCAATATTTGTTACTGTGGATGAAATTGTTTGTATGGGAGACTTTAATTTAGATTTATTCGATTTAGACAGTAGTACTGTTACAAAATTTTACTCTTTATTAGATTCTTTAAACTTAAAACAGGTAATAGATGTTCCTACAAGGGTAACAGCTACTTCATCAACTCTGCTGGATTATGTTATAGTGCGAGATGAAGCTTTAGTTGAGAAGGGTATAATACACAATGATATTGCAGACCACGCTATTGTTTTCTGTAAATTGCCAATCAATAGATATAAACAGGTTCCTAAAATGAACACTTATCGAAACTTCAAAAATTTTAACGATGATTCTTTTCAACGAGACTTGTTTAGCACATCATTTTTTAGAATTTATGATCAAGAAACTGTTGATGAAAAGGTTTCATATTTTGTAAACTGTTTATATCAGTTATTTGATAGACACGCTCATGTGGTTACAATAAGAGTCACTAAACTAAAGAAAGAAAGAGAGGAGATAGAAAGGGGACTTGGACATGATGTAGATGAATTGTACGATGTGATACAGGGCTGTAAAAGAGAGGGAAAAAGGGGCAATAGGCGTGAGCGAAGGGCTAATTACTGGTGGAATGAGGAAATGGAGGAGCTGTGGAGGGAGTGTAAGAAAGAACGAAGACGGATGCTGAGGGCAAGAGGTAGGATAGAGGGAAAGGGGGATACAAAGAGAAGAAGAAGGAACTGGAGCGAAGGGTGGAGAGGGAAAATAGAGGGAAGTGCGAAGAGTTACTGGGGGACCTGGAAAACAATCCATGGGGGAAGGCATATGAGATAGCGGTGAAGAGGATGGGTGGAAATAGGAGCGAGGTGCTAGAGGAAGATTGGGAGAAGGAGGTTATAGGCAAATTGTTCACAGGGGGAGAAGGAGTTGGAGGCAGGATTCGAGAAGTCCAGGATACTAGGGGGGTAGGAAAAATGAGGGGGATAAGGCCGGTGGAGAAGTGGGAAGTACAAGAGGGGGGAAGGAACATTAAAGTAAGGAAAGCCCCAGGGATAGATGGCCTGAGGGGTGATATGTTGAAGAGGATGTTGGATGACAATGGGGAGTACTTCTGCGAGCTTTTCAACAGGGTGCTAAGGGAGGAAGAGTTTCCAGAAGGATGGAAGGTGGCTAGGGTGATATTACTTAAGAAGGCGGGTAGAGAGGGGAAGAGGGCGGGGGACTACAGACCCATCAGTATGCTGTGTGGTATGGGTAAATTGATGGAGGGGATAATAAAGGATAGGATTGAGGAGGAAGTTGGTAGGAATGGGGGTTTTAGGGAAAACCAGCACGGGTTTGCGAAGGGCAAATCATGCATCTCGGCGCTGGGCAGGGTGATGGGCTTGGTTGAAAGGGCTAGGAAGGGCAGCTGGAGGAACAAGAAATTGGCACTACTCGTGTTCTTCGACGTCGGAAACGCGTTCAACAGTGTCAGCAAACCGGCAGTGTTGAGCGCGTTGCTGAGGCTAAAAGTGGGGGAGGGTTTGGTTAACCTAGTGGAAGACTACCTGACGGGACGTGTGATAGTAGACACTAGAGGGAGGAGGTATGATACGGAGGCTGGAGTGTCCCAGGGCTCGGTTCTTGGACCGACGCTATGGAAGTGTGTGTTTGATGAGGTTTGTGGGATAGTATGTGAAGAGGGATGTGAGATTACGGTGTATGCGGACGATGTGTGTCTGGTATGTACGGCAAAAGGAGAGGCGGAGATAGAAAGAAAGGCGGAGAGAATGTGTAGGAAGATTGTCTAGAAGATAGAGCGGTGCGGACTAGAAGTGGCGGAAGATAAGACGGTGGGGTTGCTAGTGAAGGGACGGAGCAAGACAAGGGAAGTGGGGGTGATGGTGAAGGGAAGGAGAATTCGCATGGAGGAGTGTGTGAAATACCTAGGGGTGTGGTTGGATAGTCAGTTATCCTTCCGAACACACATGTTGAAGGCGGCAGAGAAGGGGAAAGTGAGGGCAGCATGGCTGGGGAGATCGATGAGTAATGTGAAGGGGCCGAGAGAGTGGAAGAGGAGGATCATTGGTAGGACGGTGGAGCAGAGTTTGCTGTACGGTGTGGAGGTGTGGGGTGAAAGAGCGGTAGTGAATGCGAGGGTTAGGCTACTCCTGTGGGTGCAGAGAGGTATATTGCTAAGGGTAGTGCAGGGGTACAGGACAGTGGGTGGACTGGCAGCAGCGGAGCTGGCAAGGACCTACCCATTGGACGTGATGGCTAGAGCCAGGAATAAACGCTGGAGGGGTGCGATCAGAGAGGAAGTACAAGAATGGATGGAGGAGGAAATGGAGAGAAGGTGGGAGGAGTATGAGGGCGCGCTAAAAGGAGCGATTGGGAATAGGAGAGATTGGATGGATCGGAAATTCGGGGAGGTGAACTACTTCTTGACACAGGTGTTCACTGGACACGGGTCGAGAGTAGGGTACCTCCACAAGATTGGAAAAAGAGAGACTGGAGTGTGCGAGAGGTGTGGAGTGGAGGATGATGTGGGGCATGTGTTCAGATGCTGGCGGAACGAGGAAGTGCTGAAGAAGTTGGAGAGGAAACTAGGGGAGGCGGTGTATTGGGAGAATATGGTGGAGATAATGTTGAGGGGGGAGGAGGAATGCATGGAGGTAAGTGGCGTAGTAGAGAGCATGGTCAGGGGGAGAGAACGACTCGATATGGCATGAGAGGTAGGAGTGGAAGTTAGGAAGAAGACGTCGATGTGAGCGGAGAGTGTGCGAGGGACCGCCGCCCCTCTCGAAGTATGATAGGGTAGTGATTCCGAGGCGGGAGTAACGGCGAGTTTGAGGTGGGTTTGGTTGGTAGGCATCTCCTTGGGGATGAGTCCAACACTGTTTGGGTCCTGGACCCATTCGAACATGAGTTTCCCATCTCGGCCCGAAAAAAAAAAAAAAAGATGTTCCTACAAGGGTAACATATACTTCATCAACTCTGCTGGATTATGTTATAGTGCGAGATGAAGCTTTAGTTGAGAAGGGTACAATACACAATAATATTACAGACCACGCTATTGTTTTCTGTAAATTGCCAATCAATAGATATAAACAGATTCCTAAAATGTACACTTATCGAAACTTCAAAAATTTTAACGATGATTCTTTTCAACGAGACTTGTTTAGCACATAATTTTTTAGAATTTACGATCAAGAAACTGTTTATATCAGTTATTTGATAGACACGCTCCTGTGGTTACAATAAGAGTCACTAAACCTAAAGCCCCTTGTTTGACATATCCTATAAAACAAATGATTAATGAAAGGGACAAAGCTCTAAGGAAATTTAAAAAAACAAAAGCTGAGCCGCACTTTCGATTTTACCAGGATTTGCGTAATTACGTAAATAAAGCCGTTTTTCGTGAAAAAAAGGCTTATTTCTCATACCAGATAGGTACCGATAGCTAAAAAAGAAATGTGGAAAACATTAAGGTCAAATAAATTATTAATAGAAAAAAAATCGAGTTTATCCGATTACTCTAGCAATGTTGATGACATTAATAAATTTTTTATTGAGTCCGTTCCTAATGCTACCCCAGGTGAAAATGTCTCTCAGTATTAAAGAAACAATAGATTAGTTCAGTCAGATTTTGTTTTCAAGGAAGTTAATGATTTTTTTGTATATCAAATAATTTGTGGAATTAAAACAAATGCCACTGGCTGTGATGAGTTAAATATCACTATGTTAAAATTATGTTGTCCTCGTGTGGTACCATATATCACGCACATAGTAAATTTTTGTCTTACTGGAAGTGTGTATCCTTCTATATGGAAGAGTGCAGTTGTGCGGGTATTACCAAAAGTAAACAATCCCAAAGAGTTCAAAGATCTTCGCCCAATCAGCATATTACCCATATTGTCAAAAATTATAGAGACTCAAATAAAAGAGCACTTAGTTTCGTTTTCAATATTACCATCAATTCAGTCGGGTCATCGTAAGGGATATAGTTGTCCAACTGCTCTTCTTCATGTAGTAGATGATATTATTAAGGCTACTGATGGTGGTAAGTGTACACTACTTATACTGCTCGATTTTAGCATAGCATATTACAGTATATAGGTATTTCAGAAAATGCTCGCTTATTACTAAATGACAAAAACTCAGAGCTACTTTCACCTCCGTCGGGTGTACCACAGGGCTCATTATTGAGTCCGTTATTCTTTTCAATTTATACGTCTCAACTATTGCAACACATAACTAATTGTAGTACACATTTATACGCAGATGACACCCAACTCTACTATAGCTTTTTTCCGCAGGCAATTGAACGTGCTTGTAATACGATAAATGATGACCTTAATGCATTTGTAGAAGCCGCTAAAAATCATTTTAATCAATCCTACTAAGTCGGAAACTCTCCAATTGGGCTCCAAACTAAATCGTCAAAAGATTTCCAGTGAGATTGATGTTAAGATGAATAATGAAAAACTAGCTACGGTCTCGGGAGCTAAAAATTTAGGTGTGATCCTGGACACTGATTTGATGAACACATTAACGCGGTACTTCAAAAAGCATACATGTCTTTGAAAACAGTTTTTGGCATCAGACATTTTTTGCCATTTGGCGTAAAAAAAAACACTATGTGAACTTTGATTTTATCGCTGTTTAATTATGCTGACGCTTTATATGGTCCATGTTTAACTGTTGAATATAAAAAGAAAATTCAGAAAATGCAGAATTGTTGTCTTAGATTGATATTTGGTATTCGAAGACGCCGTAGCGTCTCAAATAAACTTAAAGAAATCGGGTGGTTAAACATGAATAATAGAAGGATATTACATTCGGCGTGTCTCTATCATAAAATAGAACTTACAAGAAAGCCGTCTTACTTACATCGAAAAATAACATATAGGACATATAAACCCAATCTTAACATTAGAAATAGAGGTTTAATTACAGTTCCATTATTAAGGTTAGAACTTTTTAGATCGTCTTTCAGATATCAAATTAGCCATGTCTATAACGGACTTCCTACAGATCTCAAAAGTTATAAAATTAGTAAGTTTAAAGTATCTGTCGCTAAATATGTTTTCATTACTCAAACCTGAATACTCTGTTAATTACTTTATTTTAAAAATTTAAAATGTTTTAAACTCTAATTCCTAAACTCTGGATACCAACTTTTGAATTTTTATTTTTTTATTTTCTTTCTTCATTTAAGCATGTACACTCTTCAAGGTTGAGTGGTAGAGCAACCTTTATGGGTCATAAAAGCTGAACTTCGCCTTTTATTTTCAATTATTGAATCTGTTTTTACATTTATTCTATTGTAAACGTTTATATTTTGAAAATAATAAAGACAATTATTATTATTATTATTTACTATTATTCTTCGGCAGTTGAAGTAGGCGACCAAACGCACACTTCGCGCCTAAATACATTATCTCAGTAATAGTCGAGTCGATGTTGAGTTTTCAACCCGATCGGTCTCCCAGCTAAGACCTACCATTCTTTTACCGGTATAAAACCGATGTTTTCATACCAAATGGGTCAAGTTTCATAGTAATTAATTTAATTCCTTCATTTCCTGCATAATAAGTGCATTTTTCTATAAGTGAAGTTAAAGTTTGCATAGTGATTTAAACCCGAAGCAAAGTTATATTTCAAGTGAATAGTGCTTTGTAAACCACAAATAATTACTATTTCATACTGAAAGGCTTGTCTATATTCATAGTTACATCTGTATGTATTTTCGACGTTAAAGTTTATTGAATTGTTAACGAAATACAGTTATTATTCATGCAAGAGAACCAGTCATCCTATAGAATTCCAGTCCACTAAATCGAAAGCATCCTGTTTTTTTACGACAGCATGAAATTTGTTGTCATTTTAACTGATGTGGTAACAGCGGCCGAGTCATATTGGTGAAATATGGTATAAAACACGATCTAAATACTGAATCCATTATAATTTATTAAATCAGATACAAAATAATACAAAAACGAAAAATAAAGCTTCAAATTTAACAATTAAACTACAGTGATAAATGTCAAAATAATATCAACGTATAATCCTAAACAGGCTGAGACATAAAACAACAAACTAAGACTATCGACAACTTCACATTTACACTAGTGACGTAACTGCATTGTATGTTGCAAGATATCAGTGAATTTTAGTTTCAATTAATTCTGTTAATTTGAAGACAAAATTTGAAATAATTATAGTTTCCATTTGTCACTTATTCATATTAGCTAGTAAAACATGAATCGACATTTTAATTTGAACACCCTATTGCCACTAATCAAGGAATCCGTCATCCGCTTCATCGGAACCTGTCTGATATAAACTGCATCAAATGGAAAGGTAGTTGATGAAGCTTATTAGATATTTGGGGCTTGCCTCAACCAACTGACCAAGGTGAAAGAGGCCAGAATATAAACTTCCATAAGTCTAGGTAAAACAGCATATGACAAGATATGCGTGGCTTTGTAGAAGTCAATTTTATTTTCCTAGTTACTCGTGGGACCTCATATGTATGTATGTTTATTGGGGTCACATTCACTGAGATCCAGAAGATCAATTGTGCCTTTTTCTTCAAAATCTTTTATCAATATTGAGCTGGGTACACTTTCCTATAGCATGAATTTCCGCTTGAAAGATAGTATGGGTTTGGGGATCGACATAACGGAACTAACTGTAAACCCTCTTAAAACCACGATAGTGGTTTTCACCAAGAAGAAAGTTCTGAGAGGACTGAAGTCACCAGTTCTTAATAGGGTGGAAATTCCAATTGCCCAAGAGGCAAAATACTTGGGAGTCATATTTGACCACAAGTTGACATGGAATCAACACCTACAGAAAATATTACAAAAAGGTACGATAGCCCTCAATCTGTGCAGAAGAATGTGCGGAAAGAACTTGGGGTTACAACCAAAAATAATCATATGGCTATATACAAGAGTCATCAGACCCATGATAGCATATGGTTCGGTGGTATGGTGGCCAAAGACTCGGCAGGCTGGGGCGATCCAAGTGGTATCCAAAGGCAAGCTTGCCTGGCTGCCATGGGAGCAATGAGGACAACCCCAACAGCCGCACTAGAAGTCTTGCTGAACCTGCCGCTACTCCATGTCTACATACAAGGTGAAGCCAGGTCAATCACTAATAGACTGACAAGAGGGCAAGCACCCATTAGTAGGCTACACGGTAAGGTGTATAACGAGCTATACAATGAGTTGGATATCGTCCCCATAATGGGGATGCCATCGGACGAGATGATTCCCAAGTATAGCTTCGGAAAAAACTTCAAAACAGTCATAACAGGCAGAGAGGCATGGAAGGAAGGACCTCCAATTAATGCAGAAATGGCCTGCTACACAGATGGCTCAAAAACCGAGGAAGGTGTAGGAGCAGGAGTATATATAGCCAAGCCAAAGATAAGAGTGTCACTGAGCTTGGGTAAACATATGACGATATTCCAGGCAGAAGTTGCAGCAATGCAGCACTGTGCAGGGGAGCTATTAAGGCAAGAGTTTGAGAAAAATACCATTGCCATATACTCCGACAGCCAGGCGGCTATAAAAGCAATCAGCTCCATGCAGATGAATTCCAAACTTGTTTGGGACTGCTTGGAGACGCTACAAGAGCTGGGCAGTCGTAATAGACTGTCCGTAGCTTGGGTACCAGGCCAGTCAGATCAGAAGGGCAATGAAGAGGCAGACTCACTAGCCCGAGAAGGAGCACGTTGTTCTCCCATTGGCCCAGAACCTTTCTGTGGCATAGCGAAAGCGCTGCAAAAAACAAATAGCAGCACTTGGATAAAAAATCAGTCTCGAGAATGGTGGAACAAGGCGCCAAAAATGAGGCGGGCCAAAGAGTTCATCAAGGAACCCTCGCCAAAATTCACGGAGTATCTACTGAGCCAGAATAGGAAGAAAATCAGGATCCTGGTTGTGATCCTGACAGGGCATTGTAGACTTAACAAACACATGAACAACATCGGATTGGCAGAAACAACCATATGTAGGTTTTGCCAAGAAGATGAGGAAACCCCAGTACACATACTGTGCTACTGCGAAGGCCTGACTAAGCTGAGGTTTTCAACGATGGGGGAGGAAAAACCACAACCCTCCCAATATATGGAGGACCTGAGGTAGGCTATCCGTCTAGTAATAAGGACGGGTTTAGACAAGGAACTCTAAAATAACAGGAGGGCATACACAATAGATCTGCAAAGATCGTAGTGGAGAGGCTCTCAGAAGCACTTAAGCCCCATATTTATCTTATCTTAACATGCTACTGTCACAATTTACATTTCAAGAAGCTAAGGTAAAACCACTGAGCAATTGTTTGTGGTCTTGTATAACAAAAGGCTAAATCCTTAAGTGTGGCATATATTCCACAAGAAGGATTATAGCAAGGTACAACTTTCCACCTAAGAGATAGATGAGCCCTCTTATGAGTACAATCTTGGTGAGAGCAATCAGTATCAACACTTCATTGGTACAATCAATGTGGAACAGTCAGTTCTAAAAACACCAAAAACATAATAAATCCAACCAACTCGATCCAATTGGGACTGCAGAGGACTGGTGGTATGATCTCCACTGCAGAGCGTTCCAGGGGACTCTCAGTTCCATACATCCAAAAAAATCTCCAGGAGTGGAGGTTATAATTCCAGTATGTCTTCAAAAAGGAGTAATTTAAATCGTGCGTTCAATCCCTGGAACAACAGGAAAGCTGAAACCCATGTAGTAAACCGTGTTATCTCGATCTCGATCGTCCCATGAGGACGTTCTATCCTCACTACTATGGAGTCTTGTTGTAGATTAACGCTTATGCTGATCAAAGAATAATATTATCAAATGCAAAGGATATGCACATGGTATAGTAATAGTAGTACGAAACAAATTTGAGGGGATAGGAAAAATACATAGAAAACGAATATTAAGCAAATTCTTAACGATGCGACAAGATGATGATGTGCAAAAAGCTGACAGGAAATAAATGGGACTGACAACCTAGTACACTGCGCTGGATGTACACCATAAGGACTAGATCTAACATCACCCGTGTTAGCCTGGAAAACAGGACAAAAATGGGGAAACTCCTGCTGGTCTTAGGTAAAATCCAGAGGTTAATTTGCCTATGGAAAACCAACTAACCCCCTGAAAAAAAGATGACTGATTCAAACCAAATGATATCGATTCGTAACGTCATTTGAATAAAAAAAAAAATAGTAATTTTTGTTGTACGAATGGCAACTAAGTAATTTGTTATTAACAATTTATTTCAGATTTGAAAATAGTGGGGGTTCCAATTGGGTAAAAATGGACACTCTTTGATTTCAGGAAACTTGCAGCGTATAGTGTTCATGGATCTTTGCTGAGTTGGATTAAATCATTCTTGAGTGACAGAAAGAAATTTGTTAAAATCAAAAGCTATCAGAATTTATTGATGTTTAATCTGGAGTAGGTCAAGGTACGCATTTTGGAATAATGTTTTTTCATGCTTATGAATGATATTAAGTCATTGGTTGAATCATGCAATGTTTGGTTATTTGCTGATAATGTCAAGTTGTATAAATTAATAATGAACATGAAGTTACTGCCATGCAATTCGATATCAATAATTTGTTCATTTGGAGCGTTGATGATGGTATATTTTTCAGTGAATTGAAACATTACAAAATCAATTTTGGTGGTAATTAAGTCGCTAGTGTTAATAGTTCGGATGGAGTTTACGAAATTTGAGATTAAGGAATACCATTTGATTGTGAGCTTAGTTCTCATAAACACATTGATTACGTTGAATATTTTAATGTTTAAAAGGGCAAATTTTAATAGGCGCAGACTTTAAATTAGTTGACAGCTTATACTTTACAGCTGTAGACTGTACTATGCTTTTGTTTATCAAATATTTACTTATGGCTCGATGATTTGGAATCCATTTCGCAATGCCAAATAGATACTCTTGAAAGTTTGAACCCTAAATACCTTAGATATTTGGCTATTATAACTAATAAGCTAATTAATCCTTGCAGTCAAGATTATACAAATATTGCTAGTTTCTTGAATATTCCAAGTTTGTTGACTGCAAGGATAGGAGTTGACAGTCTTTTTGCGTATAACATTTTCACTACAGTACTTATAATAATTATCTTGTATACCATTCACCTTGCCACAGACTAGCATTAGTGTGTAATAAAAACAGCGGTTGGTTCGATATATACAATTCAACCCTGAATTATGCTAGACACTGTATTTTCAAATTCTAATAATTATTTATTTTGTTCATGTTTTGATGTTGCGTGCGGTCATAGAGTCTTATATAATATACAGATACATTCCAACACAAACGGAGCATAGGGATTTTAAGCATTGTATCAGAACTGCTTTTGAACTAGTCGACCAACATCCAGCTTCAACAGATTAAAAACACGATTATTACAATCGTTTATTTGGACACCTATAACATATCCTACAATTCCCACCATTCCGTATTCTCAACGGTGGGCGGTCCTTAATTAGTGTCAGACAGTCAGTCAGTCAGTCGATCGGTGAGAGTGTTCAAGCCCATAACTTTGTTTCAATTTAAAGAATCCTATTTTGTTTTATACACGAATTTATTTTTATTTTGAAAGCCGTTATGGCCAAAAGAAATCAAAACATATTATCTTAACTCGAAACATTATTATTATTGAAGAGAATTTAACAATTAATTTTCGATTTTAACAACATAAAACGTAAGCATATTGTTTCAACGGCGTTTACTACCCCCATCAAATAATTATTTAATACTAAATCGCAGTTCGCACTTTGCACACACCTCGCACATAACTAACAAATTTTGGAAGGAGAAGGGGCGGGCCTTTTTACAGTGATTCTGAATCCAGCTGTCCAGATCAATACTTGATATTCATTGAAGTGAACTTATAGAAATGTTTTGTTGGTGGACTATTTAGATCGGCGAATACACTAAATCCCTATGTTCCGTTTTTATTTGAATGAATCTGTATAATGTGAAAAATATGATATTCAAATTTACCCGACAGAATGAAAATTATAATATTCAATTTATATAATTCATTACTATTTTTATTTCCAACAAAACTGAAAATTGGAGTGAAACTCTATTATGTGGTTTGTAAATGATGGTTATTGAATACATAAAATTTCTTACTGTAGCATAAACACAAGGAACTGTGCAAGCTTCTTGTAAAGTCCATTTGCTAGGTACACTCCAGGTGAAATATGGATCATTACTCAATTGCATACTGATAGACTCAGATCCAATTATGCCCATAACCCGATTGCCTTTAACTGTCACACCAGAATATTCAAAACCGAGACCAGAGCTTAACGTACTATTAGCGATTCCTGGCATATTTTCTGTTACAATCTTTCCAGAAGCTACCATAACGTCTTTGAAATTAAGAGCCGAGTAATACACATAAATTTGTTCAGATGAGTCGAAGATTCTGAAACATAAAATTAATTCTGGTTACGATGCACATTCAATTGAGAAGCAAACAGGACTGATTCTCATAGGATGAACATTAACTGACAGCCAGGAAGCCCTTGTGGCTTTAATTAGTCGCAAGGTAACACCCAGTCTGAAAAAGGAATGCAGAAATGAAATAAATTAACTTGCAAATCACATTAAAGTAATGTTGCGTATCTTAGACTAGACTAGACTTAGAATATTCTAACTTGGACTAGACTTAGAATATTCTAACTGTGAAAGAAATTTTCTTGGAAGAATTCCACTCATTAGAATGTAGTCAAGCTTTGTGGATAATATAAAATATCAATGAGGTCACTTCGATGTAGACCAATATCAATAAAACATTAGGAAGCAATATATCTCAAATAGCTTAAATCTGTAACCACTTTATTAATTCTTTTGGCATATAGCCCGAAAACTACTTGTCTCAGACCAATTGTAGTTTATATGCATAGTTTTTAACTTTATGTGAATAGACAAAGTAAAAACTTTCCTCTCAATCAATATTAATTATATGGAAATAATATATTTTGGACAGTATTTTTCAACTTACTTAGTACCTTCAAATGGCCTTTCTACCCAATCCAATGTTGATAGATCTCCAAGAGTGGAAATTGTAATAGCAGCATTGCCCACTTTCCGTTTCTCTAATGGTTTCATCGGAAGATAAACTAACGTTCCCCAAACATTGTTCTGCAATATATTGAAAGTAATATTTTTCCTCAGCTGGTCCTTATAAAACTGGTTTTCAATGGAAAACTGTTGACTCGTTTTATCCAAACATACAGCTTTCACGATTACTTCACTGGGTTCGGTTGATAAACATTTAACTAGTCCCACTAAACCAGTCAACTCTTCCTGACTAACCAAATAAACAGTTTGACTTTTTCCACTTTTCAAAATATCTTTCAGGTTCTCAATCCAATTGAAATTTGTGTTAGAAATATTAATAATACTGTAATTGTCAGGAATCTCCTGAGACGGTCGCAGTAAAATTATACTACCATCGTCTGTCGTGGATTCAAAAATGATTTCAAAAGACTGGTTTTCAATTGCACTTTTGCTTCCGATGTATAAAATAAAACCATTTTCTGCTAAATTATCCAGTATTGTATTGAAATCAACAGATGGTATAACAGCTTCATTAATAATGATAATTTCGTATTTTTTATTCAAGTTTTCAGAAGTACTAGTCGAGTATTCTAATACAGAAAGAGCTTGTTGACTTATTACTGGTTTTAATCTATCCCCCATTTGTGCCGCAAAATCATCAGAAATAATTTCACATATATTTACGTGTTTTACCAATGCTAATGTGTTTTGTACTACAATTTGTATTACTATGTACAAAGACGTATCCATATCGTATTGATTATTCACAGTTCCTTGGTAATGAATAAACTCATTACTCTCTAAATATGGTGGGTCTTGTATATGCTGCCGACGTGGTGCTTTTGAAGCTTCCTGACCAATAATTTCTACCGCACCAGATTTAATAATATTCTGCACTTGATTGAAATATACGGGAATACCTGAAAAAAATTATAATTAAACATGTAAAGCCCAATATTGTCTATATTAATATTTTGTATGTACAAAATAAAAAACATATCATATCAGAACGCTGCCCTAACTTCAATTTGAAATGTCAAAACGTTCTTCTGTTACGTATCGATAAGGTAATGCCACTTTGCAACGCCTCCAACCAGGTTGGGCGACAATTTGCAACGGCTACTCAGTTTAGAGAGCACCTCAGGTGTAGATTCTGAGACCAAACTAGTACAAATTCAGAGAGTGGTCTTACCGGTTCTCGGGTAATTCTACTTGAAATTTATTTAAGGTGAAATAAAGATAAATTATGAAAATTAAGAAAGGCAAGTGGGCGCCACTCGTTTAAATACACGAAATCATGTGCACGACCACCGACTTACGTCTCATGTTCGTGTCACGCTCATACGCTTTGACCAGGAAAGGAATTTACATTTCTGTGGTGAATTCTTGGTTCATATTTGATTTATAATTGGTAGAAGAAGAGACACGAGATCGAAGTGGGAATTTCAAAATAGACGTGACTATTTTCCCGTCAGACGGACCTCGATCGGCACGCATATAAACGTTGATTTCGACTCTCGTCGACAGTAAATATATTCAGCCTCGGTGTTGGGTATGAGAAAGGACTGGCTATTCGCCGCCCATACGATAATTTATTAATTCAATAGAGGGAAGTAAAGTGAACGAAATTAACGTTACACTTCGCTTCACTTAACCACCACACAAAAATCACCAATTTATTACCAGAAAAAGCTTGAAACTTTCATAGATCTGTGCATGAAGCGTTTACGTAATGCTCATAGAATATAATAATCAATATTACTTGAACTTTCCATCTGATCAAACGATTGAATATTTTTTTATCCTTTCATTTTTCGAGTAAGCAAGTCAGCCACAACTGAAATCGATTTAACTTTGGCCTCACAAACTGTGATCAAATTTACTGTGAAAATTTTTGATACATCCTGTAATATCATGGAATGTGGTATGGTTAGTGTGGTAGTAATACAAACCTTCTAGATTATCTAGATAACAAGAATATAAATTTGTAGCGTTGGGTTTTATTATGATTTGCGTGAGTTGTAGTGTACACAGTTATTTATTATCACTATTATTCGAGACTTGAGGGATCCAAGGAGTGAAAAAATAAAAAATGTTCCACTTTAAAAAGCTACAGCAGAAATAAATAAAAACCTGTTTTTAATAGCAGTAGTAACGTAAATGTAATGCCGTTCCCGTTACCTTTCGCCCATTTCAAAAAGTAACGAAATTAGGGGAGACTAGGGAGAATCTTAACCGATACCCCGGAAAAAGCCACCATTGAGGTCGAATATAATATGAGGGAAGAAAAGAAATTTGTCAAAACGAAAATTCAACAGGTCAAACGGAAAATAACTGGTGAAACTCAAAAAACTGATCATTTTGAACAACACAATGCAGGCTGTAGTGAATCCCACCTAAAAAGAAAAGTATTGGATAGAACTACAAAAACGAAAAGAAGTGTGTGAGAAGACTCGGATCCTGACGTCGAAAACGAGAAAGATCCATATTCTGTTTCAGATGACGATGAGGATGCCGCTTGCATGCATCAACATGTATAGGGAGGTTTGAGACACTTTTCATTGACAATTTCAGAAATTCATAATCAAGGTTAAAATTTCTATTTTCAGTAATTTCTTATTGCCAAATTCTTAAGCAAGGTCCTTAAATTGAGCTCTGATATAAATGGATTGGTAAATGTAAATTACAAATTTGTTATTAACATTTTTGTAAAAAATGTATCAACCCTCCCTAGTATCCCCTACTAGTAAAGCGGTACTGGAAAGTAAGGTTTTTGTTTCTCTCAACTCTGCCCAACTGACAATTTTCAATAAAGGCAGTAATAAAATAACATGTTTTGTTGAAAACCTTTGATTATGACTGATATTATCGGAACGATATTATATCAACTAGTTTATCTAATTCCACGCAAACTATCCAAACTCAGTTTAGTTCAATTGAATAAATTGAATTCGGAAAAGGTTGAATCAACCTCTTCTACCTCTTCTGAATATAAAACTACGAACAGCCTCTGATTAAAAATTTCATAACAAAAATAAGTGACTATAAGAAAGTAGATTTCACGTACATCACTCCATCGAGAAATGTTTCCTAAGGAAGCTAGAGCTATTTAAAAATTATACTGTAACATCGATTTAGGTAATTTACATAATTTCAAAACAGGTTCCTGTTGAATTATGTTATTCCTTGGAATGTGCCCAATGGAATCACATGAATACAATTTTGCAATAGTAGTCTTAAGCGGCTTGTTAGGGTGGGGTATTTTTATTTATAATCTCTTTTTCGCCATATTGTGGTTCAGAAGGTAGACAACCACCATTACCCCACTGTCTTTCTATTCAGGATTCTTCAAATCATGTTTAAATTTTATTAAAATACGGAATCAAGAACAAAACCAAATATAATTTAATAAAAAGGAATAAATCGTCAACAAATATTAATGCTCTGTGATCAAATGGAAAAATCCTTGCAGAACTAGAAATGTCGTTATAACCTGTTAAATGGCTACAATGATAATTATAAAACGGATTCCCAGTGAACACATACCTCTCAGTTACATATCTGTCGTGTATCAGCGAAGGAACAATGTTATGTTACTGTATGATGTATATGCTATATAATAGAACAAAACATGGTTATGTAACTTATGCCTATCGTCAGTGATATATTATATACATAAAAGTTTGATATTGAAACATATATGCCACTTGAGATTTTATCGACGGTCCTCCCCTTGCTCGCAAAAGTCTCTCGAAGATTTCTATATATATATATATATATATAATGAATAATGTAATATGTATAATGGTAACCACTATACAGATACATTCAAACACAAACGGAACATAGGAATTTTAAGCATTGTATCAGATCTGCTTTTGAACTAGTCGACCAACATCCAGCTTCAACAGATTAAAAACACGATTATTACAATCGTTTATTTGGACACCTATAACATATCGTACAATTCCCACCACTCCGTATTCTCAACTGTGGGCGGACCTTAATTAGCGTCAGACAGTCAGTCGATCGGTGAGAGTGTTCAAGCCGATAACTTTGTTTCAATTTAAAGAATCCTATTTTGTTTTATTTACGAATTTATTTTTATTTTGAAAGCCGTTATGGCCAAAAGAGATCAAAACATTATCTTAACTCGAAACATTAATTGTTAAAGAGAATTTAACAATTAATTTTCGATTTTAACAACATAAAACGTGAGCATATTGTTTCGATATGTAGCGACGTTTACTACCCCCATCAAATAATTATTCAATACTAATCGCAGTTCGCACTTCGCACACACCTCGCACATAACTAACAAATTTTGGAAGGAGAAGGGGCGGGTTTTTTTACAGTGATTCTGAATCCAGCTGTCCAGATCAATACTTGATATTCATTGAAGTGAACTTATAGAAATGTTTTGTTGGTAGACTATTTAGATCTGCGAATACACTAAATCCCTATGTTCCGTTTTTATTTGAATGTATCTGTATACATAAGTGATTTGTAAAGTTGAAAAAAATTCAGGTCCGTATAAGAAAACCCATTTAAAGTTGATTTGGGAATCCGGAACGTCAGATGGATATGTAGATGACATGATGTTAAATTACCATAAAGACGTGTCAACCGATATTTGGAATCTTTTTAAATGGCTCTACAAAAAAATTAAAACAAAAATCCGAGAAATCACTAGTTCTCAATTATCTCAAAAACAAAAGAAAATCTGATCCCGTCTAATCATTGTTCCCTTAAAAGCGCAGCTTTGTCACATTTTATCCGTTTTTCTATCTCTAACTCTAACCGTTTTCGAGATTCCAATCATTCGCCCCGAATTTGGAACACACTGTACAAAAAAGCGTAAAAATTATGGAAAACTGAAAATTAAAATTTACTTGTCCAAGGATTTTATTAATATACTTCTCACGTCTTAACTGTGAAGTTAGTTTTCAATAAACAACTAGCACTATAACTATGATAAACAATTTTACCTTCACTTTCCTGATTCTGTACTATGTTAAGGTGTTGAATAGGGTCTATTGTTATTCGCTGAATCCCAGTAGGAAGCATTACGTCTCTATTAGTTTGGGATAATATAGTCATGTGCAGCATTGTATCCAAAAAGCTTCCAAACTTCCCTTTCCATTCTACTTTACCAGCACATCCATGTACATCGGCTTCAATCAATCCTTGAAAATAATCTTTGTACATGTACCGTCTTAACCAACATTCTTTGTAAATATCTTCTCTTTTCATAATCATACATCCATTATTGGAATGACTTAGATCATCTTTTTGTTTAAATTCAACGATTCCATTTTTGGGTGAACGTATTATTCCTGTACAGACTACTGATCCACTCTCAAATACTTCAAAGTTTCCTGATTGTTTCGTTATATTAATAAGAAATTTGATTCCTTCTCCTGCTGACAGGACAGTAGCTCGCTTAAACTTAACATTTTCTACAATAATTGGTACTTCTTCTCTTTCCATAAGCTGCAGCTTGGCGAAAGTATCCCAAACTATATCCTTGAAAAATTCATAAAACTTTTCATTGTATAAATTCTAAAATTTTGGTTATTCTTTAGATAATACACTTACCAAATAGCCTGTAGCTGGCATTAAAACTCTACCGTCAATTTCATGACCAGCTAAATAGGAATATTCTTCATTGGACAAACTTACAGTTACATATTTCCCAAAATAATCTTTGTTTTGCCATAGTCCCGAAAACCAGGACACACTATGATCCCATTTCACTAAAGGTGATAACATTTTAGTTCCACGACTAACAGGAAAAGTAATATCATTATACATATTTCTCAAATTTGGTTGACCTCCAGCTATAAATAATCTGTAAAAAAAGGATGGTTACCTTTTAACTATTCAAATAATTTTGTTAAAATCCTCGAGGCTCCCAAGAAATGTTTAATGGAAATGTAACTTCAAAAACTAAAAACCGACCACTGAGGAAACTTTGAAACAAGAAAATATTCGAATTTGAAATTGTTATGTTCAAACTTTTCAATATTCATGGTCTATTTGTCCCGAACCTTATAATAGTTCACCTATGTTAAAATGTATCGTTTTGTTAGGGTTGGTGGAAAATCGCTTTAAAAATAAAACTGAAGGATGGATGATAACTGTCATAGTTGGCGACTGTCACATTCTGTCACCGTATATACCATTCCAGAACACATGACTTTGATAGATCGGCCATATTGTGCTGGAGGGCCACTGAATCGATTAGTTGGAGTTGAACCTTGTGTGTTAGTGTTTTATGAACAAAAATTGACTACACTAACTAACCTTCGATAAAATGTCGAGACGACAGTTTAATGTTGTGGTTTACTAAGGGGTCCTCGTTATAAAGCACTAATTCAAGCATAGTGGCGTTAATCAGAGAGATCACTCTTTCTTCCCGTATTCCACACTTAACAACACTACAAAACGATGGCATTCTAGAAACCTTTAAGAACTAATTGTTAATCAAAGTCTAACTGTTTGCCCTCCGGCACCTTATGGCCGACCTGTCAGTGACGTCATTCTGAAATGGTCTACTCGCAATGTTTATTAAACAATAACCACTACAATTAATCCTAATTGAAGATTCATCTCGAGCTGCTTATTTAACAGTTCAGTGTTAATTTTATTTCCTAAAACATATCGTTATACAGATTGCGAAAATTCCTTTCTTACAATGCGACTTATACAAGTACGACAAGGAAAATATGAGCAAAACTACGTGAAAGAGAGAGAAGACTTGTTAGCCCAGCGTTAATTTTACCTAATAGTCCATGAGCTCGAAAAAAAGTTAATGACAATGAGACAAAAATATCATTTGTACAAATTAATCTGAGCTTCTGGCAACAGCGGTTGAAATAGTGGGGCGATGAACACACGCCCATCTGTTTTGGTAGAGGGGACTGATCGCTGGGCTAACAAGTCTTCTCTCTCTTTCACGTAGTTTTGCTCATATTTTCCTTGTCGTACTTGTATAAGTCGCATTGTAATAAAGGGATTTTCGCAATCTGTATATGGTTTATTGTAGTTAATGATGGTCTACTGTCCTTAGTGTTTATTTACCAGACCCTTATGCCTCTAGATCTTATTGTTGTGGCACCAATTGTAGCGTTGATAAAAGATGTAGAGGGCAACGTGAAACCGCCAGCATTGTGGGTAAGTGCATTAGGTGAGTTAAAAAATGTGTACCAGCGCTATCAGGTAGATGGTCTGATAACCACACGACCCGGATCTAAGCAAAAGAAAGTCACTAGTTGAACAGAGATCGAGTTTTGTTGATGTCAAACTTGCGGAACAGAACATCTGCGGTTTGGCTGCGAAATGAGCTTAAAGAGGTGAAATGTTTTAATGTTAGCGAAATTACAGTTAGAAGAAGGCTTCGTGGTAATGGACTGTCTTGCAGAAGGATAACTACAGGGCCAATATTGAACCGTCAGCATCAAAAAGCAATATTGAATATTGCTCTAAATCTCTTGGCATGGAATGATTATATTTGAGGAAGGTACTTTTTACAGATGAGTCTTGTGTTTGCCTCAATGGACCAAACGTTTGTATTGGGGAAAGACGTGAATTTGGTAGTGGTCTGTTATAGTTTGGGAATCATTTCAGAAGCACGTACAGAGTTGGTTTTAGTAGAGAATGGCTCTCTAAGAACTCACAGATACATAACGGAGCTCCTGGAAGATCATGTTATGCCTTTCATGGTCACTATTAGCGAGAAAGCATTATCATATTATATTATCATGCATGATAATGCAAGATCACAGGCCGCAGGATTGTCAGTGAAAATTTAGATAAAGTGGGAAATACGCGGTTTAATTGGCCAGAATGCAGTTCAGATATGAATTCCATCAAACATGTCTGGGATGAGTTGGGGCAATGAAACCGGAGGCATACACCAGCCACAAGAAAAATCCAGGAGTTGAGAGAGTTGCTATTGCAGGAGTGGATCCATTCGAAGATGGGAAGAGTGATCAGTAGCTTAACCCGATGTTGAGATTGATATGAGTGTCTAACCCCCAACATATATTTTGATAAACCTCGTATACGAATGAAAAAGTTTGACATCTTATATTTGCGTTTTACGTTTATGACTATGCTGAACTTTTCAGGAGAATTCATTTTTTTTTCGTAACATCAACAATAAAAAGTTTCCCTAATGCTGCCAACTTTTTCAGACATAGTGTATACAGGGCTTTTTTAAATTCATGCGAAAAAATTCAGGTGATTGCCCGTATGGAATTTTCTATGACAAAATTACCTCAGCCCACCACCTTCCAATATATCACCTCTAAAAGGTGCTGAGTAAAATTGAGATTTTATTTTTTTTCTCAAATTCGAGTGAAGATGGAAACTTGAAATTCTGTTATTTCCGTGCACTTGCTATGACTAACCACCGGTATTTTTTCAACATTCCTGTTACATTGTAAGCAGGTGAAATTATCAACCCCTACTTTATTCAATATCAGATTTTTTTTCGAGATTGAGTTTTGTGAAATAAAATTGAAGCCTCTGTTGTCTTGGAAAACAGTCAAGATGGAGACTGCAAGAATGAAATACGATTTAAAATAAATGTTGGAAATGATCGCCTTTAGGGATAAGTTGCATTCAAGAATTGCCTAGAAATCTGACTAAAATGTACTGGAGCACCATCGTACAAGAACTACATGTTTTGTCTAATATTGAGTGGGATGCCCTGAAGTTCAGGGAGAACCATTTTGGAGAAAACTGGTGTGCATTTAATGGCCAAGGCAGAAAATGTGGCCTAATTAAGTAGTCCCCTATAATTTTGAAAACGGATATTTTCCAGTCTAGCTTCTAGAGAATTACAATTTGCACATGAAATACATATTAGTCATACAGAGAAATTAACGCAAAAACTTGACATAAGCCTACTAACAAACTGTTTATTTAACAATAAGTAGACACAAATGAATTGCCAAAGTGATACCAGTCTACTATTGCATTGTAATGAAAACAAGGTATCATACAGGATATTGTATTTTAATTTATTTTCTCCAAATCTACTGGTTCTTTGAAAAAACATCAGGAGTTAAAAAAAGTTTTACAAGTCAACAGAGATTTTGAATAATATCTTTATTTGACAAAACTCAATCTCATAAAAAAGATATAATAAATAAAGCGAGGTGAGATTTCACACCCTTATATTGTAACAGGAATGTTGAAAAAATACCGGTGGCTAGTCATTGCGCGTGCATGGAAATTGAGTTTCCATCTTTACTTAAATTTGAGAGAAAACATTAAAACTCAATTTTACTCAGAACCTTTTAGGAGTGAGGAAATTTGATCATAGGAAAAACTTATCATAATTTTATACGGGTGCACCCTGTATATACAACAGCCTGTTTAAATTTTCCACAGCTCACGCTAATGATTAAAATACTTTCTCGTGTTTTAGTGATTAATAAAATTTTGTTCACGTACTTTCCCACAGCTGACAAAAAAAATTTTTCATTATCATCTGTTGAACGATTAGTGGTAGGGATGTGAGTAACGTCGGGACCCATTTCTCTCTTTAAAATACCTTGCAGCAAACCATGGGGAGCTACTTCGATCACAATTGCATTATCAGGTATATGCTCATAAACTTGGTCCAGTAATACGGTATTGCAAAAATTATTTTGATGATATCTTGCACAATTTAACTTAGTCCACTCTTCATGTTGTTTGCTTGGAGGAACTGAGCTGGATATCCATCTACTGCTCCTTGGCTTGGGATCTTTTAATACCTTTTCACAGAACTGGAACAATAACTCTCCTGCATCTGCTAAATATCGTGTGTGGAAAGGTATGCCAGCCGACTTAACTAATCGAGCAAAAACTCCCTCTGCCGATAATTTGTCAACTAAAGATTGCGTTTCTTTGGCTAAGCCAGATATAGTTATGCTTTCTTTGGAATTTTGGCAGGCGATATATACTCCCTCAGGTAAAATTTTAGCCACTTCTTCTTTAGGTAGACCTATTGCAGCCATCTGACCTGAGATGATATTGCTATTTTCACAGCCATAACCTCTTGAATAAGCTAATAATGCCGCTTGTTCAGCAGTTATTTGTCCATCTGCGTATGCACAACCTATAAAAGATTAAAGTTAGTGTTTACACTCCTCAAAGATTAAATAGGTGAAAGTTTGATTTTGTTTTAAATACAAAATGTGTGTTATTCGTAAAATGTTTTTTATTGGACCGATTAACTTTTACTGAGAAGTCAAAAAATGTTTTAGTGTACACCATAGGTACCCATCCTTTTACAGACTATCGCCCCATTTGCATTATTAAAAAAATTATAACTCAACAAACAAATGAAAGTCAATACACCAAGCTGGAGCAAGACGAAAACGAGACGAGAAACAAGACGACTAATAAAAGCTAGTAAAAAGATAATAATGTAATGTTTTTCGTTATTCATTTAAATAGTTTTTACTTGTGGGATAAAATTATACACACTACTATGGATAATTACTATTTATTTATTCAAAGAAACACACTCGGTGATAAACTTAATTTATATACACACTACTTAATGTCTACCAATTTATTTACACTCGTTATAATAATTCTAATTTATTTTTACCACTTGAATATTACACTATTTATCTTTACTATTTATCTTCACTTTTTTATTCACTATCCGATTACTAAGATCTTCTGTGAACTAACTCTTTACTGTCCGTTGCACTAATTCTCTCGAACTAACTAACTCGCTAACTAACTCGCGTATATATATAGTCCTTCTCAACTCTAGAAAATTCCAGTACCTTCCGCGCTCGCCCTATGCACAAACAAAGCGAATGATCTCGAATGGATCGCAGCCACCAAAATTTACAGTCGGGGGACAGGACCGGCTTTGAGTTGGTGACCTCGCAACATTGCCCCCTCCTTAATAGGAAGTTCCTCCTGGAACTTCTGTATAGCCGAGACTGGATGTTTAAATCGGCAACTGGACCCATTCCTACACTTTCCGGTCGTATGGAAATAACAGGGCACTGTCTTCATTGGACAATGATAACGGGGGGTATGGCTGCAGATTAATAGGTGGACACCGGTATCTTTGAAGATCACTTCCATCATATTCCTGATGACTCGCCAATCCAACTGGTTGCTCTCTATCTTAGGCATAGCTAGTTTATTCACGTTAGATTCCAGCACATGGTCTCGAAGGCTACGTAGCGCTTCCCACACATTCCGGTAGGTGGATCGATCTTGAAATTCGTTCTTTGTTACCGTGAATTGTGTTTGAGTCTCAGTGTCTTGCCAGGGGTTGGAATCTGTTTTTCAAGTTTTTCTAGTTGCCCAAACTTCTTTCGGTAGACGGTTGCCAAGCCTCGTGCGTCTTTGATACTAGCTGGGATGTTGTGTGCCAGTGAATAGTCTTCCGGGAGTGTGAAGAAATCTTGTCGTTGCTCTGTAGTGACTCCAAATCTAGCTTTACCGGTACCTCCATATGCGCCCATAAATTCTTCGAAGGCAGGGTCAGAATTTTCCTGGACATGGTTTACTCCTTCCTCTATGTCATGGTCTCCTTCGAATGGCGCTAGTCGATTTTGGTGAACAACTTTCGGTTTTCCATCGGGGATCTTGCTTATGCGATAGATGACGTCATTGATCCTCTTCTTTATCAAGTACGAACCCTCCCAAGATTTTTGTGATTTTGGAGCAAAGCCTTTTCTCCTATTCTGGTTGTGTAACCATACTTTGTCCCCTTCTTGGAAACTGACTTCTGTAGCCTGTGTGTCGTACCGTTTTTTCATTCTGTCACTGGCAGCTTGAAGATGCGTTCGGACCAATTCGTGCACATCATCCTACCCTTTGCTCAACTGGATCACGTAATCTACTCCAGCTAGATCTTCTCCAGATCGACAGCCAAATTCCAGGTCACAAGGAAGCTTCATTTCGCGTCCCAATAGGATTTTCGCAGGTGTTTGACCTGTGGACTCATTAATGGCGGATCGGTAAGCCAATGCAAACAGGGAAATATATTGGTCCCAATCTCTCTGGTGGCTGGACACTACTTTGGACAGGTATTTTCCAATAGTCCTGTTCATTCTCTCGACCGTTCCATCTGACTGTGGATGCAACGCCGTTGTCCTGGTCTACTTCATTCCCAGCTTGTCACAAATTTCCTGGAATACATGGCTTTCGAGATTCCTTCCCTGATCGCTGTGAACTTCCAAGGGTACTCGATATCGTCAGATGAATTCCTTCACCAATACGTCCGCGACAGTTGTGGCTTCTTGATTCGGGATCGCGTAAACTTCTACCCACTTTCTGAAATAATCCATCACAACCATCACCATTTTCTGTCGTCGGAAATGGTCCAGCGATGTCTAAAGCAATCCTTTCGACTGGGCTTCCAACATTATACTGCTTTATGGGTGCCTTTCTCTTTCGACGTGGTCCATTACTCGCAGCACAAGTCGTACACTTCTTACACCAGTCCTTCACATCGTCGGAGCTGTTCGTCCAATAAAACCTTTTACGGACTCGCTGAAGGGTTTTATTCACTCCCAGATGACCTCCTGATGGACTGTCGTGTAACTTCCTCAATACCTCGGCTACTCTTGTTCTCGGGATAACTGTCTTCTATTCTCTGAACCATCATCGTTTTCAATGATTCGTTTCAACAGGCCTTCTTCCAGCACAAGGGAGTCCCACTGGGCCCAATATACCTTGAGTGTCGGTGTCGGTCTTGACACTTCTTGCCAGGTAGGTCGCCGATTTTCTTCCTTCCATTGCCGGATTATCTTCAGGTGAGGATCATTCTCCTGATCTTCTCTGATCCTGGTGGGTGACCATTCTTCGTTGACAACTGTAGTTCTTGAAACTGAAGTTTATTTAGATTCTGCCTTGTTGCAGTGGATACAGTCTGCTGGGCACGGCCGTCTAGACAGAGAGTCGGCATTTCGGCGGCTCACGATCTGGCCCTCGGGATTCTTGAACTGCATCAACCACTTGAGTGCTGCATGATCAGTCCGTATCAAGAATTTCCTTACATAGAGATACTGGTAAAAGTGTTCCACAGACTTCACTACCGCCAAAAGTTCTCTTCTCGTGACACAGTAGTTTCGTTCTAGTTTGGAGAGGTCTTTACTGAAATATCCCAGCACTCTTTCCTGTCCTCCTTGGATCTGTGAGAGCACTCCTCCAATCCCTACGATGCTTGCATCAGTGTCAAGTATGAAGTCTCCCTCTGATAACGGATATCCTAGTATCGGCGCCATGGTTAATCGTCTCTTCAGGGTTTCAAAAGCACTTTGACATTCTTCATCCCAATGAAAAGTTCTAGTTTCTCCTGTGAGTCGAATTAGTGGCTTGGCAATATCTCCAAACTTCCTTATAAACCATCGGTAGTATGTGAAAAGTCCAAGAAAGCTTCTAACTTGATGTTTGTCGGTAGGTTGTGGCCATTGCTTGATGGAATCAATTTTCTCTGGATCCACCGCCACTCCTTCATTGCTCGCAATATGACCCAGATAGTTGACTCGGTTTTGGAATAACTGACATTTTTCCGGGTTTAATATGGGCTGGGCAGCTTGAAGTCGTTTGAACACGTCTTCCAAATTCTTCAGGTGTTCCTCAAATGTCTTCCCCAATACTACGATGTCGTCCAAATAGACCAGGCATGTTTTCCAAGATAACCCTTTCAAGATATTTTCCATGAGTCTTTCAAATGTCGCGGGCGCGTTACAGAACCTGAATGGCATGACGTTGAACTGCCATAATCCAGATCCGGTGGTAAAAGCACTTGGACTTCAGGTCCAAGGTGGAAAACAGTTTGCTGCCGGCCAAAGTGTCTAGCGTATCGTCGATTCGAGGCAGAGAATAACTGTCTTTCTTCGTCACGTTATTTAGCTGACGAAAGTCTACGCAGAATCTGGTGGTTCCATCCTTTTTCTTGACGAGCACTAATGGAGATACCCAAGGGCTAGTGGATGGTTCTATCACTTTCTCTTACTCCATCTCTCGAATAATTCTTTCAGCTTCCTCTCTCTTCGCTCGTGGTAGTCTTCGAGCTAATTGTCTCATTGGCTTGGTATCTCCAGAATCGATTTTGTGTTTGACGGCTGATGTCCTGTCAGTCTTCCCTCCTTTTGGTACGAAAAGGTCTTGATACTGCAAGATAAATTTTCTCATTTTTCTTTTCTCAGTTCGATTCAAGGATTGGCTGGCTATTGACAACATCTGTTCGAATATGTCATTAGAATTGTCAGTACTCCTCTACCAACCTCTTCGTCGTGGTTCCATGGCTCCATCATAACCGGTGTACGTTCCTCCATGATTTCCTGTAGCCGCGCTACTATCATGGTTTCGCTGCGTGCAGGTAGAACAGCATCTTCCTGTACAGCTGCCAACACCGTGCTGCCTTCATATGGATGGAGGAATACCTCTTCGGAACCTACTTTAATAGTTCTGTTTCTAAAGTCTAACTGGAAACCATGTAGATTCATTACGTCCATTCCCAGAATCTTCTTCGATGTCAGCTACGATTACCATATGTATGAACTTTTCTCCACCAATTCCCAATCGGATTTGAGTCTCTCCGAGAGCATTGGCACTCTCACCTGTTGCGGTCCGGAGTCGCAGCCTCGTTGGCAGAAGCTTCTTAGATTTCATTATCTCCGGCCGTATAATGGTTCTAGTTGCCAGTGTCTACCAGCAGAGTATATTTCTTGCCATTCACTTCGCGACCCACATATACACTGTCGTTACGGCATCTGAGAGAAGCTATCAATATGAGAGAGACTTTGGAACGACTTTGGAACGATCCTGGGTCGGTGCTGCCCCCTCATAGCCGACCCGTTCTAGTTTTCCTGGTTCTGGGGTTATTGGTTTGCTGGAGTCCTAGGACGCTTACACGAACTGCGTACATGCCCTAGCTCGCCACAATTCCAGCAATCTTCTTCAGCCTTTTAGCTACCATGCCTTTTATCAAGTTGACGATCTGGACAAATATATCTTCGTCACCTTCTTCTTGAATGGTCCTAACTTTGTTATATCTCGAAGCCTTCGTGGCTGCTTCATATTCAAGAGCAGCAGTCAATGCATCGACCAATGTTTTGGGATGGGCCAAACGAAGCGTCCTCTGCATATCAGGGTCACGCAAGCCATCAATAAAGGCCTGAATGTCCAGACATTCCATCATGTTCTCCGGTGCTGATGGATAAGCAAATCGAACTAGTCGGGCGATATCCACTTTATACTCTTGAAGGGTTTCGTCCCGTTTCTGCTTTCGGTTCTTCATCTGAGATTGTGTTCTAGATGTTCGTGACCATATCGCATGTCCAACCTCTTCTTCAGCTGTTCGAAGTCATCCGTCTCTTCAAGGGGTATCGCCTCTTCACATCTAAGGCATCTCCCCGAAGCGCGATGGTTAAGTTCAGTGCCTTCTCCTTGTCGGACCAATTATTCGCTTTAGCGGCTGCTTCAAACTGTTTAACATAATTGGTCCACGACATCTTTCCGTCTAACGTTGGTGCCTCGAATTGAGCAAAACTGCCAATATCTTCGGTCTTGTGGTGTGCTTCTAGCTTGCATGGTTTTATTTGTTCGATCTTTTTTTCTTCTGCTGGCGTGCCTTGTGTTCTTGAATCTGCCATTTTTCTCTCTAACTCCTGGATTTACTCATCCATTGTTGTTATCTTATTCTCTATTTTCTCTTCCATCATTGTGATCTTGTTCTGAATTTTTTCGTCCATCGTTGTTATCTTATTCTTCCATTTTCACGTCCATCGTTGTGATCTTATTTTCGACTTCAGCGGCAATGTCATTTTTCATTGATAAGATATCGGCAGAAATAACGTTCTTCATAGTAGAAATCTTTTCGTCCATGTGTGCAGAAATATCATTCTCCATAGTAGAAATCTCGTCCTTCATAACGGAAATATTAGCAGAAATCTTCTCGTCCATATTAGCAGAAAAATCGTCCTTAATAGTAGAAATCTCGTCTTTCATAACGGAAATATTAGCAGAAATATCGTTCTTCTTCTCGTCCATAGCGGAAAGGAAATTAAGGTTGAAGCCTCGTCGTCGAATAAAAATGTATCCGGATCCAAGCCGTCAATTTCCAGTGCTATTTTCAATCTTTCAACTAACTCACTAATCTTTCCGGACGTTTCCAACTCGCGATTTTCCAATTCTGCTTTCAGTTCCGTCATTTTCAGCTCACTTAGTGTCTTAGCCATTTTTTACGTAATTATTTATTTATATTATCCCACTTCTGACACCAATGTAATGTTTTTCGTTAATTATTTGAATAGTTTTTACTTGTGGGATAAAATTATACACTCTACTATGGCTAAGTACTATTTATTTATTTAAAGAAACACACACTGTAATAAACTTAATTTATATACACACTCAATCTCTACTAGTTTATTTACACTCGTGATAATAGTTCTAATTTATTTTTGAATATTACACTATTTATCTTCACTGTTTTATACTATCCGTTGCACTAATTCTCTCGAACTAACTGTTTCAATAATTATTGACGCACTCAAAAACCCGCGTATATATATATAGTCCTTCTCAACTCTAGAAAATTCCAGTACCTTCCGCGCTCGCCCTATGCACAAACAAAGCGAATGTTCTCGAAAGGAGCGCATCCACCAAAATGTACAGTCGAGGGGCAAGACCGGCTTTGAGTTGGTGACCTCGCAACACTAATAAGAACAAAATTGAATGAGAAACATAAATATCGATAAGATGGTTGATGCTGGTGGAGTTTTAACAATTTGTTAATGCCGGGCTTCAATTTAGTTAACATCTGCGCGAATTACCATGCTCAGTGACCTGTAGTCTATATCTTTTCATAGGCAGTACATTAGCTGCTGAACTAAATATACGCTCAGCCAAATTTGATGAAGAAAACACATTTGGAAATTTCTGTACTATTCCCCACAATCTAGGGTGGAGAGCTGATATTGATTCTTAAAGCGAGAACTCTTGGTATTCTTATCTGAATTTTACTTTTAATTCTTCATTAGCTGTGAGTTCTACAAGTTCTTTTTCTAAATTTGATTATTTTGCTGTATCTGCATTTGCAAAAGGATCTAAAACCCAGCTTGGTATATTCATATTTGAAATATCCCGAGATCGCCCAGTAAAATCAGCATCAATAGCATCCAGGTGTTGGCATTAGATAAGTAAGTAAATCTTCCCGTTCCATCGATAATGTCGGAAAGTGGCTGTACTCACCACTTCCTCGATTTCGTTTGAATAGAAGAAGTTTACCCATAAAAGCAGCTATGGCGTTTTTGTTTTCATTTAATTCAACTCAACAGGGATGTCAATTTTGGACGTAGGGAAATTTCTGCGCAGTTCATCGTCTCTGTTTTCTAGGCATTCCCATACTGAGTAAAATAGATTGAAAACGCGATACAGAATTAAGAATTAAGATCTTTTGCAACCAACTGCTGACAATGAATAACACAATAGCTATATTCCGGTTCGCGCAATTACTGTTCTAAGACTGTCCGCAGTTTGCGCAATCGAAATTGGCTTGTTCGGGTTTTAACAGGATGGTTCTGACACCCGCAGTTTGGCGTTCGGGTTCATTTTAGAACAATTCTTGGACGGTTCGAAAACCGTCTAAACCAGTCCCCAGTCTCGAGCAAGGACCATTTTCGGATTAATTCTTACGCATCCTCAAATTATTTGAAAATTTGCTTAAAGCGGTTAGAGGTTTATATTTTATTGACGGATTGTGTGTTGTTTGTTCTGGATTATTAGACTTCTTAATAATAATACCAAAAAAATTCAACAAAATGGCCAAAATGAAAGGGATACAGGATACAAAACAGTAACAATTTATCTTGATACACAATCCAAGCCAAAGAAAAGTCAATTGCCAAATTAGTTAGGTTAGTTCGGTTCTACAGACCATGAGGGATATTCGTGTTTTTTCAAACTCTGTCCAATTTCAAACGGTACGAGAATAGTTCTTAGGACTGAATAAAGTACGCAACTAGTTCTGCGCAATTCCGCAATTCTGCGCAATTGGTTTACGGATTGTCCAGAAACAAAAACCCGAATGAAGGTAATGTACAGCGAGTACATATAGTACTGCTTGTTTTAAATAGACAATGAAACCCTTATGAGGCTCCGTCATAGCAACTGACAAAATATTTTGAATAGGAATTTTTTCCTCTTGAAAAAAAAACGCTCATGGTATACAATATGGATTCTCCCTTTGTATCGGTCTCCAAATTTTTCACAAATAATAACTCTTGACAAATGTTTACTTCTTTTATGAATCGAACGTAAGCCAAGAGTAGTATTTTCTTATTTGGTTAATTTGATTGATAGAGCTGACTTGAAAATTTGGAAGTATTTATAAGTAATCACTCAATGATGGTTCAACGTCTTCAGCCATTCCATCGATTCTTCTTTGCACTTTATTATTACTCGAGAGAATTTTTTTGATTATATTTGATGGCGTTCTGATGTTACGATGAATAGCAGTTTCGATTGCTTCTTTGACTGCCGGCATAATTAATTCCTCACGAATTGTGTGTGGTTTTCCCACTTTTACGATTAATAATGGAATATCATTTGATATAGTTCAAATATTTATTTCAAGTCCTTGAAAATAGGATAAATGTTTGTCTCTTCTATCAGCATGTATTTTATACAAATGCTCTTGGAGCCTAGAAGGTTTTATGTCTTCATTTGAAGGTACTTCTTGCCAAATTTAACACATAGTTAATAACCCATTTGTTTTTCAGGTATTTTAGGAGAACAGTGATTTTGAATAACATTTTCATTTTATAAACTCAATCTCGGAAAAAATATTTGATATCAAATGAAGTGCTGATAATTTCACCCCCTTATAATGTAACAGGAATGTTAGTGATTAGTCATTGTGAGTACACGGAAATTAAAAAGTTTCAAGTTTCCATCTTAACTTACATATGAAAAAAAATTTTACTCAGCACCTTTTAGAGGTGATATCTCGATATTTTGTCATGAGAAAGACCCATCATAATTTTTTACAGGCAATCACCTCCTAGATATTTTCACATAAATTCAGAAACACCCTGTACATACATGAGTTTCTGTTATTTGAAACAATAAACCACAGATTTGCTTTTTGTTTCTATTTTTGTTTGTTTCTACTTTTCCATGTCTATTATTCTCTGGAAAATGTGATGATTATTTTTCAAAGCTACTCACCAATTTCTCCTAATGAATGCCCGCATATACCATCTGGGTAGATGTCCAACGAATTTAAAACGTCAGTTAAAGCAATTTCAATACAACCAATTCCACATAAACAATTTGAAATACTATCTAAAACTGAAGGATCTTCGCTTGTAATTATATTTAGTAAATCGATGCCATAGGGCTCTAAAGCTTTAGCACATCGGTTAATGGTGTTTTTAAAAACAGCAATATTCAATAGATCTTTTCCCATTTTAAGCCAGTGGGAACCCATTCCAGCATACACAAACCATATTGGTCTTGGCTTACTATATCGTCCTACCTCTCTAACTGGACGGTCTCCGAGAACAATATATCTAAAACATTAAAAACCTGTTACTTTTGCTACTAAATAAATTGAAACAGTGTCAAAAGTTCAGCCAAAGAGTAAACATCGTTTCATCGTTAACACAAGGTAGATGCTATTCGTCCAGAAGCTGATGAGGCGCAATACGCCGAAACCGGTCCACAAGTGATGTTATTCCTTCTAATCGCAATATAGCCCGGGAAGTAGTTGTTGCTTCTCAGTGGACGGTCTGCTCTTTGGAAATTAATTTTTCTAGTTTTGTAAAGCGTTTAATAGTATTGAACTATTATTTTTTGACGTCTAAGTAATTAGTTGTCTATTATAACCTATTTATTTTATATAAGACAATGGATTATTTGCAAAATAAATTTTGAATGTATCTCGTGTACTATCGCTTGAGTTCGATATAAAATAGGATTCTGTTGATAAACGTTTGTCACTGTAATTATTGTTAACATAAAAAGAAAGTCAAACCACGTGTCTTAACTTTTATTACCTTGCTATCTATCTGTTGTCTGCGTCACCATGTTCCGTATCAGACCACAGATATTACATTCTTGCCTAGCTTTGAATAAAGAATACAACTAACTTTTAATACAGAAAATGTTTTCAGTTACTGTCATAGTCGTTTAAATAACTTGGTTTTTCTAAGGTGGCTTATGGGCCTCAGACCTTTTTTGTCGAATGACGATTCACTTTCTGATTCGTAAATGTTTGTCGTGGGATCCAACTCTTCTGTCCAAGTTGTATCCTCACTTGATGAGGTTTCTTCTATTATTTCACTTGGGTTGATCGAGTCTTCAAATAGATTTGATATTTGCAACAGTGGGTTATTTATCTCTTCATTTACACCTTCCTCTTTTTCAGATAAAGTACTGTTACGCGAGCTACTGCATTAATATGCTCACTTAGTGCCCCCAGTGAAATCCCCGTATGAGACGACTATGGTTCCTCCGCCCAATTTTCGAGAAACATCGATAGCGATTGAATATGAGATATGGCCTGGAACACCTGGAGCATCTGTACCAGTCGCAGCTGAAAAACCGCAAACAAAAACGCGACGAAACTCTGCAAGAATTCGAAGCAGACATTGCGAGGTTGGTGCGGTTTGCCTATCCTTCGGCACCGGAGAATGTCATGGAATGTTTAGGGGTACAGACATTCATCGACGGAGTTCGTGACCATGAAATGCAGAGAACTCTACGCTTGGCTCGGCATAAGACACTGGTCGACGTACTCTCTGCAGCCTTGGAGTACGAAGCAGCTACACAGGCTTCCGGAGTATACGGCAAGGTGAGGGCTGTAGCAGACGAAGAAGTTGAGAACAAGCTCGACCAGATTGTCAACATGATGAAAAGCATCTCAAAAGGAAAACTGAAAGCTGTGAGATGCTGGAATTGTGGAGAAATGGGACATGTACGCAGTTCGTGCAAGCGACCGAGAACTGCTACAAACGAAGACGCCCAGCAGGAAAACTAGGAAGGGTCGACCTTCAGAGGGCAGCTTCGACCCGAAGACCTTCCAAAGACCCTCTCATCCTAATAGCCTCTCTGAAATGTCGCGATGATAGTGTATACGTGGATGGTGAAGTTAATGGAAGGAAGTATACACTATTGGTGGACACTGGAGCAACGAGGACTATTATTCGCCCCGAGACTGTCAACACCCGGAAAAGACTTTTACCGACGAGACTGCGACTCAGGACTGCCACAGGTGAAAGCGTCCATGGAGAACTACCGGTGCAATTGGGAATTGGCGCAGAGAAGTTCACCCACACTGTCGTTGTCGCTGATATCGAAGAGGACATAATACTCGGAATGGACGTTATGAACCTACATGGCTTCCAGCTAGATTTCAAGAACCGAGTGATTAGAGTAGGTTCTGAGGAGGTATTCCTTCACCCACACGAGGATAAGACTGTTCAGGTAGCCGTACAGGAGGATACAGTTGTACCCGCAAGGAGTGAATTTTTCACTGTGGCAAGGCTACAAGGAACCGTCGAAGAAGGAACACCGGTCATGATGGAACCATGGAATCACGATGAAGAGGTTGGTCGAGGAATCCTGGTTGGAAAAGGGTTAGTCATGGCTGCCGAAGAAATACCTGTACGCATTATAAATGTAAATGACCATCCAATAACTATGAAGAAGGATACCAAAATTGGAACAACAACCTCCAATGATGCCAACAATAAATTTGAACAAATGATAGCAGTGGCTGGACAATCCCTTAGCCTGCAAGAGAAGAAAAAAATCAGAGAACTCTTGCTACAATACCGATCTCTTTTTGTACCAAAAGGAGGAAAGACAGGAAGAACATCTGCTGTCAAATACAAAATTGACACCGGCGACGCTAAACCGATAAGACAATCGGCTCGACGGCTACCACAGGCCAAAAGAGAGGAAGCGGAGAGAATTGTTCGCGAGATGGAAAAGGACAAGGTAATAGAACCTTCTACCAGCCCTTGGGTCTCTCCGGTAGTTCTGGTAAAGAAGAAGGATGGAACCACGAGGTTTTGCGTGGACTACCGGCAGTTGAACAATGTTACAAAGAAAGATAGCTATCCCCTGCCGATAATCGACGACACTCTGGATACGCTGGCCGGTAGCAAATTGTTTTCTACCTTGGACCTGAAGTCTGGATATTGGCAGGTAGAAATGGATCCAGCCGATAGAGAAAAGACAGCGTTTACCACCGGATCTGGTCTATGGCATTTCACCGTTATGCCATTTGGGCAGTGCAATGCCCCCGCAACGTTCGAGAGACTGATGGAAAACGTATTGCGAGGGTTGTTCTGGAAGACATGCTTAGTGTACCTTGATGACATCATAGTCTTGGGAAGGACATTCGAAGCACATCGAGAGAATTTGGAAGGTGTCTTCAAAAGGTTGCAAGCTGCCCAACTGATGCTCAACCCCAAGAAATGTCAACTATTTCAAAACAAAGTCAATTACCTAGGCCATGTAGTCAGCAAGGATGGTGTAGCTGTAGACGAAGAGAAAGCTGCTGCCGTACGAAAGTGGCCAAGACCCACCGACAAGCACCAAGTTAGAAGCTTCCTTGGACTCTGTACATACTACAGGCGATTTATAAAGAAGTTTGCAGATATCGCTAAGCCCTTGACACGACTTACAGAGGAAGCAAGGGAGTTTCGCTGGGACGAAGATTGCCAAACTTCGTTCGAAACCTTGAAGAAGCACTTGACTACTGCACCTATACTCGGCTATCCACTACCAGAGGGAGAATTCATATTAGATACTGATGCTAGCAATGTTGGAATTGGAGGAGTGCTATCACAGGTTCAAGGAGGACAAGAGAAAGTCCTTTCCAAACCAGAACAAAACTACTGCGTCACAAGAAGAGAGCTCCTAGCAGTAGTGAAGTCCGTGGAGCACTTCTATCAGTATCTGTATGGGAAGAAATTTGTGATGAGAACCGATCATGCAGCACTTAAGTGGCTTATGCAATTCAAGAACCCTGAAGGTCAAATCGCTAGATGGATCGAGCGGCTCCAAGAATATAATTTCACTGTTGAGCATAGAGCCGGAATAAGCCACAGAAATGCAGACTCCCTCTCTAGAAGACCATGCCCTGCAGAGTGCTCTCACTGCAGCAAAACAGAAGCTAAGGAAGCTGCGATTCGAAGATCCACGGTGACCACCGACGAGTGGACACCAGAAAAGTTGGAAGAGGACCAAGAGAACGATCCCGACTTGAAGAAAATCCGACATTGGAAAAAGGAGAACTGTCGACCTACTTGGCAGGAGATTTCAAGGTACTCGCCAACGATGAAATCGTATTGGGCCCAGTGGGACTCGCTGGTTTTGGAAAACGGGTTGCTTCAGCGAGTAATCGAGAACGATGAGGGTTCCGAAAGTAGAAGACAGTTGGTGATTCCAAGAACAAGGATAGCAGCAGTACTGCGGAAATTACACGACAGTCCGTCAGGAGGACATCTAGGTGTGAAGAAGACCCTCCAGAAAGTGCGAGAACGGTTTTATCGATGTTTCTCGAAAATTGGGCGGAGGAACCATAGTCGTCTCATACGGGGATTTCACTGGGGGCACTAAGTGAGCATATTGATGCAGTAGCTCGCGTAACAGTACTTTTTTCGTTAAGCGGTATTTCAGAGGGTGTTTCAATACTTTCTGGTGTAGGTGGAAAGATGTCATGTGATGAGTTTACTTTGTTAGTATTAATCATCCAGCGTGTAGATCTTGGTGGTGTTTTCCTGGATAAATGTGGATCTTCATGCTTTGGTGTCTTTTGTGCAATTGGTTTTTCTAGGATTAGTTTCTTGAAAAATGAGGAGTTTCTTGTTTTGACTTCTTCTCCCCTTTTGACTTGCATTGTGGAGCCCATAACTTTGCTCACTGTGTATGGCTTGGGATCAAAAAAAGGTGTCAAGCTATTTTTTTGAATTTGTTTGCATAGTACTAAATCTTCTATTTGAAAATTGTGATTTTTTGTTCTTCTTCTGTTATCAGCATAAGTCTTTTGCTTCTGTTTCTTCTTGCCAGTGTTTATTAGGTTTTCATCTTGTTTATATACAGTAACTGTGGCTAGGTAGTTCCAAAAATTATTTTATACGGAGATTTTTTGTCGTTGAATGAGGTGCACTTCTGCAGTTGATAAGAAACTGCTGAATTTTTGACATGAAGTTGCCATTCTCCAATTGGGTACAAAGAAGTGCCTTTTTTACTGTTTTGACGAACCTTTCTGCCATTCCATTAGCTTCGGGCCAGTATGGTGTTGTTCTTCTATGTTTGATACCGTAACTGTTTGAAAGATTTGTTAATTCTAAGCTGTTGAATGGTGGTCCATTGTCTGATTTTATTGATTTTGGAAATCCCCATGTAGAGGTTTCACATGCAAAAAGGATGTTGAGTTAATTACCTCAATTATTGGACATCTGGACTATTCATCTACCATTATGAAGATGTTTGGAAATGGTCCTTCAAAATCAACATCAATGCACTGGAAAGGATAATCTGGTAGTTGACTTGGAATGATTTGATCTCGTTGATTAGATTTTGTGACTGATTGACATGCTATGCACGATTTGATGAATGTTTCCGTAATAATGTCCAGGTTGGGAAACCAAACTTTAGTTCCTAGGAGTTGTTTTGTTTTTGTGATTCCCAAGTGACCTTTGTGTGCAAGTTCTACTGCCTTTCTTTGCAGTGACGTGGGTAGAACTATGCGGTTACCTCTTAGTATGAAATCATTGCTCTAGATCAGCTCTTCTTTGATTTTAGAGTGAATACTTAATTCAGGTATTAGCCAGCTAGATTGTTTCTTTGTTAGAATTGCAGTTTTCAATAACATCAGTGTTGCATCTTTTTCTGTTTCTTCTTTCACCTGTTTGACAGTCATCGCTTTTGGTAGAGAGTTGTTAATACAGAAATTGACATATTGATCCACTTTATCATTGGTATAGTCTGTTTGCTGATTGCTGTTCTCAATTGGGTGTCTAGATAGGTAATCTGATGGGTTAGATATACCTTGTTGATGTTGTATTTGGAAGTTATATGGTTGAATTCTTGAAAGTAGTCTTTCAACTCTTGCATTTGGTGCTGATCTTAAGTTTTGTATTACATTTACTAGTGGTAAATTGTCACAATGGAGAACAAAGTTGGCACCGAAGATATAGTTATGAAAATGCTGTATAGCCCAAGTACAAGCTAGTGTCTCTTTTTCAAATTGACTGTACCTTTTATGAACTGGTGATAATCTGGTACTTGGATAAGCTACAATCTGTACATTTTTGTTATCATCTTCTTGAGCTAAAATTGCACCCAAACCATTAGGGCCCGCATCTGTGTACAAATGGGTGTTTTTGTTGATATCAAAGTAGGCTAAATTAGTGGTATCACTGAGTTGTCCTTTGAGTTCATTAAAAGTTTGTTCATGTTCTATGGTCCAATTCCAAGTAGTGTTTTTCCTGGTTAATTCTCTTAGATTACTCGAATTTTTTGCCAGGTTAGGTAAGAATTTTCCTACTAATTGATCATCCCTAGAAAGCTTCTTAGTTCTGTTACATTTTCTGGGCTTTTTAAGTTCATAATACTGTTTACTTTGATTGGATCTGGATGAATGCCGTCTTGTGAGAAAATATATCCAAAAAAGTTTATTTTTGAAACGCTGAAAACACATTTTGCTTTGTTTATGGTTAAATTATTTTCGTTTATGGTTCTCAGGACTTTTTCTAAAGCTGTATCGTGTTCTTGTTTGGATTTTCCAAAAATTAAAACGTCATCACTTATGTTGATTACGCCTTGTATGTTTTGTAATATTTGGCTTATTGTATTTTGAAAGAACTCTGCTGCTGAATTGACTCCAAAACTGAGTCTTTTGTATTTAAATGAACCAATGTGTGTAGAAAAGGTAGTTATGTATCTTGAATCTGATGCTGATGTTATCTGATTATTGTAGCCATCTTTTGGATCAATTTTGCTAAATATTACCGATCCTTTCAGTTGTGTTATGATTTCGTCAATAGTTGGTGTTAAATGTCTTTTTCTCATGATGGCTTTGTTGGGTTTTTTCATGTCTACACATATTCGAATATTGTTTGGATTTGCATGTTTGGGATCAATGACTATTGGAGATACCCATGGTGTAGTGGCTCTTTCTCGTTCAATTATATTGTAACGTTTATTCTAATTTATATTTACAATTAATTTATATTTACAGATTTATATGTAATTCAGTCCTTATTTAATAATTTATGTAATACACTAAACACACTAATTATAATTTATATGAGAGTCACTTAATAAACACTTTATCGAGGCGCGATTACTTTCCTTCGGTATCAACACTGACTGATTGACTAACTGCCTTCAGCGATGCTCGTGGCCTATTTATACTCGCGCGCCGTAATTCTAGAAATCTTTCGACGTTCTGGCGGGTTCACTGGATATTCTCGATGTTTCGTATTCTGGATGCTTCTCGAAAATTGGGCGGAGGAGCCATAGTCGTCTCATACGGGGATTTCACTGGGGGCACTAAGTGAGCATATTAATGCAGTAGCTCGCGTAACAATATCTTGTTGTTCTAGTCTGTTTAGTTCTCGTTCCACTAGTGTTCGTAGGTGGAATGGTACACGTCTATGTTTCATGGCTACTGGTTGGATATTTTGATCTATGTGGAGTTTGACTTGTATATCCTTTAGCTTTCCAACACCCTGACAAATTGAAGAGTAGTGTTGTTCTACATATTTTATGTCAATGTTTGATTGAACAAAATTTGTTGAAATTGTAATCAAGTTTAAATCTCGTGAAGATTCATAGCTTAGTAGTGATTCAGAGTTGCCTTCCATGACATGCATTTCTGCATTTATTTGGTTGTTTTTATGGCTTAGTACTGCAGGAAATTTGTCAATTGTTTTTAATTTTTGTTTTTAACAGTATGGAAATATATTACTTGTGTCAGGTTGTAAATTTTCTTTGAAAAAACTTTTGTATGTTTCCTCACTAATAAGATTGCCAGATGTGCCTGTGTCTATGATAAAGTTGATGTCTTTGTAATTTACCTGTATTGTTGTTTTTGGAGGACAGGTAATGTTATTTGTTTTTAAGTTAAATGAATAATCTGAGCTGTTGTCTTCATTGATTGCATAATTTACTGAGTTATTTATCTGTTGAGTTGTATTGCTTGTTGGAGTTTGGTTAGTGCATTTGTCTAAGCATTGTTGTTGATTGTTTTGTGCTCTTTTTTGCTTTGTAATGCCGACTTTTGCAAAGTTTCCCCTTTTTTGAACAGTAGTGACATGTTATATTGAATGTTGGACAATATTCTCTGCCTCTGGAATACCATTTGTTTCCGCAATTGTTGCAAATCTTGTTTGTTGTTTGATTTTGATAATAACTGTTACCTTGATTGTGTTCATTGCTTGTGTACTTTTTGTTTGTTTTTATTTTGTTACGTTCCGTTATGTGCATGTTTGCCATTTGATTGACTTGTACATCAGTTACTTCAAAAACTTTGCCTTGTGCCAAAAGCTGGGCTAATGTTGGGTTATCAGTCATTGCATAACGTCTTAGCTTGGAAGATGTTGTCCCTTGGAAGATTTGATATTTTATTTCTCTGTCTCGGTCACTAAAATTACAGTCTGTACTTAGTTTGAGTAGCCTAGCGTAGTACTCGTCGAATGTTTCTCCTTCATATTGTCTTGCATGTCGAAAATTATATATTTCAAATTCGGTGTTCAGTTTAGGCATAAAGTATTTGTTTAACTTGAGTTTTGCCTTTTCATAGTTTGTTGAAACCACTGGACTGTCTGTTGTTGGGTTAATAGAAATTGGTGGTTCTGGTAGTGAATTAAAAATGTCGAACACTTCTTCGCCGACAAATTGCTTCTTTTCTGTCATTGTCGGTGATTCCTGATGCAATAAGAAAATTGTCGAGTCTTTGAATCCATTTTTGCTAGCGAATTCCTACGTTTCCTTCGTGGATGTTGAACGTTTCAATGTTACTAAACAGGTTATCCATCTGGATTGTGTTGTTTTACTATTGGGTTCATTAATTCTCGTCGCCAAAATGTACTATCGCTTGAGTACGATATAAAATAGGATTCTGTTGATAAACGTTTGTCACTGTTAATATTGTTAACATAAAAAAAAGTCAAACCACGTGTCTTAACTTTTATTACCTTGCCATCTATCTGTTGATGTATACCCTTTGCTCATTTGGATGGTCGTCCAACGGGCCTTCTTTGGTTTCTTACTTGAGTAACATTTACTTCGCTAAGATTATGTTCAATACCTTCTTTATCAATAATAGTATTGTGCAGCAGACAGACACACTTAATTATACTTTCGATAAGAGATATGTCGGTCTCAATACACTTGAAGAGCAAACGCCATTTTGCATTAAAATCTATTTGGATGGGTTTTTAACTGCACAAATAGATGATGATACTCTCCATACTCTTTTCTACCACGATTTATATGATGAACACCAGCTTTTCTTTTCATTTTTAAATAAACATTTTCCACCAAACAAATTTCGTCACGAGGTACTCAACATTTTGAAATATAATGAACGAAACTAGCCGACTTCCAGCTTTATTCATGTTCAACAATCAGCCAACAAATATGTTACATCTTTTCATTCCAAATTTTCAACGAAAATATATAGGGAGTGCCATTTGAATATCGAAAGTGAGGGGTGGCTGCCAAAGGACTGTTAAGTGAAATAAAGTTTCTGATATGTCATTAGGAAGGAATTTTGTTGCCATTCACAACAGTTTTTACAGTATTGGATTATCTTCTAATTTAAGCGAGATACTGCGTGTAAACGATACCTTGGGACACAACATCCAAAACATATCTTGGCCTCTTAAACCTAATACAAAATACAGCTCTACGTCTTTGCCAAGGTGCCTTTCGATCTATCTCTGTGGAAAACCATTATTGTGAAGACAATGAAGCTACCCTTTGGATAAGACGAGAACAGTTTCAGCAATCAATAAGAAAACCTGGATAAAAACTTATAATAAGTACTATCCTGATAACGAAGATTATTGATTATTGGACATTTTCCTTTCTAACTTTGGTTACCAAATTTGACAACATTCGGCTGAAATAATAGCTACACATTTATCAGCATTTAGGGGTCGCTGCACCATCATTCTAGTTAACAAGGTTTAACTAATCCAGGTTTATATTCTCAAACTAGTTTAAGTTCTGTGGGAGACCATAGAAGGAGATCAGACTGCATGTATTCCAATTTCTGGTAACGGCAGTTTAAATACAATACCAAAAACATCTGACTGCAGAACATTAACAGCCAATCATAAGCCTTGTATACACTTTGAGTTCATGGTATGGAGGGTAGAAGGAAGGAGCAAGGAAGCAAATTAAGGTAGCGCCATAGTGGTAAGTGGAAAGATTTTAAAAACAGCGCCATTAATTATTAGAGTAACATACAAAATGTAAAAAGGAAATACTACGTAAATAATTGAGATTATAAATACTGCATATCTCTCAATTACACAAGTCACGAAAAATACTAAATTTTTCAACCCAGCACACTTCACTCGGTTTATAACCCTAAATTCACATCATTTCCATTAGCTACACGGGCGCCATTTCGGTGAATCTTCGAATTATAATTTGCTGTTTACAGGTGGACACTTTTTCAACTTGTCACCCATACAAGATGGTGCTCCTTCCTTCTACCCTCCATAGTTCAAGGTGTTTAATAAGTTGCTAGCTCATTTGACAGTATGTGAGGTAAGTGAGGTTAGGAAACAGAAATGTATAATTTTGTGTATAGATAACCGATTATACGCTTGACGACGTGGTTTAATCGCTCCGGTTTTTCGGAGGGTCCAACAATGTGTGTTGCGATAGTAACCACCTTTCGAAGTTTCTCATAAAGTCAGAAAATGTCTTAAAATCGCAATGAATAGCTTCAAGTTTAGAAATAAGCGCCTCTGGACATGCTGAAAACCCATTCATTATACACTGTGTTCATTTGAAAAGGACCCACCCTTAATATTTCAAAAATGGGACATATTAGAAAGAAAGGCCGAAGCACGTCAACTTTTAACTTGAGGGCGACACTTTTTGGCGCTAATGTCATAAACGTCAGATTCACCCCCTTCCTACTGGAGACACCCCTTAAATTTTTTCAAATGGCATTAGGTATCAAGTCACACCTCATTTAAAAGGTCTGGTAAATCTCTATTTAATCATTTTGTTTTGCCTTTGATACCAGCCTTCCATTGTTATTTAATCGTTGTTTAAAATTGGCTCTTTTAGTACGCCCCCGTATTGTGTTATGATAGAAAGAATCTTTAAAGAATAAAAAATTTACAAATAGTAAAAATACAACTGTTAACAAGAAAAAACTGCTATTTAATCATGTGTGCAAAGTGACCACCCTTAACATTCAGGCAATAAAAGTTGAAAAAGAGCCAATTTTAAACAACGATTGAATAACAATGGAAGGCTGGTATCAAAGGCAAAACAAAATGATTGAATATAGATTTACCAGACTTTTTAAATGAGGTGTGACTTGATACCTAATGCCATTTGAAAAAATGTGAGGGGTGTCTCCAGTAGGGAGGGGGTGAATATGACGTTTATGACATTAGCGCCAAAAAGTGTCCCCCTCAAGTTAAAAGTTGACGTGTGTTGGCATTTCCTTCTAATAGGTTCCATTTTTAAAATATTAAGGGTGGGTCCTTTTCAATTGAATACAGTGTATAATCGTGACGAATACCACTCGAGCAATCGAAAATAATCGATTATTTTTCAGTCGTAACTCGACGTATTCCTTTAAAAACCACTCGAGCTACGCTCTCGTGATTTTTCGCAGTTTTATCTCGTTACTCGTAAAATGATCGATTAGTTTTGAAGCTCTTGTGATATTATAACTGAATATTTTTAATCACCTTTGGTAACTGAAGGAAATCTGGTTTTCTTGAATTAAATTCACGTCTTCGGTTTAAATCAGCTGCACTACCAACCATTATTGCAATAATTTTTAACAACTCAAACCCTGTCCATTTTCAATTTAAACAATTTGAATCTTTCTTGCGATTTCACGATATACGCAGCGAGAAGGAACATAATAGGTAGACATCAAAAATTAATTATCCAAATTTACTTAATTCGAATTTTAAATATATATACATACCCTCTATAATTATGTCCATCGACATTAAGTTTGTGAATTTCATCTACCATTGCTAAAAATTCTGGATCATTTTGATTTTTTTCAATTTCATCCAAAAAATAAAGTACAGCTTCTTCAGTTCTGCCTGATACTTGCAACAAACGATTTTTAGGTTTTTGGTAATTTTTTATTTGTTTATCTTTTTTGTTTGAATCCAAAACAATATGTGAATTGGCACCGCCAAATCCAAAGCAGTTTATTCCTACGACTCCTCCATCCCACTCGGTGTTTTCTGTAACTACCTAATATAACTGAGCTTTAAGAATAAGTACACAAAACATTCACTCATATTTTTAGTGATTTTTCCTTTGAATATACAGGGTGTACAGGGACTTAATGTCAAATATACGGGAGCGGGTAGATGAGATAAAAATAATGTGAGAATTTCAGATAAATCTGCGGAAAATAATTTTGAATATTTACTCTAATTTTTTTCTTCATTATTTGTATTTTATTTTGATACAGATATTAGAAATTACAAAATGTTGATTTTTTTGGAGCTAATAATAAAAAACCAACAAGTATGTTACATCTTTGTATTCCAAATAGAGTTGTCAAGCAATTTTCAACGAAAGTATACAGGGGAAATATAGAGTGGGGGTGGCTGCCAAAGGACTGTTAAGTGAAATAAAGTTTCTGATACGTCATTAGGAAGGAATTTTGATGCCATTCACAACAGTTTTTGCAGTATCTGAAAATCTTTCAAATTAAGCGAGATATTGCCTGTAAACGATAACTTGGGACACGGTGTATATACAGATCTTAGTATTTAATATATTTGATGAAAATATTATATTTTTGACCCTATTAATGTTTCTATTCCAACTATATGCAATGTTAACATTGTCTACAACATTCAGAACTATCGCTTGATGTTTACTTGGAAACTGCGGACTTGTGTCTTGACTAACTACGGCAGAAAAACTTTTGGGTTGGTTTGGTAATAGGGATTGATTGGGACTCTTAGGTACAGAAATCCCCGAAGTTGATGCGTCCATTTTTACCAAATTATTTAATGGCTCTTTGATCCAAGGACGTACCTGTTTTCATTGGAATTTTAGTTGATAAAAGAAGTTTTATCACTGATAAGATAGTTTATTCATTTGGTTATGATTGGGATAACAACGGGTTTCCAATTAATAAAGCTAACTGACGTTTTTAACTGTTCTATTGTACCAGTTATATATGTTATAGTTAATATATGAAATTGGGCATTATATATACTGTCTAGACGGTATATATATATTGCTTGAACTGCTCCGCTATACAGATTGCGAAAATCCCTTTCTTACAATGCGACTTATACAAGTACGGCAAGGAAAATATGAGCCAAACTACGTGAAAGAGAGAGAAGACTTGTTAGCCCAGCGATCAGTCCCCTCTACTAAAACAGTTGGGCGTGTGATCATCGCCCCACTATTTCAACCGCTGTTGTCAGAAGCTCAGATTGATTTGTACAAATGATATTTTTTTCTCGTTATCGTTAACTTTTTTTCGAGCTCATGCACTATTAGGTAAAATTAAACACTTTAATCCCGCAACAGTGTTTTTCTTTAGAACGGATTTTTAGTTTAATTTTTTCAAGAAGTTCATATTTTATGTTTAGAATAAGTAATTATTTTATTTTTTCAATTCAATTTATTAATGGAATGGATCTTTAGTTTTGTATACCCAATTACTTTATTATTTTTATTTCAAGAAAAAATGTTTTATTTTCAAGTTACAATGGCTAAAATAATATCCTATTGTAGTTGGAAATTAATTGTCAGCTTGGTCAGAAACGATCAAATTGACAGAAATGAATTTTAAGATATGTACAGGTTACGTAATAACGAGTGTATTTTTTTATTTCTTTAACAACCTCACTCCTTCCATGGTGGGAAACTACTGAACCTAGGAATGGAGAGAGGGATGGAACAGAGAGAAAAAGATGAGAGAGATGGGTGAGGGAGAGAGAGATGGGAGAGAGAGGGAGATAGGAGAGAGGGAGGTAGGAGAGAGGGGGAGAGTGATGGGAGGGAGAGAGAAAGTTGGAGAGAGAAAGATGGGACAGAGAGATGGGAGAGAGAAAAAAATATGAAAGACAGGGAGAGAGATGGCAGAGACAGATATGGAAGAAAGAGAGAGAGATGGGAGAGCGAGAGAGGAGGACAGAAAAATGAAAGAGGAAGAGAGTATATTGCGTGTGAGTACAATCATTATTTTAAACTGTCAGAATCTAAGACGGATTCGGTAATTTTTTTTCTTATTTGAAAGACCCCATTGCTTATAGAACATTTTAAAAGAATAAAATTCATTTTTGGAAGAGAAAATTGCTATTAAAAGTACTAAAAATCCTCCATTTTTTTCAATGCCTGACAATTTCTGACAATTATTGACCATTTTTCAAAATTTTGATAATTTTTGACAATTATTGGCCATTTTTGATCATTTTTGACCATTTTTGATCATTTTTGACCATTTTTGACCATTTTTGACCATTTTTGACCATTTTTGACCATTTTTGACCATTTTTGACCATTTTCCAAAATTTTTGACAATTATTGAACTTTTTAGACAATTTTCCAAAATTATGGACCATTTTTGACAATTATTTACCATTTTTCAAAATTATTGACCATTTTTCAAAATTTTGACAAATGTTGACAATTTTTGACAATTTTTGACAATTTTTGACAATTTTTGACAATTTTTGACAATTTTTGACAATTTTTGACAATAATTGACCATTTTTGACAATTATTGACCATTTTTGACAATGTTTGACAATTATTGACCATTTTTGACCATTTTTCAAATTTTTTTGACAATTATTGAACATTTTTCAAAATTTTAACAATTATGGACCATTGTTGACCACTATTAACTATTTTTGACAATTATTGACCATTTTTGACAATTTTTCAAAATTGTTGTCCTTTTTTCAAAATTATTGACAGTTTCTGACAGTTTTTGACAATTATCAACAATTTCAGACAATTATTGACAATTTTTCAAAGTTTTTGACCATTTTTCAAAATTATCGATCATTTTTGACAATCATTGACCATTTTCTGAATTATTGACCATTTTTCAAAATTTTGACAATTATTGGTCATTTTTGACAATTATTGGCCATTTTTGACAGTTTTTGACAGTTATTCACCATTTTTCAAAAATTTTGACAATTATTTGACCATTTTTCAAAATTTTAACAATTATGGACCATTTTTGACAATTATTGACTATTTTTCAGTTTTTCAAATTTTTTTACCATTTTTGAAAATTATTCACCATTTCTGACAGTTTTTGACAATTATTGACCATTTTTTAAAATTTCTGACCATTTTCGAGAGTTTTCAACAATTATTGACCATTTCTGACAATTTTTCAAAATTATCGACCATTCTTGACAGTTTTTGACAAGTATTAACCATTTTTCAAAATTTTGATAATGTTTGACCATTTGTCACCATTTTTGACAATTTTGATAATGTTTGACCATTTGTGACCATTTTCGACAATTATTTACCATTTTTCAAAATTTTGACAATTTTCGACAATTATTTACCATTTTTCAAAATTTTGACAATGTTCACAGTTATTGACCATTTTTCAGAATTTTAACAATTATTGACCATTTTTCAAAATTTTAACAATTACTGACCATTTTTGAAATTTATTGTTACCGTTACCGATTGTAAAAATATCGAAAATTATCGATAACAATCGATAGTCAAAAAAGTCACTATCGATGAATATCGATAGACGGGACTATCGATAGTTCTCCATTCCTAACTGAACCTAGTGATCCTACTCACAGAGTGGGGAAAGTCAATGTCTGATGTGATAGCAGCGTTGCCAGTTCAGAATGTTTGTTACTTTCTGAGTAATAAATAAATAATTTTGCATTTGACTTTTAACACCGCATAACGGTGTATTTCGTGGGAGAAAATCGAGATTGGTAATATTGACTTTTGGAAAATAAGAGAGATCAACACAAATAAGAATAAAATAATGGAGTTCAAGAGAAAATTTGGACAAATTACAATCTGCAATAAATAAAATCGGCACACTGCTTTCGATTTAACAATTATTGATATTTAACATTGTTGCCGCTTGAAATGCCGTTGAAAATTTTAAAACGACGATAGACAAAAATAAGGAATAATTTTTACAGATAAGTACATTTGGCAACACAACAGTTAAAATAAATAGGAGGGGACTGAATACACGCCCAACTGTTTTGGTAGAGGGGACGACTGATCGCTGGGCTAACAAGTCTTCTCTCTCTTTCACGTAGCTTTGCTCATATTTTCCTTGTCGTACTTGTATAAGTCGCATTGTAAGAAAGGGATTTTCGCAATCTGTATAGTCTGCAAAGTTAACATAGTCTACACATTCAGAACTATCGCTTGATGTTTACTTGGAAACTGCGGGCTTGTGTCTTGACTAACTACGGCAGAAGAACTTTTGGGTTGGTTTGGTAATAGGGATTGAAATTAGGTACAGAAATCCCCGAAGTTGATGCGTCCATTTTTACCAAATTATTTAATGGCTCTTTGATCCAAGGACGGACCTGTTTTCATTGGAATATTAGTTATAGATGTCGAAGAATAAAAATATATTATTCTACGCTTCACAACTAGTTTTGAAAAATATTTTTCAAAAACAGTGACCGTTCAACGAAGAAGAAACAACTACTTCCCGGGCTACATGCCCCGACAGATATTGAATTACACTTCTAAGTCAAACGGGGTTGGTAAATCTACAAGATTTAAACCAACCATTCTGGTTTGCAACTAGAAGGGATAACACAACTTGTAGACCGGTTTCGGCGTATTGCGCCTCATCAGTACAAGGTATATGTTATCGTTCGAGAGTTAATCTCGGACTGAAATGTGAGTATAATCAACAACGGTACATATTGTCCAGTTACGGAAATATTTTTGTTGCGAAAATAGCGACATCTCACCTCTAAGTCACAAACCAAAATTCGAACGAGACAACAAACCACGTGGATTTGAAACAAAAATGAATTAATACAGTTTCCTGTAAAATTGTCGTATTTAGTAAAGCGTTTTAACAATAGATGTCGAAGAATAAAAATATATTATTCTACGCTTCACAACTAGTTTTGAAAAATATTGTCTTCGTTGAACGGTCACTGTTTTTGAAAAATATTTTTCAAAACTAGTTGTGAAGCGTAGAATAATATATTTTTATTCTTCGACATCTATTGTTAAAACGCTTTACTAAATACGACAATTTTACAGGAAACTGTATTAATTCAGGAATGTTAGTTGATAAAAGAAGTTTTATCACTGATAAGATAGTTTATTTATTTGGTTATGATTCGGATAACAACGGGTTTCCAATTAATAAAGCTAACTGACGTTTTCAACTGTTCTATTGTACCAGTTATATATGTTACAGTTAATATATGAAATTGGGCATTATATATACTGTCTAGACGGTATATATATTGCTTGAACTGCTCCGCTATATATGAAATACGGCGCAAATTGTAAACTGACGAGGCATTATATAAAACGCGCATAAAAAGTTGGTCAGTTTATTTTGTTCATTGTTTTTAACCGCTAGGAGATTTTATAGTTGTAGTTTTTATCGAGAAGGGCAAGGAAAATCATTGAAGAAGCTATACAGTGTTAAAAAAATGGCTTCATCAATGATATTTCTGGTCCTTCTTGATAAATTAATTAATGAACTGTTTTAACCAAGACAAAAATTCTAAATAGTGGGGGACATAGAAATAATTATTTCATTGCCATAGATTAATAATATTTGGGTATAGCACAAAATTCCATCACGGTATTGTTTGTAGATGTAAATATTGAATAGTTCCATGAACTGCCTAAAAATAAGTACGCAGTACAATACGGCCGACGCTGTTCATATAATGACTAGTCGATTTATGAAATAAATATGTTTTATATAAACGGTCTGATATGGGCAGTCTGTATATAAACGGTCTGCGCGGTATATATACGGCGTCTTTTCACAAATTGACTGTAACATATACACTAGTACCGCTTTTCACAATATATATTTACTTCATATACAAATTCAACACTATTTAAGTGAGAAGAAATTTAATCACTGTCTACCATAGACCTGCCAGGGACGGCCCTCAAATTTCTTTGAAACCGTACATTTTATCGACTTCAAACAGGAGTACGTTTTTATTAGTAAATCGATTGGAAAATTCAGTTTCTGTAGAAATTTCGGGCACAATCCGCCCCTGGATTTTTGTGCATGATGTAAATTCATTTATACCGTCAAACTCAGTACATGGATGTACGTAATTAATCACCAGAATTTTATAGTGTTTCAATGTATAGTTTATAAATTAGGTAATTTTTTATTTCTAAACTTTAGAGACCTATAACTCCGAAACGAAGGCCCGTATTAAAAAAAATTATTTGAACTTCTAACATTATTTTTACCTCATCTACCCGATCCCGAATATTTTTGACATTAAGTTCGTGGACACCCTATAAACTGCAAAATAGCTACTTCAAACACGAGCACTTTTTTTGAAAATACCTCATAGTTTTCGAATTAAATAATAAATTTTGTCAAAAAACTGATACAACTCTCTATTGAATTCTATAACATGGTGTCAATGCGGAATCGATAATTTTTCATGATATAAAACATACTCACTTTTAGCTGATTATCTTTTATGCCAGGAAGTGTTTTATCCAATAACTTTGTATGTAAATTTGCTGGGATAATTCCAGTTTCCATAGCGATAATTGCTTTTGTCATAGAGCACAATCCAGATGAAATTTCACTGTGTCCCATATTTGACTTTACAGCTCCTATAAGTAAAGGTTTTTCACGTTTTTGACAAAATAAATTTGTCAAAGCATGGCATTCTACTATATCACCAGCTGGAGTACCTGTAATTGAAAAAAAAAACAGGGTTAACCATAATATATGTCAAAATCATTATTATATCAAATACCTTGTTTTATGTCAATTCACAAATAAAAGTCTAAATGTTTTTTAAATTCGAAATTCTCCTGAAACTGCAGCCATTGATTTTTTAAATGTATAATATCATTTTATGAATCCTTTCGACTTCTAGATTAACTTTGTTATAAGGTACCCTATGCCCAAATTCTATACTCGGAAATCAACAAATGAAAATCTTCCCACAGGTGTTGCAGGGTTGCCACGAAAATAAAAAATACGTGGAATGGTAATGAAAAGCGTAGCGTAGCGTAGCGTAGTATTAGAACGTCAATCCAACAATAATGATAATCAACATTCAAACGAATGAAGAAAAATATCTAAACAAATTCTAAAGTGCATGTTCAAAGTGTACCATTTACTATTTGCCATTATCTAAATCTATCAAATCCGGCAATTGTGTCTATTTACTTCTTCGTTGAGGCAAAACGTTGCCTCATCAGAAAATACAATTTTTTTCCAAAATTAACATCAACGTTCTTTTTTTCTTCAACTATTTAATAGAACTGCAGTCTGGGTCATCTCCTAAAAGTGCTTGACTGCAGTGAATTTTATCTGACTTCATAATTCGGACGTTTGATCGATATTGTTGTGTAGTGCCAACTGGTTTGAAGATGTTTGAGGATTTTCCTCAACCTGGAGTAGCACATTTAGTTTAGTTTCATCATCTGTAGCAGTTTCCGGCCTGCCAGGCTTAGGACAGTTTCTAATCTAACATTCCCAGTCTTTATACTCTTTACCCCTCGAAAGTTTTGAAAACGATTGATCTGTTAATAACGTGTTCAGGATTCAATTTATTAAATCTGTGTGTAACTTTTTCATACGTTCTTCTATTGTCGCCAAAGCCTCGTAAAATTAGGATTTGTATGGCGTTCTGTATCACTAAGATATGCCATTTTATAAAGTGATTGACATTAACTAATTTTGCCAGCTTTGTGAGAATAAGTACTTATCATGAATTTGGGCATAGGGTACTTCATAACAAAGTTAATCTAGAAGTCGAAAGGATTCGTAAAATGATATATTATACAGGGTGTTCCATGATGTTCAAAATCAATCGCTGCAGTTACTACGCTTTTCAGGACCACCCGTAAGTTTTGTTGTAACATGAGAATAAGCTCCTATGGCAACCGTGTTAAGATATTTTTTTATCTTCTTCCGTTTGTAATATATTCAGATGTTTTCCATACTTTAAACTAACCCTGTATATGGTATACGGTTATCTTAGAAATATTCATTTGAACTTTTTTCATTACAATATAACCTTATTGTCTAAATAAACTACGCTACGCTTTCATACTCACCAGTACCATGAGTTTCAACATAAGTCAGATCGTTGGGATCAATATCAATAGATTCATAAAGCTCCTTCATGAGAATGTATTGATCATCGGAAGATGGGAAAGTTATTCCTTCTTTTTTATAACCATCTGTAGAACATTTTGCACCACATACTGTTGCATAAATTCTCCTGCTTTTACTTTCTCTTTGTAAGAAATAACAAACGACACTTTCACCGCGTGCATATCCATCTCGATCACTAGCGAAAACTTTACATTTTCCTTCTGGTGACAGCATGTTCAGTCTGTGGAAAATAATTGAATTAAATTTTATTTCAAAAAACAACTTTAAAATTTACTATCACATAATTATGGAGTCATTAAACATCCCAAAATGTACTCAATATAAATTGAAAACAAGGTGTTTCTAAATTAATGCTAGAAAATTCAGGAGCGATTATCCATGACGGGTCTTTACTAGAACAAAGTATCCTCAGCCCATCCCCTTTCGAGATCGAGATCTATCACCCTCAAAAAGTGCCGAATAGAATTGAGTTTTCATTTTTCTTCTCAAACTGAAGTAAAGAAGAAAATTTTGCAGTTTCTGTGGAGTTGCAATGACTAACTACCGGTATTTTTTCAACGTTCCTGTTACATTATGAGGGGGTGGGGTTATCAACCCTCGCTGTATTTAATATCAAATTTTTCATTCAAGATTGTGTTTTGTGGAATTAAAATATTATTTGAAATCTGTGTTGTCTTGGATAACGTTTTTTCCTCTTGAAGTTCTTTCCTAAAAAACAAATGGATTCCGAGAAAAAAGATGAAATTCTCATATCACTCAGCTTCTCACTACACGCACCCTCTATTCTTTTTCACATTGGAATACGTTATTATTATGTATCTTAAGAAGCCCCGTAAGCAAAAATTGCATGGATTGAATTCTGACGATCTTGCAGACTAATTGACTGGTCCCCTTCGTCCAATCCACCGATCAGGTAGATTATTTTGCAAAAAGTTGAGGTTATCCTGTCTTGTTAAGCGTCCGGGTACCCTTCTGTTCCCTATAATTGATTGCTGATTTCATCTATCCAGACATTTATGCTGAATCTTTGCTGGTGCTTCGTCTCTTTTATGGCGTATGTATTGTAACGTTTATTCTAATTTATATTTACAATTAATTTATATTTACAGATTTATATGTAATTCAGTCCTTATTTAATAATTTATGTAATACTCTGAACACACTAATTATAATTTATATGAGAGTCACTTAATAAACACTTTATCGAGGCGCGATTACTTTCCTTCGGTATCAACACTGACTGATTGACTAATTGCCTGCAGCGATTCTCGTGGCCTATTTATACTCGCGCGCCGTAATTCTAGAATCATCTCGACGTTCTGGCGGGTGCACTGGATATTCTCGATGTTTCGTATTTTGGATGCTTCTCGAAAATTGGGCGGAGGAGCCATAGTCGTCTCATACGGGGATTTCACTGGGGGCACTAAGTGAGCATATTAATGCAGTAGCTCGCGTAACATTGCCCCCTCCTTAAGAGACAGTTCCTCCTGGAACTAGCTAGGAAACTGGAACGAGATGACTGTATCGGCAACTGGTCCCCTTGTTGCATTTTCCAGTTGTATGGAAGTAACATGCGACCGTCTTCTCTGTTGGCTGTGTCTCCCGAGCATGGCCGCAAACCAGTACCTGCACTTCGGTATCTCGGAAGATTACTTCTACCATGTTACGGATTATTCGCCAATCTAAATGCCTACATTCAATCTTGGGCATGGCTAGCCTATACACGTGCAATTCAAGCACATGCTCCCTCAGGCTTCGTAATGCTTCCCAGACATCCTCGTACGTTGCTCTTTCGTCGAAGGTGTTTCTTGTCACTAGGTGGAAATTGTAGCGGGGGCCATTTTGCAGCTTCAAAGCTTTACCTGGTACTGGTAACTGGTTTACCAAAAGCTGTGCGCCACTCTTCTTTATAAACAGAGATGCCAGTCCACGCGCATCGGTTACGCTGGCAGGGATGTTTATTGCCAGTGAGTATTCCTCCGGAACGGTAAGCAGGTCTTGTCGTCTCTCAGTGGTGACGCCGAATCTTGCTTTTCCGGTACCACCATAAGCACCCATGAATTCTACAAAAGCAGGATCGGCTACTTCCTGAAGCTGGTTTACTTCCTCATCGAATGGCGCTAATCGGTTACGGTGTACCACCTTTGGCTTTCCATTTGGGATCTTGCTGATACGATAGATGACATCGTTGATTCTTTTCTTTACGAGGTACGGACCGTCCCAAGCTTTCTGCAACTTTGGAGAAAAACCCTTTTGTCTTCTTGGGTTATGCAGCCAGACTTTGTCTCCTTCGTGGAAACCTCCTTCCGTAGCTTGCGTATCGTACCTTTTCTTCATCCTATCGCTAGCGATCTGGAGATTCGATCGAACCAGCTCGTGTACGTCGTCCATTCTTTTTCTCAGCTGGGTCACGTAATCTTCACCAGCTATGTCTTCTCCGGGTCGGCATCCAAATTCAAGGTCGCAGGGTAATCTCATTTCGCGTCCGAACAGAACTCTTGCTGGTGTTTGGCCGGTGGACTCATTGATGGCGGATCTGTAGGCCATCGCGAATAGCGAGAGATATTGGTCCCAATCTCGCTGATGGTTAGATACTACTTTAGACAGGTATATGGCAAGAGTTCTGTTTATTCGCTCTTCCATCCCGTCCGACTGTGGGTGCAAAGCCGTAGTTCTCGTTTTCTTCATGCCGAGCTTGTCACAAACTTCCTGGAACAGCTGGCTTTCGAAGTTTCTGCCCTGGTCGCTGTGTATTTCCAGGGGCACTCCATATCGGCAAATGAACTCATTCACAAGCACGTCGGCAACCGTTGCGGCTTCTTGGTTTGGAATGGCATACGCTTCTACCCATTTTGTGAAGTAGTCCATCACCACCAAAATGTACCTACTGCCATTTGCTGTCGGTGGAAACGGTCCGGCAATGTCCAGGGCAATGCGTTCAAAAGGGCTTCCGACATTGTACTGCTTCATAGGAGCCTTTCTTCTCCCGTGCGGTCCATTGGTCGTAGCACAGGTAGTGCATTTCTTACACCAGTCCTTCACATCTTCGGAACTGTGCATCCAATAAAACCGTTCTCGCACTTTCTGGAGGGTCTTCTTCACACCCACTGGGCCCAATACGATTTCATCGTTGGCGAGTATCTTGAAATCTCCTGCCAAGTAGGTCGGCAGTTCTTCTTTTTCCAATGTCGGATTTTCTTCAAGTCGGGATCGTTCTCTTGTTCCTCTTCCAACTTTTCTGGTGTCCATTCGTCGCTGGTCACCGTGGTTCTTCGAATCGCAGCTTCCTTAGCTTCTGTTTTGCTACAGTGAGAGCACTCTGCAGGGCATGGTCTTCTAGAGGGGGAGTCTTTGGAAGGTCTTCGGGTCGAAGCTGCCCTCTGAAGGTCGACCCTTCCTAGTTTTTCCTGCTGGCAGTTCTCGGTCGCTTGCACGAACTGCGTACATGTCCCATTTCTCCACAATTCCAGCATCTCACAGCTTTCAGTTTTCCATTTGAGATGCTTTTCATCTCGAATACATCGGTTTCAAAGATTTTTAAATGGATCACCCTCTATTCTATATCGGTAAATAAAAGTTACTCCACTATACTTCCAGGTTTATCAAGTATTCTCTGTACCCAAATTGAACGGTTTTTAGGGTTTTATTTCGAATTAAAAATCAATAAAAAGCAGCTACATAAAATCCACTTACAACAATTGCCATGTTAGGAAAGTGTGCTGTTTTGGAAAAAGGTTTTAAAAGTTCGATAACATACCACAATTTATGACATCCAGATTTCCTATGTACTTTTGCTGAATAGTTGAATTAGAACCACATCATCGACTAGGTTCCTGATCACCATAATGCCCTCATTTGGTCAATTGAATGATACGTTTTCTAAAAAGTAAATTGGACAAGCAGACCAGTTCTCTGGACACCAAGATCACCAGTGTTAAATAAAATCGATTTTTTCTTCTGGGGTTATCCTGAAGATCCGGTGTCCTATGACTACACCAAGACGATATAGAATAAGGCAGTCTTCTTAAAATTTTAATGAGCGAGCGCTTAGAGAATCAAGTCGATATTTTGAAGACCCTCTTCAAGGCTGCATCGATGTTAATCGCTTTCAGCATTTTTTGTAACTTTATTGTTGATTTTTTAAAAACCATTCAGTTTGGGTATAGGGAATACTAGATCAAATTCAAAAATTAGTACTCTAACTTTCATTTACCGATATAAAATACAAGGTGATATATTCGAAAAAATTGTGAAATCGATGTATTCGAGATTAGGCTCGCACTGTATATGGTTTCCCAGATAAGGAGGCAGTACTAGTGAATAATGATACAAGACGACCATCACAGACGTTTAGCTGTGAGAGATTGATTTTAAATTGCGCAGTTTAAAGTATACGGGGCGTTGAAATTTCCAGGAAATGGTTAGAACTTTTCAAATACACTGTATAACCTACCACAACCTTATATGATCGCAATAGCGAAGTCAAGCAGAATTCAAATTTGAAGTAAAATGCAAGGTGTTCTGAAACACGCTGTACAATTGCGACTAATTTTAAAATATGAGCCTTCTGGCTGGCTACAATCGGTCTAAATTTTATTCAAATATCAGTAGATATTACGAACAACATGATAGTTTCAATAATGACATGTAACAATCAATCAAATAATGCGATTGCTAAGTTAAAAATATCGTTCACTAAAGTTCTAGAGTGGTTAAACACTTTTTGGATCACTGTAAAATTATTATCACTCTCAACTATATATTGATTACGTCTTGGGTAAATTAGTTTATTTTTTTGTAAATCTTTGAAAATAAGTCCTAAAACAATTATTATACTGTATGAGCTCACTTTGAAAATTCAGCTGTTTCGAAGGGATGTTGAATTAAATGTGTTCCACATACTATAGCACCGTCAGTTTCTCCTAACATCATATCTTTAATGGCATAAACTAATCCAGTTGTACTACTCGAACATGCAGTATCCACTATAAAACTAGGACCTTTAAAATCAAAACAATAAGAAATTCTGTTAGAGGCCAAGGCTAAATTCAAGCCGATGTTGGTGTATCCACTAGTGTTAGGCAATTGGTTGTATTCTTCCGTCTTAGAGAAATTGCATATTCCAACATAAACTCCTAAAAACAAACCATTTAAATAAAAAAAGTTAGTTGAGAGAAAAATTGTTTTTGCAATATCAGAGTCGGACACACTGGAAGAGGGTTTTATCTTTATTCGAAATGAAGATTCTACCGGACATAAATTCAACTCGCAATTTAACAAACATTTGTCGAAACTGAATTTAAAAATATATTCAATCATTTAAATTGTGTTGTGATTCAAATTTATGTGTGATTTATTGTTAATATTCAAAATGAATTGTAACAAATAATGATAATAATACTCCCTATACAGCAGCAAAGTCAGTTGAAATATTCGGCAATTACGAAATATTGAAAATTCCCACTCAATATATTTTATTTGGTGGTGCTGCATTTCAATTGATTATTAAAAATATTACCTATTTTTGAGCCTCTTAATTCGACGGGATTGTAGCCAGCGTCAATTATACTTTCAAATACTGTTTCCAGGAGAATTCTTTGTCTGGGGTCCATAAAAGTTGCTTGCTTAGGATGAATTCCAAAATAAGAAGTATCAAATTTGTCAATATTCAAAATTGTAGCTGCGTTTTTTGGTGTGTTCCATATTCCTGAAAAAAATATCTTCCTTATGTCACCTGTGATATACAGTGTGTCGCATTTAAGATGAAGATACCCTTATATTTTCGCTGTTTGAAAGATTACAGATTTGAATTTTTGCAGTCATACATGTTGACTTTTAAGTTAATCAACTGAAATCTGAAATTTAATCTTAGCCTACTACGATTTCACAAACGGGGTCACTTTTCAATATTTTGCTTCGCGTTAGAAATATCGAAAAAAAAAATATTCGGAAAAGTTGTTCAGAATATCATTTCAACCCCACATACCGTAATTCATCACAAAATTCGCATTTTTAATTTTTTTGGCACACATACTGTTGTGACCTTTATTAGACTTGTTGATATTAATCATAAAATAAGTAATGTCATCGAGTACTGTCAAAGTTTATATTGAATAAAAAATGTCTATTTCTAAAACATGGAAATAATTCAGTTTCAATCATTAGTTTAGACCCTTCTCAGAATTATAATAATTGGCGACGAGTGAAAAAAAAAATCATCCAATTCTCAAGAAACAAAGAGGAAATTTCAATAATTTTTTTCAAATGGATGCAGAACAATTTAAACAACTTATGTCTGTAATGCGTGAGCAGCAGCAAAGTCTCAATAACGAGATTAAGAATCAATTACGTCCGGAACAACAACAGCCCTCAACACCTTTTCCTGTGAATTTTTCAAGTATAGCACCGTTTGAAAATTTTGATGCCCACAAAGAAAAATTTTCCTGTTATCTTGAACGTTTTGAAAACTATTATAACATGAAAGGAATCAATGATGAATCGAAAATTGCTCAGTTGCTCTGTGTTCCAATAGGTTCCACACATTATAATAGTTTGGCAGCATTTCTTGGTCCCGACAAAGCAGAAAAAACTTTTGAACTACAAAGATTTAGTGCAGGTTTTGAAACAAATGCTAATACCAAAGAAGAGTTTTATTGTTTCTCAACATTATTTTCTAAAAGTTTACCGTCAGACAATTGCCGAATATGTTGCAGCACTTCAACGCGATCTTGCAGATTGTGAGTTTTCAACTACATGTGAATGTACCAGGTCTGTTTCTATTGCAGACATTTTCCTCAGAGCTCAGTTTATTCGTGGGTTGCGTGATGATTGGTTAAGAGAACAAATTTTACAGTCGAACGTTACATCTTTCGAAGAAATATTAAAAAAGGCAACTGCTCTCGAAGCCTCGAAAATAGAGAGTAAACAATTATCTCAGCACTCCAGTTCGAATCACTCGAATTTCAACACAAGTGATATCAAAGCAATATTAAATTCTACAAGACATAACAGGAATCGTTCCAGTTTGCAATCAAATTCTCGATCACAGAGTCCAAATCACCAGAATTTGCGATACCGCCGCAGTCAACCAGATTACAAGGCACTTGGTATCGAAAAGCTTTGTATTCGATGTGGCAGAAACAATCATAAAATTGGAGATTGTCGTGTCGATAGAAACAAAGTTTCCTGTCAATCCTGCAAGAAAATTGGACACGTTGCAAAAATTTGTATTACAACATTGTTAAATGCCAATCGCAAAAGATCCGGTATAACAAACACAAGTTCCACATCCGTGCATGTTGTTTCTGACGATCAAACAAGTTCTGATTATGAGTATGGCGTTAACCAGATCGACACATTATATAATCATTTCGAAGTGGTTGTTTTATTCGAAATACGTCCTGATTCTGATAAATATTATATTACGATGTACCTAAATGGGAAATCTTGTAACGGTAAAAGTTGTACCTCACAGGGCACCAGCTCGAAGGGCTCCGGCTAGAGACTCCTCTCAAGGGTGATTCGACCCCAAGTTTATGTCACACAGGGATAACAGAAGGGTTGTAAAAATTGAGGGCGCCACTACCTTTTTAACGATGAAAACTACAAAAAACTAAGGCGGAAAAGGTAGAAACGCCTTGTAAAATTTAAATAAAAGTTAATAATTAAAAAAAAAGTCACTAAAAATTACCCCGGGCGATATCTCCCTCAACTTTTATAGTTGAGGATTTTAATAAAAAAAAGAATTAAAAACAAATTTACAATTTATTCTGCCACAGGAAATGAACAACGGAATTTACTAAAGGAATTTGTACTTTTATAGGTACTTAGCTTAGATGAAGTGGTTTCCTGGAGAAGAAGTCAGGTCTTGATCCGAACTGATGAGTTCTGTTCTAGGGCGGTAGTTTGAGCTAGGGCTGTATCCTTGGCTATATTCTTGGGGTTATATTCTCCGGTTTATATTCTTGGGTTCTATCCTAGCCTAGGGTTATATTCTTGGCTTATATTCTCGCCTAGGGTTATATTCTTGGCTTATATTCTCGCCTAGGGGCTGTGCTTACCACAGCAAAATTCCTAAGATAGATACTTAAGATATGAAAGAGCGAAAGACGATGTGCCTCTTTAGACAGACGATAACAAAAAGGGCTGTTTAACGTGGCGTTGTCCGTTGGCAGGCGTCAATTGTCTTACGTTCGGGGTAGAAGAGTTTGGGATCACAGAACTATAATTGAATGTGGCTAGTGACGACGAGCGCTAATTAAAAGGATTTATTCTGTAGAATCGAAACAGGTCGATAGACATGTTACAATCTCAACGTTTCGAAGTCGATTCAGGTGCAAACTTTTCTTTACTAAATGAGAACGATTTCAATAATTTAAATTTGAATGTACCCATGAAAAAATCAAACATAGCTTTCAGATCCTATTCAGGCAATGTAATTCAATCCAAGGGAAAAGTCTCTGTTAATGTTGAATACCGTGGGAAGGTGATTGAAGATGAACTAGAGATCGTCTCAGCGGGACATGTTGCTCTACTTGGGCGACAATGGATTCGAGGACTAGGTATTGAACTTCATCAAATTGACACCGACATGAAAATCTCAGCTCCAGTATATACCATGCAGCACGTCAACTCAATCGAAAGTATATTCAATCATTTTTCACCAATATTCCAAGCAAAAGTTGGATGTGTTCCAGTGTAACATGTCTATCGACCTGTTTCGATTTTACAGAATAAATCCTTTTAATTAGCGCTGGTCGTCACTAGCCACATCCAATTATAGCTCTGTGATCCCAAACTCTTCAACCCCGAACGTAAGACAATTGACGTCTGCCAACGGTCGCTTCCATTTTTTGCACAACGCCACGTTAAACACCCCTTTTTGTTAACGACCGCCGAAGGAGACACATCATCTTTCGCTATCTTTCATATCTTAAGTACCTATCTTATGAATTTTGCTGTGGTAAGTTCAAAATCATAATCTATAATTAATAAGCTTCTTCTAAAGTACTGTCTGATATAATTTTCGTATGCATTCTTTATTTTTTTACAGAGATAGACGAAATTAAATTCAACACGTGGTCATAAACTGTTCTTTTATACTGATATGGTAGTTTTAAACCAAATATTCTTTTATAATTCACTTTTTACTTTTATACAAATATTTTCAAGCTTTTTCAGTTGCGAAATAACCCTTTTAATTATAAAATAACACTTTTATAAATTACCGTTAACCTATAAAATATTCTTTCGTAACGCCAGTGCCGGTTTCATATATTTCCCAAGCACGATATTTTTTCATATAACTAAATAAATAACTTTTTGCTATGATTAGTTTCTTTCGGATCATTAGTATATTTTTTAATTTAGCCGATAATTGCTATTTTCACTGTTTTAACATGGAACATATAATGTTGGAAAGCTTTCAGTAAATTGAATCAATTTTTTGACTTTCAAATAACTGCCTTCCTTTTCTTTAACCTGAAAAGCTGACCAACATAATGTGCCATAACATTCAAGTTCCTACATATCCCTGATCCACTTGTACTTCTAGGTAAGCACAGCCCCTAGGCTAGGATAGAACCCAAGAATAGAACCCTAGGCTAGGATAGAACCCGAGAATATAAGCTTAGAATATAACGCCGAGGATATAAACCGAAGAATTTAACCGGAGAATATAACCCCAAGAATATAGCCAAGGATACAGCCCTAGCTCAAAATACCGTCCTAGAACAGAACTCATCAGTTCAGATCAAGACCTGACTTCTTCTCCAGGAAACCACTTCATCTAAGCTAAGTACCTATAAAAGTACAAATTCCTCTATTAAATTCCGTTATTCATTTCCTGTGGCAGAATAAATTGGAAATTTGTGTTAACTCTATCTTTCATTTTTCTTAATCCCCAACTATAAAAGTTGAGGGAGATATCGCCCGGGGTAATTTTTAGTAACTTTTTTATTTTTTAACTTTCATTTAAATTTTACAAGGCGTTTCTACCTTTTCCGCCTTAGTTTTCTTAGTCCTTTTTATCGTTAAAAAGGTAGTGGCGCCCTCAATTTTTACAACCCTTCTGTTATCCTTGTGCAGCATAAACTTGGGGTCGAATCACCCTTGAGAGGAGTCTCTAGCCGGAGCCCTTCGAGTTGGTGCCCTGTGAGGTATAGCATTTACCGTTACAAATTGGCGCCTTTACTCTTACAAATTGGCGCCCAACTAAAAGCAACTTTTACCGTTACACCAGGACTGAAAGTTACACTTCAACTAAGAAAAGGCGTTAAGCCCTCGTTTACAAGAGAAAGAAGTGTACCATATGCACTCCGGGAGCTTGTAAACAAAGAACTGGATTCCCTAGAAGCAGATGGTATTGTATCATTAGTTCCTACAAGCGACTGGGGTTCACCTTTAGTCGTAATTCTGAAAGCAGATGGAGGTGTTCGATTATGTGTCGATTACAAATTTGGGGTTAACGAAAAACTAGTTCAAGCAAATCACCCAATACGTCGCATAGACGATGTCTTGAACAGCCTTCGAAATTCTAAATACTTCTGTAACCTTGATCTCTATAAAGCTTATCTACATCTACAAGTAAATGAAGAAAGCAGTGCCATTCAAACAATTTCAACCCACCGAGGCACTTATCGCATGAATCGTCTCAGTTTTGGAATAAAGACAGCTCCATCCGAATTTAATCGCATTTTTTCTCAGCTTCTTAAGGGTCTTACAAAAACAGAATCGTATTTTGATGATATAATTGTACATGGATTGACCATTGAAGAATGTACTGAAAATTTAAAATCATGCTTGCAAAAACTCATGGATTATGATCTTCATCTTAACAAAAATAAATGTTCATTCTTTAAAGAACGAATTGAATATCTGGGACATATTGTAGAATTCAATAAAATTTCAAAATCTCCAGTCAAGATACCTGCAATTCAAGATATGCCACGTCCATCTAATGTAAATGATGTTAAAAGATTCCTAGGTCTAGTCACCTATTATTCCAGATTTGTTCCCGATTTTTCTACTATTTCATATCCTCTTCGATGTTTGCTTAGAAAAAATGAACGATGGTCATGGACAGCACTGTGCGAATCAGCGTTCATAAAATTAAAGGCTGAGCTTTGTAGGAATCGTGTTATTATACCCTTCGATCCCTGTTTACCACTTGTTTTAACCACAGATGCAAGTCCCACTGGAATAGCCGCAGTACTCAGCCATACTATAGACGGAGTTGAAAGACCAATGGCTATGCTTCGCGTTCGCTTACAGCCTCTGAAAGCAATTATAGTCAACTTGACAGAGAAGCTCTTGCAATCATTTTTGGTGTTAACCACTTTTATAATTATTTATTTGGAAAGCATTTCTTACTTATTACCGACAATGAGCCAATTTCAAGAATTTTTCATCATCATAAAGCACTTCCACAAATGACGTCTTCGCGTTTACTTCGTTATGCATCATTTCTCTCAGGTTTCAATTATTCCGTCCAGTTCAAGAGAGGCAAAGAAAATCCAAATGTTGATCTAGAGCTCCAATTCAAAATTCGAATATTTCAACTGATAATCGTATTGGTGATGAAGTGAATCGAATATATGATCAAGTAATTTTTCAAATCTCAAGCGAAAAAGTTACATCTACGATAATTAAAAATGAAACGAAAAACGACCCAGATCTCAGCAAAATTGTTCAGATGTTGAAAAATCAATCAATGGACTCTGAATACACATTGATTGACGATATACTTTTAGGATGGATAGAATTGTAATTCCAGTATACTTGAGGAACTACATGAAACACATCTGGGAATTACAAAAATGAAGCAATTGGCACGCCGCTATGTGTATTGGCCTAGCATTGACCGGGACATCGAAAAACTGGTCAAAAGTTGTGAAAACTGTGCACTAACAAGATCAAATCCATCTAAGGTACCTGCTCATCCATGGGATTTACCTACAAGTAATTGGGAGAGAATCCACGTTGATTATGCAGGTCCTTTTGAGTCATGCTATTTCTTAGTATGCATCGATGCGAAATCAAAATGGGCAGAAGTTAAAATATTAAAGGATGCACCAAATGGTTTAACGACGATTAGATTATTGGCAAATATTTTTGCAGTACATGGGTATCAATTGAAAATAGTTTCGGACAATGCATCCATTTTCAAAAGTGAAGAATTTCAAAAATATTGCGAATTCAATGGAATATTCCAAAAATTTATAGCTCCAAGACATCCGGCGACAAATGGACTCGCAGAAATAAACGTGCAGACTTTGAAGCATAGATTGAAAGCATGACAGTACGCCTATTCAAGACAAAGTTCAAAACATTTTGTTTCGGTATCACGCGACACCACTAGCTTGTGGTGAATCTCCTGCAGAGTTGTATTTACACCGGAAGATGCGAATCCGTTTGGATGCAATTTTTCCTTATCGACCCCAAGTCTCACAGACTCCATACAAACCGGTACGTTCATTTCAAGTGGGGGAGAGGATCCAGGCTAGAGTTTTCATCAATAACAAACATATATGGCAGCTCGGAAATGTCGAGAAGAAACTTGGGAAACTTCAATATCTGGTAGTTTTAGTTAGACACAGGAAGAACATTAAAAAGACATGTTAACCAATTGAAATCAACGCTAGTCCGGAAAAAGCCAGTAACGTTTGAACTCAGTCAGTCATTCGATGTTCCAATGCTTCCAGCAGTACCTCAAATTAATCCAGATTTATTGAATCATCGTCTTTTAGTTGAACCAACACCTGATCCGTCATTATTACGACCTCAAAGAGAAAGACGTCCACCTGCTTGGTCCAAAGACTACGTAATGGCATAAAATACGAATTCAAGAGTATGTTATATATCTATATAGGAATGTTAAATGTTTTAAAAATTTTCTATTTATATTGTGAAATAGTTTCGTAATAAGGAGGGGAGAATTGTTGTGACCTTTATTAGACTTGTTGATATTAATCATAAAATAAGTAATGTCATCGAGTACTGTCAAAGTTTATATTGAATAAAAAATGTCTATTTCTGAGAAATGGAAATAATTCAGTTTCAATCATTAGTTTAGACCCTTCTCAGAATTATAATACATACAAAATAATTGTTTAATTTGATCATTAGCGTACCATGGAAAGTAATATTTTGACAGAATTTTTGAATGTTAAATTCTAGTCAGTGATCAAATAAATGAAATGCGATTGATTATAAGAGAAAAAATCGAATTAATCCCGTTGTTTGGTGATAATGCTCGTAGTAGCAGAGAAGTTGTTGCAGAGTTCAACTTGAGACATCCCCTACGTGCTCTCATTGCTCACAGAAAAGCAGCTGTTGCAAATGCGCTTTTCAACGAAACTGTCAGTGTTTTTAAAGTTCATGGGAATGGTCATCCTCGTCGAATACACCCGAATCTTGAGGATGAATATTAAAATTAGAAGATGTTTTGTCTTTCACAAGATCAAGCCCTATAAACCAAAGTTCTTACATACATTGAAAGAAGGTGATGATAATAAAAGATTAGATTGTGTTTACCGATGAGGCTACATTCACCACTAATGGGGTTGCATCCTCTCAAAATTGTAGATACTGGGCCATATATAATCCTCACTGGGTTAAATTGGTGTGAAGACCAGTATTCCCAGAAAGTCAATGTCTGGTGTGGGATTTTAGGAGACCGTATAATTGGCCCTTTTTCCTCCAATGTTATTCTTTGTTAACTTCCTCGATGGGGAATTTTCGGTCCTTTTGAACTGTGGTCTCCGATGTTACACCACTTGATTTTTTTTTGGGAAATGGTGGAAAATAAAGTCTATAAGTCTATAAAACAAGGCCCAAATATCGAGATGAACTTTGTGCCAGAATAAGGCAGGCCTGTCAAGAAATCAGCATCCCGGAACTAAGACGAGTAGGTAGGCTGAGTTTAAAGATCAGATTTCAGTTGATTATTTCAAAAAAATGTGGCTCATCACACTGTATGACTCTACAAAAATCCGAATCTGTAATTCTACAAACAGCGAAAATATGGGGGTGTCTTCATCTTAAATGCGACACACTGTATATTCATTATTATCTTCTTTTGGTTAATCATTTTTGGGAATTTGGATCTAATTTTTTCATATGGGCTTCGGTAGCATTCCAGCTACCGATATCAAGAATAATTTTTTTTCTAATTTTGTGCCTTTCTGACACTCACACGTAGTCAAACAATATTTTGCAGTTTCAGACGTTTATTCTGTAACTAATCCTTTAAAATTTAGATGCCTCATACTTCAAGTTATCACAATTAAAAATCTAACATGTGTGACACCCCCCTGGGGATTCGGGGTTGATAATTGATCCCAGGTATGGTCTGCCTGTCGTAAAAGGCGATTAAAAGATCAGACGCAAGCCAAGGTGGAAGGTATCGTGCGGATGGCTGAGTGGCTGCAGGGTAGAATATGCAGTCTCAAACGATCCCCTGGGGGCAACAGGTGGCACCCCCTTGTATCCACACCTTACTGGGACATGCGGGGCTCTGTCGCGGTGGACCAACTTTCCCTAGCTTCTCGTGGGATTCATATGGATAAGAGAAATAAAAAAAAACAAAATTTTTAAGGATGGAGGCGAACTCGCCCAATCCAAATCAAAAGGCAAAACTGCCTGGTGCTAAGGCCTCTTAGCAAGCACCAAAACCGAAAAATAAGGTTCTTGTATCTTCCCTAGAGGATCTAGAACTACTTACGGATGAGGAAGTAAAATCCGCTCATCTAGGGGGAGCTTCTAGAACGAAGCTGAAAACAAAATTAGAAAGTGGTCTCGACTACATAGCCGCTAAAAGGCTAGTCATTAAGGAAAACTTTCTAAAAAACCAAAGACCGCAAAAGGCTTCAAAGCAGGTTACAACGAGGGGAATAGGAAGAGATGCTAATAAAGGCACGAAAGAGGCTGGGAAAAGCACAAATAAGGCTGTCGCAAGCACTTCCACGAAACGCCCCCGCTCCAGCAGCAGTACTCCGCCACAACATAACCAGCTGAGGAAGAAACCAAGGCAAGAAGGTGTTTCCTTTAAAGATGCCCTAGCCTCAGCAAAGATTGCGGTGGTAGACGATGGGTTTCCAACGAACAAATTGAGTCCTGAAAGACCATAGTCCAGGACGCAATCTCCGAGGCCCATGACGAAATCCCCCCTGAGGGACTACAAGTGCGTTTTGCAAAATGCTTGCACAAACCAGGCTATCTGGTTATGACGTGTGCAGATCGCACTAGTGCAGACTGACTGAGAGATGCTATCCCAACCATAAAACCCTGGGAAAGGGCAACCCTCAGGGTAATGGAAGGGGAGGACCTTCCAGAGGCAATATCCTGCACCACCTAGATCCCGGATGACAGAGGACAAAGGCCAGAAACGGAAAAAATTCTGCGAAGGCTCAAGGTCGCAAATTACGGGCTCAACACCAATCTATGGACGGTGTTGGGAAAAACTCCATCGGAAAAAGGCCAAACATGGGCTTTCTCGATGGACAGCGAGTCCCTGGAGGAACTTCAAAAAATAGACATGTCCCCCTACTAACATGCTAGGGAGAATAAAATTCAGGGTCAAGGGGAGACATAGCCCAAAGCAGGAAAAGAGCTCTGAAAAGGGTGTAGCTTCTAATCCGGAGATCGCAGAGGTCCAAGAGGAAGAAGCAGACCATCCTCAAGAAGAGAGCCCTCTCAAAAGGCAAGTAGCACAGGAGAGTGGCACACCCATGGATATGGAAGAAGCCTCAGAGAAGGCAAGAGAGTCGTTCAGTTCACAGAACTGAACACAGGGATCAGGGTTCTGCAGGTGAACCTCCATCATGCGGCCAGCGCTATTGTTTGTAGGAGGTTCGACAAGGAGAAATTAGATTTAGCTCTCCTGCAGGAACCCTGGCTACTCGGAGGCCGGATTGCAGGCCTTCAAATCAATCAAGGTAAGGTACTATAAAAAGAAGGCATTAAAAGACCTCGAGCATGTATAGTATATAGCAATAGAGTTAACTGTGTACTAATTCCGGTGCTTTGCACCGCTGATATTGTTACGGCTATCTTGACCAAGCCAACGGAAGAAGGATCCTAGAGCTGGCTAGTATGCTCAGCGTATTTCCCAGGCGAGGAGGTTTGCCCACCACCGCAAATAGGGGGAGTAATCGCATACGCGGCCAAGGAAAACCTCCAACTGATTCTTGTATGCGATGCAAATGCACACCACACTATATGGGGAAGCACAGACATCAACGCAAGAGGTGAGTCATTATTAAATTTCATACTACCAAAAAGGTTATTGATAGCTAACGTAGGTAATAAACCAACTTTCGTCACTGCAACTAGAAAAGAGGTGTTAGATATAACACTTTTGGCAGAAAAAGCAGGTGACAACATAACAAATTGGCACGTGTTCAAGGAGCCCTCATGCTCCGACCACAGGCAGATCAGATTCGATCTAGCTACCCCTCCTCGAATTGAAATACCCTATAGAAACCCCAGAGAGACAAACTGGGATATATATCTTTTGTCGCTCAGTGATGCTCTCGAAGGTGATAGGATTGAAATAGAGGATGACAAAAGTCTTTCAAGGTCAGTAAATCTAGTAAGCAAGGCAATACTTGCAGCTTACGAGGAGAACTGCCCTGAAAAGACAAGACAACGTAATAACACTTGGAAGTATGTAGGCTTTTTAATAAAGCAAAAATCAATCAAGACTGGGCCGAATATAAGGCTACGCTTACGCAGTACAACAAAGAGATTAGAAAGGCAAAAAGGCAATCGTGGAAGAAGTTCTGTGAGGAGGTTTTAGATACCCCCACATGTTCTAGAACCCACAAGGTGCTGGCAAAGGAAGGTACTGTGAATAAAGTAGGGTTCCTTAAAAAGGACGACGATACCTACACAACAACATTTGAGGAAAGTATATCAATGCTAATCAAGGCACACTTTCCGGCCGCAACAATTCTGAATGACCCTGCAGTGGTGGATAGTTCGCAAAGCAAACCAAAAAGGCCAAATGCCTCGGACTGGAAACTTGCTACAGAGATAACAAGGCCAAACAGAATAAGGTGGGCCATAAACAAGTTTCAACCTTTTAAATCCCCAGGGGAGGATGGAATCTACCCCATCCTACTCCAAAAGGGACAGGAAATATTAATTCCACATCTTTGTAGGATATTCAAGGCTTGTATAGCAGAGTCATTTATATACCCATGCCGATGATCTCTCGATTATTGTGGAAGGCAAATTCGCAGATACAGTCTCGGAGCAGACACAAACTGCCCTAAACATAATTAACAAATGGTGCCAAGAGGAGGAACTAACTGTAAACTCTTTTAAAACCACGATAGTGCTTTTCACCAAGAAGAAAGTACTGAGAGGACTGAAGTCACCAGTTCTTAATAGGGTGGAAATTCCAATTGCCCAAGAGGCAAAATACTTGGGAGTCATATTTGACCACAAGTTGATATGGAATTAACACCTACAGAAAATATTACAAAAAGGTACGATAGCCCTCAATCTGTGGAGAAGAATGTGCGGAAAGAACTGGGGGCTACAACCAAAAATGATCATATGGCTATATACAAGAGTCATCAGACCAATCATAGCATATGGTTCAGTGGTATGGTGGCCAAAGACTCGGCAGGCTGGGGCGATCCAAAAGCTAAGTGGTATCCAAAGTCAAGCTTGCCTGGCTGCCACGGGAGCCATGAGGACAACCCCAACAGCCGCACTAGAAGTCTTGCTGAACCTGCCGCCACTTCATGTCTACATACAAGGTGAAGCCAGGTCAATCACTAATAGACTGACAAGAGGGCAAGCACCCATTAGTAGGCTAGACGGTAAGGTGTATAACGAGCTATACAATGAGTTGGATATCGACCCCATAATGGGAATGCCATGGGACGAGATGATTCCCAAGCATAGCTTCGGAAAAAACTTCAAAACAGTCATAACAGGCAGAGAGGCATGGAAGGAAGGACCTCCAATTAATGCAGAAATGGCCTGCTACGCAGATGGCTCAAAAACCGAGGAAGGTAAGGAGCAGGAGTATATATAGCCAAGTCAAAGATAAGAGTCTCACTGAGCTTGGGTAAACATGTGACGATATTCCAGGCAGAAGTTGCAGCAATACAGCACTATGCAGGGGAGCTATTAAGGCAAGAGTTTGAGAAAGAGACCATTGCCAGATACTCCGACAGCCAGGCGGCTATAAAAGCAATCAGCTCCATGCAGATAAACTCCAAACATGTTTGGGACTGCTTGGAGACGCTACAAGAGCTGGGCAGTCGTAATAGACTGTCCGTAGCTTGGGTACCAGGCCACTCAGATCACAAGGGCAATGAAGAGGCAGACTCACTAGCCCGAGAAGGGGCAGGTTGTTCTCCCATTGGCCCAGAACCTTTCTGTGGCATAGCGAAAGCGCTGCAAAAAACAAATAGCAGCACTTGGATAAAAAATCAGTCTCGAGAATGGTGGAACAAGGCGCCAAAAATGAGGCAGGCCAAAGAGTTCATCAAGGAACCCTCGCCAAAATTCACGGAGTATCTACTGAGCCAGAAAAGGAAAACAATCAGGATCCTGGTTGGGCTCCTCACAGGGCATTGTAGACTTAACAAACACATGAACAACATCGGATTGGCAGAAACAACCAAATGTAGGTTTTGCCAAGAAGATGAGGAAACCCCAGTACACATACTGTGCTACTGCGAAGGCCTGACTAGGCTGAGGTTTTCAACGATAGGGGAGGAAAAACCACAACCCTCCCAATATATGGAGGACCTGAGGTATGCCATCCGTCTAGTAATAAGGACGGGTTTAGACAAGGAACTCTAGAATAACAGGAGGGCATACACAATAGATCTGCAAAGGTCGTAGTGGAGAGGCTCTCAGAAGCCCTTAAGCCCCATATTTACCTTATCTTATCTTAACATGTGTGACAAAAGCTAACAAATCTATTGTTTGAATAACAAAATATGTATCCCCATTTAAGGGAATCATCCCTTATTGCAATGTAGTGTTTTCAAATGTTTTAACCACTGTGTTTATTTTTGGAAAATTTTTTAATTGTGATAACTTAAAGTATGTGTATAAATTTCCTATAAATTTATACATGGTTTAGCTCCCGCTTTTATCGATTGTCCGATCCATATCGATCCGGCCCGAACGTCGTACCTTAGGGGTCGATAAAGCGATATACTCTCTCTCTGCTTTTACCCGTGGTAGCAATAGCACCTATGCTCGTTTCTTTAGTAAAATTAACATGTCTATCCAACTTCCCTAATAATATATTTATAGTCTATTTCTAATACAATATTATAATTTAATTAAGTTATGAATTTAGAGTCAGTGATTGGTGTCCTGGTATACTGTAAGTACCTTTAAAATTAATCTAATTACAAGTATGTGAACAAGCACGTTTCCATTTTCACCGGCATTGTCGCGCTGTTGCCAAACGGGTGCCGGTTTCCTACAGTGGATGTATTTTTTAAACATTAAGATTTGGAGCAAAGATACCTTAGATCCAAGTGTAAATAGTAACTGTATATAAGTATCAAGTCATTTAATTTATATTTTTCTGTATAAAGATCTATATCCTCATTCCTGAATTTTATTTATTTCTTCCTAACAATCATAGTCTCCAATAGTTGCTGGCGCTTTTGCCAGCTGGTCCTTCGAAGCTTCTTTTATAAAAACCACTGCCAATTGGACTTGGCCAGCTTAAGTTTGAAGCCGCTCAAAACATGTGCTAAAGGAAATCAACCAGCAATCGCTACGGCGAACTCCTTGAAAAATGCACAGTATGAGACACTGAAGATAGTTTTTGTTGAGAAACTGAAAGCGCTCTACTACCTTCATTAAAAAATTTGTACCAACATACACAACTTGTTTTTCTCATTTACTTATAATATTTAAAAAAGCCAAAACAGGTATTTTTATTCATTTATTTTTGCATTTTGTTTATTTTCTCATCATATTATTTTTGTGGAGGGTGTTTCTTTATTTTAAATAAATGTAGGTATTTTATAACTACGTGTTAGTTTATATTTTTAATTAAATGTGGGTCTTTGTAAAATCACTTGTATTTTTATTTTCCATAAAAGCAATAAGTACCTACAGAAGTTTTCTTGAATTAATTGAAAAAAGGTCACAGTATATTTTTAATTTGTGGGATTTAAATTTTATTCTAAATTATTAAAATGCTGTTGCACAATCTCATTTCGAACTTGCTCTCCTCTTCTAGGCCAGTTTTCATTTTCACCTAACCAGGGTTTTTTAATTTATTTATTTGATTTCAGTTTAACTAAATTAGTACAATTTTCTACATATAATTTGAGTTTACCAATAAAGATATCTACAGCAGAATCTATGTTTTCCGATAAAAACATTGTATTCCAGGTTTCTCTACTTAAACAATTTCTAATTTTATTATAGTCAATATATTTTTCGTAACTATTTTCGGTCTGTGGAACGTAAACCTGAATAAAACTCATGATACTGTCTTGATAACGAAGGTAGTTGATTATTGGAAGTTTCTGTTTTTAACATTGGTAACCAAATTTTACATATTCTCATGTAATGGTAGCTGCACATTTCTCTGCATTTAGTTGTATTGAAGAACATTCTCTAATTTTTCGTCTTTTACCATTGGGGTCTTTCAATATAATGTTTGCTGAATCGCATTGAACATAAGATTTTTGCAAACACCTGACTTTTAAAACTATCTTTAATGTATTTTTTGTGTTCATTTATTCTGATACACAAAATTCAAAAAAAATTATATCATTCTTGATAAAGGTACACTACGGAAACGTTCAAAAGAGAATATAAAAAATTTTGTGGCTAAGTTTTCCAAAAATAACCAAAACAATTCCTGAACCACTTTTTAGGGGGGGGGGGTTTCACCCTTCCCGATTTCTTAGTGATCTTTTATGTTTCCCTTTAAAAACATTTTTCCTTCTGGAATTTTTCAGATATCGGTATGCGCGCGCATCGTTGGCTAGCATATGATGGTCATGTCGTTTGCCGTTCCAGCCGATTTTACTGCCAAGACGCGCCAGTAGATGTTTCTTATCATAAGCCAAACAAAGTAAGGCTACAACTCTTCTGGAAAGCGTAAATGTTAAATATTAACCACGTGGCCGTATTTGTTGCTAGAAATCAAAAACAAGTGACTGTAAAAAAATCATCTTCAGGGATCTCTGGATAGTTTCCCGACTACTAAGGTGAAATTAACAGAAAACGAAAGAGTGTGTAACACTTTGTATAAACTGTCCGCTTTTCAAGCATTGAAATATAGGTTAATTAATTAACAATAGAGTCAGCAATAGTTACGAATAATTTTAACAATACTAATGATATAAGTGAGAGTGATTCCTTAGTTAATCAGTTCCAAAATGGAATGGGAAGGCCTAGGCAAACTAAATAAGCAGGACGAGAACAACAACGTCACCTTAATGTGGATTCCAGGACACACTGGAATAGAAGGAAATGAAATAACAGATGAACTAGCAAAGAGGGGAACTGAAACACCCTATTGGGGTCCAAAACCCTTTTGCGGCATCAGCTTCAATGTAGGAGGGAAGAGGCAAGGTCAAAAAATCTGATCATTGGAAAGATCTAGTAGGGCTTAGGCGATTACTTTTGTTGAGAAAAAATAAATGCCTTAGTCAGAGTCGATTTCACTAAGAGTCCTAACAGGTGTCCTGAAGGTTCATTGTCGCCTGAAGGGCACCTTAAAAAGCTCAAAATAGAGGAGGGAACAAAATGTACATGGAAGAAAACACCTCCATCAATATACTTACGGATTGCATAGATTACATCAAAAAGCCGTTCAAAGTAGAGCTTTATCACTACAACTCTTCAGGAAAGTGTATATGTTGAATATTAACCACGTGACCGTATTTGTCGCTAAAAATCAGACAAGACTTGTGGCTGCATAAAAATTCATCTTCAGGGATCTCTGGATAGTTTCGCGACTACTAAGGTAAAATTCACTGAAAACGAGAGAATGAGTAACACTTCGTATATCGTAGCTGTCCGTCCGCTGTTCAAGCATTGAAGAATGGGTTAATTAATTAACAATAGAGTCAGCAATAGTTACGAATAATTTTAACAATACTAAGGATATAAGTGAGAGTGATTCGTGAGTTGAATGAAAGTTTTGTTTAAGTTTGGTAATTGGAGCTACGATTATTATTAATCTGATATTGACTTAGTTAACATGTGAAGTATTAAGTAGCCCCAAAAACAAAAATCGCAGTCTCAAGATATTGATGAACTACTCGACTAAGATCAGCAAGACAACCATCGAGCATGAACCACAAATTTTGTCGTATCATTAGGGGATGTCGTCCATTGAATGAGGTAAATTATCTTTCAAAATCCTGTCCTGTTAAATGGCCAGGTACTACTACTACTAATTTAGTCAGGCGAACCTTGGCCAAGGAAAACTCAAGCCAAGGTTCCGGCACTGAGGCCACTGGCGGGCCCATTGTGCCATTCCTGCTATTTATGCATCCATGAAGCCTAGTCCCTCGATGAAGGAACCAATCCTCTTCAGTGGATGCCTGCTTATGTCCCCGGGGGCCATAACAGGGACTACGAAGATTCGCCTGCGTAGCGCAGCCCAATGTGGATACGAGGAGAACATTTTCCGACGTTTCGTCAGCCATGCCGCAACCCCTACATAGGGGACTTTCCTCCAAACCTAGGTTACAGAGGTGTTTCCTCAGACAGCAGTGCCCTGTTAGGAGTCCTGCTACCTTCTTTAACCTACTCCTTAGTAGTTCTAGAGCAGCTCTAGCATGTCCATTAGTCCATCCCCTCAATAGGAGCTTGGACTGCCTGAGACCCTGTAGAGCCTTCCAGTGAGCGAGGTGCTGATTTCTCAACCAGTTCCTCGTCTCCTTACGGATTGTTTGTTTTGTAAGTCCCAAGGTCGGGCCCGGGCCGTTGAGAGGGGTAGCCGCCCCTTCCACAGCCAGCGCGTCCGCCCCTCCATTGCCTTCAAAACCAGAGTGGGCCGGAATCCATTCTAGCCACACTGTGTTTCGCTTTGCTAAGTCAGCAAGGCGTTCACGTCATTCAGCAGCAAGCACCGAGTTGATGGTATATCCACTCAGGGCCTTGATTGCCACAAACCGGTTATACCGAAAGTTGTTTTAAACAACACACCCTGTATATTACTAAATTCTAATGTCAGTTTGTGTAGAATACCCTATACCTAAAATTTATACTTATCGAGATATTAATTTTTTTAATAAAAAATTGACAGGTGCAGACGTTCATGTTGAAAACTCTGTGTGAACATACCCAATACCAAATAAAAAACATCTTGTTGGGTTGATTAGTAGGACGATCAAGGTAATTGGTGACCCTGTATACAGGGTTCGTGAAAAAATGATGCAAGTTCAAGTTCTAAAATGTTAAATATCTAAATTTTTTCAAATGAAACAACCATATTTTTATCCTTTAACTCCATTCTAAGGCCCAAAATAAGTTAATCTGCCGCGCTTTATTAAATCCCCGCTTGGGCTCCTCTAAGTTCGTCTGCACGAGCGTTATATTGCACCTCACAATAGATTGAATGAATATCAGCATAATCTTCACGGGAATGATTAGCTATTTTTATAAGAGATAGGAGATAAGAGAATTATTTAACTTTTTTCACGCAACACAATAAAAATAACTCTTCAACTTCGAAGCATTTTGACGTAATGTCAATTCTTGTTAATTTGTCAAAGCCAACTAGGTACTGTAAAGATCACACAAATCATGGAACTGAATTCCAAAAATACGAAAAAAATGGAAATTGATTTTTCTGGAGAACGGTGCATAATAGCTAATTCCAACAATCGGAAAATACCCTATGGTTTTTATATTTAATGTGAAATTTGTCAATAAACTGATACTCAAAAAATTTTACCGAATTCTCCTGTTGCCTCTCACAACGCTTGTGATAGCAATGAAAAACGCAGTTTTGTAGTAAACAATAGTAGTAGTAAACAATAGCATAAATTTTGCTATTGGTGGGAATTGACGCTTTATCAGGTCTCCTAACACCTTGCATGCCTATTTTTTCAAAAAAATATAAACTTTACTTTTAAAACGACTTTAAAAATCATAAAATTTGAAAGTCCGCCAAAACGCGCTTTACGTCATAAAGATGGCTGCCCCATCCGTTGACGTCACTCCATTTGTTTACGTTCTTATTCGTGTATCACGCTCTGAGTTTTTGTGACCTAATTTGTTTCTGAAAGCTTTAAAAATGGATAAAGCCGAATAAAAAACTTTGTATTTCGAGTATTGCATTGTTCCAGAGTGTAAATCAACGTCTATTAAAACTCCTGACAAAATATTTGTTTCTTTATCTGGTGGCGCAAGCAAAAATGCACTTAAGAGAAGGGCATTGTGGTTGCAAGCTATGCGTCGAAACAAAGACGATATTTCGACAAATACTACTGCTTTTGTTTGTGAAGACCATTTTATTGTGAGTTTCTACTTCTATGTTGGTAATTTTTCTTCTTAAATAGTTTGAGGCTATGTATCTATATGTCTAGGAATCAACCATAAAAACATTATTTTCTTACCAACTCAGGCCAACGTGGCATCGAAATATGTTTGGTATATATTATATATGTATAATACATAGTTTAAATCGTACTTACGATAATGATTTAACTCCTCTTATTTCCTCTGCATTAAAGCAGCTGTTTGACTTCATTAATTCAAGCAGCATAAATGAGTCTACTTTGGGCAAGTTATCAGTTTGTGCTTTTACAAAACCTTCGCTAGCCATATCTTTACTCACAAAATATGAAAGAATCGTCACTGAACACTGAACTAGTAAATAAAATATTTTCTTCTAAAAGTTTTGAAATATCCTCGGATGTATCGAATATTTATGTCCACTTTCTACTTTACGTTGACTTTTAGAAATAAAAAAAAGCACACACAAACACGTAGTGGTCTCAAACAAACATATAAATGATATTTTTATGTCGATGAAGCAATTAATAGTTAATTAAAATACAATATAAACACAAAACTACACAGAACCTAATGCAATACCGGCCATATTGACAAAAGTAAACAAATGGTATGACATCACACGTATCATCGGTAGCGTTCGGAAATCCTCGGGTGGTGGTCGGAAAGTGCATTAGAATTTGAATTTTATTTTAAAATTTGGAAGTAATTTCCAATGGAAACTGGTTTATTTCCTATTATTAGTTATTTTAGATATCAACTTTACTATTACAAATTAATATCTAAGCAAAATATGAAATATGCGTGTACTCTATTGATCGCGTCAGGGTACTACCAAGTTTCATGTTTGTAGGTAGCGGATTTTTTATATATCCTCGAAAACTGACTCAACGGCGTCCTATTCAAAGGGTGCTAGCACCCTTAGTAGAAACATTGGATGAAAGTAAATTATTTTAGATAGACATAAAATAACATCTATTATCTGTAGTTTGCGTTTGGCCTGACGCACTGTATAGCTAGCTATATTTTGATAATCCTACAAATTTAGGAAATTTTTGGACTTTTGTTCTCTGGATATCCAAAATAGCTATTTGTGTATTAAGAGAGCAAAATGATATATTGTCGAATGAAAGAGACAGTCTCTTGAAATCTCGAACTTTAGGAAATTTTTCACTCGAATGAAAGATGTCATTTACTCGTTGACATTGGATACTCTAAGCAATTCATATTTGATTTTTAGTTAATAATTGGGAGTGCGAGCGTTTTTTTAATTTAGTCGCTTATAAGCAACAAAGTGACATTCCTCGAAAAAGATGACGTTTGCGTTGTCAAATACGAGCGCAAATGCCTACTTTGGATATCTCTTGTAGAAAAAAATATTTGATTCAGTGATATATTTTCTCCCAGTATTTCAAAAGTAGCCCCAGCTTCTATAAGTCTAGAGATTTTATAGTTATGACAACTAATTCCGGTTCACTTTCTTAGTAAGTAAACGTTCCGTCAAAAATATAGAAATCGTCCAATTCACGAAAATATTGGGAGGTGATCTAAATCATTATCGTAACCCCATGGTGCTGATGATGAGCCAAATGGAAAGCAAGTAGATTCATGAAGTTGCTTTCGATTTTTTATGTTCCGTGTACATGAAAACTATGCATCCTTCAAATCAAAAGAGGCAAACCAGCCGTTTTGAATAAGTTTTCGAGCGCTTCCTGTATCCTTCAATTCGAAATGAGGAGATTTCAAAAATTCATTGAAATTATTAAATTAAGGATTAATCGCTTCCTTTCATCAGATTTATTAGCTAGAGAAATACTTGAAAAAAATTAGTCGTGAAGTGGCTTGCACTCAACAACCGCCCATTGTTATAATAATTTGCATTTATCATCTGATTAAAGATGAGTACCTGTCTTTTCCAGAAAGGGATATGGATTTGTAAGCACTAAACGGAAACATAGAAAACCAATGATCTCAAAGCGCGCGTTGACGTGCGCTAACAACAGTCGAGCGCTAGCGCAGCGTGCAAAGCGCGCTTTATTAAAACGCGCGTTAACATGTGTACGGCATGAATAAAATGTAAGTAGTTGTAAACGCACGTTATCAAAGCGCGCGTAGAAGATCTAAGCGTAGATACCCATCCCTCGTCAAAACGCACTCATACAGAAATACTAACACCAACAAAAGAAGAACCAACCAAACCTGAGCTAGAATTCAAACAACCAAAAAATGTCAAAAAATCCCGGACAATCAACAAAACAACGGCTCCACCTACTCTAGAAGAACAACTTCAACCTGCAAAGGAACACATCGAATCGAATTCATCAATGTATCCTGTAACCTACCCAGAACTAAAGGACTTCTTTGAAAACTCAAAAGGATCGAAAGATATACTGAGCGTAGCCAGACAATATACAGAAGACATCGAAGGTCTAATTAGTATACTTAGTAAAATCCACCCCATACTTGAACACAAAGGAACTAAAAGTAGAAATACGAAATTAAAAAAGATTCTGATGAAAACCTTAGCTTCACTACATGACAACTTACAACCTGACATCTCGGACACAGATAGTGAATGCTCATCTCGGAGTGAACTCTCACAAGCCGAATTCTACTAAGATATTAAAAAATATATATATCCACATTCATATTACAATGGAACTTAAACGGGGTAAGGCCTCAATACGAAATGTTGAAACTGTTGATATCTAAACACAAACCATTGATAATATGCCTTCAAGAAATCAACTTCAAAGAAAATAATACAACACAACTGAAACATTATAAGGCCTTCCACCTCCAGCGGAGGAGTAAGCACGTTCATCCATGAATCGCTGGAAAGCAAAGAAATTCAACTAACAACAAGTTTTGAGGTAACAGTTGAAGTTAACAGTTTTTGTAAACTACATATCTGTAACTTCTATATTCCACCAGATAAAAATTTTTCCGAGATTGAACTGAATAATATTATTAGTAAAGTACCTAAACCTAGAATAATTGTAGGGGATTTTAATGGCCACAGCACGGTATGGGGATGCGATGCCACGAAGCGTAAAGGAGATATTTCAGAAAACTTTATTAACAAGAACAACTTATTTCTGTTAAATGATGGCAGCAAAACACATTTCGACATTCGTACTGGAAATAGTAGTGCAATAGATCTCACTATCTGTGACCATATTTTAGGCACAAAACTGCTTTTTGAGATTGAAACGGACCTCTATGGTAGTGATCATTTTCCTATTTTAATTAAAGAAATTGTCAAAACAGGACAGTACAACTTGATACCAAAATGGAGACTTAAACACGCAAACTGGGAGAGGTATGCCAATCACATAGAAGACAAAATTGATGAATGTAAGCTAGAAGGCAATGTTGAAAATATTGTGAAATCATTCACAAACACAATCATAAATGTAGCGAATGATGTTATTGGAAAAACAACACCAACAAGAAGAACACCCACTCCATGGTGGAACACTGAATGCAACACTGCCACGAAAGCGTCAAAACATGCATTCAACCGCTATAAAAGACATAGAAATGAGGAAAACCGGGTACAATTCCAAGAATTACGAGCCAAAGCTAGATGGGTAATGAAAAAAAGTAGAAAAGAATCCTGGAATAATTTTGTATCTTCTATGAACAGTTCAACTCCTCACAGCATAATTTGGGGAAAAATACGAAGCATAAAAGGTAATAATTCAGGTACCCTCCACATCAACCACATTGTACACGAAAACCAAACAAAAACCAACCCTAGAGAAATAGCAGCTTCTTTTTACCAAAAAAAAAACAGTAGTGACGAAAATTACCCAAATTCGTTTAGAGACCTCAAACAGAAGATAGAGTGTGAGCATACGATCCAGAAAGAACCACCAGATGTTAATACACAAAGTTCACCTTTAAATGTCAAAATTACATCAGGGGAATTCGAAAACGCTTTATCCAACTGCAAAAATTCATCTCCAGGTCCCGATGACATACCATTTGCTTTCAATCAAAAATCTACCAATCTACCTGATAGAGCAAAAGAACATTTATTGGCAATATATAACCTCATATTCACGGAAAACACTTTTCCATCTTCCTGGTCCAAAGCAACAATAATACCGATATTGAAACCCAATAAATCAAAGTCAAACCCAGATTCATACCGTCCCATAGCTCTAACGAATACAATGTGCAAACTGCTTGAATCAATCGTAAATAGGAGGCTAATGTGGTTCATAGAGAAAAACGATTGTTTATCCAACGCACAAAATGGTTTCAGGAAGCACCGGTCTACAACAGACAACCTAATTCAACTAGAATCATTCGTACAAGAAAGTCTAGCGAACAAACAAATATGTGTGGCTACATTTTTTGATATCAATAAAGCGTACGATATGGCCTGGAGACATGGTATACTAAGATGGTTAGCAGCAAAAGATGTAGGTGGAAATATTCTGTGCTTTGTTAAAAGCTTTCTCAGTACAAGACAGTTCAAAGTGAGAGTTAACGGATCACTCTCTGGAAACCACATCCAAACCAACGGAGCTCCACAAGGATCGGTATTAAGCGTAACCTTATTTCTTGTAGCTATTAATGATATAGTGCAGGAAATGAAATCTCCAGTATATGTAAGTGCTTATGCCGATGATATAGTTATATACACTTGGGGTAAAAATATGAAAACAATTGAGAACAATATGCAAGCAGCTATTAATGAAATTTCTAAGCAGCTATCCGACAGTGGATGGCAGTTGTCACCCCAAAAAACTAGAAGCATCAAATTCACTCGTCAAACATCAATCCATCAAGAACTCACCTTGACTATAAACAACCAAAAAATACCAAATGTTGATAAAGTCAAATACTTAGGGATGCACTTTGACAAGAAACTAAACTGGAAATTCCATGTGGAACAACTAAATGCATCATGTCTTCCAGGAATGAACATGCTAAAAATGCTATCGAACGTCAATTGGGGAAGCGATCGAAAAACTCTGCTACACATATATGGCAGTTTCATAAGATCACGCATAGATTATGGATCAATTATCTATGCATCAGCAAGCAAAACTGCGCCTCACAACCGGAGCATTCTGCACAAGCCCAGGGGACGCAATCATAGCCGAATCAGGAGAATTGCCCCTAGAATATCGCAGAAAAATCCAAAGTCTCTCATACGCCACTCAAGTATCCTCCAATGAAGCACACCCTACAAAGCATTTTACTTTCTCAAATAGATTCAAGTCTCTTTTCACCAATCATCCTCACATATCACCTCAGTTCTATGAAAGAATTAACAGAATCTGTTCAAGATACCATCTCTCATTCCCACCAGTAATGCCCCAACGTAGCAACAATTCACCCTCCCTTGTCTGTCGCATTTACCAAACTGTAATACTCAACTTTTGGAGTTGAGCAAACATGAATACCCTAGACAGTTGATTATAAACAATTTCCTAACCATCTTGAGCAGTTACCAAGAATATGAGCATATATACACCGACGGATCAAAAACGGACAAAGGTACCTCCGCAGCAGTAGTAACAAGTAACGGAAATATGGGTTATAGATTACCAGAAGAATTCACAATTTATTCGGCAGAATTATACGCAGTGGCTAAGGCCCTAATATACTCTATAGAAAGCACAACCCAAAAAATACTGATAATAACAGATTCCTCCAATATAATAGACAATATGAAGCAATGGTATCCAACTAACCCTTTAGTGTTACAAATCAAAGAACATCTACAAAAACTTCACACCTTAGGAAAAACAATGGATTTTTTTTGGGTACCCTCTCACGTGGGTATACCTGGAAACGAACGTGCTGATGAAATCGCCAGAAAATATTCAGAAAATGTCTCCAAACCAACTACAAAACATCCAGTGCCAGCAACGGACATGAAAGCGAACCTTAAGGAGACAATCCGTAGTTCCTGGCAATGTAAATGGACAGCGTCACAAACTAAATTAAGGGCAGTCAAAGCATCGACATTACCATGGACATGTCTACCAACTTCGAGGAAAATACAAACCATTCTGACTCGATTAAGAATAGGTCACACAAGATGCACCCATGAGTACCTACTCAACGGAAACCATCCTCCAAGATGTGAAGTGTGCAACGTCCAGTTTAGTGTCCAGTATTTTTTAGTGGAATGTCCTAAATACATCAATGAAAGACAAATATTTACATCTCAGTGCTCCTTGTTGAAAATCCTAGGTGAAAAGTGCAATATTGAAAATGTTATTAAGTTTCTAAAACACACAAATTTAATTTAAAAATCCATGTTAGTAATCAATAACGTACCACTGCTAATAACCCTTAGTGTTTGATGCAGATAAAATAAAAAAAAAGCGTGCTTTGAACACTTGTCATCTGAACGTGCTCTTAGCCAGGGTATGGAAACTCGAAACGTCTGTGTTTTTTTGGTGGTTTGTATGAACTACTCTTTTTCAATAGTGTGCATGTTTTGGTTTGTAGTTTGTATATTTTTCATAAAATATGCCTACCATTTTGTTTTGAAACTATTGTGGCCACCTGTGCAGGGTTCCAAAACTTTCCTACCAAACTACAAATACTGGGTATAATTTTATGTTCATCTAACCTAATTTATCTTTATCCAAAAGTTCCTCATAAAGGAGCTATCGCTCTTTAAAGATAAGGTGCTAAATCAGTTTTAGAGCATATTTCGAAGAACTGACGAAACGACAGCGAAAAAATTTGGTTTAATTTTCTTTTTTGATCAGTTTTTTGACAAATTTAACATTAGATTCAAAAACTATAAGGTATTTTCCAAAAAAAATTAAAATATGCCATTTTATATGCACCGTTAAAACAATTTTAATTTTTTGTCCAGCTCTGTTTCATTTTCTGAATAAATTTATAACAACAAGAATATTATTGTAGTTGTATATTACAATATATATGTTCTACTTGATGACTATTTGTTGCAAGACATGGATCCAATCGAAGGATTGTCTGCTGGAAACTGTTTGGGATCATTCTTTTCCACGGTTGAATACGATTTTGTATTGGAACCTCATAAAGTAACGATTTTAAGTAACCCCAAAAACAAAGATTGCATGGATTGAAATCGTGAAGTCTTGCGAGCCGATTGACTGGCCCTCCTTGTCTGATCCATCGACTATCATACGTTGTGTCGAGATATTGACGAACTACCCGACTAAAATGAGCAAGACAACTATCGTGCATGAACCATAAATTTTCCCGTGTTTTCACGAATCCCATAGCATAGGTTGAAGCATGAAAAGTAATATTAAATTTTTATTGGAAACCTTTTGAATATTAGGAATGGAATTCTTGTATGATTTTCAAATTTTAATTGTTGACTTAGCTTTTTGTATATAAATATTCAAACACACATACATTTTGGAATTTTCCAGACAACAATTTTTTAAACAATGCAAATGATTGTAAAATGGGTTTATAGCACTGCTCAAAAGTCTCTCATCAAGGGATTATCTTCGAAACGGATAGAGGGAGAGTTATGAAAATCTAGGACGATGAATGAGACTTAATTCTGCATATTTTAGTGCAAATATCATATGTTTTCGACCTTAACGTTCAGCGTACGGACGCCATCTTGATTTTTTGAAATGGCAACCTAGTTCAAGTTGTTTGTGATGGTGAATTCAGACTTTTCTTTAAAACCGGCAACCTAGTAGGATCAACTCGCCATCAATCTATTGTAGGCGCTAGTCAAAAAAAAAATGACATAAAAAAATATATAGAAGTGTCAAGACGTTAATTTATCCCTAATAGCACAATTATAACCAATGGACGTCCTTTGGACTTCCTACTGGGACATTCAGAACGTCCATAGGACGTTCAAATTTGGTACCGTGTACGTCCATAGGACGTCTCTGGGACGCACAAATGTCCCACTTGTGGACTAATTAGGGACGTCCTTTCAGGATGTCCCTAGTACGTCATTCAAGGACCTAAATCCTTGAGCAGCAAGAACATCTATTAGAAGGGCATTGGAGGTCCTTAACTATATGATCCGAACGTCCTTATGAATGCTACTGGACGTCCATCGATAGACCCGCGGGATGTCCATCGAACGTCCTGACGGACTACCATCGATAGACCCGAGGGATGTCCATCGAACGTCCTGACGGACATACATCGATAGACCCGAGGGATGTCCATCGAACGTCCCGACGGAAGTCCATCAAACGTCCATTTTTGTCGACGAAAATATATATTTCACGTTCCCAATATCTATCAAATTTAATTCAAGGAAGTAGTTGTTTTCTAAAGGATGTTACAAAAATAACCCCAATTTTATCATGGATTTCTCCAATTTTCAGAAAATCTTTTCATTTAACATTTATTCTAGAATGTTCCCCTTTTCATGCAGGATATTTTTTTCCTAAAAAGAAAAAGAAATTGCGTTAAAATAAAATTTATTGCAACAAAAACAACAGATCTCTAAAACAAAATAATGTTAAAATTAATCTCAATCTCTGAATGGAATATTTCATTATAAAAAGACATTCACTGGTTTAACAGCTCTCTTTTCTTCGGCTACGGCCCTTTCAGCTGCTCTCCTTAAAAAATTTTTTATGCCATCTACCATTTCTTTTATGGATGATGAGGAAGTTTTTACATTTTGTTGACCTGATCCTGCAACATATAGTTTTTTTTAGTTCTACAGTTGAATGCCAAAACAAACAATAAATTAATATATACTCCTATTTTTTATTCATATTAACTATGTATAGTTTTTTTTATTGAAATTTTCGTTGAAATTCAACAACTGAAAAATGAAAAAGAGTGGCACATACTTACTTATTAGGAGGTCAGATATGTACATTTTCGAAAATATCTTTTTCTTTTTCAGTCCAACCCAGCTGAATTCCGCTGCCAATCTATAGGTAATCAATTTTGACATAGCTCTCTTTATAAATTCACTAGCATTATCGCCCCCAATTCTGGCTAATTCAGATATCTGCAATTCAAAATTCAATACACATTATCATTATTATTTCAATCCATTCGGATCTTGTGAGAAGTTTTGCAGCTATAACGACTTAATTGTTACCATTTTTTGATATCCCTAGATTTTTATTTGAATGCTTCTTTGATATTCTGATTTAATAACCAAATCTACTTACCGATTTTTTCATGTTTTCCTCATTGCTGAGATATTCTTCGAAGGAAGTCAAGCCTTCTAAAGTGGTGAATGGAATATCGAATTCTGCCCAAACATATTCTGTTTCGGGGATAGTAGCAGGGGTTCTATCTAATATTTTTTTAATATCACATATATCCATCTCCATAATTGTTAATTTCCGGATTATTTGCTTAAGAAACCCTGTGAATATAAAAAGACAATTAATAATAACAACCAAACTTGTGTATAAGGTATTATACCATTAGTACTAGCAGCTTCGTGCTTGTGAATTGCACAACAAGTACATTTTTCAACAAATAGAGGACCCGATGATAGTTCTTTTTCCATTATTGTGTTGCTAGACCCACTGGTATTTTCCGAATTTCTGCAAGAAACAAAAACTTCATAATTTTGGAAAAAAATTTGCAGTCAGGAAAATTATGAGTAGTTGGTAAAGACAAAATTACCAGAAAATTTATTTATTTACTTAAAATTTTATGAAAATGCATTATCTACAACACTTCTATATTATTTGCTGTTAACTTCCAAAATCGTTTTTTGTATTTAGAGTTATGAAATAAAAAAAGGTTTTGTTCAAAACCATCTCAAAAATTGATTATGCAATTTTGATGGAAACAGTTATTTATACAAAGAGTGAGTGTTTATTGCACACAATGTAAAATTGTTAGATCAGTTACTATTATATAATTATATCAATTGAAAATTAAAGTAGAATGAAATTATACACTATAATTCACAAAATCGTAATCACTTATAACAACTAACCTAACCTTACTTTTAACAAAATGATATAAAACATGTACAAACCTTCGAACGTGAACTATTTTCATCATCCAGCATCCAAGAGAGTTGGATCACTGCACAATTTTCACAAAGTTACAAATATTACTGCAAAATGCTGCAATAAATAATATTGGGGGCACGATATACTCAACGTACATACCTTTATAACACTCAATTGGCGGTTGGCGTTGGCGCGATACGACACGTCAGCGATAGTAAAAACAGCATTGCCAACCGAACTTTCAGGAAATCCTAAGTACCAACCCAAAACAAATCTCACAATCTATTATATAATCTGTTATAATTTTTTTATGTATCAACATTATATTAATTGAAAATGTATAATAGTGCAGAAACTGACAAATGTTACATATATAATTGTTGACGATTTCATTGAATTACATTCGGAATCGTTGGTGAAAACATGATCACCACAAAACAACCCTAAGCAGCGCCACAGTTGAGTAAGATAAGATAAGATATTTGGTTGTTACAGCTTTCCTCCCGAGGGTTAACTGTGTAAGGATTGTCTAGCCTTTATGGAGATAAAATTGCAGGGATCAAAGCAGTTAAAAAAATATGAATAACTCATAGAACCAAACCTAACGCTTAAGCTATTTTTTTCAGTGTTTTTTCTTTCAGAATATGTTTTTCTACTCCCATTCGTTTATTCGACATTTCCTACTTGTACCTGTAAGGGACATTCCATGGACGTCCTCCTTTGGGAAGTATAAAAAATGTTTCATTTGGGACGTCTATAGGATGTTGTTCTTAGGCTTTTTTTCAAATCTATTATTTGGGACGTGTTATGAACATCCTCAATGGGACATCATATGAGATGTACGAATTGGGACGTCCATAGGAGGTTGTTATTGGGACTTTTAAAAATATATACTATTCGGGACATACCATGAACATCCTTGCAGAGACAGCATATGAGATGTACCAGTAGGGACATCCATAGGATGTTGTTATTAGGACTTTTTTTAAATGTACTATTCGGGATATGCCATGAACATCCTCAAGGGGACCTCATATATGAGAAGTACCAATTAGGACGTCCATAGGATGTTGCTATTAGGACTTTGAAAAATATGTACTATTGCAGGCATTCCATGGACGTCTTCACTGGGACATTATATGAGATGTACCGATTAGGACGTCCTATGTACATCCCTGACGAGACATTCTCTTTTGAATCTCCCTCGGGACATCCATAGGAAGTCCATAGGAATGACATTCGTGGAAATGATGAAAAGTGTACTGGATGGGACGTCCTATGGACAACGATTTCAGGTCCGGGACGTTCGGCCATGAATAGTACCAAATAGTACAATTTGTGCTATTAGGGATATATCTACTAATAAAGTGTAAAATTTGAGAAGTTTGTTATCATTGAAGAAAGTTTAATCATAAAAGAAGGCAAATTCCCCAACATTTTGGTAGCAGAGCGTGGTTTTCATGGCGAATTTGTGTCCCGGCCCAGTGGAAGAAAAAAGCCTTCAGTGAAACAAACTGAGAAAAAAAAATTTTTGTTAGCTGGCGTATAGGATCAACATTGTGAGCTCTTTTTATACATTGCTTAACTTTACATATTTTCATACCTTTAACGTCTTACCCTTTGAGATTCGCTTGCCTCGAATTGTTGTGTAATAATTACTAATATATACAATATTTCATTGATCAATTTATCTTAATGGCTGATATCAAGAAACGAGGGGTACTCAAAGCCAAATTAACATTGTTCACAAAATATTCAGAAAATTTATCCGAAAATGTAACTGAACTAGAAATTTTACAATCAAAGGAAAGGCTTGCCGATCTAACATTAGTAAAGGGTGATTTTGAGAAAATACCGTCGCGTATAATAGAACTGGCCACAGAAAGTAATGAAACACTTGAATTGCAGTTGTCAGGAAGAGAAAGTTTTGAAACGTCTTTTTATGTACAAATATCTAAATCTAAAAAGATTATATCACCGCGCGGCGGCCCAAATAATACAATCGTTAGAAATTTCCGCCTCAGCGGCATCCTACTTAGTCATCAGGTGCTGGTTTCAGTTAGCAACGGAAAACGAATATCAACATCCGAATTTGTCCAATATGATAAAAATTGATTTTAACGTCGACGATTTCTTAAGCGGCGCGGACACTATCGAAGAAGCTGCATGTATCTGTAGCGGAGTTGCTAATATTTTAAAGAAAGGTGGTTTTGAATTGAGAAAGTTTTATTCCAATAACAATGAGGTTTTAAAATACGTGGAAAACAATAACTTGGATGCCTTTTTTGTGAATTTTGGAGAACATGAAAACGCTAAAACATTGGGTATAAATTGAATTCCTAATTCAGATCACTTGGTTTATAAAATTAATAAAAAATGCACTGAAGCGAAAATAACTAAACGAACAATACTTTCCGAAGTGTCTCAAGTATTTGATCCTTTGGGTCTTTTAGCACCTTGTATAATTGTTGCCAAGGTTTTAATGCAGAAACTTTGGCTGGAAAAACTATTATGGGATGAATCCATCCCCGTTCACATTCATACTTTATGGCGTGAATTTAAAATGGAGTTACTTGCTCTTAATTATATTCGTCTTTCAAGACATGTCATTTGCGATAATGCTGTTCAAGTAGAAATACACGGATTATCAGACGCGTCGGAGAAGGCGTACGGAGCATGCATTTACATTGTATCCACAAATAGTAATGGTCAAATTTTCACAAATCTCTTATGTGCAAAATCGAAGGATGCTCCACTAAAAACAGTATCAATCCTAAGACTGGAGCTATCTGCTGCTTTACTTCTGGCAAGATTGGCAAAAAAGGTAAAAACTTCCCTAAGACTAGCTTTCGTTCATTGCGTTTTTTTGGTCAGACTCCACAATTGTATTGGGTTGGTTGAAGTCACCGCCATACAAATATAATACTTTCGTAAGAAACCGAGTTGCAGAGATCCAAGACTTAACAAGTTTGGATAATTGGCGTCAGGTCAATTCTAATCAAAACCCTGCTGACTTTATTTCAAGGGGGACCAAACCCAAAGCTCTCATGACGAACTACTTGTGGTGGTGTGGACCGTCTTGGCTGCAAGAAGGTAGTGCTGCTTGGCCATTAAGAAAAATTTCCTATCAAAAACTACCTGATACTAAAAAGAAGACTCAAAACTTATTATTTACAGTCACATGTCAAAATTCAATTATAAAACGTTTTTCTACCTTGGAAAAATTAAAACGCGTAATAGCATGGGGGTTGAGATTTATAAAAAACTGTAAATTGAAAGATAAATGCTTACGGAACAAAAAAGGTTACTTGACCATTCCGGAAACTGAACGCGCATTTAACGTTCTCATCAAAATGGACCAAATTTTGTTTTTATTGACGCATAATCAGGTAAATCGTAACGGCACCATATTGAACCTAAACCCTTTTATTGATGAAGCTGGTTTTTTGAGGGTAGGTGGTCGATTGAACAATTCCAAATTGCCATTCGAGAAAAAACACCCTTTGATTTTACATTCCAAATCTCACCTAATGATATTAATTGCCGGGCAATTTCATATAAATTTATTACATGCTGGACCTTAGCAAATGATGGCAATGATTCGAGAGCATTTTTGGCCTATTGGTGGTCGAATTATGATGGAATCAATCGTTAGAAAGTGTATTCTGTGTTTTGAATTCAAACCTAAAGGAATTGAGCCAATTATGGCCGCTTTACCCAAAGACAGTCTTAATCCGCGACAGACTTTTGACATTACAGGAGTGGATTATGCCGGTCCATTACTAATAAAAAGTCGCTCGGGTCGCGGATGCAAAATTTCCAAGGCTTATATTTGTTTGTTTATTTGCGCCGCCACGAAGGTCATCCACATTGAGTTAGTTAGCGATTTGATTAAAGAATATTTTCTGTTAGCTTTAAAGCGTTTCATTGCTAGACGAGGTATGCCCTTTCAAATATTAAGTGACAACGGCTCTAACTTTTTGGCCGCTAAAAACGAACTTCGTGAACTAGGTTCATTTTTATGCGAAAACGAGAATAAATTTTCTGATTATTTTCACAAAAATAATATAAAGTGGAAATTCAATCCTCCATACGCTCCACACTTTGGTGGATTGTGGAAAGCGGGGGTAAAAAGCATTAAGCACCATTTGCGTCGCGTAACGACAGGAGTATCTTTCACTTTTGAACAGTTAAATACACTATTGACACAGATCGAGGCGATATTGAACTCAAGACTTCTTTCTCCTCTTTCCGACTCTCCTCATGATCTCAATCCGCTCACCCTCTCACATTTCTTAATTGGCAGGACATGCAGTATGTTGCCAGAACCTGACTTCTACCTCAAAACCGACTGACCCTGTTCCAGCATTTAATTCAACGTAAGCAGCATTTGTGGAATCGCTGGAGCAGAGAATATGTTAGCGAACTGCAGGCCAAAACCAAATGGAAGCAGAATCACGATTCGCTACAAAAAGGAGCCTTGGTTTTGATCAAGGAAGACAATCTCCCACCTATGAAGTGGAGATAGGGAAGAGTACAAACTATTATCAATGGACCAGACAGAGTTGGTAGAGTCGCCTTGAGCAATACTCAACAGGGTCTAATAAAGAGGCCATATGCCAAGATATGTCCACTTCCGATGGAAGCAGCACTATGAATGAAAAATACATTAGTTTCTTGATATGATTAGTGAGCGTTAATTGACTTTTATTTTAATTTTTTAAATGGTTTATGCACTTTTTTGATAATTATATTTATGACTCTCTTTGAAAGACGTCTCCTTTCAAGGCGGGGGGCATGTTTGTGATGGTGAATTCAGACTTTTCTTTGAAACCGGCAACCTAGTAGGATCAACTCGCCATCAATCTATTGTAGGCGCGAGTCAAAAAAATGAGATTAAAAAATATAAATAAAAGTGTGAAGACGTTAATTGATATATCTACTAATAAAGTGTGAAATTTTAGAAGTTTGTTATCATTGAAGAAAGTTTAATCATAAAAGAAGGCAAATTCCCCAACACAAGTGACGTATCACAAAGAAGCTTATTTTTTTCTCATTGCTAAACAATAGCAATGTATCACTTTACTTCTAAACAAACCTGGATGTTATCCAGAAAATTTATAAACTAACCATTTATTTAAGTTGCAAAAACTTCATCACAATAAGTGCTCAAAGTGTTGGCCATTTGTTTGTTGACAATGTTACAATCTCTCTTCAAAGCTACGAATAAAATCGTTGATCATTTGCGGAGTAATTCCCTGCATTTCGAGACGTATGCGATCCTTTATCTCGGTCAACTCAGTTGGTCTGTTAACATTAACGCGGTCTTTCAGGTAGCCTCAGTGAAAAAAATCAAATGGTGTCAAGTCGAGGTATCTTTCCGGCCACTCAATTGCACCTCTTCGATCAATCCATCTCTGAGGGAAAATTGTATTTAAATATAGCCTAACGTCTGATAATGTGGAGGTGCGTCATCTTGTTGAAAGTATACGTTGATATTAGGAAATAATCGATTTATTTCAGGTATAATTTCATATTGGAGTGAATCAAGATATTTAGCACCGGTAAACATACCTTCAATAAAAAAAGACCGATTAAATGGCACTTTTCGTGTACGCTGTGAATAAACCTCCTCAAACCAGTACGCATTACAATTTGACCAGTACCGGCAATTATGTCTGTTATTAAAACCGTTCAAGCAAAATGTAGCTTCATCACTGAATACCAAAAAATCTAAGGCATTGTTTTGCATCCTAATTTTCTCTGTAACTGTTTCACAAAATTGTAATCGTCTATCAAAATCATTTTCAGACAATTCTTGGAAATGTTGAACTTTATACGGATAAAAGTTATTTTTATGTAGAAAATTTTGTATAGACTGTCTACAAATACCATGATTTCTTGCCAATACACTTGTGGATATTTGAGGGTTTTCTTGAACATCTAATTGAACATCCTAAGTTTTATATTCATTAGTTGCACTCTTTGGTCTACCAGACCTTGAAATATCCTCAACACTACCAGTTTCATTAAATTTGTTTATTAGTCTCGTTACTGTAGATCTACTTATAGGAGGGTGTCACCCCCTTTTCTCCCTTTACTGGAGTTGAGGTGAAAAAAGGGGGGGTTGTCTTAAAAAATATATAATGATTGCCAGTTTCTCAACGGAGAGGGGTCGAGGTAAAATAAAAGACAATTATTTAACGGTTCCACTAAATTATTTTACGTTTACTAAATCATTGATAGTCACTCAGTTTTATGTCAGTTTTATAGGTGTAGAGTAGGCCTAATAGAAGGTGGCTCATGCCGTTGACCTACTTTCAGCTGTCGCTGTCAAGTGACAATCGAAAGCACGTTGTTAAATATTAAACTAACCTAATACAAAAATAAAATATAAAATGATTATGTTTAAAAGTAATATGTACAAGTGGGCACAGCTAATGGTTAAAATGTACCGTATAAATGACAATGTACTAATATACCAGATGGTAGAATGGATTACACTGAGGGGTTAGTATTTCAATTATTAACTAGGAAATATCTATGAGCATTTGTCACAATAGGTTACATTTATGTAGGTTCAACTTCCTAACGAATTGTGCAATGAAGTATAACAGTAAACCCTGATAGAGTTGCTGACAAACTATCTGAGACACCTACAAGCAGCAGGCACAGCACAGTACTATAAACGATCTTACTTGGAATGTATCAGGTGGTGTGTTACCAATATGTCGCAGGAGCTGGACGAAGGGGGCTGATCCTCTACTGGTAAGTTTTCTGCCACTCGTATTTCTATTGCGTAACTTATATGGCTATGTTACAGACTAGGAAGAGGTCTATGAAGAAAACTCTCACGCAGTCAGTGAAAAAGACTGAAGATGTTGTTGAAGACTGTTAACGAAAGGGTGGATAAGATGATGTACCAGACGGTGAATAAGACGATGAATAAGAGATCTGAAATACGAAACTCCCATGATGCCTAGGTCAATAAGAGAGAAGAGTGGGTACTTACCATGGATGGAGGGTGACCTCAAAGTAATATCCTTTTTCCTGTTAGGAGGAAATCCGCTAGATGCGTTTAGATAACCACTTAAGGTATCACTAAATTCTCCTAACAGATTACGATTGTAGCTGGGCTAAATCCGAAATAACTTCGAAAGAGCACAATTCATGTGACCTCTTGAAAAACACCAGCACAAGAATGGAGGATTATGGACCAGTCCAATCCCCACAAGGTCAAGGTCGGTCTTCTTCTATTTATTTACCCTCAGCAACAGGTGAGCAGATCAAAGGTTAATCTAACAAGTAGCTGTATAGTTCATTGAACTTGACTTAATAGGTCGAACCAAATAAAGTTTGGGCAATGATGTTTAACTATTAATTATTTTAGTGAATGGTATTAGAGCAATATATACAAGGTGAGTGGTGGATTTCATTTACATTCATAAATACTATTTATCTTAATACAAGTGTATTGTCAAAGTTAAAAGTTCTCTCCTATACCCAATGTTGAATTGAAACCGTTACAAGGGCATTTAGGATTGAAATGATTAAACATATTTGCTGCTTCGTCATGGGAACGTTTGCAATCACCATATCCAACTAACATTAGGATTTCAATTCGTTGTTTTTCCGATAAATCTTCCATCACTCCCAATTCACTTTTAAACTTCGTGCCTATTTGAAATTAGTATCAGTTTTTACAATTTGTACGTAAATAATGATGTCGATTTTAATGCCTACTATTGTTTTTTGTTCAGTTTTAAAAACCTACAAGGTCATATCATTGGCACCCTACAATTTAATTTAGAAAAATAAAACTGATATTTCTTAAGACATTTTGCATTGTAGTGATAAGCTGATATTATTTTTGAAAATAGGAAAAAATAAAAATAGAGAACATTCTAGAACGTTTAGGAGCATTCTGGATGATGACCAACCATTTTGGATGATTTTAAAGTCTTAGAATTAAATTTGATTATTTTAGATCATTCCAGAATTTTTAAAAAACATTCTAGAACGTTTTAGGAGCATTCTGGATGATGACCGAGTATTCTGAATGGTTTTGGGGTCTCTGAATTAAACTTGATTATTGTCGATCATTCCAGAATGTTGAAAACACTGTGGCATACCATTGCTGAGGGGAACAAAAAAGAATGAATTTTTTCATAGAACACCCTGTAATTTATTTTATCTTCGTTCAGTCCATATTTTCCCGATTTCAAAAATACACCACATGATATCTTCAGTCGAAACCATTGTTTGAATTAATCAACATTGGACTTATGGAAAATTATTACGATTAAAGTCAACCATGTAATATTATATTATACATTTCAAATTTTGGAGGAATAATGGAGGTTACATCGAACATTTATTGTGTTTTGTGATTATTCATTATCTTTGATGAACTGTTCATCTTTATTCTATAATTTCCGATATGTATCCTATCCTTTAAATTGTCATTCCGTGGTAATGTTCTCACTAGAGAATTGTACGCACTGCTACCAGCCGTTGAATTATCAAAAAATATTAATGCCCATAAAGTCCCTATAATCACAGACTCTCTCATCTCACTAGAATCTATCCAAAAAATTTATAATGAACATCATATTGCCATCGGAATAAAAAAAGAGCTCTGTGAACTCCAGGAATCCCAAATAGATGTCATATCCCTGTGGATCCATCCCACACTGGAATCCAGTGTGATCAAGAGGCAGATCAACGTGCAAAAGGAGCAGCAGACAGTGATATAGTGCCACAACAGTTAACGCGATGACCATCAGTGATTGAAGCTTATCGCGAAAGAAAAAGTGATTGATGCGTGGCAAAATCAGTGGTACAAATCGAAGATAAAGTTACGCGAAATGAAACCCGATTTGAAACCCTGGGAGAAAATACCAAGCAGGCGCCCCAAACATGTACTCCCAATAACATGGAGGATAGGACACACTGAAACTCCGAACAATTAACTAGAAGAGTGAACAGACGTATTATATGTTGCCAGCATAAACAATGTCAATTTTATTTATTTATTTTGTCCAAAGATGTTGCCATGTCGTATTATTTAAATGTTATAATCATCCAATGAGTTGAATTATATAGAAGCGATTTACTCAAATCTTTGACAATATACAAAATTTCATTAATACATTAGTGAATGTTTGTAAACAGTATGTCAATTTAAAGGTTTATGTAATTCTGCATTTTTCAGTAAATGCGACTAAACCGCTTTTATTGAATGTTTACATTTTTTTACACCTGTTTGTTTTGATTTTTACTAAATATGTTATGGCTGTTGTATTCCATCGTGGTAAATATTTTGAAGACATTTTAATATAGATCAATTAAAAGGATACTTTATTTGACAGTTAAATAATATTAACAAGATGGTGAATCGTTGTGTACTATGCAAAAAATAAAATATTAGATATGTTTACAATATAGCACGAAGAGTAGTTGTTTCTTTATCTTAAAATGGTTACTCGTCTGTAGGACAAATTTTTCACTAGGGCTTCCAAGAAGGAGCATAACGGTACAATCATTTCACCGTTAATTTCAATCAACATTTAAGTCACCGGTAATACATAAGATGTTATGAAGATTCCTGTTCAGTACCGAGCATGATCTCGAGTTATGAACAGATTCAACTGAAGAGATGTCATTGCGCACTCAAATGTTTGTGACCGGTTGGATTTATCCACATTAGTCATAAATCAAACATGGTCAAATATAAAAAAAAGAAGCTATAGGGTTTTACACTCAGTTTTAGATGGGTATTGATTTGTCAGATCGAATGGTACCACGTCACTTAAATATTTACTTGATAGTCCCATTGTTAACACTTCCATCCTATATCACAGAATAACCTACTCACACCCCGTGTCCATTGAGTTTTCGAGGACTTACTAGGGCTTGTCCAAGATTTCAACTCTCTGTGCATTGCCCTGCGACATAGGAGGGTGATGGGTTGAGCTACCCATCGGGAGCGTCCCCAGGTTGCGGATAGGGGAGGCCAGGGACGTCATGCAAATGAAAGAACTGGTCTATTGGTGAATAACCAATAATAACATTGCCAACCGAATACCCAATCGCTGACAAGCTCGTGACGCATACCGCAAACTACATAGCAGAGCAACTACCCCCTTACTAGGGTAAGGCCTATGAGCGGCATGCCGAACTATGTGGATCGGGAGGCTTGGCTTGATTGCCTGGCCTGTGTGGATGAGGACCACTATAATAACCTCCCAAATCCTAACGTTAAGTGGTCGCTGAAGGGATGGATGGCCGTGGGTTATTAGGCCACGAGACCACTAACCTCGGGGCACCTGGCGCACCCCGTTGCATTTAGCCTTGTACCTATATAAGGAGCTCCGCAGGTACTGACCTCCTTTCTCCTATACTTGTGGGAACAAATATGGACCAAGAGAAACCAAAACTTATTACGGAGCCTATAGAGACTCCTAGTAAAAGGAATTTGGAAGATCCGGCAGCAAAGGAGTCTCCAACGCAGCCAGATACTTCTGGAGCACAATAGCAAACCACGCCACCAGGAGACGTTATAGCGAATCCTGTGGCAAGAAAAGCTTCATACGGGAAACTTTTAGGTGCCCAGCGTAATAAGCTGAAAAAAATGAGGGAACAAGGAATTGACACCAAAAATGTGGTGCTGCCGACTCCCTCAACATCAAAACAGGGTGTGAACCAGCAGACAAAGGGCGTTAAGCAAACTGTGTCAGCCAGGAGCACTCCTGAGGAAAAGAAAGATGAGAGGGATAAACGTACAACTGGTACCGGTATTAAAACTGGTATTAAATACAGCGTGGCCCTCAAAGGGATCAAGACAGCTGTGGTTCTAAAAAGTTTCCCAGAGACAGTTGTCTCTGAAGATCAGGTGGGGTATATCAAAAAGAACCTAACTGACATGATCGACGAGGTGCAGAAGGCGCCTAGGTTTGAAGCCAGTCGATACATGGACGGCTACTAAGGGCTATTCTGTGACAATGAGGAGTCCTTTATTATAACGAGGGACTATTTGTTACAAAAAAACAACTGGAAGCTCATCAAGAGTGATGAACTTGCAAAGCAGCAACGAGTCCTCGCCCTACTTCCTGAGACTAAAAAAGAGAACCTGAAAGTGGGGTTGGATGTCATTGTAGGGGCAGATACCAACGCACACCATAGCGGTTGGGGCAGCAAAGACAACAACACCAGAGGTAAAAAACTATTTGACTAACTATGAACTACTGAACTTGATATTGGGAATGTGGGTAATACGCCTAGATTTAGAACATCGAGGGGGGAATTCTCAAAAGGGATACTTCTAACAAACTTGGTTCTATTCAGTTGCCGAGCGGAAATATTTCAAATACTAAGGCAGAGGCTCTAGAGCATCTCCTTAGTGTGCACTTTCCAGGTTTGGTAAAGATAGAGTCAAGCTATGACAACAGGCCGGGTGCCAAAACAAAGGCAACCAAAGAGGACTGGGAACTCACGAATAAGATATTCAGACCCCATCTTATCAGATGGGCTGTAAACTCATTTGACCCCCACAAGGACCAGATGGCATATTCCCCAAGCTTCTGCAAGAGGGTCTAGACATCATAATGGGTCATTAAGTTCTGATACTTCGAAGCAGCCATGCTCTAGGGTATATACCAATTGCATGGAGAGAGTCAAAGGTGGTGATAATTCCTAAACCGACCAATCAGTCTGACATCATTTATGGTGAAAATCATGGAAAAAGTCTAACAAGAAGGAGCGCTTAAGAGCATCCCCCTACATAGACTACAATGGGCTTATCAAGCAGGGAAAGCTGCCTTGCATAATTTGGTCTCAGGTCTCGAAAGGAGCCTGAATCATAAGCAAGTTGCCCTTGCAGCATTTCTAGACATCGAAGGTGCTTTTGACAACACATCGATGTCATCAATTAACAGATCCCTTAAAAACAGAGCGATTAACAGTACCACATGCAAATGGATAGGATCCATGCTCGAGTATAGAAGAACAACAGCACATATGCATGATAAAACATACACCGTTAGGACAACTAAAGGATGTCCTCAAGGTGGAGTACTTTCACCACTTTTGTGGAACCTAGTTGTGGATGACTTGATCTGTAGGTTGAATGATCAAGGCATATGGACGCAGGGCTTTGCGGACGACATTGTGATTGTCACCAATGAGAAATTCCCGGAGGTGGATACAGGAAGCACTGCGAATTGTGGAGGAATGGTGCCTCACAAAGGACCTTTCAGTTAATCCAAAAAAACCAAACTAGCTGCTTTTACGAATAGAAGAGTTCTCCCGCAGGGTAGAGTACTGTTTTTCGGAGAAGAACTAGAAATATCCAAAGAAGTCAAATATCTGGGAGTGACCCTTGATTCCAAACTGAATTGGAAGGCACACCTGGAAAAAATTACTACCAGGGCGACTAGGCTTTTCTGGAAATGCAGAAGAGTTATGGGCAAAACCTGGGGAATACGACCTGGGGTGGTACACTGGCTCTACACAACTGTGCTAATGCCAGCGATCACCTATAGAACAATAGTCTGGTGGAGGAGGGAAGAAGTATCCTCTGCAGTTAATATGTTAACTGCAATCCAAAATCAAGCCCTTCTTGGTATTACCAGGGCAATGAACAGCACGGGGACGGCATAAATGGTAGCTCTTATTGGACTTCCTCCTCTAGAACTTTTTATAAGGGCGAAGGCAATGATGGCCATTCTTAGGCTGAAATCGGGAGACTTATGGTCCCCGAACAATGTTCGAGAAGGACACACTGATACAACTGGGGCATTACTAGACGAACACATATTTCACATGAGTTTTGATAGCATGACACCAGAAAATATATTTACTGAGCGAGTGAATATCATCATCCCATAGAGAGAACAGGTGATGCACCCAGGTAATTCTGGAGAAATCATCTGGTTCGCCGATGGCTCCAAAACAAACCATGGCACCGGGGCTGGTATAAAAGGACCTAGAAAGAGTATGTTCTTCAGCATTGGTCGACATACGACTGTGTTTCAAGCAGAGATGATTGCCACTATAGCCTGTATTGATGAAAACATCAGAAGAGGATATACCGGACAAAAAATTAAAATATTCACTGATAGCCAGGCCCTGCTCAAGGCTATCAGTAATCCAACAACTAGGTCTAGACTGGTGAAAAACTGCAAAGAATTCCTCAACAGGCTGGCAAGAGACAACAAAGTGTCTCTAATATGGGTGCCGGCACATGAGGGGATTTCAGGTAATGAAATGTCGGACCAATTAGCTGAAGAAGGCTCTAAAGGAGACTTCATAGGTCCGGAACCGTTTTGTGGAATCACGAAAAATTGCATAAGAGGGGAAATCGGGAACTGGCGGGATAGAGAACACCAATTCAAATGGAGGGTGACACAAGGGCACCTTCATACAAAGAGTTTACTGAACAAGGAAGACAAGGAACTCTCAACCAGGCTACTGAAACTGGGTAAGAGACATTTGAAGACAGTTACCGACCTGGTGACTGGACACTGCACCTCGAGGAAACATCTGTACAATATGGGCAAAGTTTGTGAGCCTATGTGCAGAAAATGTGACAGACATTGAATTACACTTCTAAAGTAAACGGGGTTGGTATATCTTTAAGATAGAACCAACCATTTCGATTTGCGATTAGAAGGAATAACATCACTTATAGACCGGTTTCGGCGTATTTGCCTTCCATCAGTAGAAGGTAGATGCTATTCATCCAGAAGCTCTGAGAGCATAATCCTGGACTGGAGACTACGTTGATACCACACCAATACATTAACCAAATACGCCGAAACCAGTCTACAAGTGATGTTTTTCCTTCTAATCGCAAATCAGAATGGTTGGTTCTATCTTAAAGATATACCAGCCCCGTTTACTTTAGAAGTGTACTTCAATGTCTGTCGGGGCATATAGCTCGAGAAGTAGTTGTTGCTTCTTAGTGAAAATTATTTTTCAAATTTGTTAAGTGTTAATAGTATTGAACTATTATTTTTTGACGTCCACTTAATTGATACTTTTATAACCTCATTTCGCGTTATTTGTTACTGAAAAATTGATGCTTTAGATAATTCATGGCTGATTGAAAGAATTTCAATTATTATACTGAATTTTAATTCAAATTACTAGAAAATTCAAAATGGATAGCGAGTTAATAAAGAAATTGAAGTGATTACTCAAGATATGGCAGTATTAGCTGCACTTCACTATACTAACAGGTAACTATTTCAGTTAGCATTTTTATAAACTAAATACACTGCAAGTTAGGCTTTATGCTATTCGTATCGACATGTACTAATGAACTCATTAGTCTGGAAGATGTCTTTCAATATTTTTACTCAATACCAATTATAGTCCAGAAGTGAAATTGATGCAACCCGATCGGTAAGTGGAATATGAAATCCGAAAAGTATTAATCGGAAAAGTATTTACATTTAAGATGTATTTCCACATATTTATATTTTTGCATATTTCTCAATCAAACTTTGTGTTTTTTAACTAGTCTTTGACAAAATGTGAATAAATATCAACTATTTGCTTCTACAGATACCAGATACTCAATTTCTGGTCACAATAATTCAAAACATATACTTACTATATAAATTTTAGTGAATTTATCATTTTCCGAGATAAAAATTAAAATTCATTATTATGATTGAAAAGAAGCTATTATTTACCTGCAGGATATCTGGTACTGTCTTCTTGCACCAGGTCGACTCCATTTAATAGAGCCTCTTTGAATTGGTCCACGTTTTCGCATTTTGGAAATTTTCCTGCAATTCCAGTGATAACGATTTTGTCGTCAACTTTGATATCTCTCCTCATTTTCTGGAAATATTTTACACAAAATCGAGCAACAACTTATAAATGAATGGATAGCCTAGAAAGTAACTGAATAATTTGATAATGAACTTTGCCAATGTGACGAAAATAAGGCTCAAGGCTAATTGAATGATTTTTTTTCAAGAGGTTGAAAAGTCAAAGGAATAAATTTACAACCTTAATTACATGGATTTCAAATCATATTCGTCATAATTACCTACATAAATTACGATTGTCTAAATATTCTGTATTTTAGTTTTAGTGCACATGAACCAGTATTTATACTTCCAAAAGACTACTATTTACGTCAATAGTAGACTGTGAACACTTGCATATGTGCATATGTACTGAGTGTCATGGAAAGTTTTGATTAGAAGTTTATAGAAATATGAAGTTTTATCACATTATAACGTCGGTAGTGCTGATTTTAAATGAGACCGTTTTGGATATATTTCCATTTTTTTCAAAGTTTGAAAAAACGCAATTCTATATAGATTACAATATTCTTGAGAAGGAAGCTACTTACTGATAATTTGGCACAGCGGATTATAAGACTTTACTAGAGGGAACCTACATTTCAATTATTCAATTTTTTCAAAGCGCGTTTTATAAAAACCACTCATTTCCAATCATTTTAAACAACTATAACTCGCTTATTTTAAAAACAGTAACCTCTATTTTACTTATAACAGTAATCGACCGCTTATCACAATTTATCTGGCATTATGTATACTTACGTGAAATTCATTGAGACCTAAAAGAACTCCTGTGTCCCATATCTTCCACTCAGTTCCTGGGGAAAGTATCAGAGACTAGTAGTTTTTTCGACATTTCCCGAAGGAATTTTGAGATATCCGCAGGCTTCAGTTTAGATAAGGGACTTGTATCTAGTAGTCTCCCTTATAATTCTGTAATACTATGAATTCGGCAAGTATGTGAATGGAGGGTTCTTTTTCCATTTCACAAACGTCAACAAAAGTCATTCTTGTTTCACAAGGTTGAGGTGGAGAAATATCCCAGCCGCAATATAGACTATTCCAGAATGACGTCACTGACAGGTCGGCCATATTGTTCTGAAGGCCACATGTCATATTCTATTTAGTTGTCATTATTCACTGGTAAAAAACGGATGATAGTTAGACTTTAATTAGTAATAAGTTCTTAAATTTATCTAAAATGCCATCGTTTTGTAGTGTTGTTAAGGTATTTTTTTTTAGATTTACGACTGTTTTAACCAAAGGAGGTGACTATTTAATTGATCTATCTGTGCACCTGAATCTGCTGCTTTGACTTTCGTTGGATTCACATACATAACTCCTCTGTTGATTGCTTTTTTCGTCGTCCGACACTTTATTTATTATTTAATTCAATTCAGAGTCAGTTCACTGACTGCGCCATGTGTTATTTGTAAAGTTTTTATTACTCAAATAAAAATACATTTTTCTACGCCCATGTCTGTAAACGTCAAAAATCGCACTGTCGACATTCCTTGTAAGTGACATTTAACAATAACATGCACTTAATGATATCTCATAACATACACGTGCGTTTAGATAAGAAATCTTAAATTTCTTTGTTTAATCAAACTGTAATCAAATTTTTATCTATGTACTACTTCATTTGGTCTATTTACATAAATTTAATCAATTGGAAAACACAAAAGCTTTTAGCATTAGTGAAATACATTTTAAATTAAAAGAGTAATGCCCCTAAATGTCGGCAACACATTATACAATTTCTCCAAAAATAAGTCGCGTTTTTTTAGCATGATATCGAAATAAACGTCATGTCGATTATGCTGTCAATTTTTGTAACAAAATATAGTATCTTCTACAGTGGCGGGAGGCTATGTGAATCACTCTCATAAATATATAAATGACAACGCTTTACGAATATTGGAAGCGATTACCAATTATCAATCTTCATCTTCTGATGTATCGTACAGTACTATAGTTATAGATAACCGTTCATCACCGTTAAGTGATAAGGCACCAACGACTTACAATCATTGTTCAATTGTTATAAACCACCATTATAATATTGTTTAAGTAATTGCGATTTCCTTTATTTCATAGAAGAAAATAGATGGGCGTAGAAAAAGTATAGTACGTTACACGAGTTGTAATCCCATTACGCACTGGTGAAATTTACGCACTCGCCGCTACGCGGCTCCGTGCGTAATGGGTTACTTACAACTCTTGTTACGTAATATACTATTAACATCACTTTAACACTAGAATGATGCTAAATCCTTAGTAATAAGGTTGGGAATGTTTTACACCGTGCTTAAGTTAACCTAAGTTTTGTGGTCAACTTTTAATAGAATTAGTTGTCCTTTTGTGATTATAATATAAAAAATTTTATACAGGTAAGTTGTACTTGATTAAAAAAAATTCAGGTTAGAGACTTTTACCATTCCTTACATATTTAAACAAATTAAAATTTATTTTTAGATGTAGATTCTGAAGATGAATATTTGCTAGAAAATCCAAGACAGAATGGGGAAATAAATCTCTTAGGTGCCGGTCTTCGACATCAGTAGGTTAGGTTAGGTTCTATGTGAGTGGGGCCTTCCCGCCACCTCCACTGCGACCCCCGTTGGGTCTATTGTGGCTCACCCCTAGGGATTATAATTCACCCCACAAGCCTGTGCTTCTGACGAAGTCCATGGTTGTATTTGGTGATACTTTTTTGAAGTCGCTCGGCTCTAAGGTACTGGAACCGAATATGTTATACCTTACTCTGCCCAAAGCTGGGCATGAGCATAGTATGTGCTCATCAGTTTCATCCTCCAAATTACAGAACCGACAATCCGAGGTCTGAACCAGACTCATCTTCTTTAGGTGGTAATTTAGTCGACAATGTCCTGTAAGCAGCCCCGACAGAATGCGTAGGTTTGTTCTACTCCATTCCAGGATCTGCTTATTTTTTGTACTCGTAGGGTTGTATATGAACGCCTTCGCCCGGTATTTCTGCTCAGTACGTGAAGGTTTTCCTCTCCGCCCAGGTAGCTATGGCTGATCTAGCAGTGCTTTCCGCAATACCAAAAAATGGCTCAGGTCCGATAAATAGAGACTCTGATCCCTTCTTTGCCAGAGTGTCGGCCTTCTCGTTGCTCTCCACTCCTTGATGCCCCGGCACCCAGGTCAAAGTGACTCTGTTTTCCGTGTCTAGTAAATCAAGGGATTGTAGACAGTTATATACTAGCTTAGATTTTATCCTGTTCGAGCTCAGTGCTTTAAGAGCAGCCTGGCTATCTGACAGGATGTGTATGTTCTTTTTAACAACAGGTTGATTCATCAGCTCTTTTGCAGCCAGTTCAATGGCGTATACTTCATCCTGAAAGACGGTAGCGTACCTACCCAGGTTAGCTGTGATTTCAACTCTGGGTTTTCTGCTGAAGACCGACGCTCCAGCTCCGTTTCCGGTTTTGTATCCGCCAGTGTAAATCACGTGGTCCGTTTCTAAGAAGGAGATTTCTTCGCTGTCCCATTGGTCTCTCGTGGGAATGAGGACCTTAAAGGGCTTATCCACGTGAAGTTTTGTGACAGAGAGATCCGAGGGCATCCCAAGAATGTGGTGATTTTGTATTTCCCTCAGCATTCCTGAGTGATCCCTCAGAGTCTCTCCATTTATTTGCCTCTCCACTGATATCATTCTATGAGCTGCTCTCCTGGCTTCCTTCTCCGAATGAATGTGGAGAGGAGTTAGTTGCAGGAGGGCTTCCATAGCTGCCGTTGGTGTGGATGACATTGCTCCGGTAATGGCCAGGCATGCTGTTCGCTGCAAGCCTTGCAGCTTTGCTCTAGCTGTCTTTTGCAGACTTTTGGTCCACCAGACAGCTGAGCCATACGTGACCATTGGCTTAACCATTGTTTGGTAAATCCAGTAAATCAGTTTGGGGTTCATACTATACCTAGAACGATTCTTTCGCCGGTTGAAACGAACCTATTGACCCTCTGAATATGAAAATGTTTAGCCTTTTTCGCAGAGCTACGTACGTCCTAGGGTATCCCCCGTCAATAAATTTAAGGGTTAGAATCAACAGAAGACGGCAGAAAATCAAAGAAATTTTACAAAGAGAAATATGAGTGTATATAGCCATATTTTACGTAGTTGTTTTGTTTGTCTTATGAAAACATATTGTTTGTTACATGTTTCTAAGTATTCAATTATTAATATGATTTGCTGAGCATGCTATCTATAAGTACGATCTTATTAACCATTAGTTAGTATGCTATTATCGTGTTTATTATTAATAAGGCTGACAAGCTTCAACTCCAACTGATCGGTTGTCCTCCAGAACAATGTGGCCGACCTTTCAGAGTCAGTTGTTCTGGAATGGACTATTCCTAATGCGTTAACCCCACTCTAAACTTTTTAAATCATACATGGACATAAGACCATTATTACAAAATTGAACAGCTAGACAATAGATGATAATATTATGAAGTGAATATAGGAATATTTTTTGTATTAACATAGTATCATAGTTTACTAGGAATCGAATTTTCCCATTTTAGAAATATTATTAAGTGAACGCATTAGAAAACCTGGATATGCAGGTAATTATTGTTCATTGGAAATCTATCTTAATATTGGTAACCAAATTTCACCACATTTTGCTTAAATGTTAGCTGAACATTTTTTTTTCATTTAGTTGTATTAAAGCACTTTATTCAATTTCCTGCTTTTCATCATTGGGTTACTTCGATATTTTGCTCGCTAAATCCCATTGTAGGTACATGAGGAGTTTCTTCTTCCAAAGCAAGTTTGCAAATACCTGACTTATAGGACTTCCTATAACGTACTTTTTGTATTTATTTATTATGATTTCCAATGGTCTAGACGTTTCACCTGAATACAAAATTGTCCAATTTCAGGATATTTGTTATACTGATGTGGTTTTTGAAAGTTTTGTTAGGATATATCTTGAAGTATTGGTAGATTTGAAGATAGGTCGAAAATTCATTCGATTACCAATTTTTTTTTGATAATCCCTTCACGTACGGAGACTTGAGGAGAGTTGAGTTTAAAAATTCTATTAGTTCAATTATTATTATTGAATGATTTATTTTCGATATTTTATTCATTCTGTAGGGTAATTATCATTATTCAAAACTGCCTGTAGTTAAGTTTTTCCCTTGTAATTTTCATTCAAGCGAATGTTTTTGGTTCTATCGCATAGTGATAATTTAGTTATCCCTTTTTTACGCTTGTAGAATGATTGGACTCAAAATTTAAATACTCATTAGTGTGTATTGGCTTGCGGTTAACAATTGTTCCATACACTGTAGATGTTTTATTGATAAGAATATCTAAATATGGTAAGAATTGTTATTTTCAATTTAAATTTCAAATTCAATAGATTTTTCTGCCGAAAACATTTGTTTTAATGATAATGAGTCTACAAAGAAGAAAAAAACAACATAAGCAACATTATTAAAGTCAGAATTTTCTGCTTCGGAAATAAGAGCGGTCATCATCCCATTAAAGCAATCGTTTCTTCAGCTAGTGATGCTCTCTGTGTGATTGAAAACAAGCAAACCATCAGCCGCGAAAAAAATATCGGTTTTGTTTGAGATCAGACTCCTATTCAAAGAAAAGTGTCTGTCAGGTCTGAACTCTTAACTCGTCCAAATGCAGGTGAAGAAAACTTGTCCATTGAATATTTCAATAACGTACCAAAAATTGACGTCAATGACAATAGTTTGATACTATTTTGTGGATCTTATCCTTGCTCCTGAAGAACTTGTTATTTCTAAGGCAAATGACGTTCCAAAAACTAAACGTTGATAAAAAGTCAGTCAGAATTTTATTACAATTTCAATAATGCAAATTTTCTCGCCATTTATCAGTGTTTGGAGCTTATAGAATGGGATAGCCTATTCCGTGATAGAGATCTTTCCAACATGATTGGCATATTTTATGATATCATTCATTCGGTTATTGAACAGTTTGTTCCAGTATCACGCATTATATGTAGATATGAAATTTCCCTGTAGGTACTCCTCAGATTTCAAACAATTGGTACAGGACAAAATTAGAGCTCACAAAATTTATAAAACTGTTAAGACTCATTCGAGTTGCGCGGAATTTTCTCAACTAAGAACAGAATGTAAACAACTGATAAAGTATTACTATGATGATTACGTTCGTTTCACTGAAATTTTGATAAAAAATATTGTGTTTTTGGAAATTTGTAGCTAGCAAACGTGAACATAACACTATACCTGTGGAACTAACATTGCCAACTTAATTGCAAATCACTTCTCAACGGTGTTTAGTAATCTAACCTTAAGCTGTAATGTTGACCATATCCAATCTAAACTGAACATATCTTCATATCAAATCCATATTTCAAAAGTATATGAAAAACTTCAATCATTAGATGTCAATAAAGGACCTGCACCAGATGGTATCTCGCCTCTTTTTCTTACAGAATTCAGTTTTATACTTTCGCGACCACTTTTTCATATCTTCAATGAATCCCTAAGCATCGGCTATTTTCCTGAGTTTTGGAAACTTTCCTACATCAACCAATATATAAATCTGGTAAGAAATCTGACGGTAAGAACTACCCATATCCATCCTTAATACTATTCCAAAGGTTTCTTGAAAGTATTACTGAGTTTCTCGCCAATGATTGTTCTGGTATCCTGAATTCTCAGCAATTTGAGTTAACTTCGAGTAAATCGGCAGAATTGAGTTTGTTAACTTATGTTGATTTTCTGTCTGAAGCCTTGGAAAAAGTACTATAAGTTCAATTTCCACTGACTTTTTCAAGGACTTTGAAAGAGTAACCATGAGCTTTTGGTCCAGACACTTAATTCATATGGCATATGTGGTTCCATGTTGCAGTGGTTAAATAGCTACTTAATTGACAGAACTCACCAGGTACGAGTGAATAATTTCTATTCTCTCGCATTTTCTGTTACTTCGGGAGTACCCCAGGGGTCTCACTTGGGTCCATTACTTCTGAGACAAGCGCCCTTCCATTTGCAGATAACTTGAAATCTTTTTAAATTATTAACAATTGTGTAGATGCCTGATTGTTACAAGTGAAACTAACTAACCTGTCTACTTGGTGCTCCTGTAATGGCATGGATCTTGATATTACTATCGATAACTCTCTTAGTTTCAATTATCACATCACTAATGCCATACAAAATCAATGAAAATGTTGGGTTTTGTAAAAAGAATAATAACATAAATTCTATAAAAGTTCTTTAATTTTCGTTAGTTAGGTCTCATCTTGATTATTGCTCATATGTTTGGTCTCCTCACTACTTAAATCGAATAAAGGAGATTGAACATGATTACAATACCAACATGGCAGCATCAATTGGGCATCTCTACTTTCGAGAGCCGCAGATAACAAAAAGATACGGTATACAACTTTTTGCAGATTTTCATTCATAATGATGGTGTTTAGCTGCAAGTAAAAAAATAACAGTTTAGAAGGTGAACTCGATAGTAAGTTGCCGGAAGCTAATCAAGCACATTCTACTGTCTGAGAACATAAACTATGTCATATCAGGGATCATAAGGGATCGAAAAAGAAACCAAAAAACCCATTTAAAAATACCTCCAAGTTTATGTCATATTTACGCACCTGAACACTGAACCAGAACTCTGAGTTATTCTACCAAAAGATAGTAGCAATTGATATAATAAGGTGCCAGTAATTTGCATCCTCATATCCCATACCGCTTCTTTTATAACCAGAATTATTTCTAGCCCCAATTTCCCACAGATGACATATTTTGAACGCACTTTTTCAAGCGACCATTCATTCATTCATTCATATATTTGGGTTGTGCTCATCAGCCCAGGCATTTGAACTGAATCTTTGTACCATTTCCCATGTTATCTACTTCCATTCCAGAAGCTTCGTGTCTTCTATAAAGGCCATTAGTTTGACTGGAGGGATTTTCAGTTGTTGTGATGATTGAATAAATTCTTCTCCAAAGAGCTTCGGTCTAAGTTCTTGAAAGACCTCGCAGAAGCGACCAGCTACACCGTGTAACTTATATGAACAAAACCAGTAGTCAGATGTGCTGAATCAATTTGAGCATATTGAACTATCAACTTTACTACGATTTATCATGCGCTGTACAAATAGAGTCACTGATCATTTCTGTCATATTTTTGTTAGTGGCTGCTGCTTTTCGAACAATTTTTATCACTTCTCATTCAATTCAAGTATACCAGCCAAAGATATGTTGTCGTTCAAACGCTTATAAGTTGAAGCAAACTGCCTTGAAGCAAATTTTGTGAATATGGTTTTATTGCTATTAACGAAATTAATGGTGTAGTATTGAGTAGTAGAAGAAAACCAAAGCAACAACCAGCTTCAGTATAGTGTGGCTGAGAAAATTGTGATTATAAAAAAAATAGATTTAATCATTTTTTATTCGAACCCATAGAAACGTTCATATTACATGGAAACATAAATTGTCTTACAAATTATCAATTTCATTCAATATTGTTACAATCGAGTCTAATGTTTCTAAAGCTGTTGGTATAATCTGTTCTGTAGGTAGAATGAAACCATAATTTCCTGTATCACGTAGTTCGTAAGCGTATGTGAATGGAACATGATAAATTCCCTTCAGCCAGTCCATGTTAGATCCTGTAGCCGTATCTAAAATAAATAGTAAATTTACCGCACAATGGAAATGTAATAATAAGTAGAGGAACTCCTCATTTTCTTTTATGCAAATTTTTGTTTAAATTTATATTACTTCGGCAGCTATGTTGTCGATGCAGATTGATTTTTGGTAAAAGCCTAAAGCGATGAGTGAATTATTATTATGATGAAATAGATGAATAGGTGAATATTTTTGGCTGCGACCTTTTCAGATCCATTGTGGTCCTCCGAGTCCAAAATACATTTTTGAGCCCAACCTGAACCAAGCCTTCCATGTAGTTTCTTGATGGTACCTTTTTTCCATTCAGTACAAGAAATCGCACTTTTGCCGGGCAGTCGCACTGGCATAGGATATGATCTGCAGTTTCTTTCTTCAGATGAAAAAATCTGCACATTGCTCCGTTTATCAATTCCATAACATTTTAGTGTGCGTTGGTAGACCTACTACAGCTTTGACAGTTTTCCGGTCTTTGCCTATAACGTCTACTGTTTTTTTTTCTGGTCAAATTTCCCACCAGTTTGGAGATTTCTGTATCACCCACTTTCCTGTGGTAATAATTTTTATCGATTTTCCGACGCCTCTGAAGAGTTCTGGTCTGATGCATGACATTTATGAGCCTTGTCTAGCCATTCCATCCGTTTTTTCATCGGTCTTCGAGAGCTAAAGACCTTCTTACTTAATTACAGTTTCCTGTAAAAACCGTTAACTGAGGAGCAACAATTTAGAAGTGTAATTCAATGTACGTGGGGGCATATAGCCCGACAGGAAACAGTAATTGAATAAGTAACTCCAAAACCGAGATGGTTTTTTTATCAATATAGAATTTGGTATGTGGTTAAAAGTGGGGATGTCGCTGTTATCGCATTATAAGCATTTCCTTTACTGGGGTTAATGTATTGATGTGGTTTCAGCGTTGTTTTCAGTCATTATACTCTCAGAGCTTCTGTACGGATGACATCTACCTTGTACTGATGGTCATATTTTGCAGATATACCAGCCCCGTTTAACTTAGAAGTGCAATTTAATGTTTATCGGGGCATATAGCCTAAGAAGTAGTTGTTGCTTCTTAGTGAACGTTCTCTCTTCTTTGAAAATATTTTCCAAAATCTTTGTAATGCACTATAATGGTATTAAATTATTATCTTTGACATCCAAAGACACCTACGCTTAGAATTGACTTTTATGGAATCGATGTCCTCCACTTCAGCTTAACTATATTACAATTTCCCCTACTCAGTGATAAATCGCCGTCACTTCCGCTGGGAAATTGGTGACGTTCTAATACACGCATATTGGAATATCTATCCTTTGTTTAAACACTACAATTCCAGCTCCCACACCTACCTCTCCTTTGTTGGCCTCTGTATAACAGTTTGCCTTAGCTTTTATAGGTACACCTTTCTTCCAGTCTTCCCTACCTGATATAGTTATTCGAAACATACTAAAGCTTTATCAGCCCATTAAGTAATCCGCTTTCAGCTCATCGAGTACCTTCTGATAGTTAACTCTGTGCGTTTGGCTTATCTATTGTTGACATTGAATTAGTCTGTGCGTTATAAATCTGGCTTCGGCCTTTATATTCCTGTATACTCTATCCCAATTGCGGGAGTGGTTTTTATGGCCCTAGTGAGACACAGAAAATTACACCTTAGTGTGTTACTGAACAGTCTTATAACTTCCACTAGCTGTGAGTTTATCCACCACACTCCTGACCCATCTTTGGGTTGAGACCCCAATTATTTTCTCACATTCCACTGCATCTGCCGAGGGTTACTGTGTGGTCTTCTGAAGACAATTTTCACATGAAAGCGTTCGCTCAAAATGAATTGTGAAGTACTTTGTTCCTTTGGCAAATGAAATTTTTGTTATCCCCAGCACCATATATTTTAGGCCAGTAAGTATCGTCTTTATTCTTGGCAATTTTTCTTTCCCGATCATAGACTGTCGATCTCTCTTGTTTGCATCAATTAAAATCGATATTTGAGACTGTTTACATTTTTCCGAAACGACCTCAATGAACTTGTCCCCGATTACAATAGCGATGTCGTCTGAGTATCCTCGTAAATGGAGTAGATAGTATTCTCCATCTAATGGAATAAAACATTATGCATTTTTTTACTGCGAAGAAGAGCATCCCATTATCATTGAAGGATAGAGTGATTTTGTGTACGACCTCGTCGTTCGGAAAAGAGTGGAGTAAGTAGCAGTTCCTCTTCAAGTCCTACAAGATGGGGAGGGATATTTAAAGCCAAGGCTCCACGGCTTGTGCCGATAAGATTTTTATTAACCGATAGTGTGAGTATGCGGCATCATCAGAGCGATATATCGCTTGCATGATATGAACCGTATATAGTCGAAAGGTTTTTGATAATGTACATTTAATGGATGCGGGGCTCACCAAGTCTTTCCCGAAATGGAGCCATTGAACATCCAAAGAATAGGACTATGGAAACTTTAAATCTAAGGATCAAGTAGAACAAGGGGCCACAATAGATCTTTCAGATATTCGTCTGAATCATACGTTTCTACAGTTGTTAATACTTACAAATCGTTTCGGCAATGTTTCCGACGATATATTCAGTTCCATACCTTTTAGACAATGCATTTGCCGCCTTTAGTCCGATTGGATACTGGAAGGAAATCAAATATTATTTTATGTTGATAATACTTAATACATCTGAACTGCTCACATTCTAGTATACAGTTTACAATGAAAGTTCACCCCTTCTTGATATATTTATTACCAGCACCCCAATTAGTGATTTTCCCACTCTGTATGTAACAGACACATACCAACGTTATTCTTAATGTCAACCACCTCTAGTATCCCGGGGAAATTGGGACACAAACATAAAAATTTTCCGAGATGGGATATTATGTCCCTAATCGAAAACATATCGACCTCTAATTATTTTCCTAAATTCTCGAATAAATTCCGCTGGAGCTTGCAAGCACAGCGTAGAGTACTCGAAACTCGAGGTTTTCACGCTGATATCTTTTTCAGTTTTGCTCGCAAAATTGTAGGAAATTTTATGTGGCAACTGTAATCAAAATGGCAAAATCAAGGTGATAATACAAGGAAATGTAGAGAAAATGTTCAAAAGAAAGTTGGTCTTTTTTTAAATTTTGAAAATTCAAAATGGTGGCCGCGTACACTGACTGGTCTCCAGTTCCGAATTACAAAAGAATAGGCCTTCAAAAACCACACATTTTGAAAAAAAAATCTTCTTGGTAAAACTGCCATTAAAAGTGATATTTTTAATGCCTGTCAAACGTGTTAAAAGAAGACGTTTACAAAGTAGCGTGTTAAAAGTAAAATACTTTCAACATTAGTGTTAAAAGTATTTTACTAGTGTTAAAAGTAAAATACTTTTAACACTAGTGTTAAAAGAGACATAATCATTAAACTGTAAACAATATTGTTTGTTGGTAACTAAGTGATTCAGCGTCATCTAACATGGTTCCCAGGAAATGAGAATTATTGTTAAAACGGCAAAAAAATAATTAACTGACAATAGACGTCAAAATGTGATTTTCTTGAAATACTTTTATTTTATTATGAAAACCTCAGCTCAATCACTAGAATCTGCTCAAAAATATTCAGAAGCTTATATTTCTGCTCCTCAAGTTGTTAATTAAATCCAATCAATCGAAAATTCGCTAGAATCAAATCAAGTTACGTCTGCTGCAGTTAAAAACTTCAAATGCTACTACTGTGGATCTGATGAAAAACATTTACGGAGTTCATGTCCAGCTAAAAATTCTGTTTGTTCCGAATGTGGTAAACAAGGACACTTCACAAAAGTATGTCAAAGCAAGAAGTATAAATCTTCATCAGCTTCAATTTTACCAGTTGCTTCTTTATCTACCTCTTCAAACTCCAAATATCTTGCTGCCGCCCCACAAAGCTTATCTAAAAGTCTAATTAAAATCAAAATTAACGGAACTCCTGACGACGCTTTAATAGATACTGGTAGCTCAGACTCGTACCTAAATAAAAACTTTGCCTCATTTTTGAAGATTAAAATGCTTCCAAGTTCTGGTCACATACTAATGGCATCCACGAAATTAAAGAGTCTTCTATATCTGGACACTGCTTTGTAGATTTAGCAATGAAGGATGGATTGCATTCAAATATCCGTATATCTATTCTTCAAGATCTATGTGCTGATGTAGTTATTGGCCATGATTTACTTAAACAGTATTTCGCTCTTGAAATCACATTGGGAGAACCAAAATCACCTTCAATAAATGATTCATCAGATAAAATATGCAGTTTAGCTCATCTTAATATAGAATCTCCCACACTATTTCCAAATTTATCAGACGATTGCAGACCTATTGCAACTGAGTCTAGAAAATTTTCGACAGAAGATTCTGAATTTATATCAAATAAGTTCCCTCTCATTTCATGGAATTATAGAAGCAAGTAACTCGCCTTGGTGCGCTCAGGTATTAATTACGAAGAGTGAAACTCATAAGAAGAGAATGGTGGTCGACTATTCTCAAATTATCAACAAATTAACATATTTAGATGCTTACCCACTTCCGAACATTGAAGTTGTAGTCCGCACTGTTGCGAAATATTCTATATTTAGTACTATCGATCTCCAGAGTACTTACCACCAGGTACCAATACGAGAAGAAGAAAAGCATTTCACAGCTTTTGAAGCTGATGGAAAGTTATATCAGTTTCGACGAATACCTTTTGGAGTCACTAATGCATGCTTTCAGAGGGTAATAGATAATATTATAAAATTGAAAAACCTAGAAGGTATATATGCATATCTGGATGATATTACTATTTGCGAAATAAATCAAGCACAACATGATGACAATCTTAACAAATTCATGCAAGTTATAAAGAAGTACAATTTTACAATTAATCAAAAGAAAAGTTCGTATTCACAAAAATCTATTGAACTTCTTGGATATTTAATCGAAAATCAAACTCTAAAACCCGATCGTGAAAGACTTGAACCTTTAATAAAACTGCCACTACCTCAAAACAATCAATCGCTTAAAAGACCTATTGGTATGTTTTCTCACGATTCAAAATTTAGGTATTCCTCGTTTTTCGGAAAAAATCCATCGATTAGTTACCATCAAAACTTTCCCTTTGTCTGATCTGGTAGCTCATGATTTTGAAATTCTTAAAAATGAAATTGCCTTGTCAGCTGTAACTTCTATTGATGATAAAATTCTCCTTGTCGTTGAGACGGATGCGTCTGACCATTCTATTGCTGCGACTCACAGTCAAGAAGGAAGACCTGTAGCATTTTTCTCAAGGACATTAACAAGTAGTGAAAGAAATCATTCTTCCGTTGAAAAAGAGGCATATGCTATAGTTGAAGCCGTTAAAAAATGGCGCCACTTTTTAATTGGAAGACATTTTCAACTTATAACAGACCAAAAATCGGTATCGTTTATGTTTAACATGCGACACTCCAGTAAAATCAAAAACCAAAAGATTATAAGGTGGCGTCTAGAATTATCCTGTTACAGTTTTGATATTCAGTATCGGCCAGGAACTGACAATGTGGTACCTGATACTTTTTCAAGAGTTTGCTGCACAACTACCACCAATCTATCTTTAATTGATTTACATCAAGATTTATGCCATCCTGGTATTACCCGAATGGTACATTATATAAGATCTCTATCGAAGAGGTACGTGTTATGACAGCTTCTTGTCCTGTATGCTGAGAAATTAAACCAAGGTTTGTAAAAATTCAAGGAAAATTGATAAAGGCTACTTCACCTTTCGAAAGGCTATCCTACGATTTCAAAGTACCCCTTTCCCTCTAATTCTCGTAACAAATACATTCTCACAATTATAGATGAATATACTAGATTTCCGTTTGCTCCATCCATGCCGAGATCTGACTGCAAAAACTGTAAAAATGTTATCGAATGCCTCACTAATTTATTTTCAATTTTTGGCATTGCTGACTACATTTATTATGATCAGGCTCATCAGGATTCATGTCTCATGAACTGAAAATTTTTTTACATTCGTATGGAATACCCACTAGCAGAACTACTGCTTATAATCCTGAAGGTAATGGCCATACCGAAAGGTACAATGGAATTATTTGGAAAACTATTTCTCTGGCCCTTAAGTAAAGAAATTTCAAAACTGATCAATGGGAAGAAGTACTTGACGTCGCTCTCCATTCTATTCGTTCAGTCTTGTGCACATCTACAAATACTACACCGTATGAAAGAGTGTTTATTCATCCCAGAAAATCACCAAATGGCACTGGTCTACCTTCATGGCTAATGCATTCTGGCAAAGTATTTATGAAGAAGCATGTGAGGCACTCTAAGTACGATCCTTCAGTTGGAGAGGTTGATTTGATAGGAGCTAATCCTAAGTATGCTGATGTATGATATGACGATGGTCGTGGAGCAACTGTTTCTCTAAGACATTTTGCACCGTCTACCATCCAATCCAAAAAAGCAGCTTGGAAACTTCCGAAACAACAACTGAAACAAGTAGTTCTCAACTTGATTCTAATAAATTGGAAAACATTTACAATTTGACTCAAGACCTTGAAGGAAGCGACTATTTCGAAACTGAAATTCCCCAAAGTACGAGATGTAGTAGTAGGAAATGAAAAACTCCTGCCTACCTTGAATATTTTGTCGAAAAATAAAGCTGGAGAGAATGTACTATACTATATGTCTATGTACTATATATTTATATGTATTAGATCGTTACACCTTTTATCATTTTGTAATGTCAATGTTCACTGTTTAATGTCAAGCTCCGTTCTTGCTTAATAAAGCCTCTTGAATATCAGGTGGCGTACATACGAGATCTTCACTATCACTTTCTAATTCCATTTTGGAGATTTTCCGATTTTAAATTCTCGTGTTATTGACAAAACGTCAGTTAAATTTAATTATTTGTTATATCTGTTACAGTTAATATGTGGAAAGACGCCGTATATATACCGCGCAGACCGTTTATATACAGACTGCCCAAATCAGACAGTTTGTGAAACAATTCAATACTTACATCTACAAACAAGACCGTAATAGAATTTTGTACTATACCCATATATTATCAATCTATGGCAAATAAAATAATTATTTCTATGTCCCACTATATAGAATTTTTGTCTTGGTTAAAACAGATCATTGATTGATCTATCGAGAAGGGCAAGGAAACTCATTGAAGAAACCATTTTTTTAACACTGTAGAGCTTCTTCAATGATTTTCCTTGCCCTTCTCGATAAAAACTACAACTATAAAATCTCCTAGCGGTTAAAAACAATGAACAAAATAAACTGACTAACTTTTTATGCGCGTTTTATATAATGCCTAGTCAGTTCATACTTTGTGCCTTATTTCATATATAGCGGAGTAAGTTCAGGCAATATATATACCGGCTAGACAGTATATAAAATGCCTAATTTGATATATTGACTGTAACATATCTATAGGTACGCAAATGAGGTGACAGGTTTCATTTATTTTTCCGTGCAAAATTAATTGTATTGATTTACTTTATTTATACATTTTAGCCATTTGGATAAAAAACAATCGGATAAAAAATATGGTATGTAATATGGACAAAAAATGTTTTTTTGGACTATGTGGGTTACCGGCCTCGGGTAATCCCCCACATCGTCCGAAAAATTTAATTTTTCGTTCTTATAACATAATAATACGATCATTAGTAGCCGAGAAAACAAAAGTTTAAGTTCGCTAGGCACTGTCATAATACTATAGGGAATATTAAGATTGAACCCCACTATGACGCACTATAGTTTCGTTGCGCGCGCTGGAATAACTGCCCCTTTTGTACTTAATATGCAGTGGTAGTAACTCAAAATTCCTTATAGTATTTTATCAGTACCTAGCAAACATTGACTTTCGTTTTCTCGGCTCCTAATGATCCTATTGTGAACTTTTTTCCAAAATGTGTGGGTTTTGAAGGCCTATCCTTTCACAATTCTAAACGAAAATTAATTTTTCAACAATAAAAACAACAACAATTTTTTTTAGTTCAAGCGTTAAAAAAATATGTGGATGGAATTTTGGAAATATTGCTCATATGTTCTATTAAACTACAACTCATACTCTGTCGATCGCATCAAACCGCATCCTAAGATTGTTATTGTTCATAAAATGAACAGCGATTGAAAAAAATATATATAAAGTGAGTTTGCACGGCCGTCATTTTCAACTGCCAAAATTTGAAAACACCAACTTTCCAAGAAACATTATACTTGCCGATTAAATAAACAAAATTTCAATTCGTTCAACAATTTTTGAAAAATTAAGGGTTGAAAAAAATTTTTACAACATACTTTCATCATGTTGCTCCCCCAAGGAGCTGTGAGACCTGGTCGTTGTTGGGGGAGCCGAGTAGCGGTAACTCCTTGTGCCTTACGGGGGGGAATACGTGAAACAAAGGACAGCTCAATGGATTCCTGTGGAATGCAGAAATCTGATATCAGGATCTTCAGCGTGGAGAGTGGACTGTTGTCCCGATGGGCTCGTTGATAGCCGGTCTGTTACCGGAGTCGGTGAAGTTGTCGGAGCAATAGTTTGCTCGTGAAAACCTGCCTGATATAAACCGTATCTAGTGGAAAGTGGTTGAAGGGGAAGCTTGATCGCTAATATGCGGACTCTGGATACCTGGGGACATCCAGATTAAAGACCCTTACTTCTGCATGTGGGGCTCTGCGGGAGTGGACCTTATACTTCCCTAGCTACTCGTGGGATCATCCATGGATAAGAAAAAAAAGAAAAAGTTGAGCGGGCAAGCAGGAGAAGAACGTCCCTCCTAAAGAAGAAAAACGAAAGCGGGAAGAGGCGACAGGCCAGTCACCGCAAGTACAGGTGAAGATGGAAAAGGAGGGCAAAATAGCCATCCCTTCTTGCTGGCATCTATGCAGCTGCAGCTAAGATAATAAGAATGGCGGTTCTCCTTAGGGCGTACCCTGAGACCACTCTAAGTGCGGACGACCAAACCTTGCTGGAGAACGCAATAATAGAAGAAATGTATGCTGGATGGGAGCATAAGCTCCAGTTTACTGGAATACATTCCAGAACAGGAGTCGTTCTAATCGTCTGTGAAACACCACAGACTGCAGAATGGCTCCAGTTGATAACACCACAGCTGAAAAGCTGGAAGGGAGTAGAACTGATGGTGTGCCAGGGAGAAAACATCCCAAAAATGCATACCGCTACGATCTTTCTCCCAAGAAGCAAAGGCGTAGAAGGAAAACTTCTTCGCTTGATAAAAGCGCGTAATGAAGGATTGGTAATAGACCAGTGGAAGGTCCTCAACCTTAAAGAAGAGGGCAAATGCCTAGTGTTGAGGGCAGGAATAGACAATCTATCCTGTCAAAAAATCAAGAACAACGGGTTCACCATTCATTACCGGTTTGGGAAAATCCCCGTACATGGCCTCAAAAAAGAAGAGGAAAGAAACCCTGAGAAGGTTTCTATCTTCTCCAAGGCCAGCGACGACTCGAGTAGTGTAGAAAGCCTGCACATCTCTAAACTCCTTGGGGAGGAGTCGCCGCTGTCCGAGGAAGGAATGGAGTTTGGGTCGGAGGAAGGGGACAGCACTCTTACAGAAGGGGACATCACCCTGTTGAAAGGGGGTAATACCCAACCTGAAAACCAACAGGATGGCGTGGATTAACTTAGCTCAGGTTAATGCTCACCATGCCAAAGGAGCTTTGGCGGTGATCACAAGTTTGTTCACTAAGGACCAATGGGGGATGTGTTTGATCCAAGAACCTTGGGTCAATAATAACCAGGTAAGAGGATTCGCATGTAAAGATGCTAAAATAGTATATCACTCAGGTAGTGATATACCAAGAACATGTATTATGATAAGGAACAGTATTAACTATTTTTGTCTTTCAGAATACATGACTCGAGACCTCGTTCTACTTCGAGCACTCTTCGAACACAAAAAGGAGGGCAAGTAGATAGTAATAGCATCATGTTATTTTGCGGGAGACGGGATAGCATAACCCCCCGAGTTACAAAGGCTGGTAAAGTACTGTGAAGAGAAGAGACTACCTCTACTCTTTGCATGTGATGCCAATGCACACAATACTGGGGCAGTAGCAATACCAACCAGAGAGGTGAGCAACTTTTATTATATATCCCTGATAAAAACCTCAATATTCACAATATAGGGAATACCCCCACATTTGTAACAAGGGTAAGGCAAGAAGTTTCAGATATCACTTTGGCAACACAGGATCTTAAACATATAGTGAAAGATTTGAGAGTTTCGGGCGAACCATCTCTCTCCGATCATAGCATCATAACATTCAAGCTAGAACTAGGCACAACTGAGGTGAGCCCCAAAAGAAAACCAAGAAAAACAGATTGGGACAACTATAACACCTGTCTGAAAGAAAACCTAGCACATATTCAGAGAAAAAGGAGGACTAAGCACCATCTCGATCTGGAAAATGAGCTTGAGGACCTGAACAGGGCATTAATCGATGCATTTGAATCGAGCTGCCCTCTTCAAGAACAACAAAGCAGCAGATATGTACCCTGGTGGAATAAAAATCTGTCAGAATCCGGGACCTTTTTAATAGAGCAAAACTCACCGGAGACTGGCAGAGATATACCGAGGTGAGAAATACCTACTATAAGGAAATTAGAAAAGCTAAAAGAAATAGCTTCAGAAAATTCTGTGAAGATATAAATACAACACCTGCTGCGGCAAAAAGTAGGGTCAACACAGATATGGCTTTAAGGAAGCCAGAAGGTAATATATACCGAAAATGAGGAGGAAAGAGTGAGACTCTTACCAGAAACTCATTTTCCTGGGAATAGCCCAAATAGGGGAGTTAGTCCTTTCGAAGGTCTTAACAGACGTTCGAGAGAAAATAGTACAATGGCTAAGCACATTTGTAGTTACGAAAGGTTAAAATGGACTATGAACACTTTTTCACCTTTTAAGGCACCGGGAGCCGATGGAATTTTCCCAGCATTGCTCCAGACAAGACGAAATTCTACCACATTTGGTTAGGATCAGTCGAAGTGGCTTAGAACTGGGTTATATACCAGAAGCAAGGAGAAGGGCAATAGTAACGTTCATTCCAAAAGCTGGAAAAAAGGACACAACAAACCAAAAATCCTTCAGACCAATTAGCCTAACATGGTTTGTGCTCAAAACGATGGGAAAAGCTATTGATCATTATATTAGAGCGGAAATCCTAGAGAGACTACCTCTCCACCCGCATCAGCATGCTTACCGGGCAGGCAGATCTACGGACACTGCACTGGTACAACTGACGGAGGATATCCGAGGTGCTCTAGACAACCAAGAAGCCACAGTATGCGCCTTTTTGGATATAGAAGGACCTTTTGACAATTCTCCTCATGAGGCTGTCAAAAGAGCATTGAATAGAAGAGGTGTAGACAGCACATCATCAAAATGGATGTCGGAACTGCTCACCACTAGAGTAGCAGAGACGAGGACGAGCAAAGACATTGTCTCCATCTGTACAACCAGAGGATGTCCACAGGGAGGAGTAGCATCCCCATTAATGTGGAGCCTGACGGTTGACGAACTCCTGTGTGGTTTGACTGACCTTGGAATATCCTGCCAAGGATATGCTGATGATATTGTCATAACAGCCAGGGGAAAATTCGAAAATACCCTTTGTGACATCATACAAAAGGGTCTGAACTATACAAATAGCTGGTGTAGGCAAGTGGGACTTAACATCAACCCCACCAAAACCATCTTAATAGCCTCCACTAAGAAAAGAAAGCTCAACCTCAAAACCATTAAACTTGATGAAAGCGAGGTTGAATGGAGACAAGAAGTCAAGTATCTAGGTTCGACTCTAGACAGTAAACTCCTGTGGAACAAACTTGAAAAGGAGATTATATAAAAATCAAAAATGGCTCTAATGGTGTGCAGGTATCTGGCAGGGAGAAATTGGAAGTGCAACCTAAAAAACCTGAGCTGGATGTACACTGCCATAGTGAGACCAATTATCACTTATGGATCCATTGCGTGGAGTAGTAGAACTAGCCTATTGACAACGAGAGAAAAACTCTCCAAAATTCAAAGACTAGCCTGTATGTGCATTACAGAAGCAATGAGAACATGCCAAAAGGCAGCCATGGAAGTTATTCTCAACCTCACACCACTACATATGGTGGTGGAAAGTGTTGCAGAAAGAACAAGATAAAGACTAAGTAGAGAGGGAATCATTAAAAAAAAACCACCTCCTTACTTCTTAGAAACCAGAAAACTTGGGACATGCCACAAGATGGCATGATGAAAAAGTATAACTTTTCAAAGAAATTCGTTACGGAATTAAGCAGCAAGAAGGAATGGGATCCAAATACCATTACCAGACTTGGAAATAATGCCATTCAATGGTATACAGATGGTTCAAAAGCAATAGAAGGAACTGGGATAGGAGTGTACGGTCCAGGAACCAAACACTCTGAGAGCTTGGGAAAAACCCCGAGTATCTTTCAAGCGGAAATTCACGCCATAGGAAAGTGTGTCCAGTTCAATATTGATAAATGATATAGAGGGCAAAGGATTATCATAATGTCGGATAGTCAAGCAGCCATTAGAGCACTGAGCTCTTGTGTTATCAGTTCCAAAATGGTGTGAGAATGCCTAAGCAAACTAAATGAACTAGGCGAGAACAATATAGTCACATTACTGTGGATTCCAGGACAAACAGGGATAAAAGGAAATGAAATAGCAGATGAACTAGCAAAGAGGGGGACTGGAACACCCTTTTGGGGGCCGGAACCCTTTTGCGGTATCAGCTCCAATGTAATATAGGAAGGAATAGACAAAGCCGAAGAAAAGAGAAGATCTAACCATTGGAAAGATCTAGTAGGACTTGGGCAATCAAAGATTCTTCTGGGTGATTACAACCTGTTGAGATCAAATGAATGCATAAGTCAAAGTAAAACTGCACTAAAACATCCTTACGGGACATTGTCGCCTGAATGGGCACCTGAAAAAGCTCAAAATAGTGGAGGAAGAAGAATGTAGATTCTGTGGCATGGAAGAAGAAACCTCCATCCACATACTTGCGAACTGCACAGCAATTCAGAATCCTAGGGCACAACACCTTGGAGATTACTGGATAGAAGAGGGACATTAACCTAAGTTAGGGCCTGCAGATATCCTAAAATACCTCCGGGAAATAGGACTAAAGGAGCTACTAGTCTCTGAGACTTTCCTCGGGAACTAAGTAGAAGTACGGGGGCACAATATATCTTTTAGGTCTCAGTGAATATCACCCCAATTTACATACATACATACATACACCATGTTATAGGGCATAGGATTTTCTACAACTTTGATGTCCACAATTTTTTTGTGCGAGCAAAACTGGAAGAGATTTCAGCGTAACACTCGAATCTCGAGTTTCCTACGTTGTGCTTGCAAGCTGCGTCGCAAGCTTCAGCGGAACTTATTCAAGAATGCGAGAAAAATATCAAAGGTAGATCGGTTTTGGATTGGGTACAGAATATTCCAGCTCGGAAAAATTTGATGATTGTGGTAGATTTTGCAACCTTATTTCTCCAATTCAATTCGGTGGTGATTCTTTAGTATCCCATTCCGATCGTCTGAGGCACATCAATAGTAGACATAAAGTCAACTAAAGTTGCTGGAACATGCTTTCCTACAAAACGATTTCAATAGAAATCATATCGAAGAAAGAGTCCAACAAGATTCTGCTCCATTGTTCCCCATATTAATATTCTCCCATATATTAAAATTAACTGAAAAAATCAGGTATGAAAGTTATTGACATAAAGATCTGCCGTTGAGTTTTTCAAACCTCGTTCAAACCATCGACATGAAAACCTTCACCTACTTTTCAATTTTCGCCGAACAATGTCCCTCCATTGTCTCCCCCCATTTCTAGTCCGATACATTCAAGAAGGAAAAAGGAGAGTGGAATAACTGACGGGTACATTACGATTTGGAAATCCTACTAAGCTCATTGCTTCCTGAGTTTTGAGTATCTCTCAATAATAACTCCGAAAAGAGAGACGAAACAACAAGAAAACGAAGTGTGTACTTTACTATCGATCATAAAAAATATTTCATATGAATTGTGTGCTTTCTTTCCAAAAAACATAGTTGACGGTACTTACTGATATATTGTAATTGTCTAAGTGTTCTGTAGTGTGACCATATGGTAACAATATGAACTGTGAGTAAGAATGGAAAGTGATGAAGAGTAATAACTCATCAGCTACAGTTATCATGAATTCCGATAAAGTTTTGCATTCAATTTCAGAAAATGCTTTAGGGCCGGCGTAAGCATCGTTACATTCATCTTCACTTGATCCTCCTTCATTCCATTTATAATCCCAGTTACGATTAGGATCGGCTCCATAACAACCATTGCCATATGGAGTTCTAGTTTTCCGCCATAAGCGATCCTAAAATAATTTCAAAGCAATCAATTGAATAATTTTAACGTGAAAATACCAGCAGCGTAAATATACGTTTATCTTTCGAGCAAAAATAGTACCAAAAATGTTTCTAAATATTCACGGAGAAATGTGGAACGCTCTACACCAAATAATTCTCGATATAGTTTCCGTCCATACTACAAACAACGAGGCGTATAAAAACAACCTCAAACCCTGGATAAATAACATGGCGACACGAAAAATAAAACATTAACGACTTCTCTGGCGCAAATACAAGCAGACATGTCGATTTTCAAAATCATCGAAAGTTTTCTAATAATCTACAATCTTTTCTCAAAAATTGAACAGACAAATTTGGAGAAAATATTATTTCTAGTGGTAACAGCCAAAAAGTGTCCTTTGAGTCCATACCCCTGCTTCAAAAACTTGACGAATTTCTATGTTTCATCCGAAACGCTTTCGTTGACTTTTTCAGATGTTCTTACTAAGAGATCCACTAATGAGAACCTTCCAGTAATCAACTGTCCTAGATTTCATTCATCTTTAGAACAGGTAGTGGTTTGGATGGCTTGCCACCAAACCTATTAAACAAATGTGCAAATACACTCGCAACACCCCCGTATTTACCCCCTTGCTGGAAATTAGCATCAATTACTCCTATTTTCAAAAAAATCAATAAACTCGATTCAAATAATTATCGTTGTCATAAAATCTATTCTTTCAGAAGAAATAACCAAATTTCTTTTCCAGAAAAAGATTATTCCACTACAACAACTTAGATTTGTCCAAGGCTGCTCAATCATAACTAATCTGTTATATTGTGTCAATGACTGGACATCATCGTTTTATGAAAAACAGCTCGTCGATGTTGTATACTTAGATTTCTCCAAAGCTTTTGATATGGTTGATATGGTTCTACATAAGCTTGATCACTTTGGGATACAAGAACACTTGCATCTGTGGATCGATAACTTCTCATCGGATAGGCGATTCAAAATTGAAGTAGGAGAAGCATTCTCAGAAGAACAATTAATGGAAAGTGGGGTGCCTCAGGGTTCTGTTCTGGGACGTTTGCTATTCATAGCTTACACCAGCGATCTTCCTTTTCACGTTTCAAACAAAATATAAAATAAAAATTCATTCGACTCCAATAACGAACCAGTTGTATCTTCAGGACGATTAAAACTCTATATCGCTATGGTGTTCCCAATGGCTGCTAGACGCAGCGTGACACCGAGTAAGGCTACTGCGAATGTCAAAGTATTGTGAAAAACAATCTATTACCCAGTCCGACAAATGCAAGGAGAAGTCCTGCTTGACCTTCAAGATGAAGAGCATGACATAATTACCGATCATGATATACATGAATCGGATAATGCACAAGAAGACCACAATGGTGTTGAGGAAACAAACAATGATTGCGACAAAACCCCCGATATTTACCATAATACCGAACTTTGTGAATCACTAGAGAAATTTAATGACACCAACCCAATATACAGGCCAAAATTACCCAGGCTGCGAACCAATAAGAGCACTAACAGCATACTAGCAGCTGTGAACTCACTACTGCAGAACCATGTTAAAGACTGCGAAGCATTGGAACAGCTTCACACTCTCATCTACTGTGGAGCAGTAGCAGTACTTCGAAGTCACAATCAACGAATCCAATCCCCAAAGAACAATCGGGGTAAAGACTAAAAACAGCTCAAGCCTTGGTGGCAACGCCGGCTGGAAAAGTCCATTGATGACATCAGAAGGGAATTAGGACAGCTTACATATTCCTGGCTTGTTGAAATTTTGCAAATTCACAAAGTACACCCCACTGCTAATGATACTTGTCATTATATAATTTTTAATAGTTGTCATCATTATAATTTTTCTTTAAACATAAAAGTCTTTTAATAGAGTATTTCTGTGTTATTGGGTTTGCTTCAACAGGTTAGGCCCAGGAACGTAATAAATAAATATACCCCAATTTTTGTCATCACAGATTTAGTTGCCAAAATGGATTATACAAAAGTACAAATTGTACTTTTAGAAGGTAAATCAAATTGGTCTACGTGGAAATTTAAAATTTGCACATTACTAAGAGGTATTATTGGAGCTCTAGAAATTGTAGAAGGTACACTAAAAGAACCTACAACTTTAGCAGAAAATGCTACGGGGGCAGAAGGTATCAAGTACAAAGAAGAGTTGAAAGAGTACAGAAAAGTAGAAAGCAGTGCAATGATTATCCTAACAACCAATATGACCGAAGATACTTTAAAGAAAATTATGAGATTTTCAACAGCAAAAGAAATATGGCAAGAATTACACAGACTATTTGATGGTGCAACAGAAGAAAAAGTTTACGATCTCTGTTTAGAATTCTTTAGCTTTGAAAAAGAACCAAATGACGATGTAGCTACACATAAGTCTAAGCTTAAAAATCTTTGAAATGAATTGAAATTAGCAGTTCAAAAAGAAAATGCAATTGAACTACCAGAAGTGTTGCTAATTTTAGGAACATTACCAGACAAGTATTACTCATTTAGATCTAGTTGGATGTTAATATCCAAAAATAACAGAACAATAGACAACCTTACGAATCAATTGTGTGTTTATGAGAAAGCCTTGAATGAAAAAGATAAAAATAAGGTGAATCAAGAAGTTCTTTTTACTGGTACGTCTTCATATCCAAATAAAAATAAGTTCAAGAATTGGTATTGCAAATATTGTAAAGAAAAAGGTCATAAAGTTAAAATGTGTCCCAAATGGCGTGCTGATGGCAAACCCCCTAGGCCAAGTACTACAAATTCAAAAGCTAACGTCATTCTAGTTTGTTCAAATGAATGTTTTAATTCAGAAGAAGTGGTTCGTAACTGGTATGTAGATAATGGTGCTACAAATCAAATTACATTTTGCCCAGAATTATTTGATACTTATGAACCAAATGGTGAATCAATTGAAGCCCTAGGAAGAGGAACAATAATTTTTGAAACATTGGTCAATAATAAAAAAGACACACTAATTCTTAGTGATGTTTGGCTTGTACCAAAAATCAAGAAAAATTTGTTTTCCGTTCTCGCTGCTCAAGATAAAAAACCAAATAGTCAATTTATCTCCAGAGCCACAAAATGTTTTCTAAAAATTGATAACATAGTTGTTCTTGAAGGTTACAGAAGCCAAAATTCCGGATTATTTAAACTTAATATAAACACTATTAGGAAATTACCTGAATTGAATAACATATGAAGTCAATCACAACTACAGTTATTTCACGAAAGACTAGGTCATCAAAACAAAAGACATGTGAAACACTTAATAGAAACAGAATTTGGAATCAAAGTATATCTCGATAGCAAAATATGTGAAGGATGTGTGTTTTGGAAAAGCCAATCGAAGAAAATTTGGTACAAGAGAACATGCAACTCTACCTGGAGGACGTATTCATACGGATGTATGTGGTCCATTTTTAAATTCTATGTCAGGGTTTAGATACTACGTTTTATTTAAAGACGATTTTACTTGTTTTCGTGAAGTATTTTTTATCAAACATAAGTCAGAAGTTTCCTCTAAGCTGCAAGAAATGTTACTTCAGATAAGAGCTGCAGGTCATACAGTGCAAGAACTGCTTTGTGACAATGGAGGAGAGTTTGATAATAAAGAAGTTAAAGAAATTTTAGCCAAGTATGGAGTAAAACAACGCTTTACTATGCCGTATACACCGCAACAAAATGGTTCTTCAGAAAGAGAAAATAGAACGCTGGTAGAAACAGCTAGAGCTCTTATGCACTCCCATGAAGAAATTCCTCAAGGATTGTGGGCTGAGATGATGAATACAGCTAAATATATTCTCAATCTCAGTGGTTCTTCTAGAATAGAAGGAAAATCACCAATACAATTATGGACTGGGAAGAAACCAAGCCTTAAGCATCTTAGAATTATTGGAACTCCATGCTATGCTCATATACCAAACATCAAAGAAAGAAAATGGATAAAAAGGCTATGAAAGGTATTTTAAATGGCTATGATGGTGTAGATGGGTATCGCATATGGTGTAGAGAAAATAATAAATTAATCAGATCACGTGATGTAACTTTCCAAGAGAACATTCTCCAAATTAAAAGTAATTTCAAATTAGAATTCGATAGACAGAAAAATGAAGAGACTTATGTGGAAAACCAGATATTGAGGATAATGATATTCAAACAGAAGAAATCTTGAAGAAGACAGAATTTATGAGTAAAGACGAATATAATGATGATGGTGAAATAGAAAATTCAGAACCGCAAATAGATGAAACAAGAAATCTACGAAATAGAACATTAATAAAACCTCCACAACGTTTTGAAGACTTTGTAAGGACTTCTTTAGCAAATATAACTGAACCTTCAGAACCATCTTCATACAGAGAAGCTATAGACAGCTCTGAGAAGGAACAAAGGCAAAAGGCAATGCAGATAGAAATGGAATCTTTACTAGAAAATCAAACGTGGACTTTGGAAGAACTCCCGGAAGGAATTAAAAGTAAAGACGAATTTCGACGGCTCCATTGATAAGTATAAAGCTCGACTAGTCATAAAAGGTTTTGCTCAAAAAGAAGGCGAAGATTATGATCAAACATTTAGTCCAGTTCCGAGATCTAGCACTATAAGACTTTTACTCATTGTTGCAGCAAATGAAAAGTTGAAACTCACTCAGTTTGATGTATCAACTGCTTTTCTTTATGGAGAGCTAGATGAAACAATATACATGCGTCAACCTGAAGGATTCAGTGATAACTCTCAAAAGGTTTACAGATTACACAAGAGTCTATATGGGTTAAAACAGGCGCCTAGGTGCTGGAATCAACGTTTTGTTAAATTTCTAAAGGAATATGGATTTATAATGAGCGAAGCTGATCCTTGTCTTTTCATAAAGGTACATTGAAAAATCAAACTTTTACTTGCTCTTTATGTAGATGATGGCCTGTTAGTTTCTAATCATCCTGAGCATACTGCAGATTTTGTTGAAAAACTGAAATCTGAATTCAAAATCACCCTCAAGCCTCCTTTATATTTTCTAGGTATAGAGATATCTACCAAAGACAATGGTTCAATAAAAATACACCAAAAGTCCTATACTAGGAAAATTTTAAAAAAGTTTGGCATGGAAAATTGCAGACCAGTTTCAAAACCTATTATTAAGGACTATTCTCAATCAGGGAAAGATCAAGAGGAATCTCTAAATTTTCCTTATAGAGAAGCTGTTGTGTTCATTAATGTACCTTATGGTATCTACGAGACCAGATATATCTTATGCACTAGGAGTAGTTTCCAGATCGTTGGAACATCCCAGTAAGGTGAAACTTATATTTAGATACCTTCAAGGAACATTGGATTATGGAATCACTTATAAACCACACCATCTGCAAGGAATCATAAGAATATACAGTGATGCTGATCATAGTGGTGATACACCCTCTGGTAGATCAACATCAGGAATTGTTTGTATTTATGCTGCAGGTGCGGTATCATGGTTGAGCCAAAAACAAACTTCAGTAGCAATTTCCACAACCGAATCAGAAATAGTTGCTGCAAGTGAGGCTGCTCGCGAAATAGTTTGGATTAAACGTCTCTTGACAGAAATAACTAACTTATCAGCTGTACCAGAACTTCATATTGACAATGAACCAGCATTGAGGTTAGCTCAACATCCCGAATTCCATAGACGCACCAAACATATTCGAACAAGGCATTTTTTTGTACGGGAATTGGTTTCTGAAGGATAAATTGTCGTTAAGAAAGTACATACTGAGCATCAGTTGGCTGATATGATGACCAAAGCTCTTCCAAAACCTAGATTAGTACAGCTTTGTACAAATATAGGATTAAACTAACTTAGTGAAAAGAAAAACCACTTAATGAGGGAAAGTGTTGAAATATTATCATTTTCTAGGTTTTTCCTTCTAGTTTACTAGTTGTTATGTACTTGTTTATAATATACAAAATGATACTTGTCATATATAATTTTTAATAGTTGTCATCATTATAATTTTTCTTTAAACATAAAAGTCTTTTAATAGAGTATTTCTGTGTTATTGGGTTTGCTTCAACAGTTATTACTTTTCTTAAATCATCGATGAAGCACTGGTGAACGCACCTACATTTACAAATAAATGGTCAATACCACGAAACTGATGGTATTTCTATCCGTAGGTGGATCTTCCAGTGTGACTCCCTCAGTCCACTTTGATTTTGTTTGGCAATGAATCCACTCTCCAATCTACTTAACAATACGGATTACGGCTTTAAAATCAAAGCCAACAGCAGCACCTTTTATATATGGAACACATCAAAATATACGCATCGAAACAGCGTCACTGAAAAATTCTCCAAATGGGATTTGAATAAGACAAGTGCAAAACCTTAAATATGGAGAAGGGTGAAATCGTTAACGGAGATGTGTTACTATCTAATGGGAACATTATAAATACCATGCAAAATGGTGAAATTTACAAATATCTAGGATGCCAGGAAGCTGAGCCACTAGACCAGAAGCAAGCAAAAACTAAAATAAGAGGCCAGTTCACTCAAAGGGTAGCGCAGGAAATCTCGCCAAAGTAATTAACACCATACCGGTCCTGACATACTCTGAAGAGGAAAAAACAGAACTGGAAGATATTCAAAGAACAGCACGTACCATGATGACCAAACATAAATGTCACCACCCAACATCATCAGTTATTAGGACCACACTACCAAGAAAAAAGGGAGGGAGAGCTCTAACGGACATAGTTAATTTACATCAAAAACAAATATCTAAACTCCAAAAATTCTTCATTGGCAAGTCCCAAACATATTAATTGCATGAGCTGGTCGCGAAAGCAGATAAAAACTATTCCCTCTTAGATCTTGTAAACCCTGATAAGAAACATGAAATCGTTACAGACTCTGACAAATAGGCGGAATGGGCCCATAAAGCGCTTCATGGTCGACATGAATCAACCTCAATCAACCATATATCGACAAGGAATCATCAAATAAGTGGCTCTCCGATGGAACATTGCTTCCAGAAACAGAAGGAAGATTCATGATAACCATTCAAGACCAAGTAATTGATACCAACAATTACAAGAAATTTGTTATAAGAGATCCAAACATCGTGTCGGACAAGTGCAGAAAGTGTCAACTAGCAACAGAGACGATACAACACATTACGTCGGGATGTTCGACCATAGGTAACATTGATTACCTACGCAGGCACAATCAACATCATCCATCAGAAGTTGGCCAACAACATTGGATTAGGTAACACCTACACGCCTTATTACAAGTACCATCCGCATGCAGTTCTAGAAAATGCTGATTTTAGACTATACTACGATAGGTCAATTATCACCGATAGACGGGTGACGAATAACCGGCCTGATATTGTGGTAGTGGATAAAAAAGCTAACTCGGTTCTTCTAGTGGATGTTGCTGTACCCAATAACAACAATATTTTAGACAAATACAACGAGAAAATGGCAAAAAACACCGATCTTGCAATTGAGGTAGGACAGATGTGGCAAGCAGAGAAAGTAGAGGTGGTGCTGGTCATCATTCCATCTACGGGGTTGATTCTCGAAACTTCACAAGACATCCTTACCAAGCTAGGTCTTCACAAAAACACATACATCGATCTGCAGGAGGGTGCAATTTTGAATACTTGTCACACTGTCCGTAAATTTCTAAATATGTAACTGCTGAGCCTAATCCCATTTGCGTTTACACACGCTCGGGATAGGTGAATATTACCAGCAAGGGCTGAGCAAGTGTACACTTAAGATGGCAATAATAATAAATGAACGTTAACGAATGAAAAGATTAAAGTATATACTATCTTATCTTATCCAATATATGCCCTACAATTCCACACGAGACTACTTTTACAGACCTCGAAAATATACTTACTGTGGTAAAAGTGTACTCATATCCATCAGGATTGATAACTGGGAAAAAGTACCAATCGTGAGATTCAGCTACTGCTCTTACACTAGGATTGTCGCTAAACAGTACTGCATTCAAGATGTAAGTACTCGTGGCTCCGGCTATCCTGAAAATAGTGATACACTCTGTCAAATAACATCCCAAAATTATTTGTCTAAACATTAGTTAACTTCACCAAGTATATCAATAACCATGAATATCAGTGAAAATAAGATGGTAATTCTGAACTCATTTGTAGAAGTTATGTTATATTACAAACCAAAGCATAACTATAAAATCACGTTATATTCAATTGAACTATGTGCATTGTCTATTCCACGTTTTAAAATAGTTCCGAATCTTATTTCTTATAAACATTTTATAGCTTACGCTCAATAACATTATCATAATATTCAAATGAGAAAACTTGCATCGAAAATAAAATCAATTGGATGAACTCAGAGTACACACAAACACGCGGATGTCCGTTTTAGTTATTTAATAAAAACCAACAAACAGGACATCGAATAATAAATTTTCTTTTTTGTTAATGGGACGAAAGTTAAACAAAAGATAGACTATCTGAGAGTAACTCCAAAAATGTCCCAACTAACTAGGGGTGCTGATAAGTTGATCTAATTACTGGAAAATGGAAGAAAAATTATAAATACCACTATTATTACCAAGAGTTTCATGTATATCTACAGTTAATAGGACAACTGCAATTTCAAGAAATAACCTATCAGTATAGTTTTTCCAATACTCGAAAAATTTAATACCTTCAAAATCTAATCTATAATATAATTAGATTAGATAAGGTGGCTAACCAGCCTATTCCACAGCGACCTTTTCAGATCTATTGTGGTCCTCTGAATCTAGATCATATCCACTTAATTACAGTTGCCTGTAAAAAATTGTCATATTTTAGTAAAGCTTGATCAATAGACGCCAGAGTTAATAGTTTGATATTATTATAACGCTTTACAAAATTTTGAAAAATATTTTTCGAAGAACAGACCGTTCACTAATAAGCAACAACTACTTCTCGGGCTATATGCCACATTCAATTACACTTCTAAGTTAAACGGAGTTGGTATATCTGCAAGATATAACCAACCATTCTGGTTTGTAATTAGAAGGAACAACATATTTTGATAAAGTATGCTCTCAGGGATTCTGGACGAATAGCATCTACCTTTCCGAAACCGAAAAAATTGTTAAGTGTAAAAATAAAAATAGCGCCATTGAAAAAGTCTGGGATATATAAACTTGAATGTCCATATTGTAATGCTGTCCATATTGGTCAAAGAAATTTTGAATTTGACACAATGAATACATACGAGCATACAGATCAAAACAACCTGATAAGTCCCACTACGCAAAACATCTACTTCTACTAAAATTCATTAACACCTAACACAGGACGAAACAAGAACTAGATTTCCTTGAAATTAGGAGACACTCAAGAGACCCACAATATGAAGTCGTCAATGAACAGATAAATCTAGAGATCTCTCCACTATTAAACTGCCTTCTTAAGTAACAATTGCAGATATAGTTTTCATTGGTGTCCTATATCATTGCTCAGTTATACTGATCTTGAATGGGAATACGATATCCTGGATATCCCCATAAGGCTAATAATACCCAAGAAATATTTGTAATATCATATCTACTTTTTTCTATTCATATATATTAAGTAAATCACAAGATAAGTCACTATTTGGTCTAGCCAAAATATAAACATCAGATGTCTACACACACCAATTTTAACTACTGTCATTCTGACGATGATATGTCAATATCGAAAAAATGATGTATTGTATGTCGGTAATGCGGAGTTCCACAGGGACTAGTGGAAGCCCGGGTCCTGATGGAATACTCTACTTACGGAAACTACAGTACTCACTGGGATGAGCTTTATTGTATACTTAACTATTTACACTAGTTTTAGATAATATGTGTTACTTAAGATGATCATGTTACTGGTATAACATAGTGTTAGTTCTGATATAGATGAACTACATTTAAATATAACTAAATGTATCTGAATGCATGTGAATAGTTCGGAATGTCTCCGACTGTTTCTGAATGTTTATTATGAATTATGAATTATTCTGAATTGTTCGCTTATCTACTTCATCAGCATATGTAAGTACTGCCCTAGGCCAACTATCCAGTTACGTGATAGTTCTCTGGCCTTTCACTGTCACGTTCGTGACCTCGCTTGATATAACAAATAACTAAATAGATTGTTTTTATAAACATAAATACCTTAAATGAATTAATTAATAATGGATAATTTCAATGAATTTAATTCTTTATGTAATGCCCAATATACATCACAATGATCAATATTCTTTTATAATTTTCTCATTGAATAGTAGAATTGATTAGAAACAGTTAGTTTCACTTATAACATTAGTATGGCCAATGTAAGTGTGGTCATGGTTACAGCTATTACAACTTTATGTACAAATTTATACACTGCTTCTATCTACGGTAGTTATTTTATAATTTTCAATTATCATTCGCTTTTTCAAGTTTCAATAACAAGGAAACAATATCATTCGAAGGGTGAAGCCACCTGAACCCAGAGAAAGAAACTTATCAGGGTCCAGAAATTAGCAGCAAAAAAGGAAGAAAAGGATCCATATAAGTCCGACATAACAAAGGAGTATATATATATTGTACTGAAATTGAGATGATGATAAATGAAATGAAATGGTCACTTTTAGAGATTGTATCATATGTACATGGGAATCTTATGTTATGTCCATCATTTTTAACAATAACGTTAAAATGATTAAATTAGATACTTTCTGTTAGATATTTTATGTACCCTGTATAAATCAGCTGATAAAGTTGATATTGGAAATGTCAGTACAAAAACATTGGTTGTTATGGACATTTTTATTTGATTAAATAATATGAAGTGTCAGTAACTGGATTTCAACAAAAATTAGTAATTTCTATAATAAATAAAGAAGAAACAAAAGAATATTCGTTAGCAACGGGAAGGAAGTTTATGAGGTGATAAATAACTAAAGGGGAGACAAAAAAGTAATGGACGTTACAAGTTTAAATGTACGAAAACTTTAAATAAAACGGATAAAAAAAGATATAGTGAGTTAGAAATAACTTACATAACTTACCTTCGATTTGAATCCAGTAAAGGTTGTTCAAATTCAAGATCAATGGAGATCATCCAGCATTAAACGATGGTAATGTAAATAATTTTATACTAAAACTTGTACCTAACAGCTGATTGTAAACCAGTACCCAGATTCGAGACGCTTACCAGTAATCTTTCCTTTGCGCAACGCAAAGTTTCTTCGCTTCAGAGAACAAGTCGTTTTCTATTTAGACAATACAGCTACCGGCGGTGTTTCGACAAGATATTGAAAGAGTTATTTTGTTTTTGCGGAATTGTGTTAATTTTATTTTAATATAGGTTGTAATAGGCTAGGAGACCATACACGGATTGCAATCTGGAGATAGTTATTTAATTATCATTAATTTAATTTTGACGTTGAAGGTTGTTACATTCTAAATTTTACTCCTTAAATTTAGACAACTCACTTTACCCATATCATACCCTGAGATACACGTGCATGTGATACAGTATTGAATTTTAAACATTTCAGATCAATAAATACATCTTAAAAATATAAAATTTGTTGGATTTGAGGTTCTGGTTGATTCTGATACTTGTGGTATATAATATTATTCAATAAAATTAAATCACCACACATTGAATTATTGTATACCATAACAATATATATATATATTTATATTTATACCCGAAGGTGTAAGGTGGAAATCTATTTCTCCTTTTTCCATATATAAATATGCTCCATTGTTTCTTGTTTTTTGCCATCTTTTTGGCTTCTTCCCAACTTTTCTCTCTTTTTTCCAATATTTCAGCAACCACTTGGTTCCAAGTTTACTTTGGCCTTCCTCTCTTCCTTTTTGTAGTTGCTCGCGCTTCCCAAACATCTTTTACTGGCCTGTTGTTCATTCTTACTAAATGACCAAACCATTTAAGTTTTTGGTTGTCTAGCAAGTCAAGAATCGATTCAATTCCAAGTTCACTTCTAACGTCCTCATTCCTAACTCTGTCTCTCCGTGTTATTCCCTTAACCCTGCGCAAGTATTTCATCTCCATTGCTTAACAAAGGAGTAAAGTCCAACAAAATCCGGAAGTAGCTTACCTAAGCCAGCTGAAGACAAGTTAAGAATAGGAATGGGGGAGTAATAATCCCCAGACGCCATTCAGAAAACACCTCCAAACAGGAACAGGTGACCCCTGGCTGAATTTCCAGTCAGAGGCCGTCTGGGATACCTGTGAGAATGAATATACGAGAGAACGGCTCAAAAATACAGTGAGAGAGTTTAGGGAGCAGCTGATTTGACAGTGGTTGGGCCATTGGACCTCCCCAGAAGGTGTTCCTAGAAGTAATTCGCTTTAAGGAACCGCTAGCCTCAAAATGGGATAATGGACCTCCAGGGGCAAGAGACACGATGAGAGGGGGAAAACGCTGATTTCATTGGTCGACAGTGCCTCTTTCAGGGCTCTGGAGACGGTGAGCATCAGAGGTTACTACGGTCTTCGATATTTAAAAGATACAGGTACAAAATAGTTCACGTGACGTGATTTTTAAATTAGTTTGTTCTCTTATTAAAAAATTTTGAGAAAATCTACAGTGCACATAAAATGCAAATGGGATATTTTTTTCGGTAACCTCTAAAAAGGAGTGTTTTTGCTTTCCAATGAAACAACCTGTTCCAACACAGCGGTATCGTAACCATGGATACTGCTTTTCAATGTACTGGCATAGTTGCCCGGGAACGGGATCGTGAACGAGAACCAGAACGGAAACAAGAACGAAATATTATATTTGGATGCACAACAACGAGAACGAGAACGGAAATAGTAGGGATGTTTGACATTTTCTGGAGATATTCATTTTCTAAAACACTGTCAACTTGTGATTCAATAACAAACTTCCGAATATCATATCAATCATTTTTGATATAATGGATGTTATTATTGGCCTCTTCCTCTTAATAAAATTGGCCAGCACATTAATAGCTTCTTTTTGGGGCCACTTTTACATTAGTTTGAGAGATTCTCATGCAACGAGGTTATGTATGTTTGCATCAAACAGATTGCTGCTTTCCTATTGGCTCAACTATTAGCATTATATATTCTGTGCAGTGATTGGCTCCGGGAATTCAACGGTAATGGGAATTTTAAAACTTGACCAACTTTCCAGTTCTCGTTCCCGGGAATCTTCTCGTTCTCGTTACCGGAAATGGGAACAATAGAATATGTGTATCTTAACTTTTTTTCCGTTCTTGTTCCAGTTCACGTTCCCGTTCCCGGGTAATTATGCAGCTGCCTTAAGAGGAATGGGATTTATGACCTGTTGCACTGACCTTCATTAAATCAAGTACAAGCTGGAATCTGGTTTATATGTAAATTTTGTGTTGCACGGTATTGTCAAGTCGGTTTAATGCCGGGGTAACCCACAGAACTTAAACTCGTTTGAGATTATAAACCTGGATTACTTAAGGCGTTAACCAGTATGTTGGTGCAACGAGTCATTATTCTCTTTGTTATAGTCGTATTTTCTGTGAAAATTTTTTGCTAATAGCACTAAGCATGCTTTGTCAGTTCACTAACTGCAGTTTCTAAATTATAGAGATGTAAACATGAAAAACCTTATTTATAAAACAAAATGTAGCATTAGATATGGTTTGACAACAAAGTTTCATTTAAATTAAAACACATTCCAAAAATTCGTGGTTTTAGCTCCCAGATCAAAAAAAGTGTTTGTACTAAAATATCGTTAAATTATAACACATAGTTACAGCTAAGATAAGTAAACATTAATCAAACTAACCATTCTCTAGCATGTATTTGAGAATCAATCCATACAGTTCTTTTTTCATTTCCGGGTCCAAAAGATATTTTAACACCCAAAATAGCTCGGTTTTCATATGATCTTCCTGCTTCAATTAATGTAACTTTATCTGGATTTTCTCTTGACAGTTTTATGAGCCAGTCGTTAATCTATAATTAAAATTATTGCGAATACAATATACGTCATCCCTGTTGTATTATAAAGAATATGGATAAAATAACAGCATTAACCTTAACTTAAATTGCACAAAAATTATCAGGTCACAGACAATAGCAGCACTATAGTGGAACTCACATTCAGATTGCAGCGTGAGGTGCTCATCTTCTATAAAAGAGTACCTGATATTTTGGGAAATATTTGTAATTTAACATATTATGAAAATATTGCACTTTCGTATGATGAAAGTATGTAATTTTTTTATCATATATACATATATAATTGTCATCAAAAATTATACAATTCTATGGACAAAGGGACACACTTTGGAAATATTGTATATCTGACTATTACTATAATAATGGTAGAGTAACTTTAGCCACAACCGACAGACGCGCTGTCGTCTGTCAGAAAGAAGTCAGTCTGTATTCGATGTTGGATAATGTAGGTATTAAAAAAGTGTTTCCAAGTAAAGTGGTTTTATTTCAGACTATAGTTATCATAAAACATAACATACTGGTGACAAGTATCATGGATTGAAACCCATAATCATCCAAGCAAATAGCTGTAATATAAGAGTACTTATAATTTTGTTCTAAACTATAAAGAAATTACCATGTGGTCCAACAGTAACCAATTTCTATTACCTGTTAAAAGTAAGTCTGTTTTGGTTTTGCCATGGCATTAATTGGTTCAATTGAGGCATTTAAGCCTAAAGAGTCCGATATAAACTCCTATTTAGAACGTATGGAGCAGTGATTCATACGTAATGAAGTACCAGAGAACAGGCAGGTACCCCTGTTTCTAACTCTGGTTGGAGGAGAAGCTTATGACGTCCTGAAAGATTTGCTTTCGCCGGCTTTGCCCAGCTGACATCACACTACAGTCCGAAGAAGCTGGTGATAGCAGAGGGGTATAAATTCTACAATTGTTTGCAAGATAGTGGAGAAGACCTTACGGCTTCATGGAAAAGTTAAGGAAATTGTCAAAGAATTGCCAGTTTGGAGCATTACTTCAAGAAGCGCTCAGGGACAAATTTGTCTGTGGGCTTAAGTCCAGAGGAGGAGGTTATTAACCGAAGAAAACCTAACATACGAGAATGCTTGTAAAACGGGGCTAAGTATGGAACTGGCAAAGGGACAAGCGAAAGCGATGGAACCAGAAATTGTCAATAAAGTTGAAAGAGAATGGAGGTCAAAATGTATCAATAAAACTAAGGATAGTCTGTCACATTCTAGAGACAATGCGAGTCAAGCCAGGTTGGATAAAAATAATAACACATGTCAGAGATGTCTTCGAAATCACAAGGATCCTACTAAGTGTCCTGCAAAAGCATGGGTCTGTTTTACATGCAAAAGTACAGGACACACCTCAAAATCACCTTTATGTAAAGGAAGAGTCAACTTTGTGGAGAATGAAGAGGTCGAGGAGTAGGATTTTTAAGTTAATTGGTGTAATCAAGTGGAAGAAGTGCATCAAATTATAGGAAATTCAAAATGCGAACCACTAGTGTTAGAGGTATTTATAGAAAATAAGTTAGTTAGGTTAGAAGTCGATACAGGTTCAGATAGCACAATATTACCTTATGAAATGTTTAGAAAATTATTCCCACCTGTAAAAATAGTTAAGGCAAATATGAAACTGAAAACCATATTTGGGCCAGCTAGAGATGATATTTTCCAAGCCAATGTGAATGTTAAGTTTGGGAATATTAGAGCCCTATTAAATCTGAAAATTGTTAATTTTACATCTAAAGTTTGTTTACTAAGTAGGTCTTGGTTAAATATATTAATCCCAGATTGGAAAACATATTTTAATCCTGTTCATGAGCGTTCGTTTAGCGCGGTGGCCCGAAAGTTGATGCTTTCCGGCCGGAGGACAGAAAAAGTTCATTTTCGGTACTCTTAATAGGCATGTTAAGATAGGGTTTTCAGAAAGGTATAATGAAAGATATAAACTAAATAAGTTTAATTGTTTAGAACATTACTTACTTTCACATTGCATTATAATCTTGTTTTTCTTCAAATTTGGGCGTTAAATTCAGAGAATGAAGTTAAGTAATGAGGGAGCCTCCGTAACAAACTTAATATGTCTTTCGAACGGCTGTGCGTGACAAGGACATTTTGGAACATCTGGTGATTCTCTAGTTTGTATAAAACATTTGAGCTCTTAGAGAATATTTAACTAGTGCTGGTGGATCGGTGATGTCACAAGTTTGCCAGTCTACTATTGAAATGTACTCTTCGGCTTCAAAATTCAGCGACGGTAATTTGAAGACCCTTATAGCTGCCATGTCGTTCTTTTTAGCTCTTCTCACTTTTAAAATGCGGCGTAATGCAAGCTCCCTAATCTGCTGTCGTGGATCAGCAGCCATACAAAGAAGTACATTTTATGGATGAGCGAAATTAGCATTTCTTTGAATCGCCGCATCGACATTTTTTCTGCCATTCTCATTTAAATAACGGATAATCCGCCAGTTTTTTCAAATTTTCGTTCGGTTGATTGGTGGCAATATACAGTCGTAATATTCTGTTGAAAAAAAAACCCAACGTGCGTGAGCCAGCTTTCCTGGATTTTTTTTTCCAGATCATCAGACACTTTTCCACTTATGAAAGCTTGACTGATCCCCAATAGGTATTTCTGATCAGAACTGAGGTCTTTTACGTCCAACAATGGTAGTTCAGTGTAAATTTTATCGAATGTAACTACCGGTAATGTCTCACAGGTCACAAGTAGAGTTCCAAGTGGACCAGAAAAACTTTTTGGTCCAATTGTTGTACCGTCTATGCTATGAAACAAATGCCGAAGAGGAAGTTCATTGACTTGTAGCTGGCATATAAACCAATGTAAGTTTCGGTTAAATATAATTCAATGAATCTTAAAATTCCCCCCTTTGTACAAGTATTCGTAACGGTTCCATCGCATACCAACGCTGCGAATTGGGATAAGTCTGCATATGATTTCAAGTAATTTAACATACTTTTTGCGCAACTTTTTGAATGTCTGGATTGTGGATTGACGTGGCCCAAATAGCTGGAAAATGGTTCCTCTAAGAAGACAATATGTTCTTCTTCCACAGTTGTTCGGTAATATTTTTTACCACGTCGTTCCATTTTTAGGGTTCGGTATTTTCTACCGTCAAAATAAACTGCTACAGGGCATTGACGTTCTTCCTTTTCACGTACTTGGAGTAAGTTCCTTTGTCCTCTGATCTATAATAAAGGCTTGTTCCAATTTCGGGATTTTCTTATCCTTACTACAAGTACAATTTCAAAACTCTTGCATTTGCAGTAAGATATATCAAACAGAGTAGTTTTTGCTTGCTTTACAAATCCATCTGATTTCTAGTGAAAAAAGCCTTTTTCCTACAGTCGCGCGTAAAATGACTAATTACTATATTCAAATGAAATCGTAAAGACGACAAATGCCGAGGATTGTTACTTTACGCTCTAGCGCAAGAAAGGAATCTTTTTCGCTCGCTTATTTAATCAAACCACGCCCTCCGAATTAACTCAATTGGTGAATATTTATGGAACCGCCCTTCTGACCTAACTGGACAACGGACAAAGGACAATTTTTGTCAAAAACTGTCAAAAATGGTCAAAAATTGTCAATAATTGTTTAAATTTCGAAAAATGGTCGATAATTAAATTTTAAGTTTTTGTATTTTTATAAATCCAACTAGGGCTAGTGCGAAAATGTCGCGCGTGAAATGACTAATTACTATATTCAAATGAAATCGTAAAGTCGACAAATGCCGAGGATTGCTACTTTACGCTCTAGCGCAAAAAAGGAATCTTTTTCGCTCGCTTATTTAATCAAACCACGCCCTCCGAATTAACTCAATTGGTGAATATTTATGGAACCGCCCTTCTCACCTAACTGGACAATGGACAAAGGACAATTTTTGTCAAAAACTGTCAAAAATGGTCAAAAATTGTCAATAATTGTTTAAATTTCGAAAAATGGTCGATAATTGGCAAATTTTTTTAAAAAAATTTTAAAATGGTCAAAAATGGTCAAAAATTTTGAAAAATTGTCAAAACTCTTGGAAAATTGTCAAAAATGGCCCATAATTGTCAAAAACTATCAAAAATGGTCAACAATTGTCAAAAACTGTCAAAAATGGACAATTATTGTTAAAAATTGTCAAAATTTTGAAAAATAATTGATAATAATTGTCAATAATTGTCAAAAACGGTCAATTTAATGCGAAAAACTTCAAATTTTTTTTTCCAATTGATTATAAACAATTAAAAATTGATGAAATTTAAAAAGAAAACACGTGACTATGAACGCGCCACGATTGGTCACCATCGTTGTGACGTCATAATGTTACGTCTATTAAACATCACTTGACAATAATATTGGAAATTTACTGCTAAAAAACGATTTTTTAGTTAATTCCGATTTGCTATGTGTGATAAAGGATTTATAAAGGCAAAGTCTGATAATATTCCTGATGTTGATATATTTATGATAACCAATTTTTTTTAAAATGACGTATAATGCTATGATTTTAAAGGTTATGATTTGAAGTCCATTGAAAGAATTCATTGACTGAACTCTTCTTATTTGATTTGTATACTTAGATAGATCTTCACAACAAATAAATTCGATTTTGTTCTGGGATTATCACGGTGCTTATGAATAATTTATTTCGACGTTTTTCATCTTGGGGAACATTTAAAAACATTTTGTCAGGAGTTGTTTTTGTAGTATTCGTACATAATGGTACAAAATAAGAACGATAACTTTTGAGGTTCGACATTTTCAATATAAATTTGAGTATTTAACAATGACAACAGACTTATTACTTCTGTCAAAGAAAACACCACCACTTGGCAGTTGGTGTATTATGTGCTTTTAGGGCCGTTCGGCAATTAACTCCGAAATGGAGAGTGGAGCAGAAGCAGTTTTCTCATAGAGTAATTATCGAACTGTCAAACGAGGGACATTTATCAAACGTCAAATTCAAACAAATGTCATTCGGAGTAATATTTTTGTGGTTATTTTTTAGTATTTTCATAAAATATGAATAATTATTACTTCGCAATTGTAAACTTTGTAACCTGAAATACATGAGAATTTTATTTTTTGGCCGGTAATCGAAATGCGCATATTCACTCTTAAAACCCTACCTCGCCGAGGTGGTACAATTGGAGCAACTCTTTTCACACCACTCCACAGTAAACGAACGATTTAAAGACTGCCTCTTTTACTCGTTCTGTAATAACCGAACTGTTTAAAGAAGGGAGGAGTGTTCGGAGTCAATGGAGTAGCAATGCCGAAAGGCTCTATGACATTATGACGTCACACGCGCTCGCCTGTCGTCGGTACTGGATTCAAAAATTAATTTTTATTTTGATATAAAAATTATTGCGAAAAAATAAAAATAAAAAATAGTTTTGTTATAAAACTTATATATGATCTTTACATTTATCACAAAAAATTTTTTTTTCAAAAACCCAATAGTCAATAAATAATACGAACCGTTTCCGAAAATCGATTTAAACTCGTTATTTATAAAATCGATTTACAAAAAATCCCTAGTCAGTAGATCTTTTTAAGGTTAATCTTGATGAATAGCGAAAATGACGATTATTCTAGCACTCCTATTATAACCTAAGATAATATAAAAAAACTGTTAATTATTAAAAGGGCGACTGTAGAAAAAATTATGTGTGTTTTTCGAGCGTAAAGTAAGATTGCCGCTTTCGAAAGATCGCGGCAACATTCCTTCTCAAGCGGCAATCTATTACTTTACGCTCTAAATACACAAATAACTACTTTGTGGGATGATTTTTTGATGTTCATATAATTTTTGTGATAGTCCTTCAACATTTTTACTATTCTCGGTCTACTGAGGGCTCCCATTGTTCTTGTATTTTTTGTATAAGAATCTGATATAAAAAAATGTTGCCTCTTTAGAATTCATTTCAGGCATGAGATTGCCGCGAATATGTATATAACACTTCATAATATCATAATATGCCGGTAAAACTCTATCATCCAAATCACTTCCTTATCCAAATATAGGACAGGCACTTTTATTTCGTGTTTTTAAGTTACTTGCACTTACCATTTTGTACTGACGATATAACGAAATTGTCTAACGTGTTGCAACGACCAAACTTTCTCACCGCACTACTATCTCTTATAACACTGAGAAAATGTAGGGAATAAAACAATAAATGAGGCGAATTTAGTCAAGGTAATATTTAAACTGACCGTAACAACACTTGATGGCGTTTCTGATGTTATTCTTAATGCTTATTTCAATATACCATCATTGTGTTCCAAAGCGGTCAAACTACAGTCTACTTTTAGTGTAGAAAATGACGCTTATTTCCATAACGTACAATCTCCAATTGCAATTGAGTTCAAAACCGTACAAACTCCTAACTTGTCAACCAAAGCAAAGTGTACAATCTCCAACACATAATGATACACATTATTCCAGATGATTTACAAAGTGAACATTATTTTTTCGTGCCACTTGAGCAGTGCACGTGTTGTTTTAACATTGAAGGAGATATTCGCAAGAATGGAGTAATTCTAGAGCCAGAGGAATATATCAATATCTGCTCGAAGTACGCAACTGTACTCAAGATAGGAAAAGACGTTGAAGTTAAAAACTGGAAGGAAGAAACAAGCAAATTCATAAAGTTGCCAGGTCAATGGTATTTGGATTTGTCCAAAACGAAGCGAATGATATTATCGAAGAATTCAAATGGAGTAGTAGGAGTCCGGGGAGAAAAAAATTTTAGAGTAGATCTGGGCGGGGCAAAATCAATTGCAAAAAGAGGAAAAAGCATCCTTAATATGGATCTGGCTATCATCATTACGAAGAATTAAACAGCTGAAAATGAAAAGTTGATGTCAATAACCTTCTGAGTTCACATTATGGAGAAGACTGGGAATGTAACCCTAGATTAAAATTTTATAAATATGTGCTGGAAGGAGAGAGTCAATGGGGACATGGTACTATGTGAAGCAAAAGAGGAAGAAGATGATTCTATTTTGACAATCTAACTTTTTGTAAGATTCCAGGTACCAGGCTCCAGTTGTAGTTTTTAATTTTTTAAAGAAAAAAACTTTTTTATTATACTCATTTTTATTAATAATATGGATTAAGCGTATTTTAATTAAGTCCAAATGAAAATATCTATTTGAACTAAAAAATATTGTTTCACTTTCAAAGTGAACAATCTCCATCACTTAATTTCATAACGTACAATCTCCATAATTTTTTGGAAATATTTTTGCAAAGACAATCATTTTTTTCCCATAATTTTTTGAAATATCTCCTTATCTTGCCTATTTTCCAATAAAATAATCAAATTTCGAAAAAAAATCCTTTAGATTCCACTGACAGGTTTTTCATGTTTTCTGAACAAATGTTTAAACTGGAGATTGTACACTCTGGAACTAGGCCCCTCACTTATAGCTACCATTCGACTAAAAACATCCGCTAATTTGCCCGGTTCGTATTATTTGTTCACTATTCACTTTTCCCGAAATATATGACTATTAGACCTCGCGACGGACCCTTAAGGCTACGATTGTTCGACTCGATTTTTTTTTGTAGGACTCAGACTCTGTAGGAGGTCTTAAATTTTGCTAATGCGAAGTAAATTGAACTTTCATTTAGACAATGTAATTTTCAAATAGTGAGGTAAAAATTAAGTCACCTGATTTTGTTCGGTATTAGGCGGACCCTGAAGATGGTCGGTGAATGTAAATGAAACCTTTTAGCATATTATGCGTACACGATTTAAGAAAAAAAATTGTAGCTCCACCCTACTGGTCATACTTATTTTAAGTGCTTTTCACTTTTTTTCTTACCTTTCAAACGTAAAATACTGCAAACATCTTGAATATAATCATAATTACGATTATGATTATACCAGATTTGGCATCATGTAAAGAGAGTCTCGTCTTTAATTTGGGGACAACCAAAATGTAATCAAGGCTTGTGTATCCTCAAGAGTCATTGGACATGTGTTTGTCTCTAAAGCCGGAACTCTCCACATTCCACCAGTACATGGTCAACTGTCAGCAACTGTCACATACTGGTGCCGTGGAATGGGAATCAAATGCGAGAATCTTGTTGGTGCGATTCTTAGGCGATATAAGATCATAGTCGCTGGAAGGTGTCAATTTTTTCGGAAAGTAAAAGAAAACTGAGTGATCAAAGAGCCAGTATGTCATATGGACGAATCGTGGGCTAATACTGGAACGGCTATTTAACAAATATGGCAAAATACAATAATAAATTCAGGATAGGTGTAGTATATAGTTAGTTTACTTTTCCTTTAATTGTTACTATGGATTTTTTTTTCATGTCTATTTTTAGTCGTCATGTTAAATTTTGTTCATTAAAACCTATCGCAAGGTTTCATTAATTTTATTACAATTTAATAAACAAAATGCTGTGAAGAGTGAAGATGGATCGTTTGCTTCGTCCTGAGAAATTTAACACTGATCCAAACTCTGTCACAGCTTCGAAAGAATGGAAACATTGGATCCATACATTTCAAAAATTTTTGACATCTGCTGTCACCTTGACAGAAAAGTCCTCTGAGGCAAGTACTATAAAATTTAAGATCCTTATCAATTACATTCGTACTAATGTATACGAACACATATCTGAAAGTTCTTCTTATGAGGAGGCACTGAACATCCTGGGAAAAATTTATATTGAAGAAGTGAATCAAACATACTCTCGACACGTACTTGCAACTCATAAGCAGTAACATGGTGAAACTATTGATGTGTACGCTCAAGTTTTATATTCTCTTAGTAAAGACTGTTCGTTTGAATCTGTTACCGCCAACGAATATCGCAACGAGTATATTCGAGATTCTTTTATTCGTGGCTTAATATCTCCACATATAAGACAAAGACTACTGGAAAATAAAACATTAACTCTACATCAAACTCTCAGTCAAGCGAAATCTTTAGAAGCGGCTCAGCTTCACTCAAGTGCCTACGAAGAACTATCTTGCCAACCTTCATTAAATGCTTCTACGTCTGACCATCCGTCAGATTATAAGCGAGAAATTGAGGACCCTCAACAAAGTGCTACACAAACTCACCTCAAATCCACTAATATGTGCTTCTTTTGTGGACATAGATGGCATCCTCGAATTAAATGTCCTGCGAAAGACTCTGCTTGCTCTGTCTATAAGAAAAAAGGTCACTGGGCCTCCGTATGTCAATCATCCAAAATAAAACAGTCCAACAGAGATACTATTACATCTGCTATAGGAAATTCAATTATAGCTGCTTTTCATCCTAGTCTATCTAAGTCGACAATTAAAATATTGGTCGATGGTGTTTATGTTGATGCTTTGGTGGATACTGGTAGTTCAAAGAGCTTTATAAGTTCTAACATCGATCGATCCAGAAATATTAAAACTTTTCCTCTCAATGGCTTTGTCTCTATGGCCTCTTCTTCATTTACTTCTAAAATACTAGGATATTCTTCAGTCAACCTTAAATTCTATGGACACAGCCATACTAAGGTGAAGCTATTAATTCTTGACAATCTATGTGCCGATGTTATATTAGGTCATGATATTTTAAGTAAATACTCGTCTTTAGAGTTGAAGTTAGGTGGGAATAGATTTCCTCTTCGTACTTCTAGTTTAGCGGCTGCTAATGTTCCCGAAGCCAGTCTTTTCGAAAATAGGTCTCCTGATTGTCGACGTATTGCTACCAAATCCAGAAGATATTCACAGACAGATGAAAAATTTATCAAATCTGAAATCAAAAATCTTCTACAGGAGGGTATTATTGAAGAAAGTTGTTCTCCTTGGAGAGCGCAAGTCTTGATTACTTCCAACAGTATCATAAAAAAAGAATGGTAGTTGATTACTCTCAAACGGTAAATAAATTTACGTTTCTAGATGCATTTCCACTTCCACATTTTTCAGCACCGTTTCAGCATCTTCAGAGCGCTCATCATCAAATTCCTATCAAGTCTTCTGATAAACAGTACACTGCTTTTGAAGGCTGTGGTCAGCTTTACCAGTATACTAGAATACCTTTTGGAGTAACAAATGTTGTGGCTGGATTTCAACGAGTAATCAATAGCATAATACAGCTACAGGATCTTAAAGATACATTTACTTATTTAGATGACATTACCATTTGTGGAAAAACTCAGGAGGTGCATGATTTTAACTTGGACAAGTTCATCAAAATTGCACAAAAGTACAGGCTTACGATCAATGACTCTAAATCAAAATTCTCTACTAAAACAATTAAACTTTCAGGTCACATTATTGAGAATGGCACTATTAAGCCTGATCCTGATCGTATTAAGCCTCTCATGGAGCTTTCAGAACCCAATGATCTTCCACCTTTACGAAGGGCATTAGGTTTGTTTTCTCACTATTCTCAGTGGATACCATGTTTTTCAGAAAAAGTGCATCCTTTAACACACTCAGAATTGCCTTTTTCCGAAACTGCAAGAAAATCGTTCAATCTTCTTGAGGAAGATCTATCTTCAGCAATGCTAACGTCCATAAATGAAAATAAAATGTTAACTGTAGAGACTGACGCATCCGATTTTGCAATAGCTGCGACCCTTTCCCAATCGGGCAAGCCAGTGGCCTTCTTTTCCAAGGACTCTTACTGGTAGTGAAAATAATCATCCATCTGTCGAAAAGGAAGCTTATGCGATCGTCGAATCTATTCGCAAATGGAGACATCTGTTATTGCCTAACTATTTTCAGTTGATTACTGATCAAAGAAGCGTATCTTTCATGTTTGATAACAGGGCATATGGAAAGGTTAAGAATGATGAAATCCTACGCTGGCGTCTAGAAATAGCTCCCTTCAAATACGATATTATCTTTCGTCCTGGTGTTTTAAATCGAGCTGCTGACGCCTTAAGTCGAGTTAGTTCTTCCACAAGTAGTCTGATTAAGCTATCTGAAATGCAAGTATCACTATGTCATCCTGGTATTATTCGCATGTACCACTGGCTCAGGTAAAAAAAAATACCTTTTTCACCTGAAGAAGTTCGTAAAATAACTAGTTCTTGCCGCATATGCAATGAAATTAAACCCAAATTTTATAAAGTACAAAGTACACTCATTAAATCTACAATACCATTCGAGAGACTTAATATAGATTTCAAAGGCCCCCTTCCAACTTCTTCCGGAAAACCGTACATGCTTACGGTTGTAGACGAATTCTCCCGATTCCCGTTTGCTTTTCCTTGTTCTAGTACTACTTCTTCTGAAGTTATCAAGCATCTCAAACAACTCTTTTTTTCATTCGGTACACCTTCTTATATACACACTGATCAAGGTTCCTTCTTTATGTCCCGTGAAATTAAGTCCTTTTTAGAACTTCTGGGAGTTGCCACGAGCAGAACTACTCCATACAATCCCCGTGGAAATGGCCAGTGCGAGCGATACAATATGGTATTATATGGATAACGATTCGATTGGCTCTTCAGTCTCGTAATCTTCGGATGAATCAATGGGAACAAGTACTGCCGGAAGCTCTTCACTCTATCCGATCATTACTATGCACAACCACTAACTCTACACCTCAGGAAAGAATGTTTACCCATCCAAGACGCTCAATGAACGGAACCTCTCTTCCGACTTGGCTAAGTACTGGTCCCGTTCTAATGAGAAATTTTAATCGGACAAGCAAGAATGATCCCATGGTTGAAAAAGTAGAGCTTGTTCATGTGAATCCTCTATAAGCCCAAGTACGTTTATCTGATGGAAGAGAAATCACCGTATCTCTGAGACATCTAGCCCCTCTTCACGATAATGACACTCTACAAGTTTCAGAAGAAGATTCTCCTCTGGCCGCTCAAGATCTACAAACAATGGCTGATGATGAGCAACCCTCAAAAAGGTCCACTGATACTCAAAATCCACGAATTAGTGTTGACGATGTTGTAACACCTCCCAGTCGTTTAGTTGACTATCCAATGTCCGTGTGCAGGATTACGATAACAGTAGACCTACTAGAGCAAGAAGACCTCCTGCATTCCTGAAGGATTGAATTCATCAAGTGAGGCGGGAATAATGTAGTATATAGTTAGTTTACTTTTACTTAAATTGTTACTATGGATTTTTGTCATGTTTATTTTTAGTCGTCATATTCAATTTTGTTTATTGAAACCTATCGCAAGGTTTCATTAATTTTATTACAATAGGCATTACAATAGGACTTACGACGAGTTTAAAAAGCAAAAAGGATGCAAGAAACGAAGATGAATTTGTTAAAGGTGCTGTAATGACTATTCTTTGCTGAAAAATGTCGACCCTGCTTTTTTACGGTGGATATTTCAAATTAATTCGACGATATTCAGTAAATAGCAAACCTATACTTACTTCAGTCAATGTATTATATTTATCCCATGTTAAATCACCGTCTTCATTTTTTTGTTTACTTAAATTGATTCTTGCCTCTTCATCTATCTTTTCTTGCAAATTATTGATAATTTTAGAGTAATTAAAATTATTGTGGGTTACTATTTTTTCAAAATAGTTTTGCTTCGGAGGTGACACCAATATATCAACTGGTTTTCCTACATGTGTCGGTTCGGTCCAAAAATCATGAGTTCCTGCTTTTTGTAAGTCATTTAAAATATTCAAATGATCATAATCTGTGGGATAAACTCTATACAAAGCGAAGTTATCATATCTCACGACAGCTGCTGATATTCCAAAAAAACCCGCCAAGCAAAGTAGTATAATATCCATGGTAATCTGAAAATGATTAATGAGTTGATAAAGCAGTGCAATACTGAGTAATTTGAGCCAAACGGTGATTTTGTATTAAGATACATCATAATAAACAACCACTAGTCGGATTATATGATACAAAAAAATAAAATTAAACTTGAATAGAGAACGCGATAAAAACTTCGCCAAGGTCTACATAAGACATCCCAGGGGTTATATCACTTGCAGACCACTTCAACGTGATTGTTCCATCTTCAGCCAAGCTATAATACACTGGCGATGACGATGGCTCCCCCGCTATTAATTGGTGATAAAAGGGATGTGTTGACCATGTTGAATTTTCAAACGCGCTTTCTATTGAAGTGTTATCATTACCTGCTGGTACATTAAATAAAAGAAATACGTTTGAAATTTGTTCCGATTTCATGAATACAAGACGTGTGCTAGTAGCAAAAATGGTATTGTTTATTTTTAGACGCTTTGGGACGATATATTCGAGAAGAGAGTGCAGTAGAGCAATAGTTTCTTTCTACGACCCATCTTTAAAGTACCCAGTATTTCACCAGTTTGTAGCGCTTAAAACGGCTGTTTATGGTAAGAGTGAAAAAAGTGGAAAAGCGTTAAAAAAGTGCCATAACGTTAACTTTATTTCACGCTTTCCATAAGCCAATACAGTTGATTAGTGCAATTTGTCCACACCTCTACCAGACAAAAATAACAAATTTCCTTTGACTTTTAGAGCATAATATGAACTGTAACTGATTTGACGTTAGTTTTTATCAATAATTCGATTTGTTATACATAATTCAGTAATTGTTGCTATTATTATTATGGATAGTGAAGGTCTTTTTTTCGGGTCGAGATGGAAACTCGTGTTCGAATCAAACATCCCCAAGGGGATGCCTACCATCCAAACCCATCGCAAACTCGCCGTTACCCCCGCCCCGGAATCACTACCCTAGTATACTTCGAGACGGACGGCGGTCCCTCGCACATCTTCCGTTCACATCGTCGTCTTCTCCCTAATACCACTCCTACCTCTCATGCCATATCGAGTCTTTCTCTCCCCCCAACATTGCTTTCTACTACTCCACTCACCTCCATCCATTCCTCCTCCCCCCTCAACATTATCTCCACCATGTTCTCCCAATACACCGCCTCCCCTAGTTTCCTCTCCAACTTCTTCAGCTCTTCCTCGTTCCTCCAGCATCTAAACACATGCCCCACATCATTCTCCACTTCACACCTCTCGCACATTCCAGTCTCTCTTTTCCCAATCTTGTGGAGGTATCCTACTCTCGACCCATGTCCAGTGAACACCTTTGTCAAGAAGTAGTTCACCTCCCCGAATTTCCGGTCCATCCAATCTCTCCTATTCCCAATCGCTCCTTTCAGCGCGCCCTCATACTCCTCCTACCTTCTCTCCATTTCCTCCTCCATTCACACCTGTACTTCCTCTCTGGTCGCACTCCTCCAGCGTTTGTTCCTAGCTCTAGCCACCACGTCGAATGGGTAGGATCTTGTCAGCATCGCTGCTGCCAGTCCACCCACGCCTAACCCACGCATTCACCCCCACTCTTTCACCCCACACCTCTGCACCGTAAGAAAGAAAGGTCTATAAAATTTAAGTCTTCTGCATTATGGTCCAGTTATTCTCAACTAAAATTATTATGAACTAATAGCATTTTTGAAACGAAAATAGCGATCGCAAACATATGCAAAAAAGGGGAAGGGAAAATGTTTTTTTTGGGCGAATACCATCTTGCGCCACCTTAATATTGCTTCCTCTCATGTTCTTTATTCATGAAAAATGCGTAAAAAGATTCAGCTCGATTGTAGCAGGAGCCCCACTTTCGAATAATCACAGGAGTAAAGTGCCTTTTCCTCCCTTGAATGATTACTAGTGAACTACATACTGTGGGAGGAAAAGTAGCACTTCTCTCTCTAGTAATACAAATCGCTATTATTGAAAAAATTGTTGAATTATTGCTTCAAATCAAAATACTTAAGGTGGAAAATGATTTGTTCAATTATTCGAGAATCTCTACTTCGTCATGATCTTCGTTAAAAACCAGTAGTCGAGTTTGAGGAGGAAAAAATCCATGATCAATAGGAGGGATAAATGGTAACAGTGATCAAACATTGTCTAACTACTTTTTGGTTCCAGGAATTTTTGTCCTTTCTTAGATATATCATAGTAATAGTTTTGTAGGCGTAATTTACAGCAATTTTCAGGTGAATAATCAGATTGACAAAAAAAAGACTATATAGAAGATAATGTATGCCCTCGCCGTCTTTTGTCGGTACATTTTTCAAAATATTATTTAGAATAGGTTGAAAATTTAGGAAATACTTTGAGACATAATAGTTAAAGTAAGGGCTGTTTTACATTTGCATTCCTTATAACTTGCCACTTGTTGGGAGAGTAGATTACTTGCGCGTACTTTCTGTGAAAATTCCCAATGAGCACAAAATATCTATCTGATGGCACTCACAAGAATGTAATGTGTTATGGTCTTGAACTTTTTTCTTTTACAGGTTGCAGCCACAGAGACATAACAATTTTTGTTTAGGCTTGGACCTTCGATCATCGAACAGACCTTGTGAATAACCTGCTACACTGACAACACACTTTGTTTGTAACCAACATCTCAATCGATTCTTTCACTCCAAAACAAGGGTGGCAATACACACAGCAAATGTCGCAGTTCCCAACAACAGTGCCGTGCTGTTTGAGAAAGGGTTTAAATTGACTGAGTAATAATAGAAACACTCATCTTAGATTTATTTGTTGCTCCAGAAATGAATATGAGTTGCCATCGACCATATTGGATACAGGCTCTGCTCCCGTTTTAAGCATGCTCTTGACTAGAAATCTCCTCCCGGTGAGAGAATTATTCTGATCGTTGGTAACTGATCCGTAACTGCAAATATCTGATGGTTTCTTACTGTTCTTCGAACAAACCTAATCGTCGAGACATCTAACCAAATATAATAGTTAGTTCTGCTGTTCCAGGAAATGGAAATGATAAAACTGAAGAACTTGTCCCAGACGAAGCACAATGTATGCCATGACCTTCTACCAGAACACAACGTTTTCCAAATCTTTTTAAAGATTATGTTTTCTGAGTTGTCATACAATTAAGTCGTTCTTGAAGAATGAAGTAGACAAAAATTATTATTATCATGTAACATGTCTATCGACCTGTTTCGAAATTTATATCGCAAATATTTCTAGTTCCCGCCCGTCGTCTCATTAGCCATCCCAATCTTCAACCCTGACCTTAAGACAATTGACGTCTGCCAACGGTCGCTTCCATTTTTTCAACGCCACCAGCGACACCCCTTTTCGCTATCGACTTTCAGCGAGGAAAGACCTCCATTTTTATCGCTTTTATATCTTTCCTATCTAAATTGCTGTGGTAAGCACAGCAGCTAGTATACGACTGACAACTAAGTAAACCGTTAAGAACTAAGTATACCGTTGAGAGCTAGGATACCATTAGCCGCTAGGATACCATTAACTGCTAGGACATATTTAAGATACCTCCAGGTCCACTTCTCTGCACACCCTTCCAGAAGAAGATTCTTAAGATAAGTACCATAAAAAGTATAGGCCTCATTTTTTTGTTCTTTCCTGGCAGAATAAAATTAATGTTCTAATTTTTTTCGAATTTAATTTCTTGTACACCCGGCTCTGTTTTAATTTTTTTAATTAATATTTTAATTTCTACAAGGTGTTTCTACCTTTTTCACCTTAGTTTTCTTTTTGTTTAAATTCATTTTGTTCTTTCGTCGACGTCTGAAAGGTAGTGGCGCCCTAAAGCTTCTTATAGTCTGACAACCTCTGACCTACCTAGTGCAGCACTAACATGGAGTAGAACCACCTGTTCGAAAACAAACCATTTGTATTCGAACTTGCATGCCTTCACCCTACCCCCTTCTCTCATATCCGAAATAAGTTTTTAATCAGTTATAAAAGTAACTAAAAAATCTACCAGTGTTCCAGTAAGTGAGCAGTTATAATTATTTCAAAACTCACTATAACGTAACCGTCGATATAGAAACAAAAAGTTAGTTGTCTGTCAAGTTTGACAAAATAAAATATGTTTTTTGAGTTACCGACTATTTTTTATTATAAAATGGTTTAATGTTCCATTAAAACTCATCGTAGTACCATCCACAATAAAAAACACAATCCTCTTCCTCCGCTACTAAGCCTGTAATCCATAGGCCGCTGGTATAGAAAGTAAGTAAAAAACCAGCTTCAGGAAAAATATACAGTCCACTCAGCTCACTTCCCAAATGGAGGAGAGAAGTGAATGGAAAACAATCCTCCACCACCCTTGAGAAGAGTCTCATGTCGGCATCTGTCTCGAGTGTCCACTCTAGCGCCCATGCCACCAACAACCGACGGGTACGGTTACAATCATGATTATTACAAGTTGTCAATTAAAAATTGAATGAATTATTCATTTTCATGGTTCAAACATTAGAAAATACAGTATACGACATTGTTCCAATAGCGTTGTTAGAGAATGCGGTTTACTAGTTCTTCTACGTGAAGCACTGTGGCTGAAGACATGACCAATTTGTATTCTCTTAAATTTCTTAGAAACCGGATCTGATACTGGAGATTACCAAACGTCTCCGTATTGAACCTATAAAAAGGCAGATTTTCTCTAATTACAGCTTTTATTGTTTCCATTCTACCAATACAATGGCAATAAAAAGCCTATATACCCGGTTTGTATCACTGATAACGAATAAAATCTAAAATGAAACGAAACCAAAGACAAGAGATTGAAAAAGTTGGACTCTGGTCCCTAAAACTTGAGTCCGCACATTAAAGCGCTAGACGTGGCTTAAGAAATAAATATAAGACTATTCCAGATTTCAAGTCTGGAGAGAAAAACCCAATATAGAGAAAATTCATCCACTGCTAGTATTTGTTGAGAGGACGGCCACAAAAAATGAAGTGAACCTTTGCTTCTACATCAATCAATACACAATCATATATCATCACGACATATTTACAAAGAAAGGACTGCCTCGCCACTGTGAAGGATGATGTTAACTAGTTATCCCTTATTTCCATTATATGGTCACCCCATTGTTCCATCCAAACTTCGATTGGATCCATTAAAGTTTAAGCAAACTAAATCATGCTATGTTCCTCACTTTGGAGAAACGTATACGATATATTATTACATTGCCAAATGATCGAATTTTTCCTCTATTTTTTGTCATATGAGTACAAGGTAAACAAAATAGCTAGACCGAAATATGTACTTACATGTGAGAAGGACCTCGGCACCCTATGAACTGTAAAGGAAGTGAAGTATCTAGGCCAATATATCAAACATTATCAGCTAATCTACTAGTGGTTTTCAATCCATCTCGAAATTCATATCTATTGATCATAGATTATCGCATTGGTATTTATATTGTCTGCTTCAAGTACCACTTCAAGTACATAATTGATTACACTGATGAAAAACAATTTACAAATTATGCAACAAAGGGTTTGTGAAAATAAATTTCACAAGATTCACTTCTTCTAAAGTCAAAATGCTACTTCCTATCCCGGGCTACCCTACCGGTGAAAATATTCATTATAAACACACTATTGTATTTTCTTCTGGCACTCCCCAATTTAAATGAATAATAAAAATTTCCTCAGTTGAATCGTTTCAAAGGGATTCAGGCAATTAACATATTTTGAGGCTCAAATAATATTTGGTACATAAACGATGCAAACTTCTGGCACCCAACGGAAACACTCCATATTGTCATGTCGCTCTATTTAAAAGTAATAATCATCCTATCACTCAAGATACATGTATAAAAAAGCAATTCATTCAATATTTTAAGGTAGGTGTACAAAACTTGATTTATACATAATACATGTAGGAAAATATGTGAAGATTTTGGATATTTTCCAGTAAATGTGCCAAAACCGCTTTTATCGAATGTTTACATTGACCGACAAATGTTTGTCAATATAACAATATGTATCTTCTATCAGGCAATCCAATGACCGGTCAGTGCAGCAGCAAAAATATTCTTGTCGATGACCTGATGGAATCTACATTTTGCATCCTCATGTCGAGCATGTGAACAGGAAGATGAGTCGGTAGAATACATCCTTTTTGATTGCTCGGCCATCATCCATTTTTGAATGCGTGTTTGGCGAGTTTTGGTTAACATCAGCCATGCTAAGAGAAGTTCCTCTTGGTGGCGTTATCAACTATGTTAAAACCATAGGCTGGATGACGTTCTGAGAGAAACTTCCAGGAGGATGCCCGAAGGGCTTACTGAGGTCTAGGTGCTGTGGGGCTATCGTACCCTCCCAGCTCATCAGATCAGACCTGTGGAATAAAACTCAATACCTATGACGAACAAGGGGAATCAAAAATATGGTTCTAGTATTTTGGTATACGCAAGAGTGTTTATTTTGGAGAAAGATGATTTTATTTGGCTTCAGGGATTGTCTTATGTCGTGATAATAATAATAAACAATGTAAAGTTTAGTTTTATAAAACTTTTGAGTCGCGTATATGTATCTCGGACCAGCTTTTGGTTAAATTGTACATACATAAGAGCAGTCTTAAAATGAAGAAGTAATCTTAAAAAGACTAGTTTGCAACGCTTTCTAGGTATTCCTGAAACTAGTCAAGGAGCACTTAATATTTACTACGTTTTCATGGAGTATTGAATTCATTTTGAATCCAATACCGATCTCAGTTTTCATGATAGGGATTCAATCACGATTCAATTACAATTCAAATAGTTTTGAGATTTGACTGAAGGACATTCCGAAAATAATGTAACTCGCATTTTTGGATGAAATTATTAATTACTGATTTGGTAGGAAATAGATCTGATAATCTTGGTGGTTACTAAAAGTCATAGAATATATTGAAACATTTAAACATTAAATACAGGATATCCGGAAACTTTCCTGCCAAACGTAAACTACAGATACTAGAAGTGATTTTATGGCCTAACCTAATTTACCTTTATCCAAAAGTTTTACTCCAAAAAGAGCGCTGTTAAATGGAAGTAAGCCGAAAAAAATTTGCGCGCTATAATTTTTTACAATTTTCGAATACAGTTGTCTCAACAATAATGCCTTGCCGAGTTGGTTTCTGTTTTCGGCAATAAAGCACCAACCACATCAGTCGACAATTTCTCGTTGATATGGGGAATTTAGACGTGGACGGATTAATTTCTCTTAGGGCCCTTTCCCACTTAGACGGACCGTCTGTTTAAACGGAAGACGGCGGCCGGACGTGTGTTTTCACACTTGCACCAGCAGGCTCCGATCAATTTGTGCTCAGTCTTCGTACACGATGGACGACATCCCAGTGTTGTGGTGGCATTTAAGAAGAAGTAAACGAAAACATTGGGTGCATCCTATTCTACGAGGAAGATTTTCAGTTGGAACAGAATAGTAGTTTGTGCAACTAGTGTGGATATGATGGCCATATCGCACGAGGACGAAGTTTGAGCACGACGCCGTAGGCGGAGTGCTCAATCGTCCGAGAGCGATATGGACAATCCACACGAGTCGAACAGTATATTTTTTCTACGACCCACTTAAGAAAAAATCTAGAAAATAAACATTTTATTAAACTATAATATAACTTCAAATTAAAAATTTTTAATAATTTTACTATTATTATTATTTTATTATTATTTAGAAATGAAAAAAAATTTGAAAAATATTTCCCAACGGGGAATCGAACTCCTGATCTACCGCGTGAGAGGCTGGGATACTTACCACTGGACTACCGATGAATATACTAATCATCTATCTATAACGTCAAATGTATTACATAAAAACTGACGTTTGTCAGGAGTGTAAGACATTTTTTTTTCTCACCCTGTTATTCTTAAAATAGTTTTCGTTTCAAGTAAAATGAATTAAATCATGGGTATACCCTAATATTTCAGAAATCCATTTCTCGACAAAACAACCAATTGTCTGAAACAGATAAGTAAAGTACAATAATGTCACGTAGTCTTCGAGGCCACGGAAGGGGAAAGAAAATATTAAGAACGATTTGAGTTTTAGTTTCTAGAAAATAACTAAAGTGTTTACTTGAGCCAAATAAATCTATTAAAATATAGTGTGTATTGTGGTGCATATCAGGAGTTAAATAGGTGAGTCTATCTCACAGAGTAATTCAGTTTTGCCTGTTATTTGATATTTGAATTTAAAAGATATTTTATCACATAGAGTATATATATTTGCTAATTATTTTTAATAATAACTTTGTTTAAAGTTCTTTAATATTCAACGTTATTAAGAACATTAATTTGTTGTTGCATTTCCTATTCATCCAATCCTACTGTACTGTGGAGAGTTTGTGCCACTTGCAGTTTAACTCACATACCTATACTGTATTGTGGAGAGTTTGCGCCACTTGCGGTTTGTCAATTCCTGATACAGGGTGACTTCTCACGCCACCCATATCTCCTTCCACCCCCTATATTGTGGAGAGCTTGAGCCACTTGCAGTGTAACCTTATTTAGCTGTACTGTGGAGAGTTTGTGCCACTTGCAGTGTATTATTATTTTGCTGTACTGTGGAGAGTTTGTGCCACTTGCAGTGTAATATTATTTTGCTGTACTGTGGAGAGTTTGTGCCACTTACAGTAGTTATAATATTGTTTGTGGAGAGTTTGTGCCACATATTCCTTACATGCACTGGGGAGAGTTTGCGCCCCTTGCACCTTTCCTAATAACCCTAAATATTTACTATTAGGCATTTATTTTTGATCAAGTGAAGTTTTAACTTTACTTTAGTACTGATATGCATAATCACAGTTCAAACACATAAGATGCACCTTGTATATTATTAATACTTTCATTAATTTTGGGAATTTCAACTATACTAATCGTTAGTCAATAATTAATCATTATTTATGGCAAATTGAATACTCAGAGTGTTTTTCTATCTAATTCCAGGTACGTCATCTCGGTTGTTCAACCTACTTGGACCATGTCCACATGGACTGTTCAATTAATTCCAGGCATCACGTCCAGTGTCTTGTAAATAGTTATTTTCAACATTTAGATTTGTTTTATTATCTATATTATAAAAAAATATAATGTAAGTACACAGTAAGTAATTAAAAGTTAAATTCTAATTAAATATATCAATCTTTACAAATCACTCATTCTCCTCAAGTCAAGTTTTTCCCTCCTTACAGGAGTACCCTTAAATATTCAATTTATTCTGTTTCTATACGTTATACGTCTCCTTTTCGGCTAAGCGAATATCTGGTGGAAAATTATTTATTGATTCATCACTGGAATCACTCATTTTTACTAATATTTTTCTTAAAAACTATAGAAATATTTTGACAAGTTATTTTGACGTTTCTATGAAATTGAAAATAGATTAGTTGGCGGGTACTAAACGCAAATGCTGATTGGTGGATTTCATATACGTTCTAGGATGTATATGAAATCATATCCGTTCAGTTAACCGGAATGGCCTACATTTACATTCTGTAAATTGTGCGGAAAATGGATAATATACATGTGGGTGTAGAAAAATAATATTTCCACAGCCCAAAAAGGCAGCTACTAGGGAGCATGACTGTCTCCAAGGGGGTACTGAAGGGACAATCTTCGAAATGTCATGTTGAAAATTTCCCTTATAAAGATTAAATTTACTTTAACTAGTTAAGTATTTTGTTAAAAAATAATATATTTGTTTTAGTTTATTTTTTAATTTCAAAATAAAACAATAACTATTTCAAACAGTGTCTTTTATTTTTAAACACTTTAAGTCTAAAGTACATGTAAAACATATCGTACCTCAAAAATCATTTTTTTGTTTTATTAACAATTATTTTTCCATATTCTTCATCAGAGCTACTTGAAGAACGTCGTGGTCTTGTGTGAGATGAAGAACGAACAGATTGAAACATGTAAGGGTTCATTGCCATAGTAGGGAAGGGGGTTCTAAGAATATTTTCCACTCTACTTGAAAATGTTTGTAAACTATTGTTTAAATCATCAGATAAGCTATTGCTACCTTTTCCTGTGACTTCTCTTTAATTTTAAGGAAATCTGCCATTAGGGACATTTGTTTCTCAAAAAAATCATTTTCTTTACCCTTGCTTCTGCTAGAGTTGTAAGTTTTTTCAATTGAGGCTCTTGATATACTTGTATGTGGTGTTTCTTCGATCTGTATTTCAGAATCAGATTCTGGTGACTGTAAAAAATCACTCAGTTGCTGATTAGAAATGTTTTCTTCCTCTTGTACAATTATATCTGGATCCATACCTTCAAGAGCCGATGCAGGACGACCTCCTAATATTTCCTCAAGTAGTAAACTTTTATGTTTTGAGTGGTTTTGAGGCTATATGGCTTACAGCTGGCATAAATTTGACAGAGAATGTCACAGAATGCGCATGTTTCAATGCGATCTCGGTTTTCATGTCGTATTTCGATTTTTCGATCTCGATACGATCCCAAAAAAGCAGCATCGACCTTGAAACTCAATTCGATTTCAATACCTGTTTTCATGAGGTTTTTAATACGGAAAGTGTATTCAATTCGAATCAAATTCTGCATGAAAACGTAGTAATTGTTGGTATTCTACGCCAAAATGATAAAAGATATCGCATTACGGAACTTACCTGAGTTAGGATTTTATGTTTTGTTGTAATGGTAAGTGACATAAAGTGAGTGACTTTATGGAATGCAATTCTATGAATCATGTACTTGAGTTAAATATAATGTAATGTCAAGATGAATGGGTAGAAGTAGAAAAATAAAGTTAAAAAGTCATCGTGGGAGTTTTATTGGAAAATACCATCTAAAACTAATTTGAAACCCTAAGAAAATAAGAATAATTAATTTCCCGATTGGGTCCACTTAAGTTTGACTTAGCTTAAAATCACGGTTGACAGCTGATTCAACCTGAGAAACTTTTCTTTATGGATGACATTTTCGAAGTTGATTCCTCGATATCCTCGAAATAATAGACTTCGACTTCCAGAGATACTTTCCACTCGGTCTGATCATTTCTACGACATGAAGGAATTTGCACTTTATCAAAGATTTCGAGTGACACAGCAATCTTGTTCACGGGTTTTAGGATTGTTAGAGAAAGCTCTCAAATTTTGAAATGATTTTCAAGTGAAATATTACCTAATAAGGAAACCTACAAGACCAAATAATCAACTATTGTTACAGAAACAACAGAATGTCTCTCATTAATCAGCTGAGAGCGGTACATACGGAAAAATTGACAAAACCCTGTCCTCAAAGTCGTCTATCTAAGCAATTTGTTTTTACTCTGAAGAAATCGATCTGCATTCTTCACGAATCCTTTGTTTTAAATCTTCAACGGTGCCGACTGGCGTACTAGAAACTTTTGTTTTCAGATTAACACACAAAAAGAAATCGAGTGGTGTCAGATCAGGAGAACGAGCAGGCCACTTTACTGAACCCCGTCGTCCTATCCACCTACCAGGGTACTGCTCATTTAAATATCACCTTATTGGTCCATAATAGTGGGGAGGAGCACCATTTTGCTGAAACGTTATCTCCAAATCACGGAATTCAGTAGGATGATCCTCAAGTATTTCAAGGATTAGGGGTTCAATAGCATTCTCCAGCATTTCGCATTCGCGTTTAGAAATACAGGTCCAACAATGTAGTCTCCTAGAATCCCTGCTCACACATTTACTTTTTGAGGGAACTTGGTGTGTCCTTCATGGAAAATGTAAGGATTTGTGTCACTCCAGTAACGCACGTTCTGAGTGTTCACATTACCATTAGGGAAGAAGGTAGACTTAGACGGGCACTGTATAGTCTCCATGAGTTAACCGTTCACATTTGACGCTGGCAGAAGCTAACTGTCACTCGATTCAAAGCCAAATCTGAAAAATTACTAGATTTTCTAAGTGTTGCCATGTACGCATGTACCACAGAAAAACATTTTTTTAATGCAGTGGTGAGGGTACTGTGGCACTTTATGAATCGCCATTGAGGTCTACTTTACTGGTTAAGTTTTTTTACTAACCTATACAACGTTGCCAAGTTATTACGAAATTCGGCAACATTTATCATTTTACATTAGACATACAAAAGAAATCTGTTAAGTAATTTAAGGTAGTTGTCGTGATTAAGGCATACCGTCAGAAAATTCTAAATTTTTGTATACTTATTGAGAACATGATCATACAATTATCAATAAAATTTGAAGTCGATTGACCAGCTATATCCCGAGATAAATTCAATTAAAAATTGGATATTTAACATTGATTGCGTACGCTCTCTGTGCCAGTTTTTTAGTTATAAAAGAAAACTAACGGTCAGAAACATTCAAAAAACTGTCTTTTATTGTATTTGTTGTCAGTTTGAAAATAAATAAAAAAAAATTTACCGTCTAGTTATAAATAACGGATTAAAGTTCAACAATTTATGAGAAAGTATATATCTACGGAGTCGGACAGAAACAATTTGGCAGCGCTGTACGCGAGTTAAAATATTATTTGTGGGGCAAATTCAAACGGGCTAATGAATACTGCAAGCGCCAAACGTGATGGCGAGCGATCGCGCAGGTATCGACTCTCCCAACTAAATTACTATTGGATTACTATAAGCCCCTTGCCGGTCAGTGTCGTACCTATAATTAGTTTTGATTAGGGTAGCAAAAGGAACATGATATCTTTGTAATTTCCTTTCATATTATATTCAGTATTATAGGTAGTAGTACAGTTCATTAAAATGTTATATAATGATACACTTATTAAAAAATAAACTTTAATCAGTCACTATCTGAATACAAATTTTCTCCATCTTTATGATAATCCCATGTAAAGCCCATGTCACCTCCTGCATGGACAATAATGAGTCTTGGTCACTTGGTCACATTTTTAAATAACCCTTTGGTTGATTCATCCGTCCAGTTCTTAGAAGATGTATGTCCACTATGAAGGTATGTTCCATCAAGAAACACAATTGGTCACTGTTGGCTACGAAAATAATTGATTTTTTGTAAATACTTGATGCACAATGCTCTGATGTCCATTTTCTGTATAAAATTTTTTCTATTATTTTCAGTCCTTCTCCATTTAAAACCTATTTTCTTTAAAATTCTAAGAAGAGATGTTCCGGAAGTCACAATTCCCAAAACGTCATTAATTTTCTGTTGTAACTTTTTTACCGTAATGCGACACCCTTCCGTCTTATGAAAATCGTAAATAATCCGTCTAATACTGGAATACCATTACTCGGGAATATCAGTTATTGGTGTGGAAAATTTCACTCGCACGTTATTTGCAGAAATCAATTGCTCCCCTTCTTTAACCACTCTTTCAATGGTTCTTATCGAAATACCTAATACAAAATAAAGATTTGTGTTGAAATAGTTATTTTTGAAATTTATTTAATGTTACCTGTAGCGAGAGATGTTTTATTTTTAACATTTGATATCGTATCCGACTCACATTTGACACTTTGTGAATAATTGAACACTTTCACGTGCCTGACTTGTAACATGTCTATCGACCTGTTTCGATTTTACAGAATAAATCCTTTTAATTAGCGCTCGTCGTCACTAGCCACATCCAATTATAGTTCTGTGATCTCAAACTCTTCAACCCTGATCGTTAGACAATTGACGTTTGCCAACGGACGCTTCCATGTTTTGCACAACGCCACGTGAAACACCCCTTTTTGTTATCGATCGTCTAAGGAGAAACATCATCTTTCGCTATCTTTCATCTCTTAAGTACCTATCTTATGAATTTTGCTGTGGTAAGTTCAAAATCATAATTTATAATTAATAAGCTTCTTCTAAAGTACTGTCTGATACAATTTTCGTATGCATTCTTTATTTTTTTACAGAGATAGACGAAATTAAATTCAACACGTGGTCATAAACTGTTCTTTTATACTAATATGGTAGTTTTAAACCCTATAAAAGTACAAATTCCTGTTCATTTCCTGTGGCAGAATAAATTGTAAATTTGTGTTAACTCTATCTTTCATTTTTCTAAATCCCCAACTATAAAAGTTGAGGGAGATACCGCCCGGGGTCACTTTTCTTTATTAACTTTTATCTAAATTCCATAAGGCGTTTCTACCTTTTCCGCCTTAGTTTTTTCATTAGTATTTTTATCGTCAAAAAGGTAGTGGCGCCCTCAACTTTTACAACCCTTCTGTTATCCTTGTGCAGCATAAACTTGGGGTCGAATCACCCTTGAGAGGAGTCTCTAGCCGGAGCCCTTCGAGCTGGTGCCCTGTGAGGTACAGACATTTACCGTTACAAATTGGCGCCCTACTAAAAGCATACATTTACCGTTACTGACTCTTGATAACTGGTTTTTTGTTAGGCGATGACATTCTTTCAGAAACAACACAAAAAGTATACAGACAATGCCAAACGCCAACAGAATTGGAGGACAACTGATGATACGCCTCTTTACAGAGCATTTATATGTCTTGCAAGAGCTGTACTGAGAGGTAACATTGAAAATGAGTTTGTGCGCATGGGGGCGGGCTCGCCATCACGTTTGTCGGTTGCTGTATATACATAGATTCAGACTCCAATGTATCTACTGGTAGCGCTTAAGCAACGTTGCCAGATCAAAAATTTTAACAATATGTGAAAGTATTAGTGTGTACATACATACGAATACTGTATGGGTTACGCCTCCACGGGTACTGTCTTGCGTAAAAATTATGGATTACTTAAGGCCGGTTGTGACGATGCAATTTCTTCTCTGCAACTCGATCGCGGCGACAAAATTGCATGCAGTTTAGGTGTTCCTACAATGCAACTGATCAATGCAATCCAGTTGCACCAAAATAAAACTGGTTCTAATTTTATGCCACATGCTGCAGCAAGTTGGTAACTTTTTCAGTGATTTTTTTTTACACATTGCTCTTTCTCACATTCATTCGGTCGATGCAATTGAACATCATGTTCGCAGTCAAAACACATGCATTACTGTTGTCACGCCACAATAGACCAATCACGGACTTTCCCGGCTAACTGACGGTTTTGGGGAGGCAAAAAGAATGCGGGTTGATCTATGGCCGTCAAGCCGAAAAGACGTGTTTTCTTGTTTCATATAGAACAAAACTCATTAATAAGTATTTTGGGTACCGGCCAACTTCCAATTAAAAAACGTGAACGATTCATTGTAAGCTCCTCGGAAATTAAACTAATATTTAGTAAATCATGTGTTTAGTGCTAACGTCGTTTAAGTAATTTCTTGAATAATCAAATGCATAGTGGAATGTACGTGTTGTAAATGCTTACGTGAATGTATCTAAACAATGTATAAAACTGAACAAGGACATTGTGAATAAATACGAATTTAATACAACAAAAAATGCAATTTATTCACCTGTACCTTCATGGATACCACTGCGACTTCAAACTCTACACCTTCTTTTAAAACCAGAATAAAGCAAACCAGCACCTATAATGGTACAGTCTATATCTCCAACGGTCAAGTTTTCCGTCAGTACTAATACGAATAAATCATAATTTCTACAATGATTCTCTACATTTTGAAAAAATTAGACGTCTCAGTAGATAAAAACAATTTTGGATTGATTATGTGGCATGTCATTAATCGAGATGCATTCAAAAGAAAATTCCTACTCAAATATAATCGATCGAGAAAATATAAAACAATGAAACACGTCTCAGATTCGGTTATACGCATTTACACAGAAAGAATATTATATAAAAAGTGATTTCTACAGTACCTGTGGCAGCAGGGGGACTTAGACCACATATTTTTTTAATGTCCATTGTGAAGGAAGCAGAAATCAGAGAACTGTTGAAATGTAGAATTCAACTTTCAGTCAATTTGCTTACACTTCTAGCAAATAGAAAATATGAAAATTAACTATGCTTTGGCCTACTTTCTATCGAGTACTTATATTGAAATTCAGACTATGCCAGTCAGTGTAGATATTAGGAATAGATCTTGCTCCCTAAGCTGTTTACAATCCTAAATATATTTAATATCCCTGAACTTTAAGTGATCCAGTCTTATGTGTTATACAAAGTCTTAAAAGATCTCTAGACGAGAAGATAGTATCACAGCGTTTTTATTACCCTGTGAGTATTTCAATTTTCAAATGTTAAGTGCTAGACGTAGCAGAGTAATTTCAATATTTATGCAAGTACAGATTCTGCTACCTATAGACTATAGTACAAAAAATTATAATCATTTGACTGGCTAAATAACGTTAGTCTTTATCAAAAAATATGAATTGTATATTTTTGTCCATTCCTTTTATGGTGTTTTTACCATCAAAGCTGGGCAGCCTGAAGTCTCAACTATTATTTGATGGAACTCTAGTTGTAGTAGCTAGCATTAACGAGCAATATTTCGCTTTGGAAGCCTGGTATAAATATCACCTAAAAATACAGTCTACAACTCGAAAGAAACACATCGAAGACAAACCGTCCTTCCGATGAATGTTTATTTTGGAAAATATGCAGAAGTTCGGCTGAAAACTCATTCAGAAGTCGTTCTATAGGTATGGACTACTTTTATCGGCGGTCTCCTTTGCTGCAGTACATCTACCCAAACGGATGCACCATATAGCTCATCTCTTCTTTGGTCTCCTAACATCATCTGTAATGTGGTAATTGTACATGTTTCAGAAAAGTCCTCAATTCTTTCAATAACCTTATAAACCTGGTATCTCTTCACTCAAAATCTCTAACGCACATTGTTTATTTCGACAGGCTAAATGTGACTACTTTCCTTTCCTTTTTTCGAAGCCCTTGTTCCGATTTAAAATCGAATATATTGTTATGGTATACAATAATTCAATATGTGGTGATTTAATTTTATTGAATAATATTATATACCACATACATCAGTATCAACCAGAACCTCAAATCAAACAAATTTTATATTTAAGTTGTATTTATTGATCTGAAATGTTTGAAATTTAATATTATATCACATGCACGTGTATCTCAGGGTATATCTTGGGTAAAGTGAGTTGTCTAAATTTAAGGAGTAAAATTTGAAATATAATAACCTTTAACGTCAAAATTAAATTAATATTAATTAAACAACTATCTCCAGATTGCAACCCGTGGATGGTCTCCTAGCCTATTACGACCTATATTAAAATAAAATTAACACAATTCCGCACAAACAAAATAAATCTCTCAATATCTTGTCGAAACACCGCCGGTAGCTGTATTATCTAAATAGAAAACGACTTGTTCTCTGAAGCGAAGAAATTCTGCGTTGCGCAAAGAAAAGATCACTGGTAAACGTCTCGAAACTCGGTACTGGTTTACAAACAGCCGTTAGGTACAAGTTTTAGTATAAAATGATTTACATTACCATCGTTTATTGCTGCATGATCTCTCTTGATCTGGAGTTTGAACAACCTTTACTGGATTCAAATCGAAGGTAAGTTATGTAAGATATTTCTAACTCACTATTTCTTTCTTTTATCAGTTTTTATTTAAGTCTTCGTACATTTAAACTTCTAACGTCCATTACTTTTTTTCGTCTCTCCCTTAGTTACCGATCACCTAACAAACTTCCTTCCCGTTGCTAACGAACATCCTTTTGTTTCTTCTTTATTTATTATAGAAATTACAAATTTTTGTTGAAATCCAGTTACTGACAGTTCATATTATTTAATCAAATAAAAATGTCCATAACTACCAATGTTCTTGTACTGACATTTTCCAATATCAACTTTATCAGTTGATTTATACAGGGTACATAAAAATATCTAACAGTAAGTATTTAATTTAATCATTTTAACGTTATTGTTAAAATGATGGATATAACATAAGACTCCTATGTACATATGATATAATAATTTCTAAAAGTAACCATTTCATTTCATTTATGATCATCTCAATTTCAGTACAATATATATGTGGTATACACAAACGTTTTCCCTGGAATTCCTCTGAATCAGTTCGCTACCTGTTTCGCGTTACCCTCACTCGCTATTGTGACTTATATACAACTGTTGAGTTGCTACCTCTTAAAAATGTCGGTCCATTATAATTCATAGCCACCATGATTTCGTTCATAATTGGGTCGTTCCATAGCTCTCACTTGGCATTGTTTTACGACGATCCCCATAAAATAGACATTCATGTCACCTGCGATTATGAATTGTCTTGGCACAGATGGAGGATGTAGTTCTAATTACATGCTATATCTCTCCGAACAAATGTAATTTGGTACAGTACAATAGTTTTTCCTCACTAAGATGGCGGCCAAGGTAGACGTAGTCGATGTCGGTCCTGATAAAAATTGTCTTTACTGTAATAAAAAAGTATCAAAAGGTGTGAAATGTGCTAATTGTGGTGCAATTTTACATTTAAGTTGCTCTCAACGTAAAACATGCTGTGAGAAACAACAATTTTCAACAAAAAAGCTGTCTGACGCTGAAGAGGAAGTGACATATACATATACCGATTCCGAGTTTATTACATATATTATAAGGTAGAAAACAAATTTATTAAAGAATTATTAGTTGAATTGAAGGAGAAAAATGACATCCTTGAAGCAAATAACAATCTGCTAACATAAAGATTACAGTAAATCGGGGAAAAAAGCCCGAAGGATAAAGATAAAGTCACAAAAACATTTTCGGATGCCATGAAAAAAAAAGGTAAACAAAACATCAAGTGCAAGTGGTAGTAATAGTAGCTCAGTTGCCGAAGGCCGTAAATGTATGCAGAATGATACTACTGCCCTGGCTGTTAGACATAGAGATGACAGGCCGGATACACATTCTAAAAATGAAAAAGAAGAAGAAATACTTTCTGAGAAGGTTAAGAATCACGAGGTAAATAAACTACTAATCACTACCTAAGGACAAAGTAATGTTTTGGACCAGTACATTCACCTAAATGATGACACAAATCCAAATCAAGATGATGGGAAAAGAAACAAAGAAGAAAAAATAATGTAGGTGAATCAACTGAGGACACGAATTTCAAGAGTGCAGCAAACAATCCAAAATGTTACATGTACATCTACAGAGTAGGAAAAGAAGTGATGGAAAAGGAAATTAAATCCTTTACAGAAAATAAACTAAACTTTCAACAGAATAATATGGAAGATAGTGAACAAATCATTGTGAAGAAGGTTCAGTGCAGCAGTATAAATTTTTGTTTCATAGTTGCCACAGACTTTAGTTACAAGGATAAACTGTATACTCCTTCTTTTTGGCCAAAAGGGGTGTGTTATAGAAGATTTGATTTCAAAAAATACTATAAAGTTTTTAATATTAGAGATGTTATCAATGACGATAGAGCCAATACAGGAAATTTTTAATGAAAGGGGATCTGAAAATCTGCCCACACGAAAGTGATTACTCAAATTACTCAAATGATGTAATTAAAAAAAGACAAATTGATAACTCAAATGAGGTAAAAAAAAAAGGCAAATTAATTGTGCAAATTAAAGTAATTTAAACATTTCTCCGAAAAGTCAGCTTTCCAAACATACAACGCTTACAAAAGCTGCCCACCCACCAAAGGAAGGAAGAAGTCGTAAGGAACTGTCAAATACAAATTTTAAAGTTTTTTTATGCCAATGTACAAGGGATTAGGGACAAAATTTCTGATTTCGAAATACTTCTCGAGAAATCGAAGGCTGATTGCTTTTGTACTAATGAGCATTGGCTTCATACTGATGAGTTTTCACAAATAAAAATCAAAGGATTCATGGCCATTTCCAGTTTTTGTAGAACTAATAAAGCACATGAGGGTGTTGGCATCTATCTTAAAGAAAGTTTGGAATGTCAAGAACTCAATTTACCAATCCTTTCCAGGGAACTACACTGCGAGGTAGCTGGGATTCACATTTCCTCTATCAATACTAACATTTCAACAGCCTATGGATCTCCTAGGGGGGAACTAAATACATATTTAGAAGTTATGTCACAGGTTCTGGATAAATTAGACCTCACAGGTAATAAATACTATTTTAATTGGTGATTTTAATGTTCACTATGAACAGCCGAACTGTAAGGAGGCTGAGTATCTTAACCTCTTTTTTAACTAATATGATTTGTTTCCAACGGTAAAATTTAAAACTAGGGGGGAAGCTACGCTAGATAATGTTTATGTATATAAACTTTAATAGGTCAAATCTCGATCTCTCTCCTAGTGCCTTGGAAGGTATCTCTGATCACTCTGCAATAATTTTTGATACACCTCTTAATTTTTTTTACAACTCATAGCAATAGGATCACTTACAGACCTATTACCAGTGAAGGTCTTGGGAATATATACAATCAGCTAAAAGTTTTCAATTGGTTTTCTATAACACAAGCTGATTGTGATGTTGAAGCAATTTTCTTAGTGTCTTAACCGATACAATTGACAAAAACTTACCACTTAAATCTAGGATGGTTAAAAATAATCAGCATTCCTTAAAGTAAGCTGGTTTAATGACAATTTCAGGAATATGAGGGATAGGCTACAAACATTAAGTCTTATGCACAAACAAAATCCAATTCTGGTCCCCAAAACCATCGTCAGTAACTATAAATTTCAATATAGGAAAGCGATAACCAACTCCAAAAAAACTGCCCATGATAACTTTATTAACAATGCAGCAAATAAATCTCAAGTAATGTGGTAAATCATAAATTCTCAAAGGAACTCTACCCTCATCCCTGAGGGTACTCGGCTTAATGCTCATGTCTTTAATATTTTTTTTACCTCAATAGCTGATGAAATAATCAAAAACCTTCACACTACAAATTGCTCCTACAACGATTATTTAACAAACAAATATACAGGATATAGCTTTGTATTTCGAGAAGTCAGTCAAGATATGGTTCTAGATAAAATCTCATGTCTTAATAACAGTAGTAGCAAAGACTGCTATGATATTAACTCTAAAATTATCAAACATCTTAAGGATATATTATGTAAACCTTTGACTGACATGTTTAACCACTGCATTCGTGTAAGTAAATTCCCATCCCATCTTAAGCTAGCAAAAATAATACCCATATTTAAGAAAAAGGGTGATCCCGAAGATCTAACCAACTACAGGCCGATATCATTGCTGCCAATAATATCAAAAATTTTTGAATCACTGCTAAAAGATCAAATGAATGAATATTTTGAACAAAATGACATTTTTTCACCAAACCAGTTTGGTTTTCGCAATAAAAGAAGTACTACTTTAGCTATAGATCAACTAATTGGGTTTGTAGCTGAAGGCTTTGAGAATAAACAGAATACTTATGCTACCTTCCTTGATTTGACAAAAGCGTTCGATTCACTAATTCTCTACAATGTTCACCAAAGCAGTGTAGCTCTTGTCAAGTCCTACCTGGACGAGAGGGAGCAATATGTCAGCACGGAGTTCCACAGGGCCCTGTGCTGGGTCCTCTGCAGTTCCTCATTCACATAAATGACCTGCCTAACTTCGCCAATGTCATCACTCTGCTTGTAATCTTATTTGCAGATGACACCACTACGTTGATGCGTTACCACCCCTCAGACCCTATACAGCAATGGACCCAAAATAAAGATGACCAGATTAAGAATTGGTTTCTGGCTAACAAATTGAATCTAAATGCCGACAAGACAAATAATATGAACTTTACTTTGCAAACTTCTTCATCAAAACGATGAAATAAAACAATTAAATTTGTTTAAATCTTCATTTTATTTTGAACTTACGTTCAAATTAAATTAGTGACGCGTTTCGCCACACAGTAGCTTTTTCAATCTACGTCACTAATTTAATTTGAACGTTAGTTAGATTTAAACAAATTTAATTGTTTTATTTCATAGCTTTGTATGGATCTTTATCAAGTGAAAGCCTCATATATTCAATTCTTCATCAAACCTGGGAAGTCAGGCATCTAAGCTCCAAGCTGTCCAAAATAACTTTCCTAATAAGAAGCCTTTCCAAAAATGTATCCAGGGATACCCTACTGTCGGCTTACCATGGATACTTTAATTCCAATCTATCCTATGCAATTTTAAACTGGGGTCATTCCCCCAATACTGCTCAAATCTTTAAATTACAGAGACGTTTTGTCAGAATTATCGCGGGGTTAAAATATCGAGATTGTTGTAGAAATAGTTTTGCACAACTGAAACTCCTTACTCTTCCATGTACTTTTATACTTCATTGTCTAACCTACATAAAACTGAACTTTTTTTTTTTTTTTTTTTTTTCGGGCCGAGGTGGGAAACTCATGTTCGAATGGGTCCAGGACCCAAACAGTGTTGGACTCATCCCCAAGGAGATGCCTACCAACCAAACCCACCTCAAACTCGCTGTTACCCCCGCCTCGGAATCACTACCCTAGCATACTTCGAGACGGGCGGCGGTCCCTCGCACACTCTCCGCTCACATCGTCGTCTTCTCCCTAACTTCCACTCCTACCTCTCATGCCATATCGAGTCGTTCTCTCCCCCTGACCATGCTCTCTACTACGCCACTTACCTCCATCCATTCCTCCTCCCCCCTCAACATTATTTCCACCATATTCTCCCAATACATCGCCTCCCCTAGTTTCCTCTCCAACTTCTTCAGCACTTCCTCGTTCCTCCAGCATCTGAACACATGCCCCACATCATCCTCCACTCCACACCTCTCGCACACTCCAGTCTCTCTTTTTCCAATCTTGTGGAGGTACCCTACTCTCGACCCATGTCCAGTGAGCACCTGTGTCAAGAAGTAGTTCACCTCCCCGAATTTCCGATCCATCCAATCTCTCCTATTCCCAATCGCTCCCTTTAGCGCGCCCTCATACTCCTCCCACCTTCTCTCCATTTCCTCCTCCATCCATTCTTGTACTTCCTCTCTGGTCGCACCCCTCCAGCGTTTATTCCTGGCTCTAGCCATCACGTGGTTGTCTTTGTAGGCTATCTGAAAATCTAGAATGAATAGACAAAAACCGATGGACTCTCGAACTTCTTTTTTATTAACTTGAATTATTTACACTGAACAATGTGTAAACTACTACTACATCAACACTATCACTTTAAAATATCTTAGGCGCGTCGATAACCAAGTTATCTTCTCCAGTCTGACTTTAACTTTAACAGGTGGTACAGCATCTTGCTGAAAAAATATTTGATGTCTTTTTATCAATGGAGAGTTATCTATGGTTGAATGGATATTTAAAAGACCTTTTAAAAGGGAATTTTCCAATTTTTTTCATTCAATAATATTAAGTGGCGTCTAAAAAACCTGATCCCCAAGGTTTTTTTTTAAATATTAACTTGGAAAACAAGGTTTGAAGTCCCGTGTTATTTAAACAAATTCAAACGACCTCTATAGCGCGACAAAGCTGCTGACGTCAATGAGTATGATGTCCAGCTGTGTACTCGTGTATCAATCACCGGCCACAACAGTGATGCCAATTCGGTTTTTTAGGGACGCATTAATGCTCACCATGCCAAAGGAAATTCGGCGGTGATTAGAAGAGTGTTCACTAAGGGGGGATGTGTTTGATCCAAGAACCTTGGGCAATTAATAACCAGTTAAGAGGATTAGCATGTAAAGATGCTAAAATAGTATATCACTCAGGTAGTGATATACCAAGAACTTGTATTAGGATAAGGAACAATATTAACCATTTTCGTATCTCAGAATACATGACTCGAGACCTTGTTCCAGTTCGAGCACTCTTCGAACACAAGAAAGAGGGCAAAGAGATAGTAATAGCATCATGCTACTTTGCGGGAGGCGAAATAGCACCACCTCCCAAGGTACAAAGGCTGGTGGAGTACTGTGAAGAGAAGATACTACCTCTACTCTAAGCATGTGATGCCAATGCACACAATACTGTTTGGGGCAGTAGCAATACCAATCAGAGAGGTAAGCAACTTTTAGAATATCCTTAATAAAAACCTTAATATTCACAATATAGGGAATACCCCACATTTGTAACAAGGGTAAGGCAAGAAGTTTTAAATATCACTCTGGCAACACAGGATCTAAAACATATAGTAAAAGATTGGAGAGTTTTGGGAGAACCTCCTCTTTCCGATGAGGTGAGGTGAGCCCCAGAAGAAAACCAAGAAAGACAGATTGGAACAACTATAACACCTGTCTGAAAGAAAACCTAGCACATATCCAGAGAAAAGGGAGAGCTAAGCACCATCTCGATCTGGAAAATGAGCTTGAGGACCTGAACAGTGCAATAATCGATGCATTTGAATCGAGCTGCCCTCTTCAAGAACAACGAAGCAGCAGAGAGGTACCCTGATGGAATAAACATCTGTCAGAATTAAGATCTCAAACCCGGGACCTTTTTAATAGAGCAAAACTCACCGGAGACTGGCAGAGATATACCGAGGTAAGAAATACCTACTATAAGGAAATTAGGAAAGTTAAAAGAAATAGCTTTAGAAAATTCTGTGAAGATATAAACACAACACCTGCTGCGGCAAGACTCTACAAAGTCATGGCAAAAAGTAGGGTCAACACATATATGGCTTTGAGGAAGCCAGACGGTAAATATACCGAAAATGAGGAGGAAAGAGTGAGACTCTTACCAGAAACTCATTTTCGTGGGAATAGCCCAAATAGGGGAGATAGTCCTTTCGAAGGTCTCAACAGACCTTCGAGAGAAAGTAGTACAATAGCTAAGCACATTTGTAGTAACGAAATGTTAAAATGGGCTATGAACACCTTTTCACCTTTTAAGGCACCGGGAGCCGATGGAATTTTCCCAGCATTGCTCCAGCAAGGACAAGACGAAATTCTACCACATTTGGTTAGGATCAGTCGAAGCAGCTTAGAACTGGGTTATATACCAGAAGCAAGGAGAAGGGCAATAGTAACCTTCATTCCAAAATCCTTCAGAACAATTAGCCTAACATCGTTTGTGCTCAAAACGATGGAAAAAGCTATTGATCATTATATTAGAGCGGAAATCCTAGAGAGACTACCTCACCACCCGCATCAGCATGCTTACTGGGCAGGCAGATCTACGGAGACTGCACTGGTACAACTAACGGAGGATATCCGAGGTGCTCTAGACAACCAAGAAGCCGTAGTATGCGCCTTTTTGGATATAGAAGGAGCTTTTGACAATACTCCTCATGAGGCTGTCAAAAGAGCATTAAATAGAAGAGGTGTAGACAGCACAACATCCAAATGGATGTCGGAGCTGCTCACCACTAGAGTAGCAGAGACGAGGACAGGCAGACATTGTCTCCATCTGTACAACCGGAGAATGTCCATAGGGAGGAGTAGCATCCCCATTAATGTGGAGCATGACGGTTGACGAACTCCTGTGTGGTTTGACTGACCTCGGAATATCCTGCCAAGGATATAACGATGATATTGTCATAACAGCCAGAAGGAAATTCGAAAATACCCTTTGGTGACATCGTACAAAAGGGTCTGAACTATACAAATAGCTGGTGTAGGCAAGTGGGACTTAACATCAACCCCACCAAAACCATCTTAATAGCCTTCACTAAGAAAAGTAAGCTCAACCTCAAAACCATTAAACTTGATGGGAGCAAGGTTGAATGCGGTCAAGAAGTCAAGTATCTAGGTTTGACTCTAGACAGTAAACTCCTGTGGAACAAGCACGAAAAGAAGATTATATACATAGCAAAAATGGCTCTAATCGCGTGCAGAAATCTAGCAGGGAGAAATTGGGGTTGTAGCCCAAAAATCCTGAGCTGGATGTACACTGCCATAGTGAGACCAATGATCACTTATGGAGCCATTGCGTGGAGTAGTAGATCCAGCTATTGACAACGAGAGAGAACCTCTCTCCAAAATTCAAAGACTAGTCTGTATGTTCATTACAGGAGCAATGAGAACATGCCCAACGGCAGCCATGGAAGTTATTCTCACCCTCACACCACTACATATGGTGGTAGAAAGTGTTGCATAAAGAACAAGATACATACTAAGTAGAGAGGGAAAATGAATAAAAAAAAACCACCTCCTGACTTCTTAGAAATCAGAAAACCTGGGACATACCACAAGATGGTATGATGAAAAAGTATAAATTTTCAAAGAAATTCGTTACGGAACTAAGCAACAAGAAGGAATGGGATCCAAATACCATTACCAGACTTGGAAAGAATACTATTCAATGGTACACAGATGGCTCAAAAGCAATAGAAGAGACTGGGTTAGGAGTTTATGGGCCAGGAACCAAACACTCTGAAAGCTTGGGAAAACCCCGAGTATCCTTCAAGCGAAAGTTCACGCCAGAAGAAAATGCGTGCCCAGTTCAATATTGATAAAGGATATAGAAGGCAGAGGATTATCATAATGTCGGATAGTCAAGCAGCCATTAAAGCACTGAGCTCTTGTGTTATCAGTTCCAAAATGGTGTGGGAATGCCTAGGCAAACTAAATAAACTAGGCGAGAACAATATAGTTACTTTACTGTGGATTCCAGGACACACTGGGATAGAAGGAAATTAAATAGCAGATGAACTAGCAAAGAGGGGGACTGGAACACCCTTTTGGGGGCCGGAACCCCTTTGCGGTATCAGCTCCAATGTAACATTGAAAGAAATAGGCAAAGCCGAAGAAAAGAGAAGATCTGACCATTGGAAAGATCTAGTAGGACTTGGGCAATCAAAGATTCTTCTGGGTGATTACAACCTGTTGAGATCAAATGAATGCATAAGTCAAGTAATACTGCACTAAGAGTTTTAACAGGCATCCTTACGGGACATTGTCGCCTGAAACTTCAAAAGATTTCTATTAGTGACTTTTTCACATAACCTCAAAACTAGCTCGAAAAACGCATTTTTTCATTTGGATTTTTAGTTTCGGCAAAAATTGTTCGATTTCGATAAAAATTTGGGAAAAGGTAGCTTTTATAGTCAGAAACTATGAAAAAAAATTTCAAATTGAAATATAGAAAATTTTTAGACTTATGACTTTTATTCGGTAAAAAACATTTTTTTTAAAACGAAAATTATCCTTCTCGAAATAAGTTCCGTGGGTGCTCATTTTTTTTGTTTTTACATCATTTTTACATTCAATTGAAATAAAAAAATAGTAGTCACAATAAATGCAAAAGAGGACGGTTTTCAAGTGCCCATTTTTGCTTAACTGTTATTAATTTGTTTAAATTTTTGGAAAAATCAAAAAACAAACTTCACTATCGAATTCTGCGGGAAAAAATACAATAAAGACTTATTTAAATAAAAGTTTTATTATCATTCAGAAACGTTATAAAAGACAGATGTCGCAACCGTTTTGAACTGATATATATTATAAAGAGCAAAACAGCTCCTTACACGTAGGTATATAAGATGTGCTCTGAAGTATTTCAAAGGCCGAATTTTCGGTCTTGAAGAACATTAGTCCCATTTTCTCCTCTTTTTCAGCTCTTCATTCCGTTTCGGTGCGGATGCTCCGGAAGCATACGAGCAGAAAGAGAACGAACAAAATAATAGGATTATATTTTTCAGTTGTATAAAGATATGATAGATTGCAATCAAATTATGTAAAAAAGGTACATCTCTCAATTGACAATCTAACATCTTTACATAAGTTTGTCATTTTGTAATAGTTTATTATAACGTTTTCTATATTATAATAGGTACATTTAATAATTGACCGACACGTATTTCGTAAACAATTCCGGTGCAAACGAATTCCCGTCAGGATTCTTAATGACTATAAAATGCACATGAGTTTCCGTCCGACACTTGCAGGTATCTTAATCGCGCACTCGAATTGCCGTCCAGTTTATTTAATCCGCTTCCTGGTAAACTAAATAGTTTTGAAAATTCCAGTAAATCGTAATATTCGTAATCCTGAATTCCAATGAAAAAGTTGAATAACCTATTGGGGTGGCTAGGGGGTCTGTCAGTACTAATTGCTATGAATATATTTTTCTATTATATTAAGTTGTCATTTTCGAAACGGCAGTTTATTAATATACATATTTCCGAACGTTTGTTGTCGTACGCTATAGTGATACATAAAATGCTTGAAGTAATACTAAGTGAAAAGGGTAAACCCTTTCTGGTTAGGTTAGGTTATATGTTAGGTTAGGTTAGTTTCTTTACATGTATGTTCAGTATTAGTACGCAATAAAATTGTAGAATTAAAATTCCGTATTTTATTCCAATAATGATATCATATAAAATAATATCGTGTAATAGTGCCAAACATAAGACATTTATAACTATTTCTTATTTCATACATCTGAACACGGACCTCCCTTAAAACTTTTACTGTTCACTTATTACAATATGCAATAAATACATAGCTAGATATCAGATGATTCAGAGAATTTACCGTAATTACCATAAACACCTTTTAGACAGGTCAGTTTTCACCCTGACGGGAACTCGAGTAACGGCTTAACGTATCCTAATTATGGAACAGGTAGGCTGGTTATCCTGACGGGAATTCGTGTGCGTCCAACAATTCGTAGAAGTAATTTGCATTCTGTATAAAAGTAGTTAAAGAACAAATATTTATACCTGACAGGTGGGGAGTCGGTCAGTTCGACTCGCGGTCCCCGACAGGTGATAGGAGTATGAAAGAAAAGGGCGTGTCCATCTAATTGTAGACTAACAAGTTTTAACTACAAATGATCAATTTTAATAAATAATCGCTCTGTGTGTTAGAAGTGTGCATTTGGGCCGTGAAGCGTATTCAATTTAGAGTTTTTTTAAAGTCAGTATTTAAAACTAAGAAAATGCAGTGTTACGTTTGTGAACATAGAGTTCGTCCTAGAGGATTTCGGCGTTGTGAGGAATTAAACGATCTTCCAGAGGGATTCAGAACGCCGCCCGCGTATTAACAGTTAATAGACATTTAACATCTAGCATATAAAAAAATCTTTTCCGCATCCCTATCCTATTTTTTTTAAAGAGTTACCGATGCCAACAAATACACTACAAAATACTACAAAGAAAAAACAACATATAAAAATTAACTGATGAAATTAGGTCAGTTCAACCCTGTCTGGTTTTATTTATTCATTTCTTATCACCGCTGATATCCTTACTTCGTGGAATCTGTAATACATGTCTATTTACGTATTTTTTCTCTGTCTTACTCATACAATCTCCGTAAGCGATTTTAAAAATAATATCATTAATTGTGAGTTAATTATAAAAGTCACAACATTGGCGCAATGTTATCAAATGTTCCATTTTTCAAGACGAATAAGTTGGTATCCGCATTTGAGTGGTCTTTTATTTTCCATAAGATGGAAGCATAGTCCTTTCCATCGAAATGTTTTGGACGAAACTAAAAATAAAAATCAAAAAATGCAGTTTTTTGCGTTTTTCGTAATTTTGAGGTTATGTGAAAAAGTCACCGATGCAAAAGTTGTAGATCTTGATAGATAGATAGATAAATAGATTGTTCATTTCCTTTTAAAATCTCTACAATTTTATGGAAAGGGTGAGAACAATGTATCAACCTAATTACAATGATGAAATAAATATTAGTTATTCATTTATAATAAAGGCTCTGAGTTTTAGAACATTCCAAATATAGCTAGCAATTGCTTTAGCTGAATTTATTGTAATATTATTTAGTGAATCAGCTGCACTATTGATGTCGGCTAGGTAGCTTAAGGTGTATAGTTTCATACAACAATATATTGGACAATCAAAAAGTATGTGCTCAATCGTTTCTAACTCCTTTTGGTTACAAATAGTGCAGATTTCATCAGGGTTTATCTGATAGGTACAACCTTTGTATGTAAACTTTAAGGAGGATGTATTACATAACCGAAGTTGCGCGATAGTTCTTGTAATTTGGATGGGCATTTTCAGGCACAGATATGTTTGTCGAGACGCAGATACTGTTAAATGTTTATATATGGGAAGGAAGGATGACTGTTGGCAGAGAGAAATATCTAATTCTAAAAGTTTATTTTTAAATTTAAGTAATAGAGATTTTCTATTAATCTGTAAAAAGCGAAGGGAGAGATTATTCCAAGTAAGATTGGTATCAATAAAAGTGAAAAGTGCTTTCACCTGAGCTGCCCAGTTGTACTTGCTATCACATTCCATCAGATGCAATTAACGGAAGAAGCACATTTTGGGGTAACGGAAGTCATCCATCATAAGAATTTTCTTTAACCAGTTTAACGTCCATTTAAATATGTTATATAAAATTTTGCTTTTACCGCACTCTACTCTAACTATATAGCTGGGTGTTGACACTGGTAACATAAGGATACGTTTTAAAAATTGAACTTGGAATTGTTCAAGAATATCAGCATAACGAAGTGCCCAAACAGAAATACAGTTGGACATTGTGCTTGTAACTAGTGCGTCAAAAAGTTGTAACCTTGTTTGCATTCAGTCAATTTTAAGTTTAGATAAAACAGGTATGAGAGCTCCCGTTGCTTGTTTTGCTTTCGCGCTACTCTTATCTGCCATTTCACGGAATAAAGATGAGGAGGTAAAAGTAACATCAAGGTAATTGTAGGTGTTAGTTAACTCAATGTGGTGGTGTTTGAATGTGAATTTATTGTTATTTTTTACGTTATAATGACCTCTAGAAAAACACATTATTTTGGTTTTGACATTGTTGACGGTAAGTTGGTTTTGTGTGCATTATTCCTCCAAGATTTTCAATTTTCGTGACATATCGATCTCAGAGTGACCTAAAATCACCAGATCATCGGCATATAAGAGCATAAGAATTTCATTCACGTTATCAAAATTGATACCTTTGGCTCCACGGTTTTTGGGAAAGTCTTCGATGTCCGCTAGAAATAAGGCAAATAGCAAGGGGCTGAGTACTTCACCCTGTAACACTCCTTCGCAAATGTTAAAGGATTTAGTGTACTGGTCATCAGACTTAACCCGAAAAGTAGCGTTAGAATAAAAAGATGTAAGTAGAAGTACAATTTTAGAACTCATACCTAGAGCAAAAAGTTTGGACCAGAGCAACGAATGATTAATACAATCAAAAGCTCGTTTAAAATCAACCAATAACACAAATATCTTGGAATTTTTAAATCGTAGACGAAATTGAATGAGAGATGTGAGAGTATAGACATTATCGTAGCAACCACGTTCTTTACGAAAACCAGATTGAGATTCAGGAAGTATCTTAGAAGTTTCTACCCAGCTAACTAAACGGTTCGAAATAATTTGCATAAATATTTTAGTAATGCAGTTTACTAATGCAATGCCCCTATAATTGAGAGGATCACTAGAAGTATCTTTTTTGTGAAGAATTTTTAGAGCGATTACCGACCACCCATTAGGAAAAGTAGAAGTGTTGAAGATAGAGTTGAAAAATGAGTTAAGATATAAGATCCAATTATTTGGTAAGTATTTAAAAAACTCGTAAAGTATGGTATCAGGTTATCAGGTATGGTTATATGGTTATCAAAATATGGACTCCTCGCATCAAGGAATAAAGTTTGGTCAACGAATCCGACCCCAGTTATTTCGGAATAAAAGGTTTCCCATGTTGCTGTGGGTAATGACAAGTAACTATTTGGATGATTCCTAGCTTTTTTTATATAGAACCAAAACGTTTTTGAATCAGTAGAGTTAGAGATGTTACCAATAATATTCCGTTGAAATTCATATTTCTTTTTTCTTAATAATTTTTCATACTCGGATTTCATAGTTATGTACTTATTTTTAGTTTCAGTAGAAAAATTATTTTCTTGGCCAATTTTAAGTACGCTTTTAAGTGATTTCTTTAGATCTTTACACTGCCGATCATACCAAGTTTTGTTTTCACTAGGTTTGTTAGAAACCATTGTTCTCTTCGACAGCCCAAGACTATCAGCAGTATTATAAATATTATCTAATAAATTTCTGTTTGCCATCTCGATATCATGAATTACATGCAGTCCCATCGAATTTGCATGGTTAGTTTATAGGCCAAAACTGAGGGTTCGTTTAGTTTTAGAATAACAGCTTCATGTTTTATTGAAGATTTTTTCCATTGATACAAGATACGTTTGATTTAAATAGCATGAGATTGGAAAGTGATCTGAAAGAGTCAGTGTTGAGTTTACATAAATATCATTAATAAAAGACAAATGCGAGCTGTTAACCCAAACTAAGTCTATTGTACTATTACCCATAGGGCCCGTAAAAGTAAATTTTGCTGGGCGATCAGAAATACTTCTACCATTTAACAGACAGAAACCGTTAAAATTCATTCAGCGTCTAAGCTTTCTCTGTTGCCATAAAAATTTGTATTTTCAAATATTTCAGGAGGCCATGTGTCGTAATCTGAAACACGGGAGTTAAAGTCACCTCCAATAAGCGTATCATTAAATTTTTCTAGGATATCAGATAAAAACTCCTGAAATAGTGCGAGTAAATAAGTAATATTCAAACTAGGATTAAAGTAAACATTACAGACCACAAATTTATACTTATCGCTAGATATTAAACAAAAAATCCACCAAGGTGATTTATCAATACAGACAGAGTGAATTGCGGGTGTTGAAGAAAGTCGACGTTCACATAATTTTATTTGTTATTGTTAAAAAGTAGTTTCTTCTGTCAAGTTGAAGTTTAATGTCAGTATTTTGATAGCTTTTGCTGAAGTTGAATTATATTGAAGATATTTTAACATAATTGTTATTTTATTGGTACTTTTACTGTTTTAAATCCATATTTGTCCTTCATACGACATATTCAATCACCGGGTAGGTGAGTTTCGAATATTTAACATTTGGCGACCGTGACAGGACTGCGACTATGGAGAAGGTGAAAAAAGTACTTGCGATGCAAAGATGTTTATTTGACCAAGCTTTTGACGATATCTTGAAATTGTTCACCATAACAGAAAAAGATAATATCAGAATATTCAGTAAACTCAACCTTCTGGAACAGAAAATCGATGTTTTAATAGATTTATACAAACAAGTTGTGGATTTTTTGCTAGACGATGACGATGCTTTGAAATTGGAAATATTAACAGCTGATGAGTATTCTACCAAATATTTTAAAGTGAAGCTTATGGCAGACAACCTTGCAAATAAGGATTTTATTGCAGACAATATGTCTCAGTGCTCTATAGTGTCTCTAAAAGAAAACTTAAGTTGCCGAAAATTGAGTTCAAGAAGTTTGGTGGCGAAATAAAGGACTGGCTATCATTTTGGAGCCAATTTCAACGTGTTGACAATGATGAGGCCATTGCTTCAGAGGATAAATTCCAATATCTCATTCAAGCAACGATACCTAACGAGAGCTCGACAGCTTGTAGATAGTTACCCTCCTAGTGCAGAGAACTACCCAAAGGTAATTGAAAGTCCGATGAAATGATTTGGGAGAAAAGATCTTCTGGTAGAATTTTATGTACGTGAATTGCTTAAGCTAGTTTTGAACAATATTTCGAGCGATAACAATCTGAGTTTTCTCTACGATAAAATGGAATCTCAGTTACGTGCTTTGGAATCACTTGATGTCACCTCAGAGACTTGTGCAGCTATGTTATATCCTTTGATAGAGTCCTGCCTTCCTGAGGATCTTATCCGAGTATGGCAAAGGAGTAGCCTTTATGCTGCCGAATCTACTCTCAAAGATCGCCTCGACAAAATGATGAGTTCTCTGAAAACGAAAATGAAGAAAGAATAACTTTGGCTACGTCAGGATTTGATATACAGAACAAATCCAAGAAGAAAAATTATGCCTCAAAACAGATTTTACCAACAGCTTCTGGGTTAATTAATAATAGTTTCCAGAAGAAATGTAATTTCTGTAGTGAGATCCATTCGAGTGAATTTTGTACAGAGGCCAAAAAGTGGACTTTATTCGATCGCAAGAAAAAATTAATTGAAAAAGCTTGCTGTCATCAATGCCTGAAATATGGACATATTTCTAGAAAATGTCGTGTGAATGTTACATGCACCATTTGTAGAAGAAAACACCATGCTATTATGTGTCCAGAACACGAGGATTCAGAATCGAAGCCATCTGAAAGGGTAAACACGAATGTGGAGGACAATTTGTCGAGTAGCACTTTTTCTGAAGTTTTCTTGCAAACATTAATTGTCAACTTGAATGGTTCCGAAATATCTAGGACTGCCCGAGTAATTGTCGATACTGGTTCTCAGAAGTCATATATAACAAAAGCAGTCGCAGAAGAAATTGGTTATGATTGTTTGAAGAAGAAATTATTCACGCACTTTTCGGCGGTTCAAGAACGAATGCTGTCAAACATAACTGCTATCGCATAGGATTGAGTAGCCTGAAGAACCATTATGCTTGCAACTTTGAAGCACTTGACCAGTCTATCATATGTAGCAATGTGGCCTGTATTCGTAAGGGACCATGGATTGATGAGTTACAATCTGTTGGTATTGAAATAACAGATTCTCGAGATGGACCAATTGACGTTTTTATTGGTGCTGATATAGCCGGAAAATTGTTTACTGGAAACCGTTATGAACTGGAATGTGGTCTAGTAGCACTAGAAACCCAGCTAGGCTGGACACTAATGGGAAAACTCGAAGGCTGTTACGAAAACACAAAATTCTCAATGGTAATGTCAATGTTTTCGAAAAATGATTCAATTTCTGATTTATGGAATTTAGATATTCTTGGTATATCTGATCCTGTAGAGAAAATAACTCAGAAGGAAACCGAGGACCTCATTATGTCCCAATTCTTGAATACGGTCACTAGAAACGATGATGGTATGACTTGGGTCGACGATCACCCTCCTCTTCCGAGTAATTATGAGATAGCCCGAAAACGACTTGATTCATTGCTGAAGAAACTCAAAGCAGATGGTTATTATGAACAATATAATCAAGTTCTCAGGGAATGGTTGAATGAAGACATCATTGAAAAGGTTCCTCTATTAGACTTACAAAAAGAGGCACATTATTTACCTCATCGTCATGTAGTAAAAGAAAACAGTTCAACCACCAAGTTAAGGCCTGTTTTTGATGCATCTGCTCGACACAAGAATCAGCCATCCCTGAACCAGTGTTTGGAGAAAGGAGTTAATCTGATTGAGTTGATTCCCTCTCTCTTGATGAGATTCCGCATTTCAAAATTTGGACTGATCTCTGACATAAAAAAGGCTTTTTTACAAATTAACTTAAGTGAGAAAGAAAGAGATTTTATGCGTTTTTCATGGTTAAACGACGAAGGAGTGTTGGAAACGTATCGTCATGCAAGGGTAGTTTTTGGAGTCACGTGCAGCCCATTTTTGTTAGGAGCAGTAATCGAGTACCATCTGAAACATTGCCTTGATAATTCTTTGGATGATGAAACGAGATCCATCATTGAGCAGCTTCTTAGTAGTTTTTATGTTGACAACTGCGTAACAAGTCTGGATAGCAAAGAGGAACTTCGGGATTTCATTCAAGTTTTCACGAGATTATTTGCCGATGCAAAATTCGATTTGAGGGGGTGGGAGTACACAGTATTTGATGATCCTCCGATAAACACCAATATATCTTCAGTTTTGGGACTTTGTTGGAATAAAACTACAGATACATTGCAATTGAATTCCGAATGGTTCCGAGAAATCAATACCGAAATTATTTCCAAGCGAGTGATTTTGTCAATAACTCATCGACTTTTCGATCCCATAGGATTTTCTTGTCCGGTTTCTATTTGTCCCAAAATATTATGACAGAAAACATGGATGTTGAAAACGGACTGGGACATAGAAGTACAAAGTATTTTTTTGAATTGGGTCAAAGAAATTCCCACGCTTTTGAGCCTGAAAATACCCAGGTGGTTTTTTGCTTCAACTGAAGGAAAAAATTACTGCAGTTTGCATGTATTCTGTGACGCTGGTCAACAAGCTTATGCTACAGCTATTTTCTTAAGATCCGAAACATGTGACGTTGTGAATGTTCAACTTGAACAAGCCAAATCTAGAGTCTCCCCCGTCAAACGAATAACTATCCCTCGACTCGAATTATTAGCAGCTACCATCGGAGCCAGATTATCCAAAGCTGTTTCTGATACCATTAATCCTAGTATGTTGGTTTATTGGTGGTCTGATTCGACAACAGTCTTGTCCTGGATAAAGTATGATGAGAAATGGAAGCCTTTTGTTTGGAATCGAGTAGAAGCAATTCGAAGTCTGACTAATAAAAACGCATGGTATCACGTACCTGGACATCTCAATCCAGCAGATCTTCTTTCCCGTGGCTGCTCACCAAAACAACTGATCGATTCGAAATGGTGGGAGGGGCCTCAATGACTTAGAAAATCTCCGAAATTTTGGCCAAGTCAAATTTACACCAGAGATGAAGAGGCAATAGTATCTGAGAAGGGTAGAACTATCGTCTCAACAAATTTATCCACAGCCATTGACTTTTCCTGGTTTCATGAAAGAATTTCGAAATTATTCGAGTTCTTGGTTGGATTAAAAGATTCATAACAAATTGTCGTAACAATAAGGATAAGAGGATTTTTTATGAAGAATTATCCTTGTCAGAGGTAGATGTGGCAGAAAAATGTATTCTGAAATTAGTGCAGACTGAAGCATTTGATGGACTTGCGGATACCCAGTTGAATAGTTTTTGCTGCTTCATCGATGATGATGGTATCATTAGAATAAGATCCAAGGTCTCTGAGAGGGACGATTTAACTGATTTCCGTTTCCAAATGATTTTGCCATCCAAGCATCCACTTGTGATTAAACTGGTCATCGAAACACATTTGAAATCCTTGCATGCTGGTGTTGAAACTTTACTTGGTATACTGCGAGAAAGGTTTTGGATCATTAGAGGAAGAAAAACGGTAAAATCTATTGTTTCTAAATGTTCCACATGTCGCAGATTCAACGCCAAACATGTAGAAGTTCCACCTGTGTCTCTACCCGAAAATAGAGTACGACAAGCTCACATATTTGAGGTCATTGGTGTGGATTTGGTCGGTCCACTTTATATTCGAACCGGGGAAAAAGTATGGATATGTCTGTATACTTGTGCAATTTATCGAGCTGTTCATTTAGAACTCTTATCGTCACTCTCTACAGATGTCTTCTTACAATCATTCAGAAGATTCGTGGCAAGAAGAGGGAGACCATCAACTGTATACAGCGATAATGGCACAAATTTTGTTGGTCCCGCAAACGCATTCTTGCAGTTGGATTGGAAAATAATAATCACGTACAGTACTGCAGAGAGAATTGCTTGGAAATTTAATCCTCCAACAGCTGCCTGGTGGGGTGGTTGGTGGGAGAGAAAAATCTTCAGAGAGCGATTAATGTTGGTGATGTAGTTTTGATAGGGTCAGAAAATTCCAAACGATTGGACTGGCCTCTAGCTTATGTTGAAGAGTTACTACCTGGTCATGCCCATAAAATAAGACTGGTCAAATTGAAAACGGCGAAAGGGACCATTCTGAGACCTCTTCAGAGGGTGTATCCTTTGGAATTAAATTGCTCTCAGGATTTGGATCTATCATCATTACCAAAAGGATTGCCTGAAAAAATTTCTCAAAGGGAGGAAACTAAAATTCAAGAGGAAAAGAGTCATGGAGAGAATTCTGGTAAATCCGAACCACTTCCGATTACCACAAGATATGGAAGGAAAGTCAAACCTATCCATAGACTCGAAATTTAGTGGATTGAGCTTTTGAACTGAATTCAATAAGCACAAGGTGGGAGGATGTTGAAGAAAGTCGACGTTCACATAATTTTATTTGTTATTGTTAAAAAGTAGTTTCTTCTGTCAAGTTGAAGTTTAATGTCAGTATTTGATAGTTTTTGCTGAAGTTTAATTATATTGAAAATATTTTAATATAATTGTTATTTTATTGGTACTTTTACTGTTTTTAAATCCATATTTGTCCTTCATACGACATATTCAATCACCGGGTAGGTGAGTTTCGAATTAACAGCGGGATTACACAAAATTGATAAACCACCACTGGCTCTGCCAAAGGATTTTTCTTTTATGGCAACTGAGTTGGCGCATAAATCTGAAGATAAATAATTTGAAAATTTTATATTTTCGTTAACATGCCATGTTTCTGATCAGCAAAGAATGGATATATCTTTAAAATCACTTAAAAATTCATTAACACTATTAATACCTTCAGAGTTCCAAAAAACAATATGAATTGATTGCTAATTGTTTTGTTTAGATGTGGTCGGTTTTACAACTTTTAGGCCAGGTTCTCGAATAGGTGAAGACTCCTCATCACGATATCTTTTGCTCGTTTGTATTTGAATGATTTTTGGGATCCCATAAACGTATTTAATCGTGAGGTTTTGTTCAGTCTTAGAACGCAAGTCTAGTTTTGTACGTAAATCATTTAGATGTTGCCGCTGTTTAGGTATCATATCAGAAGTGATTTTTACTGAAGGGTATAAATTACGAGGAATTTCCTTCTTGTTTCTCAAGACATCAAAGGCAGCTTCAGGATGGCTAAATATAACACGGTAAATACGAGGTTTTTCATAATATTTACTTTTTCCAAGGCGATAGCCGGAGTGGATATAATTCACAGAATTTGGAGATAAGTGCTGAATTATTTCTTTAATCATGCAAGCGTCATCTTCTGGTGAGTTTTCAGGAATTTCCAGGAGAAGAACATTTTTTCCCGTTTTGATTAGTTTCGTAATATATATCATCTTGAGAAGAAGCTGATGAGGAATTTACCAGTTTTTCCAAGGAATCAACTTTTTCACGAAGATGTGTATTTTCATCGCGGAGGGCAGATATATCCTCAATGCACTTGTTAAGCACTTGTGATTGTATAGAGAACTTGTTGTTTAGTTCCGTTACAGTATCCGTGAGAGTGGATCATTTTTCCATGATTAAATTAAACCGATAATTATTAAACAACGATGATGAAGGAACGAGTGATTCAATCTGAGCAGTGATTGTACTAGGAAGTGACCTGACTATCGATCTCCAATAGCACATTCTTGCAGTATAAGCACAACGAGACATTTGAAGACATTTTTATGAGATTTTATGATAATAAAACTAGTTTAGTAGTACAAAACAAACGGAATTTGAGTATTATAAAACTGAAGCACAAAATTATGTATTTTAAGCCCGTGTCTCACGGTCAAATTTTTGATCAAATTAGTTTGACCAAAGTGACGTATTGACGTCATACCTATAGTTTGTTCAAATTTTAAGAAACTGTCTTTCTCACCATCATTCAAAATTTGACCAAATTTATTGACGGATGTCTAATTGGCGTCTGTCATTTGTCAAACTAAAAATTGTTGGTGTTGTTTTAATGTGATTGAACTGCAATTTTTTTGTATTTTCCTCAATGAAAATAAAAAAAATTAAATCTGTTTTGGGTCTTTTAAGTATTGCTATTGTTCTGGCATACCGGGCTGGAAAAATAGAAAAGGAAAAACGAAGAATGCGGGCTAGATCTTGGCTTCTTCGACGAAACGAAACCAGTCATAGCAATATATTAGCAATGGTGCAAAACGAACTGCGAGAAGAAGACCCTCACAGTTACAAAAATTATTTGAGAATGTCTGAGCAGTCGTTCGAGAAATTGCTGAGTTATATTAAAGTAGATATAGCCAAACAAGACACAAATATGCGAGAAAGCATTTCTGCTACAAACAGGTACAAATTAGGGTGACTGAACTAAGATTTATATTTAAACAATATCATCATTTACAGACTAATGGTTACGTTAAGATATTTAGCTACAGGGGAGACGTTAAAGAGTTTGAGCTACTCTACAAGAATTGCTCATAATACACTTAGTGTAATAATAAAAGAAGTTATGGCTGCAATCATAAAAAATTTAGAAGAAGAGTACTTAAAGGTTTGTATTTACCTAAGATTATACAAAACTACAAATCTAGTTAAGTCAAAATATCAATTACACTAACTAAAATTTGCTTTTTTGCAGGCACCTCAGACACAAGAAGTATGGTAGGAAATCAGTGATAATTTTGATAAAAAATGGCAGTTTCCACAATGCTTAGGAGCTATGGATGGTAAACACGTTAGATTTCGACCTCTAAGAAGAGACGGAGCATACTATAGAAATTACAAAGGAACGGACAGCATTGTACTTTTTGCTGTAGTAGATGCAGATGGTCGATTTCTTATTGTAGATATAGGAAGAAATGGTCGCATTAGTGATAGAGGCATATTTCAAAGGAGTGCTTTGTCAGCAGCATTAACCAATGAGAGTCTTAAGTTGCCTCCAGCTAAATGCCTACAAGGTAGAGACAAACCAATACCTTATGTAATTATAGCAGATGATACTTTTCCTTCAAAAGAAAACATAATGAAACCATATAAATTTCATGGTTTATCAAATGAGCAAAGGATCTATAACTATAGAATAAGTTGTGCCAGAAGAACTGTAGAAAATAATTTTGGCATTCTCAGTAATAGATTTCGCATTTTACTAGAAGCAATGAATGTTGACGTTACAAAAGTTTGTTGTATTTTACATAATTATCTTTTAAAAACTTCTTTAATGTATAGTGATGACCATGAAGATCAAGATTTGTCATGTAAAATGCAAGGAGTGTGTAGACAAGGTGGAAATCGTTGCACTACAACAGCGAAAGATATAAGAATCGAGTTTCAAAATTATTTTAATAGTACCGGTGCAGTTAGCTGGCAGCAAGCAGCTGTGAATAACTTTAGGATGTAAATTTTTTTTTAATAAATAAAAAACAAAATGTTGGATGGACTTTTTTTTATTTATAGTTTTGTCTAAATATCTACAAATAAGTAAAATCTACATATTTTTAAAGTATTACAAATTATATTAAACAATAATTAACAAAAAATAACTAATTTAGCTGTCTTCAGTTTCTGAAGAATATTCCAGTAAACAACGAATTAATGCGTTTTTACATGGTCTCTGTTTTGATTTAGGGAGAACTCGCATTTCACTGGCAATAAACTCACCAAATGTTGTCCAGCGGTCATCTGTAGCTGATTTACTAAAATTAGTTATAGCAGCTGAAATTTCTGCAAGAGGATCTGAAGACGCTTCATTTTTTTTTAATTTTTTTGCTCCAGAATAGACAGTTCCACTGAACGGTCTTGAGTTTTTTACCGTTTTCGATGTTGTTGGTGTGTTTTCATCAGCTTCTGTAGGTTCATCTTCCTGGCTATGTTCATCTAACTAAATACATACAAGAGTTAAGTGATTTTAATATTTCTCAAATGCATGTTTACTTACAGTATCACCGATTTGAATCGTTTCGTTTCCACTAGCCTCATTGGTTAAATTACAATCACTTTGTCGTGCTGTAAACAGGTCTTGGAAAAATAGAAGTTGTTCAAAACACCATAGAGAAACTTTGACTGCATCAAGGCCGGAACCTAATTTTGGTTAACTCTTTATTAAATTGTGTTCTCAAAGTATTCATTTTTTGTTTGACTTCATCAACTATAACAAAATTGGCATTAAAAATAAGCATTTACCTAAAACTCACTTTCAACTTACCAGAAGTACCTGGGCGTATAACGTTTAATAACGAAGCGATTTCCTCCAAACTTTGCTGCCGAGCAGTTTTTTTATAAAATACTGGATGCTTAACATTGTATAAATTCTCCTTTTCCCTATATAAATCGATTGAAGCTGAAATCTGCTCCTTATTCCAGGACATTTTAAATTCAGACACGAAGACAACAAATTCACAAAACAAAAAAGATACAAACAGTAAAAACACCACCACCAAGTGTCTGAAGGAGTCTCCAATTTATTTTTATTTACATTTTTACAATGACATTTATGGCACTCACGTCAACCGTCGATATTCTTTTTCCACCAATCAAAAGGAGAGTTTGCTCAAACTGACCTTGAAAAATAGAAACGCCTCTATTTTTACAGGATTTGATCAAACTAAGAAGATGACGTCATATGCTGTCAATTTTTTGGTTTGCTCAAACTAATTTGATCAAATATTTGACCGTGAGACATGGGCATTAGACAGCAGTTGTAGTAAACACGTCTCTACACTACGGACACTCAGTTCTCACTCACTTTTTTTGAAATCTTCAGCTTTTACATTCAACTTCTTTTTCTAGGACCGGAACTTTTGCCGGAAATCATAATAATTAAGTTGGGAATTCTGGAACCGTTGACGAAACTTGACACTGAACACTGTTTACTCTACCACTACACCAACACTAACACTTTGCACTATCTTACGTGCGTTTCGATAACCAAGTTATCTTCTTCAGAGACTGAAGGTAATCATAATAATGTCTTTTTCGAACCCTTTTCCGCCCCCCCAAATCATCCCTCCCACTTTTCAGCTGTTGCATTTATTTTTCCCTTGTTTGTAATAAACTCCTCTACAACTTCCACCTACCAAACTTTAGAATTTTTTTTCTAAAAAGTTAATCCGCCTGGTCTAATAAACATACTAAGGGTATTATTATGATACGTCTCTTTATGTCATGGAACCTTTCATGAAAACAGCAGCCAACTGTTTATATTTAATAAAAGTATTAACTTCCGATCTCTATAATGCGCACGTGAACAGTTCCAGCAACAGGCTTCAGCGCGGAAGATCGCTGTAATTTCAGAACATTTTCAGTAGTGCTGCGGTCGTTGAGGAAATGAGATTGATGTGCATTTTCTGAAATTCGCGTCGACGTTATCGCTACCGGTTGATGGGAAAAATTCTCAAACTGTGATTAGGTATGTTCATTTTGAATAACAAAAATTGTAACTATGAAAATTGTTCATATCTTTTAAAAATGTTATAAATTTTGTGAAAAAAAATTTTTTTTTAAACTTTCTTATAATTATTATAATTCAGATTTCAAAAAACAGTACTGTATGTCATTGTGACAGAAAAAAACCCGACCAAACTTTCAAGATGCTGCTTCAAATAAAGTTATAAGTTATGTAGTTCCAATTGTCAAAAATTAAATCATGTCAAATATGTGAGGTATTATTATGATTTTACTCGAATATGTCAAATGCCAAATATATATGCTTCTAGCAGTTTATTAAAATATTTTTTGTACAACTGCCATTAAAAGTGACATTTTGAATGCCTGTCAAACGTGTTAAAAGAAGACGTTTACTAGTATTAAAAGAGACATAATCATTACCAGGAAATTAGAATTATTGTTAAAATGCCAAAAAAATTTTTTAACTGACAATAGAGGTCAAAATGTGATTTTCTTGAAATACTTTTATTTTATTATCAAAATAGGAGTTGTACAAAAAACTTTGTATGATATTTGTGTTAAAAGTAAATTTTATTTTGTTCGTGAAATTGCTCCACTCGCTTCGCTTGTCTCGCAAACTTTTTCACTCACAAAATAAATTGTTACTTTTAACACTAATATCATAAATAGCTATTTTAGCCTATGCACTGTGTTCATTTAAAAAGGACCCACCCTTAATATTTCAAAAATGGGACATATTAGAAAGAAATGCCCAAACTCGTCAACTTTTAACTTGACACCTTTCGGCGCTAATGTCATGAACGTCAGATTCACCTCCTCCCTACTGGAGATACCTCCTACATTTTTTCAAATGGCATATTAGGTATCAGGTCATACCTCATTTAAAAGGTCTGGTAAATCTCTATTCAATCATTTTGTTTTGCCTTTGATACCAGCCTTCCATTGTTATTCAATCGTTGTTTAAAATTGGCACTTTTTCAACTTGTATTGCCTGAATGTTAACGGTGGTCACTTTGACACATGATTAAATAGCAGTTTTTTCTTGTTAACAGTAAATTTTTTATTCTTTAAAGAGTCTTTCTGTCTTAATATAGTCTGGGGGCTTACGAAAAGTTGAAAGAGAGCCAATTTTAAACAATGATTAAATAAAAATGGAAGGCTGGTATCAAAGGCAAAACAAAATGATTGAATAGAGATTTACCAGACCTTTTAAATGAGGTATGACTTGATACCTAATGCCATTTGGAAATTGTAAGGAGTATCTCCAGTAGGGAGGGGGTGAATCTGACGTTTATGGCATTAGCGCTAAAAAGTTGACGAGTTTGGGCATTTCTTTCCAATATGTCCCATTTCTGAAATATTAAGGGTGGGTCCTTTTCAAATGAACACAGTGAATAAGTTATGGTTATGATTGTAAATTGTTAACTAATTTCTGTATTTTAATTATTGTTTTGAAAAAACTTATTATTATTATATATTATTTTATTAAAAATTCGGAAGACTTAAGAATCAACAATTATTCCTGACGATCAATTAATTATTTCTTCGAACTAATCTCATTTTATTTTGGTTTGCAACTTTTATAGAGAACGGTTTTTAGATACTAAACATTTTTTTATCTGTTTAAATTAACTAGTTTCAATTGGTGGTTGAGAAAAAATTAAAATATACAAAAAACTATTTATTTCATTCTTCGTATCTCTTGATTTGAATAGTTACCTCGAAAAAATTAAATTCACTGAATTATTGTATTATCCGATATTGGCAACTGTTTAAAACTCGCATTTTCTCCAAGAAAGTGATTTAAAATTTTTTTGTTCATTATTTTTCGGGAAATTGAACCACAATCAATTTCCCAAAAAATAACAAAAATATAATGTATATCCGACAAGGAACACACAGAAAATATTAGGAAAAATTATATATTTTCTTAAATTCCTATCTGACACTACGGAAGAAAGTTTGACAACTAGATGATCAATGGAAATATTTTGAAGTTTTAAACTGCAAGAAGTTGCTGTCAAATTACTTAGGGTTCAGTAGGAAGAATAGTTATTTATGCAACAAGTGTGTAAATCAAAAGGGTATTCAGAATTGCATACAATATTTTTTTCTCCTACTGAAATTATCATAAAAAAACAAATTCTGAAATATCAATATTTTCTGTGATTTTTAAATTAATCTTCGGGATTGAAAATATTGATCATGTTGTGGATGGATTGTAGTGTTTAACTTCGCTTGAAAAATATGCCATCAGGACATTTTTGGAATATTTTCTTATTTTATTATCCTTACACCATTCTTTAAACGAATTGTATTTTATTTCATAAATACTCACCGATTTTTAGGTTGATAAATCACTAAAAGCGTTTTGTGCGTATTATATTATGTTTGGTCATGCTTTTTCGAAATAATCTTCCGAAAGATCGTTGGAGGAATCCATAACCCTATTAAACTGTAGTAGTAATTATGGTCTAGTTTAAATAATTATTATTCCGTTGTTTAAAAAAATCTGAAATAATTTCATTACTTACTAAATGTTGAAAAAATACAATTATTTTAGCTCAATCTTTATCTCAGTTTAAATTTTTTGAATATCAGATTGATTGCAGGTAGGTAATTCACTGAATAAGTTCTGATATCAGATTTACAAAAAAAACTTAGATTGAATACCCATTTATTATATATTTTTATGAAACTATAACTATAAACAAACTGGAACTTCTTCTTTACGCACTTGTGTGTAAAGTAAAGTTTGACGCACTCCTGTTCCTGAAATGGCATAGATGGGTTATCTGCTTAAATATTTTGAAATATTCCATATGTGATGATTAACGGTATTTGTTCTCTGATCCATTTGTCCTTTGAAAATGGTACGACAGATAACACTAAATACTACCAGATGTGGTTTGTCGTTTGTTCAGCAGAACTTAATTGTTAATAGTGACGGTGTCTGGTAGACACATACTACCCGAAACGTTAAAAAATTTCAGTGACTATTAAGCACATACTTCTAGATGCGAAACAAAATAATAGGTGAAATATTTAGTTTTTGTTTAATTTCACAACATTATTACACAAACTTTTTAGGCCTGTTGCCATACACACAATGGATTCAGTTCCAAGTACCTCTGATAGTCGTTGTGCTTCCAAGCGACGTAGAGAAGAAGTTTTTTACTAGAATGATCCTAATTTTGAAGCAAAAATTATGAAGTGTTTAGACGAACTAGAGGAAAAAGACGATTATACTCTAGATGAACCCATAGACGATTCGGACGATGATCCAGATTACGAGGAACAGCCAGAAATACACGATAGGAATGATGACTCTGATGAAAATGGATATGATAGCGAAGCAGATGATACTGATAATCAAAGTAGAATCTCTGCCCATACCACGCAAGACAAACCCAATTCATTACCGGACTATTTCTTGTGCAAAAATGGTTTCAAATGGAGTACTACAGAGCCACCAATGAGTCTGAAAATAGCGCAACATAATATTGTGAGAGGCATATTGTACGAGCGTTAGGCCCTAAACCTCAAGTGGAAGATATTTGGTCACTTTTATTTGACCAAGAAATGGTTCTGGAAATTATTCATTGGACCAACGTTAAACTTGAGGTTGTTAGGGCAGGAATGAACGAACATCAGAAAAGTAATTTTAGAGCGACAGATGAATTGGAAATGAATGTGATCTTTGGTCTGTTTATGTTGACAGCAATTTATAATTCTAACCACGATCATTGTTTCCAACGAAATGTACGGGACGCCCTATTTTCCGCGCAGTAATGTCTGAAAAAAGATTTGAGATCCTTATAGGTGCTCTGCGCTTTGACAATGCATTTACCAGGGAAGAAAGGAAAAAATATGACCCAGAAGCTGCTATTACAAGTATATTTCAACGCTTTATAAATAATTGTCAGAATCTGTATTCCTTGGGGACTTATGCTTGCGTTGATGAACTGCTTATCCCTTCTCGAAGGCGCTGAAATTTCAAAGTTTACATGCCTGCAAAACCAAATAAATATGGCCGCAATGTTTTGTCACTAACAGACGCCCGAACTAGTTATTTGTATAACGCATATATTTATTGTGGAAAAGTAACAGCTTAGGTTTATTAGATGAAGAAAAAAAATTGTCCCTTCCTACATAATTTGTTCTTAGATTGACTTCTCCAATTATTGAAAGCAATAGAAATATTACTGCCGACAATTGGTTTTCATCAATGGAATTAATGCAAGACCTGCAAAAGCGAAAATTGACGTATGTTGGAACTGTCGAGAAGAATAAAAGAGAAGTTCCCAAAGAGTTTTTACCCGAAAAAAAAAACGTGAGATTGGTTCCTCATTGTATGGATTCACTAACTTTGCTGAGTTACGTACCGAAGAAAAACAAAGCCGTTTTGCTGGTTTCAAGCATGCATCACACCAAAAGTATGGACGCTGAAATTAATAAACCCGAAATTGTAGCGATCAATAATACGACGAAAGGAGGTGTTGACTCCATGGATCACAAATGTGCCAATTATTCAACTAACAGGAGAAGCCGACGATGGCCATTATCAGTATTTTACATGTTGGTAAATATATCAGTGGCAAATTCTTTCATTTTGTACTTATGCTTCAAATATGTCTCCCCCATTACACGGTTTGCTGTCACGAAAAATTTAGCTTTGACTCTTGTTAGACCTCATCTAAATCGTAAAGTTTCTATTTCTAATCTACGATCAGATCTAAAGACTCTTATTCTAAAAGTACTTGGGGATAACACAGAACCGCCTCAGAAAGCTGCTGCAGCCGATAAACTTGAAAATAAGCGAAAATGCAGAATTTGTACATGTACAAAAAATCTAAATAAATGTATGAAATTTGAACAGCCCATTTGTCTGGAATGTTCCAGGAAGTTATGTGTAACCTGTTGCCAAGAATTATAAATTTTACGTTTCGCATTAAAAACATAATCAACAATAATTTTCAATTACATTGTTTTTTTTGTTTTTCACTCTTGTATATTTTTATTTCCTTTGTATTATAACCAATAAACGTTTGGACATGAATATTATAACATAATTTTTTGAAATGTATCGCATATTCCATTTTTTTAATTGCGTGTCTTAGAGACACATATTTCTCACAATAAACTAAAAAACGATACTGCTGGTTAAAGGTTAAGAAGTGTAGAACTGTTCAGAACGAAGATGGTCGCGTTGTTTTTTTCCTTTATTCTACATTATGAACACGTATTACATATTTGGTTTTCATTGTATTGTAGCGAATTTCGGTAATCAGAAATGTAAAAAGTGAAATCACTTTTCTTTGTGTGTTAGTTTTTTTAATAAAATTTGAAACGATAACATTTTTATATGGAGAATGAAGAGACCAATCAAACGATATATCACAAGCCCATACTTCTAAAAGTTAAGGGACTGTTGTCACTAAGATGAAGTTGGAAGTAGGGAGAGTGTTTTGTCTTTGAAATATGTCAATTTATTACATAAATTTCATGTTTTTGGGATTTTATAGGTATGTATTGATATGATATTTTATTTTGTGTTTTATAATTTTTTTTTATTTTTATTGTTTGATTTTATAATTTTTGTTTTACCCGGAATAATTTCAAGTTTAGCAATTTTAATTTACCACACAGTGTACTCACCTTTTTTTATGAAATCTCAGCTTGTCAGGGTTTGGGATCATGGATTCAATGTGTAAGAAATCTAATTACTGTTCTTTTTTTTATGGGCGCCAAAATTCAATGTTATTTAAATAAAAAATTTTAATAAAGTTTTTAACATCTGATTTGGATTTAAATACTTTCCTGAATACGGTCCTGTGTACTCACCCTGAAAGTGCCCCAGTGATGTGTAACAGGTGTTCAATATAGTTGTACCAACTGTTAAAAAGAATTACTTCGAAATAATACTTGAGATGAAACAATATTGAATTTATTTCATGAAAATTGATTTTGTGGACATAAATTAGCAAGATAAACTTTATTTCTTACATCGAATAGGAAAATAAAACTTAACTAAGATGGTCTTTCACTCAACAATCACATTCATACAATGAAAATTATTTTTAATTCATGCAATTATGCAACTTTTTATACATTAGTGTATTCACAGTGATACCGTTTTAAATAAGCCAAAACGAAAAGCAAAATGGACGATACAGTTGTATCTGAATTTGCAAAATATTTAAGTTCCTTTTATATACACTCACAAGTAAGTTTTTTATTTTAAATTGAAGTTTATCAAATACCTTTTATCTTCTATTAATGTTGAAAAATGGATAATCACTTCTTTTCTGTTTTAGACCGCTCTGGGCCTTTGTGAAGTAACCTCCAAAACGAAAAGCAAGACAGCTCCAATGCAGAATGCCTCTTGATGAAATTTGATATATGGTTTATTTAAATCTATTTACTTACGAAGATCCCTCGGTGTTTATTTTCTTCAGGAACCGTGTTACAAGGTTAGTTGAACTATTTTCTATTACATAGATATTTTATCAAATTTACAAACTTTTTTCACTGAACGAAATAACGTGCTTTTTGTAGAAAATTCATTTTCGAAGAGGGACGACGCTTTCTCTATCAACAAGTACCTAACAACCCATTTCCTCTTTCTTCCTTAGCAACAAACTGCCTACTATCTCTAAAAGTAAATTCTTTGTTTGATTGTCATTGACCAATCAAATTAACTTATAGTTGTTCATTAAACAGATTTTATTATATTCTTTGATAGATTTAATATTTTTTAAAAGAAAGCATCATATTTTAAATTTCTAATTGAATTATTTAAGTTTAAATCTTCTATTAATTGAATTTTTAAATTATTTGACCTATTCAATTTAGGTTGGTAATTTTCCTGTTCTAGCTGACAATTCTATGTTCAAACCTGTCATACATCAGATGATAAATACTTTCACAGGTGTCATATATCTAATAACTGTATTAAAAGTTTTTCTATTTTAGATTCTCTCATAATAAGAATAAAATTTCGGAATGCTTTTGGTCAAATTTAATTTTACATGAAGAAATTCAAGATAATACATAAAAACCATAAACATTCCCGTTTAAAAGTGGATCTTATATTTGATACCAGGTGATTTGTTTGAGTTTTCTTCATATAATTGAATTTTAGACTTTATCCATTGTATGTGTGTAGGAAGTACATTATAAATTTTGAATTGCTTCTTTGAGTTTGATTCATTTTAATTTGAATCATTTAAATAGTTTTCCTTTAATATTCTATAATTATTGAAACTTTTATGTTAGAAGTAACTCGTGTCGATTATGTACAATGTGTAGTTATTATTTTTCATATCAGTATGGATGTACAATTACCACAATAACAAAATGTATTCCATTTAGCTTCTCTACACAGTATATACAGAGAAGACCCTAGGAAATGGTCCATACTGAGATGTAAGAGGTTTTGTCTTAATTTTTCTTATGAATTTAACATTGAAACGTTAGCTTGAGCCCCCGATCGATTTCCAATTCAACCGGATTCCGGTTTATTTCCAGTGCCGCCAGCTTCTGATTGCTACTAACATCATTCATCTGTACAAATCCTACAAATGAGAAAGAATCATTAATTTTATTAATTACACTTCTTCCGAGCGCTGAATTTCATTTAATCTGGATTTATTCCTCTTGAAACATGAGTTGGAAAAATGATTTTTTAATTAGAAAACAAGAAACACTTTTTCCCAAACGCTGTACACTTTTTAATTGGGTGTGCCTTATAGTTTGGTTAAAAACTCATTTGTTTCAACATAAATTAGACATTTCCGTAATTAGAACATCAAAACGCCAAAATTACTAAAATGGATCAACCGGAAAATATGAGTACCCCTTACCAAGAAGATATTCAGCCTCAAATAAAATCATATTCAACAGTCACGAATTCACCAAAATTTCTAAGCAAGAAACAAGCAGTTGTGTTACATTCATTGGACAACACAAAAGTGAAGGAATATCTAATTTTTTTGGGATAGTTAATACAAGCGAACGTCTCTTCTCCGACACTTTGGTCACGTGCAACGGTTATTATACTGTACGGGCTATAGTTATATTACTCCCAAGAATACAATTCATATGTCGTATGAACCTTTTTCTACTATTTTAATTGAATAGAGTAGTAAGAGGCTATCAAACTGATGAAAGTTCCATCACTGCATGCTACTACGTCGTTGTTTATTATTATGGCCCACTAATGAAAAAAATGAGTATTGTCAGTTTTGACATTCAAAATATTGTTGCGTGAAATTCACCGATAATGCATCAATAACCAGGCTGATGACATTCATTATATTCTCTCCCCAAATATAACTCGTGCTACGAATAATTATCGAAGATACTACTCATTAGAGCCATCAGAACGTTAAACGACTGTGCATATTAGGATATGGAGATATGCGTAGGAGTCAACAAGCGACGTGTAATATCTTCAATAGTTTATATCCTCACCGAAATCCCATAACAAGATCTACTGTCAGTAAATTAGTAAAAAAGTTCAACGAAACTGGTTCAGTAAAAGATTTATCGAAATCATTGCGCATAAGAACTGCATCAACTGGAAACAAATCTTTAGATGCTTTGTGTCCTGTTGGAAGACACTCCACACTTGAGTACTAGATACAGGGAACTTGATATTTCGCAAACATCCGTGATGAAAATTTTACGTGGAAATAAACTCCATCCATACAAAATAAAGTTTAAGAGTTGTCAGATGCTGATTTCTATAGACGTGAAGAGTTTGCAGACATTATGATGGAAAAATGTTACAATCATAACGATCCAAAATTTCTAAGTTATGTTATGTTTTGCGATAAGGCCTAGAAACGTAAATCGGCATAATTGTAAATACTGGTCACATAGCAATCCTCGTTGGATGCGTAAATCCCACACCCAATACGCACAAAAACTGAATAAATTATTAGTAAAGATTATCCAAATTATTTGTTTAACTAGACAGAGAAGATTTACTGCCGCGGCTAGCATTTCATTGTCGAGGCGAAGCGAACTTTTAATACAGTTATTAGATCTGTGACACATGTGAAAGTATTTCTTGTCTGATGTATGACAGGTTTGAACATAGAATTGTCAGCTAAAACAGGATAATTACCATTTTAATTTGAAAATGTCAAATAATTAGAAAAATTAATTAATAAAAGATGAAAACATAAATAATTCATTTAGAAATATAAAATATGATGCTTTCTTTTAAAAAAGATTAAATCTATTGAAGAATATAATAAAATCTATTCAATAAACAACTATAAGTTAATTTGATTGGTCAATGACAATCAAACAAACTTTAAGAAATAGTAGGCAGATGGTTGTTAAGAAAGAAGAATTGAATTGGTTGTTAGGTAGTTGTTGATAGAGAAAGCGTCGTCCCTTTTGAAAAAGAAAATTCTACAAGAAGCACGTTATTTCGTTCAATTGATAAAATTTGTAAATTTAAAAAATCTATATGTAATAAATAGTGTGAAGAAAATAAACACCGAGGGATCTTCGTGAGTAAATAAAATTAAAAAAACCATATATTAAATTCCGTCAAGAAGCATGCTGAATTGGAGTTCTCCACAATTTGCTTTGGAGGTCACTTTCCAAGGGCCCAGAGCGGTCTAAAACAGGAAAGAAGTGATTTTTCATTTTTCATTTTTCAACATTAGTAGAAGATAAAAGGTATGTAATAAACTTCATTTTAAAATAAAAAACTTACTTGTGTGTGTATATAAAAAGAACTTAGATATTTAACAAATCCAGATGCAATAGTATCGCCCATTTTCTTTTCGTTTTAGCTTAATCAAAACCGATACCACTGTGAATACACAAATGTATAATAAGTTGCATAATTGCATGAATTAGGAATAATATTTCATTGCTGTGGATGTTTGAGTGAAAGATCATTTTAATTAAGTTTTATTTTCTCATTTAATGTGAGAAATAACGTTACTCTTGATAATTTATGTTCACAAAATTAATTTTCATTAAATAATAAATAAATTATTTCATCCCAAATCTTATTTCAAAGTAATTTTTTTTTATCAGTTGGTATGACCATTTCGGACACCTGTTACACTGAAGCACTTCCAGGGTGAATGTACAGGACCACATTTAGGTTTATTTGATTCCGATTTCAAATAATTAGAGAAGGAAAGTATCTAAATCTGAATCAGATGTTAAAACTTTATTACAAATTTAATTTACATAATATTGATCTTTTGGCGCTTATAAAAAACAGTAATTAGATTTCTCACACATTAAACCCATGAACCCAAACCCCGAGAAGTTGAGTTTTTATAAAAAAAAAGGTGAGTACACTGTATAGTGTTATTTAAGTTGCTCAACTTAAAATAATTCCGGGTAAACAAAAATCATAAAACAATAAAAATATAAAAATAATAAATTACAAATTAAAATATCATATCAATATATTGAGAAGCCAGAAAAAAATAAAGTCATCTGTGGATTCCAATAAAATAAATAAATAAACTTCGACATTGCTTATATTGGCATCAGATAACATACGTCTTTTTACACTTCTAGTAAGTTCAATGTTTGGAGGAAATCAGATACAAATACCTGATTTTATTATCGTAAGTCACGAAGGGACTTTAAATAGAATTTTTCTCTCACTGGATTATAATTTATGGTTTGTGTAAACAGAAAGGACATGTCGTAACAGCCCATTTTCCAATACCCAGTTAGAACAATCACAAGTTTCAGCAACAAACACAACCACATTTATACTATCTTCATAATCAATTGTGTTCGCAATACAACAACCAACAGCTTCGGAAACAAATATAATAACTCCACTTTTCATTTCATACATCCTAATGCCAATATTACCTCCTTCAAATCTATACAAATACGCAATAAGTCAATCTCAAAAAAGTACTGCGAACCGTGTTACCTCTGACTAAACATCCATTCCTTGTAATTCCTTCGAAACCAACCAAACGACCTCTGTTTGAAACTCCTTTCATAGTTAGCCCGGTCAAGTTAGCCCCAAAAATAGAGGTGAGGTTACAAAAAATCTCATAAAGCTGAAAATGTGTACAAATGTTTGGAACACCATCATAAATGGAATGTGAAAATTCGTAATCGATCCGACGTCTGCAAAAAACTTTATTCAAGGTCAAAAGTTTTTTGCTTTTTTTTTAGCTAAACGATAAGTCTTATCATAAAAATAGGTTAGACTGAAATTTTATATCATGCAATTACTTAAAAAAATTGTTTCCACACTTTTTATCCTAACAGTCGTCACCGTTTATGAGTTATAGAGATTCAAAAGTTGAAATAGAGGCTTCAACATAGTTTTTTGCAACTGTAAAAAGCGATATCGGATTGCTTTGTTCATTAGCATGTACAGTATTCGCCAGCTAACTTGATGTCCTAAATGCTTTCTAGGGAGCTATTGACGCCGCCCATCCGATAACTGTAAACAGTGCCGTGCAAGTTCTGAGGATACGCTTTCTGTTACAAATTAACACAACTTGTACAATTAATAAAGTAAAATCCGTCCGGAAATATATGATCCTAACTTAATAAATAATATTTAATTCTTTGTTATAATTATTGGTATATTGATTTTAATAGAAACGGATCTGCTTTATACCTGAATTCTGAGTACATAAATTATATTTTAACAATAAGGTACCCATTACAATAACATGTTATTTATCTAATTGAAGATTATATAGTTAGGATCTTATATTTCCGGCGGACTATAATTAAAATTTGTTAGAATTTAAATAATTTCTTCCAGGTAGTAATGAGAATAAAAGAAACACAAGATAATGGGAAATTATTTAAGCTAGGTATAATTCTAAGAATAGGTATAAACTGTTTTTATCTTCACGAAGAATCTGACTCACTGCCGCTACTTTTAATTTTCACGTTTATTAAGGTATCTTCATCACTTTTTAATGTCTTGCAATAATTAAACACTCTATATATCACTTGACGAGTTTGTCCTTCATTACATTCACGATTTTCTTCATTAACGGCTAACATTTTTACAAACACTTTATTGTTCAAAGCAGAAACAATAACTGTGTGACGCTACGCTACTGAAAATCTTAACGCCTGATAAGGTTCGATGCAATTGGCGTTTGTCAAAATTTTACCACCAATAGCAGCCGATTAGGCAGGGCACTATTACTCTGTCTCTCTTAGTTGGTAATTTCTGGGACATCAAGATAGCTGGCGAATACTGTTGTCAAGGCCAACCATGTTCCTGTTGATTCGCTATCAAAATTTAAAAGACATTCCTCGTAAGAAAATGTTTCAGAATAAAATTATAGACTATCCAAAATACACACATTATACAGGGTGGCCGGACGAAAACGAAACATAGCCATTATTAGGAACTGCGTCAACATTTAAAAAAAAAGCAGAGGCCCGTCGATTTTTGATCGAAGGGGAAAATTTTTTTCGGTATTTTTGACTTCGCTACGTTCACCCTCTAGCAGGGGTACGCATCCCCTCAAAATATTGAAATGGCGTTAGGGGTGGAGTATCATTTTAAAACCCTTTCAATTCTCTTTACAACAGTTTTTAAATTTTAAAATTTAATAAATTACATTTTGAATTTTAAATTATATTTAGTTGTTTACTTACTTCTTAGTTAAATTAAATGTTGAAACTGATGACCACCCGCGTCCATGAAGATTTTGTTCGAAACTTTCTCGTTCATTCCGAAGAATTTCCGGAGTGATTCGATGGCACTCCTCGACAATTCTTATTCTTTGAAGAAAATCTTCTAAAAAGTCTGGTTGTGTTTTGTAGATTTTACTTTTGAGGTATCCCCACAAAAAAATCGAGGTGCGACAAATCTGGTGACCGTGGAGGCTATTCAATGCTACCTACCTTCTCCCAATCCAGTGCCGTGGAAAATGTTGGTCTAAATACAATATTTAATATAGCCATGGATACCTGGTTGACATTTCTGAAATTAATTATATTAGGTGACACTTAATTTGACAGCTGTCAAATAATTTTGATTTTCAAAAGTAACTATATATGATAATTATTAATTAAATAATTCTTATTAATCGGAGTAGAAAAAATATTGTATGAAACTTTCATGTAATGGCCATTAATACACTCGCATATTATATACGAAACTCGCCTGCGGCTCGTTTCGTATCCTACAACATGCTCGTGTCTTAATGGCTATCATTACATGATCGTTGCATAAAATACTATTATTGTTCGTCCAAATGTATGTGGATTCCATCACATGTGAGTAGTATCACAGATAAGGAGAAAGCTGACGAATCAGCAAAGACTGCTACATTAGCTTCAACTTCAGAGATTGAAAATATGATTATATCCTCATCCCAAATAATTCTTCTTCATAGCGGCTTCCCATCACTCTAGAAATTATGTCATGCTGCATTTAGACACAGTAAATTTTCGGATGAAACTAGTGATGATAACATTGTGAATTGAAACATAATTTAGTGAGCAGATTTGGTTTATGAATTATTGTGGATATTGAAATGTGTTCAATATTATTTCAAAGGGGTTTGAATAACTTGAAAAAATTGAATATATAAACTTGGCATTAGCATCTCATAAAAGAAAATGTACTAAGAAATCAATATATTCTCCAACTCATCTTCACTCCTCAGAAACTTCACCTCAAGATTGTTTCAATTAGTTTTGTGATGTAGAGCATCATCAAAAAAACTTTTTTTATTATCGAACTGTCATAATAATAATGTTTATTGGCAAAGATAAAGATGTTTCAGAAACTTGCTTGTGGTATGCAATAGTGGACTGGAGAAAGTATAAAAATAACGTCTAACCGTACGTCTCTTCTCTACCAATATGTATATGCATTACACATAAATCTACATAAACACTGTGGCCAAAAATTTAGGAGTTTATTTTTTAATTCAAAATAATTTTGAAATAATTTTTTAAAGTGAAACTCTTTTTACATTGCCTTAAAATTTTTTGTCCATCTATCGGATGTCGCTCTTTGACATACATCATACGGTCTACAATATACAATATAAAAATAGATCTTCTTCGTAGCCTAGCGGTATAAAGGTTTGGATGCCAAAAATGATGAATTATATGCATAGGGTTCGAATCCTGGACACGCTGATAGTTTTTTTATTTTTGTATTTGTTATATTGTGACATTTGTATATGAATAACTTTCAATATAGTTCCTATTAATCCGTAAACATACCTTATAGGGAATCGAACCAAAAAGTAAAAAAAAATCATTGTGTGGTTTTATGAAACCACGAAGCAAGTGAAACTGAGTTTAGTTCGGCTTGTAAAGATGACTGGAGGCCTGAATAAAATTAAATATATTGAATGGACCGGATATAAATTAAAATACCCCATCAAATATTCATATGGAATGAGTTAAAATAAATTCAAGCACTTAAAATTAAAATTAATACATGAACAACAATATGCACCAGCAGAAAGTTCTAATAGTTCTAATAAATTCACTTTGAAAATAAATTAAATAAAATTATTTTTCTTATTCCATTTATTTTTCACTTTTTAGTTCAATTCACTATAACGTGTGTTTACGGATTAATAGGAACTGTATTGAAAGTTATTCATACACAAATGTCACAATATAACAAATAAAATAATTATCACTGTGTCCTGGATTCGAACCCCATGTCTACAATTTATAATTCTCGGCATCCAAACCTCTATACCGCTCAGCTACTGAGACATCATATTTTTATGTTGTATAAAGACCGTATGATGTTTCACTTGCATCGTGGTTTGATAAAACCACACCATTTTTTTTCTTCTGCATATGAATAATAACCCCCATATCCTCAATGAGATGCCAAAGAATAAATAAAGTATAGATTCACAGGACCGGACTTATAAACTTTTTTCTTTAACGGTGTATTAAGCTCGTAACAAATGAACCCAGTTTTAGCTAAATTTGAATTTGATATTAGCTTTCAGAGGTGAACTAACCAGAATATCTAATAAAATCCTTTATTTTCGGGGGTAATACCACGAGTGCTTAAACATTACCAATAATTTCCATGAAAGCTTGAATGGAAATTATCCGATTAATTTTTAAGAACAAGCTTCAGGGAGAATATTTCTCGAATAAAAATACAAATTACTGTATATCTCCACTATATTGAATTTGTACTTTTTTTCGTCGGAAAATAACACAAATTGTCTCCATACACTATTCCTACTCTTTTCCGTGTTTTTGGGTACACTTTTGATGACATTTTTGTCAAATTCCCGTTCTGTTATATATCCGAATCGATTCATAACATCTAAGAAACTTTTCTTTGAAGTTTCTCGTTTATTATTTTAACGTTGTTTGACAACGGTTGTCATGGCAACGTGGAATTATCGCTGGGTTGTCATGGCAACGTGGAAATATCAAAGGGGTGTCATGGCAACGTAGAATATCCGCTGAATTTCCATTTAATAATTTAGCATTCGTTGCATTGATACAACATGTATGAGTGGAATATTCATTGAAATATGTTCTAGAAAAATTTCTGCATTGAATTGTACGTCAGCGTAGGTGCACTCTGAGTATTTTTAGGTGGCCTTGAATAGAACATTTTTTCATCCACTAACCATATTTATCCAATATCTTCACGAGAAAGATACCTTCCTAGTAACAAATAACATCTTTACCATCGTTTGTAACTTACATAAGCGCTAAATTTTGTTAGATGTGTTAAGAATTTGTTTGACGATTGAAAGTGACACATGTAGGTTTCAATATTTCGAATGGAAGCCGTCTTAACTATCGAGTTTCATGTGAAAAACAAGTAGAACAAGGCTATTCCCCAAGACCCAAGCTGAATAATCGACGCCATACTGAACATTGAAAATCTTAAAATGTTCCCTAAACTAGAACAATGAACTTATGGATGCCGTGTAGGTACTTGGATGCATTCCTTGGGAACTACTTTTCATTCGAAAACAGCATGGCATACAAATCCAAGTGATATCAATGGCTGATAAGTGTCAAAGTTAAATAGTTGGCCAACGTGGAAAAGGGGAAACCAATAAACAAGATGGCCGGTTGCCTGTCACTGATCCAGTTTATATTTTATACTGTAACCAGTAAAATGGAAAATACACTTATAGTTTATTAGTGAATCTTCGTTTCATTTAAACTACATAAACATGACAAGGCGCTGCGGTAAAAATTAAAAAATTTCGAAGTGAAAGTTGTGTCTGCAGGTGTAATAGTTATTTCACATTTGTTTGGACTCGAGAACCCGGCATCCATAGACTACAGGGTGTTGACACGTGGAAAATTGCAGTGTTGGGATTTTGAACAAAATAAAAGCTTAAAAAATGGACCAACTTAAGCCTCCGAATATGTTATGTACCGATGGGGATGTGGCTATTAATTTTCAAAAATGGAAACAACAATGAGAATTTTACTTTCTGGCCAGTGGCATAATCGACAACACGGAAATGTCAGATGAAAGAAAAGTTGCTATTCTGTTGCATTGCCTGGAACCAGAGGGACAAGATATATATAAAACGTTAGATATTCCGGAGGACGATAAGAAAAAATGGAACAAAGTTTTGGAACACCTGGAAAATCATTTTAAGCCCAAAGAAAACGAAACAATGAATAGACACTTGTTTCATAGTAGAATACAAAAAGAGGGTGGAACCGTAGATATGTTCATCACTGATTTGAAAAAGTTGAGCATGAACTGCAACTTTGGAGATCTTCGAGACAGTCTTATACGAGACAGAGTAGTATGTGGAATTTTAGATAATAGAGTTAGAGATTCCTTACTACGTGAGGCAAGACTAGAATTAAACAAGTGTATTTCCATTTGCAAGGCTGCTGAATTAGCTGGAATGCGGTCTAATCAGTTGAACCAGGAAGCATTTTCAGAAGTTCATGGTGTTCGTAGACAAAAAGAAGTGAAGCTTTATACAAAGAATGCCTATTACGCTCTACAACATTTCCTGTAGGTAATTCTACCTTATAAGACCTTGGCTTTATGCCAATATCAATAATTTGTCATTTACACATGTCATGTATATTATCCCTAATTCTAACCACCTCCCCTTTTTCAAATCCTAAAGGTTTAACATGATGTTTTTTATCGTGATAGTGTTTAACGATTATCATGAAAATCTTCAAATGATGGAAGAAAGGCATTTACTTTATGACCAAACATTATTTCATTTGGTGATTTATCTAACTGCGAGTCAATTGGAGTGTTACGATACTCTAGCAAGGCTATGAAAATGGATCTGTGCCTAAATCATCAGCTTTTTTAAGTAATTGCTTGCATGTTTGAACATACCTTTCTGCCATGCCATTTGATCTAGGATAGTGTGGACTTGAGGTTACATGTTGAAACTGCCAGTCTTTACAAAAAATTTTAAATTTAAAGCTCGAAAACTGTGGTAAAAAACTGTAGTACTTGTTGTGAGTTCCAGAAAAAAACATGGATATGAGTCTTTAATGTTAAGGGAAGTCCCAAATGGGCCTTGGGAAATGGTAGGTGCTGATATTTTCTATTATAAAAATCAAGCGTTTTCATTGTTTATAGACTATTTTAGCTAGTTCTTTGAGGTCAAAAAATTGCATGCTGAGACTACAGAACATGTTATAATTGGACTAATTTTGCCCGGTAGGGTAAGCCTCGTACTCTTTACAGTGACAATGGACCACAGTTTTCGAGCTTTGAATTTAAAAATGAACGTGAAAATGAACGTTGTACTAAACGCCCGAAATTTGGACCATTAAGTATAAACGAAAAAACGATCATTTTAAACGTATTTCGGTATGTACAGAAAGAAAATCGCTTGTTGTTGAACACGCCCTCTTCTAGTGCTTACTGTTTGCATAGCAGTGTTGACAGCATTATAAAAAAATGTGCACAGATTACTGGAGTGGAAGAATCGACTATTTACAAAGTAATATGTGAACAAATTGAAAAGTTAAGAAAACTGATGAATTTATAAACAACGCAATTAGAAGATACATTCATTCGTTTTATACAAAAAATGAAGTACCTACATTAAATAAAATATTGAAATTAATAAAAACTGGTGCGGATTAGTCGCATATAAGTAAAACAACGTTGTGGCGCATTATGCATAAAATAGGTTTTTCCGTCGACCGTGTATTAACATATGCTATTAACGTTCTAAAAATTAGACAAAATCATACATTAATGACCCCCATTAATGCATGATTTACCTACATTAATCAACTATTTTCTACAGGCCACCCAACGCACATCTTATACATTATATTTATATTGACAGTTACCTATGGTGTAGGCAACCAAACATACAATAACGTCTTCAAAAAATGAATCCTAGTATAGAATACTTCTAGTATTTGACTTACCTATCGTTTTTATTTTATTATTTTACAAAATTATAATAATATTAGTGTTGAAACAATAAAACATCCAAAATATAATGTAAGAAAAACGAAAACAGTGACATTTGAAATGGCGACCTTCTCTGTGACATTTCAATGTCATTATTTATTTTTGACAGTACTTGCCTATAAAACAAATAAATATTTTAAGTTTTCAAATATTGAGAAAAACGAATACAACTGATACAGTCGACGGAAAAGCTTTGTAAGTAACACGAGTATTAAAAGGGCAATTAACAATCTCCAACATTAACGCACTCGCTCACTCGATTGTTAATGGCACTCATTAATACACTTGTTGGTTAAATAACTATTAAATGTAAGCAACGGAGTAGGAATAGTTGTCTTACTGAAAAACGTGAAATCATATGGTGGAGGCAAGATTATCTTCGTGAGATAATGGCAGCAAGACGACGGGGGGAAACAAATTTTTTATCTTGATGAAACTTGGGTCAAGGAAGGACATGCCCCTTCTAAGATTTGGCAGGATTCTAATATTAAAAGTCGTAAGCCGTCGTTTAAGGATGGATGGTCAAGCGGCATTAAAGGTCCTTGTGGGAAACTTCGCCGTTTGATTATTGGACATATTGGTCATGCATCAGGTTTTACTGAAAATGGTTTATTAGTATCTTATTCAAAAACTGACGGCGACTATCATGAAGAAATGAACGCACAAGTGTTTCAAAATTGGTTTGCGTCGTTTTTAGAAAATATTCCACAAGGATCTCTCATAGTTTTCGATAATAGTGCCCTGCAAAAAAATTACCAACCTCCTCATGGAGAAAGGCTGAAATAATGGAATGGCTACAAAATAAAGGTATATTATTCAATCACAGCGTTACCAAAGCCCTCCCCTATGAGATTGCTAAACTACATAAGTCAAAATATACAAAATATGTGATAGTTGAACTTGCAAATGAAGCGGGTGTCAGTGTTTTACGGCTTCCCCTCACCAATGCGAAATAAACCCAATAGAGTTGGTTTGGGCAGAAATTGAACAGTTCGTTGCGAGAAACAATATTACAAACAAATTAGAACATGTGAAGGAATTACTATTAAGTGCAGTTGGAAATATTACCGAAGAGACGTGGCAAAAGTGCATTAGTCACGTTCAAAAAATTGAATAGGATATGTGGACACAATATTATCGAAAGTGTGAAAGTAAATCCTAATATAGTTCTAACACAAGTGATAGTGAATCAAGTACAAGTGTCACTGATAACGATGACGACCAGTAACTTTCTGCTTAGATGGTGTGTTTTTTTCATTTTTCATCAAAGGAATTATTCTTACGGTACCTATGTTCTTTTTTACATGTTAATGCGATTGTATTTATCACACAAACATTTTAACAACATAATATATTTCCAAACAGTTACTATTAAATTGTTGTACAATATTTCGTCAATTTTGAGTACCTACAACTCTGTAATATCCGATAAACACCTGTTAGTTAAGGGATTATTGCATTCCTATACTCTATGTACTTGCTGAAATAAACCATAGCTACAAGTTAATATTATGTTAGTAGAAAAATATGCATGGCAACTGCGCAAATTTCAATTTTGACGTGCTGTAACTAACTTTGTTTTTATTAATATAACCTAGCAAATGTTATGTTTATTTGGTTCTCGCGTATTTTGTGCAGTTTGTTAATTTGTAAAATGAGAGATTCAAACCAGATAAACGTTAACGAAGAATTAGTTTAGGTGCACGCAGTTGAAATGGTGATATATCGGAATCCAGAAATGTTGAATAGATGAGGCTTTCACTTGATGAAGATCCTTACTAAATGATGAAATAAAACAATTTAATTTGTTTAAATCTCCATTTTATGTTGAACTAACGTTCAAATTAAATTAGTGACGCGTTTCGCTACACAGTAGCTTTTTCAAACTAGTGAAGATACAATGGAAAACTTTTATTTTATATAGTGCCCTAATACGGAATTCTATGAATATTACAAAGGTATTTGAAAAAGAGTACCTGAAAAATGTATTCACAACCAACACATCTTCTAGGTAAAAAGGTTTAATAAGGGAGAATGATTGATATCTATTTGGTCGTTAAGCAGATTACCTGAATATTTGTGTTTGTTAATCTCGAGGGTTTCTAAAAGATTTAATTTGAAGGATTTGGATTCTACATGCAAAATTTCCAAATTTGAGTCGAAAGTGTGTTGGTTTGTTAATAGATGATTTGAATAGTTTGAATCTAATTTGTTGTTGTCATAGCTGCGTTTGTGTTCTGAAATTCTAGTTTTAAAGTTCCTAAAAGTTCTACCTATATAAATTTTGTCACAGTTGTCGTTACCACATTTTAATTTATAAACACTTGATTTGTTTAATTTTGAGGATTTAGATTTGTTATTTCTGATGAATTTAGATAGATTGTAATCGGTTTTAAAGCAAATATTCATATTTAAAGATTCTAAAAATTATTTGATTTTTAAGGATGGTGTTCCAAAGTATGTTAAGCTTTTAAATTGATTATTTTTATTTTTATCTGAAGGATATACTTGTTCTAAAGTGCGTTACTTTATCTTTTTGTTTATGATATTGTCAATTAAGTTTGGATCGTAATTATTATTAACTTAACTGCTATTTGTTTTATGATATTTAGTTCTTTGTTGAAATTATTAGTGTTTAATGGGACTGTTAAAAGTATGTGTATTGATATGGAAAAAGAAATCATACAACACATACACCAAACAAGGGTTATTTCAGTATAAAATCTAAATAAAATATAAACAAATCACCTGACAAATATTTACAAGCCAAACTTTAAACGGGAATCTTTATAACTTTTCTCTAATTTATTGAAATCCTATCACATAGTTTCAGAATTTTCAAAAGCTTTGCAAAAGTTTCTTGGCTCATCATAAATCTAAAAAGAAAGAACCTGAAAATTAAAAATTATTAATTAGGTTATAAAATCTGACACTTCTAAAAATAGAAGAAGTACACTTATGGGCATATCTAACAAAGTGTGAATCTAGATTTGTCAACTCGAACGGAAGAAAGGACATGACAACTGAAATTAAAACAGATGTCAAATAATTTTAAAATTTTTCAACTAAAAGATAAAAACAATAATAAATTATTTGGAGACATTAAAAATAAACTTTCATATCAGAAAAAGATCCAATTATAAAACAATCATGTCAAATAACAGAAATCAAAAATTATTAAATGAATTTGATTGGTCAGCAAATATAGAAAAACTTAAAAATAAAGAGACATATGGATTTTGAAAAGATAGAAAAATTTGATATTGGTTGCTATTGATTAGAAAACGGTTAGTTACGAAAAATATACAGAATTGAGAAGTATAAGCTTTTTCATGTTTAAAAATTTATTTAAAATTAGATTACGTTGTGTTAAAAGTGAAACTATAAAGTAAATTGGTGTTACTAATCTTTCCTTAACAAGTTGCTGTTAAAAACAGAGGTTAAATAATCTCTTTAAATATAAAATTCCTTAAATAAATCCTGAGTGAAAATTCCAAGAGTAAACAAAACTGAAAATCTTCCCAAGCCGATCACGAAGCCATATTGAAGCCACTTCTACGAGAGACTCCAAGACCCAGAAAGGTCTGAAACATAGAAAATCTTCAAAAAATAATACAAGATAAAAAGGTATTTCATAAACTATAAGTTAAATTATTAAACTTACGTGTGTGTGATTAAATCCAGAACTTAATATTTATTCATCTTCGTTACGATTACAATATCGTCCAATTTGTATATAAAATCTGTTAAAAATAGATGTTCTATTTTGTCTTTGGTTATTAGTGTTAAATGCAAAAACAGTTGTATAATTTTGATATATTTATTAGATATAAGAACTTCATTTAGTGTGAACGTTGAGCGAAAGATCATTCAGATAAGTGTTTTGAATTGTTTCTTATGTATTTACTTATCAATTCTATATAAATACGCCGTTCATTAAAAAATAAATTAAATAATATTTCATAAATTTCTAATATAAAGAGTTTTCTTCCTATTAAGTTGGCAAAACTGCTTCACACTTAAATAGTTCCTATTATTCAAGGGCAAGGACACAGGACCGGCCTGAGCATATATTAAATAATAAAATAAAAAAAGAAATTAAATGAGCATTAGACCCATGAACCCAACCTGAGGTGAAGAGTCATCATAAAAGGTGAGTGATGTATGATATCACTAATATTTAAATCAAAATTCATATTAATTGGCGCCCAAATAAATATATTACAATAAATAAATTAAATCACATATTAACAATATAAATTAAAAATTCATATCAGTATCATACTATTGAAAGCTGTTAATTTATGACTGAATGGGTGGACCGAACTATTATGAATTGTAATGTCTGTATGTGATGGTTTGCGAAATATAGAAAAATCATGTTTATTGTTTATATTTGAAATTGTAAGGTCTAAAAAGTTTATAGACTTATTTTCTTCATGTTCTACAGTAAATTTTATATTGCTATGAATTGAGTTAATATAAGTAATGAAGCTGTCTTATTGTCTAGAAGTGCCAGTGAAGCTCGCTAAAATGTCATCTACATAACGGTGCCAGTACATAAATTTTTTACTTAGGGGGTATTTTTGAATTATTTTTTCTATATTATCCATGAAAATTTCAGCTAATAGGGGACTGAGGGGGTTGCCCATAATCAAACCATCTTTACTGCTATAAATCTCTCCATTGAAATGAAAATAATTTTGTTTTAAGCACACTTTTAATAAATTTGTTATATCAGAATGAATTATAGGGTTAACATTATTATACGTGAGCAAGTTATCAACAAGAGTTAAAGTTTCTTTAGGAGGTATACTAGGGAATAAATTTGTTACATCGAACGATATGAATTTAGAATTGTGAGGTAATTTTATATCTTGAATATTATTGATTAATTCCGTTGAGTTTTTAATAGAAAATCTAGGTTTGAAAGAACAATATTTAGAAATTATATCTATGAGGATCTTTGAAACTTTAAATGAAGGTAGTGTGAAAAAAGAAACCACCGGTCTAATAGAGTACCCCTCTTTATGGAGTGTCATCAATGAATAAAGTTCAGGGTGTTGTCGATTGGGTAAAATAAATTTTTTATTTTTCTTTGTCGCTAATTATTGATTTCGCGTTATCTACTGCTAATTTTATTTCTTTCTGAAATTAACTAGTTGGGTCTTTTTTAAGAATCTCAAAATTGCCTGTATGTATAAAATTTTTGGTTTTTAATATATTATAATCATCTTTATGAAATGCTATTACCTTATTTCCTTTTTCTGCTCTAGTTAAAATAAGTCTATTTGACTTTGATTTTTGTTGAATATATTTGGCGACTGATAATTCAAAGTTTGGTTTGTTAAAATTGACAAATTCCTTTTTAATAATATCGGAAGCTTTATGATTTAGATTGGAATCATAAATATAAAATTTACCGTAGAACATGAAGAAAATAAGTCTAAAAAACTTTTTAGACCTTACAATTTCAAATATAAACAATAAACATGATTTTTCTATATTTCGCAAACCATCACATACAGACATTACAATTCATAATAGTTCGGTCCACCTATTCAGTCATAAATTAGCAGCTTTGAATAGTATGATACACATACTTTTAACAGTCTCATTAAACACTAATAATTTCAACAAAGAACTAAATATCATAAAACAAATAGCAGTTAATAATAGGTAATTACGATCCAAACTTAATTGACAATATCATAAATAAAAAGATAAAGTAACACACTTTAGAACAAGTATATCCTTCAAATAAAAATAAAAATAATCAATTTAACAGCTTAACATACTTTGGAACACCATCCTTAAAAATAAAATCATTTTTAGAATCTTTAAATATGAATATTTGCTTTAAAACCGATTACAATATATCTAAATACATTAAAAATAACAAATCTAAATCTTCAAAATTAAACAAATCCGGTGTTTATAAATTAAAATGTGGTAACGACAACTGTGACAAAATTCATATCGGTAGAACTTCTAGGAACTTTAAAACTAGAATTTCAGAACACAAACTCAGCTATGACAACAACAAATTAGATTCCAACTATTCAAATCATCTATTAACAAACCAACACACTTTCGACTCAAATTTTGAAATTTTGCAAGTAGAACCCAATTCCTTTAAGGGAATTCTGGAACTTCTAAAACTTTCTGTAAATTTTTCGGGCTTAATTTTCAACCGATTGCAAAAATTGAAAGACTTTTGAATCCACAGAAATATTACCTATGCATTGATGGCGTTCGATTTTTAAAATTCGAATCAGTTATTGTTAAAAACAAAAACTTAAAAAATATGAATTTAAAAAAAATTAAAATTAGAAAATTCGATCCCATCAAAGCATAGACATTATTTTCCGTAATTTAAAACTGTTTAAATTTTTAAAATCAGTTAAGTATTAAACTCAAAAAATTGACAATAAGTTTGATTGTTTTCTTCAAAAATTACTGAAACATGGTACAGTATTCGCCAGCTAACTTGATGTCCTGAATGCTTTCTAGGGAGCTATTGACGCCGCCCATCCGATAACTGTAAACAGTGTCGTGCAAGTTCTGAGGATACGCTTTCTGTTACAAATTAACACAACTTGTAAAATTATTAAAGTAAAATCTGTCCGGAAATATATGATCCTAACTTAATAAATAATATTTAATTCTTTGTTATAATTATTGGTATATTGATTTTAATAGAAACGGATCTGCTTTATACCTGAATTCGGAGTACATAAACAATAACTGTGTGACGCTACGCTACTGAAAATCTTAACACCTGATAAGGTTCGATGCAATTGGCGTTTGTCAAAATTTTACCACCAATAGCAGCCGAGTAGGCAGGGCACTATTACTCTTTCTCTCTTAGTTGGTAATTTCTGGGACATCAAGTTAGCTGGCGAATACTGTATGCATGCTCGTGTCTACTTCGTTACCGGCAGTGTGATGAGTCTTGTAGGAGAAAGTTGGGTCGACTACTGACGACAAGAAACTATTTTTACCAAATCAATATACCTAGTATATTTATTAATCATAGTAATACATTAATGTTAGTTATATGTGATAAAAAAACCCAAAATATCAAGAAGTGAATACGAAATTCACATTTACTTAATTACAGTTACCTGTAAAAAATTGTCATATTTTGGTAAATCGTGATCAATAGACGTTAAAAAATAATAGTTTAATACTATTATAACGATCGACAAAATTTGAAAAATGATCTTCACTAAGAAGCAACAACTACTTCTCGGGCTATAGGCCCCGACAGACATTAAATTACACTACTAAAGTAAACGGGGTTGGTTTATATGCAAGATAGAACCAACCATTCTGGTTTGTGATTTGAAGGAATAAAATCACTTGTACACCGGTTTCGTTGTATTTGCGCCTCATCAGTACAAGGTAGATGCAATTCGTCCAGAAGCCCTGAGATCATAATCCTGGACTGGCAACTACGTTTATACCACACCAATACATTAACCTCAGTAAAGGAAATGCTAAGATTGCGATATCAGCGAAATTCACAGTTTAATATGAAATGTAGGGATTTATTGATGACTTGATGAGAGCGAACATTTTTAAAAGTAACAAATACTGATTTACAATGAAATTATGGGAATCGGTAAGGTTGTTATAGTATAGCTAGAGCTAAATGAATTTTTATCATTTATAATTTTAAAAGAATGGGGAATCAATAATGAAATACAAAGTATCCAAATAAAAATATGAAAAGAAAAAGAATTGAAAAATAGTATACGTTCCCCTTCAAATTCTTTTGAATGAATTAATGAACTTATTTTATTGTCATAATTAAAGCGCGGATTTATATACAAGAAAAACTGAAAAAATATGCACATTTATATTCACTGCAAATGAAGAAAATATGCACAGTTTTAAATGAAATATGCAGTATTATATGCAAAAATATCTCAAAAAAGTGATGATTCAATAAATACATATATGAGAAAAAAAAATGAAATCACTAGCAGATGGTAAGACTTTTGTCTCACGATATAGAATGAAAATCTTCTGATAATTTTTTAAAACGGGTAGTAAATTGTTAACTAGGTACCTACAGGATATTATATTATTTTTGGAACCATTCGAATAGCAGTGTATATGAGAAATTATGCGTAGCAAGGCCGTATGGATATCAGTATCCTATTAGAAAAAATGAATGTAAAAACCATTTGTTGCGGAACTACTGCACTCAGCTGAGGGAGATTGCAAAAAAAAAATAATAAGTTCCAAGAAATTGATAGTTGGCGTTCCAATGCGAAAACGCATAGAATGAAATATAATAAAACTGCGAGTTGGAATAAAAACTGCCGTAAACCATCATCGAAAAGAAAACCAATCCATGGACGAGCAAAAGATGATATTTTGGTTTGTGGAGATCGGTTGCAGCAGCATGTTTATAGTTTATTGTTGAAAATGAATAATAATGCCGCAGAGTCATTTAATTCCATAATAGCAAAATTTGTTGGGGGTAAACAAATAAATTTTTCAGTGAAAAATAGTTATGATACAAGGTGTTGCACTATAATTCCAAAGAGGAGTTTTATAATTTGGTTCATAGGCAATTAACAGGACAGAGCATTGGAACACATACTAGGAAATTTGTTATAAACAAAACAAAAAAGAGGTAGCGTAACCTTCGGCGTATGCAGCTGTTCCCAAGAAAGACCATCAAACTTTCATCAGCACCCGCTAATACTAATTACGGTGTCCAGGAATTAGAGGTAGCGGATGAAGCAATCATGAAAAAACTAAAACAAGAATTTTCAACCCATATAACGAAAACTACCGAAGAAATTGTAGAAATTAAAACAAGAGGGCAATCCACAAATCCCATTTGGAAAGAAGAAAGGGCATATTGATTAACAGCGTCTCGATTTGTCGAAGTGTGCAAACAACGAAAAACAACAAATCCACTACTAATGGCTACTAATATCTTAACTAGTCAGTTTAAAAGTAGAGCAGCAACAAAATGGGGAAATGACCACGAGGACATAGCTAAAACACAATTTGAAAACGAATTTCAAATAACTATGTATGAATGTGGTTTATTTATTTTGGAAGAATATCCATATTTAGCAGCTAGTCCCGATGGTATACCTGAACAAAGGGAAATAATAGAAATTAAGTGCCCGTTCTATGCATATAAATATACCTACACCAAAAGAAGCAGTTACGGAAAAAAATATCAAATATTTGGAAATTGATGAAAACGACGAAATTCACTCAAAACTAAATAGTAAATATTACTATCAAATACAATGCCAGCTTGCAATAACCAAAGCCAAATATTGTTATTTTATAGTTTGGACACCGCTGGGTATGTCTATCCAGAAAATAGGAAGGGATGAACAATGTTGGCATAACATGCTTTCTAAGCTGCAGACATTTTATCTGGACAATATGCTTCCCGATATACTTGAAAAATAAAATAAATAATAAAACGACACCCTCATTATCTTGGCGTGTAACTGACTTTGTTATTTAACGTATAAATTTTGTTTCTAATGGCTATAGCTAGTATTTTATGTTTTCAACAGATTGTGCTAACACATTTTGAAAAAATTGTCAACCCTTTGTTTGTGAAACCATGTGTACCTATGTAAATATCTCATTATATATACCAACAAAAGTTTGAAATATTTGAAAAAATTGTAATTGACCGCACTTGTGTGTCTTAAGATTATCCATATTATGTAGAAAATCATTTGCAAAATTAACTTCCCGTGTTAATGTACAATTTCTTGTGTATTACTGAATTAAGAATTCGTAACTTCTAGTACCCACCCTGCATAATTTTTGTATATTCTTTATAAAATAATGTTATTTCTACAATTTTCATAAATATTCTGCGGAAAATGATACCTATATAAATAGGAATTTGTTTTTTCTTGTATCACCCTGTGTAATTCTTGTAGAGTAGTTTCAATCGGAAATTCAATACTATCGTTCCAATAAAATTGAAATACCTTTGTACGCAAATATACGATCTAACCAATTTAACAAGACCGAAGAAATATTCTGCCCCACTCTACCAAATATGATACCGTAGGCGATAAGCCCTGACCGTCTTAAAAATATCGAATCGCTCTCCATCTCTTTTGGTCGCACGAGGACACGGCCGGTATATGGAAGTAAGTACCTCCTTCTTTAACACCGAGCCTGCAGTGTGTATCGAATAAAATTCGAGATTCCCCTTAAATTAAATCTTTTAGAAACCCTCGAGATTAACAAACACAAATATTCAGGTAATCTGCTTAACGACCAAATAGATATCAAACATTCCCCCTTATCAAACCTTTTTACCTAGAAGATGTGAATAAATTTTCCAGGTACTCAAATTCAATACCTTTGTAATATTCATAGAATTCCGTATTTAGACACTTTTTGTACTCATCCCGATTTAAATATATTATAATACTTTTGTAAATATCTTAGAATTCCGTATTTAGGCACTATATAAATTAAAAGTTTTTCATTGTATCTTCACTTGTTTGAAAAAGCTGCTGTGTAGCGGAACGCGTCACTAATTTACTTTGAACGTTAGTTCAAAATAAAATGGAGATTTAAACAAATTAAATTGTTTTATTTCATCATTCCAAACATGTATTTGCACAACAAAATCGTTAAGAAAATCTATAATTGAATTCAGTCAAGAACATATAGCAAATGTTGTAAGTATTTGGAGGATGGAGGTGACAAAAATATATCGATTAGTCAGTTTACTAAGAAAAGTATTTTTTTTTTCGGGCCAAGATGGGAAACTCATTTTCGAATGGGTCCAGGACCCAAACAGTGTTGGACTCATCCCCAAGGGGATGCCCACCAACCAAACCCACCTCAAACTCGCCGTTACCCCCGCCTCGGGAACACTACCCTAGCATACTTTGAGACGGGAGGCAGTCCCTCGCACACTCTCCGCTCACACCGTCATCTTCTCCCTACTATCACTCCTACCTCTCATGCCATATCGAGTCCTTCTCTCCCACTTACGATGATCTCTACTACTCCACCCATCTCCATCCATTCCTCCTTTCGCCTCAACATTATCTCCACCATGTTCTCCCAGTACACCGCCTCCCCTAGTTTCCTCTGCAACTTCTTCAGCACTTCCTCGTTCCTCCAGCATCTAAACAAATGCCCCACATCATCCTCCACTTCACACCTCTCGCACACTCCAGTCTCTCTTTTCCCAATCTTGTGGAGGTACCCTACTCTCGACCCATGTCCAGTGAGCACCTGTGTCAAGAAGTAGTTCACCTTCCCGAATTTCCGGTCCATCCAATCTTTCCTATTCTCAATCGCTCCCTATAGCGCGCCCTCATACTCCTCCCACCTTATCTCCTCCATCCATTCCTGTACTTCCTCTCTGGTCGCACCCCTCCAGCGTTTGTTTCTAGCTCTAGCCATCACGTCCAATGGGTAGAATCTTGCCTGCACCGCTGCTGCCAGTCCACCCACTGTCCCGTACCCCTGCACCACCCTCAGCAGTATCCCTCTCTGCACCCGCAGAAGTGGCCTTACCCTCGCATTCACTCCCGCTCTTTCACCCCACACCTCCGCACCGTACAGCAAACTCTGCTCTACCGTCCTACCAATTACCCTCCTCTTCCACTCTCCCGGCCCTTTCACATTACACATCAATCTACCCAGCCATACTGCTCTCACTTTATCCTTCTCGGCCGCCTTTAACATATGAGTTTTGAAGAATAATTGATTATCCAATCACATCCCTAGGTATTTCACAAACTCCTCCATACGAATTCTCCTTCCCTTAACCTTCCTGGCACCAAGTGAAATCTGAAAGAAAAATATCCAAGTGGGGTCCAAGCGGACCTCAATTTTTCTTAGCATGTTATATCATTATTTTATTTTTTCTTCTTTTTCTAATTGTTTTTTTCTAACTGTTGGTCAAGTTAAAAAGGGTTGTAGGTAGTAGTAAAAAAATATATTATCTCTACATTTATTTATTAAAAATATACAAAAGTTAATTATTTTTTACAATTGACACATACAATTTTTTTTTTCAGAATGTTTGCTGCATGTAAATTTTTTGCAGATGGAACAGTATGATCTCATGTTGCTATCTTTAGCCTTGGGACACAAATAACAGCGACCTGTCGATGAGGTAGGTTGATTTACGGCAACTTTCGTTTGCCTCTATTCCACACATTTTCATCATACTCAGGGTTGTTTTCGGAATACGGTTACACACATTTTGATTCTCGAGACTCCTTAAAGTAAGTGGTTTAGTTAACTGTTGTCCCAATTCAAGCAAGCTTCTGTCCAAGTTTTTTTTCTTCCAGTCAGGATTCATTTTGGTATAGATTATGAAGGCACTAACACAGGCAATATCTATTCTGTTGGAAAATAGCATCTGCGGCCACCTTTTAGTTTGTCTCTTACAAGTGTATTCCCCAACAAGTTTATCCAACGTGTCTACAGCTCCTTTGGTTTTGTTGTAATGATGTATTATATCTGGTTTCTTCTGAGTATCATCACCAACATCTGGGGAATAATGTTCACTAACAAAACGACAGACTGGTTTTTTTTGGGGACGTAGGAAACCAACATGACTTCTGATTGAAAACCGAAAAGTGTTGAAAATGGTGGTCGCTTAGGGGATGGTAAGAACTGTGGTGGAATGAATGTTCTGCTTTTCCGTACAGTACTGCAAACGGTTAGGTTTCGGTCAATTAGGTCTTCGGCTAACTCTAAAGTGGTGAAGAAGTTATCAGTCGTAATACCGTAGCCGCTCTCTGAAATAGAGACCAAGTCAAGCACCACACAACACAACCGCTTCATACAACCAATAACATCACATCACCTATCGGCGTGTACCGAAACAAAGGCCAGGTGGGGTCCATCCGGACCCCAACCATGTTTTTTTGCATTCAGACGTAAATAAATCAACAACAAACATTTGTTTTTATGATTTTTATTTTATACTGCTCCAAACAGTTGGAAAAAAATTCTTTAATGGATTCAGTGAAAGAATAACTTAAACTTGAAATACAAATAAAAATGTAACGACTGGGGTCAGTTTGGACCCCACTTGGGCACAGGAAGGTTAACCATCACCCCCACTTCCCTTGTCTTGCTCTGTCCCTTCACTAGCAACCCCACCGTCTTATCTTCCGCCACTTCCAGTCCGCACCGCTCTATCACAATCCACAATCTTCCTGCTCATTATCTCCGCCATCACCTTGCTCAGTGCCGAAATGCAAGATTTCTTCTCCGTGAACCCGTGCTGGTTTACCCTAAAACCCCCATTCCTACCAACTTCCTCCTCAATCCTATCCTTTATTATCCCCTCCATCAATTTACCCATACCACACAGCAGGCTAATAGGTCACCTTCCATCCTTCCGGGAACTCCTCCTCCCTCAGCACCCTGTTGAATAGTTCCCAGAAGTACTCTCCATTGTCATCCAACAGCCTCTTCACTTCATCTATCCCTGGTGCTTTTCTCAGTTTAATGTTTCTCCCCCAATCCTCTACCTCCCACTTCTCTACCGGAATTATCCCCCTCATTTTCCCTACCCCCCTAGTATCCTGGATTTCCCGAATTCTGCCCCCCACTCCTCCTTATTCCCTATGAACAATTTCTCTATAATCTCCTTATACCAATACTCCTCTAACACCTCGTTCCTATTTCAACCCATCCTCTTCACCGCTATCTCATACGCCTTTCCCCATGGATTGTTTTCCAATTCCCCCAGTAACTCTTCCCACTTCCCTCTTTTTTCCCTCTCCATCCTACGCTCCAGTTCCTTCTCCTTCTCTTTATATCCCCCTCTTCCCTCTATCCTTCCTCTTCTCCTCAGCATCCGTCTTCGTTTTTTCTTACACTCCCTCCACAGCTTCTCTATTTCCCCATTCCACCAGTAATTGGCCCTCCGCTCACGCCTATTGCCCCTCTTTCCCTCTCTTTTACAGCTCTGTATCACATTGTACAATTCATCTGCATCATGTCCAAGTCCCCTTTCTATCTCTTCTCTTACTTTCTTCCTCATACTCTCTGCCTCGGCCTTAGTGCACTTCCATTCCCACTCTTCCATTAATTCCTCTCTCCCTTTCCTTATATCCGTCTCCACATACCTCAAGCTTTCCTAATCCTCCAGCACCCTCCCACTACTCACTCTCTCCCCCAGCCATTCATCACATGCTGTTATATCAATGAATGATAAACCCCCGTCACCCCTCACGAAGGTGGGCAGTAGTCCATCATTCAGCACCACCAACCCGTTGGATGTTAACACTTCCTCCAGGATCTCCCCTCTCTTGTCCGTTTTCTTCCCCCTCCCCCCCATATAGTATTCTTAGCATTTAAGACCCCCACCACCATTCTCCTTATGATCCTCCTTTTTCCTTTTGACGCCCTCGGATCGTCCTCTAATTCTGTTATGCTCCTCTCATATTCTTCCAGGCTGACATTTGGGCTTATATACACACTGTACACCACCATGTCTCCCATTCGCACTACCACCCATCCGTTTCCCTTCCTCACATCATCCGCTCTTAGTCCATCCCCCACCACTCTTATTCCTGCCTCTTCTGTATCGTCCATAATCCATCCCTGCTTCACCACATATCTAACATTTACCTCGGATCCACACACCAGATCCACTTCCCTCCTAAAAATCACTTCATCCAATATATCATGCGCTATCCTGCATTTCCCTAAATTTAACTGTAACCCTCCATCCATCCCCTACATTCCTTCTTCCCGCGGAATGCTCTCCCCTTCCTCCTATTTGACCATACTCGTCCCCTCTGACGGGTCCAGAGGGTCCCTCCCATTTTTTCCTTCACCTTTTCCATCGTCTTCATCTACTTCTTTCCTTCCCCTACTGCATTCTATCTCCCCTGGCTTATGTCCCCTTTCCCCACATACCCTACAAAGGAAGGCCTGCCGACAGCCTCTGGCCATGTGATCCTCACTCTTACATAGCCAGCACTTACTCCTTTCACCTTACACCCTGCTCCTTTCGAGAACATTCTGGAAGACGCTTTGTTTACGCATAGGACGAGCGCGGAAAATACAAGAACTTTTCAGAATTGATCAAAACTATATTTTTGAGTCAGTTAAAAATTAGTGAAACGGAGACAAAGAGTTAGTTCACAGACAGTTTACCGAAGTTCTTAGAAATCGGACAGTGAATGAAATAGTGAGGATAAATAGTGTTATATTCAAGTGGTAAAAATGAATTATAACTATTATACCGAGTGTAAATAAATTAGTAGACACTAGGTAGAGTGTCTATATAAATTAAGTTTAATAAATAAATAATTCTATAGTAATTAGCCATAGTGTGTATAATTTTATCCCACAAGTAAAAACTATTTAAATAAATAACAAAAAAACATTACATTGGTTTCAGGTGTGGGGTAATACAGGGTGAGTTACGAGGAACTGTACATACTTCTACCATAAGTAGAGGCACGTTAGGGGATTATCAAATGACCATCAAAAATGTCTTCTTGTTTTGATTATTAATATACAGGGTGAATTATGGATCAACACCAAAACAATGTTTCGTCATATCTTTTCAATGACTGAGTCGCTTTGTCTTATTTTTTGGTGGAAGTGTGTATTGGCGTCTGGCAACTAACTGACATATTCAGAAATAAAAAATCCAGGACCGTCTTCGTGAAAATTTGTGAGACTGGTTTCATATTCAACACTTCACCCTATATATGACTTTTCTAAAATCTGATATAATTTTTTCAGAGGACATAAATAGACAGTTAGACCTGGCTACTTGAATTTTTTGTTACACTTACCTCACATTTCCAATTAAAGAGTCATTTTAGAGTCAAATTCAAAATTGGCAATAATGAAATATCTTAGTGTATAATAATGTTTAGTTATTAAAAAGAAATTTTCAAAATAAAGAAAAACGACACACTGTGCTTCAGTATGGTAAATTCCATACTTTGAATAGATTTACAGTGCCGGATTTAAAAATCTGGCATATCTGGTTCATCTCAATAATTCACTCTGTATGTAACTTTGTCCACCCGTATTAGACAAAAACCAGATACATACGCATACGCTAATCGTAGATGACATCAAGGAAGACGTGATTCTGGGAATGGACGTAATGAATCTACATTACCATCAAGAAGTCAACCAGATCCTGCGTACCAGTGACATCCAAACAACGACAACTGACAATTATGACAGATTAGAACAGATGTTGTCAATAGCCGGCCAATCATTGAATCGAGCTGAGTAAAGGAAAATGAGAGAATTGCTCTTGTAGTATCGAGACCTTTTCGTACCAAAAGGAGGGAAGACTGGTAGAACATCAGCCGTCAAACACAAAATCGATACTGGTGATGCCAAGCCACTCAGACAATCAGCTCGAAGACTACCACGAGCGAAGAGAGAGGAAGCTGAAAGAATAATTCAAGAGATGGAGGAAAAGAAAGTTATAGGGTATCTAAAGTAGAGCTCGTCAAAAAAAAGGATGGAACTACCAGATCCTGCGTAGATTATCGTCAGCTAAATAACGTGACGAAGAAAGACAGCTATCCTCAGAAGAAATGTCAGTTATTCCAAAACCCAGTCAACTATCTGGGTCATATTGTGAGCAATGAAGGAGTCGCGGTGGATCCAGAGAACATTGCTTCCAGCAAGCAATGGCCGCAACCTACCGACAAACATCAAGTAAGGAGCTATCTTGGACTTTGCACATACTCTCGAAGGTTCATAAGGAAGTTTGGAGACATTGCTAAGCCACTAACTCGACTTACAGAAGAAACCAGATTTTTTTATTGGGATGTCGAATCTCAAACTGCTTGTGAAACCCTGAAGAGACGATTAACCGCGGCGCCGGTACTAGGATATCCGTTACCAGAGGAAGACTTCATTCTTGACACTGACGTAAGCAACGTAGGAGTTGGAAGAGTGCTCTCACAGATCCAAGGAGGGCAGGAAAGAGTACTAAGATATTTCAGTGGAATTCTATCCAAATCAGAACGAAACTACTGCATCACGAGAAGATAACTTTTGGCGGTAGTGAAGTCTGTGGAACACTTTTACCAGTATCTGTATGGAAGGAAATTCTTGATACGGACTGATCATGCAGCACTCACAACTGTCGCGGATGTATTGGTGGAGGAATTCATCTGCCGATATGAAGTACCCTTGGAAGTTCACATCGATCAGGGAAGAAATTTCGAAAGCCATGTATTCCAGGAAATTTGTGTCAAGCTGGGAATGAAGGAGACCAGGACAACGGCGTTGCATGCACAGTCAGATGGAATGGTCGAGAGAATGAACTGGACCATTGGAAAATACCTGTCCAAAGTAGTTTCCAGCCACCAGAGAGATTGGCACCAATATCTATCCTTATTTGCATTGGCTTATCCTCCCGCCATCAATGAGTCCACAGGTCAAACACTTGCGAAAATCCTATTTGGACGCAAGAGGAGGCTTCCTTGCGACCTGAAATTTGGTTGTTGACCTGGAGAAGATCTAGCTGGAGAAAATTACGTAATCCAGTTGAGAAAAAGGATGGACGATGTGCACGAATTGGCCGAACGACTCTTCAAGTTGCCAGGGACAGATTGAAAAAACGGTACGACACGCAGGCCACAGAAGGCTGTTTCAAAGAAGGGGACAAAGTATGGTTACACAAACCGACGAGCAGAAAAGGTTTACAAAAATCTTGGGAGGGTCCGTACTTAGTCTAGAAGAGGATCAATGACGTCATCTATCGCATAAGCAACATCCCAATGGAAAACCGAAAGTAGTCCACCAAAACCGACTAGAGTCATTCGAAGGAGACCATCATAAAGAGCAAGGAGTGAACCACATCAGGGAAGATCCTGACCAAGCCTTCGAAGAATTTATAGGCGCATAATGGAGGTACCGGTAAAGCTAGACTTGGAATCACTACAGAGCTACGACAAGACTTGATCACGCTCCCGGAAGACTATTCACTGGTATACAACATCCCAGCCAGTATCAAAAACGCACGAGGTTTGGCAACCGTCTTTCGGAAGAAGTTTGGGCAACTAGAAAAACTTGCAGAGCAGATTCCAACCCCTGGCAAGACAGTGAGACTCAAACATAATTCACGGTACGTCTTCTACCTGGTAACAAAGAACGAATTTTAAGATCGATCCACCTACCGGAACGTGTGGCAAGCGCTACGAGGCTTCGAGACCAAGTGCTGGAATCCAACGTGAAGAAACTAGCTATGCCTAAGATAGAGAGCAACCAGTTGGATTGGCAAATCATCAGGAATATGATGGATGTGATCTTAAAAGATACCGGTGTCCACATATTAATCTGCAGCTATACCTCCCGTTATCAGTGTCCAATGAAGACAGTGCCCAGTTATTTCCATACGACCAGAAAGTGTAGGAATGGGTCCAATTGCCGATTTAAACATCCAGTCCCGGGTACACAGAAGTTTCAGGAGGAACTTCCTTGTGAGGAGGGGGCAATGTTGCGAAGTCACCAACCCAAAGCCGGCCCTGTCTCTCGACTTCAAATTTTGGCGAATTCGTTCCTTCCGAGAACATTCTGGAAGACGCTTTGCTTACGCATAGGACGAGCGCGGAAAATACAAGAACTTTCCAGAATTGATCAAGATTATATATACGCGGGTTTTTGAGTGAGTTAACAATTAGTGAAACGAAGACAAAGAGTTAGTTAACAGACAGTTTACAGAAGTTCTTAGTAATCGGGCAGTGAATGAAATAGTGAAGATAAATAGTGTAATATTCAAGTGGTAAAAATAAATTAGAACTATTATACCGAGTGTAAATGAATTAGTAGACATTAAGTAGAGTGTTTATATAAAATAAGTTTGATGAATAATCAATAGATAGTAATTAGCCATAGTGTGTATAATTTTATCCCACAAGTAAAAAGTATTTAAATGAATAACAAAAAAACATTACAATAAGAATAAACATAAGCAATCAGTATTTTTCTTGTCGCAAATCTCACAGGATAACTTGTAGATTGAGAGAGAGAGACATAAAAAACAAAATGAATTATAATGAATGGATTTATACATTAAATCCGCAAGGTGGGGTAATTTTCTCTTACAGTTTTTATAAAGACATATTATGTACGAATATTCAATAAGAAATTTACTTCTAATTTACTTATTATTTATCTACTTGCACAAAAATTATCAAAACCATTTTTATACGTACACTGTATATTTACATTATTTAAACCCGTTAATAATATAAATAACTCAGTTATTTATTTCAACCGAATACAAAATGACCTTGTCAAGAAGCGCTGCTTATGTCATGTTAAGTACACTGTTACTAAAATTCTGACCTGTAATAGCGATATTTTGCTTTCATCATCAACACAGTCTCTAGCTAATTGATGCAGCCATTTCATTCGATAATTGTGTACATTGCGAAACGCTTCAATCTTCATTAATTGAACCGACATCCTGATATTTTGGAAAAATATTTCTATCCAGGTGAGCGAGTATTAGTAATTTTGAAAGTTTTATTTTCAATTGATTGAAATGTAAACAAACGGTGATGTACCAAGATAAGAACTAGAATTATTAATAATTGTAAATTCAAATAAAGTGGGAGTAGCATGTCTAATTACTATGAGCATTCGATACTTATAGTTTTTACACCTTAATGGTCTAAAATACACAAATTTGATGAAGGTCAAGCGAGACTAATGAAAAAATATGAATTTATAAATTCACCTAAAAACGTATCTATTTTTTTATTGTTGGAATGCGTTCTAAGGATGTTCTGGATCCGGCTCGAAGGACCAATGGTTTCAAGGGGAAACACTTTATATAAAAAAATTTTGAAGGGCCACTCGAGCAGTAGCTAAAGAAAATTGGAAACTGAGTTAGCGCTGTAAATTATCCACAGTATTTAAAAAAAAGGATTTAAGAAACAACAGTACTTCCTGAGCTTAGGTCTCTAGAGGTACTACTTTGTTTTATGCGCACAATCGTGTTCGCTTTGTCTTCTGTTGCTATTGAAAAATGCGCGACATTTGAAATAATTGTTAAACTGAGGCTGTGGGAAGTCTATAGCGATTATATGATTCAAATGAAAAATTAACAACTTTTTCAGACCCTCCTATGGGTTTTTAAGTAAGTTAGTATTTAAATCGCCTTCCAAAATTCATTAACAAAATAAAAATAAACTATTAATTCTATATTTCAAATTAGTGTTATGAAACATGACATGACACAACGATAAAAAAACGCGCTAAATACTCTACCTCAAGGTGGTGTGGAAATTAGTTTTTTAGCCAAAATGCATATTGAAGTACCCTTTGCGGTGCTCCTACGAAAAAAACTATTGATTTACAAAAACAATTATTAATATATAAATAGACGGAAATCTTCATTAGTTTAATTTTGTATATAAATTTTTTTTTATGAAATGAGTCGGGAAGGAGATATTACCAAAAAACTGCTATTATGTCCCACTTTTGCAATATGGTGGAACGAGCTGGCAAAGTTGAAATTCGGAAGAAGCACATCGAAATCTATAAAAAAAAATTTCAAAACTCCCAGAAAACTTTCCAGGTAAAACTTCCAAATGACTCTACTATAATTATTGAGTAATTTTTTTGTCCAATACCACATAGTAACAGCTGAATAAAAAGTATTTTTTAAATGAGATTTATGTGAAAATATTCCATTAAATCCTCAATAGATCATAATATAGATCCTTTTAAAATGAAACATATGACGTTTTGACCTCTAAATAGTCATAGCATTTCTCAATTGAGAACGTTTTATAATTTACAAGAGAACTAAAACTCGCTAAATTTCCATCTAATTTTCTTGAAAAAATAAAACTTTGAAACATTGCCGGCAATTCTTATTCGAGTTCACCCAATTTAAATAAATTTTCATGATTTTCTTGTAATGGTTCACCACATGGCAGTATTTTTTGACCAGTTTGCTGAAAGTAAATCGATATGATTTTGTTTTTCATGAAATTTTAAGTTACATTTTATGTAGATGTAGCTGGAAATAAGTTTAACTTCCGAGGAAATTACGTACCTACATCACATTGATTATAAGGCCGGGACTTCAACAAACTGGGAGAGGCAGCATTTCCAGATTAGTCCGGGGAAGTTACGACACAAACATCAAATTTTTCTTAGATGGAATATTATGTCCCTAATCGAAAACATATCGACCCCTAATAATTCTCCTAAATTCTCGGATAAATTCCGCTGGGGCTTGTGACGTAGTTTGCAAGCACATCGTAGAGCACTTAAAGTTTTGCTCGAACAACTAAATTGTGGAAGATTGTATGCCCTTTAACATAAGAAAAATGGAAAACACATTTTTGTAGAACCCTTAACTTTTCAAAAATAGTTAAACAATTTGAAATTTTGTTTATTTAAGCAAAATGGCAAAATCTAGGTGATAATATAAGGAGATAAGGAGGAAATGTTTCTGAAAAAGATGGTGTTTTAGAATTTTCAAAATTCGAAATGGCGGCAGCGCAAACTTTCCTTATATGTTTTTCAATTGCTCTTCATTTTATGAACAATTTTGAGAGCAGTTGAGACCATATGAGGAAATTTTCAAAATTGTATTCACATATTTTCTTAACGCTTAAACTGAAAAAAAGTCTTGCGTTTTTTCAAGATTTATTGCTGAAAAATTAATTTTAACTTCCGTTTCGAATTATGAAAGAAAAAGTCTTCAAAAACCATAAAATTGGAAAAGAAATCCTAATACGATCATAAGAAGCCGAGAAAACGAAGGTCAAAGTTCGCTAGGCACTGACAGATTACTATAAGGAATTTTAAGTTCGTGATTTGTTAGGTTATTCAACCCCACCATGATCCTAATCGCTGGAACGTCATAGTTAGAGATTGGATTCAATCACCTGACGAATCAATCACGAACTTTAAATTTCTTATATCTATCTGTATAGCCCGTTCAGTACAAAAACCGTTGCACGTCATCAAAGTGTCGAAAAAGAGACGTTCGTTTATATCATGTCATTCGATTGCTGCTGTCAATCCTCTGTCAATCACTATGTTAAGCCTCTCTGACCTCAATAAATATTGAAATTTGTAGGTCGCATTGTATTAAAGAATATAAATATATGTTTAAAGAAAGGTTTCGTAATTAATTTCATTTCAAATACAGCTCGTAGGTTAATTAAATATTAAACTCAAACTAACGTCAGTCTTAATAAAAACTCTATGTTGGCAAAAATGCGCGCTGTTGCCGCGATTAAAATGGTTTATTTCAGGTTCAGTTGACGTCTTGACATTTTTGGGGTTATGTTGTGACAAAAACTGCAAAGAACTGTGAGTAATTTTTCACAAGTAGTAATGAGTTATCAAAGTTAAAGTCACATCCAAGAAAACGTATAAATGAAACTTAATAATACTGCAATAGTTGATGCATTTACTCCTGATACTATTTACAGCGTTTATGAAGCAAGTATGTATAAGTACAATATTATACCCAATCAACTGTATTTATTATATTCTGTTAAATTCATAATAATGGACATATACTTACAGATAATCATGTCACTTTAGGAATGTTACTGCAGTAATTGGAGGAAGAACAATAATTATTAAATGTAGAATGTTCCTGAGTAGTTTACTAAAATATGATACATCCACAAAGAGGACTTATGGAACTTTCAACAAAAATAAACCACTGTATAAATTTGTTTTTATTAATGAATCCTGAATTTTCCAAAATGGTGCTGTAGGCTGTTCATGTCAAAAGGTATGTTACAATGATAATGTAAAATTTTAGAATGCAAAATTGTTTTTATTCTAGATATTTTGTATTACATGCTGAGAATGAAAATGGTAATATTGATGGAGCGGAAAGTATATTTTCATATGAATCTCAGTTGAGTTATTATCATAGGAAAATGAATGAACAACATGTTTTTAAATGGTTTGAAAACCAATTACTTACTATTGAATCTTTCTGAACCTTTAATAAATTATGGACAACGCTTTTCGATAATATTAGGTTAATGACACAATATAGAATTCAATCAACAAATGTTGAAGCTGAGCTTATTTATATTACAGCCTAGTAAGTAGATACAAACTGTATTTGAACAGTGATATAGCAAATTATATGTTAGAATTCAGAAGACTACACAACTAGTTTGATACAATCAAAATTCTTACTTCAAATTATACCTAATAGACAATAAATGCTGTTTTACTTTTATTTTTATAATTTGAAAAGAAAAGAATTGGTTATTTGAATACTGCCCTTTCAATAAATGTTTTTTTCAGAAACAAACCCCCCAACAAAATACATTGTGGATATGATAGAACAGTATAGTCACAAAGTATTACCTACCATATTTTTAAAAATCCTATTAAGTTAATACTGGCTACTGCCAAGCAAGCCGATAGATGCATTCCAGAAGTTGCGGGTTGGAATTGGTTTGTCCGTGAACCTCTCAAATTTGAAAGATTTCTATTTGACAATTATTGTTCTACCTTATTTAAAAACTAGTATTACCAACTTTTCGGTGTAGTAACTAATTTATAAATTTGCAATGTTTCTTTTTAATAAAACAATTCCATAAAAATTGGGGTGTCATTATTTATTATTTTATTTTAATCATGATATTCAAAATAAGTAATTCAGGTAGCATTTTCTAAAGGTACATGTGTATATCACAAAGTTTTATAAAAACTACAAAGAATTAATTTAATAGTTTTTATTGAATTGAAAGGTCTCATTCGATCAATCATTTATTAGCAATACTTTCAGTTGCGGTAGATGCTGGAGAGCTAAAACAAAATGGTAAATATAAATTTGGATTGATTAGAAGATGATGGAATGATAAATAATTCACCAATATACTGATAATTATAATATGTCTTGATTTCAGTGCTACGATTTAGTCAATCATTTGCATATACCTTCACTCGGAGAATAGAATGGATTTGCTCTCCTTTTCTGAGCTGTGGTGGTGCTTGCTGCACAATTTTCTTTTGCTATGATCGATGATCATATATCTCAGGTTGATTTTCCTTGTTGAGAATGACCTACACACTAAAGCTTCACATCCCGGCTTTTCTAAGAAACATTTAAGATTTATTTCAACAAAATATAAAATAAAATTGCCTACCTTTAAAAAGGAGGTAGATCCAGGTTATCAGAACTTTTTTATTTATAATTTGTCTGTAAACCTTACATCAATCTTTCATATTGTAGTGACAACATTTTAGAAGCCAACATGTACTTAGGTAATTGTAACCTAAAAATTATATTAGATAATATTTTTTCCTTGATACTATATATACATGCATTTTAAATACTAGAATAGTTCCATAACTTCTAACTAATTAAGTGTGTGGTATACATACAAATAAAAGTGTTAACTATTCCATACATACCTTTTTAGTGCTAAAAATAATTCCATAGTTTTTAAAATAAGAATTTCTTAGTGCTGTACGGTTAACATACAAATTAAAGTTTTATATGTAACATCTTTGTATGTAACTGAAATCTGTCGAAGTTTCTTTGCACGCAATAACCATCAATAACTAAACCTAACCTAGAATATTTGATAAACTTCATTTGACATATACTAGATTCTCATATTATTTCAAGGGCTTGGCAACATAGTACAGTTATGACAGATGTGACGTGCAACGGTTTTAATACTGAACGGGCTATAGACTCCGTTTCACATAAGAAAAATCCACTTGAAGTCCGCCAGCCCTGTTGCGCACGAATCAAAATCGGCCTTGAAACCTTGTAACGACCGTTTCATGCCATTGGCGTTGCCAACGATTTTCATGCCGACAGCCATTTTATTATTGACATTTGAGGTTGTGTTTGAAGCAATCATTTACTGTCGAATATTTTTGATTTTTGAATATATTAAGACGTTTAGCTAGTTTATCCGCGAGTGTTGTGTGTTTTAGCAAGCAAACATCTCATATTGTAAAAAAATGCCACATAGGAGGTTTCATCAGAACAACGACGTTATGTTGCTTTGTCCCCAAAATTGTAACACTTTTCATGACAGTAGAGCTTATCTCTCATAAACGCGGTCTTTCTGATACAAAAATATTATTTCTCATATTATGTAATCTTCTGGTGGAATAGACAACAAGTCTATTCTGGTATGAAATTATTCAAATATTTTCTTTTGGTGGAATAGACTACAAGTGTATTCGGACCAAACATCAATAATTATAGTTTCCGATGTTAACTTTAGCGCAAAATTTAAAATAAGTTGAACATATATAAATATGAATGGAGATGTTTCAGGCCTGCGAACTTTTATTTCCGTTTTCTCGGCTTCCAATTATTGTATTAGAAACTTTTTTTAAAGGTGTGGTTTTTGAAGGTAGTTATATCCTTTTATAAATCGAAATGGAAGCTGAAATGAATTTTTCAACAATAAATCTTGAAAAAACGTATAAAAAACTTATTTTTCAATGAAGGTTTAAAAGATATGTGGATAGGAATTTGAAAATTTTGCTTATATGATCTGTCAAGCTCTTATGCCCGTTTGCACCGTTCACTTCAAGACAGTCTTAAAATTAAGTAATCTTAAAAAGTTCCCGATTGGGTCGACTTAAGTTCGACATAGTTTGAAATCGCGGTTGACAGCTGATTTAATCTGACAAATTATTATTTGATTTGATTTGTGCTGATGTGTTGCGCTTAGGTGAAAGTGTGATACATGAAACATTTAACAAAATGGAGTTGGCAATAAACGACATTTTCGAAGATGATTTAGATATCCTCGAAATAATAGACTTTGGATTCCTGAGACTGCTTTACACTCTAACCATTTTCACGACATGGAGGAATTTGTATTTTACCAAAGATTTAGGGTGACAAAGCAATGTTGTTTGCGGGTCTTAGGATTGATAGAGGAAGCTGAATGGCAATCCTTTTCATAAGCAGCTGATCGTATTTCACACCGATCACCGAAGATGATAACATCTTCACTATTACTGGTCGTCTTCTGCTTGCACGGGCTTGAGTCTAAAATTATAAAAGAAGAAGAATTATAAACGGAAATTTGAATAGAAAAAACCGATTACATACACTGGCTGCTTTTGCTTTCGAAGCTTTTTGCCAAGCTATATTTGCTGGTGCACTCAACATACTGGTTTTAAATTTGCTCGAACCCCAACTTGGCTTAGCAGATGATATTGAATTAGTTTTAGGTAACCTACACTTTTTAATGGCTGCAAATAATAAGTTGACCATAAATGTTACTTTCACACCCACATACCAGCAAAATATCTTCAGTTTCTTCTGGATTTATAATTTCTTCTGTGCTGCTCGTACGTTCGTCATCCTAAAAATTTAAGCATTATTGTAGGTGTGTATTCACTGCCAATAAATACCTACAACTGTTAAATCCATCAATATATTATCTTCATTCGAATCAAATGGATTTTCTAATCAATTTACAGTTTTATCATTCATAATGGCCAGAAGCAGTTCTTTGTCCGAGTATTTCTCGTCTAACTTCTTCGGCACACCTCCTCCTAATACACCATGCATTTCTTATTCGTATATATAGTTATTGATAGTGCTAAACAAGCCTGTCAAATATCTTTCCTTTCTTTCCCCAGCCACAAGTTTTCGAACTTCCATCTTTCTGTTACTATAGAATTTTTTTAACTATTGCACATTCCTATGTCTGTTTTCAGGACAAGATGCATTGAACTCTTTCGCAACTGTTTTCCAAGCCTTGTTTTTTCATCAATACTAACACTTTAATGTGATATGCTTAAAAAGACGGACATCTTTAATGGGCGCTAGCTCCCTTAGGAGAAACATTTGGATAAGAGTGAATGGAGATAAAATCACATCCAGTATTTGTGGTTTGCGTTCGATAGGAGAGTTTCAGGACACCCTTTTGTATACAATGAAAATAGTTCAACTTTTGTAAAACGTATTAGCGTACTAGTACAAGGATGTACAGATGAAGAAAAAACACTCAAAAATGAAATGCAAAATTTTATTGAAGAAAAATTAGACAACGATATAAAAATAAAAAAAGGAAATGGGAAATAGAGTGTTCCTAGTAGTACTAGGAAGCGATGAAAAACAAATATCGAAAAACAAAGGTAGAGTGAATAATATGAAGAACCGAAGAATTATACACTGTGTTCATTTGAAAAGGACCCACCCTTAATATTTCAAAAATGGGACATATTAGAAAGAAATGCCGAAACACGTGAACTTTTAACTTGAGGGGGACACTTTTTGGCGCTAATGTCATAAACGTCAGATTCACCCCCTCCCTACTGGAGATTCCCCTTACATTTTTTCAAATGACAGGTATCAATTCATACCTCATTTAAAAGGTCTGGTAAATCTCTATTCAATCATTATGTTTTGCCTTTGATACCAGTCTTCCATTGTTATTTAATAATTGTTTAAAATTGGCTCTTTTTCAACTTTTATTGCCTGAATGTTAACGGTGGTCACTTTATCATAACACAATACGGGGGAATACGAAAAGTTGAAAGAGAGCCAATTTTAAACAGTGATTAAATAACAATGGAAAGCTGGAATCAAAGGCAAAACAAAATGATTGAATAGAGATTTACCAGACCTTTTAAATGGGGTATGACTTGATACCTAATGCCATTTGAAAAAATGTAAGGGGTGTCTCCAGTAGGGAGGGGGTGAATCTGACGTTTATGACTTCAGCGCCAAAAAGTGTCCCCCTCAAGTTAAAAGTTGACGTGCTTAGGCATTTCTTTCTAATATGTCCCATTTTTGAAATTTTAAGGGGTCCTTTTCGAATGAACACAGTGTATATAAACGATGATACGTCGAAAAAACAAGGAGAAATACTAAACAAAATAAGAATTTAAGCTGAAAAGAGAGAAAAAGAAAGGAAAGAAGAAGCTGGGAAGAAAACTCATTATGGAATCGAGATTTGCGAAAATCACAACACAAAGGAAAAGACAAGTTTTCTAAAAACTAGTAGACAAAGAAACTGACAAGGAGCAAGAATACGTTAAAAATGAGAGAGAGACAGAGAAGCTTCATCTTTACGGATGACGAAGAAGTACTTGGTACTACATATATGTGAATATGACCCTTGAGAAATGTATGTGTCAAATGTATGGAGTTCGTCACTCTTCGAATGTCAATGATGTACGATTTCATTTGTTCTCAAGTACTTATCAGTCAAAAAAATCCGACGATAACTTTGAAAAAAATGTCGAAACTTCGACTCGTCAAGTTTGCCTTGCTGCAAAGCGGAATTGCAACAGCATTTATTGAGGGTTCGCTACGTGACCAAACTTTGGAGAAATGCTCACTTCAAACATCCAACATCTTTATCTCCAGTTGCTTCCGGTTGGACCATCGACGATGATAAGTAAGATTTTGTCTGGTTTGTAGGATAGCAATTACCATGATCAGCTGCAAATATAATTATTCAAAGTAAGTATGGAATAGAATATCTATTAACAATAACTATAATATTATATAACGAATGAAAAAAATCACAGTAATGTTAATTTTTTTGTAGTTACATAATATTAGAAGACAACAACGATGCAGAAGATGATAATATATCAATAATGCTGATAATGAGAGTGACGACGATGACGATGATCATGAAGATGCATCCTTCAATTGTGTCACTATTATAGAAAAACAAACTTTAATTGTTTGTAATTCGCGTGTGGTGACCAGAATATTTCAAATTAAAAAAAAACTTTTGAACCTTCTATAATGCATTTTTAATTTCCTGCTTTCTAATTCTCTCTTATTCTGATTTTATTTTCTTTTTCATGTTAAAATTTTATCATTGAAACTTGTTCTTCTGTAATGGTTTCCTATCTCGTTCTCAGCGATCTATTCTGCAACTGTCTCTCTCTGACTAATAGCTTCATACTGCATTACTTTTCGATTCATGGTTTAACAACTAAATTAGTATCTGGCAAATTAGTTTCAGATTTTTTTATACTTAAATAACATAATATTGAAATTACAGACGTACTGAAATACTTTGAATTTTTAATTTAAAAAAAATGAAAATTCTCGTCTGGCACATAATTAGCAATGATAAAAATGTCTGACAATGAGAATTGTATGTTTGTTAAGCCTATCTAAAGTTAAAATATTAAAATTTAACCTTCTGAATATTATTTTAAAAGTTAGTATTACTTGTACAGGTAGGATGCGCACAGGTAAACGCATCCGCTGTCGCAAGCTCAGACCATAGCCGAAAGAGCAGAAGAGACGACATCAAAAAATGAGCTGACCTGAAATCCTTATTTTCCCTACGCTGCTAGCTCCCGTCCCAATACTTAATACTTATAATAAAAAAAAATCTGAAAAACGGTTGACCATAAAGGCCATCCCTGCAACTTCCCGCTAAATTCAGTTTTCAAAGGCATGCGATTTTGTCGCTAGTTGCGATGTTTTTGAGCTTGAAGAGCTCAAAAATTTAATTATTGTACTATTCGATGCTTTTGTGTATGAAAATAATACTAACACAATGTGGACATACACATATTTTTACGATTTTTAGAGATATATAAATTTATGTGGACATACAAAAGTAAAATAAATAGGTTAATGTGGACATTACACATATTTTATATTTACAATAATTCTGTGGACAAACACACAAATTGGACCAAATGCTCTGTGGAAAAAATTTGGTGAATATTTGTGACGTGCTTTTCACTTACCCTTCGGATTTTACCAACAGGACACGTCACTTTGGTCTCCCTCGATGAAAAATCTTTTGAACGAATGCTCGGGCGCCAGATTTTTTACGTGGTCTGCTCCACGGCCCCTTGACCCTTAGCGTCAAGAGTTCCAGATAGCCTCAGATGGAGGTTACGGAAAATTCCAGAGGTCTCGTTGTATTCAACACTGCTATAAAACTATAAACCCTCAGAAAGCTATGCTTTAGATTATTAAGAAAACACTGATTATGTCGGTTTGTCTATTACAAGATAAATTCAATATATACAGGGACAAAATAAATAAATATCCATAAAAAATAATAATTTCCTGAAATATCCTAAATTCAATATTTTCAGCGGTATCAAACAAAATAAATATATACAGTTTACCAATGTGACAAAAATATTTGTGTAATGCAAAAACTTGCCGGTAGAACGTGCAAAAGCAATGGTACGTTAGACTAGGTATAAGCAGGTTAGTTTAGCGATTTAATAACATGTAAATCGGTATAAGCAAAGGGTGAGCAGAGTTAAAATGAAGAATAAAACATAGGTATTACAGCAGCAAGCAAAATATAAGTTCCTTAACGGTAGGGTCGGTCAATCGGGATAGGTGGGAAGATACTACCAGATTAGTTTAAAAAAAAAAACAATTCACTAATGAACACGGACTAGATAGTCGAACAAGATGTGGCAAAGGCCTCTTACTCGTCCGAAAACCTTTTTGAATATCAATATAATGAACTAATTTACACTTAGAAAGAATGACTGGTTGAAAGTTGGACAGCTGGTGGCAAAAGCCTCTCATCTGCCCCACAATCAATTGAAAAAAAAACTTAAAATATCTTGAAAATAAAATAAAAAAAGAAACACTAGTTTGGTAGTTAGGTAAACGGATCGACCAATGGTAATGACTACTGTGAACTAAACTAGATAATTAAATAAGATATGGCAACAGCCTCATACTTGCTTGAAAATCTTATTTATTCGTTAATTAAAACTATTTAGAGAAGAAAATGATTTAAAAAAATGTAAAGTGAAACTCAAGATACAACCGGCTGAAAGTTGGACAGCTTGTGGCAACAGCCTCTTCTCTGTCCCACAATCAGTTTTTAAATTTCAAACTATCGGCCAAAACTAATAAAATAAATTGGTCGGAAAATAGGATAACGGGTACCCAAATAATGATTTAAACATTTTAAAAAATGAAACTCAAACGAAGTTACAACCGGCTGAAAGTTGGGCAACGCATGGCAACAGCCTCGCACTCGCCCCGCAATCAGTTTTAACTTTCAAATTCTCGATCAAAATTATAAAAATATTTGGGTAATTTGGACAGGGCAATTACGAGATTAATGAATAAATTGAATGAAACTGTGTAAAGGATATTCCAAGATCTGGTAGACCGAAAAGTGCAACCAATGAAGATAAAACATCTACAAGTGTATTGGCAAGAAATCATGGTATTTGTATACAGTCTATACAAACTATTCTGATAAAAATAACTTTTATCCGTATAAAGCTCAAAATCTCCAAGAATTGTGTAACGGTAAATGTGTGCTTTTAGTTGGGCGCCAATTTGCAACGGTAAATGTGTGCTTTTAGTTGGGCGCCAATTTGTAACGGTAAATGTGTGTACCCCACAAAGGGCACCAGCTCGAAGGGCTCCGGCTAGAGACTCCTCTCAAGGGTGATTCGACCCCAAGTTTATGTCACACAAGGATAACAGAAGGGTTGTAAAAGTTGAGGGCACCACTACCTTTTTAACGATAAAAACTACAAAAAACTAAGGCGGAAAAGGTAGAAACGTTTTGCAAAATTTAAATAAGTTAATAATAAAAAAGTTACTAAAAATCACCCCGGGCGATATCTCCCTCAACTTTTCTATTCGAGGATTTAAAAAAATGAAAGATACGAGTTAAAACAAATTTATTCTGCCACAGGAAATGAACAACGGAATTTAATAGAGGAATTTGTACTTTTATCGGTACTTAGCTTAGATGAAGTGGTTTCCTGGAGAAGAAGTCAGGTCTTGATCTGAACTGATGTGTTCTGTTCTAGGGCGGTATTTTGGGGGTTCTATCCTTGGCTTTATATCCTCGGGTTGTATCCTAGGCGTTATATTCTAGCCTAGGGTTATATTCTCGGGTTAAATTCTTGGGTTATATCCTAGCCTAGGGGCTGTGCTTACCTAGAAGTACTGGTGGATCAGGGATATATAGGAACTTGAATGTAATGGCACATTATGTTGGTCAGCTTTTCAGGTTAAAGAAAAGGAAGGAAGTTATTTGAAAGTCAAAAAATTTATTTAATTTACTGAAAGCTTTCCAACATTATATGTTCCATGTTAAAACAGTAAAAATAGCAATTATCGGCTAAATTAAAAAAAAATACTAATGATCCGAAAGAAACTAATCATATCAAAAGCTCATGTAGTTATATAAATAAACATCGTGCTTAAGAAATATATGAAACCGGCACTGGCGTTACCAAAGAATATTTTATAGGTTAATAGTAATTTATAAAAATGTTATTTTATAATCAAAAGAGTTATTTCGCAACTGAAAAAGCTTGAAAATATTTGTATAAAAGTAAAACAGTGAATTATAAAAGAATATTTGGTTTAAAACTACCATATTAGTATAAAAGAACAGTTTATGACCACGTGTTGAATTTAATTTCGTCTATCTCTGTAAAAAAATAAAGAATGCATACGAAAATTATATCAGACAGTACTTTAGAAGAAGCTTATTAATTATAAATTATGATTTTGAACTTACCACAGCAAAATTCATAAGATAGGTACTTAAGATATGAAAGATAGCGAAAGGTGATCTGTCCCCTTAGGCGGTCGATAACAGAAAGGGGTGTTTCACGTGGCGTTGTGCAAAAAATGGAAGCGTCCGTTGGCAGACATCAATTGTCTAACGGTCAGGGTTGAAGAGTTTGGGATCACAGAACTATAATTGGAAGTGGCTAGTGACGACGAGCGCTAATTAAAAGGATTTATTCTGTAAAATCGAAACAGGTCGATAGACATGTTACAATTGGTTGAGGATGATTTTGATAAACGATTACAATTTTGTGAAACAGTTGCAGAGAAAATTAGGATGCAAGACAATTTCTCAGATTTTTTGGTATTCAGTGATGAAGCCACATTTTTCTTGAACGGTTCTGTTAACAGACATAATTGCCGGTACTGGTCAAATTTCAATCCGCACTGGTTTGAGGAGGTTTGTACACAGTGACCACAAAAAGTTAATATGTGGAGGGGTTTGGTGAAAAGCCATTTGATCAGTTCTTTTTTTATTGAACGTACGCTTACCGGTGCTAAATATCTCGATTCACTCCAAAATGAAATTATACCTGAAATAAGTAGATTATTTCCTAATATGATCGTATACAACAGGATGGCGCATCTCCACATTATCAAATAGACGTTAGGCAATATTTAAATACAATTTTCCCTCAGAAATGGATTGATCGAAGAGGTGCAATTGAGTGGCCTGAGAGCCTCCATCTCATATCTCCTCCCTCTGGAGTCTACAATCACACGCCCCGTCAGGTAGTCCTCCACCAGGTTAACCAACCCCTGCTCCACTCCAAGCCTCAGCAACGCGCTCAACACTGCCCGTTTGCTGACACTGTTGAACGCGTTCCCGACGTCGAAGAACACGAGTTGGGCCAATTTATTCTTCCTCCAGCTGCCCTCCCTAGCTCTTTCCACCAAACCCATCACCTTGCTCAGTGCCGAGATGGAAGATTTCCCCTTCGTGAACCCATGCTGGTTTACCCTACAACCCCCATTCCTACCAACTTCCTCCTCAATCCTATCCCTTATTATCCCCTCCATCAATTTACCCATACCACACAGCAGGCTGATAGGCCTATAGTCCCCCGCCCGCTTCCCCTCTCTACCCGCCTTCTTCATCAGTATCACCCTGGCTACCTTCCATCCTTCCGGGAACTCCTCCTCCCTCAGCACCCTGTTGAATAGTTCCCAGGAGTACTACAAGAAAGCTGCTTGCAAGTTGAAAATGCACGATTTAGTTTTTCGCTTGCGATTTACACACAAACCTAACCTGATTTGAAAATGCCTGAATTCTTAGCCAACCCTAACTTGTCCTGACTTACCTTACGTAGACAGAATAATCATACAAAATTGTCAGCGATACCGATACTGAGTAGAAAAAAATCTGTTCATGTGACATGCGCACTTCAAGGATCAAATTCCTATATATCCATTTTATTTTCCAGAAGGAAAACAAAAACCTGATATCAACTTTGAATTTTCAATGGACATTTTGATAAGTTTCAATGATTCTTATGTAAATTGATATTAGAAATACCAGGGACATGAATGGGACAACCTATGGATATACCAGATAGGATGTCCTCTGGACAATCTCTGCAGGACATCCGCGGTACCTAAAAGGGACATACCTAGGACATCCCTGTGTTGTTAGGGAACATCATTATTATGTGGAAATGAGTGTAGACAAAGCCTTTAGATAGTAATAACAAATTTGTTACTGATACAAATTAGAAAAAACTGAATATACTTTTCCAAAAACTGTTGAAATTATGCAAATACGAACAGTCTTATTTGCATTTTTTTCGACCTCGTTACGATTATGTACTTGAGTATTTTGGGGAGATTGCAGTGTTATTTTTTTCACATTTTGGATACATACTCAACGATGAAGGACTTGTTATCGTTACGCAAAAAAAATAACCCTCAGAAACTGACGGCAGTCGAGACGACCACTTTGTCGTAATCGATCGGGCCCTTCACTGAGTTCCCGCAATTTTACAAGTTATACAACTTTAGTAACATCAACCCCGAGATTATTTGGTGTGCCAAGAAAGTTATACAATGTTTTATTAACTTATGATACTATGAAGTAGTGAGTACATATTCAGTGTCAAAGTGACTCCTCATATTATGATTGAGTAACGAAATGACAGTGTGAAGTAGATGTTTGTTCTCTGTATTCATATAAAATATCTTTGTTTACAAGAAAATGTTTCCTTATTATCTAATACGAGTGATATATGATTATTTTCATTGCTAAAGTTACAGAAAGTGGTTTTTAAAGTTGAGGAAGTATTGTTGATAAATATATTATGAAACTTCCGCTGTCAGACACATTTCGTTTCAAGATACTACATGTGGGAGAAGAGTACAATAAGCCAAGTGACAGCAGTGCTTGCGGCAGGAGAACGGCTCCAAAGAAGGAAAAAAATACTACATACGTTGCTAATGTATTTACAGTAATTTATTATAATGCAATAATAATACATGGTGATCATTTGAATTCCGAAACATTCAATTATACTGGTTGAAGTATCGTGAAGCAGTTTTGAGTAAGTGGTTAAGAAAATAAGAAAAAATTTTACATTGTTGCCAATTTAATGTTATTTTTCCTCGATTTTTTACGTTATTAACAATGTTACATAAAGGTGGACCACAGGAAGATCTATCAAACTACAAAAGCTTGGCATTAGTGGATGCATGTTTAAAATTATTTACCAATACCATTCAACATAGAATTTCTGAATGGGCGGAGGATCATAATATTCTACCTTAGAGTCAAGCAGGCTTTCGTGAAAATCGCCGTTGTATTGACAATGTCTTCACCTTAATTTCTGTGATCCATTTCCATATAAGACTCAGGAAAAAGGAAGAGCTTTTGATTAAGTTAATCACAATATCTTGTGGATGGAACTATTCAACTCGAGTATATCTTAAAAAATACTGCTATTTATCAAAATATTTTATAATAATGCATCATTTAGAGTTAAAGGAAGCAATGGTCGTTTCATGTAACCACCGGTGTATTACAAGAAGAGCCTATGAGACCATTGCTTTTTGTAATGAATTTAGCAGACCTGGGAGATTTTTTCATCAATAAAGGGGCTTGAGGTGTAACCAGATACTAGCATTACTTTATACCGACGACCTAGTAATGTTTGCTTATTCTGAGACAGATTTAGCAAAAACACTCAAAATTTTGGAAGAGTACACTTCATTAAATTCGTTCATTCATATATTTGGGTTGTGATCATCAGCCCATTTCCCATGTTTTCCACTTCCATTCCAGAAGCTTCATATCTTCTATAAAGGCCACTAGATCGACTGGAGGGATTTTCAGTAGTTGTGTTGGTTGTATTAATTCCTCTTCAAAGTGCTTCCTTCTAATTTCTCGCAGAAGCAGAGTATGTGAGTAGGTGTTTTATCATATAGTTCACATTCTTTGTACATAGGATCACTAACTTTGCCTATTTTGTACAGATGTTTCCTCAAGGTGCCTTGTCCAGTCACCTGGTCGGTAACTGTCTTCAAATGTCTCTTACCCAGTTTCAGTAGCCTGGTTGGGAGTTCTTTGTCTATCTTGTTCAGTAAACACTTTGTATGAAGGTGCTCTTGTATCACCCTCCATTTGAATTGGTGTTCCCTATCTAGCCAGTTTCCGATTTCCCCTCTTATGCAATTTTTTGTGATTCCACAAAACGGCTCCGGACCTATGAAGTCTCCTTTAGAGCCTTCTTTATCCAACTTGTCCGCCGTACTTGTAAAAAGTTCTAGAGGAGGAAATCCAATAAGGGCTTCAATGGATGACGTTCCCGTGCTGTTCATTGCTCCGGTAATACCAAGAAGGGCTTGTCTCCATTAAATATTTAAACTGGTAATATTTCAAAAACTGAAATTATGCAATTTTCTAGGGGAGGATTTCGCCAGGCAAATTATTCTTTTCATCTTAATCTACAAGTGCCTATGACAAAGGAACTGACGTCTTCTTGTGTTTCCAGCAAAATGGCAGTGGTAACTGCTAGTGAATGTAATCAAGCTGTTGGAGCAATTATACCTATAATGTCTAAAAGATCAATACGTGGTTACCTAGAATAAAATTATTTGAATCACTCGCTCTAAGTGTCATGTTTAGCTGTGTTGGTATCTGGGGATTACGATAAATAGATCTTCTTGAGAGAGTTCAGTTAAACTTCCGTGAACGGATATTGTTGCTACCGAGAAATACTCCAGACTGTATAGTGAGACTCGTAAGAGGTAGGGTCAAACTAACCCATAATATATTCAAGTTAGCAATCAATTCGGTGGAGAAATTCTACTAATGGCAAGTTCTCGTTTTCCCAAGCTTTCTTTTTCTCGTTTGCGACAACTTCCTTCATCCGCAGAAGGTTTTAATTGGGCTACTCAAATACTTAGTTTATTTGCACTTGCGAGAGATATGAATATTTGGGAAAACCCAGAAGTGAAGACACTCAGAAAAGGATTCAATTAAAAATGTATACGATGAATTGAACTGGATGGACTTGGATTTCATGCATTTATATACCAGCTTGAATATTACTGACCTAGTAGAACAATACCTGTTACGTGAACTACCCATTAAAATCACTCGCACTCTTGCACAATTGTCCAATGCCCAATAATCATAGAAACATTTTATCTTTTAACGGTAATAGCTATAATATAAATCCGGAAGAACTATGCACGGTTTGTTATATGAACGAATACGAAACCCTCCACCATTCGTTATTTGTTTGTCCAATATATTTAGTAATTAAGCCAAAAGTCAATTGTTCTAATAATTTTGATTCACTAATTTCCACTTCGAATAATCTAAGTTATGGAAGTGCCAAGATAATTACTGGATATTGTAACGGTAAGAGGTTGTAATCTTACAGGGCGCCAATTTGTAACTGTAAGAGGCGCCAGCTTGGAGGGCTCCGGCTAGAGACTCCTCTCAAGGGTGATTCGACCCCGAGTTTATGTCGCACAAGTATAACAGGAAGGTTGTAAAAGTTAAGGGCGCCACTACCTTTTTGACGTCGATAAGAATACTAATGAAAGACTAAGGCGGAAAAGGTAGAAACGCCTTGTAAAATTTGAATAAAAGTTAATAATAAAGTTACTTGAAAAAAGAAAATTTTAGTACTCTACCCCGGGCGATATCTCCCCCAACTTTTGTAGTTGAGGATTTAGAAAAAATGAAAAAAGAATTCAAAAAATTTATATATTCATACTGCCACAGGAAATGAACAGAGAGGAGAATTTGTACTTCGGTACTTAGCTTATAAATATGAAGAGATTTCCCGAAGGAGGTAGGTAGGTCTTGCCTCTACAAAGTCTTGAGAAGATCTCGAAGAAGATAGGTAGATATTCTGGATTTGTACTGCTGCGTCCTGGGGTTATGTCCGTGCCTAGGGCTTATATTCTAGCCTAGGTCTTGGGGTTGTGCTTACCTAGAAGTACAGGTGGATCAGGGATTTATAGGAACTTGAATGTAATGGGCACATTATGTTGGTCAGCTTTTCAGGTTAAAAAAAAGGAAGGCAGTTGTTTGAAAGTAAAAAATGTTCAATTTACTGATAGCTTTCCAACATTATATGTCCTATGTTAAAACAGTAAAAATAGCAATTATCGGCTAAATTAAAAAAAAATACTAATGATCCGAAAGAAACTGATCATATCAAAAGCTCATGTAGTTATATGAAAAAATATCGTGCTTTGGAAATATATAAAACCGGCACTGGCGTTACGAAAGAATATTTTATAGGTTAACAGATTATAAAAATGTTATTTTATAATTAAAAAAGTTATTTCGCAACTGAAAAAGCTTGCAAATGTTTGCACAAAAGTAAAACAGTGAATTATAAATGAATATTTGGTTTAAAACTACCATATTAGTACCAAAGAACAGTTTATGACCACGTGTTAAATTTAATTTCGTCTAGCTCTGTAAAAAAAAAAGAATGCATACAAAAATTATATCAGACAGAACTTTAGAAGAAGCTTATTAATTATAAATTCTGATTTTGAACTTACCACAGCAAAATTAATTAGATACGAAAAGTATAAAACGATAAAGAAAATTAGGTCTTTCCTCGGAGAGAGTCGGTTACGGAAAGGGGTGTCCCTCGTTGCGTAGGAAAAAATGGAAGCGTCCGTTGGCAGACGACAATTGTCTTATAATCAGGGTTGAAATTTGAGATCACAGAACTATAATTGGAAGTGGCTAGTGACGACAAGCGGTAATTAAAAGGATTTATTCTATAAAATCGAAACAGGTCGATAGACTTGTTACAATATATATGGAGTATCTTGAAATTATGTGCTTTCATTTTGGATGAATCTTTTTATTTGTTATACTTAGAGGATACTGAAATTCTGTTAATCTCAAACCCTTGCTGTAACACTAATCTTGATATAGAGAAGCGGTTTCAACTGGGCAGCTCAAAACAACCCAACATGTTATTTAAAGTTATACCAATTGATGTTTTACTCTATAGTTTGAGGAAAAGTACGAATCACAATTGTACGGTTTAAATTAAAGGTCCTGTATGTTTTCATGATATCCAATCAACTGAAGCTATCGCTATAACAGTTAACCGGCCAATCTTCGCTTATGAAAGTAAAAGCAGAATATTCAAAATAAGAATCCCATCAATGGAAATAAAATATTTGTGAAGTTTATAACACAAGGAAATCGGATAAAAAACGAGGAAGTGAGAAGGGAACTGGGATAGAAACCAATACTTGAGGTATCAGATAATGGGAAAGACCAGTAATTTTCCAAAACAGTATCATCGTGATCTCCATTCCTAAACACTACTGTGTGAAGTAAGCTGCTCTCATTGGTGTAATGCAGTATGACGTAATAGCCCCTATACGCATATCGACTTTAAGCCGACCAATCATATAAGTTGCATCATAGTAAATCCGTATACCTGTGGTTCCGTGTACGACAACACAAAAGTCAATCAAATTTGAGGTTATGCTTCATTGTATTTGTATGCTGTTTTCAAGTTTTTGAAAAATATTGAGAATGCAACACAAAAACGGCAACAATACGGCAAAGACGACTCAGGTCACAGATCACAGAACTAAAAGTCAATCACGCTGAGAGTGCTTCTGTGAAAAAATGTCATATTCAATCACCAACAGTTTTGCCGCACTAAAATGGTCAAACTTGTACTCGAGATAAAAGGAGAATACAAACAAAATATATTCACTCCAACAAATTACTTTGTTGTGAAATGACATTCTCATCATCAAATATACAAAAGCCAATGATCAGTAACTTAGACAACACTTCACTACGGTGTCCAGAGGATATAATAATAGAAGCAGACAGAGACAGATAGTGTTAGAGTACAATGTTTCCAACGTAGGGTATAAACGTGAGGCATTTTACTGCAAATACAATATCATCGATAGTGTTTCCTCAAAATGAAATAGGAGAGGTTAGGTGAAAAGAAAGATCTCAGTACTGGTTTCACTTCGAGCAGGCACGTGGCAAAATGAACGGTCACTGGTACACATCGTTACTTGTATTGCTTATAGGCCAGGCATTGATCGACAAAACCCTTAATCCAACGAAAAACAGCTTCTCTTTCTCTTCAGAAACTATGGTTAGGAAACCTATCCTATCCTAACCACGCCCCGTATGAAAACCAAACGAAAAAAGACGATGACATATACGATTTCTCAAAACTTCCACCTCCAAAAGCTTCAACCACAAAATTTTCCTATAAAAAAACCCCTAAGACGCCCTCCAGCTTATCAAAAAATCAAAGCAAACCACGACCACTGATGGAAACTGCTGTTCCACCCCCTTCTCTTCTAGAATACCTTGATTCCCCCCACTTTCGTCAACATTTCGACAAATATTCCCCCAAAGGAATCAGATAAACTCTTCCAAGAAGACGTCACAAAAAATCTCGTGAATGACCCCGAATTCATGAGCAGACACTCCTAGGCCCAGGCAGCAAAACCCCCAACCTCTTCTACGCATTCTTCTCGGTCTTCACAGGCCTTCTCAGTCCATGGATGTATCCATCCCTAGCCAAATCGACAAAGAAGCCTTAGTTTGGGCTTGCCAAGAAGTTGAGGAAACCTCAGCACACATACTGTGATACTGCGAATGTCTGACTAGGCTGATGTTTTCGACGATAGGGGAGGAAAAACCACAAACCTACCAATATATGGAGGACCTGAGGATTGGCATTCGAAGACTAGTAATAAGGACGGGTCTAAACAAGGAACTCTAGCTCTAGAATACCAGCAGGGCATACACAATAGATCTGCAAAGGTCGTAGTGGAGAATCTGTTATAAGCCCAATGGCCCCATATTTATCTGATCTCTATCTTCAGGGGCCTTTTTGTATCATATTCTTCAGTTTGTGACACGCTGTGCCTGTAACAAAAATTACCGTGCAAAAAGTAACAAAGCGAAAATCTATTATATTTGTGTGCGCCCTTCTAAAAGCTGAATTTTTACTACGAAAATGTAGACAGTATATTTTCATCAATACAAAAAATATGTAGCACAGCATTTGGGACACAATGTGTTGAAAGAAAACTTCGGATATCATTTTTCATAATATTATAACAGGTGCCAGGTGCCGAGCGCATGCAAATAAATAGGCAAAATGTAAAATTTGCATTTTGTAATATTTGAGGTTATGGTATGGTAAGACAATTAGCAAGATAATGGGCCTTTTCAGACCAAGCTCAAATCTCAAAACAAATATGTTTATTTGGAAGCTTACTGATATTTTTCACCTTGTGCAGCTTTGTTTCGAATATAAATGTCACAGAGTTTAATAAAAAAGTTGAACAAATTTCATGGCAATTTGAACACCCATTTGACCTTGGGGCAAGTGACGTCTTGGATTATGCTGGCAGTATTTGTTGACTTGCATCAAATAGGCCAATCAATAGATTATGCATGTATTAGGTTGGTTCCAACTGGCATTTATGAACCGTACTGGAATCGTTTCGAGTAATGTATAGTGCGCAAACTCGAATTTGGGATGGACACATCAACTTTATCACCCCTTCCAGAAGGTGTAGTTTGTATACCATCCCAAGCAGTCCCAAGAACGATACTTTAATCAGTTGGAACGTGAAATAAATACAGCACTTGCGCGAACGATACCAAAAACGACGGTTCTAACGCCAGTTGGAACGAAGCTATAGTAATTTTTGACAAAAAACCCAGTAGAAAGCGGATGGTGTTATCATATGAAAGACATCACATAGTATAATTTTGATATGTTTTGGACACGCAAATGATTTGCAGAAATTATTTAAAAACCTTTAGAACGAGAAAACGTACTTTTTTCTTATTTTTTTTCTTATGGAACTGTCAACTTCGGTAAATAATTCTCATCAATGCCAACTCTTCAACAAAGAATATATCTTGTTAAGTGCTATGGCATTGGGGATGCTTCGTACAAGTACGCAATTCAACTATTTAATGGATTGAAAAAAGCAATGAAGGATGAAGGATTCCAGGCTATATCTCTCAAACGAATAGAGATTTTCGAATGGGACAAAAACTGTTCTATTCCATTTCTAATACACTTTAATATGGCGTAGAAAAAATTATCACCTAAATATTCATCCCTTAGTTACAACCCCTAACTTTAAATTTTTTTATAGCACCCTGTACATTTTTTATAATTTTGGATATGGTCTTCCATCGTCTATTCAAGAAATTTTTCAAAAATGAAATGGGTTCGTAAGTAATCAAGAAACAAGCAACAAGTCGGAGCTCCTCCACACAATGCGAGAATCGTTAGCGACCACCGTTTCGATAACCACTGGATAGTAAACAACTCTCCAGAAATTATGTGGGCGGCACGTTCACCTGATTTGTCAACTCTTGATTCTTTATTTTGGGCAGGGGCTTAACGTTTCTAGGGTGGTATTGTAGTACTATCTATTGCTCAAATTTATTTGAATAATCCTTAATACAGACTTTATTATTTCTGTCCATTGTTTACAAAGTGGAATTATTTGTTGGATGACATTGACAATTGGCCGTGACGGTCGTGTCTTGGATAAAAGCGATCGTTTGTCATGCCGTGGCTTACATAGAGGGAAGTGTAGCACTTTATGACTTGATCTGTGCGGAACACGCTCGGTATAGTGAGCAGTGTAGTTCGGATGTATGTTTCGGGTAGGTTTCTCTATGGTAGTATTCTGTACTGAAGTTGAGGAAGTGTCAGTCACTTTTTTTCCGCTGTGTGCTTTCTACTAGATGGCTTGGTTTCCAAACGTGCATCGAACGAGAATCTGAATTTTGTAAATGACTGGGAAGTCATCCCCTGCTGAGTTTTATAGGTTCTCGTTCTGAATTAGTTATGGAATATACGGTATAGTATTTTGTTCTACAGGAGTTCGTATTGTTGGAGAATTCCGTCCTGTTCTGGAAGCCGTTTTCACAAACCCTTATAGGGGATATATTGCACTCAAACGATTGAAAGCGGCAACGTTCAAGTTTTGGCATTGGAGGTGTGCCACATGTTGTTGATGTTGGTTCATTATTTGTTGTCTGCCATCCAGTAAGAGGGAGATTTTGAGTACTGGATCCTTTTTGGAAAAGGGTTCACCTGGCCAGGGCCAGTGATAAAAGATATTGTTTATCAATGAAAATCGCAAAATGTAGACGAATTAAAAGAAAACGTAAGACAAGCATGTCGCCAAATTACTCCTGCAATGATTCAAGCCATGTAATCTTTATCACATTTATTTTTATGGTTCCTTCAAGCTTTAAGGCTTTTCTGATTAATTTATCAAAAATAAAAAATTAAACTGATATTTTCTTGATTACTTTATGCATCCATTTTATTTTTGAAAAATTTCTTGAATAGACGATGGAAGACCACATCCAAAATTAAAATTATGAAGAAATGTACAGTGCTATTAAAAAATTTAAAGCTAGGGGTTGTAACTAACGGATGAATATTTAGTGGATGATCTTTTCAACGTCATATTAAAGTGTATTAGAAATGGAATAGATCAGTTTTTGTCCGATTCGAAAATCTCTATTCGTTTAAGAGATATAGCCTGGATAAGTTAGTCTGGGACACCCTGTATATACATTCAGTAACAAGAAATCCCAAGTTAAGTTAACGAAAAAATGCGGCGGAAAGTGATATTAGCAAGAACCACTTACAGAAAATATCAAAGGATAACAAGGTTCGTTCATTCAAACCGAAATCTATTTACACCTTACAATATTGTGATTAAGACACGAGACTTGACTTTTGTGGCGGAAATCTGTCGGTATTATGCTTTCGAAAATCCTTATTACAGGATTCAACGTAATAGTAAAATTGCTATAAAAGTAAATGTTTGATGTGCTGTTTTACCAGATCGAATAATCGTATTTTCTAGTGAAAACGTTTAATCAGGAAGTATATTTGTATTTGCTGGACACCTTTTTTTAATACCTGAATTAGATGACCTTCCTTTGGAGCAAAGACGTAAAATATGTTTTCAGCACTATGGCTGTACATCACATTCGACTTTAATGATAAGAGGATGACTGGATGAATATTTTTCTAAACGATGGATGGGATGGTATGGGCCGATACTTTTTCCGCCCCGATCACCCGATTAAACAATTTTAGATCTTTTTTTTATGGGGTTACCCAAAACAGAAAGTTTACGAAATCACCATAGACATGCAGAGAAACGCTTATAAATAATTTAGAAATATAACGGAGAAATGTGTTGAAGTTGGTGGAAGTTGGTCGAATAGTTATTGAATTTATTGAATTATTGGAGTAAATGTCACTCAATAGATTAGCACCTATTACATTTTCGAACTTACTGCAGAAGTTCATCGTATTTTCCACATAATGTACTATAAAATTGAGCAGGTTTTGGAAAACTTTTATCTCATCTCGTGGGGTTTCAGAGCAAGCAAAACTTTTTATCAGGAATTACTTTGCCCACGCCACATATATGTATATGGAGAATTAAATAAAATCGACAAAAATTTAGTAGGCTACTGTCATCTTTAAATACCTACTTAGTTGTCACAAAACTGTCAGATTATAATAGAGAATATGTTAAAATTTTTAAAAAATTGTCAAAAATTTGGAAATATGGTCAAAAATTTGGAAAAATGGTAAATAATTGTCAAAAATTGTCAAAGTTTTGAAAAAATGGTTAATAATTGCCAGATATTTTCAAAAATTATCAAAAATTCAGAAAAATGGTTAATAATTGTCAAAAATTGTCAAAAACTGTCAAAATTTTGGAAAAATGGTCAATAATTATAAAAGACTGTCAAAAATGGTCAATAATTGTTAAAAATTGTCAAAGATTTGAAATGATCAAACACTGTAAAAATTTTTGAAATTTGTCAAAAATGGTCAACAATTGTCAGAAACTGTCAAAAATGGTCAATAATTGTGAAAATTTTGAAAAATGGTCAAAAATTGTTAAAATTTTGAAAAAATTGTCAATAATTATAAAAAAATGTCAAAAATGGTCAATAATTGTGAAAATTTTGAAAAATGGTCAAAAATTGTTAAAATTTTTAAAAAATTGTCAATAATTATAAAAAAATGTCAAAAATGGTCAATAATTGTTGAAAATTGTCAAAAATTTTGAAAAGTTGTCAACAATGGTCAATAATTGTCAGAAGCTGTCAAAAATGCTCAAAAATTGGCAAAAATGGTCATTAATTGTTAAAATTTGGAAAAATGTTCTAAAATGGTCAAAATTGATCAATAATTGTCAAAAATGGTCAATAATTGTTAAAATTTGAAAAAAATGGTTAATTGTCAAAATTGGTCAATAATTGTTAGAATTTGAAAAAATTGTCAAAATTTTTGAAAAATTGTCAAAAATGGTCAATAACTTGTTGAAATTTTGATAAATGGTCAAAAATTGTCAAAATTTTGAAAAAATGGTCAATGAAAACTGTCAAAAGTGGTCAATAATTGTGAAAAATGGTCAACATTTTTGAAAAATGTTCAAAAATTGTCAAAAGTGGTCAATAATTGTCAGAATCTGTCAAAAATTGTCAAAAATGGTCAATAATTTTTAAAATTTGGAAAAATGGTCTAAAATGGTTAAATTTTTTGAAAAATAGTCAAAAATGATCAATAATTGTCAAAACTGTCAAAATTGGTCTATAATTGTCAAAAATGGTCAATAATTGTTAAAATTCAAAAAAATAGTGGAAAATTGTCAAAAATTTTGAAAAATTGGTCAATAATTGTCAAAAATTATCAAAATTTTCGAAAAATGGTCAAAAATTTACGAAAAATGGTCAAAAATGGTCATTCTTTTGTGCATAAGAAGCAAGCTTCTATCGGCGGTCCGACGACCGCTCACCTTTTCTTTTTGTTTCACTAACCATAGAAATAAACTTACTTTACTTGTATTCTTGAAATTTGTGCAGTTGTAGAAAAAGTATAGTGTGCAACATGTGGGGAAAGTACTTTTCTCACTCGTGTGTTTGCGGCACTCGCCCTTTGGGCTCGTGCCACAAACTTCCACACTCGTGAGAAAAGTTGAACTTTCCCCACTTGTTGCACAATATACTATTTCATGATATATGAAGTGACTTTGTCAACTTTTTCCTGATATAGTTTGTTGAAGACACGAAAAAGTTTCACAAACTGATTGGATGTCTTTAAGGAAAAACATCCCTTCATTTCTATTGCTTCTGCAACATCTTCCAGATCTACTTGAATGATGTTATTTAGAAGTATATGGTTGAAAGTATTAACACCCATTCCAATTGAAATAAACACACGAGGTAAAACGGTAAAACCGTAAAACACACACAAAATCAGCACAACTTTTTTTTTTATCTTTTGTGGTTAGAATCCCTTGTTCGTTTTCTAGTAAGAAAAAATCGAGAAATTCAAAATTTCCAAACAATAACATTTCCAACGGTCTCCCCGCTTCTCGGAGAAGTTCCTTCCGAAAAATTCGAGAATATTGTCAGGTTTATTTTCAAACATGGACCGCCCTTTAATCATTGAACCGCTTTTGCTTATCCATGCAACTGAAAATTTAATATTCAGCTCTCGTTCAATCAACGCATAATGTGTAGGTTTCCCATTTAACTGAAACATATTAGATTCTCAATTTTCAATATTCAGATTATTTATGAATTCATTTCCTTCTTGTTGAAATGTGAAATAATGTATAATACTGCTATTATTCGCCTCCTTTGCGTATGCTTGGGTTATCTGATGTTTTAATATTTTACGATTTTTTGCTATAGCGTGTTTAGAATGCTAAGATTAGATGTTCCTGTTCACACTATTATGAAAAATTCACGAAGTCTGAATAAGAGTCGTACACAGAATTCTATCGTGATCCCATCTTGAGCAAATCTCAAAAGTTGTCAAAAAACATCAATTCTGCGGGTAAATTTGGTTTAATATTATGTGTATCAGTGTTTTGACAAATATTACATTGAATTCAAAAACTATATGGTATTTTCCAAAAAAAAGTTACCAATTTCAATTTTTTTACTAGCTCTGATTAATTTTCTCTGTCCAATTCATCGATTTCCATACTAGTGTCAAGATATTGACGAACTACTCGACTAAAATGAGCAGGGAAAGTATCGTTTATGGACCATGAATTTTGCCTTGAGATTAGGATAACGTGCTCCATTGAATTAGGTAAATTATTTTGAAAAAGTTGAGGTAACCCTGTCCTGTTGAACGGCCGCTGGTCCCAGTGGTTGATTGCCAATTAGACCTATCCAGTCATTTATGCTTAATCTTTGCAGGTGCTTCGAAAAATTGTGGTTTGTTCTTTTTGTCCAGTAACCAGTTTGCAGAAACAAATCGAGCAGAGAAGCCACCATCCAGCATCGCATAAACCTATTGGAAGTGAAACGGATAGAGGTTTTATTTGTAGCATTAATATTTCACTGATTTTGTTTAAGTTCTCATATCGAGTGGTATTCCAAATTAATTGAAATATTTAAGTAGTACTAACCGCGCCACCTACCTACCAGGGGTGAAATCGTTGAAGAATTGATAAGGAAACCGTTTTACCAATTCTTGTTTGAGAGTTTTGCCGTAAGAATGACCGAGTCGCTGTCAGTAGCATTGTCAGAAAGACAGGAACGGCCATTTTTACTCTCGGCTGTGATAACACTAGGATCCCTAATTATAGGGAAAACTGGATAGGTTGAAGACCCCAGCATACTAGTATAATCTATTGAGTCGATATTGGCAAATAACTTTTTTTGGTAGTTGAAACCACTATGCATATACGTTGAGGTATGAAATTTATGGTAGCAATATTGGTGGTAAATATTCTTCCAGTCCTACGTGATAACAAGCAGGGCATACAGTTCTAGTGTCAAAGCGTTTTTTGACAGATAAAAACATCCGAACACAACCAGTACATTTCCGGGCCTCTTAGTTTGTTGGAAATTAAAAAACTATGTAAGGCAACCGACAACACTTGTCTTCAATATTTGGTATGTACACTATTTGTTCAGCTGAATATCTTGAGAATGTACATTCGGTAAGCCCGTGTTGGGTGTTATATTTTTTATAAATTGTATGTACTACTTTGGTAAATTTTGCTGTATTCATAGTTTTTTAAATTGGCTATTTCCAATTGTATTGAACTTTTCAGGAGATCTCAACGTCTTATATAAAATATATAAATGTTACTAGCTCGGTGAGCAAATTTATTTGATATTGTGGTTGATTGTTTCATGTCAATGCTCCATCGGGAAATTTCGTATTGAATTTCAGATATTTGGTTTAAGGCCTGTTACTCACAAATACTGTGTAGTGTAAGCATCTCTGCACTTCAGAAACTTACTTAGGAGTTTAATTTGGTATATTTAGTTTTCACATCCCTTGTCTATGGCTACACTATAGACAACGCTTAATTTGTTACACTTGTATCAAGCCCTTTGCCTTGGCACACAGAGAAAAAAATTCGCTAGCCATTAGCGAATATTCACTTGCAGTAGCAAAAAATTCGACTAAATAGGGGACAAATGACTTATTCATTTACCACTGAAAAAACCTTATTGCTAAAATTAAACATTTACAGTTAATATTGAGATCACTTATCATAGATATATTTCAAGTTGTCTATTTTATTTACTATAAATTATTTAGTCACTTACAGTTATCGACCTACATATCTTGCTGGTAGCTATTTAATATAATATCGTTTATTAAATCTGATATATCGTACACCAATCATTAGTGATTTATTTATTTATCTCTAATAACCTTATAACCTATAATAGATAAAATGTATATTTACCTTAGTAATACAGGTTATCAGGACTTGAAAAGTTTATTTACAGTAATCGATTTATTTATCAACCTAAATCTTGGCATTTAGGCTTATACAGGGTGTCCACTTATATTGCCCCTATTTTAACTGCCTATAAATTCTAAACGGTTCAGGAGATAAGTATGCGGTTTTCACGAAATTGTTTGATTTTCGTAGCTACAAGTTTCGTTTGAATAGATTGATTTTCTTCTATCGTTCTCGTTTACGTCACAGCATTTTTGTCAATTTTTTTTATCGACTTTGTTAATGGAACGACCAGTACATTTTTTGTAGTTTGTTAAGTGATCTTCAGCCATGGAAACTTTTCAAAATCGGTTCGTAAATGACAGAAATTGTAAAAATCCGCCATTTTTGTTTTGATGTAATAGGAAGAGATGGAAAAAATTAAATCTATTCGACCAAAACTTGTACTAAAATGAAACATTTCAGTAAAAACCGCATATTTCTATCCTGCACCGTTTAGAATTTATAAGCATTTAAAGTTTATAGGGAAAAATATAAGTGGGCACCCGGTACTGAAAACTAATACAGAAGTTGCAATTTTATATACCAGGTATGTCAAATGTATTTTATAAAATATAATTATAAATTAACAGAATGGAATACAAACTTCAAATTTCATATTTTTTCCATCATTAGTTTTCCATATTTGCGAAACACTCAGAAATGGGTTTAAAAAAAGCAAATTTATGGAAAACATTTATTTTAAACTTATAAAAAATGAACATTTGTATTTTTTAAGTAATTGAAAAATAACGAGTATGGGATAAAATATGTGTCCGTCATTTCCCCTGGAAATAATTTCTCTATTCCTTCTGCTGCACACGTACAGTGAAATTCCTTCAACCTATAAAAAATGAAATTGTTAATATGCTTTGATTGATAAATATATAATTTTCTTATACTCTGTTTTTAAGGGTTCGTTGTGTAGGTAGAATGATTTATTCTCTCTCTCTCTCATCAGTATGCCTGATCGGATCCTAGGTACACACATAAAGGATAAATAATATATTTTTAATACAGGTATGACAACACCCAACATGTCTTTTTATTATTCTCTCAATATTCCAAAAATAATTTAAATAAACTGCAGTGAAAAATAAAATAGTGATATATAGAAATGTTTAAGAATGTACCTATAAATATTTTTATAATATAAAAACTTATAGGTTAAAATCAGAATGGCCTAATATTATATCACTCATTTTACTCTAAACAACAAAAAATTAAATTGGTGGTTTAGATTAAAAATGTGGTAGGCTGGATAAATAACAGGCACATGGGAATTTTTTTTTCAATAAAGATTTTGAAATTTAATTAAAAATATCGTTTCATTAAAGCCAAATTAAGAAAAATATGGGCCTTTTTACAAAAAAAAAATAAGAAAAAACAAATTAGGTAGGTGGATCATTTTCATGTTTAGAAATGGTTTATAAGCAAAATTTAGTGTCACCACTATAATGTTCCATTTTGGTAAATGTCGATTAAAATTTAAAATACTTAATAAAAGCTGTTAAATTTGTAATAAGTAATAATTATCTAATCTACAGGTTATAGTAAAAGGAGTGAAAGGTTTGTCCGGACTTAACTTAATGTAAATTTTGATTAGACAGAACTAACCGGTAAATCAGAATATTTTGTTTTGTACATTTTAGCTAAGAAACATATACTTATGTTAGAGTTTAGCCGGTTAATGTTAAAATTAACCAAAATTCGGACATTAGCCGTAACTAAGTATATCAGTAACTATAACGATAATTTTGGTACTGAACGTTTTCACGTGCCTTCTGAATCAGAAAATAGAAGTTCAAGCATTTTTCGCCTGAAATTCCGGCTCGACCTTATATAATAATAGAATACTTAGAACTTTTGGATCTTTGTAACAGGAGATCCTGTTTCTCTGCTCAAAATAATTCGTTTTGCTTATATATTATCTATTTTAGTACCTCTCGAGCCATCTAACGGCAATGCCTAGGAACGCATTTAACTACATTTAACTATAATGTCGACGCACGTTAGATTCCTTACTTATGTTCTCATATCTTTTCTCTGAGAGGGCACTGTTAAAGATTTAAAACATCCGAAAATTGTCAGAAATGATGTGCGCAGAAAAGTTTGTTGGTAATTAGATACCATTTTGGAGACAAGCCTGACCGGCGTTCTCTTGATTGTCTAAAAAGAAAGACAATTATAATGTGAGTTGTGTCGAAGGAAATTCTAAGTAAGTCAATACCTTTTTATACATTACTAATGATTGTCGTGTGTATATCTTTGAAATGTTTGTGGGATGACTCTGTCATTCTAAATTAATTACTTTCGCCGACAGCACTTGTTGCTTGTAGAAGCTTCTAAAAATTCCTGTGTCTTTTTAGATTGCAACAACTCTCCATTCTACGTTCTACATTCTACCTTCTCCATTCTACGTTCTACATTTTACATTCTACAATCAATCTGATTCAACTAGCAACTTGATTTGAAAATCAATTCAGTTCGATTCTCTACTTCCGACACTACGTTATACTTGCTTTTACAAGTATGGATCATATTATGTCCCGTACTTTATTGACATAAAATTCGTTTCTCTTCTCCATTGGAGAATACGAAAACCATTTATAGATGCATAAGCCGATATATATTTCTTTGATTCATCATATTGTTGTAGAACCCTTAGCATTGAACTAATTTCCCTCGAAATCTTATTAATTTGTATACTTAATGTACGACGACCAAGGGCCATATTTCTTTGATTCATCATATTTTTGTAGAACCTTTAGCATTGAACTAATTTCCCTAGGAACCTAATTAATTTGTATATTTAATGTACGACGGCCAAGGGCCATATATGTAAAATAGTGGGGACCAAAGTCGACTTCAAGTAGGATATTCTTCATTAGATTGTTAAGTTACTTTCCCGATTTTTATTTAATGATCATCTAAGTACCTATAAAAAACCATATACTCTGTTTTTCGTCATTTGATCAGGGTAAATTATATTATTTCATTTTACAAATGACGTGGCGCTCAAATAAGTTATATGCCAGACAAATTTTTATTATCTAAGTGTTATACAACATTTAGGCGAAAATTCACGACCCATTGTTTTACCTAGAGCTTAGTCGAAGGCATACCGTAAGTAACACTAGAATTATTATCTTTTTTACCTAGAGCTTACCTGAGAGGTTACATCTTACCTCCAAATGATGGGATAAAATCACCTAAACCCCGTTCGGTTAACCTTTGCTTGTATTCCATTGTAGGCCGAATATAGTGAAACCACTCATATACCACACCGCACAAAGAAACGTTCACTACACTCGACACGTGGTGTCTTCCCGAATTTCAAAAATTAAATGATGCAATTTTTTGTCTGAAACCGCCGAACAACCCGAGATGTTACCGGAATGTGTCGATTTCAAGTACTTAGATAGCTAATGATTAATATTGAGCTCACTTAGAATAAACGATAGACAGTTAAGGGTGAATGATTCAATTCTTGAAAATTTTTTTACTAAGTACAAATTACCTGGTGACTAAGGTTTGTGGATCGCTTTAACGGACAAAACTAGCTATCTGTTTTTTTCAACTACTAATGAATAATGTTTCTACCACTAATGAAAATTTATTTGCAGCAAGCGATTTTTTCTCGAAACTTCTTTTATTTGGACGTGTTTTCTCTGTGCAGAAGTGGTTGATCACCACCAGAGTAGAAACCTAATTGTTCTTAATGTAATTGTCCCATTTTTCACATATATCTCACCTAATTTTTTTATATATTTATATTTACTAACTTATACATAATTACTATTGTAATACAAGCTATCTAACGATTTCTGAGTATTATTGAGTTGTGTAAGTCTTGATAACCAAACTGTGTACCCACTTCGAGTAACTTTGCTGGTAAGTCGTCTCCTTTTCTACGACTTTAATCCAAGAAAAGGTGGAATCCTTTAATTTTGTTGTAGTCCTGTTTAGTTACAATCCTTTATTGATTTGAGGGTGTCCAAGCTTACTCACCTGCTCTACCGACGAACGGCTGCCGTTCGCAAAAGTGGTAAGTTTCTCTATAAATATCATGTATATTTTGGGAATAGATCGGGGTTATAATTTACTGATATTTTGCAAATCTATAGCATTTCGAGAAACGATGAATAATATTCCATATTGGAGGATTTAGAAATTGCAGGATTCAAAGCCGCGAGTCTTCTTGTACTGAATTCCGGATTCTGTTGAATTTCGGCCAAATTATATTTTCATAAACCTTTGTAACAATGGAAATTGTAGATTAAATAATTAGCCATTTTGATGAGAGATTTGAATTATTTTACCTTTTTTAGGAAGCAACAATAACAATAACTCTTTAACAATTCGACGTAATGTCTCACCCAGTAGTACCTAGTAAAATATCGATGGAGCCTGAAAGATGGTCGTCTACGTAAGTCTGTGATAGTATCGAACTGTGTGCAAGAGGTAGAAGATGATGCTTAAGGGCTATGTCCTTTAGTACTCTGTAGGCTAGATAAGGAGCGCTTCTTTGGCTGAATAAGACTGTATTTAATTCGATACAGTCTTTATCTTTGTTGTCTCTCCACAATACATTTTGTAGAAAACAAAATTCAGGACATAAAGATTCTTGCCTGTAAATTTTTGTGATGTCGGCAGAAAGGGCAAATTTGAATTCGGAAATCAGATTAGTATGTCATTTTTTGCTTGGACGAATGAGTCACCTAGCTCTTTGTAAGTGTTTTCATAAATGAGGGGGAGGTCCGCTTGATACCGTCCATTGGGTTGTATTTTTGAATATGGTTTCGTCCATTTCGTCCTCTTCAGATAATATAGGCCCAGAGCAACAGGCTTCCTGTTCCATGAAAGTTTCAAGTAAAGTTTCTAACTTGTCATTATTCTCATTGAGTGAAAGTAGTGAGATACATGATAGCACTTTGAATGATGCTTTAAACATTGAGGTGGGACTGTCCCGGATAGAATTCATCCCAATTTGGCTGTAGGAGTTCTTAGTAGATGTCTGCACCCAGAAGTAACTTTATATGCCCAGGAGCGTGAAAATCCTAGACGGCTAACTTTCCTTGGATGTGGAAAAGTATGCTTAAAGTAGATGCTTTGATTACTACTTGAGGTAGCTGTGAGGTTATTTGTGAAACTACTGCACAATTGACGGAAAATCCTTTAGAAGTTGTTCCGTGAGAGAAGATTTTGAGCTCTTGCATTTCATGTAATAAGTTACGGTCATTTAAAATGCCCGAGAAGTGTAATTTAGTTGGCTCTCTTGTGCCACCTATGGTAGTTGCCATGGGAGCTGTGATAAATGAAATCTGGCTACCGGAGTCTAGCAGAGCTCTGGCTGTGATTGGTCGCAAGTTTGCCGGGTGAAGATGCACCTTTGCAGTGGCTAACAGGATATGAGATCCTGTAGTGCTCAAGGCTGAGAGGGAAGATCAGTGGTGAGTTTGGATTTGACTTGAGTTGGGACGTTGAGATTGATTAGAGCTAGTTTGAGAAGAGTGTGATTGACTAGGAGGTTAAGTATCTTGAGGAGGGTTCTGTGATGATTGATCGGCTGAAGAGGTGTATTGTGTCTGCTGCAAATGTAGTAGAGAGTGGTGTTTTTATTACACAAAGAACATGAAGCTTTAGATAAACACTCTTGAATAAAGTGATTAACTCTCAAACAGTTGTTGATGCGATCTGATATGGGAAGGGATAGGAAATAAATTGAAATCTAGTTTTTATTTAAGTAGTTTTGATTGGTTTGATTCAAATGACTTGATTGATGGGAGCTTTGGTTGCTCCCACTGTTGAAAGAAGAGAGGCTTCGGTGCGGATTTGAATTTGAGAGCAGAGATACTTGATTGTGAGATTGATATTTGTAAGAAGTCCTAGCGTTTGAACCTGGGAGTTTAGAAAATTTACTGACAGGAAGTGAATATTGATACAAGTTTTCTAAAATAACGCAGCGTTTGCTTGAAAATTCAAACAATTCATTAGTGTCTGATAGCTGACTTGGTTTAGCTTGTTCCTCAATCGCTTTCTTAGTAGTATAATCGAGATTTTGCTCCAACTCCTAGATCATTCAAGTCATTACAGTAACTTTTGTCTAAAATATCCAGTGCGGTGCTAAAATCATAATCAGTTACTGCCAGCGCTTCAACCATTTTGGCATTATTAACGATGAGGGCTCTAAATAGGCTCATGAAAGAAGGATACTCAACACAATTACCTGAAAACGTTGATAAATGTATATTTGTTAGTTTTATGTGCAGTTCTGGCTGATGTTTCACATCATTGAGTTTATCTACCATTTTCTGTAGGAATGCTAGAAGATACAATACAATACAATAGTTCTCATATTCTTCTCTTTCTTCGCTTTCAGCTGCTTAATCCAGGTCCCGAAGTTTGTCTTGATTTATAACGTAGGAAGCGATTGCTTTTTCCATGTTGTCAATTCTTTCTTGAATTTGACGTTTGAATTTGCACTGTAATGGCTTGATACCAGTTTGCCACACGTGTAACTTTTGCTTTAATATCATTGACTTTATTTTATAGAGCCTCCATGATAATTCCCAAATATGGTAGGGAGAAAACTAGCTCCTGCAGTATTTGTTTTTCATTTAATAGCTGCCTGATTGCAGTATTTTACAAATATATTGGAAAGTAAGCATTGGATTTCCTTACAAATTGCTTCAAGAGAATTTGAACAATTTTCAATTGTAATTAAAGTCACAAATATATATATAGTAAAAGATAGTATCGGCTGAATAGTTAAATACTAAATATATTTAAATATCGGGGGTTGCAGCCAGTAGTTATGAATGTACACTCTTTAAAAAAAAATTACTTTTTTCTACTTCTACACAAAATAATATTACTGAACCACCCATTATCAATAAAATTAACAACAATAATATAATTGAACAGCCTGAAATTAATGATAATAATAATGGAAACTTCATTTTTTATAGTAGTATTCCATTTATTGAAGAAATAACTCCAAAAATACAAAAGATTTTAAAAGAAGAAAAAAACATAAAAATTGCTAATAAACCTATAAAAACTATTAGCCAATTTTTCAGTAAAACTAAAGATAAAGTGAAAACTGATGAACAAACTGATATAATATATGAAATAAAATGTAATAATTGTGATAATAAATATATCGGCCAAAGTAAAAGAAGACTGAAATACCGCATTGTATCTCATAAAAGTGATATAAGACTAGGAAAAGATTCATGTGCATTAGCAAATCATTGCATAAATAATGGACATATCGCAGATTTCAAAAACACAAAAATAGTGAAAAAAATCAATACAAACGTTGCTTTTTAGAAATGATACATATACACAATGAACCTTTGTCTATGAATAAAAAAAACAGAAATTCAAAGCTTAAGTACTATTTATGCTAATATTTTAAATTTTGAACAAAAAAATAAAACAAACAACGATTTTACAAAAGATTTTACTATAAATTCATTTTAATATAAAAAAATCTTCATATATCTACAAAATTATCCATGAATGTTATTAATTAATAATTCCTAAAATATTTCTCTATAAATTATTATTTTTAAATAATAAGATATCTACATTGAACAAATCTATATAAAAGTTGACTATTTAATACATAGACAAGAGACCTTATGTAGGTATTATTAGAAAAAAATTAATAAATATCAAAGTTAACTCTTGTCTCTGATATGTTCACAAATGAAATTCGGGGTTCTAACAACACTTAACTATCTTTATTCAGGCTCCAAGAACATTCATTATAATACATCTGTAAGTCTGTACTGTCATAGGCAGAAACTATATACTATGCATACTATATACTATACACTAATATTAGAAACATAACATTTCCCTCTTCTTAGTACTAAACACTAACAAGTTGAAGATACAAAAAAAAAAACTTTATAAATTTAGCCTTTGAGGCGGTTTCCTAATTCGATAACTTCTCCTCACATCTAGCTCTACATTTGGCTTTAAATTTGAGTCGGGCGTACTCAACGGAATAATACTACGGAAAATTGTTTCTTTATTTACATTATTTTCGAGCCCTTCTATAGGCTTACTGAAATCAGAAGCTGGTTCTGTATTAGAACAAGGATTCTGAACGACTAATGAAGGTGTTACTGAAAACTTAGAGTTTATGCTTGTAGTAGTTGGTGGCAGAACAGGAAACTCCTGTTGTGTGACTTGTTCACACCTAAGCTGAGGCAATTGTAATTTTCTCAAATTATTAAGGTGTTTATACACTGTTTTTCCATCAACTTCCACCATATAAGTCACAGGGCTAATATGTTCCGAAATAATCCCCTCCTTCCATTTATCATTACAATACGGACCCAACTTCCCAACTAATACTTTTTCCCCCACCAAAAATACAGGCGGTTTATTATAACTATTTTGTTTCGTGAAATCATCTCCTATTATATTTGGTTTTAATAAATCTAAGCGAGTTCTTGGTTTAACTTTAAAAATGTATTCGTTGGGGCTTAGGCCTGTGCTAGCACATGGGGTATTCCTAAAGCTAAACAACAGGTTTACAATTTGCTGCTCTAATGTTAAAGAAACTTGCCACTTTTCAGTAAAAAATCCTTCTAAATCCCCTTTTATCTTTTTCATCATTTCAAACTTATCCAACGCATCTTTAGCCACCCTAACATGACGTTCAGCTGCCCCTTTTGATTGTGGGTGGTATGGTGGTACCTTAACAATTGAAATGCCATTGGCTTCGCCAAATTTAGTGAACCCTTCCGCATTAAATGGCGGACCATTATCACTCACTATTACATTGGGTAGTCCCATATAGGAAAATGTAATTTTTAACTTTTCGATCAATTGATTTAAGTTGCTCCCGCTAGACATAACGTGTATATGAAGCCATTTGGATTTGCTATCTACAATCAATAGAAGACACTTATTATTACGGTGAAAAAAATCCACGTGAATCCTATCAAAGACGTTAGTTGGCTTTGGTCAAGACAACAAGTATTTTTCGGAATTAGACGGAGTTAATTGACACACCACACATGATTTGACAGTGTTCTCAATATCCTGTTGCATACCCGGCCACCACAAGGTGGTTCGAGCCAGCATTTTGGATCTTACTATGCCTATATGATCTTCATGAATTAAATCAAGCAATTCTCTGCGGAGCACCTCCGGGATAACTATTCGGGACCCAACCATAAGGCACCTCTTTTCCACTGTTAGATCATTTCTTTTAAGATAGTATGGTTTTATATTATCAGACACCTTGCTAGGCCAACCGGTTTTCACATAATCTATGACTTTGACAAAGAGAGAATCCCTACTTGAAACTTTGGCAACATCTTCAAATGTTATAGGTAAGTCACCAGATATATTGGAAGAATTTATTGAAGAATCGATATCCGTAGCATCTGGTAGAGGTAACCGAGACATCATATCGGCTTCTAACAATTTTGACCCATTACGGAACTCAATGCTATAATCATAGGCTGACAAAATAATATTCCATCGTAGAATTCTCGATGCAGACATTACTGAGGTATTTTTACTCGGATTAAAAATAACCTTTAAAGGCTGATGGTCTGAAACCAAAATAAAAGAACGCCCATATATATACTTATGGAACCGCTTGACACAAAATATAATCGCCAATGCTTCTCGCTCTAATTGAGAATAATTTTGTTCAGCTTTTGACAATGTTCCTGACGCAAATATTATCGGTTTCTCTGTTCCATTTTCCCGATGGGCCAGCACACCTCCGACACCATAAGAGCTAGCATCGCACAAAATTACAATGGTCTTATTGGGATCATAATGTACTAGGCATTGGTTTTGCATCATCAAGTCCTTACTTAGCTTGAAAGCCTCACGACAATTGTCATCAACTGGAAATCTACATGTTTTTCCAACAATCTGTATAACGGCTTTAATTGAGACGAAATCATAGGTAAAAACGTACTATAATAATTTAAAAATCCCAGAAAACTACGCAACTGCGTGATGTTTTGAGGTTCAGGTGCATCACGAATAGCTCTCAATTTTTCTTGCGTAGGATAAATACCCTGCTTATCAATATAATGTCCGAGATATTCCACTTTATTTTGAAACAAGTTACATTTTTCCCAGTTTACCTTGACATTGTAGTCACTTAATCGTGTAAAAACCTCATCTAGAGCTTTTTTTGCTTCCTCCATCGACTTAGAGGCAATTAAAATATCATCCAGATAACAACTTACTTTAGGTATCCCCACTAAAATTTGATCCATGACCCATTGAAATATTGCTGGCGCTGAAGATATGCCATACGTTAAGCGAGTGAATTTAAACAAACCCATATGTGTGTTTATTGTTAAATATTTTTGATAATCGGGATGAACTTTAAGCTGTTGGTATGCCCCAGACAGATCTAAAACTGAGAAAATACTACCACCTGCCAAGCCAGCAAAAATGTCATCTGGAGTGGGAAGGGGGTATTGATCGATATTTATAACTTTATTAACAGTGGTTCTAAAATCAGAACAAACTCTAACATCACCTGACTTCTTCGGAACTACTACTATAGGTGATGCCCACTCACTATACCTAACGTGCTTTGAAATTTGTACCTCCAACATGTGTCTCAATTTAGCCTCCACTTTGGGTTTTAACGCATATGGTATAGAATAAGCTCTTCAAAATTTTTTATAGGACTACACAGATTAAGATCAAACACGTTTTTATATTTACTTTGTAGATTTCCAACTACATCAACACCAACATAATTAACTTGACCCTCGATAGAAAACTTATTCTGCCAATGGGGAAACAAAATGTTGAGCCAATTTCTGCCAAGTAATGGCACAAACTCTTTTTTTGAATCTATAACAGTTAATGGCAATGAACACTGGTTGAATGCAAATTCTACTACAACTATGCATTCGCCCAGGGCTTTGATATTTTGCCCTGAAACTACATTTAACTTAAAACTAACAGGTGTCAGAGCTACATTAATAAATTCTTTGAAATTACTTATAGACATCACTGTTTTACATGCTCCTGTGTCAGTTTCAAATTTAATATCTTTACCATTTACCTTTAAAGACAACTGATGTGGAGAAGTGCCATTAGCCCTTACACTTGAACTTACAGCTTTCATCATGTTTAAGCTCAAATTGAACAAATCACTGTTGACTTCTTCTTGATAAACTGCATTTTGATCTGACGTTTGCTTCTCCAATGATCCAACTGTATTTTTAGTTGGACAAAAATTTCTAGCATGGCCAAACTTATTGCATTTAAAACACTTCCATTTAACAGCTGGGCACTTATTTTTGATATGGATTCTGCCACATTTGCTACAGTCACTTCCTCGGTCACTACGTTCCCAAACTTGATTTGACTTATTTTTCAAATAATTAAGTCCTGAAGCTCCACCATCTGTCAAATTATGAACTTGTTTTTCGGCTATTTCTGGTGCTTGGGCGGTACTACACGCCTTCGTGAAAGTAAGTTGAGCTTCCGATAAAAGTTTCCTCTGGATACTTTCAGTACGTACTCCACACACAAACCTATCACGTAATGCTTCATCCAGAAATTGCCCAAATCTACACGAACTAGCCAATTTACGTAGCTCTACAGCAAATTCTGCAATATTCTGATCAATCTTCTGATTACATTTATTGAACACAAATCGTTCATAAATCTCAGAAACCAGTGGAGTATAGTGATTTTTTAATCTTGTGATTATCTGCCCAAAGGATAGATCACCTGGTTTCTCCGGCGAAACTAAATTTCTTAAAGTCTGATAAACTTCCGGGCCTGCCAAAGTTATAAACATTGAAACCTTCATTCTATCTTCAGTAACCACATTTACTTCAAAGAGATGATCTATTCTTTCTAAATATGACTCGAACTCTCCTGCTGGACCTTTAAATGGTTCTATACTTCCAATCATAGCCATTTTAAGAAAATGAATATTATTACCTGGCCTGTCAACGTAACGTAACAGTATCTAATTTCAGCAACCAAATACTTCGCTACCAAAAATACATAAAAACAGTAAGTTACCACTTCGTCGCCAATTGATATGTTCACAAATGAAACTCGGGGTTCTAACAACACTTAACTATCTTTATTCAGGCTCCAAGAACATTCATTATAATACATCTGTCAGTCTGTACTGTCATAGGCAGAAACTGTATACTATGCATACTATATACTATATACTATACACTAATATTAGAAACATAACAGTCTCATAAGTGACATATGTCTGTAATTTTAAATATATTTTATACAATTTTATATGAAGGTTTCAAGATTTTTTATATTTTTTAAACTATTGAAGAGCTAGCTTTCCATTTAAATCTCAAAAAAGGTATACTAGTATACTATATACTAATTTAATATTTTTCAACCAATTCATAAAGATGTTATATTATTTATTTCAGAAGTGACTGAAGAAGGTAAAAAAATTTACCGAAAGCTTTCACTAAACCTTTAAAGAGTGTACATATTAGATATGGTTGCTTAAAATGGGGTTGAGTTTCTTTTTAACGTAGCTCCCTTGTTACTTCAGAGAATTATATTGACAAAACAGGTTTCTTTTTAGTTGATCTGCCAATTAAAGTTTTGTTCAAAATAATTCTAACTGACTCCTTCATAAATAAATGTATTAAGCGACAATAAATAACATAGTGGGTGTAATTTTTATCTCTCGTTGAGTTTTGACTGACACGAAACGTCTTGGCGATATCTGAAACAAAGAATACAAACACAAATGCAAAAATATGTCGCTGATGTCGGTTTTGAATATTTTATAAATAATATTTACATAATAGTTATCAAGAGTTATTATAGCTTTGATTTGAACAGTGATACATACAGAATAACAAATATTACCTTTTCTGTCTTTGTAACTAAATAATTTGTCTTTATTCAATATTTTTAGCTCCTTTGCGTATAATTATTTCATTTTCCTTTTAAATGTTATTGACTTTTGTGTTTAATTAGGTTAGATAATTATTTTTTCTAATAGTTGCACTGATTCACTCACTCACTAAAAAATACTGTATTCGATGTTTTCTTGCTTGATTTGTAGATGAGCTGGAATTCTTGTAGATAGTTGAATTACAGAAATTAGTTTTTTTCTTGTTGCACTGTATAGTGGGGTCACTAACCGTATTTACACTTTTTGATTTTTCCACTTTGCAGGAAACTTTTTTCAATTTACATCCGGCTCGAAGGACCATGTAGAATTGGGGTCATAGTGTTTATTTCGATGGGTTGCTGGTTTTTGGTATGTAATCAAAGTGCAAATGGATGTTATGATTAAATTGTTTATTCGTAACAACGACACTGGTATATTGTTGCAAGAAGTTGAGACTATCAATTCTAACTGTACGAAGTATAAAATTATGAAATTTCCCTTCTGTCGGTCACTGTCGAGAGAAGTACATGTGAATGTTGAGACATTAGAATCCAAAATTGGAATGATCTATATCTTACTTTCGTTGGAAAATAGCCGGAAAAGAATCAGGGGCATCTCGCACGAAAAGAAATGTGCGATGTGCTTCGTTAGATATGACCCGTCGCCTTTGGCGTTGGTTCCTGGCCTCATTGTAGGGAGCAAAGTCGTACTTTTCCTCCCTAGGGAGGAAAAGTAAAAGTGAGGTTATGGTACATCATCAATGAAATAACTTATACGGCATTGACGACCTAAACTATATTCTATTATATAAGTATAAATTTTACCGTTTAATTAAAGAACACCCTGTATTTTGCAAAATGGTAGAAATCGGTAAATTGTTATTTCAACTTAACGATTTTTACATTTATAATTTGACTTCAGCAATTCGTTATGTTCATGATTCCGCAAAACATGCCTACGAGTGTCGGTAGCGCAACGCGTTGGAGCACAGCTCACTGTTCGTGATAGGCCTGTGGGTGTTGGATCGAATTCCGGCGAGGACATTTTTTTTTCTTTTTTTTTAATTATTTCATAAATAAATTATTTAAAGATGTCTTGTTATTTGAGGGAGGCGGAAAAATCATATGTATAACATGGGAGTGAAGTGCCTTTTCCCCCCTTTAATGATTACTTCATCCTCGGGAGGAAAAGTAGCACTTTCCTCTCTTGTTATACAAATAGCTATTTCCATTTCGAACAACTTTTCATTGTTCAAGTTTTTGATATTGTCACAAATAAAGGTTCCTTACTCTTATACCAAATTCATATTTTTTGACAAGTCGTATACGAATGGAAAAATTCGACATCTGATATTTCACGTTCTGGACAATGCTGAATTTTTACGGGAAATAATTTTTTCCGTAACATAAACATTAGAAAAGTTTCCCATATGCTGCCAACTTTTTCAGACAAACAATATAACCGATTGTTCATTAGATCAGAAATTATTAGATATGGCTAGCTAATTTATTCTGGCCTAACTGTACTTGTGTGTCCCTTCTTAACTGCATCCTTGGAAAAACAGATCGATGAATTGGGTTTGGATTTTTCACAGCAATAACACTTCCTGATTTTCTCTTCGCTTTTTCCGCAGATGATTAAGTAGAAATCAACTTGAGTTTCCAAATTTTCTGCGCCTTTAATTTACATCTGCTAATAATTTCAAGAACCGCTTTCCGCCTATAGTTAATTCTCTCGCCTTAGTTTCTTTTTTTCAACAGATGTTGAATGACCTTATTTTTCACTTACTTTATTGTCTAGTTCTTGGTTTTCCCTTTGGCATCATCAATAAACTGAAATAATATGTAAATGTTAGATACATTCTAACTCGCGAACGATCGCGTTATAAATCCATAGGCGAGAAATCGCGGATTAAGGGTTTTTCGACAGAAAGTTATTATTGGTAACAGTTTGTGAATCATCTGAAACTAAACATGTTCCAACAAAATATCGTAAAACACACGTAATATACGAGGAGTCTTCAAAAATTTGATTTTGACACAAGAGTAAAGTACCCTTTCGGGAGATGTTATTTAGAAAAGCTGTTCGGCATTAAAAAATAATCTAGATTTGAAGTCATGGCCATCTAAATGGAGTATTATTTTTTTAATAAAGACTACAAACAAAATTTTAAAACGATAAATGGAAAACATTGTGTATACGACGGTTTATTTAAAAAGCCTGTAATTTCACAAATGTCACAACTATTGTGTTTACCAGGGTAAATGTTTTTGAAAACTAAAATAATTATCAAAGCTTTTGGTGCAAGATTATTCTTATTTTTTGTTAACACCAGAAATTGATCAAAATTATACAATATTGTAACAAGAGCTTAATATTAAATATACGAAATCACAAAACATCAAAATAACTAATTCATTGTCTGGAGATTTTCTAATCCAAAATAATTGTTTTAAGTCGGAACTGGTAACTGAACAAAAAGAACCCAGTTTTTTCTAAATTTTTTTTTTTGTAATTGAGCTACGTTTACTCAAAACAAAATTTTTAATCTACATAATGCACATCAATATGCCTACATTGGTGGAAGTCCACACGCCATGAAAAAAAGGAGGCACTAGAAATCATCTACTGCGAGGAGAACCTTCACTTGTTGCAAAATAATCCACCTGATTCAATGGACGACGTTCACCTGATGACACATCATAATTTATGGTCCATTCACGATGATTTTTCTGTCAATTTTAGTCGAGTAGTTTGTCAATATCTTAATACTACATATAGATATAGAAATCGATGGACTGGACGAGAGCCAGTCAATCAGCCTACAATGTCGCTCGATTTCTATCCCTATCAAGTTTTGTTACTGGGGCTACTTAAAATCATTAGTTTATTCATAGTGAATTCAAACCAAAGATAATTTTTCTGGAAAATACTCTATTGTCTTTGAATTTAATCTAAAATTTGTCTAAAAACTGATTCACAAGAAACTTAACCAAATGTAACCACGTTGAACGCCTGTGATGGTAATAAAAGATGCGGGTTTGTAGTGAACAATTTATCACAGCAGGGTTATACAATATGCCAAAATTGAAGTTTGTAGGTAGAGGTTTTTTTGAGATATGCTCAAAAAACTGACTTGACTGCGTCATCTTCAAAGGGCGCTCGCTACCTCCCACTGGAGAAAAATTTGGATTAAGGTAAATTAGGTTAGATGGACATTACATCACATCTAGAATCTGTAGTTTTCGTTTGGGGGGAGAGTTTCTGGACACCCTGTATAAGAGAGGCATCAAAATGGGTCATATTTCTCATATTAATTTTGTCCACTATTTAATGATTAAAAATATGATTGAGATCCACTACCTACGAACAGTTTCAACTTGTTATATTTAACCACCCTGAAATAATGTGCTCTGTGTCAATTGCACTTGGAGATCAAGAACTTTCTTTTGATTCCCAGTTGAATATTCTTCTGAAAGAATGCATAATAAATAATTATGTCCTTTTAAAAAATATTGTAAGTTGAAAGACTAAGCCTTGAAACATTTGCAATTAATTCATTGTTCCTATAACATTTATATTCATCATCTGTTATTATCCTCTTTCGGTAACGGTTTTTTTCCGACTTGGAACGGAATTCGAAGGAGGCGTCACTTTGACACCCCCAGGACTCCAGGGAGCGCGTCATGAAAAGTTTCGTCAGTGAAGGCGTTGAGGATTTTGCACCGCGGTAATAATTTACCATTAAAAATGTTTGTCGTGACAGAAATACTACACTTTTTAAGAAAATAAGAAGAAAATTAGGTGTATTAATATATTTATGAAACAGCAAACAAGAAAATTCCTTTACAGGTATTAAGGGTGAAAGCATGAGAATGATGAGTATTTTGTGATTATTTATAATATTGTTACTCCGTTTCCTATCCAGGACCGACGTAACAATATACATTACTAAATTCGAAAGTCACTACAGCATTTTTATGTACTAAATACAATGCCGACGTCTGGCAATCTTCTAGGATTCTGGTTTATATAGCCATCAATTTAAATTATGTGAGGCATAACTGGAGTATTTTATCGACTATTCTTCTTGGACTAATGAGAACAAATGCCAGTAATAGTAAGGGTTGGTGACCAAGGGTTAAGCAACGGTTAAACAATTTACACAGTATGATGTGAAAGTTATAATTAATAACAATTCACTTATGCTTGAAACTGTTTTTAAAGCAAAACATTTATATTCTGATGCTAAATGCAAGATCGGCTTCAATTCCTAATGCTGGGATAATTCTAAATTCCCAGATATTCTCATTCCAGAACTAAAGCGGTTGTTTCTATATATTTTAATTCATTAACGTTTACAAAAACCAACGAATCTTATTATAAAACATTTAAGCAAAAAAATACAACCTTGATCTCCCTCTGTCTAGTCAACAAGTTTATAACCAAAACACTCGATATGTGCACTTCGAACAAAGAACCCAAAATATTCATTAATTATTAACATATACCCCCCACCTTGAAATATTATTTCAAAAGTCTTTAAAGTTATCCAGCACGCCTAGTTTTTAGGTTTCACTTAATATTGTAAGGGTAGTGGTCACAGTTTTGTTATAGGTCTTTTAAAAATTCCTGTACTCGTCTTCACACAGACAACACGAATTTTATTGTCTGGCCCTGGAAATAGTTCAATGACTCTGCCAAGTTTCCATCTTAACGGAGGTAAATTGTCTTCTTTCATAATTACCAACTCATCTAATGCCAAAGAACGACTTTCTGTATACCATTTTGCTTTCTTTTGAAGTTCTACTATGTAGTCTGATGACCACCCTGACCAAAAGTGTTTTGACAATCTATTTTCTGAAATATGACGAACATCTGGATCTGGGAGTGAGGTGAGGCATCTTCCAATTAAAAAATGAGCTGGTGTTGAAACATCCATATCATCTGGACTTGATGATAATGGGTATAACGGACGCGAATTGAGAACGGCTTCAATTTGTGCAAATACAGTGGTGAGACCTTCAAAAGTTAATGTAGAATTACCTAAAATACGTTTCATATGAAACTTGCACGATTTTACCTCCGCTTCCCAAAGCCCTCCAAAATTAGGTGATTTTGCCGGAATGAATTCCCATAGAACCCCTTCATTTCCAATTTTCTCACTAAGGGATTCTGCATGAGTTTCGAAGAATTTTTTAAATTGATTGTTTGCACCCACAAAGGTAGTTCCATTATCAGAGAGAATTTTGAAAGGTTTTCCCCTTCGTGCAATAAATCTATGAAAACTGGCAATAAAAGCATCACTAGTTAGATCTGAAACTACCTCTATATGTATAGCTTTGGTAGAAAAACATACAAATAAACATATATAACATTTATTAATTTGTGCACCCCTACCATACTTGCTCTTGATATGAAATGGACCTGCGTAGTCCAGTCCAACTATATAAAACGGCGGGGATGATCTAACCCGCTCTTTTGGAAGCATTCCCATTACCTGCTCACAAGGTTTAGGGTTTCCTCTAAAACATTTAATACATTCGTGGAACACTTGTTTAGCCAAATTACGCCCACCCAAAACCCAAAAATTTTCTCTAATATTACATAAAATCAATTGGGGACCTGCATGGAGTAATTCGGTATGTGTAAATTCAAAAAACAATTTTACCAACCAATGTTTGGCTGACAACAAGATAGGGTGTTTTTTCGAGTAATCCAAATTAGACAATTGCAACCTACCCCCCACCCTAAGGAATCCTTTTTGGTCTAGAAAAGGACTTAACTTGTGTAAGTTTTTATTAGATAATGACTTTCCCATTTGTAATTCATTTATCTCCAGAAAAAATGTTTCTTTTTGACACATACTAATCAATTTATCCAATGAGTTTTTCAATTCCATAGGTCTTAGACATCCAATTTCAACTTTCTCTTTTTTTATCCTACCTATAAACCGCAAAAGATCTTTTTAACTTATTAAAACAATTAAAATTCTTAAGACAAAAAGTATCTAGCTTGGTTGTACAATTAAAAACATTAACCTTGGTCTCAGGAAGTGTTGAAGGTTTTTCAAACACACGAGACACTGGCCAATAAGTGTTATCTAAGTTTAGCCATTCAAGACCATTCCACCACATTGAATTGACTACAAGATTTGAAGCAAGTAGTCCCCGAGATATTATATCTGCAGGGTTGTTTTCTGATCTCACATGCATCCAATAATTTGTATTAGTCAATTGTTGTATTTCGGCTACCCTATTTCCAACAAAAATTTGTAAATTACTGGAATTCATCTCTAACCAGCATAATACGACAGTTGAATCACAAAAATAAAAAACTGCGTCTATTTTTATTGTCAACGCCTTCAAAACCCTATCCATCAGTTTTGCCAACAACAATGCCCCACAAAGTTCAATTCTCGGAATAGTTAAGACTTTAAGTGGAGCCATTTTAGCCTTAGAACATAGAAGATTCACAAATATTTTACCACTCTGGTCTTCACTTCTAAGATAAATATTTTCCCCATAAGCTTGAGAGGATGCATCACAGAAACCTATCAAATCAAGCTTCCTAAAATTAGTACATATCGCATGTCTAGGGATTTTAAGAGAATTTAAAGTAGATAAATCGTCTCTTAGTTTAAACCATAGACTTTCTAATTCTAAAGACAATGATTCATCCCATCCTGTTTTTTCCAACCAGAGCTTTTGTAGCAAAATTTTTGTCAATATGACACAAGGTCCAACCAATCCAAGAGGGTCAAAAATTTTTGAAATTTCTGAGAGTATTACTCTTTTCGTTACTCTCTTGCGGTCAATGGAAAGTTTAGTAGACAACTTTAAGATATCCTGTTTAAATTGCCAAAACAATCCAAGTGTCTTATTTTCAGTTTTCTCTCCAAAACAAACTTTATCCCTAACCTCTATTCCATGCAATACATTAAGTACATTTGAATCATTTGATACCCACTTACGAAGTTCCATCCCTCCAGCTTTCAAAATAAGAGAAATTTGGCAACAGAGCTCTATAGCCTCCTCAGCTGACTGAGCCCCAGTCAGCAGGTCATCTATGTAAAAATCTCTCAGTATAGCCTGTGAAGCCTTAGAATATGTGGCACAAGCCTCAATACCCAACTATTGCATATGTAACCGTGTTAAAGGTATAATCTACTAATGGGTCTGTTGGTGAAGATCTCCAAATTATCTTATGCAATGACCTCTGAGATGGATCCACCCATATCATTCTGTATATCTTAGCTACATCACCACATACAGCCACTACGTGTTCTCTAAATCTAAGAAGACCTAAAAATAAATCATCTTGTAATCTCGGGCCAATATACTGGATGTCATTGAATGATATTCCAGAATCTGTTTTTGCCAAACCATCAAAAACAACTCTAAATTTGGTAGTTTCTGGATTTTCATTCAAAACACCATGATGTGGAAAATCGTAATTTATCTCTTCATCCCCTGCTGCATCAACCGCAGACATTTGACCTAAATCTAAATATTCCTGCATAAATTGAACGTACCGGTCTCTCAACTGAGGATTTTTCTCCAACTTTTTCTCTAGTGCAAAAAATCTCCGTAGTGCTGCGCCTCTGGAATTCCCCAATTTTGACAAAGGTTCCTTTAGTGGAATTGTAACAACAAATTTCCCATCATAAGCTCTCCTGGTCGTTTCTTTAAAAATATTTTCACACTCCAAATCCTCCTTAGAAACAATCTGTCTCTCATCAGAAATCTCTTCTAATTTCCAAAATCTTTCTACTTGTTCCATAAGATTTATATTACATTGTACCCTATTTTTAACTTTTCCTTAGACCATATTGAGCCAGCTACAATCCAGCCCAATCTAGTTTTTTGCAAAGTAGGTAAATAGTTACCTAATTTTATTTGGCCCACACAGAGTAATTCATAAAACAAATCTACACCAAGCAGCAGATCAACTTTATTTGATTTAAAGAAACCAGGATCAGCTAATACTATATTGTCAGGAATATTCAAATGGTTTATTTCAATTTTATGACTAGGTATATTCCCACAAATTTTTGGTACTACAAGACAAGAAATCTTATTACTAAAATTAACTAACAGTGACTTAATTTCCACAAAACATCTATTCATGATGTTTGCAGATTGTTGATTTATTCCAACTATTTCTGTATTGACTTTTTTCAGCTCTAAACCTAAAAATTCTACTAATTCAGTGGTAATAAGGTTGGGTTGACTGCCATTATCCAATAAAACTCTACAAACATGTAACGAACCATCTTCAGCTACTACCTGAAGTAATGCAGTAGACAACAGTATATCTCCTGTCACTTCATCACCATTATCTAAAAATAAAGATGTTACCTGAACCTGTGAACTGGAAGCCCGCATTATTATCAGAATTATTTTGAATGCAATTTGCCTCGGTTATTTCATTATTTCTTGATGCGGTTCCATTTGCACTCAAATCTTTCTTCTCATTTTGTTCATGATGAAGAAGAGTATGATGTTTTGATCCACATTTCAAACAGTTGCTGTGACTGCATTGTCTACTAGTATGATTTCTACCAAAACAGTTTAAACATAAACCTAATTGCTTCACCACATCATACCTAGAGTAACTATTCAGTTTCAAAAATTTAGTGCACTTTTCTAATACGTGTTTACTTTTACAATAAAGACAACTATTATAATTTTCAATTGAAACAAATGATCTTTGATATTTATTTTTATTTCCAAATTTATCTACTTTTCCATTTTCTTTTCTGTTGCGTTCTGTAGTTTTCAAAGAAGATACCCTATTAATTAAGAACGAATTAAAGTCATCCAAGGATGCCAATGATCCACGAGGTTTAGCCTCTTCCCATTTGATGAAAGTGGATTGACCTAATTTTTTACTCATCAAATGTATTATTAGAGGGTTCCAGTTTTCAGTAGAAACGTTAAGCTTGTCTAATGCTACTAGTGTTTCTAAAATGACATCATACATATTTCGTAACGGTTCCCCTGATTCGTGAGATAACGGTGGAAACGATATTAAAGCATTTAAATGGTGATCAACCAGCATAGGAGGATCGTCATATCTATCGCACCATAATTGCCAAACTATTTCATAATTTTCACCAGTTGTCTTACGTTTTTGAACTACCTTCTGTGATTCCCCCTGTAAAGCTTTCTTCAAAATATGAAATTTTTCTACATTGCTTATTTGATCATTACTGTTAATAAGAGAATCAAAAGTTTTTTTAAATTCAAGCCAATTTTCTACCTCTCCATCGAAGGTAGGAATTGGTATTGAAGGTAGCTTAACAGATCTCTCTATGGGAAACTCACGCACATTACAAGCCTTATCACCTTGTGAACTGGCATGATCATCTTTATCATTTGATTCTACTCTACTTTCAAACAAAATCTCTTTAGCTTTAGCTATAAAATTGAAAAATGAGTCTTCAAAGGTTCCTCTTTCATCTAAAATACCTTGCACACCTTCATCTGCTATTATCTCTAAAATTTGAGAATGTATATCATCAAATTCATCTAATAATTTTTCAGCTTTAATTAACCTTTCTTTTAACTCGATAGTTTTCGATTTATCAAAATTATCTAAGTATCTCCCAAAATGAGTTAATTTACTTTTAATGGAACCTTTCTTTCTATTTAAATCTTTTAATTTAGCATCCATGTTAATTTTTTAGTCCCAGTACTCACACAAATTAAGTTGATAAAGAAATAAAACCACGCAATAAATGACAAATAGTAAACAAAGACACCTCATCAAGCTTAGGTCTTCTTCAGTTTGATAAATCAGCCTGTTGAAATAGGATTTGGGACAAAATCAGCAAACAATGATCCAAATTTTAACCTTTTCTTACACTGTATGCAATCAACCACAATTAACTTCCAATTAAGATTCAGTAATGCAAATCTACGCAGAACATGTAATACATGAGATTCTTTCAATATCTGTTACCAGTTTGATATTCCAATTCATCAAATGTAACACAGGTCAAATTGAAAGTCTAATGCTCCAATATTTCAAATTTCCAAAATTCCAAATCGAAGATTACTATCCCGCTCAGAAGGACCACTATGTTGGGGTAATTCTAAATTCCCAGATATTTTCATTCCAGAACTAAGGCGGTTGTTTCTATATATTTTAATTCATTAACGTTTACAAAAACCAATTATAAAACATTATGTCATGTCGACATTCAACCAAAAAAATACAACCTTGATCTCCCTCTGTCTAGTCAACAAGTTTATAACCAAAACACTCGATATGTGCACTTCGAACAAAGAACCCAAAATATTCATTAATTATTAACACCTAATGTTACTAATTATTGTTATAAACTACTGTTAATGAATAAAAGTATTGATTCTAACTTATGTATGCCAGTATGTAATTATAATCAACTAATTATTTCCATGTATTTTTTTATCGTGGTATACAATTTAATGAACTAGTAATGAATAAATATTTATTTACATTACAAGCTGCGAAAGCTCACTTTTAGGGCGAGGTGTATTCAAATACAACTCGCACCTAAAAGGGCTTTTGCAGCGTGTAATGTATTAAACTTTTCATTCTTTCCCCGTATAATAGGGCATTAAGAATAAATCCCTTTTCTCCACCTGCATGCACAATCACAAGTCTCCTCCCTCTTGAGATTGGCTTTTTCAAACCTTTCTCTGATATATCGTACCATCCCTTGGATTGCACATGGAAGCTGTGAATGTATGTTTCATCAGTATACACAATATTACATCCTTCGGTTCTATATTTAATAATATTTTCTAAGGAAGTAATTCTCTTATGGCGATTATCATGCGATTCCATAATCACCTTCCTGTTCTCTTTTGTGCGCTGCCTTCTACAACAGAGACAATATTTTCAAATAAATAGTTATGCATGTTACCTTTTAATATTCTCAATTTTACAATGTCTATTGTAGCTTTATTTTAATTTTTGTTCTGAATTTGTTCTACCCATTTCACATTTTTTCTCATTCCCAACAATATTTTCCCTTCTAACACTCCAATAACTAAGAAAAACTAGTTACCTAAAGCCCATACTTTTTAACAGCCGCCACAAAGAAGTTTTACTCAGGTAAAACAGTGTGAACTTTCTGCAGAATGTCTAGAAAAAATAAATATAAAACTATTTATCTATTAAACTATTAAAAGTAATTCTAGCATAAAAACTCATCCTTAAAGTAAACTGACAAAAGTTTCTTGTAATTAATTTCAGTACCTTTATTATACTTTAATCAAACTTACATGTTAAAGTAGGAGCTCTTTTCTCCAGGATGTAAAAATTTTAAACGATATCTCGAATCCTTTGCAGTGCTTCCAGTACCTTTTTTTCCTAGATCTATTTCTTTGAGGAAATCTAAGGGATGTAGATGCTCCTCTTTCAATAGCTGAGGATTCATTTTTAATTCTGATGTAAGTACTTCTACTCACCCCAGTAGCTTTTGAAGTTCGCTCTCTGCAGTTTAAAAATATAATTATTATTAAAAATCAGCAATACATATTTTCACTGTAAACATAAATGTATTTATTTGGCTTTTCCATAGTGATGAGCGAGACTGGTCTTGGTCTTGCGGTCTTGGTCTTGCAAAAAATGCAAGACCAAGACCAAGTCCAGCTAAAGGCTTGCAGGACCAAGACCAAGAACGAGTGTGCAAGACCAAGACCAAGACCGAGTTGTGCAAGACTTATGCAAGACCAAGACCGGCCTGCATAACTCTTGCAGTCTTGCTTTAATCGGAAGCAGGTCAGTTGTCTTTGAGTGGTCAAAAAGTACGTTTGTCACATTTTTTTTTTACCCAAAATATTTTTAAGTGTCGTTCGCAGATAGTTTGGTGGGTAACGGGAGGGACTTGAAGGTATGTTATTGTAACTTTCAGATAGATAATTTATTGAATATTATATCTAAGTTATCAAATACCTAGTTTAAAATATTTTTTAGTAGAAATTGTATAATTTAAAAATAACCGTCAATTTTATGAAATGGCATACAACAATTTTTATAAGATGGCATGGTATGCCATCTCAGCAACTCAATTATCAATTGGAAACAATGTTTTTTTAGACATGGGTCGCTACAAAAGAAAGTCAAATAGAGAGTCATCGGATGAAAATAATATGCAGGAAGCCATCTTAGCTGTGATGGCGAAACGTATGGGGTGGCTTCTAGCGTCAAAAACGTTTAATGTCCCTTTTGGGACTTTAAGACGTAGGACAACTAAGGAGGAAGGCTGGAAAAAGGGTTATATAGGAGGTCACAAAAGCACATTCAATGAAAATCTAGAAATGAACTGGTTCAACATATCAAACAAATTGAATCCATGTTTTTTGGGCTAACAACGGATGTCGTCCGAAAACTGGCATTTCAAATTGCGGAAGCAAGACAAATCCCTCATCGATTTTCTACTGAAACTAAAATGGCTGGGTGGACCTGGCTGAATGGTTTCAGGCAACGTAATCCTACGATATCACCTGAGAGTACTTCTGCAGCTAGAGCTAGGGCTTTTAACAAAGTTCAAATTGACATATACTTTCAAATGCTTTCTGGAGTATTGGATCAACATAAATTCCTGCCGAATGATATTTGGAATATGGATGAATCGGGTATTACCACCGTTCCTTCGAAGAATACAAAAGTTTTGGCCACCAAAGGCAGAAAACAAGTAGGCGTTTTAAGTAGTGCTGAACGAGGTCAGCGACTAACGACCGTTTGTTGTATGAACGCAGCAGGTAAGTTTATGATTTTAAAGTAGGTACCTATAAAAAAATCGTTATGTATTTTTTTTAGGGACATATCTCCCTCCTTCTCTTATATTTCCAAGAAAAAAACATGAAAGCTGAATTAATGGATGGAGCACCTGTTGGATCTGTGGCATTTACCCAGGAAAATGGGTACATGAAGAGTGACACATTTCCTAAATGGCTGAAGCACTTTGCGAAATATGCCAAACCATCAAAGCAAAATAAAGTCTTGCTGTTATTGGATGGACACACTAGCCACAAAAGCTTAGATGCACTTGTATATGCTAAATAAAATGCCATAATTCTTTTTTGTTTTCCTCCACATTGTACCCATAGGGTACAACCGTTGGATGTTAGCTTTTTTGGTCCTCTTAATGCTTACTACAATCAAGAACTAACTAATTGGCTTAAAAATGACCCAAGGCGTGTAGTTACTCATTTCAAGTAGCTTCTTTATTCAACGCAGCATATATCAAGGCAGCAACCATTCCCAATGCTCTAAGCGGATTTTCGGCGACTGGCATAGCACCATTTAACGACAACACCTTCCCCGATTGGATGTTTGCTGCCGCAGAAGTAACTAACGCTGTAGAGGATCACAATCGGGATGAAAATCAAATACAAGATGGTCAGTTAAATAAAGTCAACGTCATGACAAACTCGGTGCCAAGTTTCCAATCTACCAAGGTCTCTAACGAAAAGACCAATGAAACTTTAGTTTTGCCAGGTCCTTCATCATGTTCTCAAAACATATTTCCAGGAACAAATCTTGACCTATCAATTGAGGAAATTTCACCAATGCCAAAAGTCGCAGAGATAGTGCGACGAAAAAGAAGAAGAGGGTCATATGGTAACCTAACAACAACCCCTGAAATTGAAAAATTGAAAAATGAGGAAGCACAAAAGAAAGAAGTGATGTTGAGAAAGGCGGCGAGAACTGTTAAGAAGAAAATTGGTAGAGAGATTGAGCAGGACGAGGATGCACAAAAAAAATAGAAGGGATGATAAGAAAGTCGGAGAGAACTATGATTAAGAAATGTGTTATGGAGGATGAGAATGAAGATGAGCAAGCCGAGGGTTTTGACGTAGGAGATGACCTAGATGAGGAGGACTCACCTTGTATTTATTGCAATGAACTTTACTCCTGGTCTCTATCAAGGGAATTATGGTTCCAGTATCACATCTGTAAGAAATGGGCCCATGCAGAATGTGCTGGAGTAGACAGAAAGACAAAAATGTTCAAATGTGAAATTTGTACCTAGTTTTATATATTTTTTAATACTATGCCATCTCATCAATAGTTACTTTCATGAGATGGCATACCATGCTTTTTTTTAAATATACTTTTTCGTTTTTTAATAGAAAAGGTTTTGTGGAAACTTACTTTATTTATTCCATTTTTATATATTTCCTACGTAAAAATATTTTTTTGTTCATAAATTAAAAAAATATAGTACCCAAAAAAAAGTATGCCATCTCAGGCACACTTCCCCTAGTATCAGAACCATATGAATCACTGTTAAGTGCAGCAGACCCATATGAATTACTTAGCAGAATTCATTTATTTTTGAAGTAATGTATACTTTTCCATATATTTTATAACAATCTGAATGCCAGGAGTAATATATTAGATTATTATACTTTTTTATTTTACTTACCGATGATTTTTTAAAGGAATTTGAATTCCATGTTCGGCTTAGGACTCCATAAAAGTTGCAACGTTTTTAAGAATCTGTCGGCCTTGACTGTGGATAATTTTTCCTTTAACACCAACAACTTTTTCAGGAGGCATGATTTTAGATCAAATAAAACACACAACACTCGCGGATAAACTAGCTAAACGTCTTAAAATATTCAAAAATCAAAAATATTCGACAGTAAATGATTGCTTCAAACACAACATCGAATGTCAATAATAAAATCGCTGTCGGCTTGGAAATCGTTGGTAACGCCAATGGCATGAAACGGTCGTTACAATGTGGCAAGGCCGATTTTGATTCCTGCGCAACAGGAAAGGCGAACTTCAAGTGGCTTCTTGTTATGTGGAGCAGAGTCTACTAATTTTTGTAAGATTCACTAAGATATCGAAATCTGAACTGTTTTCGGCATACATAAGTAAATTGTTTTTTTTCACATTTTTATCAATTTTTAAGCCTTGCTTATCAACCCTTACTATTACTTTGATTTGTATGCCATGCTGTTTTCGTATGATAAAGTAATACCCAGGCCATTTTCAAAAGTGAATGTGAAATGAATTCGCCACTTTGGTAATAATTTCTGAAGCGTTGTCAAGTGGTTTCTTTCCATTTGTGTAGTTTATTTGCAATAGAACTGAATACGTAGTTTAATTATTTGAACCACTCTAATCTTTTAAGCAGTGTAAGTTATTTTTAAAATTTTATCAGATCATGTTAGGTATCGATACTGTTGGTGAAGCTAATATAAGCATCTTAAAAATAGAAGCAAACCTTACTAAATCCAAATCTAAAACTTACTACGTTGTAATGAGTATGTCATCACAAAATATATCTGAAATCTTCAATAATCACTTTCAAGCTATTGCATATGATACAATACAAAATATCAGCACAAATAAAACAATTTTTTTAGATATAACTTCATCTCCCAACAATTTATTGTTTTTTTTTTTATACAATTCGCATCAACCCAATGGCTTATTAGCGATGGCTAAATTCATTATCCAGAAATATTATTACAAAATAGAAAATAACAAAAAGAATATCATACATCACACTGAGAGAGCAAAGGGTCTGAAACTGCATTCACTGGTCCTGAACCAGTATTTGGGATATTAAAATCTGCTGCACGTGGTTGTACATCTCAGCAGATTCGAACTAAACATCAGACGTACTGGATACACGTGCCAAAACAGGAACACAGCAAACTCTTGGTCAAGATACCCTCGGAGTCGCTGAATAACGGAATATTAAACCTCAGCATGGGCCAGATAAGGAAAGTGACGGGATTACTCACCGGTCACTGTACCCTATGAGAGCATATGCATACAATTGGCATACAGGGTTAGTTTAAAGTATAGAAATATCTGAATATTTCACAAACGGAAAACGATAAAAAGAAGATTTTAACGCATGCTGCAAGGTTGCTATAGGAGCATATTTTCACGTTGCGACAAAACTTACAAGATGGTCCGGAAAAGCGATTTTTTAAATGGAACACCCTGTATCATCACAAAGCCGGCTATGCTTTGTAAATGAATATTAGTGAACTGTCAAAAATGGTTAATGTCAAGAACTTTATAAAATGGCATATCTTAGTGATACAGAACGCATACAAATCCTGATTTTACGAGGCTTTGACGACAAGGAAAAAACTTATGAAGAAAAACGTTGAATCCTCAACACGTTATCAACCGATCAACCGTTTTCCAAACTGACAAGAGATACAGAGAGACTGGAAATTTTAAATATTGTCTCAAACCTGGCAGGCCTAAAACTGCTACAGATGATGAAACAAAACTTAATGTACTACTCCAAGTTGAGGAAAATCCTCAAATATCTTCAGACCAGTTGGAGCTAGACAACAATATCGCTCAGACGTTTGTGGTAAGAATTATGAAGTCAGAAAATATAGTCAGAAGTCAGAAGATGATCCAGACCGCATATTACAGTTTTCTGAAATGGTTGACGAAAAAAAGAACCTTGAATTTAATTTGGAAATAAAATTGTATTTTCTGATGTTGCAACGTTTTACCTCAACGGAGAAGTAAATAGATATAATTGCCGGATTTGGTCTAAACGTTGGATGAGCGAGAGACACACGCAGTGGCCGCAGAAAATAGACGTTTGGGCGGGGATTATTAATAATCACATAATCGGACCTTTTTTGCAAAAGGAAATTTAAATTGTAACAAATATCTCGACCTGTTAAGGAATAATATTGTGCCAGATAAAGCAGCCATATTTCCCAATCCTAACAATCCCATGTCACCTTCTGATGACATATGTTATCAACAAGATGGTGCTTCCCCCCATTACACATTGGTTGTACGTACTTATCGGCTATATTGTTTCCACAGAGATGGATAGGACGTCTAGAAGCGATAGAATGGCCAGCTCGGTCACCGGACTTGACCAGATTAGATTTTTTCTTGTGGGGATACCTCATAAATAAGGTTTACAAAAATATACCAGTTGATCTACAAATTCTACAAAATCGTATTTTGGAAGAGATAAACCTGATACCACACATATTTACGTGATTCAATTAGACAATTTTGTAAAAGACATGGATACTGTCAAATCGAAAATTATTTGCACTTTGAACATTTACTTTTGTCGCAACGTGAAAATATGCTCCTATGGCAACCTTGCAACATGCGTTAAAATATTTTTTTATCGTTTTCCGTGTGAGATATTCAGATGTTTCCATACTTTAATATAACCCTGTATATAGGAATGAACCTATCTATCGGTTGTGCATGGAAGAGGAGAAAACACCCTCTCACATTATCTTCGAATGTGAAGCATTGTCTCATCAGAGATAGAGACTCCTAGGACTAGAGGATTTCTCCAAGAAGGACCTAGTGAAAAGACTGTTTAGCCTGATAAGGGCTGCTGGTCTCTTCACATAAACGGTATAACCAAGAGCACAAAAAGCCTAAAGGTTGAAGTGTCGAGGTCTTTGAGCCTCTGACTGGTGGTGCCGAACCAATCAATCAATCCTTCGTATTTTCGAAGTTTATAAAAGTATTTGTATAGCTGCTATCATTGGATTATTTTCCGAACGATCTTCGCAGATTAAATCACGAGAAGTAACGATGTGATCTTGATATTTCAGGAAGTATATGTAGGACTGGTAATTCACTCCAGAAATATTTCAATACCATTCCACACTGTTTCAGCTGTTGTGCAATTATTAATACTTGATATCAATTGTTACCATGATCCTAGAACAAAAAGAGGATACAAATGAAAATCAACTTGGAACAAGCAAGATGATTAGGAAAAATTAAAACTCCTGATTGGCAAAATGTATACTGCACATTGTACATTGACGAAAAATAAAGATCCTGTTTCATTTGAAGAACCATTCAAAAACTCTGAATGGACAGCGGCAATTGAGAAATAATTAGATGCATTTGGAAAATTAGATACGTGGACTGAAACAGATTTACCAAATAATAAAATAGCTATTAACACAAAATGAGTATTTCGGAAAAGAGAAGACTCCAACCGGAATGATGAAACACTCTGTACTGAGTTTAAACAAATTGAATACATTCGGCCAGAATATATACTTGTCTCTAAATGATCAAAGGTCGTATAGACAGTCTGGTACCTTCGATATCATCGATTAGTCTTATCTCACTATGTACAAAACCATAAAGAAACTAGTAAACAGCTATACACGTCAATAAGAGTTTATAATGAAGAGGTAAAATTAACCAGAATCGGAATGAAGGCCCCGATGATGACGGAGTCTTATTAGGGAAAAATGAAGGTACCTTCCATAAAAGTATTATTAGGAAGCATGGAATTAATTCAAATACCGGGTTACGGGGTCTACATGATGATCAAGTTACTAACAATTCTAATGGTCGTCGACTCAGCTCTGTAGTGAAACGCCTCTGATGCGATAATTACAACCAAGCAGAGTCGAGCGAGGTTATAGTACTTGGATGGTTGACCGCTGGGAAAACACCGTCGTAGAGCCCGTACAGCCTACAGCGAAACACTTTAGACTACTAGGGTGCACCTTAGACTACTAGGGTGAGTAGCATATCATAGCTCGCAGGCATTATACCAATGAGTACGAGGTATAATGTAGATATGCCGTGAATTGTCAAAGTACTCAAGCGACAGATGGTGAAAAAGTACAAATTCGTGGCTCGTGGCGTTAAGAATTTTCTGCTCTTGGGCTACTAAACAATACTTTCCGTCCTATTTTTGGTGTTCATATAATTGTTTTTCCGGTAAGCTAGGCAAAAAAAATATGTAGTAGTAGCGAAGAAATTAGTATGACTTAGATTATTAGGAAAGTAGTTAGGCAAATGGATTGAAAAAATTTCAAGTTGAACGGATTTATTGATAATAAAGATAATAATAATGTGGATAATATACTAAACGCTAAAAAATAATTCGATAGGTACCAGTAAACATACCACTCTCCTCATCAATCTAGAGCATTGATCAGACAAAAAAATAAAATCGTGGGGCTCGTGAAATTTTAACCAGTCATCCGCTCATCTAATAAATGAGATTTATATGTTAACTCAGGTTACGATACGTATTCTACGAGTCAAACTCTTTCTTTTGACATCCATATTGAGGGGGTTGAAGAAAAAAATGTAATCCGCCATTTTGTGAATGCGGCCATTTTGGATTTACAATGATTCAGAATCTAGATAATTGTATTGTCATCAGAACTAAAGGTGTGTACCAAATTCCAATCGGTAAAGGGGAAGGGAATAACATTTCAATTACTAAATTTGACCAAAATTAATAACAACCAGGTCAAGTTATGTGAAACCGTTTAAAAACTCATTTCTCCATTTTACAAAAAATAATAATAAACATCAATAGTTCCAATCATATCTAATATTATGGTACAAGTGAAAATGTAACAGAAAGAACTTAATTCATAATGAATTAATTGAGGAAATTAAAAATTTGTATCCCCATAAGAAACAAAGTCAATAAATGTCTATTGGAAAAAGATAATAATATTAATTTATTGATAACAGCATGTGCTACAATGAATAATACATATGATATGATACAGTAAACATAATATACGATTGAACAAAAAATGTAACCCAAAACTGGGTTCTAAAAAAATTCTACTGATTGAGATGACTCACATTCAGAATAAAAATTAATGTTGGTCCACAAAATATTACAATTAGGTACCGATTAATTTGAAAAGTAACAAAAACTCTGCGAACACAATAGAAATTATGCGACAAGGTAGAAAAGTGTGGTATTATTGTCGAGGTCCATTAAAGACCGAGAAGCGAAGCTTCGAGGTCTTTAATGGATCCGAGACATTAATACACTTTTCTACCGTGGCTCATATAGCATTTTTTTCACTACTGGCATTTTATTTTTTCAAATATGAGTTTGTCGACTCCCGTTTCACATGACATTAAAGCTGTGCACAAGCTAACCTCACATTCTCTAAAATGGATTGAGATTTAGTTATAATCAAGTAGGCTCTGTATTTTTCTACCTTGGTTAATAATGAACAACTTTACTACCTCAACAAAAGTCAATAAAGTCATGTTTAGAGGCTAGTAGTGAAAAATAGTAATTATGCGCCAAGGTAGAAAAGTGAGGTATTATTGTCGAGGTCTCTTTCTACCGTGGCTCATATAGCATTTATTTCACTAGAATTATTACAGTTTCCTGTAAAATTGTCGTATTTAGTAAAGCGTGTTACCAACAGATATCAAAGAATAAAAATATATCATTCTACGCTTTACAACTAGTTTTGAAAAAGTATTTTTCAAAAACAGTGACCGTTCAACGAAGAAGAAACAACTACTTCCCGGGCTACATGCCCCGACAGATATTGAATTACACTTCTAAGTCAAACGGGGTTGGTAAATCTACAAGATTTAAACCAACCATTCTGGTTTGCAACTAGAATGGAGTGTAGACCGGTTTCGGCGTATTGCGCCTCATCAGTACAAGGTATATGTTACCGTCCGAGAGTTAATCCCGGACTGAAATGTGACTTTTTTCACTACTTCACTACTGGCATTTTATTTTTTTAAATATTAGTTTGTCAACTTCCGTTTCACATGACATGACAGCTGCGCACAAGTTAACCTCACATTCTATTAAATGGATTGATATTTAGTTATAATCAAGTAGGCTCTGTATTTTTCTACCTTGGTTAATAATGAACAACTTTACTACCTCAACAAAAGTCAATAAAGTTAGGTTTAGAGGCTAGTAGTGAAAAATAGTATATTACACCACAAGGGCCGTAATAGAGGGCGAGCGTGTACTTTTCACAGGGAGTAAATGTTACGTACTTTCGACCGAGATATGAAGAAAATTTTTTCTTACATTTTCTCCTATGTGATCGTAAGAAAAAATATTATTTGACTATATTTGTCAAAAGGTGTGATACACTTTCATTTACTCACAGTATTGTGGAATGATGTCACCATAGGAAAAACAAATTTCAGTAACGATACGTATGAAGGAGGGTAAATTTCCATTTTTTCACGAATATATTCAAATATTTGTTCTAAAATTGAAATCAGTATCTTTATATTTCTTACTTTGTCAGCGTCTCTTTTTTCTCGAATCGTTTCTCAAAAAGTTTTTTCTTTGATAATATAAGCTCCAGTGTGTAAATTAAAACTGGGAAATATAAAACACTCGTATGTATAGTTTGGCAAGTCTATCTGAAGCTACGGTCATAAACGTACCAATGGCGTACGGTACCTATTTTATAAAAGTATTCAAAATAATAATTATAATAATTATATATAGAAACTGATTTATGCTTTGCTTTAAAGGTAAGGTATTTTTCAAAACAAGGTACATCTTTGTTAAAAACAAATAATGTCAAAAATCGTACTTGAATTCAATGTGGATACGAAATAATAAGATACCAAGTAAAACTGAAAATACGAAGGTGAATACTGACATTATAAACGCCACTGGATAATCAATGTCAGTCAATTGTCGAAGTGAGAGGGAAGAACACACGCACGCGCTTGCCAATAGGAAGTCAGGTGGTTACCTAGCAACGGAGGTTCGATAAATATTCCCCCATTAAGTTAGTAGGAAGGCGTGGTGATTATGATTTTTGCACGACGTTGCCGGCTTGAAGGAAACCCATAACATGTTTGGAAAAGTGTTCATCTTTTAATATTCAGAAATTGAAAAAATAATGTAAATAGACAAAATCCAATTAAACAAGAACATAAAAGTAATAACGTATAATCATTATTGACATATTGTTAATAATAAAAAGTCCATTTTCTAATTATTATCACTACATACTTTGCACTTTAGCTTTTTCATAGTTAAACGTGGAAATATCGAATGTTTTTGACCGCATTTCTTGCACAGCTTCAGTTATGTTTGCCAAACTATATGTGAAACCAGGAAATAGTCGGTTTATGAGAATATGAATATGATGAAATTGTTAATATCCCCCTAGAAGAAAATAGACACTGAAAAATACTTAAATGGACTCAAAAACAACTTGGGTAAGCTTTGTCTATTTGATCCTCCACTTCAACTCACGTTGTAGATCACACCCATTTAAATTTCACCTAACAAATTCAGTTTATCAACAAACCGGATAAGATTATTTGGTGAATGATATTTCAGGTCTGAGGCGAAAAATTCAGGCACGACGAATCTTACAAGTCTTACTATATCATGAATAAGACGACAGTAGCCTATTAGATAACGTAGGTCATGCCTGCTATTGTCAAACACTTCTTTGTTGATATTTTCCGAGTTAACTGATTCTAGTAAATCATACCATAAGTCTAAAACTCTTCTTACAGTCCAGGTAGTTAATTTTCTTATGTGGTATGCTAATTGGAGGTTCTGGTCCGATGAAACCTCCCACAAGGGAGTGTGCCTCCCATTGCCACCCATACCAGAAAGGCCTTAGTTGAAACTTGCAATTGGGGATTGTCTTTTTTGGTAGTTTGATACCACTTCCGACGTTAAGCGATAAGAACAGAGTACTGTTTGACTGCCCCAGAACATTTTGTTTTTTGTGTGAGTTGGTTTCTTCTGATCTCTCAGCACACAGTTCAATGAAGTGAATGTCCACTTGAAATAGAGTTGCATATAATTCGAGGCAGGTTGATATTCTTATTCTGAATCTGTGACCGTATTCGGCATTAGATACTGAGATTATTCAGAATATTGTGCCTTTCAATGTTCACCAGTAATCTAGGTACTACGCTCCACATGAGCTTGTTTTGAGCATTTAAAAATAATGTGCGCAGCCTTATGTGCTGTCCATCTACCCACTCTTTCCAGAAATATATGGATAGGAGGTAGGTTCAGGAGGATTTACATGACTGCCGTTGGTGAAGTGCTGATGGTACCTGTGATTGCCAGGTAAGCCAATCTCTGTATAAATTCCACTCCACTACAACTTATCATCCTGAGGTTCCTCATCATCAATCGTAGATAGTAAGCAGTAAGCAATAAGGAGTAGGTACATTCGAAATAGAGTTTTTGAAGGCGGTGACTGCATTTTTTGGGGTCTGGAACCTTCGACCACGCAGTTCATTCTTTATTTTAGGAAAAGTAAGAAAGTCGATAGGACTTACGTCGGTACTGTATGGAGGATAGCTCAACAATACAATGTTTTGTTGCTTTGAAAATCAATTGTTTTTCGAGCTGTGTGGGAATGGAATTTGCATTGTCTCGGTAAAGGATCATTCGTCGTTGGGGGTTGGTTTTTCGAAACTTAGCAATTATTTCCGGCAAACAAATCGATATGAACCAATCAGCTATAAAAGTTCTGTGATCTTCAGATCTGCGTAGGAATTGTTGCTACATGACTCGCTTTTGAGACAAAATGTCGCCATTGGAAACACCTCGAGAACGGATAACTTTCGTTGGTTTTGGTTCATCCTGACAGCCGACTGACGTTTATTCTCGGGTTCACATAAGTAAATCCAGGATTCATCACCACTGACAAAACTGTATATATTTTTTGAGTTTTTTGCTTTGAGCCGGTATACAGTTTTTTTACAACAGATGCGGTATCCAACGAGAACCTAATTTTGTACAGATAATTCTTCTTGGATCAGCTTACGTACAGCATCAACGTTTTCCTGGGTGACTGCCAATGTTGGTGGACCTGTTTTTGGATCGTCGCTAATATGAATCCGTCCACGTTCACATTTCCCATACCAACGAGAAATTGTCGATTAATTGATGAATTTCATTGCCCAAAGCAGAAACCAACTCAACAAGGCATTCTTGTTGAGACAACTGTCTTCGAAAATTGTAAAAAAAATCATTTCGCGAAAATGTTCTTGGCCTAATTCCATTTTTCGACTGACTCATCAACTTTAAAAATTCAGTTTAGGTACAGCTTTGAACGAAGCGATCTGAAACTTGTAACGGTAAATGTGTGTACCCCACAAAGGGCACCAGCTCGAAGGGCTCCTCTCAAGGGTGAGTCGACCCCAAGTTTATGTCACACAAGGATAACAGAAGGGTTGTAATAGTTGAGGGTGCCACTACCTTTTTAACGATAAAAACTACAAAAAACTAAGGCGGAAAAGGTAGAAACGCCTTGTAAAATTTAAATAAGTTAATAATAAAAAAGTTACTAAAAATCACCCCGGGCGATATCTCCCTCAACTTTTATAGTTGAGAATTTAAAAAAAAATGAAAGATACGAGTTAAAACAAATTTATTCTGCTACAGGGAATGAACAACGGAATTTGATAGAGGAATTTGTACTTTTATAGGTACTTAGCTTAGATGAAGTGGTTTCCTGGAGAAAAAGTCAGGTCTTGATCTGAACTGATGTGTTCTGTCCTAGGGCGGTATTTTGGGGTTCTATCCTTGGCTTTATATCCTCGGGTTGTATCCTAGGCTATATTCTCGGGTTAAATTCTTGGGTTATATCCTAGCCTAGGGGCTGTGCTTACCTAGAAGTACAGGTGGATCAGGGATATGTAGGAACTTGAATGTAATGGCACATTATGTTGGTCAGCTTTTCAGGTTAAAGAAAAGGAAAGCAGTTATTTGAAAGTCAAAAAATTGATTTAATTGACTGAAAGCTTCCCAACATTATATGTTCCATGTTAAAACAGTAAAAATAGCAATTATCGGCTAAATTAAAAAAATATACTAATGATCCGAAAGAAACTAATCATAGCAAAAAGTTGTTTATTTAGTTATATGAAAAAATATCGTGCTTAGGAAATATATGAAACCCGCACTGGCGTTACGAAAGAATATTTCATAGGTTAACAGATTATAAAAATGTTATCTTATAATTAAAAGAGTTATTTCGCAACTGAAAAAGCTTGAAAATGTTTGTATAAAAGTAAAACAGTGAATTATAAAAGAATATTTGGCTTAAAACTACCTTATTAGTATAAAAGAACAGTTTATGACCACGTGTTGAATTCAATTTCGTCTATCTCTGTAAAAAAATAAAGAATGCATACGAAAATTATATCAGACAGTACTTTAGAAGAAGCTTATTAATTATAAATTATGATTTTGAACTTACCACAGCAAAATTCATAAGATAGGTACTTAAGATATGAAAGATAGCGAAAGATGATCTGTCTCCTTAGGCGGTCGATTACAGAAAGGGGTGTTTCACGTGGCGTTGTGCAAAAAATGGAAGCGTCCGTTGGCAGACGTCAATTGTCTTACGGTCAGGGTAGAAGAGTTTGGGATCACAGAACTATAATTGGATGTGGCTAGTGACGACGAGCGCTAATTAAAAGGATTTATTCTGTAAAATCGAAACAGGTCGATAGACATGTTACAACTTTCATGATATATACTTTAAGGATCCTCATTACAACCCAATATGTACGATTAGCAGTACAGGATCTTTTAAAAAGAGACCATGTACTGTAGGTGAACTTGCAGGTTCTTCTAGTGACTGTAGTAATGAAGAAAACTTAAACAAAACCATTTCTAACAAAAAATTTAAAGGTAAAGATAAAAAGGTACAGTACACTGCTAAAGACATCGAAAATAGAAGGCAAAATAAAAATAAAACAGAGGCAGGAGATATTTGACTGGTTCAAAGAAAACTTTTAAAAAGACCAGTAAAATTAAAATTAGCTAATTCTTTGTGATCCTATAGAGTTTTTATTGTGTAAGCTGCTGACAATGCTACAATCCAATAAGGAATAGCATTAAGTATCCCTAAATGTTTTTGAGGTTGCCAGCATAGAATATTTGAATAGGATTTATATACATTTGTGTTTTTAGAATGTTTATCCCTGAAATGTTACTTGGAGTAAAGTTTTTAGTTATTTTTCACATATTTTGTAAACTATGAAGTAGACCTTATACTTGTAGGTTGTACTTACTACAAAAGCCATTGCATTCTTTGTTATTCCTTGTAAATTTCTGTCAAATTCTTGTGGATGTCCTAAGTTTTCATGATCTTCATTTCCTTCAATAACTCCAAAATCTATTATATAATTCTGATAAATACATATATTATGAAGCACACAGCATACCATTATGTATTTGCAAGCCCATTCTATGTCTTTTATATAAAAAAAATTCAAACATCTAAATATTCCCTTCAATAAAGCAAAAGATCTCTCGATGGCACATCTTGCTCTTGACAAGAGGTAATTAAAATGTTTTTGGGCATTTGTTAATTGGCCGTTATCTTTGAATGGAACCATTAAAGTTTGAGTGCAAGTATATGCTTTATCACCGACAAGATGGCTATCATTTTGAAATTTATCAAGTCTTCTATCTGTTAAAAAACTGAAAAGCTCACTTCTCTTCAACACATTAGCATCATGGGTTGCACCAACCTATCCTACATAACAATGAGTAAAAAGCAATCTGTGGTCACATACACCCTGTAAAATACCTATTGTTACAAAAAAATTTAAAACAAAGGCAATATAGATATTAAATACACACTTAGACTATCAGACATTGAATTACATCTAGAGAAAAATGTTTTTTAGCCTTTTTCTCCAGATGTAATTCAATGCCTCACATAGTCCTAGGAGTAGTTCTTGTCTAATGAAAAACAGCACCCTTTTGTAAAGTTAATTACTTTAATTGAGCTGATTGTTAGTCTGAAGACTTTGATATTATTTTACTGTAATTTTTTTTACAATACCAAATGGTCATTGATGAACGTCCTTCAGCTATAGAATAGATGGAGGGATCACCAATGTATCGAAGCTTTATCATTCATTATCAATATAGGAAAAAAGGAAATCAAAACCCAAATTAGTCTTTAATACAGTATACTTGCCAAACTTTACTTTTGAAAGTGAAAGCTGGATACAGTCACACAAATTGACAAATGGAATCCAAGCAATAATAACAATAATATTTAATCAATATTTATTTTCGTAATATGAAAAGTACAGTGTGTAAATAAAAAATGTGAACCAGCAAACAAAAATCACTGAAGTTGTGAGTTGCTGAAAGCTTTTTACAGCTTGTATGTGATGTCTTAATTAATGGCTATAAGAGGTTTATATATAGATACCTACAATAACTCGAGGCTATGTATCCTGCAATTTTTAAATCCTCCATATGGAATATTCTTCAAAGAAATCCTCTATCCGTAACACTTTCAAGGAGTTCATGGGATAATAGATGGTGATTTATCTGCTCGATTAGTTTTTGCCAACTATTTACTGAACAAAAAGAACCACCATAATTCCCGAACTTTAAGAAGATATTCCGTTAAGCTTTGAACGCAGAATTTGGTTTCAACTGGATGGTGCTTCTGTGTATTACAGCTTGATGGAAAGAAACTGTTTAAACATATTATTCCCAAGAAAATTGATTGGTAGAGGTAGTACTCATAAAGGGCCACCTAGACCCCCATGCTTAACACCTATCGATTTTTTTCTGTGGAGTTTCATTTAAGGAATTGCTAACAATACCCAAGATGACATGGAGGAAAAAATGAGAGCTGCTTTTTTAACATTAAAACCTCAGATATTGAAGGATGTTGAAAACTATTTTTGAATTGAGTACAGTTGTATATCGAACAAGACGGACAGCAGTTCGAGCATCTTATGTATGATTTTTCCGAGTATTAATTTGTTTAAACTGTATTGTGTTTATTAGATCTTGTTGATTTCAATTCTCCTTCTGTTTGGTTTTCGTAACATGCAATTATAAATAATTATGATCGGATTTGTTTCAATTATTTCAGTATTATTTTTTCAGAAAATATAGGAGAATTGGTAAAGAAATTAAATTTGATTTTACTCGAAAACGGTGCGTAATAGCGAATTCAATAATAAAATCACATCTAGTATCTGTAGTTTGGGTTGGACGGTAGAGTTTATGGACAACCTGTATAATTTCGCTGCTGTACGAAAGCCTGCAAGAAGTTTTGATAAAGAATTTAAAAATTTTGCTTCAATCTTTAGGAATTCTATTCCGACTAATGATTCATCGTATTTAGTTGGGAAATAAATGAGATTAATTCGTAGACCAGAAGATGGTAAGTAAGGCCTTCATTAGTTCATGTTGCTATATTAAAGAGTACGAATATAGCAGAACCATATAAATGAATAAGTGCTTAATAAACCTACAGTAGATCCTCACATAATCTTTTCTTCGCCTTCCCTCAGTATAAAAAGTAGTAACTTCAGTGATTCAATTACTATTTTCCTCATATCGTTACGGCAACAGAAATTTAAAATATTCAAATAGAATATTGGAGTGCTAGGACTTGTACGAGGTTTTGATTAAACGAAATATCCTTCAAGGATATAAACGTGTCTTCGATTGGAAATTAGATATACATCGGATGCAAACATTTTACGATTGATATGTGAATATATTTCATATCTATAAACGTGATCCGGATATTTATAAAGGAGAAATTATCATTGTGTCATACACAGAAATATTTTTAATAATGGGTTTGTTCGGACTATTTGTGAATATATAGGGAATCTGATATTAAACGAGACGTTTTATGGAACTTTTAGCGATTAAATTCAAATGAAAAGGCAATTATATTTGAGGGTGAATTCGTTTTCCGTATAAAAAAACATTCAAATTCAAAGGAACGAGAACAAAACATGCTTTTTACTAACGAGCTGCAATATAACAGAGAGTTCTGTAAGCTATGCTTATTTAATTACAAAGTATGGAGGGATTAAAGTTTGGTCATTTTTGACACGTCTGCTGGAACAATATTTCAGCATGGGCCACAGAAAACAGTCCACCCCGATATTTGGCAGTATTGGCCAATTTTCTTGTATAATGTTGTAGGATCTAAATTATTATGACCTAAAATTACTACTTCTGACACTTTAAGAGGTGTCGTACTTTAAATTAATTAAGACTTTTTTTGTAAAGATGGTATAAATATGGAGAAAAATCGTGGACGATCATTATGTCTGAATACTCCATCTAAATGCCTTTCTTATGATGTGCCGCACATGGTACATTCCCTATTTAAAAATAAGGGGTTGGTGATGTGAAAGGGAGGGGGTTGACAAATGACAGATGCCTATATCGTAAAAATCGACTTGTTTCCTTTTTTCCTTAAAATCTAAGGAATACTGCCAAATATCAGGGTGGACTGTTTTCTGTGGCCCACGCTTAGCTGTATATACATATTGTGATGTTATAAATAACCTCACAAAGAATAAACTTAATACGTGTAAAACTCAACGAGAAAGAAAGGTAGAAACAACTGAAGTTACAAAAATATTGTGTTACTATATGAACATACTCTGTATGTTAACAAACAAACACTCTGTATGTTCACAGAGAAATATAATTAAAACTTATGAAATTAAACTTATCTTATTCACTTTTACATAGTTATAAAAACCTAGAATATTTGATTTGATAACAATTCAAATGCAATAATGAGAATTTTGTCATTCGACCAACTATCTCAAAAAGCTTAGGTCCAGACTATCTCACTGGAGATTAATATTGTCAATTTGATGTAAGAATAAGTTCTAACAATCCTTCCTTGTTAATTATAAATAATAAAGTCAATCAAATCACAATTTATAATTCACAGGAAGTGAAATTAAAGATATGTAGTCACAAGAAAATTTGACAGATATGAAACCAACTAAATAAAATTTTCTAATAAGATTTTTAGTTAATAATTCTATTGGTAAATGTTGGTATTATGTTTAAAAAGGTTATCAATATCATTAAAGTAATGATATAAGGTTCAGAAAGAACACAATTGTAATAAAAGGTATAACCTTGACATTGATATTTGAAAATAGAAAAAGATTGTAAATTAGCATAAGAAAGGTGAAGGAAAGTATGTGAAAAACAGTCTACGAAAGAATACAGTGCTTTTTACAACATTCAAGTGACAAATATTGAAATCTTCTAAATAAGCAATAAAACGCAAAAGGAACGCGAGTGAGGGTTTATTTTAGTTATAGGATGTTATTAGCCTCAATTTAGTATAATTTTTGCATATCCTGAAGTCATATTGAGAAATTTGGGAAAATTTTGACCATAAAAGTAAGGTTAGAGAACCCAAATTTATCAGTTGAGTGTCATAAAAGACGTCGTTCAGGGAGGGAGTATACATATACATAACCTAATTTTGACAATCAAGAAAAATAGACAAGAAGTGACAGCTTGATGTTTACTAAAATGTTATAAATCAAAATTTACATTTTAAATCATAAAGAAAAGAGTAATACTCACCGATTTTAAAAAATATTGAAGAAAACGAAAAAATATTTCCAATTTAAAGTAACTTGTTGGAGATTCCAAAAAACCTTAATACTATCTCCAGGTGTGTTTTCATTGTGAAGCACATTTCCATACTGATGTTTGCTGAAAGAAATTAAACTCTTAATGTTTAATAAAGTGAAAATAGAATCGCATTGATGGTTCAATGCGACCCAGAGGTTAGTAATTAACTAATATTAATAACTATACTTGATTTGTTTGTCTAATGATAGAACTTAATAGCAATACTTACATTTCTTGATAAACTTCAAGGATTTTTCCAAACTTCGTTGACGACATCTCAGTCGTGGCATAATATTTTGTAATAATAATTCATACCATTACTTTTTTTAATTGTGAATAATTTCATTGAATGCATATCGTGGCGTGAACTGTAAGCCATCTTGTAAAACTGAACAAGGAAGCTTGTCATCAGTCAACGTCATGATCAGTGAACAGTGTTGTCACACTAACATTTAAAATGATTGTATTTAGGTTTGTAGTTTTATAAAAATTTTATTTTTTATTTGTTATCGTTTAATAAAATCTTATCAATTCAACAAGAAGGTTAAGGAGTTTGATTTGTTAAACATACATCTGTGAGTAATTAAACCGCACGTCCTTTGATGGAGAGTTTTGTTTTGATTGAGTTTAGCTGAGCAGAGAAAAAAATCCACACATTTATTTTCATTTCATTTTTAATATTCTATAAAAAATCAACCCACATTTCGAATAGTAATAAATCAAAATACCAACACTCCACGAAGTATTTGATGTAATCAAAACAATACATCACGATTTGGACCACCAACGTGGGGCATTTAACATAACATAACAATATATTATATTTCTTCTGTCCGTGTGTATGTCACTGAACTCCTCCTAAACGGCTGGACCGATTTTGATGACATTTTTTGTGTGTGTTCCAGTGGAATCGAGAATGGTTTATATTCACAATTGGTCCCGGTAGGTGGCGCTGCAATCGGGTTCATACTGAACTTCTCCTAAGCGGTTGGTCCGATTTGGATGAAATTTTTTGTGTGTGTTTGAGTATGTAACTGGATGGTTTAGATCCACAATTAGTCCCGGCAGGTGGCGCTGCAATAGGGTTCATACTGAACTTCTCCTACACGGTTTGTCCGATTTTGCATAGGAGTTTTTTGGAACGGTCATCCAAAAAAATGAGTCAAATTCAAAAAAAAATTTGTTTGTCCGAAAAATTGAAACAAAATTCAGGAAAGTAGAATTTTCAGGAATAAATCCTTTCTATCAATGAATGGATGTTACTATCTGATTTTGCCACCAAAAATGTGATATTTTTCAATCAAAATGAAAATTTGTATATGATAAGACAAGAGGTTAGCACAGGGCAACGTCTGTCGGGTCCTCTAATTTTGATAAGTGTGCCCCCAGTGAAAGCAGTCGATTGAATCATCTACAAACTCACACCTGTAAGCAGGAGCTGCAGGTATTCGTCGCTGGATTGGGTAAGGTCAGCTCTTTCCAATTTTATTGTTCATCTTTATCTCGCTGAAGAAAATTGAATAAAGACATTCGTTTTTTACATAATATATTAATTGAGTAGAAGTAGATAACTATAATTACATATGTAAATATATTTAGTAAAATCACAGTAGCTCGTTATAAAACATTATCAGTCATTTTTTGCTCTTTTAATTAAATTAAACCACAACAACGGATTTGATGGCTTTAGTCAAGACCAACTTTTGTTGTAGCGCCACCTTAATGCTTTTATGGCACTTCAATGGTACTTTACTGACAATGGATTCAAATTATTTTTAAACTTTCGGAATCTTGGCAAGTGCAGTTGCCAGATTGCAACAAGTTTATTATAAATAATAATAACGTATCTACTGGTTAAGGAAGGCATTAGTGCGTCGTAGTACGATATCTCTGTTGTTTTACAGAAGATGAAGATGACGCTGTTAAGTCAGTTTTTTGAGCATATTTCCAAAAAAACCGCTATCTACAAACTTCAAACTTGGTACATTGTATAACCGTACGGTGATAAATTGCGGACTACAAACCCGATTTTTCATTGCCACTACAAGCGTTCAGCGTGGGAGAGGCAAAGGATAAATTTTCTTGAGTTGATTGACAAATTTTACATTGAATTCCGAAACTATGAAGAATTTTCCAAAAAATGTGCTTGTAGTTTTTGGCATTCAATACGTAGGTATGTATGTATATTGGGGTGATATTTACTGATACCCAAAAATATTTTTTGTGCCCCTTTCTCCTACTCAGTTCCTGAGGGAAGTCTCAGACACTAGTAGCTCCTTTATATCTATTTCCCGGAAGCTTCAGTTTACGTAATGTCCCTTTCCTATCCAGTAGTCTCCTAAATCTTGTGTTCTAGGATTCTGAATTGCTATGCAATCCGCATGTAAGTGGATGGAGGTCTCTTCTTTCATACCACAGAATCTCCTTCTCCACTATTTTGAGCTTTTTCAGGTGCCCATTCAGGCGACAGTGTCCCGTTAGGACACCTGTTAAAACTCTCAATGCAGTTTTACTCTCACACCCAGACGTATCTTTGATTGTCTAAGCCCGACTAGATTTTCAATGGTTAGAAATTCTCTTTTTTTCGGCTTAGCCCATTTCTTCCAATATTACATGGAAGCTGATACCGCAGAAGGGTTCCGGCATTCAATACCATTATATGAGTACTAAATATAGAAGTTTTTAGCGGTGTTATTTTACTTTGTACAGAATCCTCGAAGTCAACTTTTTAATCGTATCAGAAACGGCAGAATAAATTAACATTGTTGAAAAGCATCACTACGATAACATAAAAAAAAACATTTCTCAACGTGACAACGCTGCAACTTCTTGAAATTTACCAGATGTGGCATTTTGTCCGACTTTTGTCCTCATCCTGCGTGACATTGGATCATTCCCGGATATCCCTATGCCTTTTTCCAGTCATTATGAGAAAGAAAGTCAGATACAATATTTCGTTGCCACGGAAGCAAGTATTTCAGCATATCTGTACAGGAACTAAATTATCTTTCCTTCTCAAGCTTCTGGAAGTGAACTTCATGAATAAAAAAACAGATAATAGTTTTTATACTTCTAGGGATGTAAGTGATATTTTCCAGTCGAGGAATGAGCGTCAGCAAAGTGTAGCAAAGAAGTTCCAGACACAGAAATAAAAATCCTAGAAGGGATATGATATTCAATAGAAAATTCACAATCTGAAATCTACTTAAAAAATTAAGAAGTAATATGTCATCAAAAATCATTTGTGCAACCTTTTGTAACATGTCTATCGACCTGTTTCGATTTTACAGAATAGATCCTTTTAATTAGCGCTCGTCGTCACCAGCCACTTCCAATTATAGTACTGTGATCCCAAACTCTTCAACCCTGACCACCATAAGACAATTGACGTCTGCCAACGGACGCTTCCATTTTTCCCAACGCCACGTGAAACACCCCTTTCCGTTATCGACCGCCTAAGGGGACAGATCATCTTTCGCTATCTTTCATATCTTAAGTACCTATCTTATGAATTTTGCTGTGGTAAGTTCAAAATCATAATTTATAATTAATAAGCTTCTTCTAAAGAACTGTCTGATATAATTTTTGTATGCATTCTTTATTTTTTTACAGACGAAATTAAATTCAACACGTGGTCACAAACTGTTCTTTTATACTAATATAGTAGTTTTAAACCAAATATTCTCTTATAATTAACATTTTTATAATCTGTTAACCTATGAAATATTCTTTCGTAACGCCAGTGCCGGTTTCATATATTTCCTAATCACGATATTTTTTCATATAACTAAATAAATAACTTTTTGCTATGATAAGTTTCTTTCGGATCATTAGTATATTTTTTTTAAATCAGCCGATAATTGCTATTTTTACTGTTTTAACATGGGACATATAATGTTGGAAAGCTCTCAGTAAATTAAATCAATTTTTTTGACTTTCAAATAACTGCCTTCCTTTTCTTTAACCTGAAATGCTGACCAACATAATGTGCCATTACATTCAAGTTCCTATAAATCCCTGATCCACCTGTACTTCTAGGTAAGCACAGCCCCGAGGATATAACCCCGAGGATTTAACCCCGAGGATATAACCCCGAGGATATAACCCCAAGGATATAACCCAAGGATATAACTCAAGGATATAACCCAAGAATATAACCCAAGGATATAACCGGAGTCTCTAGCCGGAGCCCTTCGAGCTGGTGCCCTTTCAGGTTACAGCCATTTACCGTTACACTTTCATAATTAATAATTTCAGTTTGAAACTTAATCATTTGCACGTCTCTTCAATTTAGATCGTTTTGAGAGCTTCTGAACTTGAAGATATTCCAAACCAGTTAGTAACACCCTTCGATTATTAAACAGACTATATGAATAATCCGCTTTACTAACAACGCACTTTGTTTGTAAAGTAAAACCAAATGTGTGTAGGTAAATAATAAAACCTACTTATCTGGCCACCAGACTTTCAGTACTAATGCTATTAACGAGATTAAGGCGATAATGATCTATCTACGGTCACAATAGTATATTGTATTAGAAGGGCAGAATATGAGCTTAAGCAGGCAGTTGATAGTTAAGGGCTGCTAACGCGCTTCCTGCATGTGTGACACACAACTGTTTTTAGCCTACCGAATAGACAAAAAAATCGGAAAATATAACCAAAAACTGACATTCTCTTACGTTTTATTAAAAAATTCACATAAAACGTTAAAGAACTCAAGTGGCAGATGATGTAAAATTTCAAAATACGTGGCCTTCAGAATTTTCCGCCCTTGTGCTGCTAAACAATACTTTCCGCCCCATTTTTGGTGTTCATATGATTGTTTTTCCTGTAAGATAGGCGAAAAAATAAATCACCTACCAGATTTGGAAAACAGGACTGTTTTGGGAACTGACCGCTTTCCAATTTCAGAAATAAATGGGGGAAGTTGAACAACATTTAGTCATTACCTACCTATTATTCTGTTGTGTCAGTTTGTGTCTATTTTAAAGTGTCTGTTCGATTTTTGTGTTGTTAAAAATGTGACATCTAAGGACTCATCCTGAAGCTAGTACTTCAACTGGTGGTCGTAGTACCAGTAGTCAACAAATGTTACTCCCTCATGGGAAACAAATTATATTAAATGTTTATACTTCCCTTCTGGAACGTGGAATGTCCAAGAATTAAGCCGTGCAAGAAAGTGAAAACAACGTATACCACGATGTTTAAAATAGTAAGTTACTCTATTTTAAAAAGCAAGAAACGAAAAGACTCTGGTGGTTCAAGGAAACTAGACGGCTGTTAGGTAGATATAATTCTGAGAACAATGTATAAAGAGCAAATTGTGCCTACATTGGATATTTTAATGCAACGGCTTAAAAAGAATGAAACTGGTATCCAGTGTTACAAAGAGACTTTGAGAAAGTCTCTTTTACAAAACGGATTCAAATTCAAAAAACTCCCTAGTAGCAGAAAAATCATAATAGAATCTGTGCGCCTCAAGAAGTGGAGATTTGAATATTTATTGGCAATAAACGAATTCAGAGAATATGATAGAGCAGTAGTGTGTTTGGATGGAACTTGGTTTGCTACACACCATATTCCATACAAAGGTTGAGTAGAGTCATCTGACTTGTGCCAAACATTTATTCGATTAAAAAGAAATATTTTTGTGATTAATTGGCTGGAAGCTTGTCACATACGGTGCTCCTTATCACAGTATGTTTAACCCAATTAAACAATGCTTCGCCAACCTTAAGTTCAACTGTGGTAGCTCTTATTCAAACAGAAACTGCCAACATTCCTGATAGCAGCTGAGTCGAGTGTGTTCTTTCATATATTTGGGTTGTGCTCATCAGCCCAGGCACTTGGACTAAATCTTTGTACCATTTCCCATGATAACTACTTCCATTCCAGAAGCTTCATGTCTTCTATAAAGGCCACTAGTTCGACTGGAGGGATTTTCAGTAGTTGTGATGGTTGTATAAATTCCTCTCCAAAGTGTTTCCGTCTAAGTTCTTGTAAGTCCTCGCAGAAGCAGAGTATGTGAGTAGGTGTTTCATCATCAAGTTCACATTTTCTGCACATTGGTTCACTAACTTTGCCCATTGTACAGATGTTTCCTCAAGGTGCAGTGTCCAGTCACCAGGTCGGTGACTGTCTTCAAATGTCTCTTACCCAGTTTCAGTAGCCTGGTTGAGAGTTCCTAGTCTACCTTGTTCAGTTGACTCTCTGTATGAAGGTGCCCTTGTGTCACCCTCCATTTGAATTGGTGTTCCCTATCTAGCCAGTTCCCGATTTCCCCTTCTTCTGTGATTCCACAAAACTGTTCCGGACCTGTGAAGTCTCCTTTAGAGCCCTTTTTAGCTAACTGGTCCGCCATTTCATTACCTGCAATCTCCTCACGTGCCGGCACCCACATTAGAGACACTTTGTTGTGTCTTGCCAGCCTCTTCAGGGATTTTTTGCAGTTTTTCACCAGTCTAGACCTAGTTGTTGAATTACTGATAGCCTTAAGCAGAGCCTGGCTGTCAGTGAATATTACAATTTTTTGTCCGGTATATCCTCTTTTGATGTTTTCATCAATACAGGCTATAGCGGCAATCGTCTCTGCTTGAAACACAGTCGTATATCGACCAATGCTAAAGAACATTCTCTTTCTAGGTACTTTTATACCATCCCCAGTGCCATGGTTTGTTTTGGAGCCATCGGTGAACCAGCTGATTTCTCCAGAATTACCTGGGTGCATCACCTGTTCCCTAGAATGGATGATGATATTCACTCGCTCAGTGAATATATTCTCTGGTGTCATGTTATCAAAACTCATGTGAAATATGGGTTCGTCTAGTAATCTCCCAGTTGTATCAGTGTGCCCTTCTCGAACATTGTTCGGGGATCAAAAGTCTCCCGATTTCAGTCTAAGAATTGCCATCATTGCCTCCGCCCTTTTAAAAAGTTCTAGAGGAGAAAGTCCAATAAGGGCTTCCATTGTTGCCGTCCCCGTGCTGTTCATTGCCCCGGTAATACCAAGAAGGGCTTGTCTTTGGATTGCAGTTAACATATTAACTGCAGATGACACTTCTGTTCTCCTCCACCAGACTATTGTTCCATAGATGATCGTTGGCCTTATCACAGTTGTGTAGAGCCAGTGAACCACCTCAGGTCGTATTCCCCAGGTTTTGCCCATAACTCTTCTGCATTGCCAGAAAAGCCTAGGCGCCCTGGTAGTAATTTTTTCCAGGTGTGCCTTCCAATTCAGTTTGGAATCAAGGGTCACTCCCAGATATTTGACTTCTTCGGATATTTCTAGTTCTTCTCCGAACAACAGTACTCTACCCTGCGGGAGAACTCTTCTATTCGAAAAAGCAACTAGTTTGGTTTTTTTGGATTAACTGAAAGGTCCTCTGTAAGGTACCATTCCTCCACAATTCGCAGTGCTTCCTGTAGGACATTCATAACCACCTCCGGGAATTTCCCATTGGTGACAATCACTAAGTCGTCCGCAAAGCCCTTCGTCCATAAGCCTTGACCATTCAACCTACAGATCAAGCAATCCACAACTAGGTTCCACAGAAGTGGAGAAAGTACTCCACCTCGAGGACATCCTTCAGTTGTCCTAACGGTGTATGTTTTATCATGCATATGTGCTGTTATTCTCCTATGCTCAAGAATGGATCCTATCCATTTGCATGTGGTACTGTTAATCCCTCTGTTTTCAAAGAATCTATTAATTGATCACATCGATGTGTTGTCAAAATAACTTTCGATGTCTAGAAATGCTGCAAGGGCTACTTCCTTATGATTCAGGCTCCTTCCGAGACCTGAGACCAAATTATGCAGGGCAGCTTCACCTGATTTCCCTGCCTGATAAGCCCATCGTAGTCTATGTAGAGGGATGCTCTTAAGCGCTCCTTCTTGTAAATACATTTTTAAGACTTTTTTCACGGTTTTCACCATGAATGATGTCAGACTGATTGGTCGATAGGATTTAGCCAGGGTGTGCGTTCCTTTTCCTTGTTTAGGAATAAACACCACCTTGCAATTGGTATATATCATAGAACATGGCTGCTTCAAAGTATCAGAACTAAACGACCCATTATGATGTCTAGTCCCTCTTGCAGAAGCTTGGGGAATATGCCATCTAAATATGAGTTTGCAGCCCATCTGATAAGATGGGGTCTGAATATCTTATTCGTGAGTTCCCAGTCCTCTTTGGTTGCCTTTGTTTTGGCTACCGGCCTGTTGTCATAGCTTGACTCTATCTTTACCGAACCTGGAAAGTGCACACTGAGGAGATGCTCCAAAGCCTCTGCCTCAGTATTTGAAAACTTTCCGCTCGACAACTGAATATAGAACCTAGTTTAATAGAAGTATCCCTTTTGAGAATCCTGTTGATTCTGACGCTGTCAGGGACACCTTGCATGTCCTCACAGAATTCTCTCCAGGACTTTTCCTTGGAGTGTGTTTCACATATTAAAAGGGTAAAAAAGTTATAGGGATAACGTACAGGGATTTTGGTTTTGATGAAAATTGAAATGTGACAGATGTGACACTAGTGACACTTGAACTACACAATTTGAAATTAATCTTTCACAAACATACCTCTGTGACGGTCGTCTAGTATCAGAATTCACTAAACCTGCTTCCATATCTAAGAAACCGTATACAGGGCGAGCCCAAACTCAAATACATCGGTTTGACAGGTATTTTGTACATCTGATCTTTGCCACAACCCCAGATGTAAAAATCGACTTTATTCAACTCTGGAGATCTTGGAGTCTAGAGAACTTGCCTGCTCGTCCAATCTACTTTTCAGGAAACATATCATTCAACAAAACTTTGCCAAATTTCATGACTTATGTTTAGCAACTGTTTGGATTGATCTTTCTGAAGATATTGACTCTAAATTTTTGACTTTCTTAATAAAATCATTAGGTGTTTCAATACATCATTTCCTCTTCGCTCTCGTAAAACCAATCACAAATCATGGTCTACTAGAGGAACACGTATTTCATCTAAGAATATGAGATCACTACTACCACTAACTACTACTAATTTATTCAGGCAAACCTTGGCCAAGAAAAACTCAAGCCAAGGTTCCGGCACGGAGGCCACTGGCGGGCCCATTGTGCCATTCCTGCTACTTATGCATCCATGAAGCCGAGTCCCTCGATGAAGGACTCAATCCTCTTCAGTGGATGTCTGCTTATGTCCCCGGGGGCCATAACAGGGACTCCGAAGATTCGCCTGCGTAGCACAGCCCAATGTGGACATCGGCTTGTGAGCATCGGCAGCATGATCACTTTATAGAACCACAAGATCGTGTTGGGGTTTAGTCCCCATTTCGGCTCTCCTACAGGCCCAGCACATGTTAGTCACCTTGCCTAGGCGACTATCAAGGTGAGCGTTTCATGTCAGCGACTTATCCAGGATCACCAGATATTTCACTTGTACTTGTTCAACCACTGGAAGAGGCACTCCACCAAGGTGCAGACCATCAGGTCTTATACCTCTCTTCTTGGTGAAAGCGATTACCTCAGCCTTGGCAGGATTAACTGCAAGTCCGTGGTCATTGCACCACTCCTGTACCCTATTCAGGGCCCTTTGTATTAGGTCACTGAGGACGGTGATATGCCTTCCAGCAACAAGGACAACGATATCATCGGCATACCCAATTCCCAGAAAGCCCTCACCGTTTAATAAGGATATTAATACGTCGACTACTAGGTTCCACAATGTGGACGGAAGGACGCCCAGACGGGCAGCGGTTCCTCGCACACTCTCCGCTCACACCGTCGTCTTTTCCCTCACTATCACTCCTACCTCTCATGTCATATCGAGTCCTTCTCTTCCCCTATCCATGCTCTCTACTACGTCACTCACCTCCATCCATTCTTCCCCCCTCAACAATATCTCTACCATGTTCTTCCAATACACCGCCACGTCCTCTCCAACTTCTTCAGCACTTTCTCGTTTCTCCAGCATATAATCACATGCCCCACATCATCCTCCACTTCACACCCTCTGGAGTCTACCATCACACGCCCCGTCAGGTAGTCCTCCACCAGGTTAACCAACCCCTGCCCCACTCCAAGCCTCATCAACGCGCTCAACACTGCCCGTTTGCTGACAGTGTTGAACGCGTTCCCGACGTTGAAGAACACGAGTAGGACCAATTTCTTGTTCCTCCAGCTGCCCTCCCTAGCCCTTTCCACCATACCCATCACCCTGCCCAATGCCGAGATGCATGATTTCCCCTTCGTAAGCACGTGCTGGTTCACCCTAAAACCCCCATTCCTGCCAACTTCCTCCTCAATTCTATCCTTTATTATCCCCTCCATCAATTTTACCATTCCACACAGCAGGCTGATTGGCCTGTAGTTCCCCGCCTGCTTTATATCTCTACCCGCCTTCTTCAGCAGTATCACCCTGGTTTCCAGGAAACTTTTCCTCCCTCAGCACCATGTTGAATAGTTCCGAGAAGTAGCCCCCTTTGTCATCTAACAGCCTCTTCATCATATCACCCCTCAGGCCATCTATCCCTGGGGCTTTCCTGGTTGTTGAGGCTAATGGAATTAAATTTCCGCTTCGATTGTCATTGTTTCAAGAACAAGTATACTGCCAAGAACGATCAAATTTTATTAAGTTCATATATATTGGATGCTGCATTTCCATTGGATGTGGAATGGATATCACCCAAGCACAGTCTCTTCTAAGTGAAGTTGAAGTATTGAAGAAGAAAAATAATGTTATTTGAATATTGAAATTAATATTATATCAGTGTTAATATATAACTAGCACAAATAAAAAGTTTAATTTTTTGTATATATTTTTTTCATTTTGAGAGAATCGGATTTTTCATACAAGGAATAGAAATATCTATTTGTAACAGTATTACTTTATATATCATAACGAATCAAATTTCATATTATTAATAAGTATTATGAATATGAATTTCTACAATTTTTATTATAAAACCTGATGGGTGGAAATATGATATCTACACAGAACATTATCTGCATTAAATTTTTTTATAGCCTCACTAATTTATATTTTCTCACAATAAACCAATCGTATAAATTATATTCAGTAAATTTTTTTGTTTTTAGTGACAGTTAAGATGAGTCATTAATCTGGATTTGGCAACGGTAAGTTTAATTTGATGATAAAATTTTGTTTATTTCAAAACATTTTTTTGAAAATAATAATGGCACTTTTGAGCTACTAAAATCAGTAGAAAGTTTGTAAACTGCTTCCATACACTTGACTTCAATTTCCCAGGATTCGCGGGTGTCAACTGCTTAAACTCCTGGTGAAAATTGACGTTGTTGAAAATCGAAATAGTTATTTGTGTATTTAGAGCGTGAAGTAACAGATTGTCGCTTGAGAAAATATGTTGCCGATCGATGATCTTTCAAAAGCGGCAATTTTTCTTTACGCTCGAAAGACACACATAATTTTTTCTACAGTCGCCCTTTTAATAATTAAAACAGTTTTTTATATTATCTTAGCTAGGTTATAATAGGAGTGCTAGAACTTTCGTCATTTTCGCTATTCATCATGATTAACCTTAACTAGGGATGTTAAAAAATAATCGATTATTATTTTCTTAAAATCGATTTTTAGTTATCGATTTTTATGGTAATATTAATCGATTTTTAGTAAATCGATTTCATAAATTACGTGTTTAAATCAATTTTCGGAAACGGCTCGTATTATTTATTGACTATTTTCCAAAATCTTGACAACTTTTGACGATTATTGACCATTTCTCAAATTTTTGATAATTTTTGACCATTTTTCAAAATGATGACAATTTTTAACCATTTTTGACAGCTTTTGACAATAATTGTACATTTTTAACAGTTTTTAACAATAATTGACAATTTTGAACCATTTTGATAGTTTTTGACCATTTTTCAAAATTTTAAACCATTTTTCAAAATTATTGACCATTTTTGATAATTATTGACAATTGTTGACCATTATGGACCATTTTTCAAAATTTTTGACCAATTTTGACAATTATTGACCATTTTTGACCATATTTCAAAATTTTTGGCAATTTTCCATAAACTTCAACAATTTTTGACAATTATCAACTATTTTTCAAAATTTTGACAACTTTTAACAATAATTTTCCATTTTTGACAGTTTTTGACAGTTTTTGACAGTTTTCGGCCATTTTTGACCATTTTTGACCATTTATGACAATTTTTTATTGTTTGTGACAATTATTGGCCATTTTTGACGATTTTTCAAAATTTTTAACAATTTTTCAAAAATTTTGACCATTTTTGACAATTATTGAGCAGTTTTGACAGTTCTTAAAAATACTTGACAATTTTTAACCATTTTTGATAGTTTTTGACCATTTTTGAGAATTTTTCGAAATTTTAGACCATTTTTTAAAATTATTGACCATTTTTGATAATTACTAACAATCGTTGACAATTATGGACCATTTTTCCAAATTTTCGAAACTATTTTCGAAATCTTGACAATTTTTAACAATAATTGTACATTTTTGATAGTTTTTGACAATTATTGGCAATATTTGACATTTTTTCAAAAATTTTAACAATTTTTCAAAATTATTGACCGTTTTTGAGAATTATCGACCATTTTTCAAGATTTTAACAATTTTTGACCGCTATTGACCAATTTTGACAATAATTGTCCATTTTTTACAGTTTTTTTACAATTTTTGATAGTTTTTGACAATTATTGACAATTTTTGACAATTTTTGGAATTTTTGGTAAATTTTTTAACATTTTTCAAAATTTTTGACAATTGACCATTTTTGAAAATGTTTGACCATTTTCCAAAATTTTTGACAATTATCGACTATTTTTCAAAATGTTAACAATTATTGAAAATTTTTGACAATTTTTGACAATTTTTGACAATTTTTGACAATTTTTGACAATTTCTGACAATTTTTGACAATTTTTGACAATTTTTAACAATTTTTGACCATTTATGACAATTTGTTATTGTTTTTGACAATTATTGGCCATTTTTGACGATTTTTCAAAAGTTTTAACAATTTTTCAAAATTTTTAACAATTTTTCAAAAATTTTTACCATTTTTGATAGTTTTCGACAAGTATCGACCATTTTTCAAAATTTTAACAATTTTTGACAATTATTGAGCAATTTTGACAGTTCTTAAAAATACTTGACAATTTTTAACCATTTTTGATAGTTTTTGACCATTTTTGAAAATTTTTGAAAATTTTAGACCATTTTTGGAATTTTTGGTAAATTTTTTACCAATTTTCAAAATTTTTGACAATTGACCATTTTTGAAAATGTTTGACCATTTTCCAAAATTTTTGACAATTATCGACCATTTTTCAAAATTTTAACAATTATTGAAAATTTTTGACAATTTTTGACAATTTTCCAAAATTTTTGACAATTATCGACCATTTTTCAAAATTTTTGACAATTTTTGACAATTTTTGACAATTTTTGACAATTTTTGACAATTTTTGACAATTTTTAACAATTTTTGACCATTTTTGACCATTTTTGACCATTTATGACAATTTTTTATTGTTTTTGACAATTATTGGCCATTTTTGACGATTTTTCAAAATTTTTAACAATTTTTCAAAAATTTTGACCATTTTTGATAGTTTTTGACAAGTATCGACCATTTTTCAAAATTTTAACAATTTTTGACAATTATTGAGCAATTTTGACCGTTCTTAAAAATACTTGACAATTTTTAACCATTTTTGATAGTTTTTGACCATTTTTGAGAATTTTTCAAAATTTTAGACCTTTTTTTAAAATTATTGACCATTTTTGATAATTACTGACAATCGTTGACAATTATGGACCATTTTTCCAAATTTTAGACCATTTTGACAATTATTGACCATTTTTGACCATATTTCAAAAATTTTAACAATTTTTGACAATTATCAACTATTTTCGAAATTTTGACAATTTTCAACAATAATTGTACATTTTTGATAGTTTTTGAGAATTATCGACCATTTTTCAAGATTTTAACAATTTTTGACCGTTATTGACCAATTTTGACAATAATTGTCAATTTTTTACAGTTTTTGATAGTTTTTGACAATTATTGACAATTATTGACAATTTTTGGAATTTTTGGAAAATTTTTTACCATTTTTCAAAATTTTTGACAATTGACCATTTTTGAAAATGTTTGACCATTTTCCAAAATTTTTGACAATTATCGACCATTTTTGACAAAAATTGCCCATTTTTAACAGTTCTTGACAAAAATTGCCAATTTTTAACAGTTTTTGACAATTTTTGACAATTTTTGACAATTATTGGCCATTTTTGACGATTTTTCAAAATTTTTAAAAATTTTTAAAAATTTTTAACAATTTTTCAAAAATTTTGACCATTTTTGATAGTTTTTGACAAGTATCGACCATTTTTCAAAATTTTAACAATTTTTGACACTTATTGAGCAATTTTGACAGTTCTTAAAAATACTTGACAATTTTTAACCATTTTTGATAGTTTTTGACCATTTTTGAGAATTTTTCAAAATTTTAGACCTTTTTTAAAAATTATTGACCATTTTTGATAATTACTGACAATCGTTGACAATTATGGACCATTTTTCCAAATTTTAGACCATTTTGACAATTATTGACCATTTTTGACCATATTTCAAAAACTTTAACAATTTTTGACAATTATCAACTATTTTCGAAATTTTGACAATTTTCAACAATAATTGTACATTTTTAATAGTTTTTGACAATTATTGGCAATTTTTGACATTTTTCCAAAAATTTTAACAATTTTTCAAAATTATTTGACCGTTTTTGAGAATTATCGACCATTTTTCAAGATTTTAACAATTTTTGACCGTTATTGACCAATTTTGACAATAATTGTCAATTTTTTACAGTTTTTGACAATTTTTGATAGTTTTTGACAATTATTGACAATTTTTGGAATTTTTGGAAAAATTTTTACCATTTTTCAAAATTTTTGACAATTGACCATTTTTGAAAATGTTTGACCATTTTCCAAAATTTTTGACAATTATCGACCATTTTTGACAAAAATTGCCAATTTTTAACTGTTTTTGACAATAATTGACAATTTTTGACAATTTTTGACAGTTTTTGACAATTTTTGACAATTTTTGACAATTTTTGACCATTTTTGACCATATTTCAAAATTTTTGATAATTTTAATATAATTTTATTTGATTTTTAATCTGATAAATTGTTAAATATTCACCAATTGAGTTAATTCGGAGGGCGTGGATTGTTTAAATAAGCGAGCGAAAAAGATTCCTTTTTTGCGTGAAGTAACCTCGGCATTTGACGACTTTACGATTTCATTTGAATATAGTAATTAGTCATTTTACGCGCGACTGTAGAAAAAATAAATTTTAATTATTTCAAACACAATAATTTTCTCACCGAATACCACACGAGGTCAAATTAAATCCGGAAGTTTTTTCTCTCTCATGAATATTTTTAGAAAATTATCCCTCGTCTTCGACTCGGGATAATTTTCAAAATATTCATGAGCTCGAAAAAATTTCCGGAAATAATTTGACCCCTAGTGGTATTACTAGTGAAAATTGCATGTATCTGTCCTCATTTTATACGCTCTTGAAATACCGGAGAATATAATAGAACACCCGGTATTTAAATTTAGCTCTATGTATTTAGAAATATTTGACATTTGAAATGGGTGCGCACCTATTACTTTTAAAATCTATTTTAACACTAAACATATGTTTCTACTAGTGTCTTCCTCAATTATTGAACAGACTAGGTAAATAACACACAACCATGGTTAAAAACAACATCTGAAACGACTATGTTTTGTCTAAATCAAAACAGCAGCAGTGCCGTGCTGTTTGTGAGAGAAAAAATGTCAATAAAATTAATTTGCTCTCCTTTTACCTATACAGGGTGATTCATAAGTGACGGATCAAATTTTAACTTTACAGAAGACAAAAATAATAATATTTCACTTAACAACAATGGATCTGATTCTGCTTCTTATTGAGATGGAAAATGTTGAGGTGGAAAATATAAAATAAATTTTTGTTGATAGATCAGCAATTTTTTTAGATAATGACTTGAAAATTGTGTATTCACTAGTTTCAGTAAGGGTTAACAAGCATATCGGAGAAGATTTGAGTTAACTCATAGATGTCGCCACATATACTCTGTCCTTTTTCGACTGGCAGCACGAATTCGGTGTCTCAGCCATACAATAATCATAAACCACCTGCGTACTCACAGGCATTTCCCACCAAAATGTAAAACGGAAATTAATGATAATCATTACGAACTTTTATACTGTAAACACGGATTTACTAAGAGCAAGTTATGATAATATAATATGGTACTGTACTAGATATATAAATTTTTCATTCAATGAAATATTTAGATGAGAATTCCAGGAAAATACTATCTTTAAATTCGTTTTAAAGAATCCCATAAGAATTACCACAAAAAGATTAAACCCAATCTGTTCCGCGGACTACTTTTCGTAAATTATAGCTACCATTCCGGGCTTCAGGATTGGTTACCACAAAAAGATCTCCCACATTATAATAGCATGGTAAAAAATGTATTATTATCCATTGCGAGGCAACACAAAGCAAACCACAAAAGGTACGTACAGTCTGTTTGAAATAGACAGAGAGTAATGAAACCTAATTTAACATGCCAAACCCTTACCGGGTGGGCAACTAAAACTCCAGAATTTTAAAACGATTTACATTATTGAATTTACTGTTTGGATCCTTAGTTTGTGGAATCTACTTATATTACTTTTGTAAATTAAACTAACTGTTTATAATTAATCCCACTATTTAATGAAAAACCAATTGAAACTTTAAAATATTTATAATTATTTCGATATTCGCATATCATCGTCAGAATGACAGAAATTACATTTTATGTGATGCATACTTGATGTTTAATATTTTGGCTAGACCAAAAAGTGAGTGACCTATCTTGTGATTGACTTAATACATGAATAGAAAAACGAAGAAGATATGATATTACAAATATCAAAGCTTAGGTATTATTAGCCCTATGGGGATATTCTGGATATATTTTTCCCATTTAAGATCAGTATAACTGTGCAATGATATAGGAAACCAAGGAAAACTATATCTGCTGATCTTTAAAATTTGATAGTGGAGAGTTCCCTAGATTTATTGGTTCATTGACAACTTCATCTTGTGGGTCCCTTAAGTGTCTTCTAATTTCTAGTTATTCAAGGAAATCTAGTTCTTGTTTCTCATCACAAATATGCAGTACCTACTTTTAGTTCTGTGTAAGGTGTTGATGATTGTTTGGTATCAGGTAGATGTTTTGCGTAATGTGATTTATCTGGCTATTTTCATATGTATGCTCGTAAGTGTTCATTGTGACTAATTTCAAAATTTCGAATTGTTTGTCCAATATAGGCAGCAATACATTCTGGACATTTTAGTTTATATATCCCAGACTTTTTAAAGGGGATATGTTTGTTGTTACATTTAACAATTTTTTACTTGCATTGTTTTCTGCTTTAAAAGAAATTGTTGTATTTGTTGAAGAAGATTACCTGGCAATTGATTTGTATGTTCCTATGAAAAAAAAACCGTCTAAGGTATTTCCTCATTGGTTTAACTCCTCTGTTAAAGAAAGTATTATCAGGAAAAAAACTGCTCACGCACAGTACAAAAAAAGTGGGTTATATTCAGATTATCTAATCTTCTCGAGATTGAGGGCAGTAGATTAGATTAGATTAGATTAGAATTGGAGTGGCTCTTTGTCCTATCCCACTGCCACCTTTGCAGATCTATTGTGGTTCTCCCCCATATTTAGAGCTCGATATCTAGCTTTATTCTTTTTATTAGACCTATTAGCCTGGATACCGCCTCCTTTGCGTAGCTCTCTGCCCTCGGTTTTTCTTCTCCGAATAGGTGAAACCGCACCCTTGCTAGGCCTTCGCACTCACAGAGTAAGTGCTCCGCGGTTCCGTCTTCTTCCTGGCATAACCTACATAGGCTGTCATCTGCTAGGCCAATTGTGTGCATATGCTTCCTTAGCCTACAATGCCCTGTCAGCATTCCTACCATCATCCTCGTCGTTTCATGACTTTGACATGGTGGGTCGCGTGACAGTCTGACCGAAGGGCTTTTAAGGAATAGCTTAGCGTGCCTTTGCCCCGGAGTTTCATGCCACCAGCGCAACGCCTGGTTGTTTATCCATTGGTGGATGCTCTCCTTGGTGAGGCATTTAGCAATTCCGCAGGAAGGTTCTGGCCCTATCATGACCTCAGTCGCTCCCTGCTTGGCTAATTCATCAACCTTTTCATTGCTTTTTATTCCTTGATGGCCTGGCACCCAGGCTAGGGTCATTCTATTATGACTACCTAGTCTGTTGAGGGCCTTGCGACACTCCCACACCAGATTTGACGTTGTCCGATATGAGCTTATCGCTTTTGGTGCTGCTTGGCTATCGGAGTAGATGACGATTCTTTGGCTATCTACCTCCCGTCTCATCAACTCTTCTGCACAGCATTGCACCGCCATTACCCCGGCCTGAAAGACAGTGGCATGTTTGCCAAGGTTTAGAGAGATCGTGATCTTCTCTTGTACCCCATATATTCCGGCTCCTACTCCAGAGTCTGTTTTAGAGCCATCAGTGTACCAGTTGAGATTCGCTATTATAGGAGGCCCTGTATCCCAGTCCTTTCTCTCTGGAATGATTACTGTGTATTCATTTTAAAAACTATATTGTGGGGCAATCTGATCCATTGGCATTCCCAGTATTGGATCTACCTTTATTTCTTCATATAGCTTTTTGTAGACCTTACCGTGTCCTTGACTTATTGGAGAAGGCCCCTGTAATAATCTGTGACTTACAGATCTTGCATTTCCCTGAACGAAGATATGCAGTGGTGGCAGGTTCAGTATTACCTCCAGGGCTGCAGTCGGCGTCGTTCTCATGGCCCCTGTGATACTTAGGCAAGCTTGTCTTTGGATACCACTTAACTGCCTTTGCGCCCCAATCTGCAGTGTCCTGGGCCACCAGACTACTGATCCATAGGTTATCATTGGCCTCACGACCTGTGTATATAACCATTTGGTCATGTTGGGATTCAATCCCCAATTCTTCCCACACATCTGCCTACACCTTCCTAGAGCGATTCTGGCCTTGTGCGTGGTAAAAAACTTATAAAAGAATCATATTCAAACTACATTCAGTTTACAGAATCAAACTTAAAACAAAATATAAAAAAATTTTGGGATTTGTAAATGCTAAACGTAAACAATCAGGACTACCAGGTGAACTTACATATAACAATATAAAATGCTCTTCTGGGGTAAAAATTGCTAACATGTTTGCCAATTATTTTGCTACAACTTATACTAATAAAAAATGCGGCATACCTAAGGATCTTAAGTCAAATACTAACATTCATATAACGGAATTTGATATAAAAATTTCTGAAATATATCATAAACTCGCTACCCTTGATGAAAATAAGGGTCCAGTACCGGATGGAATACCACCTCGGTTTCTTAAGCACTGTTCTTTCATTCTGGCACGTCCCTTTCTTATCTTTAATCAGTCTATTAACTTAGGGCATTTTCCCAGCCAGTGGAAAATCAGTTACATTTGCCCTATTTTCAAAGCATGAGATAGGTTACAAGTCACAAATTATAGGCCCATCATTATCCTAAATTCAATACCAAGGTGTTTGAAAGTATTGTTTGTGATCACCTTTCTCCTCTTTTGGACACTCTGTTAATGAATCAACAATTTGGCTTTAGGCGTAAACGATCAACCGAATTAAATTTGATCTCTTATGAAAACTACCTGTCAAAATCTTTGGAGGAGGGATATCAAGTTTATTCTATATATAAAGACTTCTCCAAGGCGTTTGATAGGGTAAACCATCCTATTATGTTATTAAAATTAAAGAAAATCGGAATAGACGGACCACTACTGGATTGGATAGGTTCATACTTGTCAGGACGTACTCAAATAGTGCGTGTGCGTGGATCCAACTCAAGCAAGGTAAATGTGCCATCGGGTGTCCCTCAGGGGTCACACCTAAGTCCACTACTCTTAAACATATTTATTAATGATATTGCAACTTGTTTCGACTATAGTCATTATATGCTGTTTGCAGATGATCTTAAAATATTCTCCCAGATCTCTAACTATGACGACTGTCTATTACTCCAGTGTGATTTAAATAAACTATTTCAATGGTGCCAACAAAATGGAATGGATCTTAATGCCGCAAAATGTCATACTATGATTTTTGGTAGACTCAAAAACATTCATGAGCACATATATCAAATTAATTCAGAAAATCTCAATGTAGTATCGCAGGTGAAGGTCCTGGGTGTGACCTCTGATAGACATTTGTCATTTGTACTGCATTTCACCAACATAATCAATAAGTCATTTCAAATGTTGGGTTTTGTGAAGAGATTCACCCGTTATTTTCAAAATGTAGATGCCATAAAGACTCTGTATAACTCACTAGTTCGACCACACCTAGAGTACGCAACATGCTTATGGTCCCCATCCTACAGAATCCACTTTGATAGTATTGAAAATGTTCAAAATTGGTTTCTTAGATATCTTGCTTTTAAATCTAGAATCAGGTTTAACTCAATTCCATCTTTACAAATTACATTTGGTATGGAGTCGCTTTACAATAGAAGGGTTAAAAGAGATTTAAAACTGGTATATAGTCTTTTGAACAATGATGCAAGCTGTACAATAAATCGGTCTTCATGTCCCACCTAGGGCAACTCGTACTAACCAAACATTTAGCACTCCAATGAGAAGGAAAATTGTGGAAGTGATTCTTTCTTGCCGAGCTCTCTTAGGAGAGCTAATAGCTTGACCGATCACCTAGATTTCTTTTCAACATCAAACAAATTTCATAATAACTTGAAAGCCATAAATTGCCAGTCACCGTAGCAACCTTTTTGTAAATTTTACTTAAATTATGTTGTAATTTTATTGTATTGTATTTTAATTGTTACACGTTGTTAGTTGTGATTTGGTTAATTTTAAAAAAATTATAAATTATAATATTGCCATTATTTTGTAAATTGGGCTCTGCCCATTGAAAATAAATAAATAAATAAAAAAAAGATATTATCTTTGGAATATTAGAAATATTACCAGCATATATGATGGTTTTGTAATTTTGTATTTCTCTAGTTTTTTCAGGAAATATTAATTGTAATGCCACCTTTTTTTTATTAATGCAAGGGATAACCATGGGATAACCGTTGGATGTGGCTATTTGCTTAATTATATTAATTTCTCTATCAAAATTATATTTGTTCATAGGGAACGTCTAATTGGTTTCGATACTTTATGCAATTGAACGGTTCCATATAATTGTGGAAATTTAGGATTTTATTAATCATGTATTTCTTCTCCTAATCATTGAAAACATAATTTGAACTATTGACATATTTAACAAACTTTTTTGTTGGGTCTGCCCTTAGAATTTTAACCTCACAAGATTCTATAAAATTATCAAGACCTTTCAGTGGTGACGCCACTGTCTGATGGACAGCATCGATTTAATTGGCTCTGTAATATTTTTACTGGGTAGGGGAGCCGCGCGCCATTTCGAACATGTTTTCGATAGTGTGTTATCATTGTTGGTATGGAGTAATGCATCAGTGTGTCTTACAACTTTTATAATACGAGAGTATACGGTGCCTCAGACCCTACGTCACTACTAATGTTCTGAAAATATAGCCATTTTTTCAATAGTTAATCTATTGAAATTATTATTTTTTACTTTATATCTGTAACGTGCTTCACTTCCTTCAAACCTTCAGTTTATTAATACTCTGTGGTCCCTTTCACCGATAATTGTACAGGGACAGGCAAAATAACGGGGAAGAGAAATAAGGTATTTATTACCTATACTGGGGATATTAACGGACGAAACAGTCAAGGACGGTCAGATTATCAAATACAGTTCAAATCTGCCGGGTTTAACGGGGACACTTATGCACGATTTACCTCTGCCGGGTAATCAAACAAATTATAGCTAGGCCACTTCCAAGTCTGATCAACCCTTGAAAGCTTAAACCGGCAACTACTATTCCGAAAAAAATAATTAAAAGAATTGTTCCACGAGACTGGGAAAGAACGATTTAGATCTGCCGGGTAATCAAACAAATTATAGCTAGGCCACTTCCAAGTCTAATTATCCCTTGAACCTAAAGTAAACCGGCACTTACTATTAAAAAGAAATCGAAAATTTCATTTAAAATATACACGAGTTTTGACACACAGAGTAAGAATAAGAGAACCGGAATAAAATTAAAATTGTATCAATTCACATAAATTTTAATTGTACTTTAACGACCTGCAGCGAAAAAAAAAAATCGTAAACTCGACACAGAACCGGAGAATAATCAAAATCTAATAAGTAAATATCCAACGTTGAAATAAAAACTCTTCGGCAAATCTTATTTAACTATAAATCTTTATTTTTCCTCGACAAAGAAAATTAAAAAAAAAATGAGCAAAAAAAACGGTCAGGAAAGGTTTCCACAAAATAATTCAAGCTGTTTACTATCTAAACGGTGATGCAATTTCGAATTTGCAGTGTATTATTAAAATATCATTTCCTTTCAAAATAACACACTTCGGAATCAATTAAACTTTATATATAACGAATGTCCCTTCGGTTGGAGAATTTTAAACATCGTAAACTACTAAATTTTATAAGGCAGAATTCGAATTTGCGTACCTACAGACTAATAATAAAATACATTCTAAAAAAAATAAATGCGGTAACAGAAATGGAATCGGAAAGTAAGTATCGAGTTAAAAAAATCCTAGTGGTAAAATGAAATACGTTACGGAAAAGAAAAAAAAAACATAAAAATAAACCTCTAATCGGTGCCCAAAAAATTAACTCGTTACACACCCCCTTTCTTCGGTAAAAAACAAATTATTGAACGAAAGTGCATTATAGTTTTTTTTACACCATCTTAATATCCTTACAAACAAAAAAAAATAAAAATAAATGCAATATAGTTAACGGAGAGGTCCTGTTGCAGCTCTCTGAGGCTCCACACCTCCAGCAGAAGCTGAGTTCTGAATGATAAAAAGTGTCAACACTTTTGGCTAGCGATAGTAAGACCCGGCTCATTTTGGTGAGGCGTAGCAGCAATGCAGAACTTTTTCTTGACTAACTCAGATAAATATGGCTTCTTTGACTCCACCATTGTAAAGGATTGTCTTTTCTGGGCTGCAACGGTTCACCAAGATATTTGTCGACTTCTATTATTGCTGCTGCTTTAGGGTTATTGACCTGCACAATATTGCTTACCTTTTTGTCAAAAGCGGCCCATATTGATTGTTTTGCATCTCCAACATCATCTTTAGTTTCTAGTGAAGGATTAGCTGGCTCAATAGTTTGTGTTAGGGATAAAGCTGTAACTTGTGCTATTAAAGACTGCTTGGCTTTTTCGAATGCGGATTCAATGTTAAAACCATGCCTTTTAAAGCAAGGATCTAATAAAGTGGCCTCCGCATATATTTTGTTGTGTTCAATGAGGTGAAAACGTTGATTTAAATTCTCCAACAACTTCTTAACAAAGTCTTTAACCTCTGTTGGGGCATTACTAGAACGTTGGAGATAATCGGAACAATGACGTTGAAGGGCATTGCTTAACAAGATAACCTTCGATGCTGTGATTTGTTGTTCACTGCTCATCTCTTCGGTACGTCTTTAAACACTCTTGATAAAGCACATACTCCCTGAATAATTAAGATACCATTATTGTCAATGTTTAATAGATCTGTATAATGTATAGCTATTACAGACATAAGCGATTCCTTGACCTCGAGGATTCTATTAAACATGTCGAAAGTGGAGTTCCATCTAGTCACACAGTCTTGTTTTAGTTTAAGTACAAGTTTGTTCAACTGTACTTGCATTTCTTTCAATTTTGTACTAGCTTGTGTGCTTCGTTTGAAATAATCTACAATTTTTTTGATCTTCGACTGCGTTACTGTAATGATTTTAAGGCTAGATTGTACAATTAATGATCAAAACATGGAATATGTTTCCATTCTGTTAATCGAGTGGCAGCTGTAATATTTGCTGCATTGTCACTAGCAACAGCTACAATCTTGTTTTGAAATATTCCATTCTCGAACCATTCGTAGTAGTTCATTACTTAAATTTTCGGCGGTATGTCGCTCACTATATTCGTAACAGTCTAACAGACTAGATTCCAATGTATTGTCTTTGGTGATATAATGAGCAGTAACACTTATATAGCTTGTATTCACACACGATGTCCACCCATCAGTAGTCAGACAACACGCTACAACAGAATCTAAAGTGTTCCTAATTCTTTCTTGCGTCATGTTGTACATTTGTGGTATTAACGTATTTGAAATTGTTTTACGTGAGGGAACTTGATAATTGTTATTTAAGTTATTAACAAATGAACGAAAGTGTGGACTGTCCACCAACTGAATGGGCAAATAATTTTTCACCAGCACTTTTACCAAGCTATTATGTAGTTTCTGCGTTTTTCTGTCCGATAGAGGTCTTTTAATGAATGAAGTCAAGAAGGAACTTTGACGGTTTGAATCTTTAGGTTTTAAAACTACTACTTTTACTTCCGCCTCTGTATTCTAACTACACGCCCCTGTTGAATTGATATTATTTTGTGAAGCAGACGCTACGTCCTCATCCTTTACTTTGACCGAAGGGTGCACTAATTTAAGATGACGAATGAGGTTACCTGTCGCACCGCCTGTATATGATAAATTTTTTGTACAAAATTTGCATTTTGCCTTATTTAACTCTTTCATCGAAAAAATTCCACACGTTACTTATCTTCTTATTTTTGTCCATTTCATTTCAATTTATTTTATTTCAAAACTACACTAAATGATTAATAAACTATAAACGATCATGATTACTATGAACTGAAACTACCAAACTACGATGGGATAATGACTAGACATAAATTCGAAGTTTAGTTTGGCAGGGCAGCGGTTTCACACTATTCATAGAGTCTCGTCTCGACTAATTTCTTCTTCTTGAAAACTAGGTTCCACCTCAAATAAAAGTGTCCCCTCTTCCTCTTTATATATTGCATCTGTATCTTTTAAACTTTTAAGTTGTTGTTGTACTTCATGAAATTGTTTAAAAAATCTGTAGGATATTCGTATGGTTTTAAAACAGGATGAGCAAACATTATTGGACAGATCTTCACTTATAAGTAACTGGAAACATGGTTAAATTAGAATTAAACTGCATTAATCATTAAAATTTCTGATATACCTTTTTTGATGTACAGAACTCCAACATTGCTGCTATATTATATTAACTTCTAGATTAGTTATAACGCCTGTTAAAGAATACATTTTGGTAGTTTTTTCCAAACATGTTCTACATGTCGAGTCAAAATTATTCTTTTTTTCGGTCATTTTTATTATAATTTTGTTAAGTTGCCATGCGGCAGGCAGTGATTAGCACTGATTAGTAGTATTTAGTAGGTGTACATATGTCTGTACAGCAGAAGAAAACGAACAGCGCCGACTAACTGTTAGGGCTGGAACCTAACGATCCTTCACATTATCATGGCTCTCGTTCATCGGTTGAGACTCTATGATCAACCTTAGAACGCGTATAGCCCGTTCAGTACAAAAACCGTTGCACGTCATCAAAGTGTCGAAAAAGAGACGTTCGTTTATATCATGTCATTCGATTGCTGCTGTCAATCCTCTGTCAATCACTATGTTAAGCCTCTCTAAACTCAATAAATATTGAAATTTGTAGGTCGCATTGTATTAAAGAATATAAATATATGTTTAAAGAAAGGTTTCGTAATTAATTTCATATCAAATACAGCTCGTAGGTTAATTAAATATTAAACTCAAACTAACGTCAGTCTTAATAAAAACTTTTTATGTTGACAAAAATGCGCGCTGTTGCCGCGATTAAAATGGTTTATTTCAGGTTCAGTTGACGTCTTGACATTTTTGGGGTTATGTTGTGACAAAAACTGCAAAGAACTGTGAGTAATTTTTCACAAGCAGTAATGAGTTATCAAAGTTAAAGTCACATCCAAAAAAACGTATGAATGAAACTTAATAATACTGCAATAGTTGATGCATTTACTCTTGATACTATTTACAGCGTTTATGAAGCAAGTATGTATAAATTCAATATTATACCCAATCAACTGTATTTATTATATTCTGTTACATTATTCTTAATACTTGGCAATTATACATGGACATTTTTTTTAAAGATAATCATGTCACTTTAGGAATGTTACTGCAGAAATTGGAGGAAGAACAATAATTATTAAATGTAGAATGTTCCTGAGTAGTTTACTAAAATATGATACATCCACAAAGAGGACTTATGGATCTTTCAACAAAAATAAACCACTGTATATATTTGTTTTTATTAACGAAACCTGAATTTTCCAAAATGGTGTTCATGTCAAAAAGTATGTTACAATGATAATGTAAAATTTTAGAATGCAAAATTGTTTTTATTTTAGATATTTTGTATTACATGCTGAGAATGAAAATGGTTATATTGATGGAGCGGAAAGTATATTTTCATATGAATCTCAGTTGAGTTATTATCATGGGAAAATGAATGAAGAGCATGTTTTTAAATGGTTTGAAACCCAATTACTTACTATTGAATCTTTCTGAACCTTTAATAAATTATGGACAACGCTTTTCGATAATATTAGGTTAATGACACAATATAGAATTCAATCAACAAATGTTGAAGCTGAGCTTATTTATATTACAGCCTAGTAAGTAGATACAAACTGTATTTGAACAGTGATATAGCAAATTATATGTTAGAATTCAGGAGACTACACAACTAGTTTAATACATTCAAAATTCTTACTTCAAATTATACCTAATAGACAATAAATGCTGTTTCACTTCTATTTTTACAAAAATAATAATATAGGTTATTTGAATACTGCCCTTTCAATAAATGTTTTTTTCAGAAACAAACCTCCAACAAAATAGATTGTGGATTTGATAGAACAGTATAGTCACAAAGTATTACCTACCATCTTTTTGAAAATCCTATTGAGTTAATACAGGGTAGTGCCAAGCAAGCCGATAGATGCATTCCAGAAGTTGCGGGTTGGAATTGGTTTGTCCGTGAACCTCTCAAATTCGAAAGATTTCTATTTGACAATTATTGTTCTACCTTATTTAAGAAAATAGTATTACAAACTTTTCGGTGTAGTAACTAATTTATAAATTTGCAATGTTTCTTTTTAATAAAACAATTCCATAAAAGTTGGGGTGGCATTATTTATTATTTTATTTTAATCATGATATTCAAAATAAGTGATTCAGGCAGCATTTTCTAAAGGTACATGTGTATATCACAAAGTTTTATAAAAACTACAGAGAATTAATTTTTTTAGTTTTTATTGAATTGAAAGGTCTCATTCGATCAATCATTTATTAGCAATACTTTCAGTTGCGGTAGATGCTGGAGAGCTAAAACAAAATGGTAAATATAAATTTGGATTGATTAGAAGATGATGGAGTGATAAATAATTCACCAATATACTGATAATTATAATATGTATTGATTTCAGTGCTACAATTTAGTCAATCATTTGCATATACCTTCACTCGGAGAATAGAATGAATTTGCTCTCCTTTTCTTAGCTGTGGTGGTGCTTGCTGCACAATTTTCTTTTGCTATGATCAAAGATCATATATCTAAGGATGATTTTCCTTGTTGAGAATGACCTACACACTAAAGCTTCACATCCCGGCTTTTCTAAAAAAAATTTAAGATTTATTTCAACAAAATATAAAATAAAATTGCCTACCTTTAAAAAGGATGTAGATCCAGGTTATCAAAACTTTTTTATTTATATTTTGTCTGTAAACCTTACATCAATCTTTCATATTGTAGTGACAACATTTTAGAAGCCAACATGTACTTAGGTAATTGTAACCTAAAAATTATATTAGATAATATTTTTTCCTTGATACTATATATACATGCATTTTAAATACTAGAATAGTTCCATAACTTCTAACTAATTAAGTGTGTGGTATAAACATACAAATAAAAGTGTTAACTATTCCATACATACCTTTTTAGTGCTAAAAATAATTCCATAGTTTTTGAAATAAGAATTTCTTAGTGCTGTACGGTTAACATACAAATTGCACGCAATAACCATCAATTACTAAACCTAACCTAGAATATTTGATAAACTTCATTTGACATATACTAGATTCTCATATTATTTCAAGGGTTTGGCAACATAGTACAGTTATGACAGATGTGACGTGCAACGGTTTTGATACTGAACGGGCTATACTACAGCTACAAAAGCGGTGGCTTGGTTCAGTTCATTCGAACGACAGGGTCACAGAACGTGATTGAAGCAATCACGGGTCTTGGAACTGATTCGGTCTTTGAGAACGGGTCATTCGTGACCTTCCCATCCCTACTTTTGGCACTATTGACACTGTTGCGTTCGTTAATTGGTCAGGGAAAATATAGTGCACACTATTATTGCGTTCGGTAATAATTTGGGGTGTAAACATGGTGGGACACCATAAACCTTAACCCAACTTTTGCGGCATTTTCCATTCTGTTTTTGCAATGGGTTTTTTTCTGTAAACTTATATAATTAAATTACGTTCGCTAATAGTAAAGAAATTGATGATACGTTTGTTACAAATACTGGGGGATAAATCTTGGTCACCGACCCAGGTTAGTATTTTTAGTAATAGTGCATTATTTTTCATTACTTTTCCTCTTACTGTGGAGTTTTCATAGGACCTTTTCGGCCTCCTAATTTCTAATTAATTATTATAACCTTACGATTTTAGAAAAAAATACTCAGTTTTGGGTTCCTGCAAACCAGATCCATGAATTAAACAGCCCCGCAGATGATTTAAGTTATGTTGGTTAAAAACATTAAAATCAGAAGTTGAATTTTTATTCTTGATCATTGTTACTGATGCAGCATCAGTATTAGAATCTGAGGGAGAGAAGAAAATTGGAGAGAAGGGTGTCAACTGGACCCATGAAAATACTTTGCAAAGTGGCCAAAAGAGAAAATATTGGGAATATTTTCTTCTTATGGATGAAATTATGAATAAAAAGCCAGAAATAAATCCACCAGTGACAGCTTCATCTACATCTGGAATAATTTTGCATAATAAACAACCCGAATGTAATGGTGAACATATCTTTGAAATCGAAGAACCAACATCCCCTGCTTCCCCCTGTACCTCTAAGAAAGATGAATTAGAAAATGGAAGAAAAGCATTTTTTAAGAGAAAAGCTGGACCAAACATAAATGATCGACATAAAGAAAAAATGGCCAGACTGGACCGGTTCCTTCAGCTTTTCGAAAAAATGGAGGATAAAATGTAGATGGTGTTATGCTTATACCTGATTTTTTGAAGTTTTTATATATCATGTGGTTTGTTCTCAGGAAGCAAGATAAATAAAATACATTTTAGTTGAATATTTTTATTTAAATTAAATAATTATTTTACAGAAAATTGTTTTTTCTTCAATTGTTTTCCTGCATGAGGCCATTCATAATTACATTTATTTCTGGATGTCCTAAATGTGAAGGTTCATATAAGGTATGTATTTTTCCGAGTAAATCTTCAAAAGACTCTGCTTCTAGTCTAAAATGTCTTTTAAATTGCATTGTATTCATTTGCTGAATTTCTTCTAGGAACCACCTTACATCTACTTCTGTTTCATCTGTTTCAGAATCACTTTCAAAAAATATTCCATTAGAAAATAATAAAATAGGCGGTAAACATCTGTGAAATGGGGGCCTATTCCTATTAGCCATTTTCTTAGTTTCTTAAAATACTTTTTCTATACGAGACGCACCACCGCAAATCAAGATGCAAAAAATCGATTTATTTACTTAGGTTAGGATCAAATCGATTCACACCGTTGAAAAGACCCGTTTGATTATTAGCTTTTGACACACTGTTCACTCCATCCTTACACCATCATCACGTGACTAAACTCTGCACTACACGAACAATACACTATCACCGCACCAACAATCCATTCCGAACTCACCTAGAGATCATTCGTCAGGGTCATGAACTTTCCGGATTCCATCCTTTTGCGCGGCAGGTCGGTCTCTGGCGGCTTTAGGGAAGTCTTGGTGGGGCTCCAGTGAGTTTGCCACATATATCTAAAGATTCTTTTTGTTTCTGCCTTAACATCCTTGCAAATTTGGATATGAGAAGTAATTGTGGCAGTAGTTGACGCTGTTTTGGCATGCTGATCGGCCAGTTCATTTACAGGTATACCAATGTGTGAGGGTATCCATATAATGGTGACTGTGGTGTTTAGGGAATAAACATGGTGATTAGAGTGATGGATTTCTTGGACAATGAGATGTTCAGTAAATAATTCTTGGATAGATAGGATAGACGCTAGAGAGTCTGTACAAATGGCAACTTTTTTATTGGAATGGTTGATGTGCTTAAAATCTTGTAGAATACTGTACAATTCTCCTGTATACACACTGCACAAAGGAGGGATTAGGGAAGTGCTGGTGAGATTGTTTGCTGTGGTATCTGAGCAGCCAACGCCAGTATCACTTTTGGAAGCGTCGGAGTATAATACAAAGTCGTAATGATTGTTATGAATGTTTTCAAAAAATGATTTAATCATGAGCTTTTTATGTGTTTCGTATTTATTAAATTTGGATAAATAAGTATTGACCTGAGGAGGGTGCATAATCCAGGAAGGGGATGGAGAAAAAGGGATGGGGATTGTAAGTAAGAGGTAAATGTGATTTGTTAATGAAGCTAATATAAGAGTGATTGGTGAAGGATTGTTTAGAGGGCTGGCAGTTGATGTGAACAGAGGATAGACAGGATTGAAAGGGTTTGAAGAGACTGAGGCTGCCTAGGATAGAAGCAGATATTGTCGTCTATTCCATAGTGGGGGTTCATCAGCTTCGTAGTAGAGGCTTTCAGATGGGCTGCTACGGAAAGCGCATAAGCAAAGTCGCAGGGCCGTGTAATGAATAGAATTTAGGGATCCTAGGTCTGTCTTAGATGCTGACATGTAAACGATGCAGCCATAATCTAATTTGGAGCGAATTAGTGCTTTATGAATTTTCAGCAGGGATTTCTCGTCTGCACCCCAGTGATAATGAGAAAGTGTTTTAATTATATTTAATCGTTTTTAAGAGATACCTTTTGTTTCAAGAATATGCTGTTTCCAAGAGAGAAGAGAATCAAATGTCATTCCTAGTATTTTGCAGTGATTAACCACAGGAAGGGGAGAATCATTAATAAATATGTGGGAGATAGGTGATTGAGGTCGCCTGCCAAATTTAATGGTTTTCGATTTTGTTGAAGATAAGGATAATCATATAGAACGTGTCCGCGCGAGTAAAAGATTCACCGCGGTTTGTAGAATTTTGGAGCTAGTGGTTGCTGAACGACCATGACAGTATAGTATTAATTCGTCAGCGTAAGCTACATATTTGATAGGAGAAGGTAAGTTATATCACTATAAACTCAATCCTATCGAGCTAATATGGTCTCAAGTGAAAGGAGACGTTGCTGGGAACAACACCACGTTTACATGGTTGCCGTGGGTATATTTTCCATTCAACTTCAAAGTCCAATATTCCCCTCATTGATGAAATTAAGGACACCATTCAGAAAATTAGTAGGCTCTCCTATAATGACTGAATGTGAATATAGTTCATGGAATACTTCGTAACATTGGACAACAGAAAATAAATTGTTTCAAAATAAACTGTATTTATGTGATGTTGCTATTAGAAATAAACGACACCAAAATTATAAAGTGATAAAACAAGATTTGTTCACTGTTATGTAAGATAGGTTATTGGGAAAACCAATGGAGAACCTAAGAGTTATTCTATTCAAGTGTAAAGGAAGACTTAATGATAATAATAAAATTTTAGTGGGGGATACCAAATACATAAAGCATTATTGTTGTGAATAGCTGTAGAGGAGCCGGAATTGTAGGGCTAAATCAAAGGATTCTTCCAATAAGCCCATCTAAGGACGTCACTTTTCAAGCAGAAGTGACGGCGATTCACCACTGCGTTGAAGAAATTAAAAGGCAGGGAAGGGTAGTTCCCATCTTCACAGACAGCCAAGCTTTTCTAAACATGAAACCATCTACAAGAGGATGTTGTAACGGTACCATCTGATATCTGATATTTTCATTTTCAACGGACTGGAGACTTTTTCATTTTCTGATATACCTACCGCTATTTTTGGTGTTTAATAATTCAGTGCTTATGTATCTTGGGGTCCCTGTCCTTATCTAATTGTAATAATAATAATAAATAAAGTTCAAATGCTTTTACATGGAAAATTGAAGATAAAAGGGATGAATTGATTAAAGAAAAATTATTTGAAAAAAATGTCGTTCAATGTTTCAAAGAAAAAATAATCGTCTTGCTTTGAGTATTATTATTCGACAGCACGATCTATGTGATGCTGGTGCATTCCAGCATCACCAGTCAGGTGCTTCGAGTTCTCTGCACCTCAGCCTTTAAGCTTTTTGTTCTCTTGGTTGTACCGCTTAGGTGAAGAGACCAGTGGTCCTCATGTGGCTCAACAGTCTTTCTACTTCCTTCTTGGAAAAATCCTCCCTTGGGCGTTGTAGTCCTAGGAGTCTATATTCCCAATGAGAGAATGCTTTACATTCGAAGCTTATGTGTGAGGCTGCTTCCTCCTCTTACATGCACAACCGACAGACAGGTTCATCCCTATATATGCCAATTGTATGCATGTGTTTCCAATCATTCTCGCTTCCGCCTAAACATGTAGAGCAAGAAGTGGAAGATTGATTGGCTTAGATTGCCGCATTAGGGCTGCTTCTCATCGCTCCCCTCATTCACAGACAAGCAAGATTCTGATGTTTTTATATCTCCAGTTCCTTTGATCTGTTTTTGGCCACCTGATCGAAGCTCTATAGTTGGCCATGGGTATCTCCACAGTTGGGTACAGCCAATGTACGATCCGTGTGCTTCCTATCGCCCGTTTGGCAACCATTGATGCCATTTTCCTTTTATTTATTTTATCAAGTAGGTGTAAAATCCAGGTTAGTTTTGCATCCCGTTGAAGAGGCTTGGCAGTTTCAGTCTCTTAAGCTTCCTTTTTCTAGTGAAGGAAATGAGCGCAGTTTTTGCAGTATTTATCCTCAGGAATTTCTTTCTACACCGTTTCCAGAGCTTGTTGCATTAGCTCCGATATAACATTATGAAGTTTCCCAATACAACGTTATCTGCATATACCTGGGTGCATAGCTCCTTTTTGTTCAATTCCTTCAGGAATTCATTTATGACGAGGTTCACGGCAAAGAGGATAAGACTTCTCCATGTGAGCATCCCTTCATTATGGAGATCTCCATGGAATCTCCAAATGAGGTTGTCATTGCTGTCCTGTTTGAAAACATTTTTTTCATCCACCAACATATGATGTCGTCTGCTCCACGCCTTACACTAGCAGCTATAATGGCATCAATTTGTGTTGTATTTGGAAAATATCTTGATAGCCTTCTCCAAATATGCTCTTCCAATTTTTGAATTCTAATCTTCCTCACGTCCTCTTTGTTGCTAACTGTTTTTTAAAGTTTGGAAAAAACTGTTTTATGTGGAAATTCATTTGGTACATTTTCGAACATTCCAGGAGACTATAATGTCGTAATAAAAGAGTAGTCGTGACATTTAAATTTTTTTTCTGACGACATCACCCAGATCACTCTATTGACAGCAAATATATTCAAGTAGACGATCGCAAATCGCCATTCAATTAATCCTGATTCACAGTTGATATTCCAGAAACAGGATTAGTGTAGGATGAATGGGAGAGGACAAGGGTGTATGGTGAGTGAAAGCTGTAACGGTAATCGTTAGGCGCCAATTTGTAACCTTAAAGGGCGCCAATTTGTAACTGTGAACGCTCCAGCTTGAAGGGCTCCGGCTAGAGACTCCTCTCAAGGGTGGTCCGAACCCAAGTTTATGTTGCACGAGGATAACAGAAGGGCTGTGAAAATTGAGGGCGCCACTACCTTTTTGACGTCGATAAAAAATACTAATGAAGTTAAAAAAACTAAGGCAGAAAATTAAATGAAAAAATTACTTAGAAAACAGAGTATTTTAAAATTTTACCCCCGGGCGATATCTTACTCAACTTTTGTAGTTGAGGATTTAGAAAAAAAATGAAAAATGGAATTTAAAACAAATTTGCATTTATTATTATTGAAAATAATTGTACTTTTATAGGTACTTAGCTTATGAAGTTGTTGTTTCCGGAATAGGTGTTGGTTGGAGAAGGTAGGTAAGACTTGGCTCTACGAAGTCTTGAGAAGATGGAAACTAGATCTCGAAGAAGACAGGTAGATAGAGATGTCTTGATTAGAACGGTATCCTAGCAGCTGTGTCCTGATCTAGGGCTTGTATTCTAGCCTAGTGCTTTTATCCTAACCTAGGAGCTGAGCTCACCTAGAAGTACAGGTGGATCAGGGATATATAGGAACTTGAATGTAATGGGCACATTATGTTGGTCAGCTTTTCAGGTTAAAAAAAGGAAGGCAGTTGTTTGAAATTGAAAAAAATTGATTTACTGAAGCTGAAGGCAGTTGGTTGAAAGTAATAAATATGTTTTATTGAAGCTGAAAGCTTTCCAACATATATGTCCCATGTTAAAATAGTAAAAAAGCAATTATCGGCTAAATTAAAAAATATACTAATGATCTGAAAAAAACTAATTATAGCAAAAAGTCATGTATTTATATGAAAAAATCGTGCTTAAAAAATATATGAAACCGGCACTGGCGGTACGAAAAAATATTTTTATAGGTTAACAGATTCGTTCTGTTATAAAAATGTTATTTCATGGTTAAAAAAGTTATTCTGCAACAGAAAAAGCTTACAAATGTTTGCACAAAAGTAAAACAGTGAATTATAAAAGAATATTTACTTTAAAACTACCATATTAGTATAAAAGAACAGTTTATGACCACGTGTTAAATTTAATTTCGTCTATCTCTGTAAAAAAAATGCAAACAAAAATTATATCAAACAGTACTTAAGCTTATTAATTATAAATTATGATTTTGGACTTACCACAGCAAAATTCATTAGGTACTTAAAAAAATATGAGAGATAGCGGAAAATGGTCTTTCCCCTTAGGAGGTCGGTAATAAAAAGGAAAAAACTGCGTTTCAGCGGAAGGAAGATGCCGTTGACAAGTGTCAATTGTCTTAGCGTTCGGAGTAGGAGAATTTGAGATCACAGAAATATAGTTGGAAGTGGCTAATGTGGCGGCGAGCGGTAATTAAAAGGATTTATCCTATAAAATCTAAACAGGTCGATAGACATGCTACAAATCACAGAGGGAAGTGAAAGGAGAAGGAGATGAGAAGAAGAAGCTGATGATCAATATGAAGTGATCAGAAAAACAGTAAGTGGGAAGGAGATATAATTATAAATATTCAAACAATGTTTCAATTGTTTCATTACAATATTTTAACATTGTGGTATACAAAGATTACAGAATTCTATAAAGGCCATTTTCCATCAGATTGATTTGTTTACTGTTAAACATATTCGAAGGCCTGCATTGTTGACCATCACTTCCGGAAATAGATTAAATCCTCCCGAAATCTTCAGTTCTCCCTTTACTCGACTTACTTTAATGATACACTTCTTGTAGAATCCCGCCCGGTCCCAGCGATTTTCCTGTTTTTCAAGTCTGCCTTTCACGAGTCATCCTCAATAAAGTTATATCAATTCAGTTTTACGCCTCTCTGCTCCATCAGTTGTCGAATTGACTTGGAAAATGCTTTTTTCCAAATTTGTTTATAATAATTTTCATCCCAGTCAAAACCAAATAGAAAAATATTTAAAATTTTTATCGGTTAACATTTATCGAATCGAAATGAGTGAAGACAATATCTATAAAATGACAAAATTGAATATACAGGGTGCTTCAAAATTCATGCAATATAAAAAATTATGATGGGTCATTCCTATGACAAACTTTATTTTTTTTCTCAATTTTAAGATGGAAATTTGAAATTTTTGAATTTCCGGGCAGACATTGACTGTATATAACTTTGATATGTCACACTTCATTGGGACATCGTGTTTATTTCAAGATTATTTCAATATATAGCTTTTATCGACAGAAATTTCGAAAGTTTCACCGTTACGATAATACATCCGTCCCGTTAGCCGCAATTAACCCTGTATATTAAATTTCGTAATCTTCTTTCTCATACAATATGTTCGTCTACCTACCAATTTTTTTCCTTCTAATGTGAATCGACACACCTTATTTGCAAAACATTGGAAACTGAAAGTAAAATGAGGAACATCCAGGGACCCAACTGCTTCTACTTCATAAATGGCGTTTATTAGATAGACACAAAACGTGTTTTATAAACTTCTTATACAAAAACAACAAAATAAAATTCATACAGACTAACCACTTGTGAGCTAGGATACGATACCGTAGAGTATCCTTCAATTCTTTGCTATCAGGGAGAGTAGCCCAAGGCACGAATCGCGAATACTGTTTTACAACCATTTAACGAACTATCTTGCGGAGCTTTTTAAATTAAAACCCAAGGTGATGGAAATGAAGTTTCGTGTAAGTGTTTATGCAAGAAGAAAATTAAGACCCGGGCCCAGTTCATTTGCAACGAAAATAACTCATGACTACACGTTTTCCATGTGAACTAATTACTTAACTGTTGTTTAAATGAGAATTTTATGAACCCACTATGAAGATAAATGCTTTTTATTCTTAATTTTATAATAAGTTTTTACTGTTCGTTCATATTATTGATATAATGAGTGTCCAGAAACTCTCCTGTCAAACGCAAACTACTGATACTAGATGTGATTTTATGTCCATCTTACCTAATTCAAATATGTCCTGAAGGAGCTAGCCGCTGTCAAGCTTTGTCAACCAGTCAGTAGAAAATATATTTTTTCGCAATAATCACTCCTGCATTTCGATTTTTTTGGTAGCAGGCGTTGGAGCTTGCACATTCTAATATAGCTCAGTAAACTTGGCTAATTACAATAGCGTGAGGTTGAACAAATTAGAGACAAGCTAGTTTTGGCTGATATCGGTACATAGTGACTTGTACTATAACATACCAAAAGTACCATTTGGTGAATGTATGACAAGTAAGGAAAAAATGGCGACCATCTTGATTTTTTCATTTTTTGTTAATATCTCAGTAAATTGATTTTTTACAAAAAAACATAAGGACTACTTTTTTGTTTAGAAATAAAAAATATATACTAGGGCGTTAAAAGTTTTTCATTATATATAAACCACAAAATTATTTTTTGATTTTAAGTTATCAAATTTTCAAAAATACAAGAGAAGAGGAATTTATCAACGAATTAGACACATATATTCAGGTGTCTTGGAAAAAAACAGGTTGTTACCTTTGCACAAATAAACAATACAGTTACTGTGTAACGGTAAATGTGTGCTTTTAGTTGGGCGCCAATCTGTAACGGTGAATGCCTGTACCCCACAGGGCACCAGCTCGAAGGGCTCCGGCTGGAAACTCCTCTCGAGGGTGATTCGACCCCAAGTTTATGTCACACAAGGATAACAGAAGGGTTGTAAAAATTGAGGGCGCCACTACCTTTTTAACGATAAAAAGTACTAAAAACTGAGGCGAAAAAGGTAGAAACGCCTTGTAAAATTTAAATGAAAGTAAATAATTAAAGTGACCCAGGGCGGATCCCCCTCAACTTTTATAGTTTATAGTTTTAATAAAAAAAAAAAGAATTAAAAACAAATTTTTAATTTATTCTGCCACAGGAAATGAATAACGGAATTCAATAGAGGAATTTGTACTTTTATACGTACTTAGCTTAGATGAAGTGGTTTCCTGGAGAAAAAGTCAGGTCTTGATCTGAACTGATGAGATCTGTTCTAGGGCGGTATTTTGAGCTAGGGCTGTATCCTTGGCTATATTCTTGGGGTTATATTCTCCGGTTAAATTCTTCGGTTATATCCTAGCCTAGGGTTATATCCTCGGGTTGTATCCTAGCCTAGGGGCTGTGCTTACCTAGAAGTACAGGTGGATCAGGGATATGTAGGAACTTGAATGTAATGGCACATTATGTTGGTCAGCTTTTCAGGTTAAAGAAAAGGAAGGCAGTTATTTGAAAGTCAAAAAATTGATTTAATTTACTGAAAGCTTTCCAACATTATATGTTCCATGTTAAAACAGTAAAAGTAGCAATTATCGGTTAAATTAAAGAAATATACTAATGATCCGAAAGAAACTAATCATAGCAAAAAGTTATTTATTTAGTTATATGAAAAAATATCGTGCTTAGGAAATATATGGAACCGGCACTGGCGTTACGAAAGAATATTTTATAGGTTAACGGTAATTTATAAAAAATGTTATTTTATAATTAAGAGAGTTATTTCGCAACTGAAAAAGCTTGAAAATGTTTGTATAAAAGTAGAACAGTGAATTATAAAAGAATATTTGGCTTAAAACTACCATATTTAGTATAAAAGAACAGTTTATGACCACGTGTTGAATTTAATTTCGTCTATCTCTGTAAAAAAATAAAGAGTGCCTACGAAAATTATGTCAGACAGTACTTTAGAAGAAGCTTATTAGTTATAAATTATGATTTTGAACTTACCACAGCAAAATTCATAAGATAGGTACTTAAGAGATGAAAGATAGCAAAAGATAATGTTTCCCCTTAGACAGTCGATAACAAAAAGGGGTGTTTCACGTGGCGTTGTGCAAAAAATGGAAGCGTCCGTTGGCAGACGTCAATTGTCTAACGGTCAGGGTTGAAGAGTTTGGGATCACAGAACTATAATTGGATGTGGCTAGTGACGACGAGCGCTAATTAAAAGGATTTATTCTGTAAAATCGAAACAGGTCGATAGACATGTTACAACTGTTAATAAACGTGAAGTTGTTATAAACCCTATGCAACTTTTTAACCGAATTGTTTGTTCTAACAAGTCTCCTGAAGAACTTAAAAAGTGCTTCACATTCGAACTGGCTCCCTACCCTCTATCAATTTGATCAATTTTTAAAGATGGTCAAATACGAAGTGGTACAAAATCACAACTATTAAAAGAATTTGATTCTACCTCTCCACCAGAACAGTACGCGCCTAAGAACACCGTGTATGTTTTAGATGGTGGTCTACTTTTATATACAGTAGTCTGGCAAAAGTCAGCTACCTATAGGGATATATGTATACAATACGTATGTATGTAAGTAAATTGGGGTGACATTCACTGAGACCTAAAAGATCTATTGTGTCCCCTTACTTCTACTTAGTTCCTGAGGAAAGTCTCAGAGACTAGTAGCTCCTTTAGTCCTATTTCCCGGAGGAATTTTAGGATATCTACAGCTTTTAACTTAGGTACATGTCCCTCTCATATCCAGTAATCTCCAAGGTGTTGTGTCCTAGGATTCTGAATTGCTGTGCAGTTCGCAAGTATGTGGGTGGAGGTTTCTTCTTTCGTACCACAGAATCTACATTCTTCTTAAAACTCTTAGTGCATTTTTACTTTGACTCATGCATTCATTTGATCTCAACAGGTTGTAGTCACCCAGAAGAATCTTTGATTGCCTAAGTCCTACTAGATCTTTCCAATGGTCAGATCTTCTCTCTCCTTCGGCTTTGCCTATTTCTTCCAATATTACATTGGAGCTGATACCGCAAAAGGGTTCTGGCCCCCAAAAGGGTGTTCCAGTCCCCCTCTTTGCTAGTTCATCTGCTATTTCATTTTCTTCTATCCCTGTGTGTCCTGGAATCCACAGTAAGGTGACTATATTGTTCTCGCCTAGTTAATTTAGTTTGCCTATGCATTCCCACACCATTTTGGAACTGATAACACAAGAGCTCATTGCTTTAATGGCTGCTTGACTATCCGACATTATGATAATCCTTTGCCTTCTATATACAATACGTAAATTATGCAATACATTCTTATGGTAGAAACTGCGTTACGACGAAACACATATTTCGACTAAAGGTCAACTGCAAAAATTACGTTCAAAGCAAAGCCGTGTCATTGATCTTATCAATCTAGATACTACACTTCCTTGCACACAGGAAGAATTTTTAAGAAACAGTGAAAATAAGAAAAAATGTATTGCCATGCTCAAGAACTTTTTTCATGAAAAAGGAGTAACTGTTTATCAGGCTGAAAGAGATGCAGATGTCTTAATCTACTTGACAGCTGTAGAGTTATGTTCTAAACATGAGCTTGTGACCCTAGTTTCGGAAGATACTGGTATAATGGTTTTGGCACTACACTATTGCAACCAAGGCAACTTGTATTTGCTTCGTCCTGGCAAAGCAGGAACATGTGATGGATTTACAAATATATCGAAACTACAAAATTGCCTTGGTCCAGTTAAAGACAAAATTTTGTTTTTGCATGCAGTTTCGGGATGTGACACAACATCGTTTCTGTTTGGCAAAAGCAAAAAAGCATGCTTGTCTACTTTAAAGAAAAATCCTCAATTGTTCTTAGCGCTAACTTCATTTTATACGAAAGGCACTTTAAAACCAGATATTTTAAAATCCGGCCTCGAGTTTCTTCTGAAATTGTATAATGCCAAAAAATCCACAAGTTTAGACGAACTTCGGTACTTCATGTATCATAGAATAACTTCAAGGCAGTGACTGTCAAGCCAATTTAATCTAGCGGTGTTGTCTCCTACCGAAAAATCTGCAGAACAACATTTACTGATAGTTTATTATCAGGTAAACCGATAACACGCATTAAAAAATTTAAAACTTCAATTTTATTCCTAAATTTTTAAGGTACAAGACTGGCTGGGTAATCACATGGATCCTACCGCATGGGGATGGATAAAAAGTGGCAATGGTGATGGTGACCCAATTCCCATCAAGACAAAACAAGAAGTAGCCCCGCCAGATCTACTAAAACAAGTTTTTTGTAACTGCAAAGAAAGTGCGTGTGGACGGAATTGTTCTTGTAAACAGTTAGGCATTAGGTGTTCCCCAAAGTGGAATTACTTGTGCTAATGCTATTTTTGAAGTAGACGGTGAAGAAATAGCAGACATTTTGTGAAAAGTATATTAAATTTGTTTATAAAAGAAAAATATGTTACTTAAGTAACTTTTAATACACATTTTTTATTTATTTTTTCCGTCGACCGTGTATTAACATATGCTATTAACGTTCTCAAAATTAGACAAAATCATACATTAATGACCACCATTAATGCAAGATTTACCTACATTAATCAACGATTTTCTGCAGGCAACCCAACGCACATCTTATACATTATCATTGTTTAAGTCTATACAATAACATTATATTTATATTGACAGTTACCTGTGGTGTAGGCAACCAAACATACAATAACGTACCATTATTTTAGGAAGCTGTAACTTTTTTACCTTTTGAGCTACAAGTATATTTTTTCACCCAAAGATGGTCCATAATAATGAAAATAAAACAAGATGGCGGACATTTTTTCCATATTTGTCATAGTAGAATCGAATGGGACTTTTAATATGTTAATCTGGAGGCTTTTTCCTACACATTAAAAAAACAATAGCTTGTCTCTAATTTCTCTATCTCTATCCCAACATCCATATTTCCTGGCCTAATACGGAACATTATCAATAACTAAGACACTCTTAGGTGGCAAATTTAGTGTAAGGTGTTCTTGTAGCCATTTTTTGTGTTTATTAAAATTTATTTCGCTGTGATGATCACCAGTTTCGAAACTTGACTTCCAGCTTAAGTGGGCTCCACGTATTGTAAAAAAATTTATAAATAACTATTGATGTGATCCCCAACTCCCCAGTAAAAGTAACCTCTTAAATCTAGTTTATAGCAGAAGACATCAGGTAATTCTCACACGATTAAAGGTAAATCATGGACGTTTTCGGGCTCACCTCCACAAAATAGGTATTTTCGACACATATGAGAATTTGGATAGTGAAGTACTTAAAATAAATATGTCCAAGCATATAGCACTTGAATATCAAAAAAATTAAATTTGAATGGTAATATACCTTTAACAATAAAGGCATATGCAACTTGGTTATCAAAAATTAACTTGAAAAGTAAAGTACTTGAAATGAATGTTTTTAAATCTATTTGAAATGAATTGAAATTTGAAATATAAACTATCAATAAATGTAGTTATGCAGCAACTACCAGTAGGCAAGGAAAATACATTAAGATTTTGGTTGTCAACCATTGGTTGAATACAACTGAAAATTCATACTAGAAAAATAAAAAAATGAAGCCTGTATGTCAGGATCGGAAGAGGATCCTTCTAAACACTACCCTCAGGACTGCTAATAGTGGTGTAGAAGTGGAGTGGAGTTATCACATCTCCGAATTTCTCTCTAACTACCAAGCGAACAGGAGACACATGGGCTTCATCAAAGCTAGGACGTATGGCTCCTTAAAAAAATTCTCGGGCCAGAGGGATATTATTATGGAGGTAACAACCTTGTTGATTCTCGTCTTTTTCATCTCCCGGACCTTGATCTGGACCAACAAAAATAGTCTCGAGCCAAACAACTATGGCAACTAGCCAAAACGGCTTCCCTACAAGTGTCAGCGTCAGCCGCGTGGACGGCTGGTTTTCAGCCCTGGTGGTGATTCCTATTAGAAAATCATCATATCAACTGGGAACTAGATATTCCTACAACAAACTTACCATCTCTCAACGAAGGGGACACCAAAAACAGGAAGGCAATTAAGCCTAACAGCAGAACGCAAAATAAAAATCTCTCTTCCATCATGCTCACATATAAAACAAGGAATTAAAGAAAAAACTAACCCAACTAGATAGATAGGTGATATTAATCATGGTTGCCAACTGAAGAGACTCTACAACGACACTTAACCAACTTCTAAGACTCGGCCTGTGACTGCTTAACATTCCAGCTACTGCATCATAGAACTAACTCAACTCGATGACAGAACTCTACACGACTACTAATCGAACAAACATTAGTAATAAATTACAAATATGAAAATGCATGTGCCTTCCTACAACTGACATTTGTCAATATGATGAACAAACTAATTTATTATATTAATTATACATATCTACAAAGAAAAATCAAAAGGAGGTAAGCATACGTTTCATTGATATTATTGATGACTAATTTTGTTTATTGCTTTTAGGTTCTTATAATTAAAACAACTTCTAGAAAGATTCCAGTATTACTAAAATCCTTTTAAAGTGCATGAAAATATAGATGATCAAAGTTTCCAATCTTATTTTAAAGTGTTTCTTTATTTATAAATGTGTTCATTTGAAAAGGACCCACCCTTAATATTTCAAAAATGGGACATATTAGAAGGAAATGCCGAAACACGTCAACTTTGAACTTGAGGGGGACACTTTTTGGAGCTAATGTCATAAAAGTCAGATTCACCCCTTCCCTACTGGAGACACCCCTTACATTTTTTCAGATGGCATTAGGTATCAAGTCACACCTCATTTAAAAGGTCTGGTGAATCTCTATTCAATCATTATGTTTTGCCTTTGATACCAGTCTTCCATTGTTATTTAATCGTTGTTTAAAATTGGCTCTTTTTCAACTTTTATTACTTGAATGTTAACGGTGGTCACTTTGGCACATGATTAAATAGCAGTTTTTTCTTGTTTATCAGTTGTCTTTGTACTATTTGTAAATTTTTTATTCTTTAAAGAGTCTTTCTATCATAACACAATATGGGGGCATACGAAAAATTGAAAGAGAGCCAATTTTGAACAACGATTAAATAACAATGGAAGGCTGGTATCAAAAACAAAACTAAATGATTGAATAGAGATTTACCAGACCTTTAAAATAAGGTGTGACTTGATACCTGATGCCATTTGAAAAATGTAAGGGGTGTCTCCAGTAGGGAAGGGGTGAATCTGACGTTTATGACATTAGCGCCAAAAAGTGTCCCTCTCAAGGTAAAAGTTGACGTGTTTCGGCATTTCCTTCTAATATGTCCCATTTTTGAAATATTAAGGGTGGGTCCTCTTGAAATGAATACAGCTACAGTATAAAGCCCATTGCACTTCCCGCATGGACTATTGATACTTTTTTCCTGTAATCTACACTGAAGTATGGTTTAAAACGTATGTCTGGCATATTTTGCCGATGCGCACACGACTTCACCGTCAGAGCTACTTTTGTTGTAAAGTACTACTAGACCGGGGAAGTAAGGTCGAAAAATCTACCTAACAGAAAATTTTTCCGAGAATGAATATTATGTCCCTAATCGAAAACATATCGACCTCTAATCATTTTCCTAAATTCTCGAATAAATTCCGATGAAGCTTGCAACGCAGCTTTCAAGCACAACGTAGAGAACTCGAAATTGGAACCTTTTACAATGATATTTTTTTCAGTTCTGCTTGCACCAAAAAATTATAGATATTAGAATTAAAGGAAATTTTATGCCCTATAACATGATAAAGGTAGATTCGAACAAAATTTGTTTCAACCCTCAATTTTCCAAAAATTGTTAAACAATTTGAAATGTTATTTCTTTAAGCGGCAAGTATAATGAAAATGACAAAATTAAGATAGATAATATTATATGAAGAAAGTATTATAAATTATCTTCTTCAGTACCTCATGATTATCTAAACGAAACTAAGACAGTGTAAAGTGTTAGTGTTGATGAAGTGAGTGTAAGCAGTGTTCATTGTCGAGTATCGCCAATGGTTCCAGCACTTTTTCCGGAAAATACCGTATAGTTTTTAAATATTATGTAGAATTTGTCAATAAACAAATACACAAAAATTTTACCAAATCTGCCCCCCTTCCACCCGTTGAATTGCAATAAAAATGTGTGTTTGTAGTAAACGATTTATCACTGCAGTATTATACAATGTACCAAGTTTGTAGTTTATAGGAAGCTTTTTTTAAGATATGCTCAAAAAGCTGATTCAACAGCGTCATCTTCGAAGGGCGTTAGCTTCCTTAGGAGGAACCTTTGAATAGAATAATTAGATTAGATGGACATAAAATCACAGTATCTGTTGTTTGCATTTGGCAGAAGAGTTTCTGAAGACTCTGTATGATATGTGAGAGTGTTATGGATTTGAATGAATAAACCACTGAGGGAGCGAATTGAAAGCAGAATAATATTTTAGTGATACATACAAAGTTGGGAATTTTAGAACCAAACGGAATATAGGTTTCAAGTATTAAATTTACCATTTTTAGACACATTAGAATTTGACATTTATAGATATCCCAGCTGATCCTTTTTATTGTAGTCAACATAAAATGGCTAATCTTCATTTTTTATTACACAGACTTATTTTCCTCTTGATAACGAAAGATATAATAATGAAGAGCATTGAATTGGGGATATAGCTCTTATTAAAGGGTATGATAGGAAAATGATTGTTAAGCTCATTAATCGCCGTAGGTTCAAGAAATCTCTCCTTGATACCACTTTTTTTCAAATCAGAATAGTAAAATAGAAAATTTCATTCTATAGTGTATTCATAAAGAAGAGAGAGTAATAAAACGATGAAAAACCCATTTTTTCGACCGTACCATTGGCGTAGGTGTTTTGCCAACATTTAAATTAAAAAAAATAGAAAAAAGACAGCAGTTAAAAATATATGTTATATTTTAACCTGAGAAATTGTTTATTATGCGTGTTCCGTTTTTGCACTATGATACGTAGGTATACAGATAATGCCATTATAATCGTTTCCGGTGCTTAATTAGAGGATTAAGTTCAAGTGAGGGTGAAGTAGCAATGTAATAATATAATTTTAGGATTTTAAGAATTTTAGATTATTAGCATATTTTGTTTCTTCCTGGTATTATAGGTACTCATGAGCTGGTTCCGAAATATTAAAGTTGACTACAAATCTGCTTTGCTTGTTATTATAGATTTAACTTTTAAAGTGTATGCAGTGTGTGTCTCTAGAAAGTAAAAAAATATGGCTTCTACTCCGAGTACAAATAAAAGTTGTGCGCATTTAACGCTTAGAGAAAAACAAACAGTTCTTAGTGTGTTCGATAATCTGCAAAAAGACTATAAAACATTGACACTGGATAAGTTGGTTACGAAGTGTTCTAATTTTACCCAATTTGTAAAATCAACTATTTATAGAATACAACATGAAAGAAAATTAGAATCATTGAAATCGCCGCTATCAAAGTCTGAGAGAAAACCAATAAAATTTGATGTGGATGAAAAAAATGCATTAAGGCGGTTAGTTAATTTTTTTATTTTAGAAAGGATATTCCCACTGTTGATAAAGTTTATGCTTCAATAAACAAGATGGTGGGTTTCCAAATATTGGGAGAACGATATTGTGGAAAACTTTGAGAGAAAAAAATTTGTCTTGGGAAAAACATAACAGAAAGGCGGTTTTAATTGAAAGTGACGAGATAGTTTGCTGGAGAAGAAAATTTTTAATTCAAATTAGGCAATTTCGAAGTGAGGGCAAAAATATATATTTTCTTGATGAAACTTGGGTAAATGAAGGTCACACTGTTGGCAAACACTGGCAAGACAATAATGTGAAAAGTGCCCGACAGGCATTCATGGAAGGTTGGTCGACAGGGATGAAGCCGCCGCCAGGAGAGGGAAAACGTTTGATAATTGTCCAAATTGGCAATGAAAAAGGGATTGTAAAAGGAGGTCTTTTGGTATTTCCGTCAAACCATACTGGCGATTATCACGAGGACATGAATGGCGAAACATTTGAAGAATATTGCCAGCAAATGTCAGACCTAATACCTCCTGGTTCAGTAATAATAATGGACAACGCCAGTTACCATTCCAGAAACCTTGAAAGTACCAACCACAGCATGGAGAAAAGCTGATACTTGTAAGTGGCTTACTGAAAAAAACATAAATTTTGAGGCAGATATGGTGAAAAAAGAACTACTTTTATTGGTAAATAGCCACATTGAAAAATTCAATAAGAAAGTTGTCGATGATATGGCTGGAAAACGAAACATAACAGTATTAAGACTGCCGCCTCACCATTGTGAACTTAATCCAATAGAATTAATATGGGCTCAAATGAAAGGGTATGTAGCAAGAAATAATACTACCAATAAATTAAAGGATGTGGAGGTGCTTTTTCAAAGAATCAGTTAAAAAAATAACTCCAGATAATTGGCATAAATGTGTACAACATGTTTTAAAAGTAGAAGAAAAAATGTGGAAACTTGATTGTTTAATCGAAGCAACTATGGAACCGTTAATTATTTCTTTGGCGGAAATGATAGTGATGATAAGAGCATTTACTGTTCTTCTGAATCTGAGTAATTTATTCCTATTTTATTTTTGACTGTTTTTAAAGAAACGTATCTACCTATTTGATAACAATTTTTTTTGTAATTAAATTTTTGACTGTTTTGAGAGAAACGTACTGTTTAATGTTTTATTGCATTTATTTATTCCTATTTTTTTGACTGTTTTTAAAGAAACGTATCTACGTCCATTTCCTTTTAATTATTTTTGTAGTTGTAATAATTGACAACCGTAACATTTTTTTCACGTACCAACCATTTGTTTAGCCTTAATTTAATTTTTGGGTGTGCTTATTAATTATAGTTAAAACGCCAATTCGATTTTTTATATATATAATATAATATTACTTTTATTCCTAAAATGTATTTTTATTATTTAACTTATAATTTTTTTCTAATAAAGTAATTTGTTTTAATAAATTTCATAGAACTTTTTACATATTTACTATTTTCTTTACTAATACCTATATACCTTATATTACCTTGAAATGTAAGTTTCCCCCAATTACGGCGCCTCTGAGAATAGTTTATCCCTTGCCTTCTATTGTTCTCGGTTTTGGGTTCTATTGTATTCTCCGGTCGAACAGGGTGAGATATATGAAAATAAATGATTTTTGGCTGAGGTACATTAGAAAATTTTTAAAAGAGAAGAAAAAGTGATTGATCACTCAGTAGAAAATTTATCCAAATTTGCATTTTTATTACTCTCTCTTCTTTATGAATATAGTATAGTAGGTACCTTTTAACCCTTGTTATTTACAAGGATTAAGAAACAATTTTTGAAAAGCGGGATTAAATTTAGTTTACAAATCAAACAATACTTTGGAACATCTGTTGGGTAACCCTAAAGATAAAATTATAGATTTGGAAAAGAGTGGTATTTATAAAATCAGTTGTAATGATTGTGATATGAAATATGTCTGAAGAAGATAACTTGGTTATCGAAACGCGCGTAAGATAGTGTAAAGTGTTAAGTAGTGTTGGTGTAGTGGTAGTGTAAACAGTATTCAGTGTTAGTGATATATGTTTTCATTATTCCAATTCTGAGAATTGCTTGGTAAAACAATTATACTCTATTTGAAAAAGGCAGAGAGCAATAAATTCTTGTGAAATAGCCATTCCAAGGGCGTACCTCCTTGTGATTGTGAAAATCTTAATAATTGAGAATTTTATATTTAAACAATATCCTAAAACCATGTGACGTTCTTTTCACGAAAAATGGCTCTGACTCAATAATAGCTTATTTGGGTTCCGCCATTAGAGAGCCGTTGTTGTTCAACTACTCATTTATAGATTTATAGATCTATTTATACCTAGAAAATAGTTAAAATCCGGCCTGCAATGGACATAAAATTTTATTGTAGTCAACCATTTATCCTGACAAGCACTTTACCTGATAGGATGGGTGTTGGTAATTTCTCCAAAGAAACTCATACTCTATCTAAAGGTACAGCTATGCCTACAAGCGACCCGAAGATGGGTTTTCTATCGTATACCGGCGTTGTACAGGGTTGGGTAGGCAAATAAAAGATAAATATGTGTGAATCGTCTTAAAATTCTGGAGTTTTAGTTGCCCACCCAGTTTTACATGTCAAATTAGGTTTTATTACTCTCTGTCTATTCCAAACAGACTCTTAGTAGTTGTCTAGAACAAAAGTGGAATATAAATATTTGAATTGGACAAGCTATTTTTCGAATAATTTTAATATTGAATATGTTAGGAACAAATACAGGGGAGGGTAGTACACAGTGAGACAAAAATATCTTTTAAATTTTTAAATTAATTGTGTGAACAAAAAAACAATACGCTTTGATACTAATACGCTTTAATAAGCATCTTTTGCATCTAAAATTATATTAGTTCAGTTTAGAAAAAAATTTTGAAATGGTCAAAATATTGTTTTAAAAAATGTCAAAAATGTCTCATTGTGTACCATCAGTCGTGCACAATGAGACACCGGTTATTTTTTCATGTTACACTTTACTTAAAACATATTAATTTGTGTATAGTTTGGCAAGTCAATTTGAAGCTACGCGGCATCGGTAAGGGGCGAGGAAACATGGCCGATATCTGTAATAAACATACCAATGACGTACGGTGCCTATTTTATAAAAGTATTGAAAATAATAATTATAATTATATAATAATTATATTTAGAAACTGATTTATGCTTTGCTTTAAAGGTAAGGTATTTTTCAAAATACGATAGGTATTTGTTAAAAAAAAAATAATGTTAAAAATCGTACTTGAATTCAATATGGATACGAAATAATAAGATACCAAGTAAAACTTAAAATGCGAAGGAAAATACTGACATTATAAGCGCCACTGGATAATCAATATCAGTCAATTGTCGGAGTGAGAGGGGAGAACACACGCACGCGCTTGCCAATAGGGAGTCGGGTGGTTACTTAGCAACGGCGGTTCGATAAATATTCACCAATTGAGTTAGTCCGTAGGGCGTGGTAATTATGATTTTCGCACGACGTTGCCGACTTGAAGGAAGCCCATAACATATTTGGAAAAGTGTTCATCTTTTGATATTCAGAAATTGAAAAAATAATGTTAATAGTCAAAATCCAATGAAACAAGCACATTAAAGAACTAACGTTTAATCATTATTGACATATTGGTAATAATAAAAAGTACATTTTCTAATTATTATCACTACATATTTAGCACTTTAGCTTTTTTATGGTTGAACGTGGCAATATCGAATGTGTTCGACCGCATTCCTTTCACAGCTTCGGTTATGTTTGCTAAACTATACATTGACTCTAAATTATTTTTAAAAAGTACTTAGCGAACATTCAAACTTTTAAGTTGGAAAGCATATACGTAAGCATATTGTTTTCATATGAAGCGTTTACTAACCCCATCAAATAATTATTCAATACTAAATCGCAGTTCGCACTTCCGACACACCTCGCACATAACTAACAAATTTTGGTAGGTGAAGGGGCGGGCTTTTCTACAGTGATTCTGAATCCAGCTGTCCAGATCAATACTTGATATTCATTGAAGTGAACTTATAGAAATGTTTTATTGGTGGACTATTTAGATCGGCGAATACACTAAACCCCTATGTTCCGTTTTTATTTGAATGTATCTGTATATCTGTAGACAATTTAATTCATAGAGATACTACCATTGTTTACCTGAGAATCATCTCCGTCGTCTGATGTATTGTCACTATCTTGAATCCTCGAATTTTTTGTAGTCTTGTTAAATAAATCCTTGGAAACACGTTTTATTTCTTTGCTTTTTTGCATTTTCAACTAGTTTTCCAATTTCTTCTCTGTTTTTGCAGCAATTAGGTCGTTTTCTGGCGTATCCGTCAACACTGTGCTTCTTCCACGTTGACGTCCAGATGATTTCTTCCTTCGTTGTGAAGCTTTAGAAAATCCACTAAATATTTTCGGGGAAATGAATTCTGTTTCCTTTTCTTGATTGCGGTTGTTTACAACTTCTTCGGGTTCTTCATTTTCTTTATTTTCAGGTTCAGTAGATCTTTCTTCAACAGAAGTAGAGGCCTCAAGATGTTCTAGAGGTCTATCAGTTACTGATGAAGTAAAAAAATCAGCATCTGTAAATACATCCCGGTCCAACGGGAATATTCCGGACCTCTTGAAGCCCGAAATTATATTTGAAGATGTCACGGCCTTTGGTAGAGCTCTTCCAGTAATTTCAGCAAGTTGGTATATAGTAATGGGATTACCAGGATTTTAAGCCAGCCAGATATCGACTTCTGCATTGTAGTATGCCTTCAATGGCCCAAAGACTGTTACATCTAATGGTTGCATCTTATGGCTACAGTGCGGGGGCAGTGTTAACATTATGAGTCCATGTTGCTTGGCCATGTTTAAAACTTGAATACCCATATGAGACTCGTGGTTATCACATATGAGTGAAGTGGGGTTATCTTTTGTACTACTTGAGTAATTGATGAAATGTTCCATTACAGAAACAAATAGTTTTGTTGTCATCCACCCGGATGAATTAGCTAGGTCAAGTGTTCCAGTTGGTGCCCCATTATTCATATGCTGTTTGAAATTTTTTCTAGGAAAAATCATTATTGGAGGTATAAATGTTCCTGCACCTGAAATACCCATCAAGAGAGTTACTAGTTCTCCTCTCTCGTCACTAGTGCTCTGGTTTAGTTACTTTATGCCCTTGTGTACAATGACCTTTTTGGGTTTTTGGACTGTAGTTTCGTCCAAGTTAATCCATCTGCTAACTGTGGAAATCGTTTCAAAATGGACTCCAGGTTTTTAAAAAATACTGTAGCATTGTGCTTGTTAAACGATGTTAGTCTAGATAGGCTGCAAGCTTCAGGTTTTCTAATACTTAGTTTCTGGTTGCGATATAAGAAACCTCTCATTCATTCTTTGCCAGCAATTTTTTTTCTTTCCACGATTGTGGAATTTTAATGTTGTTCTCTTTTGCCATATCATAGCTACAGTTGATAAACCATACGCCGTTTTACTACATATTTGTAAATACTCGCCAAAATCAGCTTACTGTTCTCTGCCAGATATTTGCCTAACTTCATAATGCGGCTGCATTCTTATTTTAGTACCTGGATGTAATTGGGCCTTTTTCACATATCGATGCAACGTCTGTATTAGAATTTCACTAGTTCTCGCATCCTATCTTATAGATTAGTTCTGTTCTGTAACTAGCTTGATAGTTGCAGCCATATCTTCTCCGGACGTTTTCCCTATTTTTCCAGGCTTGACTTTGGGTCTCACCGTTTTAGTTTGTGCATTCGTTTCCTTACTGGAACAAAATGCCATTATATACTATGAGTAGTACACAGTGAGACACCGTTTCAGTGTGTACTACCTGATGCCGTCCCTCTGTGTAAACAAGCACCAACAAAAATTGAATAGATGAGGCTTTTACTTAATGAAGATCCATACTAATGATGAAATTAAACAATTTAATTTGTTTAAATCTTCATTTTATTTTGAACTAACGTACAAATTAAAATTAGTGACGCGTTTCGCTACACAGTAGCTTTTTCAAACTAGTGAAGATACAATGAAAAACTTTTAATTTATATAGTGCCTTAATACGGAATTCTAAGATATTGACAAAAGTATTATAATATATTTATGTGTGTACTTATCCCTATTCAAATATATTATAATACTTTTGTCAATATCTTAGAATTCCGTATTAAGGCCCTATATAAATTAAAAGTTTTTCATTGTATCTTCACTAGTTTGAAAAAGCTACTGTGTAGCGAAACGCGTCACTAATTTTAATTTGTACGTTAGTAAACAAATTAAATTGTTTTATTATTTCATCATTAGCACCAACAACATAAAATTAGTGAAGTTTCTTAACCAAACATTTTAATAAATCGCCACAAACACAAATATATTGCTTAAAAGTGTGTTCAAATATACTCACTTGCGAATTGAAGAGATTGCAAAATTGAGAAATTTTAACAGTGTATATTTCGGGTAAAAGTTACTTAGTGTTTCTTACAACCACGTTGATCACATACTATCAACAAACAACTGCGCCATAGGCGGCAATATGGCTGGTGACGTTTGTCATCCATCTTAGATTTATTACAGGGTTGCCAAATCTCAAATATGTTCTGAGGTCTTAGAGAAAAATAGAATGTCCCACTGTGAAAGCCGTCCGAGTGTGGACTACCCTCCCCTATAAGGTGTCCCAGGAATTGGAGGTCAAAACTTAAAAACCATATAACTTTGTTAAGTAGTAGGGGTTCACGGTTAAAAATAAAAAAAAACACAGTTTCATTTATTATCCAAAACTATTAATTCGGCTGATTGTCAAGCATAGTAATGCATTTATATTGTCTAAACTAGTGAGTATACTAAAATTGCAGAAATTCAGAATTGGACTGTAGAACTTTTAGAGTGATAAATTTTGGAATACTTTTTCCCAACTATTTCTCTAATAAATGTGCTTTTTGTCGGGATTTATTGTATAAGTGGAATTTTGTGCAAATACCTCAAAGCTTCCATCAGTATTTAGGATCTGTGCTATTATTAAGTGAGCCACCGTCAGTTATTTGTCAGATGCATCAACCATGCTTCACGAAATGTAATTTCATCAAGTAATTTATTCGTTATACTGGGAGATGAATAAGAAATTTCAATTTATTTCTGTAATACTTGAAATCGCAGAATGTACTTACGATGAATATGCAGATTTATGCATTTCATATAATGGAATGGCATCTGGACATTCTTACCAAGCAAGGAGACATTATTCTGAATATTTCCCTGATAGAATTCTGACAAACAGAAATCCTTTCGAGGAGGTTGACAGAAATTTTCAAGAAAAAATATAATTAATTCTATAGTTACTCACGTAATAGAATTACGGAACCGTTAGCCAACATTGAAATGGAAAAAAGCAGCTATATTAGATTGCTCACAGCAGAAAGATTTCCCACATGATATTAGAATGGTGTAAATGTCTTATTATCCATTGCGAAGCAACACAAATTGACGAAATTACTAAGGAAAAAAATTAAATTTTATTATGGTTTCATCCATACCATTGTGAACTCAATCCTGTCGAGCTCATATGGGCTCGAGTGAGAAGAGACGTTACTAGGAACAATACTACTTTTAAATTGAATGATTTTCGTCAGCGACAATTGGAAAAATGTTGTTAATCATAATTAAAAGAAGAACAGAAAATGTGGGATCTTGATTACCTTATTGGCCAAACTTTGGAATCTCAAGTAATTCCAGTAGGACCAAAAGATACATCTATTTCGGATACCGATGATGACTGTGAAATGGACATTTAATACCATACGGCTTTTGACTGAATATGACCACTAACTGACACTATATTTAAAACGCAAATTGAAGTAAGTAACTACATACACTTATTACCACCACTAAAAAATTCCTCTACAAACAACACAAATTTAAAAAATAATAATTTATTTGAAAATATTTGAAGTTCTATTATTTGCAATTGAAACTTTTTGTGAGCTACCGAAGTCGCGCACAGGACGTGTAACATAGTTTGATTTCTGTAACTTTGATACACACAATAGTTATTATTTTAAATTTAATATTGTTAGGTTATAAATTATAAACACATATTGTTTCTTTGAATGTTTTATAAATAAATAAATATCAAAATATGGTTTGCAGACCGCACTTCACTGGTCGGTACTTTTACAATCGATGCTTTGTGATAATTTGATCGATCTATTGTTATTAAGGATAAAACAAAATGGACTAGAAAAGTAAACCCGAAAACACGAGAAGTCCAAAAAAGGACCTTAAGGGGACATACTGAGTTTACCCAATATATTTTAACGGAACCAGCAAAATATGGAATCAAAATATTTTGGACTTGCAATGCGGCAAATACTTATCCTTTACAAGGTCAACTATTTACTGGAAAACCACCAGATGGTAATCCTCAGGTGAATGCTGGTGAGCGCACAGTTTTGGAGTCTGCAGCTGGCCCGTACTTAGAATTCGCGGAATATGACTTGGTTCGGAAAAAAAAGTTTTCCAGAAGTTTTGGAAATTGGTAATTTAATAGATTCCGAGGTGCTCTTTCCGAATTTCAACTTTGCCACCTCGCATCTCTGCCGCTCGTACCGCCATTTTGGAAAAATGTTTTTTTGGTAATATCTAATACGGGGTACCCACACCGTCATTCGTGGGTGTAAAGACTTTTATTTAATTGAAATAACTGATAAAAACTTCAAGTTAAACGGTTTTATTGAAATTAAAGACAATAATTATGACTATAAACCTGTCAATTTGTGGTGGCGGCCATCTTAAATGTGTTTTTCATGATGTACTGTATTCTACTATTCAAACCCTTTAATTTGATATCCATATATTGAGGGGTTGAAGAAAAATGTAATCCACCATTTTGAATTCATAATCCTTTTGAATAGACATAATTGTATTGTCATCAAAAATAAAGCAGTTTACCAAATAGATCAATCTATTATCAAAAGAAAGGGGGTGAAATTACTGAATTTGACCCAAACAACAAACAGGTCAAGCTAAGTGAAACCGTTTAAAAATTCCTAGAACTTATCATTTGAAAAGTAACATTGTGCAGGAAATTTTTTTTTTATAAATGTCACGAAAACCCAAACCTCAACGAATTTAAACAAAAATAATATTCTCATCTAAATGCCGATTGGTTACCCGGGTACATAGTCAGTCACATAAAGGTTAAAATAAATTCCCATGTGTTGTTATTATGCATTCTTTTGAATCAGGTTTTGAATTTCGTTTTTCTATTGTCGCTTATACTATCTCTAATTTACTGAAAAGCTTTCGAAATATTGAAACTTGTAGACACTCACTTTGATTCATTGCTAGATTAATTTTAATTATTACTTTTGATTGCATCTTATAAATAATTCAAATCAAGAACAAATTTTTGGCAAAATTCTCTTTATTAGGTACTTTTATGTCAATAATAATATTAGCTATTATGTTAATTAAATTCATTTTAAAAGCATCAGAAAATTTAGTAATTTAAAGTGAATTACCTACACGTGTTCTTCAACAGCTATTGTTCTAATTTCCAATTAAGAAACACATCACATAGCTTCGGCTCTTTAACTTTAATTAATTTTTTTACCTTCTCCGCTTCCTAATGTTTCATTTTCCTGTTATCAGACAATGTTCCGCAATGTTCCACAGCGCAAAGTAGTGAATTTGGATGCTAATCCTGACAAATACAGGGTGTTTCTAGATTCATGCGAAAAAATTAAGGTGGTTATTGCTAGTATAAAATTTATTATGGGTCTGCTGAGCAAAATTGAATTTTTTTTCTCTAATTCATGTAAAAATGGAAAATTGGAATTACCAACGGTATTTTTCCACATTCCTCTCACATTATAAGGGGGAGGGAGAATTATCAATCCTCACTTTTTTTCAGATCAAATCTTGTTTCGAGAATGAGTTTTGTGAAATTGAAATATCGTTTTAAATCTCTGTTGTCTCATATTACGACTTTTTCTTTATTCAATAATAAACTACGAATTGAGAGTGGAAAACAGTGAAGATGGAAAATATTGTTTGAATATATATTATGAATTGTTTGAAATTAAGGTTCACATATTTCTTTCAAATATGGCAATTATTAAATATAAAGAAGATATTTGTTAAAAATATATATATTTGTTTGAATGAAAATATGAAATTCTTATAGATAATGAATCATTTCTTTGAAAATATAGATGCCACAATGTTATTCTACATTGTTGCATATAATTGATTCAAAGAATACATTTCTGTTTAGGTTATAGTTTCCCGTCTCGGGATTAATACTTTCGAAATTGGGTTTTATATAGTTTGTTGACATATATCAAAATTGACATCTCTCGTTATTTTGCAATAATGACAAAACTTGATTTCATGACAACAGAATGCGTATAAGATTCCGATACAAAATATTTTAATTAAAAGTCTTAACAATTTCTGTAGAATTAAAAAGCATTTAGAAATCTTAATTCTTTGTTTTAAAGAAATTAAACACCCAATAACGGCGCTGTTAACATGAAACTTGCATATAATTGTTAAGCCGTTAAAAGTTCAAGTTCTTTTAGTGTGTTTTGTATGGATTGTGTTTTGTGTTATAGTTTAAAAGTTAACATTTACTGCCAAGTGATGGATTTACTGGATGTGTGGGAATTGCCCCACCTAAGGAAATGTTTTGCAGGTGTTTTGTATTTTGAGAGGCAATCATAGTATTTCAGTACAAAACCAACCGGATTAGTTGTCTATGGGTATAGATAAATCCTTAAATTCGTCTCTGTATGTACTTTTTAAGTTTTGTGTATTTCGACACGTCTTTAAGTATAAGTAGATTGGGCCCTGAAGAAGAAATGTTGCAGCACTGGCAAAATTCCTATAAATTGAGAAATAAAACTACTACATTAGGTATATACTTACATACTTCTGTCTCTGTACATATGCTTGTTTCTTGTTTTATATTTTCCTTTCTACAATTTCAGGTATAAGTATGTAAGTCAATTTAAAGAGATACATTCAGAAATTTTATGATAGGTATATTTATATCACCGAATTTGAGTTTTACAAGTTTTAAGCAAGTTTATTTATTTTTGTTGAAGCAATCATGGAGGCTATACAAGGAGATCGAACTCCATGTATTCCAATTTCTGGTCATTATAGAGGGCACCACATAAGTTGCGATACCAAAAAATCTGACGGCAGCCAATCATAAAACTCGAGTTCATGATGTTTTATTGGTTGCTAGCTTCTTTGACAGTTCGCTGTTCACTTGTGAGGTAAGTGAGGTTAGGTCACAGAAATGGAAAATAAGAAATCCGTATTTTGTTCTCGTTTTCAAAAATATCGAAAATTGTAATCGTTTGGTGGTAAAATAATCAGTTCCACTCTGTGCTGCTGAATTTATTTATGTTTTTTGGTGATAAAAAATATGAATATCTACTATCATGTCTTCTCTTCAGTATGGAATTTTAGAACACTCTTAAAGGTCCAGCACAGTTAGAATGAGTATGTCTTTAAAAGAGAAATTTGAAGAATAAAGAAAACACTCTAGGTGCAAGTAAGTATATGCTAGAACCAAGTTCACAAGTTGGATTGCCCAATTATAAAAAATAAATTGAAGATGAATAAAGAGATATGTTTACAATACTTATGTATAAAGTTTTTCAGAATCTGGCTTCCTGAATAGTAAAAAAATATTAGCTACACAAAAATATGAAAAAACAGAGGAAAAAAAAGGAAAAATCACTTGAAATGCTTGGAGAAAATGTGCCACTTCAAATGTACTATATTAAATGGCCTTCGAATAATTGAGAATTGCAACTAGAAGAAATACAGTTTGAAAACATAGAAAGTATGTATAGATAAATAGCCAGTAGTCATAAGCTCTAATAACACAGAAATTTGGTCCTATTAATAAGAAATAATAAAACAATTACAGAATTTATAATATCTAATATTTTAGGTTATTTTCCATGAAATGAAGGAAAATATTTTTGCTTCCGAACTGGTCAAGCCTTTACAAGAAGAAATTATGAAAATATTGAATATACAGAGAGTTACTCGAGAAGTAATTTACTACACACTATGTAACTTCTTTTACCTGAATATAAAGTGTACAATCCTTCGATCATTAAACATTGTTCAAAGATACAATCAGTATTTTGTCTCTAACTTGATACCTACCTATCCTATTGCCTATTATACTTATCCAGCTTAGGTATTATGAGTAATAAGTTAAAATAAGGTAATTAGAATACTTCATATTTACTGCTCAATTTACCAATAGGCTTTATAGGATTACGAGTACTCTTGCAAAAAAATTTAACTGAAGGATACCAGAAAATACATCTATATCTTGATACCAGATGCTCAACTATGCACACTATCGAACCCGACATCAAATATACAAACCTCTAGTCTATGATGAAAACATAGTGCTGATATTTTTCTAGGCATTACTGAAGCGTTTATGGAGTTTGGAACTGTGGTATATTCAACAAACTATATGAAATGATGTGTTCTAAATACTTGCTTTTAATCTTGAAAACTACCTTAGTGATAGAACACCACAAGTAAAAGTAAATTACAGTTTTATTCAAAACATTCAAGGACTCCTCCAGTGTTCCTCACTGTCCTATTTGCTCTACAATCTATCTATCTTGTTACAACTATGATTTAGCAACAGAACATTTAAATTTGCATACATATTGCAGTATATAGATGACATCGCTTTGATCAGTCATAATAATCTCAAAATAACAGTAAATAAGCTACAAAAACTTATAACAGAATACTGAAATGGTTTAACATGTGTAGGATGAAGCCCAAAGTCTTAAAACTCAATGCATAATCTTCAATCTATTCAATAACAATGAAAAATACAATATATTTTCAATCAATGTGACATGTGTGCATGACATTAGTTCATGCACAGATTTTCAATATAAAATATATTTAAATAATTCCGTATCATACATGAAAATAATTTTTTTAAGTACTTTATTTTAAAAATACAAAAATTGCAATTTACAAAAGTTTATTTCCTAATGAAGCAAACACAGTGGAAAGTCACAATTAGTAAAATACATAAGTACGTATACAAAATATATAACTGTGGACGTTCTGTAACTGAACTTGCACAAAACATTCACTACACTATTTTGAATCCTCTGTGTTTTTATCTATGAATGTTTTCCCACAAGTCTGCCACACTGGAATTAGGTAGCTGAAGATTGGTAAGAACCTACCGATTAGTTTCAATGTCTTATGGTTTTAGTAATCCCTACATTGGTAAAGTGCACCAATAATTGGCAAACATAAATTTTATTCTATTTGATGTATATATTTGCTTCAATGTATGTTCTCACCTTATTGATATTTTCATTTCCTGTTATTATCTGAATATCAACTGAATTAATATTTTTTTGTATAAAGAACATGCCAGTAATATTTTCAAATTAGTATTACAGCTTATTCCTTATCTTTCTTATCTTTGGTTTTTCTTCAAATCTTTGTTCACCTTTTTTCTTCGAGTTCTCTTAAATTGTACTTGTATAGAACATAATAATGTCATCAGCAAAAGAAAAGTATTTTGTGTGCAATTGTGCTTTTTCTAGACTTCTCACAAGTAAGGTATATAATTTAAGTCTATCATAATAAATATTTCCTTTCCTACTTTATTTTTATCTTTGAATATTTCTTATTATTTTTGGTAACTGAAAAAACTCTGGTTTACTTAAATTAAATTCAATTCACGTCTTCCTTTTAAATAATCTGCACTACCAACCACTATTGCAATAAATTTCAACAACATTATCAATTTTTAACAATTTTAATTTTCTAGTTTTTATAATTCACAAGTAATGTTTACTATTTGCCTACTGTCAAATTGGTAAAATATAAAAAGTAAGGTTATTGTCGTGACAGTTTTAATATGGTATCTTAGGTACAATGCGCGACGCCGCGGTGAAAAAACAAACTGCTTAGATCGACGATTTTGAGGACAGGTTTTGTCAATTTTCCCGTATGAGTTTGATCTCCTTTATAGCCTCCATGGAAGCAATGTTATAATCGTGACATAATATCAGGCATATTTGTTTGTTGAGCTAACTACTTTTTTAATAATTCTTCTGTATTTTTAGATAAATAGTTATATTAAATTATGTGCAAAAGTATATGAGCCAAGACCAAAGTATAAATATTAGTGGCCGTTTTGATCTTCTCTTTGGCTCAGTTTATGAGAAACGCAAACATTTACTGAAAACATCAGATGAACTCTTTAGACAACAGTTAGATGATGTGCTGGATACAACTTCTGGTCAGTTTCATATGCATAATTTCAACTGTAAATTATACAAGTTTATTATATATTTTTGCAGATTCAAAAGTGGCTATACAGTTATATTTGTTAGCAGCATTAATACCGCCCAAATGGCACACTCATATAAGTGGTAGAAGGCAATAGAAGCCATCAATATCCGAATGTAGAGATGTTCTATTTCTGCAAGCCAAGGCCCCTGGGGACATGGAAAAATTGAAAAAAGAACAACTGGATATATTATAAACAAAAGGCTTAACGGTTCAATATAATTTTTTATTAAATATGTTTGGACAGATAGCAAAACTTTTCACTTAAATTACCTTTTCAGTACATACCTAATCTAGCCTTTTTGAATTTGGTTTTAGTTTTATAGAACTATGTCATCAGCTGCACAAACACTCTTTAATATGACTCATAATAAGAATAAATAATTAACATCAATTAAACTAAAACCAAATTTTACTGTAAGCTTGAAAAAATACATTCTTCTATTCAAACTAGCATTCATTTGAAGCAAACCAATTATTTTTAAAAAGTGGGGCATGCTTCTTTTTTTTTAAGAAATCCATTGTTTGAACAAAACAACTCGAGTTTTGATGCAAGAAATTATTCAGGAATTTTAACAAATGTATTTTTTGACTGAAACAAATCACAATTAAAAAAAACGGATAGTCTGGATTTTAAATTAAAATATGTTTGATTTAAAATAGTCATACTTTGAAGTAAACAACTCGAGTTTGCACAAACGAAATTAATTTGAAGTTTAAAAAAAATTCATTGTTCTATTTGAGCTTGTAGTTGTTTAGAATAAACGACCCAAGTTTCAAAACAAGAGATGGTCATAACGTTTTAAAGAAATTAATTGTTTATATCAAAATATTAATTGTTGGGAGTAAACAACTAGAGTTTCGACTAAAGATAGAATTTCCTTAAATTTATTCACTTGAATGTTTACATAACACTACAATTAGTTTTAATGATACCAAACTCTAAACAAACCGCAATTTCAACTTAACACGTCTGTTTGGTTGACTCTATTCAAACTTCAGATTTGTTTATCTGAAACAAATTTTCTTTCATTCAAAAAAATTTTTTTCAGAGTGTAAGTTATTTCTTTCATTTTTTCACCTTTTTATCAATATTTAATCCTCGCTTATCAACCCTTAGTATCACTTGGATTTGTATACCATGTTTTTTTATGATAAAGTAGTACCCTAGGAATGCATCCAATTAATTGTTCTAGTTTCGTGGAAATTCTAAGATTTTCAATGTCCACAGTAGCGTCGATTACAGTGTTTCCAGAGACTTTCTAAGAACTGTACCATTCTTTGTTGAAAAATATACCAGATTTTGTTCGATCGTACAAAAATGTACAGAAACACGATTTATGTGTGTACAGCGTTGTCAATGTTGCCAGATTGTTTTTTTTTGCATCAGTTGATTTTGGTGAAAAAGAAAACACCTTAAATTCAGCTTGAACTTAGAAGGTAAATACACAGGTGGCATTAAAAAGTGTTCAACTCAATACAAAAAAAAGAAATTGATAATAAAACGAATATTTATTAATGTGTTCAGAGGATTCTAATATATAAAACATTACCAAGTAGATCAGTCAATGAACAACCAAAAACTAAACTAACCGTTAACCAGTAGTATCGTTTTTTAGTCTATTGTGAGAAGGAAATAAAAATATACAAGAGTGAAAAACAAAAAAAAAACAATGTAAATGAAAATTATTGTTGATTATGTACTTAATGCGAAACGTAAAATTTATAATTCTTGGCAACAGGTTACACATAACTTCCTGGAACATTCCAGACAAATGGGTTTTTCACATTTGATACATTTATAGCCCGTATTTAGATTTTTTGTATATGGACAAATGCTCGCTTTTTTTCAAATTTATCGGTTGCAGCAGCTTTCTTAGGCGGTTCTGTGTTATCCCCAAGTACTTTTAAAATTAGAGTCTTTAGATCTGATCGTAGATTAGGAATAGAAACTCTACGATTTAGATGAGGTCTAACAAGAGTCAAAACTAAATTTTCCGTGATAGCAAACCGTGTAATGGGGGATACTGATAATGGCCATCGTCGGCTTCTCCTGTTAGTTGAATAATTGGCACATTTGTGATCCATGGAGTCAACACCTCCTTTCGTCGTATTATTGAATGCTACAATTTCGGGTTTATTTATCTCTGCATCCATACTTTTGGTGTGATGCATGCTTGAAACCAGCAAAACGTTGTTTTTTTTTCGATACGTAACTCGGCAAAGTTAGTGAATCCATACAATGAGGAACCAATCTCACGTTTTATTTTTTCGGGTAAAAACTCTTCGGGAACTTCTCTTTTATTCTTCTCGACAGTTCCAACATACGTCAATTTTCGCTTTTGCAGCTCTTGCCCTAATTCCATTGATGAAAACCAATTGTCGGCAGTAATATTTCTATTGCTTTCAATAACTGGGGAAGTCAATCTAAGAACAGTTTGTGTAGGAATCGACAATTTTTTTTCCTCATCTGATGAACCTAAGATCTGTTACAGTTTCTGACAATTATTTATAAAGCGTTGAAATATACTTGTAGTAGCAGCTGCTAGGTCATCTTTTTTCCTTTCTTTCCTGGTAGCTGCATTATCAAAGCGCAAAGCACCTATAAGGATCTCAAATCTTTTTTCAGACATTACTGCACGTAAAATAGGGCGTCCCGTACACTTCGTTGAAAACAATGATCGCACGTCTTCGCAGTTAGTCTTATAAATTGATGTCAACTAAACTACAAAATTACTTTTCTGACGTTCGTTCATTCCTGCCCTAACAACCTCAAGTTTAACCTGAACCGTTTCTTGGCCAAATAAAAGTGACCAAATATCTTCCACTTGAGGTTTAGTGTCTAACGCTCGTAAAGTACTAGTCAACCCGGAATGCCTCTCACAATATTATGTTGTGCTATTTTCAGCCCCGTTGGTGGCTCTGTAGTACTCCATTTCAAACCATTTTTGTCCAAGAAATAGTCCGGTAATGAATTGGGTTTATCTTGCGTAGTATGGACAGGAGTTCTATACAGTATCATCTTTTTCGCTATCATATTCATTTTCATAAGAGTCATCACTACTATCGTGTATTTCTGGCTGTTCCTCGTAATCTGGATCATCGTCCGAATCGTCTATGGATTAATCTAGTGTATAATCGTCTTCTTCCTCTAGTTCGTCTAAATACTTAATTTTTGCTTCAAAATTAGGATCATCGTAGTAAAAAACTGTCTACGCCGCTTGGAAGCACTACGACCAGAGGTACTTGGAACTGAATCAATTGTATGTATGGCAACAGGCCTAAAAAGTTTGTGTAATAATGTTGTGCAATTAAACAAGAACTAAATATTTTACCAATTATTTTGTTTCGTATCTAGAAGTATGTGCCTAACAGACACTGAACTTTTTTAACGTTCCGCGTAGTATGTGTCTACCAGACACCGTCACTATTAACAATTAAGTTCTGCTGAATAAACGATAAACCACATCTGGTAGTATTAAGTGTTCTGTCGCCTAAGGTCACGTGAGGAGGATATCTTGAGGGTGGGGTAGACAAATAGCTGGGTACGTTCACAATTGCAAAAGTGAAAACAGTATGTGTCTGTCGGATACATACTACTGGTTAAGGATATTCCTTCCACAAATGGCCTTGAAATTTCAGATTTTGAGCTTAGCTGTCAAGACAGGCAACAAGTTCAATAAAATGCGGTTGCCCCCGCCAGTGGGTAATTTATGATCAAATTTATGAGTACCTACCGTTGTAAACCATTTGACCCGAAACATCTTTGAATTTCAACTGTTTTAAATAGAGTAGGTAGATAGCATATTTGTTTTCATGATAATACCATTTTTCACTGGAAAAGCAATTGTTTATTGATTCAAAGTGAAGTGTTCTGTAATTTTATAACAATTTTTTTGAAAAATCTAGCATAGCGTAAGGCAGGCTTAAGATTAAAAAAAATACATTTTTCATAAGTAAATTATTTAATTTTCAACATTATATATTTTTGACTAATATTTTAGTATCTTCAAAGATTTTTTCCTGATGTTTAGCAGAACAGATACGAAGATACCTGATTATTTCTAAAGTATATTTCAATAGACCAGACAATATTGCTGATTTAATAGTTAGGATAACGGAAGAAATTAACAAAATAACAACTGAGGTCATACAAAATGTTGTACGAGAATTCCAAAATCGCCTCGGTTATTGTCAAGAAGAGAATGGTGGTCATTTTGAACATTTGTATGTATGTATGTATGTAAATTGGGGTGACATTCACTGAAACCTAAAAGATCCATTTTGAACATTTAACTCAATTGTCAAGTACATTGAAAAAAATACATTCTAAATATTATGCGACATTATTATCTTCATTCTACGTAGAGTTTTGTAATAAAGACATGATCAAAATTTTACATCTTAAAAATTATTTTCTCAGTTACGATTGCACCAAATTTAAAAAACTATATTGCTGAACAGAGGACTAAAATCCCTTTCCAACAAGGTGCCACACGACCCCCTTTCTTATTTAAAATTTTCGAGGGGGTGTTTATAATTCACAGGTGGTGCTGGAGGGGGATAATATTTTCATACTGTAAATTGTCAATTTAAGAATAAAAATGGACCTGTTTCAGGTTTTGTTCACATAGTACATATTAACGCTTAAATTGAATTTATTCCATACATGTGGACCGCATTGTATAATAACGAAACAAAACTTCAACAAATCGCACAACTAAACAGTTCAAGTACAAATGAAAGAATGTTTCACTAAAACAAAACGGAGGGATCTACTTCATAAAATTTCCTAGAAAACGTGATATATTGGAAAACCCGGTAAGAAACCATTTTCGATATTCCCAAATTTTGCGGTCACTTCTATCTTGTCCCCTGCCGTCTTCACAAATTGTCACTTGTGAGGTATAAATTATTTTCAATATTATGACTACCCACACATAATAAGTGACCTTAGTTGGACACCGTAGGCCATTTTACTTCAAATAATTTTCTTACCTGTAGATAGGTCACCTATTTGTAAACGTGATGTGTTTCAGAGACACTAAAAGAATAACTTTATTGTAAGTACATTCTTGATTTTTAGTACCTAAGAATAATCCGAACAGTAAAATAAAGTGTGTGCACCCATAATATCAAAAAGTTTGAATATAAAAATAAATTATTCACAACAGTAGAATGCTCTGTTAGTTTTCTATTGAAGCAGGTACCTAGACAAAAGGACAATAAAATAGACCCTTCTTTATCACTCTGTAATCATGGTCATAAATCTAAGCTTGCGGTTACTTATTTCAAGAGGTTGTAAATTATAAACAGCAGAAACATTTTTAATTCAGAATTAATGCGATCACATAACTCCGTCATTTTTATTCGAATTGAGTTCTGATCTCGCCCATTATTATTTATTTTACTTTATCTTTAAATCGTTTGTTACAAAAGTACATATTTATCTATAGATTCCGGTGAACTGAAAAGACATGTTTCTTCGAAACTTTTTATGATTAAATTTTAATTAAATAAAAAAAATTCACAAAATATGATACGTACAATACATTGAGTAGACTCTTAAGATTTTAAATAATCAACAACTTTGTTGATATCTCTACTCAAGTTCGTGATATTTGAACGCACATTTGTATTGATTTCTCCATAAGAGAATTCTGTAACGAATACCCTTAAGGGCTAGCTAGGATGTTACAAGTATATAACATAAAAAAAATCTAATAAGAGCCTAAAACAACGAACTCCTGGTTTGACGAAATAAAAAAGGTATAAAAAATTTGAAAAAACTGTTGATTAGAAATTTAGAAAAACACCTGGTTTCACCAAAGTGCATAATCTAAACATATTATCCATTTAGCACTGTGAAAAGTCACCAGCAACTTAACTAACAACACGCTACCGCTAATGCTAAAATGAACTAAAAAACCACAATAACACATTATATATCGTATATAGGGAATCTCCGAAATAGACATCTCGCATCAGCTGCTGAGTGTAGTTCGCTTATAATTTGATAGAGGGCATTGTAGAAAAGCGAGATTTGTGACAAGCTATATTAGGAAAAGTTATAGATTTTTTTGGAACTTTATATATTTAGTGTGAAGTTCGTCGATTTTTAATTAAAAAAATATCGTGTCGATCAATGTTCACTATTATATGAAATGTATCAGAAATATTGGAAATGTACTCAGGTACAAACGGTTTCAAAATGTACCATATTTGTACATGGCAACGCTGGTCGATTATCCAGTTTTGGGCCTTGGGGAATAGCCTTATTCTACTTGTAATAATAGAGCTACCGGTCTGTAAGCAGTCGTTGTTGGAAATAATATTAAGTCTTTCATTGCTGCCTTGTACGAAAATACAACTAGAGTATAGCAAGCGCCAAACGTGATGGCGAGCCCGTCCCCATGCGCACAAACTCATTTTCAATGTTACATCCCAGTACAGCTCTTGCAAGACATATAAATGCTCTGTACAGAGGCGTATCATTAGTTGTCCTCCAATTATGTTGGCGTTTGGCATTGTCTGAATAATTTTTGTGTTGTTTCTGAAAAAATGTCATCGTCTAACAAAAAACCAGTTATCAATTCAATTATTTTCAAAGTGTCAAATGTGAGTCGGATACGTTATCAAATGTTAAAAATAATACATCTCTCGCTACAGGTAACATTAAATAAATTTCAAAAATAGCTATTTCAACACAAATCTTTATTTTGTATTAGGTATTTCGATAAGAAACATTGAAAGAGTGGTTAAAGAAAGGGAGCAATCAATTTCTGCAAATAAGGTGCTAGTAAAATTTTCCACCCCAAGAAAGAAGCGGCCTAGAAGAGCATCAATAACTGATATTCCCGAGTATGAGTATTCCAATATTAGACGGATTATTTACGACTTTCATGACACGGAAGGGTGTCGTATTACGGTAAAAAAGTTACAACAGAAAATTAATGACGTTTTGGGAATTGTGGCTTCCGGAACATTTCTTCTTAGAATTTGAAAGAAAATAGGTTTTAAATGGAGAAAATGGACATCAGAGCATTGTGGATCAAGTATTTACAAAAAATCAATTATTTTCGTAGCCAACAGCGACCAATTGTGTTTCTTGATGAAACATACCTTCATAGTGGACATACATCTTTACCTGTGAATTCGTGACCGATAATGCTCCATAATATTCAAATTAATCCAGCCCCCAACACAAATTCTAGGAATGCTGACATGGTGAAGTGGCTGCACGAAAAAAACATTTTGTTCACCCCTGACATGCTCAAACCCGAATTATACGAGTTGATCAAGGGAAATAAAAAATATCATATGAGATACAAATTTGATGAGGTTATGCTTGAACACAGACATAACGTTTTGCGACTTTCACCCTAATTAAAACTAATTATAGGTACGACACTGGCCGGCAAGGGGCTTATCGTAATCCAATAGTAATTTAGTTGGGAGAGTCTATACCTGCGCGATCGCTCGCCATCACGTTTGGCGCTTGCAGTATATCCATCGAACAAACAGAGCGACCCAAACAACGATAGATGCGTGATCAAAGTATGATAACCATGCGCCTTTGCATCTATTGGCTGAAATAAATATGCCTCCATACGCTGGCCAATCGGATTTAACTGCAATCGGCCGGCAGAATTCATTGTCCATACAGAGTCGGAGAGATCACGTGCACTATGCACGATACTGTTTTGGAACACTCCATTGCTTGGATGGACAGAGTATAGGGTCGTCTTTACTACTTCTTTTGTGTATTATGAGTGAGACATAACATAATCATTCCTGCATTTTAGCTTACGGTCAAAGTTCCACTGGGAAATACCATAATAGGTCTGATTCCAAGTTTTCCAAGTTTTTGTCACATGCTATTCAAATATGATTTTTCAAATAGTTTATATAGGTGTGTTATGAACCAATAACTTAAGGTAACCCCATATCCAAAAATCACATGGATTCAATCCTGGAGATCGGGGAGGACAGTGTTGCGGCCCTCCAATTTAGGGTGTAACCAGTTCCATCAAGAATTTCTTGTTCTACTCTCACATTCCTAACTGTCTAGGAACGACCAGTGTTGTTTTAATTTCTTTGTAAACTTCTAGTATCCATTACCATTTGCCAAACCATACACAATCTGCATATCGGTCATCTCAGCGTTTCTACTCGTACTTATATTTAAATGTCATGAAATAAATAAATTAAACTAGGATACAGACAAATTGACCCAAAAATAGCAAACTACAAACCTACCGGTAAACTTCAATTTGTAACAACCAAGAACAGAATTTAGCCTGCTTAAACTTGAAAAGACGTTAAGTAGACACAAATAAATACATTTTGACACCAACCCACTATTGTATTGTAATTAAGACAAGGTATCACATAGGATATTGTATTTTATTCATTGGTTCTAGGAAAAACATCAAAGGTGAAAAAAGTATTTCGAGACAAAAGAGATTTTTTTTTCACAAAACTCAATCTCGAGAAAAATTTGTGATAATAAACACTATAAGGATTGATAATGTAACAGGAATGTTGAAAAAATAACGGTGGTGTCATTGCAAGTGCACTATGAGAATTATAAAATTTCATGTTTCCATATTTAATTTGAGTAAAAAAATAAAAACTAGGGAAATTTTCTCATAGTAAAGACCCTTCATTATTTTATACGGGAAATCAACTCCTGAATTGTTTCGCATGAATTTAGAAGCTTCCTGCATATAGCAAGCCACTTATAGTTAAATGGAAAAGTTTCAACCATACCTAAGTTTAGGGATTAAAGTTAACATCTATAGACTCTCCCTTATCAAGTATATTAGCGCAAAAATTAGGATCACTTGTTTATTTATAAGTTAGAAATTCAATTTTATATTCAGCCTTGCCTCCAAAATTGCGTGATGTTGGCATACGGACAGGCGGCATAGTCGACATACCTACTGTTTTGACCAAACACTCAAACTTCACACTCAGTACACTTACACTAACACTTTACACTATCTTACGCGCGTTTCGATAACCATTTGATCTTATTCAGAGACTGAAGGTGGGTTCAAAAATGTCCAACTTAGTACACCACTCCACAAACACTTGATTCCAGTGCAGATATATATTTGAAAATTGATCGAAAATAACATTCATTGCGAGTTTTTTTCTCAGTAATGGATAATTAAACAAATAGAACTATTACAGTTTCCTGTAAAATTGTCGTATTTAGTAAAGCGTGTTAGCCCGGGAAGTAGCTGTTTCTTCTCCGTTGAACCGTCACTGTTTTTGAAAAATATTTTGCAAAACATTGTTGTAAGCGATAGAATACTATATTTTTATTCTTCGATATCTATTGGTAAAACGCTTTACTAAATACGACAATTTTACAGGAAACTGTAATAGTTCTTTATGTTTCAAGCTAACGGGCTTGTTGTCATTCGAATTTTAGTTTGTGACTTGGAGGTGAAGGTATCGCTACCTTCGCAACTATTTCATTTCCGTCATTGGAAGGTACGTATAGTTGGTTATTGTAGAGACAAATTCAGTTCGGGATTAACTCTCGGACGATAACGTGAACCTTGTAATGATGAGGCGCAATACGCCGAAACCGGTCTACAAGTTATGTTGTCCCTTCTAGTTGCAAACCAGAATGGTTGGTTTGAATCTTGTAGATTTACCAACCCCGTTTGACTTAGAAGTGTAATTCAATGTCTGTCGGGGCATGTAGCCCGGGAAGTAGTTGTTTCTCCTTCGTTGAACGGTCACTGTTTTTGAAAAATATTTTTCAAAACATTGTTTTAAGCGTTAGAATTTTATATTTTTATTCTTCGATATCTACTTAAACTTAAACTTATTTATATTAACTTGAATTTCTCAAACTAAGGATCTCTTCTCTAAAGAAAAAGTGGCATTTTCAGTCGAAAACGACATAGGCACTGCTTGGGTTTTTAATTTTATTCCACAATTCACCTAAGATATTTTTCTTCAAAATGTTTCCAGCACAGTACTTTGTGAGGATTGATTTTTATTACAAAGGACTTACAAAAAATTGAGCCGAATGGGTTTTATAATTAGGTCGAAATGTATTGTTGTATCTTGTTACTCAAACATCAACATTGAATTGAATTTTGATTCACTAATTTCCACTCATAGCAATAGCCATTGGAACCACAAAGTGCCTGTAATTTGTAACCAAGCCTTATGGGTTCACCTCTCATGAACTGCTTCAAACCATGATGACCATAGTATTTGAAAATCATTTCGTAAATTGACAAATATCAAATACGATGTGAAAATTCCAAATTGTTGAAACTTTTCATTAATTTTTGTTATAAAAGGTCGAAGTTTGTAAGTCCTGTCTTCTTTATCAATTTTATCATTATCTGCAAAATTTAACATGGATTTCATTTTGGAATACCTATTTCGTGACATTCCAGATTGTACCGTTGCAACATCCAAGTCCGCATCCATAGACCAGTACATTCTTTCGGTGGTGATATCCAGAAAACAAGAGATTGTCAATGAAACACTTCAGTTCATCAATTTCTGAAATGTAAGGTTTATCATGTATTTAAAAATATTATTTGAAACCAAATTTTCAAAAAGTTGTAATGGAGTGAGGTCTCCATATTTTTTGGCAGGGCCTCTTCTATTTTTTTCCAATCCACTTAAGTCACTATCAGGGAATGAATATTTAGGATTACACAATTTTCATTTTGGTAGCACGTAAGAGAGTCGCTTTTTTTTTGGAGCTGATGGAGCAGAATTGGAACTTGTCTCCGGTTCTTCATTTTCTTCGTTGTAGAACTGCACCTCCAGCTGACGGGCTACATTTATCATTTCCGCTATGACTAATTCGTCATCCTCCGAGCTTCGTCTTCATCGGTAACATATTTATGATACGGAGGTAAAACTATGATGTCTCAATTCGGACTATCCTCATCGATAAAAAAAATTTGGATCGTTAATAACATCTTCCAGCTCTTGCATAGTGAATGTCCTTTTTGAATCCGTTGTCTGCAAAAAGTTATCGATAATTTAATAATAATAACGACGAAGAGATACGCTTTTAAATTTTATGGACAAAACCACATAATTTGAAATAAATAATATATAAAATCCAAAAACAAAATATAAAAAGAAAACTAACTATACTTATATATGAATAATAGTATTTTATGCAACGATCATGTAATGATAGCCATTAAGACACGAGCTTGTTGTAGGATACGAAACGAGCCGCAGGCGATTTTCTTATATAATATGCGAGTGTATTAATGGCCATTACATGAAAGTTGCATACAATATTTTTTCTACTCCGATTAATAAGAATTATTTAATTAATAATTATCATATATAGTAACTTTTGAAAATCAAAATTATTTGTCAGCTGTCAAATTAAGTGTCACCTAATATAATTAATTTCAGAAATGTCAACCAGGTATCCATGGCTATATTAAATATTGTGCGAATGTCGCATTCCCATTGGCTTAAAAATCTGTATCATAATGAAAATTTGTATCATAATGAATATCATTATGATACAGATTTTAGTCTTTTATTAAGTATATTATAAAACAGGAGTAGAAAAAACATATAATGAACAGATTTAATATATTATAATACAATATCATAATCTCGTACACTATACTAAATAATGAACTATGCCAATATACCTTAAAACTCTAGGGTAGATAGTACAATTCTGTCACTGAATAATAAGGTCTTTCAAGCAGAAATGCCTTTCTCAATCTTTGGAACCTATTGAATGTATTTGTCACTTTTTAATTCAAACGAAGGGTAGTGAGCTGTTAGTGCAGTAGAAAAATCAAGCTGTTCGAAGGCAGATTTAATGGCAAAACAGGCACAGGATAATTTTTCGTTGAAGTGTCTACATACATAGACAATTTAGGGGTACAGTCTCAATATGGAGACCAAAACACTTGATAGAATTTCAAGATTTTATCAAGTCATTATCAAGTTAGAGAGGATGCAAAACTCCTCTGTAAGATAAAAGTAAAGTCTCCTCATATTTAAAACAAAGCCCGTTCGAGTCAGACCAGGACTTAATTGTAATTAGATCTTTGCATATGGTAGAATGTGAAGTTGCTGAGCCCTGGGGTACACCACTAACTGGTAAATTTTCCGAAACTTCACCATTTGCTCGTATCAGTTGTTTTCTACACTCAAGGCAAGATTCAAACCATTTTGAAGGAATCTGGACAATCAAAAATAACTTAGCAGATAACCCATTTATGACACAGGAAGATTTGTTTTGAATGGTGATTATGGTTTGCACTAGTTCAGATTTACGGTCTTAAGAAGAAACTATCAGTGATTTTTTCGGAAGGAAGGAGGAAAGGAAAAGCATCACGACTTCGAGATATTCTAGAGCTAATATTCTTACTAACGTTAACGAAATAATTGTTTAGTTCGTCTGGGTCGAGGTCAATAAAGTTGATAAACGAGTTTTGTTCATTAAATCATTGATAACAGGCCCAGTTTCTCTGGCGGAATTTCTAGCTCTAGAGATGCAATTGTTACAATAGTTTTGATCAATATATTTGATAGTTTTCCAATACAATATTTTATAATTATTGATATAATTGAAGTACGTGTTCCTTCAGTAGACCATAATTTGTGATGTTTAGATTCCCGCGATACATCATCATCTTGAACTGTCGTTTCAAATGGTCTCCAAAATGCCATTCTAATCAATTACTAACAAATTGTATTTGTAAAACTTACCCTAACATCTACGAACAAATGAATATTATAATAATAACCATTCACTCACTTCACTTAATCAACTAACCTTACTTAACCAACAAATAATATATATTATATTATTAATAGTTTTCTACTTTAGATTAACTACACTTTTCTACAACTAAAAACTCACTCAAGTATATTATTGATAATATTTCTCTACTACACAAATATTCACGCACACCCCTGGACGTTTAGAAACTCAGGTCAGGCCAGATGTTCAACACTTGCATTTTCCAGTTGGCCGAGTTAAAACTGACCGGTTACTTCGTTATATTATGCCAAATACTGAACTGGATGTTACTACGTTGGCAGCTATTCAACATTTTCTTAAATATAGTAACATACATAAAGTTGTTTTTAATTGATTATTCTTTTTCCAGCAATTTTAAGCGACTTATTTTATTGCTTACTAATAAATTCATATTATGTATATATTTTTTTATTATTTCCAAACTAGCTTTCTAAGAACATCACGAACTAACAGTTTACTGAAGTAAGGAGAACATTTGTATAGAGAGCCTAACAATTCTAGAAAGTATATCTGACAACATTGCTTTATTTTACTGTCGTTACACTGACATTGGATCCACTATATGAATATAGATCAGGAAAAAATATTTATTGATAATGTAAAAATTAAAATTTTATATGCTTTAGGAGGATAAAAACTGCAAAACTACATAATATATTCAGCTACTTGACTAACATAAATCAATAAATGTATTCGGTAATGCACAAAACCCATTATTCCTAAATTTGAAAAATCGGAAAAATATACTTCCTTTATAAAAAGTGATAAGTAGATAGTCTAAATCTCTCTCGACGCCGACCTAAATAAGTACCTATTAAAATAATTTGATTACAATGTTATAATTTTGATAAGTGGGCGTTAATGGGTGATAAATATTTGAAACAATTGATTTATAATTATTGGAACAACGTCTGAGGGCGAATTTTGGAACAAAATATGGTATGAGGACCAAATATGTCTTAATAAAATGTTGCAGAGGAAAAAATACAAGGCTTTAAATTTTCCATTTTTTTCTCATTTTTTTGCTAATAATTGTATATTTATTAATTGATAGATGGCAAAAAGGCATAGCCTCAGACAAGGAATATTATTTTATATTATAATATTTTTATGATACGTGAATTATTCCCAACCATGAAATTAACTGGTAACTTTTTTGTCGAAGCTTTTCAGTGATTTTGATTGGAAAATATGACGTATACATAATTTCTAACCAATATTGGCATTCACGATAACATAATATTTTTTCGAGAGAAACGCAATTGAGCATTTTAGAGTCTCGTGAACGGAGAGTGTGCTTTGGACTGTCAAATAATTGTTGCTAATAAATGTCATTGCTTGTTAGCAAATTGTTTTTGTTGTGAAAATGTGGTATATTGTTTCATTTTTCTAAGCTATTATGTACTTTTTCGTTTGAAATGCCTCGTCGTTCTACGCATTAAAAATGCCAAAATCAAAATTGGCCATAATATAACCCAACAGCATTTCAACAAAATCTATCAACTCATTTAAAGGTTGCAGACCCAAACTAGTAATTTTCTTTTAGACCAACTAGAACATGAAATTGGTTCTACCAATCCGGAATGGAACTAACGATATCCATGAAAATTTTTTGACAGTTCTAACAACCAATCAAATTCTGTCATTTTGTGTCATTTGAAACAATTTCACCCAACCATGTCAACATTACACTGTTAATTGCATTCAGTGAAACTATCAATCACTATGACAACACTATTGAGTTGCGAATTTCCAAAGTATAAATGCGCTAATCAAAGAAAAAATTCCCAGAAATGCAACCTACAGTCACAAATGTATTTGGAGAATATTTATTGGATGCAATCAGGAAGAAACTACAAGCAGATGTAAACGTAAGTCTAGTTCATTTTCGTTAAATTTGTCTGAAGTTAACTAAATAATATTGCTATGGAATGAAAATACTCCTAAAGGTCTTATGCGGAAATTTCATCATATTGCTGCTGTAGAATTAGCGAGGCAAGGAGGAGAGGCAGCTACTTGTCTGGAGGATCTTTTTCAAATCGAGAAAAATAACGATGACTCTCCAACAAATCGCATTGAATACAATCCGGTGTTCAGTAAAACGTGCCAAGGTGGTTCTAAAAGCTGTAAGTAGTAAATGGTTGGTTTGCAATGGTAAAAGACGAAGCTGCCCTGTACGTCTTTTTCATAAACTGATATCAAAATGAGGCGACAATATTACCTCACCACGACTGTTCTTAAAACCAAATCGGCACTGGAGAAATGAAACTGACAAATGGTACGATAATATTCCTGTTGGAATAAATACAATGAATGGATGGACTAAATCTGCTGCTGAGGTAATTTGCTTGAGTGTAAAGGACAAAACAATAAGAAATAACTCGAATAGATCAACTGCTGTTAGCGAATTGGCAAAAAATGGTGTAGAAGAACAACGATTACTGAAAATTACTGGTAATAGGAATCAAAATTATATAAAACCATACTTAAGTCTCGATCAAGAACACTACAACAAAATCATAAATATTATCCGTGGTAATAGATCTTCTATAGTAGAGAACAGCAACAAATATAATGTTACGTTAAATTCTAATAATCGTATCTTCTCTAGCTGTACTTTTAATAAATAAATGTTTCGTTATGTTGAGTTATACATTTTACTGTCAACAAATTTTCCGCCGAATATCCCTCGAACATTGGCAATGCCTCATAATTTTATGATAAATTTCTCAAGCTCGTTACCAAGGAACGAGATTTCGATTGTCATAAAATTATCTCATTTATTGTCAATTTTCTAGGGATATTACTAGATACTGATAAAATTAAACTGGGTTTCTCTAGGCTGGTTATAAATTTGATTTTTTCAAAGCTTCCGCAGTTCATATTATCAAGGTAGTCGCTGGTTTTCGGCTACTTTTGAAAACGATACCTTCATCTTCAACAAAACCGTCCTCACCTCCTTCATGCCTGATTCTACCAGTATATCTTTTGCTCTCGCCTGTTTTCTCGCACTGTGTTAACCCTTCAAGCTGCTGTGGTTAGTATCTTGACCACACCATTGAGCACTACTCGGAATATTATTCTAATAGTAATGTTAACGGATAGTGAGCCTAATCGACATTTACAACAGTTCTATGTGCGTCGTGTCTAACAAGCTAACCACATTTGCCTAGCATACGGATATTTGTTAAAAGTTGTCACTTAACTAACCACAACGTCCCTAAGAGCGTATTTATGTGAAAAAAAATGGCGCGAAAAATTTGTTTCCCTTTTGTCTTTACGAGATTTGTTTAGAAGTAAGCAATTTGGCCGCATTAGTGTTGTCAGTGGTTTGATAAAACCAATAGTGTATGTGTTTTTACTTCCTGTGTATAGAACTTCATTTCAGATATTGACATATTTCTGCTTCCGAAAATTTTCAAAGGTAAGTCGCTAGGTTTACTGAGATTTTTTCAAAAAATATAGGGCTCCAGAAGCTTATCCAAACAATTTTACATTATTTGAAGTATACAAAGTAATATCATAACAAATACAAGAGATAAATGTTTTTGGCAAAGATAATATTGCAACTAGATTGATAAGAAAGTCGCAAAACTGTCAACGAAAGTAAATTTATTTTGTTTGGCAGCATTTTGTTGCTTTTTTTTCTATTCTTGGCTTTTACAGAAATAATAACAAACATAGGTACTTCACTTTTGAGCGATTGGCAGCTACTTGGGTCAGGGTGCAGCCAGTGGCGTCCTATAAAATATATTTTTTTTAAAATATTTCCAGCTTCTTTTTCTATATTCATTTAGAGTAGTTATCTGCGAATATATATGTTTCTTCCAGACAATGAAGAAAATTGAACAAAATTCCACAAAAACATTTGTAAATTTGAATAACATGGCGTCAGATAATGCATCTGCTATGATAGACGGTATTTCAGAAGAACAGGCTGTAGATTCTGACTACGACGGGGACAGTGATGCCGAAGATGGAATGATTATAGAACGTCGAACAGTTGAGTATCGAGATATTCATCACCTAGTACATCAATTGATTCAACTTGTTCAAGCGGATCCATTCGTACAATGAGTACTTACATCTATAGAAAAATATGACAATAGTGGATTTCAGGAAGACAGCGATGATTCTGTTGCTGATCCCTCATATCAAGTGGAACAAAACTCAGTTCCTAGATCAATAAACACATCTTCAAGCGATTCTTCGGAAGACGAACCTGCAGATGATGCAGTCAAAGAACATACTTACAATTTCTCAAAATCGGCTTATACCGGTGAGCATTTTGGAAATTCACAGTCTCAAGAGACCTTTGGACCGTTCCTGCAGACTGACATAGAAAACAAAATAGCCTTTTTTTTATCAGTTCGCCCTTACTACATGTTGTAGCGAGTTTCTATCCTTGCTAATTGTTTACTTTGTATTTTCTACATCTGACTTTAGAATGTTGCAAAATAAACATTTTTGATAAAAAGAAAGCAATAAGTTTTTATTATCAAAATGTGGTTAGTATACTGACCACCACAAACTATGACCTGTCTTTAATAATGGCCTAGAGGTCCACTGGTTAGGTTACTAAACACCACTTTACGACTTTTTCGTGAAGTTAAAATGAGTTAAAATGAAAAAATATTCGTTTAAAACACAAAAATGAACTTAAAATATAAAAAAAGTTCTGCGCCTTAAAGGGTTAATACAGTATTATCTTGCCATGTTTTTCTCATTTGATCTTTGGTAAAAATTCACGTCTAATCCAAAACCTTTGCTTTATATAAGTTGGTACTCTTTGCTTCAAGATATTTTCTAAGATTCTGTAGCCCCAATAAAAAATTTTCTATCATTAGTTTGTTAAAACTTAAAACCAACTCTATGTATCTAGTTCATGATGGTTCTATTGCTACATTGTACAAGAAGTATTTCTTCTCGGAACCGCTCACGAATTGTTTCTGCCGATACATGATTTCTTTCGCCGTAGATTTTCTGCGCCACTTGTCGTCAACAACTTAGAGTAAGTGGTGTACATTAATTTTTATTTCAGTAACTTTCTCAAAGATAATTCGTTTGAATGCGGCATCATTGAGAGTCTTCACTTTTTCTGTTCTTCATACGGTTTTTGGTGATATTTCCAACGCCTTTGGAGTTAGTTTAGTCGCTGACTTATTTAAACATTTTAAAATATAAGAGATATGTTTAAAAAAAACCGTATGAACATGTAATTCTTTTGACCATAATATTTATGTTTTGTGACCGGCTTGCAACTGCAATCTAAAGACAATTTCTTAATGGTTTAACTTAGCTTGACTTGTTTGTTGTTTTCGTCAAATTTAGTGATTGAAATTTTACCCCTTCATGCTGTTGTGAATAGAATTATGTTTATTCGAAATGATTGTAATCCAAGACAACCGTTGCCACAAAATGACGGATTACATTTTCTTTTTCAACCCATAAATTGGCGGATTTCATATTTGTTACAATAGGTACCGTTAATTCAGGTATGGGTATCAAATGGAAGGGCTTCACAAGTAGAACTAAGTGCATGGAGGATCATATAGTTTAGACAGTTTATACATTAAACCAGAAATCCAAGCATCTAATACAAAGAAATTTGTCAACATAGAATCCGAATTCTAGCATGGATTTTCCACCCAAGTGAGGGTTCCGTATCGTGTTGAGGACTGTGTGGCACAAGGGTGGCTGAAGATGTTATCGTTAGTGTTTTCTTCTTAAGACTTTAGCACATCTTGTTGTAATTAAATAATTGGCTCTCTATTGGACCTCTCGAGGGGTCGACCGTTGTAATGATCAATACTCTTGGGAACAAAGTGGTTACAAATACTAATAAATCAAAAACTGAAAAACAACGAAGAAGAAGGCTTGAAAAGCGGAAAAAAAGTATAGAACAACGTGCAAAAGAGAGTGAAAGTAATGCAAGGTAGCACTGTAGACCACGCAATTGTTTGCGATTTAATTTTATTTTTCTGATCAATGCCCTATATTGATAAGGTGAGTGGTTTGTTGACTGGTATCTAAGACCTATGGAATTATGTTTTTGTTCCATACATTTTATAAATAAATAATACAAAAAAGGCCTTGGGGTATTTCTCCGACTATACTTCCGTCGTTTTCTCTCCGAATCGATTCCAAGATTTGATTTTTTTTCTTGTTGTCGAGAATAGCAGTCTTTTACATTTTCATGTAACAAAAAAAGTTATGTATAGTTTTGTTATTTCCAGTTTTCAGCAACGGGGAACAGTTTTAATTAGATATAAAAGACAATAGTTTAATACTATTATAACGCCTTACAAATATTTTGAAAAATATTTTTCAAAGAACGTTCACTAAGAAGCAACAACTACTTCTCGGGCTATATGCCTCGACAGACATTGAATTATACTCCTAAGTTAAACGGGGTTGGCTTATCTGCAAGATATAACCATCCATTCTGGTTTGTAATTGGAAGGGACAACATCACTTGTAGACCGGATTCGGCGTATTGGCGCCTCAACAGTACAAGATAGATGCTATCCGTCCAGAAGCCCTGTTATCGCATTCTTAGCATTTCTTTTACTGAGGTCAATGTATTGATGTGGTTTCAACGTTGTCTCCACTCCAGGATTATGCTCTCAGGGCTTCTGGACGGATAGCATCTACCTTGTATTGATGAGGCGCAAATACGCCGAATCCGGTCTACAAGTGATGTTGCCCCTTTCAATTACAAACCAGAATGGTTGGTTATATCTTGCAGATATACCAACCCCGTTCAACTTAGAAGTGTAATTCAATGTTTGTCGAAGCATAAAGCCCGAGAAGTAGTTCTTGCTTCTTAGTGAACGTTCTTTGATAAATATTTTTCAAAATCTTTGTAAGGCGTTATAATAGTATTAAACTATTATCTTTCACATCTATTGATAACACGCTTCACCAAAATATGACAATTTTTTACAGGTAACTATAATTGAGTGAATAACAATTTTGATTACTTACATATTTTGATTTCCACTTAGAAGCTAAAATACGAGAAATTTTTAAAGACGCTTGACAGCAATTATAGACACGTTTGCAATATGTTTACATATCGGAAAAACCTAAAAAGGACCGAATAAAAAGTTCTAAGCAATTTCATGTTCAAACTAATTTTCCGAATTTCATTGGGTCACTGAACGACAAGCATGTAATATAAAGAACAGGATCAGATTTTTTCTCGAACTTCTTTTGGACGTTGTCGATGCGGATTACTGTTTTATGTCAGTAGATGTGGGATTCTACTGCAAACACGGGGATTACAATATATTCAAGAACTCTAACTTTGGCCGAACACTAACAACCAAGCAATTAAACATTTCGAGACCTCGAACAATGCCTCACAATGAACATGGAGAATGTATCCCTTTTGTCATTGTGGGTGACGAGACATCACATCGCATATCAAAGCCATATCCTCGAAGAAACCTCACATCGAAATAACGAGTTTATAACAACTATCGTTTAAGTTGGGCTCGACGCTTGGTCGAATGTAACGGGTGGGGAAATAAGAGCGGCCGTCGGCCACATCTTAGAATCGGATTGTAGTACAGCAGTGGTAAAAAGATTTCCAAAAAAAATGGGCTCAAGAAAGACCCGGAAATTATTTACAGGCTTGTAGGTCCACCGCTAGAGGGCGTCATTGATTGATTGATTAGTTCGGCACCACCAGTCAGAGGCTCAGAGACCTCGGCACCTCAGCCTTTAGGCTTTTTGTGCTCTTGGATATTCCGTTTATGTGGAGAGACCAGTCCAGTTTATCAGGCTCAACAGTCTTTCAACTAGGTCCATCCTGGAGAAATCCTCCCTTGGATACTCTACTCCTAGGAATCTATATCTCTAATGAGACAGTGCTTCACATTCGAAGATAATGTGGGAGGCTGCTTCCTCCTCTTCCATGCACAACCGACAGATAGGCTTCTCCCTATATATGCCAATTGTAGGCATGTGCTTCCTCAGGATACAGTGACCGGTGAGTAATCCCGTCACTTTCCTTATCTGACCCCTGCTGAGGTTTATTATTTCGTTAGTCAGCGACTCCGAGGATTTTTTGACCGGGAGTTTGCTAAGTTCCTGTTTTGGCACGTGACTCCAGTACGTCTGATGTTTAGTTTGAATCCACCGATATGTACAACCACGTGCATCAAAATATGATATTTCAAATACTGGTTCAGGTCCATTGAATGCAGTTTCAGACCCTAGCGTTGCTATTTGCTATTAAATTTAAAAGCCATATTCTGCAAATTGGTAAAAACCGCATGTCAATATCTTTTTCCTATCCCATCGTATTTCATCAAACGTGTAAATAGTGGAAATTTTTTGTCCAATTCCAATTGGGCTGTTTAGCATCAACTGAAATAAACAAATTCAGTCTTATTAGAAAGGCCTATTTCTAGTGATTAAAAATGTCGTCATACTAATAATATATTCCCCGCTGTAGGGTGTTGCAGGTCAAAACACTTACTCAATATGCCAAATTTTACCAACGAATTATAGTGATTATATAACTCATGTTCTAATGAACCAATACAATCCTTGAATTTCCCTTATTACGACGTATTTATAAGTGAATATACCCCTCGACGACGTGATATAATCGTTTTGGTGTTTCGCCTCCTGCCATATTGTGATAATTTCCATAGTAACGGGCAAGCTCAATGAAATGTCAGTTAATTCTACTACAAATTCCGAAAACAACAATACATCAAATATGTATCATAATAATTGTACCTTCAATATTAATATTAATCAATAAAAAAAATTAGAATATTATTCGTTATATAATCGTAACGAATACCAACTCGAGCATAGACAATATTTTTCGATTATTTACCTCTTCACTCGACGTATTTCTATCTACACGTGCGAGGACTATACTTTTGGTATTCACCCCTACACGTCCTAACCTTTCGCAAGTGGTTATCCCAGGTAAAATTTGTTTAAGTAAATCCCTAGGACTTCTCTACGACAACTTCGTATTCTACCAAGAATAAATTTAACAGGATTTTAATTGTACATTCATACCTTTTGAAATATTTACCTTCAGTAATCATTGTATATACGATATATTAATTTTAAGTACATCATAAATACTGTGAGTCCTAGGTATGCATACTTTGGGTGATTTTCAATAAATTCATATCAATTATAATTATATTCATCTAAACTTTTCTCAAATTTGCACTTGGTTATAATTTTAGACATAAGTCAACGCCAAATTTGATATTTGAAGTTTAATTATATCGGTGGTTCTCACCGTAGATAAACCACGTGTTCCCTAGCTTCCTTTCGTGAGAGCCCCTTTTTGTGAGTACCTTCATACACATACTTGTAATCTGTATGGCCTACCACCTGTTAGGCAAAACCATTATATTTATTAATCATATATCTACATAACACGATAGTTTTATTTGTCCCCTTGAGAACCCCTTCCTTAACCCTGAGATATTCAAAGTGTATTTAATACCTTTATTCATACCCTTTCACTGTTTAACATACTTTATCACAGGTGTTATAAGGGCGTTATGTTCCAGGTAATCCTTGTCAATTTTTTGTTTGGCGTTCCTAGAATTAAAAATTAAATGATATTCTTCAGCAATTTCCATGAAAGACATTTTTTGATGAAACTCATCTAATTGGAATTATTTAGGCAGAATTATACCTTCAATTTTATTTTTAATTGTAGGTACACTAAAAGGAAAATTAATAAGGATTTCCTTTTATACAATGTGTTTGAAAAAGTTGGCAACATATGGGAAACTTTTTCATTGTTAAGAAAAATTATTTTCTATGAAAAGTTCAGCATGGTTCAGAATGTTAAAAGCAAATATTATTATAACGAAATCCCGCTTAAATTTGAAAGTCGCATCTGCGTACTGATTATCTTATTTTATTGATGTGAGGCCTTTTTCATAGCAGGCTATACAGTTACTATCTTGTAGTCTTGGCTAAATGAGGTATACATCCATAACTATATAGTTTGGTCACCAGACCAAAAGAGGGCTTAAAAACATGGTTCGAGATTTGTACATTAAGATGCCTACCTATCTTATTTTAGTTATCCATGGTACGCAGTAGCGGCGCGTTTATGTCACTAGAAGTATTTAGGATTCAAGCAGGTTCTCTCACCTACACCGGAGGGTGTTTCCTCAAAAATTCAATACATAACAACACATAACAACATTTGTTTTTTCAAATTAATTTTTTTTTCCAAAATGCAACTTTCCATTGGACTAGTCTGGGGCTGAGGAAACGTGATAATCGTGCTATGATGCAAACAGGCGGCTATATCTTTATCACTTCGAATGTTACCATAGACGACAAACAACCCAAATTTTTGTCAAGGAAAAACCTACATTTATGTATCTCCCTCACAATTTTTTACATATCTTCCATGGTTTTGGGGATATTATGGGATAAATGTAAGTTTCGAGAAGCTCTCGAAAAAGCTTTTACGTTCGATAAACCTTTTTTTTTCTAATACGCATTATAAACCGGTCTAACACTAGAATTGAGTGAATCATGAAAGGAATACGATTAATTTCCATTCTGATGGAATTGGGGTTGGTTTTACTGCTAACTTTTTTCCCAAGAACTCGAGCCATCCATCTATTTTCACAATAACTCACTTAGTTTCAATCTAATCGAATTCAGTCAAAGCTAGGTCTTTTCAAGCACTTGATAAAATATATAAGGTCTCTCGAAAAATGTATCTGTGTTTTGTCCAAAAAACAAGTCTCCTTCAATGAGCCATTATTAGCTTTATTTTACACCTAAAGCATTCATGCCAATATTAATTTTTTTAAAAACTTCATTTTTTTTACATACGAGGGTTGTCTTCAATTTTTTGAATATAGAGCTAAAAATCAGTAGATAACTTTTAAACACTATTGTTTCTCAAACTATTCTCCACGAAGAGAAATGGATTTTTGCATCATTTGGAAGCAATTAATTCTGGAAGCAGTTATTCCACTCGCTTGTTGGTACATTCAAAATAGAGTTTTTGAAGGCGTTCACTGCATTTTCTGGAGTCTGGAACCTTTGAGCACGTAGTTCATTCTTAATTTTTGGAGAAGTAAAAAAGTCTACAATTCGATGTTTTCACACTTTAAAAACTCAATTGTTTCTCGAGCTGAGTGGGAACTTGCATTGTCTTGGTGGAGGATTATTCGTCATTGGGGGTTGGTTTTTCGAATTACTTCCGGAAAACAAATCCACTGACAAAACTGTATATATTTTTAAAGTTTCTTTCTGTTCTTCCATCAACAGATGCGGTAACCAACGAGAAACTGATTTTTGTACAGTGTAACGGTAAATGTGTGCTTTTAGTTGGGCGCCAATTTGTAACGGTAAATGCCTGTACCCCACAGGGCACCAGCTCGAAGGGCTCCGACTAGAGACTCCTCTCAAGGGTGATTCGACCCCAAGTTTATGTCACACAAGGATAACAGAAGGGTTGTAAAAATTGAGGGCGCCACTACCTTTTTAACGATAAAAAGTACTAAAAACTGAGGCGGAAAAGGTAGAAACGCCTTGTAAAATTTAAATGAAAGTTAATAATTAAAGTGACCCCGGGCGGATCTCCCTCAACTTTTATAGTTGAGGATTTTAATAAAAAAAAGAATTAAAAACAAATTTTTAATTTATTCTGCCACAGGAAATGAATAACGGAATTTAATAGAGGAATTTGTACTTTTATAGGTACTTAGCTTAGATGAAGTGGTTTCCTGGAGAAGAAGTCAGGTCTTGATCTGAACTGATGAGTTCTGTTCTAGGGCGGTATTTTGAGCTAGGGCTGTATCCTTGGCTATATTCTTGGGGTTATATTCTCGGGGTTATATTCTCCGGTTAAATTCTTCGATTATATCCTAGCCTAGGGTTATATCCTCGGGTTGTATCCTAGCCTAGGGTTATATCCTCGGGTTGTATCCTAGCCTAGGGTTATATTCTTGAGTTATATCCTAGCCTAGGGTTATATTCTTGGCTTATATTTTCGCATAGGGGCTGTGCTTACCTAGAAGTACAGGTGGATCAGGGATATGTAGGAACTTGAATGTAATGGCACATTATGTTGGTCAGCTTTTCAGGTTAAAGAAAAGGAAGGCAGTTATTTGAAAGTCAAAAAATTCATTAAATTTACTGAAAGCTTTCCAACATTATATGTTCCATGTTAAAACAGTAAAAATAGCAATTATCTGCTAAATTAAAAAAATATACTAATGATCCGAAAGAAACTAATCATAGCAAAAAGTTATTTATTTAGTTATATGAAAAAATATCGTGCTTAGGAAATATATGGAACCGGCACTGGCGTTACGAAAGAATATTTTATAGGTTAACAGTAATTTATCAAAATGTTATTTTATAATCAAAAGAGTTATTTCGCAACTGAAGAAGCTTGAAAATGTTTGTATGAAAGTAAAACAGTGAATTATAAAAGAATATTTGGTTTAAAACTACCATATTAGTATAAAAGAACAGTTTATGACCACGCGTTGAATTTAATTTCGTCTATCTCTGTAAAAAAATGAAGAATGCATACGAAAATTATATCAGACAGAAGAAGATTATTAATTATAAATTATGATTTTGAACTTACCACAGCAAAATTCATAAGATAGGTACTTAAGATATGAAAGATAGCGAAAGATGATGTGTGCCTTTAGGCGGTCGATAACAGAAAGGGGTGTTTCACGTGGCGTTGTGCAAAAAATGGAAGCGTCCGTTGGCAGACGTGAATTGTCTTACGATCAGGGTAGAAGAGTTTGGGATCACAGAACTATAATTGGATGTGGCTAGTGACGACGAGCGCTAATTAAAAGGATTTATTCTGTAAAATCGAAACATGTCGATAGACATGTTACAACAGATAATTCTTCATGTGAAATTTTCTTAATTTTGGTCCTTAAAATGCCCAATGATGCTCCAATTTTACGATATGTGACATGTCGATTTTCTTGTACGCAAACAGCATCGACGTTTTCCTGAGAGACTGCCCTTGTTGGTGGACCTGTTCTTGGATCGTCGCTAAGATCTATCCATCCACGTTTAAATTCTCCATATTAACGAGAAATTGTCGACTGGTGTGGTGCTTCATTGCCGAAAACAGAAACCAACTAGGTCAGGCATTCTTGTTGAGAAAACTGTCTTCGAAAATTGTAAAAAAATATTGCGCAAAACTTTCTCGGCTTAATTCCATTTTTCGTCTGACTCATCAACTTTAAAAATTCAGTTTAGATACAGCTTCAAACGAAGCGGTCTGAAACATAGCAGTTAATTCTTTACATTTGATATATTTGTCGACAGGCTTTTTTTTTCTACCCTAAGTCCTCTTCAGGGTTTAATTGATTGAAAATAGCAAGTGAAGATAAAGGTCGCGGTAGGGACTGCTGTGGCTGTGCTCCCAAAGGATGGTCATTTGGTTAATTTCCGCAATTATCGCATTTCCGATTTTTACGGAAATTAAAATGCAGGGAAATACCACAGAAAACCTGCATTCATGAAGAAAGGATTAGGTAGATAAAATGAAAAAAAATTTATTATTTGGTTTGATTTCATACATACAAGTGTCTCGTAAACTGAAAAGTTCACGAGACAGAGTAATACACTGAAAAGTGCATTTTGATTGCGGTGGACGAAGGTGCTCCTCCTAGCCGAAAACGGCTGCTTTCGGTACACTTTTGTTGGCCGTCGCTCGACAGCTTTCTATGTACTTTTTTACTATTTTCGTCGCTTGATATTTGTACGTATCGTTGCGTTGCGTCAACCGCTTTCGGTGTACTTTTGCAACCGCAGTATCCACACACTGTTTCGGTGCACCTTTTTTGTCTGTTTGGGCACTTTTTGCCACCTTTATCGTATTGATAAAGGTGAAGTGTCAAAGAAGTCTTGCTAGTCCGGGGGAAGTTCGTTATAAGGGATGGTTCTAAGAAGACGTAAGGGTGGATATGGAAGTTTGTTTTTAGGGTATCGTGAAAGTGGACGTTGCAGTCGGGTTTTCCAAGGGAATTATGGTGTATTTTTTGCGTTTGTGTTGTTTGAAATAAGTGTTCGAGTGATGTTGCCAGATTGAAGTTTTCGTAGTCTGTCTGAAATTGGTGTGACGTTGTTATTTGTGTATACCTCGTTACAGGGTGATCGGTTGGCTTTGTATTGGCATAGTCTAAAAATGCGTCTTTATAAGAAAAGTGGATTTTCTGGAGAACTTAAAACATTTTGAAGATGTGTTTTGAAAACCTCGGCTTTATCGTCGGGAGTGTGCACTATTTGATTTTGTACTTTGAGACCTGATTCTACTCTCTTCCGTTGACCGGTGAGAGTTTTGAATCTGTTCCAGAACTCACTTCCTCGCCTATAGTCCAGGTCAGCCGTGAGACGTTTCCATTCCCGCTGTTTGTGGGCGTTCGTCTCAAATCTGACAAGGGCATTTAGGCGATTCCATTCGTTCTTGACGGCTTGATCTGTTTGTACGTACAAAAGTGCGATAAAAACGTATTTTAAGTTTGATTAAATTAAGGATGTGTTGACGTAAAGTGTGAAATGAAGTATCGATGGTGGTAAGTGGCACAGATTGGTCAGTGGCATCTATAATAAGAGATTGAAGGGTTTCGGCGTGAGAATTTATTGAATCAATAGTGATTCTTTCGGGTTCATTCGGAATGTGGGAAGATATATAATTTTCGAACTTTCCCCAGTTTGCCTTTTTGTAATTCAAAAAGGTGAAAATTTGAGATATAGGAGGTTTGGGGTTAGCTAGCTTTGTTCGTACTAGAAGTAGAAGATGGTCGGAAGTTATTGAATCACCCTGGTAACATTCATCGTCGAACAGAGTAGCTATTCTTTGGGTAGATACCACATGGTCTGTGATTGAGGCTCCCTGGTGGCCTATGAAGGTAGGATTTCTGTTTAGAACTCGGAAAATAGGTAGGTTGAGAAGTAAATCGGAAAAAATCTCCGAGCATAATTGCTTTGGGAAGATTGGAAAAATATTCACAGAGCTCTGTACTTAAGGTTTGGTGAGGATGGTTGTAGTATGAAATAAAGGTGATGGAAGACCTATTAAAGGTAACGTCAATGGTGAAGCAGTCTACATTTTGAGATGTGATTTGTACCGGAAAACTGTGAATTGTGGCTGAAATTCCGTTTCTGACAAGAAAGCCATTACCTCGAAAGTATTGGCATCTGTCATAGTGGAGAGTTTGATATCCTGAGAAATGAGGAGGATTTTTTGCCAGAGAGTCTGTAATGGAGAGAATTTGAATGTTTTGGGAATTTAGAAGGTGCTTCAGCAAGTTTCTCTTCCTGGCGAGGCCTTGGCAATTTAACGTACCTATTAAAAAGTCCAACAAAAGCCTGTATTGATAGAAAGGGTGGGGATTTAAGATTTGATCGGCGTGAAGCTGAAGAACGCCTTATTTCCCTGTCCAAGGACAAAGCAATTGTGGTTGTAGTAAGTTGGAATTAAATGTTTCAAGGTTTCGATAACCGACTTACGGGAGGTAGGGACGGCATTAATTATGGTGACAGCCACCACTTCGAGAAATTTTTGACTTTCTGTGGAAAAGTCAACGGGGGTGGAGGGTTTGCGGAGAGTGATATGGGCGATTTCCTCTGGTTTTGAGGGAGGAGCTTGCCGTTTGGGGCATTTTGGGTCGTACGTTGCATGGTCACCACTGGTCACCAAGGTTTTGCAACCTTTTCGCAGGCTTCTGCTTTATGGTTATGACCACCGCAGTTTGAGTAAGTTGAAAGTTTAGTTTTGCATTCTGTTGCAAGGTGGCCAATATCTGTACAGCGCGTACAGTATTTGAGACTGGAGGGAGAGGGTTTTGATGAGATGGTTCACACCTGTGGTTGAGGCCGTAAAGGAAAATTCCTTTGGTATGCAGATTCAGAATCGGTGACGACTCTGACGAGAATAATAGGTTTGTTGGTGGTTTTGGAGATTATTCTCCAGCATTTTGTAAAGTCAAAGAAATTCAGTCATTTCGGAGTCTGAAATGGCCTTGTTGACGTGGAAGACGACTAAGGAGATATTTGGGGATTTTTGCCGAGAAAGCAGGTTGGATTTGGTGGCTGTGGTGGTGTGGTTGAGGAGAAGACATGCCACGCGGTTGTCACCGATGGCATTTTGAATTTTCCGTTCGAGGGTCTTAACCTCGAAGGATTTGGGGATTTTGAGAAGGGCCGTGCAGTTGTGATTGGCCTTTAGAAACTGGATTTGACCTCGTAAGTTCTCATTGGTGTTTAGTAAGGTGAAAAGCTCTTTATGAGAGCAATATTTTGGAGGAAGGTTGCGTAAATTGATGGTTTGGAGGGAACGTTTGGTTTGTGTGGGTGTGGTGGTTGGTCGGTGGATGGACTGACGTCCGGAAGATTGTGAGCTCACGCTGGTGGGCGATTTTTGTTGCTTGGCGGCTGGTATGCTTCGGATGGAAGCTAGAGGAGAGGCAAGAGGTGTTCTTGCTACCCGTGCGTATGAAATTGCATAGGGTAGAAGAGTTTCGGATGGTTTTGATTTGGCTTCTTTAAGAGATTTGACCTCATTTTTGGGGTCGTTGATTACTTTATGCAAATCTTGGAATTGTCGGCATGAAATTTCCCTGACTTGGGTGTTTTGGGATTGGTTTGCTGAGCTAGATTGAGGAGAGCTAGAAGCCGAAGAGATGGGAGGTAGTTGGTTGGTAGTGAAGGTGTTTTGAATTGGTCTCAGAGGTGGAAAGTCCACCTCTGCGGAATAACCGGGTTCGGAATTGGCTTTGGAAGCCGTTTTCGATCTGGTAGATCGCATGGTAATGGTATAGATTGGTTTTTTTTAAAGTGAAAAGTTTGTTTTTGATATTTGTCACATCAATTTGTCGCCTGTTACTGCCGAGGAGCAGCCTCACTCCCCGGTTGACAGCCTAAGGTGACTTTGGCCAGTAACTGGGTGCTATTTCTTACCTCACTGAAGTTAATTTTTCACTTTTACTAGTTTGAAAAAGTTAGGTGAGCTTCCTGAAAAGGAAACAGCACCTACGTGGTTTTGATAAAACATTTTTTATTTGGAATTTTTTAGAGCACCCTCGTATGTCGCTTTTTTGACACGGTGTGGACCAGTGACCGTGTTCTAAGCGACGTGGAGTTTGCCTAGTCAAATTTGCCACTGTGTCAACAGGCGCAAATTATGCTGATATATGTGCAACACTTAAGAAACAACCCTCGGAATTGTATATCGATGAAATGATTGGTATTTCAGTTACCTGTGAAAAACCGCCCAAAAACATACACATTTATTATAAAAAATCCAAGTTTTCGATTGCGTTTGCAAAAAGTATTGATTTAATGAAATAATATCATGGGACACATATTCCACTTCATATTTTCCTTCCTCTGGAGATATTTTGAGTGAAACATGTTTTCCCCTCTGAGGAGGTATGACACCCAGCCTCAGTATTAAACCAGAAAATTTTGAGCCAATCGATGGACCTAACCTAACCCAACCTCCAATGACTGCACTATAAATTCTACAGGGTGTCAATTTTAAAACTTACAATGAACAAAAAGAGATTTCAAAGCCGTTTCCAGGGTAGAGAGGGGGATCTAAAATGACATGAGAGAGAACGCACCCCTATCAACCCCCTATGCCCCACCTACCCCACATACAAAATATTAAATGGCAACCCCCTACTTGTGATACATCGTTAGAAAGCCCCTAGAAAATGCTTCCCAATGGTCTAAGTCATAATTATACAGGGTGTAACAATAAAGCAGAAAAATTTATTTGACAACAAAAATAACAATTAATTGTGGAACGATACAAGTACGGTCCCTATTTAAGCGTTAAATGTTCTATTAATTGTATTCCAAAAAAAAAAACTTGTTTGCTTTGCATCTTTTAAACAACACATTTTGTTATTCTGTTTTGCATTTCCCTTCTATACTCAAATTATTGATACTCACCTTAATGTCATTGTCATTTGTGATAGAATAATTATTTGTACTTTTGGTCCGAAAAAATTTTGGTACGTTTTGTACGTTAATTTAACTACAATATGTTGGTATATGGTTCACAGTATACCTGAACATATATATAATATAATTCTAATATTTGGCTCCCAGAACGGAAGTTATTTGCAGACATCTAACGTGTTTAATGAAAGACATCCTGAAAAACATGTAAGTCACGTGTATATCCGTGATTTAGTCGCAAAATTTGGAGAAACAGGTTCAGTGGCAGATAAAAGAAGGAATGCCGCAAGAGTACTCGATGAAGCAACTCGAATTAAAGTCCTTGGACAATTTGGAATAGATCCTACTTCATCAACTCGTCACGTCTCTGCAATAACAGGACTATCACATGAGTCGGTACGGAAATTTTTGAAGCTTCATAAGAATTATCCGATGACGATCCAGACCGAAGAATTCAGTCGATATGCTGGAGAACACTATCGAGCTCTTAATTGTTCATGAATTAGAGAACCAACAAGACGGTGATGGCAATCCAGCTCTAGATAAAAATTTGTTGCACTTTCAGCAAGACGGAGCACCTCCCCATTACGCAGTAGAAGTTAGGGACTGGTTAGACAATAATTATCCAAATAGATGGATTTGAAGGAGAGGTCCCATTGAGTGGCCACCTATGTCACCAGACTTACTGCCACCTGATTTTTTTTGTGGGGTCACCTTAAGTCGGTTGTTTATAAAACTAACCCCAGCCCCAATCGATGATTTACGACGAATAATTAGTCAAGCATGTTGTGATATTACTAAAGCAACATTTGCCAAAGTTTGTATGGTGTTTAAAAATGGGTTGTACTATTGTTTACAAAACAATGGAAACCATTTTGAACATTTACTAAATTAATTGGACCGTTCAACGGTCACAAATTTGCTTGTTTACCATACAAAATTGTCAATGTTCCTGGGGAAGGGGCATCAAGTTGATGCGGTGTATACAGTCTTCTCTAAGGCATTTGACAAGGTGAATAATTTCCTTTTGATTGCAAAATTGAGAAATATAGGTTTCTCTTAGCAATTAGCAGACTGGGTTCTTAGTTTTCTTATTGGCAGACCGCTATTAGTTAAGGTTGGTAACTTTATTTCAAGAGTAATTGAAGCATATTCTGGAGTTCCCCAGGGAGGACATTGCTCTCCTTTGTTATTTAATTTGTTTGTTGATGATCTTAAAAATTTGATACTCAACTCTGATTTCTTAATGTCTGCAGATGATCTCAAAATATTTTTGACCAAATTTAGTGAACATGAGATTGAGTTGCTGCAACATGATCTTGATAGACTCTCTGCTTGGTGTGGCCAGAATTTATTAGATTCAAATATTGAAAAGTGGTTTCAGATCTCATTTTATGAAAGAAAAACTAGAATACCATCAGCTTATACAATTAATAATAGAATATTCAAATTAAAGGATGTAGCTGAGGATCTGGGAATCTTGTTCAATTCTTAATTAAATTTCAGTAATCATATTGACCAGTTGGCTGTGAAAACTAATAGGATGCTAGGTTTTACCCTGAGAAATTGTAAGGAGCTTTCTTTGAAAGCAGTACAATCAGTATATGTAGAGCTGGTTACATCGCAGCTTCAATACGGTTCAATTGTCTGGAGTCCTCAATATGATTGCTATAAGTCATTGCTATAAGGTAAGCAACATTAAACATGCTTCTGCAGTTTATAATTCACAACCTCATAAAAATGACGGAGTTATGTGATCGCATTAATTCTGAATTAAAAATGTTTCTGCTGTTTATAATTTACAACCTCTTGAAATAAGTAACCGCAAGCTTAGATTTATGACCATGATTACAGAGTGATAAAGAAGGGTCTATTTCATTGTCCTTTTGTCTAGGTACCTGCTTCAGAAGAAAACTAACAGAGCATTCTACTGTTGTGAATAATTTATTTTTATATTCAAACTTTTTGATATTATAGGTGCACACACTTTATTTTACTGTTTGGATTATTCTTAGGTACTAAAAATCAAGAATGTACTTACAAAAAAGTTATTCTTTTAGTGTCTCTGAAACACATCACGTTTACAAATAGGTGACCTATCTACAGGTAAGAAAATTATTTGAAGTAAAATGGCCTACGGTGTCAAACTAAGGTCACTTATTATGTGTGGGTGGTCATAATATTGAAAATAATTTATACCTCACAAGTGACAATTTGTGAAGACGGTAGGGGACAAGATAGAAGTGACCGCAAAATTCGGGAATATCGAAAATGGTTTCTTACCGGGTTTTCCAATATATCACGTTTTCTAGGAAATTTTATGAAGTAGATCCCTCCGTTTTGTTTTAGTGAAACATTCTTTCATTTGTACTTAAACTGTTTAGTTGTGCGATTTGTTGAAGTTTTGTTTCGTTATTATACAATGCGGTCCATATGTATGGATTAAATTCAATTTAAGCGTTATTATGTACTATCTGAAAAAAACCTGAAACAGGTCCATTTTTATTCTTAAATTGACAATTTACAGTATGAGAATATTATCCCCTTTCAGCACCACCTCTGAATTATAAGCACCCTCTCGAAAATTTTATATAAGAAAAGGGGTCGTGTGGCACCTTGTTGGAAAGGGATTTTAGTCCTCTGTTCAGCAATATAAAGTTTTTTTAAATTTGGTGCAATCATAACTGAGGAAATTAATTTTTAAGATGTAAAATTTTGATAGGGTCTCTATTACAAAACTTTACGTAAAATGAAGATAATAATGTCGCATATTATTTAAAATGTATTTTTCAATGTACTTGACAATTGAATTAAATGTTCAAAATGTCCACCATTCACTTGTTGACAATAACCGAGGCGATTTTGAGATTCTCGTACAACATTTTGTATCACTCCAGTTGTTATTTTGTCAATTTCTTTCTTCCGTTATCCTAACTTTTAAATCAGCAATATTGTCTGGTCTATTGAAATATACTTTGGAAATAATCAGGTTTTTTCTCTATTTAAAACAGTTAAAATTCAAAGATATTTCGGGTCAAATGGTTTACAACGGTGGGTACTCATGAATTCGATCATAAATTACCCACTGGCAGGGGCAACCGCATTTTATTGTACTTGTTGCCTGTCTTGGCAGCTAAGCTCGAAATCTGAAATTTCAAGGCCTTTTGTGGAACGAATAGCCTTAATATATACCAAGGTATACCTTGTGTAGTTCTGTATTAGTAAGTGCTTAATGTACTTAGGTGCTTAAGGTGCTCAATTAATTGTGAATAGTTGAAGGTTCCAGGTTATATTTGTTGATTTTTATATTAGATTTTATTTTTATACATTTATCATTTTTGTTTTTGCTTTAAGTTATGGTAATTTTTATTTAAAGTTGACATTACCTGTCTATTCAATATTATGTTTTATTGTTTTTGTAATGGGGGTTTCCCGTTTAAATAATTAACATTTTTGTAGTTGTAGTTAACACTTTTTCATTTTGTTGTCAAATACATTTTTCTGCTTTATTGTTACACCCTGTATAATTATGACTTAGACCGTTGGAAAGCATTTTCTACGGGCTTCACAAAGTAGGGGGTTGCCATTCAAATTTTTGTAGGTGGGGTAGGTGGGGCATAGGGGGTTGATGTCATATTAGTTCCCCCTCTGTACCCTAGAAACTGTTTTGAAATGTTTTCGAAATCACTTATCGTTCACGAAGTACAGCCCATTGTGAGTTTTAAAATTAACACCATGTATGATGACGGCTGAATTTTTTGGGGCAGGGTAATTTTTTCCGATGAACCGACGGCCATATTAGAGTTTATAGACCACCTCGAAGTAGGTTTAATGAAAATTATATTTCTTCTAATGATAAGTCTGGACGATTTTCTCTAAATGTTTGGGCTTGGATGTATAGGGGAGATTTAGGAATGTGCTGGAGAATCGAAGGAAGATTAAATGCGAGGAACTATTTGGATATTTTAGATGGGGTAATGTTACCATCGGTTAGGGAAATCTTCCCCAATGATAATCTTATTTTTCAGCATGACAATTGCTCAGTGCACACTGCTCGCAGCGTACGCAATTATATTGCTGAAAATAACATTGGAACGCTTACATGGATCGCTTAAAGTCCAGACCTTAATCCAATAGAGAATGTTTGGGGGCTTATGGTAAAAAAATTGAAAAATTGAAATACAAATCCACAACACAAAGAACACTTATGGACACTAATAGAAGAAACCCGGGAAAGCTTGACAGAAGATGAAAATTTAACATTAAATTTAATTGACTCAATGCCTACAAGATTACAAGAAGTTATTAATAATAATGGTGCTATGACACGTTATTAATTATTGAATGTAAACTTTCATGGCTTCCATGCTACCATGGTCTATAATCTATTTGTTATTTCATTTATTTGGAATGTTTCAATTCTGAATTACGTGGATCTCGTATCCAAATCTGGAACTGTAAACTTTTCTATTGAAATTTTGTTGTTATTTTTGAAATTTTATGGCTACAAATGCACAATTCTTTGAATCAAGTTTTCTAATTTTTCCTAATGCTGTTGTTACTGAAGCATTAGTTTTCTGCATCTATTGCATGTCTTGCCGTATTAAAGGGATCTTCTTATAAATAACCAGTTAAAGCTTTGTCTAGCTTTATTCTAGTTAAAACCGGTCTTCCATTTCCTATTTTTCCTACAACAGTTTGATCCTTGTCTTACCTTTTTTTAAGTCAGTCATCTAATAAACCAACCAAATTTTATTTAAAAAAATATTCGAACCTGTAACAATGTAATACTTTTGTATTTATTACAATATCACACTATTTCTAAATTTAAGCTAGTTACTGTTTGTGTATAAATGATATAATAGATCTTTATTTTTTCCAATTTGTTTTATTGCTTTACAAAATTTAATTTCATCATTACATCTACTAACATTTTTGTTGAGTTGGCATCACTGCCCTAGAAATTATACTATAACAGCTGGTTTATCATTGACACTTTTTAAAAGATCAATTTACACAACTACAAAAACAATATTTTTGATTATAATAGTTGTACCAGTTTTATATGACGCGCAGTGTACGCATAAGCTTCATCACGAAAAATGTTGTTTCAAGAAAAAATAAATGTTGTAAAGGAGAAATAATTTAAATTTCGCACCAAACATAAAATAGTAATGGCATCTCTGTGACATCAGACATCTGTAAATACTCCAAATATTTCGTTTTGCAAATTAAAAATTCATTTTTATTACTTATTTGAATTATTTTGTGTGATAGTCATGAATTCTGTAACAAGCAAATATCATTAAACGATGCAAATCCGGAAGCTACGATAAAACCTCGAACGATATACAAAAGTTTGACGTCACACGTTTGTTATAGGTGTTTTAGACAACATGGCGGATTGTCCCATTTTATATTCATATTTTTACTAAAATAAATATAAACACAATTGTAATGTAAAAATAAATGATTGCCTTAGATTCTTTGTAATCTATACAATTATTTTAAATGATTATTTCAGTTATTCGTATCATCTTCGTAAATGTTTTAATGAATGGAAAAAAATTGAGAAGTGCCTGTACAGTGTCCCGGATTAGATGGTTTAACAGGGTATTTCGATAATTAGAGGAGATATTTAAAAAAAAACTAGTTGATATAACATGACTCAGTTTAGCCATGGTCCAGCCAGATATTCAATAAGTTGTTTCATTTTCGAGATATAGGGCGATTTTCCAAAATTGACCCAAAATGCTATCTCAAATATCTTTTTCATCTCACTAGACGTGCAGTAGGCAATTTATTTTCAGGTAGTTCAGGCTATCAGACATGGAATAAACTAGTCTGAATTATCAATGAAGAATTTTCTTAAGTTGAACAACCTATATATTTCACGATGAAATAAAACGATTTAATTTGTTTAAATATCCATTATATTTGGAACTGTTGTTCAATTTAAAATTAGTGACGCGTTTGGCTACACAGTAGCTTTATCAAACTAGTGAAGTTATAATGAACAACTTTTAATTTATATAGTGCCTTAATACGAAATTCTAATTAATGTTATAAATGAAACTAACTGTTTATAACATTAATATGAGTAGATTCCACAAAGTAAGGGTCCAAACAGTAAATTCAACGGAATTCTAAGATATTGACAAAAGTGTTTTAATATGTTTGAATGGAAATAAAGTACAAAAAGTCCCTAAATACGGAATTCTACGAATATTAACAGATGTACTGAAAAAGTTGACCTGTACATTCATTCACAACCATCACAACTGAATTTTCTTCTATGTATGAAAGTTTAATAAGGGAGAATGAATGATATTTATTTGGTCGTTAAGAAGATTACCCGAATATTATATTTGTTTTTATTAATTTCAAGGTCTTCTAAAAGATTTAATTTTAAGGATTTGGGTTCTACATGCAAAATTTCATTGGTTTGTTAATAGATGATTTGAATAGTTGGAATCTAATTTGTTGTTATAATAGCTACGTTTGTATTCTGTAATTCTAGTTTTAAAATTCCTAAAAGTTGTACCTATATAAATTTAGCCACATTCTAATTTATAAACACCTGATTTATTTAATTTTGAGAATTTAGATTTGTTATTTTCAATGAATTTGAATAAATTATAATCGGTTTTAAAGCAAGAAATATTCATGTTTGAAGATTCTAAAAATGTGTTGATTTTCAAGGATGGTGTTCCAAAGTATGTTAAGCTCTTAAATTGGTTATTTTTATTTTTATATGAAGGAAATACTTGTTCTAAAGTACGTTTTTTTAAATTTTTATTTATGATATTGTCAATTAAATTTGGATCGTAATTATTATTAACTGCTATTTGTTTTATGATATTTAGTTCTTTGTTGAAATTATTAGTGTTTAATGGGACTGTTAAAAGTCTATGTATCATACTATTGAAGGCTGCTAATTTATGACTAAATGGGTGGACGAATCGTCACTAATTTTAAATTGAAAATCACATCGATGATTATTCAGTTCTTACTAATAATTCACTTTTATCTGAAGGTAATTCATCTTCGAAAGATGTTTCTTACTCCTCGTCACCATTTTTTGATTCAGCATATTTTTTTACGCGGCAACATGGACACCCAATATTACCAATAACGATTGGACGGTCAAAGATATCAGAAAATTCTTCGGCATCTTCTTCAGATTGTATATGTTTTGGAGCACCCGATATTTTTTTTAATGACTTTTGAACAAATGCAACACTTTTGATTTTGAGTTTCAGTCGTAGACATATTTTTATTTATATGGAAAAAAATTTGATGAAATCAATTGATACACAATGAAAAAATTATGGAGAGAGTGAGTTTTTAAAGCTTACTTAATAATTTATTTTGACCAATGTTGAAAGGAAACACAATCAATTACACTTAATTTAAATATAATAATCTTGCAAAAAAGGTGATTTTCTTATAGATGATTTTCTCACAAACAGCTGATTATCGTATGTTGAATACAATGAGCTTTAAACTCTTTGAAAACAGAATTAAAACGCTTTACTTCACTTCATCGCAGGATGTAACTCACTAGAATCGAATTTGAGACTGACTAGCTGCGCCTTGATGGCTCCTTATATATTCACTAGCGGGATTCTCGAAGTATCATCTGAAATTTCCAGAGTCTGGTTCGATAGCCTTCTTTCCTCTGAGTCTCTAGGAATTTCAATCGTTTTGGTTGAAATTATTCTAGAAAATGAAAATGCAATGAAAATATAATATTTCGGCATTATTGAATGGATATTTTCAATAAAAAATATCCAATTACTAATTGGTTTCACTTCTGAAGTATTCGTGCTAAGAATTGAATTTTTATGCGCAGGCGCAAGTTTCGCCGCAAGCATGGATGTTATCGCGCATGTGCGAATTTTGATGAATTCGTCTATCGCGCATGTGAGAATCTTGGTGAATTCGTCTAGTAGATGTCACTTAATATAGATGTCACTACTGACACCCGCTTGATGATGATGATGATGAGCAATACTTGTTTTATTTACTTAATTACAGTGACCTGTAAATAATTGTCATATTTTAGTAAAGCGTGATCTATAGTCGTTCAAAAATAATTGTTCAATACTATTATAACGCTTTACAAAATTGGAAAGATAATTTTCAAAGAACAGACCGTTTACTAAGAAGCAACAACTACTTCTTGGGCTATATGCCCCGACAGACATTGAATAACACTTCTAAAGTAAACGGGGTTGGTATATCTGCAAGATAGAACCAACCATTTTTAATGTCAGCAGTAAATAATAATCAGGTCTAATGATTTTCAATAAAACAAAAAAATAGGGGTACCATTTGTGAATAGCAGTGCTATCCTATAGTAACTGGGCGAAGCGAATATTGAGCGGGAATTTTAAAATTGTCTGAAACGTAGTTTAGTTATTTAAACGATACATTTGATACTCAGTAATAACGACTGTTCAGGTTTCCTAAATATTCCTATATTTTAACCATTGTCTGGTTCTCTTAAAAAAATTGTATAGTTTAAGCGTTGATTGATTGACTTATCAATCAACGGTTCAATATTTCGTATCACATCTGCTAACTTCCACTTTAAGACTTTAATGGCTTTGTTCGAGTGTTTGGTCCATCTTGAAATGGGTACTGTAGTATACTATACAGGGTGTCCAGAAACTTGTAACGTGCCTCCCTTCTTACACACACGTGGCTCCTGCCACAAGAACACGTCACTATGGACACCCTTGATGCAAAATTCGGGTTTTTAAATCTCGGGCGCCAGATTATTAACGTGGTTTGCTCCACGGCCCCTTGACCCTTAGCATCAAGAGTTCCAGATAGCCTCAGATGGAGGTTACGGAAAATTCCAGGGGTCTTGTTGAATTAAATTTAACTAACTAGTGAAAATCCGGAAAAGCTAAATCTTGGTTCTCCAATCAATAAATTGCGGTTAAAAATGAAAATAATAGGAATTCAAAACTTTGATCTATTAATACTCTGTGGTCTATTTTACGAATAATTCTTTTTAGTGACAAACAAATTAACCGGGAAAAGAAAATGAGGTATGTATTACCTATATCTGGGATTTTAACGGACTTAACGGTCAGGTTATCAAATACGGTTCAAATCTACCGGGTTTAACGGGGTCCCTAATGCACGATTTAGATCTGCCGGGTAATCAGACAAATTGTGGCTAAGCCTCTTCCAAGTCTGATTAACCCTTGAATCCAAATGAAACCGGCAACTATTATTCCGACGGGGAAAAAATATAAATAATGATTCTACGAAACGGGAAAAGAACGATTTAGATCTGCCGGGAAATCAAACAAATTGTGGCTAAACCTCTTCCAAGTCTGATTAACCCTTGAATCTACTAAAGCCGGTAACTATTATTCCAAAAAAAATAAAATTTAAGAACGAGTTAGATCTGCCGGGAAATCAAACAAATTGTGGCTAAGCCTCTTCCAAGTCTGATTAACCCTTGAATCTACTAAAGCCGGTAAGAATTATTCCAAAAAAAAATATTTTCCCACGAGTTAAACGGTACCCAACTATCGACACACAGAGTAAAAATATTCGTACTAGCATAAAATTAAAATATTATACCTAATCCACTTGGATATCAATTTAATTTAAGACTACTGACAACCAAAAGCATAAAATAATTCGAGAATCCACTAATAATTCATATCAGTTAATTGATATATAATAAACGCAGTAAATAAAAATTCGAAATCAAATTACCGTAGACAAATCTTTATTTCCAGATAAAAGAAACAAAATAAAAAACCAAATTTCAGTTTAACAACAAAAGAAAAAAAATTGCCGGTCGGAAAATTTTCAAAGAATACATTCAACAATTTAATAATAAGCGGCGATACGGAAAGTTTCGAATACACAGTTTATTTGTAAAAATGATTTACCTTGTTAAATACAGCTTACACACAATCGGAATACGGAATACACAAAATTTCTCGCACTACGGTTTTTCGGTTTTTCGGAAGAACGTTGAACGGAGAATCACTACTTTTAGAGCCGGAATAAATCAGAGCGCGAATAAGAAGCCCCCAAAAATGAATTGTTTCCGAATTTATATCCAAAATTTTAGTTACATTCTTCGGTCGTAATTCTGGTGTGGGAATTAAAACGTGAAATCTATCTAGTTTCGACAAAAACTTGTAAGTATACTAGACGGCTGCCGTTTTAATTAAAATGTTGAATATACCGGGCGTCCTTTCAGATGAAAAATTTGAATATCGGGAATGAATAAATTGTGTATGCTAGAATTTGGATTTGCGTAACTCGGACTTATACTAAAATATACAACGGTAATAACAAAAAAAATAAATCAATGCGGTAGTCGAAAGGGTTGTAAAGTAACGAGTTATATACACCCTAGTGGCAAAATAAAATATATAACGGAACAAAATAAAATAAAAATTAAACTTGCAAAAAGCAAAAAAAAATAACTCGTTACAAACTCTTCTGCCAAACGGAAACTACAGTTACTAGAGGCGATGTTAAGTCGATTTAGCTCAAATTACCTCAATCCGAAAATGCTTCCTAAGGGAGCTACGGCCCTTTGAAGAAGACGTCCTCATATGAGTTTTCTTCAAATTATTCAAAAATACCGTTACTTAAAATATTCAAACTTGGTATAATAAATAAACAGTTACAAACCAGTCGTTCGCTGTAAATAAATTTTTTTCAGATCCATCACAAGCGTGACAGTCGGGGGGACCAACAGGTATTTTTATTAAAAAAATTTTATTTTCAAGTTTTTTATGTATCCGACACCCAATTTGGAAAATTCATGATAATTTTCATAAAAAATATTCTTCTTTCAAATCGATATCATGAACCGTTTTCGAGAAAAATAAATTTAAACTTTTTGTGTTTCTTACATAAAATCATGTTGGATTATAAAATTGTATCTGTTATATCAAGTTGGCTTTGAAAAATCAACAAATTGTACAAATACTGGTAACAAAAGTCGTAAGTATTAAGTTGCTTACATTGTTTTGGAAATTTTAAATTAATTTTATTTCGTGAGGGTATAAAACAACAATCAACATTAAAAAAAAAACAAAGTTAGAGATAATTACCAACAGAAATAAGAGAATTAATTTTACAACAGATGCTCTACATGACGACCGTTTGTCTCAATACACAAATTCATTCTTTTCTCTAAAGATCGTCTAATTTTTGCAAAAACTCCTGCATTATTTCTAATTTCATTACAAGCGTTTTGAATTCTTTGCCACAGCTGATTACGGGTTTCTATTGAAACAGCATAGACTAATGATTTTAAACAACCCCAAATACAAAAATCACAGGGGTTTAAATCAATTTTATAATCCAACATGATTTTATGTAAGAAACACAAAAAGTTTAAATTTATTTTTCTCGAAAACGGTTCATGATATCGATTTGAAAGAAGAGACCATTTTTTATGAAAATTATCATGAATTTTCCAAATTGGGTGTCGGATACATAAAAAACTTGAAAATAAAATTTTTTTAATAAAAATACCTGTTGGTCCCCGCGACTGACTCGCTTGTGATGGATCTGAACAAAATTTATTTACAGCGAACGACTGGTTTGTAACTGTTTATTGATTATACCAAGTTTGAATATTTTAAGTAACGGTATTTTTGAATAATTTGAAGAAAACTCATATGAGGACGTCTTCTTCAAAGGGCCGTAGCTCCTTTAGGAAGCATTTTCGGATTGAGGTAATTTGAGCTAAATCGACTTAACATCACCTCTAGTAACTGTAGTTTCCGTTTGGCAGGAGAGTTTCTGGACACCCTGTATATCTATGTACTATATATTTATATGTATTAGATCGTTACACCTTTTATCATTTTGTTATGTAAATGTTCACTGTTTAATGTCAAGCTCTGTTCTTGCTTAATAAAGCCAATTCACAAAGGTTTCGTGTATTTATTAAGCAATAACAATAAAATGTACCAATTACTAAGGCCGGACCGATTTGATGTAGATCCGAACTCTTCTAAAGCTGCCCTCGAATGGTCACACTGGAAAACTACTTTTGAGAATTTCATTTCGTCTGTTGAAGGAAGAAAAACTCAAGCTACTCGTAAATTATGTAAGTAACATCAACTTTGTACTTATTTCCGACTGTAAGAAATGTGCTAATGCTATGCAAGTCCTTCAATCTGCTTTTGTAAAACCTAAGAACGAAATATTTGCAAGACATAGTCTTATGACTAGAAAACAACAATTTTGAGAAAATGTGGATCAGTATATATTAATCTTAAAGCAACTAGCTAACGACTGTGATTTTAAAACTGTTTCTTCTAATCAAAATCGAGACGACTACATTTTATTAATGGACTTACTTCTGCGCACATTAGGCAGCGTTTGTTAGAGAACCATACTTTAACATTAGAGGAAACTATAATCACAGCTCAATCACTAGAATCTGCGCAAAAACATTCAGAAGCTTATATTTCTGCTCATCAAGCTGTTAATTCAATCCAATCAATCGGAAATTCGCTAGAATCAAATCAAGTTACGTCTGCTGCAATAAGAAACTTCAAATGCTACTACTGTAGATCTAATAGAAAACATTTACGGAGTTCATGTCCAGCTAAAAATTCTGTTTGTTCTGAATGTAGTAAACAAGGACACTTCACAAAAGTATATCAAAGCAAGAAGTACCTTCATCAGCTTCAATTTTACCTGTTGCTTCTTCATCTATCACTTCAAACTCCAAATATCTTGCTGCCTCCCCACAAAGCTTATCTAAAAGTCTAATTAAAATCAAAATCAACGGAACTTCTACCGACGTTTTAATAGATACTGGTTGCTCAGAATCGTGCCTAAATAAAAACTTTGCCTCATTTTTGAAGATTGAAATTAATCCAAGTTCTGGTTACATACTAATGGCATCCACGAAATTGAAGTCTTCTATATCTGGACACTGCTTTGTAGATTTAGCAATAAAGGATGGATTGCATTCAAATAACCTTATATCTATTCTTCAATATTCATGTGCTGACGTAATTATTGGCCATGATCTACTTAAACAGTATTTCGCTTTTGAAATCACATTTGGAGGCCCGAAATCACCTTTAATAATTGATTCATCTGACAAAATATGCAGTTTCGCTCATCTTAATATAGAATCTCCTATTTTCAAATTTATCACACGATTGCAGACCTCTTGCAACTAAGTCTAGACAATTTTTCGACAGAAGATTCTAAACTTATATCTGATCAAATAAGTTCCCTCCCTCTTATCTCATGAAATTATAGAAGGAAGTAACTCGCCTTGGCGCGCTCAGGTAATAATTTTTAATTAATTATCAATAAGAAGAGAATGGTGGTCGACTATTCTCAAACTATCAACAAATTTACACTGTTGCAAAATATGCTATATTTAGTACTATCAATCTCCAGAGTGCTTACCACCAGGTACCAATACGAGAAGAAGAAAAGCATTTGACAGCTTTTGAAGCTGATGGAAAGTTATATCAATTTCGACGAATACCTTTTGGAGTCACTAATGGAGTTGCATGCTTTCAGAGGGTAATAGATAATATTATAAAATTGGAAAACCTGGAAGGTGTGCATGCCTATCTGGATGATATTACTATTTGCGGAATAAATAAAGCACAACATGATGACAATCTTAACAAATTCATGCAAGTTATAAAGAAGTAAAATTTTACAATTAATCAAAAGAAAAGTTCGTATTCACAAAAATCTATCAAACTTCTTGGATATTTAATCGAAAATCAAACTCTAAAACTCGATCGTGAAAGACTGAACCTTTAATAAAACTGCCACTACCTCTAAACAATCAATCGCTTAAAAGAGCTATTGGTATGTTTTCTCATTATTCAAAATTTATTCCTCATTTTTCGGAAAAAATCCATCGATTAGTCACCACAAAAACTTTCCCTTTGTCTGATCCGGTAGCTCAGGATTTTGAAATTCTTGAAATTGAAATTGCCTTGTCAGCTGTACCTTCTATTGGTTGGTGATAAAATTCCCCTTGTCGTTGAGACTGATGCGTCTGACCATTCTATTGCTGCGACTCTCAGTCAAGAAGGAACACCTGTAGCATTTTTCTCAAGGACATTAACAAGTAGTGGGAGAATCATTCTTCCGTTGAAAAAGAGGCATATGCTATAGTTGAAGCCGTTAAAAAATGGCGCCACTTTATAATTGGAAGACATTTTCAAGTTATAACAGACCAACAATCGGTATCGTATATGTTTAACAAGCGACACTCCTGTAAAATCGAAAACGAAAAGATTATAAGGCGGCGTCTAGAATTATCCTGTTACAGTTTTGATATTCAGTATCGGCCAGGAACTGACAATGTGGTACCTGATACTTTTTCAAGAGTTGGCTGCACAACTACTACCAATCTATCTTTAATTGATTACGTCAAGCTCTATGTCATCGTGGAGTTACCCAAATGGTACATTATTTAAGATCTCGTAATTTACCCTACTCCATCGAAGAGGTACGTGTTACGACAGCTTCTTGTCCTGTATTTTCAGAAATTAAACCAAGGTTTGTAAACATTCAAGGAAAATTGATAAAGGCTACTTCACCTTTCGAAAGGCTATCCTTAGATTTCAAAGGACCCCTTCCCTCTAATTCCCGAGTCATATGGACACAATAAGTATATAACTGCTTACTAGACATTTCTCACGGAAACTTATTAGATTATTCTTATTATATTACATTTGTGAAAATCAGCAAAAACATTTCAACACGTGTATAACATCCTGTTAACACGAACCTTATCTTTTATTATATTCAGCATTTTTCTATTTCTATTGTTTCATAATTTTATAATTTTTATTCAGTCTACATTCTATCTTTGTACCAAATACTTGTTGTCATCTAAGTTTAAATAAAATTTTTAAAAAGTATCTTTTTTACTTAAAAAATCTAACTCCCGTAACAAATACATTCTCACAATTATAGATGAATATACCAGATTTCCGTTTGCTTATCCATGCCGAGATCTGACTGTAATTCTGTAAACTGTAATCGAATGCCTTACTAATTTATTTTCAATTTTTTGCATGCCTGGCTACATTCATTCTGATCAGTGTGCATCTTTCATATCTCAAGAAACTGAAAAAAATTTTACATTCGTATGGAATACCCACAAGCAAAACTACCGCTTATAATCCTGAAGGTAATGGCCAGACCCAAAGGTACAATGGAATTATTTGGAAAACTATTTCTCTGGCCCTTAAGTCAAGAAATTTCAAAACTGATCAATGGGAAGAAGTACTTGACGTCGCTCTCCATTCTATTCGTTCACTCTTGTACACAGCTACAAATACTACACCGCATGAAAGAATGTTTAATCGTCCCAGAAAATCACCAAATGGCACTGCTCTACCTTCATGGCTAATGAATCCTGGCAAAGTATTTATGAAGAAACATGTAAGGCACTCTAAGTACGATCCTTTAGTTGAAGAGGTTGTTTTGATAGAAGCTAATCCTAAGTATCGGTTGTAAGATATGACCATGGACGTGCAGCAACTGTTTCTCTAAGACATCTTGCACCGTGTGGAGATAATGTTCTCAACTTGATTCTAATAAATTGGAAAACATTTACATTTCGACTCAAAACTTTGAAGGAAGAGACTATTTCGAAACTGAAATTCCTCAAAGTACGAGATGTAGTACTAGAAAAAGAAAAACTCCTGCCTACCTTGGAAGATTTTGTCGAAAAATAAAGCTGGGGAGAATGGAGTATACTATATATCTATGTACCATATATTTATACAGATTCCGAAAATCCCTTTCTTATACTGCGACTTATACAAGTACGACAAGTAAAATATGAGCAAAACTACATGAAGGAGAGAGAAGACTTGTTAGCCCAGCGATCAGTCCCCTCTACCAAAACAGTTGGGCGTGTATTCAGTCCCCTCTACCAAAAACAGTTTTGCGTGTGTTCATCGCCCCACTAGTTCAACCGCTGTTGCCAGAAGCTCAGATTAATTTGTAAAAATGATATTTTTGTTACGTTATCGTTAACTTTTTTTCGAGCTCATACACTATTAGGTAAAATTAAACATCTTCATCCGGCAACAGTGTCCTTTACATAGAGAAATCACATTTAAACGTATGTGATCTTTTCGCTACAGACCTTAGTTGTTAGCGCACGCCGTTGTATTTGAAAATAAAACATTTTACAATGCCCACATTAAAATACGAAACCTGCGAAAAAGTGCAAATTATAAAATGGTATTTTGGAGGTCATTCGGCTGATGCAATAGTTAATTTGTTTATTGTGGCATTTGAAAATCGCCCAATTCCTTCACGAACAACAATTTTAAACGTAATTGATAATTTCGAGAAACACGGATGTGTTTCATACTGTAGAAAATGCCAAGCGCCGGAAGATCCAATCGAACGTCCGATAAACGACGAAAGGCAAACTAGAGAATTGAATGTTTGTTTAGCGGTTGAAACAGGACAACCATATTCTTCAAGACAAATTGCTGAAGAGGTCAACATGGATAAGAGAACTGTACAGAATATTTTAAAACGGAACGGGTACCATTGTTACAAGGTTCAGACAACGCAGGAAATTTTTTCCCTAGGACAATATCAGACGAATGGATTTCTGTGAATAAATTATGGAACGTCAAAATGCTGACGAGAACTTTTTAAAAAATATTTTATTTACGGATGAGTCAACCGTTTCATTACATCAAAAACACAATCCATCCGTCACAAGATATTGGACTCGGAAAAATAAACATCTAAGCATTCCAATCCGAACACAGTATCCGCAGAAGCTAAATGTTTGGACGGGTATTTTAGGTGACCACATTATTGGTCCTTTTTTTATTGAGGGGTACTTAAATTCCGCTAAATATTTAGAGTTATTACAAAATCATGTAATGTACACTGCTTTCGATTTAACAATTATTGGTATTTAACATTGTTGCCGCTTGAAATGCCGTTGAAAACTTTAAAACAACGATAGACAAAAATTAGGAATAATTTTTACAGATCAGTACATTTGGCAACACAACAGTACTAAATACAACAGGACTAAATACACGCCCAACTGTTTTGGTAGAGGGGACTGTTGCTGGGCTAACAAGTCTTCTCTCTCTTTCAAGTAGTTTTGCTCATATTTTCCTTGTCGTACTTGTATAAGTCGCAGCGTAAGAAAGGGATTTTCGCAGTCTGTATGTATTAGATCGTTACCTACACCTTTTATCATTTTGTAATGTCAATGTTCACTGTTTAATGTCAAGATCTGTTCTTGCTTAAAAAAGCCTATTCACGAAGGTTTCGCGTTATTTATTACAGGTACCACATGTAAAAAGGTTTAAAGGGCTGAAGGGACAAGGAATGATTAAATCGGCATGACTTGTTTCTTAGCGGTCTAAGAGGCAACATCAAATTTTTCATTTTTATTACGAGTAAGTGCTCTCGTCACGTATTTTATTTATTTCACTCTTTCTAAGTTAAGAAATTAAAGGAAACCTGCACATAACGGGTTATGTGTAGTTTAAGGTTATTTATAAGTATCTTGTACATATTTTTCTGGTTTTTCTTTATAAAGTTTATGTAAAATAAAGAACTATAAAATAAACAAAATACAAGAATACTTCATTTCTGCTATAAGTCCTACAGCTTATAATACTGAGCAGTTCGAGGTGATATGTGTCATAATTATTAATTCGGTAATTTGGCACAACGACAAATAGTGTTTATTTCAATAATTAAATTCATTTAATAAAAAAACAATTGTTTTCATATTATTATTTTGAATATAGATATTTTTTAATTTGCACTCGTATGGTGATTGAATGAGCTCCGTTTCTACTGTTTCAAAAGTAAAAAAGATTTTTTATTTCTTTCGATATGGCGTACCATTTTTTTAAATTTGAAGAACTCATAACTCCACCGGAAATTGGATAAGGAGTTAAAAAAAAATAGTTTCATAATTGTACCAAAATTATTATCGTTAAAAATTAAAATTCAATGATCTTATAAACCGATATAGCTCTCAATTTTCTCCCATCAACCTAACCATCAACCCCTAAAATATATACATTATTCAAAGTCAATTGATCCACAAGTTTCTGAGAATACATTTTTTCCTGATTTTCAGCTTTTTTCGATTTATTCAGAAACGGTGATTGATAGAGATCTGGAACTTGCACTTATTAGTACCAACATACCCTAAAATAATGAACCGGTTATTTTTTGGGGGCCATTCACCATACTTATCGTCCTATGTCCTTTATTTTGGAACAATCTGAGATACATTGAAGTTGAAATATTTCATCATGCATTGTGACGACATAACACGAATGCTATTTAATTCCAAATAATATAAACCAAAATAATATAGTACTGGAATGGATTGTATTTTATTCTTCCAAAGAACTTTTTGTTTTGTAGCAAAATATAGGGTGTCCCATTTCGAAAACAATAACTTTGATCTGGCACCGAGTTATGGAACAACCAGTAACATTGTAACTTATTTCAAAATATGAAGCTTAAGGCTAAATACAACTTTTAGAACAACTTTTAGAAATAACATTTTTTTACCTACTGAGGTTTATCACCCTGTATAATTTGCCTTCGCAAGACAACTCACATCATATACTGCGGCATTAATGCCAAAAATTTGATCCCAGAAAACCTCTAAAACAGAATACTCTTACACTAACAGTAGACTTGGCAAAAGCGCACGTACCTTAACAGCTACCCAATATACAAATAATATGATATGTATAAACATTTTTTGTTTATGAATAAAACTTAGTCTATCTTTTCTATTCACGTGATAAAAAGTTCAAATTTCTCACTATCTATTACAATCTGCTGATAACAAAGTGATGATTTTTTTTTCTAGATGGCTTGAGGCTGATCCGAGTCATTGGTGAGTTTATTTCATTCAAGATATTTTTTGTGTTTCACTGAAACTCTATAATATAGAGTACATATTTTATAGGAATTCAATCGTTTCATATAAGATGAACCACAAAATATAGGAAGTAATTTGATATCCTGAAAAATTGTATAATTGTATGAAACGAATATACTATAATCCTTATGTTGGGTTCGTATTATAAGGACACAACGTTAAGTTACAAATATCGTTTATTTGTATACTCACAACAATATTTGAGAGGTCACCAACTCAAAGCCGGCCCTGTGTCTCGACTATAAGTTTTGGCGAATGCGCCCCCCTTTTCGAGAAGATTCTGGAAGACGCTTTGTATACACATACGACGAGCGTAGAATTTTCGAGACTAAACCCGCGTATATATTATATACGCGAGTTTTTGAGTGAGTTGACAATTGGTGAAACGAAGACAAAGAGTTAGTTCACAGATAGTTTACAGAACTTCTTAGTAATCGGACAGTGAATGAAATAGTGAAGATAAATAGTGTAATATTCGAGTGGTGAAAATAAATTAGAACTATTATACCGAGTGTGAATAAATTAGTAGACATTAAGTAAATTGCGTATATAAATTGAGTTTAATACAGTGTGTGTTTCTTTGAATAAATAAATAGTAATTAGCCATAGTAGTGGGTATAATTTTATCCCACAAGTAAAAACTATTTAAATAAATATCAAAAACATTACAATATGAATTGAATTTTAAAATTCCCATGAACTGTTGACAGAACATACCCCTTCATTATAAAATAGATATTTGAAGTGATTAAACGACATGGCCCTTTAGATATAAGGGTCTTCAACGTTACGCACTGGTCGGCTATTTCCAACTTAAGCACTTTCCATTTCATTGGCATTACTATTAACATTTTCTTGTATAACTTCAGTTTCTTAAAACTATTATCTAACTGTACAAATGATGGTGGATGAGTGACCACATTAGAATTATGCATGGGCATACGCAGCATTAAATTTAGGTGCGGGCAAATGTGAAGAGTAAAGAAATAAAATGTTTTTTGACATAAATAAAAAAAACGAAAACGAGAAAACAAACATTTCTACATATTATTCTTTATCTTAATCTAGGCATTATAGCAAAACGAAACGTCTGGGATCTTCAGCAAATCTGCTCAAAACCTCTTCTTCTTTTGTGAAACTAATTTCCGGTGTACACTCAACATACACAAACCTATCTATTACCCGTCATTGTGGACCTTAACCAAGTTTTAACTCTGCGTAGAGTACTAAAAGAACGTTCTACGGTACTTGTTGTACATGGCAAACAAAATATGTAGAGCAGCTTTTATCGATGGAAAAAAAAGTCTGCTTCCTTTACTACTTCTGCTACTTCCAAACTTTTTAACTCCTCTTTATTAATTTTTTTGTCTTTCCATAAGTTGTACCATAATTCGGCTTCATCGTCAAGCCCCTTTAAATTATAGAATTCTGAAAATTGTTTAATGCGCATCTTAAATTCACTCAATAAGAAGTTCAGCATGACGAACGGATGTAGTGACAATAGTTCGAAAGCTGGTAGATTTCCATCGGAAAACTGTTGCTCCAAAAATATTATCAGAGTCTATTAACAAAGATCTTCTCCGGTATTCTGGCAGGTTGCTAGCAGGAATGTTCGTACGATTTTGCTGTCGCCCGACTATCCTTGGCACCTGTAACTCTATTCCAAGATTTTCGGCATGTGTCTTAGCTTCAGCTAAGATAGTGTTTACGACATCTTCTGCAGATTCGTGATGATGATTTGATCATTGCAATAAATCTTAACTTTTATATTGCAAGATATTGGCCACAGGTTCCAAAAGCGCAGAATACTCTGCTATCAGACACAGAGAAATAATCAATACCGGTCTTGTTGAAGCACTATAAAGGTGAAATGCCATCTTTCTAGTTGCAGAATTGCCGTCTTCTGATAATTTTTGAAGGCCTTCAAGGATTCCCATAAAATTGTCTTTAAATAAAGCAATACTTTTGTATTTTGTGAAATATATTTAGGAATAAGTGTATAGTACTGGGTGTCCCAGAAGTTTCTGACCCATTTTAACTGCAAAAATCTCGGAACTCAGAAACGATAGGGAGGTGCGGTTTTCGTTGAGCAATTTCTTTTTATATAAAATTTTTTCAGTATAAATTTTTAATTAGTGAATATCGTCTATTTTTTTTAAGAAATACCCCATATATTTTTATTCTATCTGAAAGCTGAACTCTTTCATTTTCTGAAAATGTATAGTTTGTTGAAGTTTAGATGAAAAATGAATAAGTTATTTGATTTTTAATGATAGGCTGTTATGTAGGCAGCTAGAGGCGTATGCTTTGACTTGACGATTCCAGACTTTTTTATATGGTTTTTCATGGAAGGTAGATGTCATCATCCTATTCCAGAGACTCTGGAATAACTTCGAGGCAACATTGTCCGAACATTTCCATAAATTACCCCGGAAATGTTACGCAATCCTTTTGATCACTTTTTGTTCAGGTTGCAAAAATGTATGGATCAAAATGGACAACACTTGGAACATCTTAAATATTTTTATTAAATTAGTTAATTTATAATAAATTTTTTCTAATCTTTGGTATTAGTTAGCAGGCAAATTTTGTAATTGTTTTTCATTTAAAACGTAATCATTAAAAACCAAATAACCTACTTATTTTTCATCTAACTTCAAAAATTATACATTTTCGGAACGGGAAAGAGTTCAGCTTTCAGATAGAATAAAAATATATAGGGGATTTCATTAAAAAAATAGACGATATTTGCAATTAAAAAATACCATTTTTTTAAGACACCCTATATAAGATTTCACTAATATAACATTTATACTGAAAAAACTTTATATAAAAAGAAATTGTTCAACGAAAACCGCACCTCCCTATCGTTTCTGAGTTCCGAGATTTTTGCAATTAAAATGGGTCAGTAACTTCTGGGACACCCAGTATTATTTAGGTAGGTATGAGTTTAAATGTTTAACTTGATTGATTGATTGTTTCATCTTTTTTTTTAGTAATTAGGAGATTATTGAATTATTTTCAACATTCAGGGGGGGGGCAGATGCCCCCTATGTCCATCTTTGCGTACGCCCATAGCTATATTTTTATTTATTTAATTAGAATTTACAGTAACATTTGTTTATTTAATATTGGGTTTTTCAATATTTTTGTTTATAGTACAAGTAATACAAGTTATGAGACAAAAAAGTATAACCAATTATAATTGTTTAAGGTTTATAAAAGGTTTATTTCAACATAATGGGAAATAAATTAAGGTGTAAAAGCATATAATCCATAACAAACAGTTTTAAAATATTTTCAAGCAGGTGTTATTTACAATATTTGGGTAAACGATTTTTAATAGCCATAATTCAAATTTTTATATTTATGAAGTGTATGAAGTACCTTCAATTTCTTCAAAATTTAAAACTCTGGAAGTTTCAAAGCTTTCATCCTCATCTGAAAAGTATTCTTCCTCGGAATCAGACTTACTTTCGTCAGAATCATTTTCCAGATTAATTATAAAATCATCAATAATTTGATCTAGAAGTGGTTCTTTTTCACTACATTCTCTTTCGAATTTTATTGCATGTTCACACCTTGATTTCCACATTTCCGGAGTAAAATTTTCAATAAATTCGTCGCAATAATCGGCAACTTTGTTGAAATTGGAATCGACATTTTTTTCCACAACAAAGTGTTTCATTGCACCCCAAACTAGTTCTATTTGATTTAGTTCGGGGTGATATGGCGGTAATCTTATTACATCAAATCCGTGCGTTATCAGAAGTTCGTCGATGCTGTATTTAGGTCATATTTTTTTTATAATAGCATATAACTGCGGTTTTAGGAAACCATTCTCAAAAAAAATGCCTCTTTTTCTTAGCCATTCCTGCATTTCATTTTTTTTTTGTTGTGGATGTAGGTGTTTTTTCAACAAGTTTGTTGTGATAAGGCGCATTGTCCAACACAAGAACACTTCCCGCAGGTAAATTTGGAATTAGCTTTTCTTTAACCCATTTTTCAAAATTTTCGTAATTCATTTCATTATGGTAGTCTCCAGTTTTGCAATTTGATTTCCTACCAATTTTTTGCACCTGGAATATATCCTGCTTCACTGCCTGCATGAACGATAATCATACGAGGGCCTTTACTACTCGGTTTTAAGAGTCCCAAATTTTCTTTGTTACTCCAGCTTTTGTTGTGAGTATGACTGGAATGAATGTAGGTCTCATCTGTTTAAACAATGGTCCTTCCGTATTCCCTATATTGCTTCATTTTCCTTAAGAATTCTAGGCGTAAATGTCGAATTGAATCACGTTCCACTAATACTTTTCGACCGTTTCTTATTTTTCTCCATCTAAAACTTATTAGGTGCATTTCTTTTCGATTCTTTACACCCATCATATTCAAATTCTTCGCAAAAATGTTGATGCACTTTCTTCAGCGTAGTTATAGTTTTATGAGATGTATGGTAATTTAAAATACTGTTTCTTAACTGGGTCTTGCCAACGTCATCTAGCATTGTTTTTGTCTTTTTGTCAGGCCTTTTCTTTTGTGAAGTAGAAAACGAGGCTACTTCGTGTTTTTCCACTGATTTGGACTCACTGGAAATTCGACGAACAGTTCGCAAGCTAACACCAAGATCAGCTGATACTCGTTCACCGATCTAAAATAAATATTCAGCGTTATTAAAACATTATTGGGACATCATATACGTTTACAAAGTCTAATTTTCCTAAGTGATAATAAAATTAATAATTAAAAAGTGTACACATACATGCTATTCTTCTATAAAATGCATTGTGATATATCAAATACTTACTTTGTTAAATGGAATAATAGGTTTCATTTGTGCTGCTTCTTCCTTCATAAATTTTATTAAATTACTAACTAGCTCACGGCTTTCGCCACTTAAAAGTTTATTATGAATTTTACTTTTAAAGTCCATCGTAACACTTTGAAGTAAAATCAAATCAACACAAAACAGATAATATAAAAATTTACTACACCTCTGGAATTTAAATGATGTTAACTGTAAGAAACAGTAACATCAAATGAGCTCTCGGTGTCGATGGGCGGGGTTTGTCAAAGCGCATCTTATGATCGAGTGCCAACCTAGGATGGTATAGTTATAAGATTGTAATGTTTTGCTGGTACTAAAACCATTTATTTCTTCGAATCCTGCCCCTGGGAGTATCTACAAGATAATATTCAGGTTCACCAAGCTTGTGAATAACTTTTCCATATGTTCTTACATCATCAACCTTTAAATCCGAAGCTCTCTGGTGCGATGAAGCCTATTATAATTTTGTTCAATATCATTCTTTTAGTTTCCCCTTCCTTTGGAAAATTTGACTTCTATCGATCCAGGCTGAATCGGAAGAGAAAAACAAACCTTTTTGTAAGATAATAATAATAATAATAATAATAATAAAAGAACCGAGGTAAGAAGGCTATTCAATAAAGCCAAGGTCAACCAAAACTGGGACCTGTACAGGAGTAAGCTTACTCACTATAATAAGGAGATCCGGAAGGCCAAAAGGGACTCATGGAGAAGGTTCTGTGAGGAAATTACAGAGACCACAGAATGCGCTCGAATCCACAAAGTTCTGGCCAAAGAAGGCTCCAATGAAAAGGTGAGTCTCCTGAAGAAAACGGACGGGAACTATGCAGAAACGGCTCAGGAAAGCTTGGAGTTGCTGACAAGAGCACACTTTCCAGGAGCTATCATGTATCTAGGTCGGCAGGAGGTAGCCAGAAATCTCAAAGAGGTAGGTAGACCCAGTCGGGAAGACTGTCAAATTGCCACTGCTATTACAAGACCAGATAAAATAAGATGGGCGATAGATGAATTCCAACCCTTTAAATCACCGGGAGAGGATGGAATCTATCCAGCCCTGCTGCAGAAGGGTAAAGAGGCATTAGTGCCGCAACTAAGTAAGATCTTCAAGGCTAGCATAGCTTGGAAATATACTCCGGTAATATGGAGGAAGGTGAAGGTCATCTACCTTCCGAAAGTAGGTAGAATATCAGACCAAACGCCCCAATCATATAGACCAATTAGCCTAACGTCCTTCCTGCTTAAGACTTTGGAAAAGCTAGTAGATAGGTACATAAAGGACAACGCTCTGACAACTCGCCCTCTAAGCGAGCGTCAGTATGCCTACCAATAAGGCAAGTCAACAGACTTGGCTCTAGATGACTTAAACAGGCTACTTTCCAAGTCGATCGATGACAAGGAAATAGCAGTAGCTACTTTTCTGGATGTAGAGGGAGCATTCAATAATGCGTCTCCAATATCTTTAACCAGGTGTACGGAAAGAAGAGGGATCGAACCCATCATCTGCGGGTGGCTTGCAGTCAATCTAGGGAATACGATAATCACATCCACCCTGGGAGAGGCAACCATCACGGCGGGGGTGGGGAGGGGTTGCCCTCAGGGAGGCGTGTTATCGCCCCTTTTGTGGGCGATTCTTGTAGATACTCTTCTAGTACGGCTGTCAGATGAACCTTTATGCCTAGGGTATGCGGACGATCTTGCTGTCGTCATAAGAGGACGGTTTCCAAACACGATATCAGAGCGCACCCAAATGGCGCTTAATAGGAACTGGCAGTGAACCCTCACAAAACTACACTGGTACCGTTTACAAAAAAGAGAAATTTGCAAGGTCTACAAAAGCCACAAATTAACGGAGTGGAAATTCCATTCGCTAAAGAAGTTAAGTACCTAGGGGTAATCTTTGACCAGAAGCTTACATGGAATTCTCACATCGAAAAAACCACGCACAAGGCCTGAATCGCTCTCGGAACGTGTAGGCAGATGTGTGGGAAGAATTGGGGATTGAATCCTAACATGACCAAATGGTTATATACACAGGTCGTGAGGCCAATGATAACCTATGGATCAGTAGTCTGGTGGCCCAGGACACTGCAGATTGGGGCGCAAAGGCAGTTAAGTGGTATCCAAAGGCAAGCTTGCCCAAGTATCACAGGGGCCATGAGAACGACGCCGACTGCAGCCCTGGAGGTAATACTGAACCTGCCACCACTGCATATCTTCGTTCAGGGAAATGCAAGATCTGTAAGTCACAGATTATTACAGGGGCCTCCTCCGATAAGTCAAGGACAAGGTAAGGTCTACAAAAAGCTATATGAAGAAATAAAGGCAGATCCAATACTGGGAATGCCAATGGATCAGATTGCCCCACAATATAGTTTTAAAAATGAATTCACAGTAATCATTCCAGAGAGAAAGGACTGGGATACAGGGCCTCCTATAATAGCGAATCTCAACTGGTACACTGATGGCTCTAAAACAGACTCTGGAGTAGGAGCCGGAATATATGGCGTACAAGAGAAGATCACGATCTCTCTAAGCCTTGAAAAACATGCCACTGTCTTTCAGGCAGAGGTAATGGCGGTGCAATGCTGTGCAGAAGAGTTGATGAGACGGGAGGTAGATAGCCAAAGAATCGTCATCTACTCCGATAGCCAAGCAACACTAAAAGCGATAAGCTCTTATCGGACGACGTCAAATCTGGTGTGGGAGTGTCGCAAGGCCCTCAACAGACTAGGTAGTCATAATAGAGTGACCCTAGCCTGGGTGCCAGGCCATCAAGGAATAAAAGGCAATGAAAAGGCCGATGAATTAGCCAAGCAGGGAGCGACGGAGGTCATGATAGGGCCAGAACCTTCCTGCGGAATTGCTAAAAGTCTCACCAAGGAGAGCATCCACCAATGGATAAACAACCAGGCGTTGCGCTGGTGGCATGAAACTCCGGGGCAAAGGCACGCTAAGCTATTCCTTAAAAGCCCTTCGGTCAGACTGTCACGCGACCTACTATGTCAAAGTCGAGAAACGACGAGGATGATGGTGGGAATGCTGACAGGGCATTGTAGGCTAAGGAAGCATATGCACACAATTGGCCTAGCAGATGACAGCCTATGTAGGTTATGCCAGGAAGAAGACGAAACCGCGGAGCACTTACTCTGCGAGTGCGAAGGCCTAACAAGGATGCGGTTTCACCTATTCGGAGAAGAAAAACCGAGGGCAGAGAGCTACGCAAAGGAGGCGGTATCCAGGCTAATAGGTCTAATAAAAAGAATAAAGCTAGATATCGAGCTCTAAATATGGCGGAGGACCACAATAGATCTGCAAAGGTCGCAGTGGGATAGGACAAAGAGCCACTCCAATTCTAATCTAATCTAATCTAATCTAAGATAATAATTCTGCGAGAGTGGAACCATTTCCCATAGAGAGAGATGCAAAATTGATATATGTAGAGAGTGGCGTGGGTTGTCTACTTTCCACATAGCAACCATGAACAATGAAATGGCAGTAACAGTACCTAATATTGGTCATAACGACGACAATAAGTGTATGGAATCACTGTATACAGTATGGTCTGAATGGAAGGAATAAACTCATCATTTTTCAAACCCATGATTTTAGGGGGAAAAACCTGAAACGCTGATTTTTATTTTTGGATGGGCGCTTCGTTAGATCACTTTTTCATTTTTAACGTCATCCATGTGAGCGTGATTACATCATCATACAATTTATGAATAGAAAAGAGGGTTTTGCAGCAATTGAGAGATCTCTAAAATAACTATCCATCCAAATGAATATATCTAGGTAAATAATTTTTGTAAGTATGTTGTCCAAAAAAAATATTGAATTACATTAAAGTACCACCAAATTCAAAGCGAGTGCTCAAATTGTTTACCGTCAGACAAGCAGAGAACTCTCCACGAACGTTATCTTTGTTATGTTTGTCCATAAGAATTTCACAAAATTTTACTCGTCTTTCAAAATCATCTTCCATTATTTCTTGCACTAAATTTACTTTATAGGTATGTCACTCCTCCTTTTTCAGCGTTATAAGAACAGTTTGATGGCCAACCTCATTATCAAACGCTACTTTCCGTGAACTGGTATAGGGATTATCTTCAAAGGCTAGCAAATCATCCAGTTTCTTGTTTTCAGGTATTGCTTTTCTACTACCTTCAATTGAGGAGGTTTCTCTAAATTTTTTCTCAAGCTTATTAACTGTTCACTGTGTAATCGGTCATCGGTTGGAATATTTATTATTAAATAACGTAGTTTATTCATTCTGCGTACTTGTTGTATCTCCACAACCGATCGATAGAATTTCAATTATTTCCGTTTCAGTCAGCTTCAATAAAATAATTTTGATAGGGTAACTATTTTTTAAGGTGAAAAGTAGCTCAGACATATTTTCATTGTCAGTAACGGCCTTTACTAGATTTATTGTTAGTTATGCATAAGTACATCATAACAATACTCCATAAATTAATAAATCTGTACAAATGTCACTAATGCTACTTTTGACAATGTAAACAAAATACACAGGGTTATTCATTAGTGCGATAAAGTCCAATATCTTGGAAATCCTCGAGGATATTTAAATAAAATATTGACCTGAAGGCTCATATTTTGAAATAAGTCTCAATTGTACAGCGTGTTCCAGAACGGCGTGCCACATCGAAGGTACTTTTTTTTAAGCTTGCTTCTTATTGCACGACAAAAATGATCAAAAATTGTCAAAAACTGTCAAAAATGGTCAATAATTGTCAAAATTTTTGAAAAATGCTTAAAATTTTTGAAAAATTGTCAAAAATGGTCAATAATTGTCAAAGACGGTCAATAATTGTCAAAACCAATCAAAATTCGTCAAAAATTGTCAAGAATGGTCCAAAAAGCTCAATTATTGTTAGAATTTCAAAAAATGGTCAAAAATTGTCAAAATTTTGAAAAAATGCTCAATAATTGCCAAATACGTTAAAATTTTTGAAAAATTGTCAAAAATGGTCAATAATTGTTAAAATTTTTGAAAAATTGTCAAAAATTTTTAAATATGGTCAAAAATTGTGAAGAATTTGGAAAAATCGTCAAAAATTGTCAAAAACTGTCAAAATTTCGAAAAAATGGTTAATAATTGCCAAATATTTTTAAAAATTGTCAAAAATTTTGAAAAATGGTCAAAAATGGTCAATAATTATGAAAAACTGTCAAAAATGGTCAATAATTATTAAAATTTGTCAAAATGTTTTAAAAATTGTAGAAAATGGTCAATAATTTTCAGAACCTGTCAAAAATGCTCAAAAATTGTCAAAAATGGTCAACAATTGTCAAAGACGGTCAATAATTTTTAAAATTGTCAAAAATTTTGAAAAATGGTCAATAATTGTCAAAAATTGTCAAAATTTTTGAAAAAAGGTCAAAAATGGTCAAAATTTTGAAAAAATGGTCAATAATTATGAAAAACTGTCAAAAATGGTGAATAATTGTTAAAATTTTTGAAAAATTGTCAAAAATGGTCAATAATTGTTAAAAATGGTCAATAATTGTCAGAACCTGTCAAAAATGCTCAAAAATTGTTAAAAATAGTCAATAATTGTTAAAATTTGGAAAAATGGTCTAGAATGGTTTAAATTTTTGAAAAATTGTCAAAACTGATCAATAATTGTCGAAACTGGTCAATAAATAATTATTAAAATTTGAAAAAATTGTCAGAAATTGTAAAAATTTTGAAAAAATGGTCAATAATTGCCAAATATGTTAAAATTTTTAAAAAATTGTCAAAAATGGTCAATAATTGTCAAAGACGGTCAATAATTGTCAAAATTCGTCAAAAACTGTAAAAAATGGTCAAAAATCGTCAAAATTTTCGGAAAATGCTCAATAATTGCCAAATATGTCAAACATTTTGAAAAATTGTCAAAAATGGTCAATAATTGTCGAAGACGGTCAATAATTGTCAAAGACAATTGTCAAAAACTGTCAAAAATGGTCAATCATTTTTAAAATTTTTGAAAAATTGTCAAAAATTATTAAATATGGTCAAAAATTGTCAAGAATTTGGGAAAATCGTCAAAAATTGTCAAAAACTGTCAAAATTTCGAAAAAATGGTTAATAATTGCCAAATATTTTTAAAAATTGCCAAAAATTTTGAAAAATGGTCAATAATTGTCAAAATGTCAAAATTTTTGAAAAATGGTCAAAAATGGTCAAAATTTTGAAAAAATGGTCAATAATTATAAAAAACTGTTAAAAATGGTGAATAATTGTCGAAGACGGGCAATAATTGTCAAAGACAATTGTCAAAATTCGTCAAAAACTGTCAAAAATGGGCAATCATTGTTAAAATTTTTGAAAAATTGTCAAAAATTATTAAATATGGTCAAAAATTGTCAAGAATTTTGAAAAATCGTCAAAAACTGTCAAAATTTCGAAAAAATGGTTAATAATTGCCAAATATTTTTAAAAATTGTCAAAAATTTTGAAAAATGGTCAAAATGTCAAAATTTTTGAAAAATTGTCAAAAATGGTCAATAATTGTTAAAAATGGTCAATTATTGTCAGAATCTGTCAAAAATGCTCAAAAATTGTTAAAAATAGTCAATAATTGTTAAAATTTGGAAAAATGGTCTAGAATGGTCGAAATTTTTGAAAAATTGTCAAAAATGATCAATAATTGTCAAAACTGTCAAAATTGGTCAATAATTGTCAAAATTGGTCAATAATTATTGAAATTTGAAAAAAATGTCAAAAATTGTAAAAATTTTGAAAAAATGGTCAATAATTGCCAAATATGTTGAAATTTTTGAAAAATTGTCAAAAATGGTCAATAATTGTCAAAGATGGTCAATAATTGACAAAATTCGTCAAAAACTGTGGAAAATGGTCATTCTATTGTGCATAAGAAGCCAGCCTCTGTCGGCGGTCCGACGACCGCTAAACTTTTTTTTAATGGAACACCCTCTATATCACTTTGAATTCTGCTTGACTTGCTGATGATATGTGGTTGTACAGTGTATTTAAAAAGTTCTGACCACTTGTTCCTGAAAATCGTAATGAATTCAACTCCCCCTATACTTTGAACTGCGCAATTTGAAACTAATCTTTTACAGCTATAAGATTTTGATGGTATTCTAGTATTATAATTCACCAGAACTACCTCTATATCTGAGAAACCGAATACAGGACGAGGCCAAACTCGAATACATCACAATTTTCATATCGGTAACTCAATACATTTTTGTGATATTTCAATTTTATTAAAAAAAATCAACAAAAAGCAAATACTTACATTAAAATCATCCACAACAATACATTGACGAGTTAGGAAAGTGTGTTATTATAGATTTGAAAGTACCACAAGTACGTATATGAGGGTCATATTTATTATGTACTTTTTCTAAATACCTGCATTAGAACCAAATAATCATTAAAGTTCTTAGTAATTAGGTAGGTAGTTAGTGGGCTCTGAAATACCAACCTATTTTCTAATTCGTTTATCAACAAATGTAGTTTGTTCATGACAAAGTTTCTGCTCGCCATAATGCGTCCATTAAGTCAATTAAATGATCTTTGTTTCCTGAAAAGTGGATTAGACGAGAAGGCCAGTTCTCTGGACATCAAGATCACCAGAGTTAAATGAAGTCAATTTTTTCTTCTGGGGTTAGGTTACAACAGATGTACAAAGTACCTGTCACTAAATCAGACGATATGAAAGATTGTATAAGGCATGCTTTTCATAATGTTAATGAGTTAACGCTTAGAGATTCAAGTTGATCTTTTGAAAACCGTCTTCATGCCTACATCGATATAGTGGTCAATCACTTTGAGCTTCTCTTACAACTTTATTGTTGATTTTTTCTTATATTTCAGTATTTTAGTTAATTAGGTGAATAAATTGTGAACGATTGGAATTTTAATCATACAATTAATTAATATTGAAAAACTGTTCAGTTTGTGTATGGGGAATACTGAATCAAATTTAGGAACAAGTGGTCAGAACTTTATAAATACACTGTATAACCTTTCAAAACCATATCCCATAGCAATAGTGAAGTCAAGCATAATTCAAATATGAAGTGTCTCATTTGAAAAAATGTACCTTTGATCTGACACGGCGTTCTGTAACACGCTGTACAATTGCACCTAATTTTAAAATATGGACTCAAGGGCTAGCTAGGATTGCAGAAAATTTTATTTGAATATCCACTTTTCTGTTATTTATTGAGACTTCATCACGTTCACATAGATGACATGAAAAATAAAAAGATGACGTGACAAAGCACCCATTTGGAAATCAAAATCGACGGGTTTATGAAAAAATGAATTTTCTCTGAAGCCTGTCTGCGTGAAATCACCTACCAGAGTACAGGACTCAATCCTTACAACATGAAAAATGAAAACTAATAAAAATAATGGCAATAATTTATACAGTGATTATTTTATTCTCCATTACAACACTGACAAACATCATAAATTATGCTTAATTATCATTTTTATTGATCACGCATTGTCTTTAAAATGTTTTAATTATTCAAGTCTATTGCATCGCTCTGTTTGACCTAGTTTTTAAATGTATTCGACATGTAATTATTGAATGAATTGAAGGGGATATTCAACAAATTCCAATTGGCATACAGCACTGACTTAACGGCCAATTTTACCACTAATCAAATAGCTGCATAAAATTCTCACAGAAACAATTTATAAAGAAACCAATTTGTCACTTAAGTGAAGTGAAAATAAGAGAGTATGTCGTCGTATGTGCTCTGAAAAAAAAACCTGTCATCAAATACTTGGTACCATTCTATTTTTTATTTTCACTCGGAATATAAACATCTTTGTGAACATTGTGTTTATTGTCACTCTGAAGTGCCTCTGTCATTGCCAATATTCAATTAATGATCGATCAAAGTAATTCACGTCATTAGTTTGGTAAGCCAAGTATTACAGACGAATATCGAAATGTAAGAGACTTACCGGATGTATCACGTAACGTATTTTTCCGCCTACCCCTATCCAAAGTATTCATTTCCTGGCCTCATTGTAGGGAGCAAAGTCGTACTTTTCCTCTCTAGGGAGAAAAAGTAAATGTGAGGTTATGGTACGTCATCAATGAAACAACTTATACGGCATTGACGACCTAAACTATATTCTATTATATAAGTATAAATTTTACCGTTTAATTGAAGAACACCCCGTATTTTGCAAAATGGTAGTGGTCAGTGAATTGTTATTTTAATTTAACGATTTTTACATTAATAATTTGACTTCAGCAATACGTTATGTTCATGATTCCGCAAAACTTGCTTACGAGTCTCGGTAGCGCAACGCGTTAGAGCACAGCTCACTGTTCGTGATAGGCTTGTAGGTGTTGGATCGAATTCCGGCAAGGACAATTTTTTTTTAATTCTGTCATAAATGAATAATTTAAAAATGTCTTGTTATTTGAGGCAAGCGGGAAAATCATATGTATAACATGGGAGTAAAGTGCCTTTTCCTCCCTTGAATGATTACGCGTCGGGCAGTAAACTTCATCCTCGGGAGGAAACGTAGCACTTTCTTCCCTTGTTATACAAATAGCTATTATTTCATACTGTAAAAAACTGAATTTTTCATTCTTACATCTCATTATTTCAATAACGTCAATATTTGACATTATTAGACGCAATTTTGTAATAAAATCACAATACCACTTCTACATAGCAACGATGTAAATATGCATGTCAATACATTACTGTTTCCGGAAATTCGAAATGTACAATAATTAACATAAATATTTCTAATCAATGGAACCCAGCGATTAAGTATGTAGTTTTTGTTGTATTTTCTTGAGAAATTAAATTTTGTTAAAAAAGTTTCATTTGAGGTTGTATTGTGTTGTGTCAAAACTCAAAATTAACAAACCGGTAAGTGTTTCTTGGTTACACTTACCGGCTCTGATACTGTAATAGCTCACTTACCGGACTCAAAATGGAGTCAGTAAACTAAATCTACCAGACAGTATGAAATAAAATATCAAACATAAATGCTATCATTTTGGGATAGACAAAGGGTTTATAGTCCGGGGAAGTTAGGACACAAACATCAAACTTTTCCGAGATAGAATACGAGTATTATGCTTAGAGATACTACAGTTAGAGGCAACAAGCCATAGGCCGCAGTGGAAGTGGGAAGGTCAGTCTGAACTCCGGTGCGAGAGAAAGAGACAGAAGATCAGATGTTTTTCTGTCTTAGTCTATTTCTCTCTTACATGTTGACGGGCTCCGAGATGGCTTATTACCTTTATTTGTAGTATCTTTATGGTATTATGTCCCCAATCGAAGATATATCAACACCCCATTTTCCTAAATTCTAGAATGAATTCCGCTGGAGCTTGAGACGCAGCATGCAAGATGGAAATATATTGGAAAAAAATTTATTAATCCTCCATTTAAAAAAAATTTACAATTTGAACAGTTACACCTTTTGTACACATGCAGTGGTACAACGAAATAGAAAAATTGATCAATTAAAAAATTGCGTTCAATAACCTAACGAATCAATCATGAAGTTTCTTCTAAGTATTCTATCGGTGCAAGCCTATCGAACTTTCGTCATTCGACTTTCGTCTTCTCGGCTTTTAATGATCGCATTAAATTTGCTTTCCAAAATTTGTGGTTTTTAAAGGCCTATCCTTTTGAAATTCGAAACGTTGGAATTGATTTGTCAACAATAAATCTTCAAAGAACGTAGAAATCCTTTTTTTTTAGCTGAAAATATAATTTTGAAAATTCCACACCTGTAATTTTTAACCAATCAAAACGTGTTTTTTTGACAGATCACCATGGCAACGGATGAATTTTATCGGAAATTTTTTCATGGTGGGAAACCCACCCACCAGAGAATTATACTGGAATTTTTTTTTGACGTTTATAATGTCACAATATTTTTTTGACACTCTGGTTTATATTTGCAAAAAAAGCAATTGTATACCACTGTAGTTACTCAAAACTTATGTAAAATTAAAGAACATACTGTGCTGTGTCATGAGATGGTATTTTCGTGCAACTTCAACGAGTAGAAATCAACATTTTAAAGGTCTTTTTTACGTCGTGCCGCTTGACAGCTTCAAAACTGAAATAATTCTTAGGTTAGGGTTTCACTTAGTTGCCATGGTAACTAAATAATCAAGTCGACAGTCGACAATCGACAACCAATCGAAAAATAAATTTTAAATATTTGATTTTCAAACACAATTTGGTGTGGAATTTTCTTACCGAGTACCACACGAGGTCAAATTAAATCCGGAAATTTGTTCTCGCTCATGAATATCTTTAGAAAATTATCCCTCGTCTTCGACTCGGAATAATTTTCAAAATATTCATGATCTCGAGAAAATTACTAGTGAAAATTTTGCTTATATACATTATTAAACTAGAACACTTACTATGTCGATTGCAACAACCTCATCCCAAAATTGTTATATATAGTCAGTAAACGAATCTCTTCCATTCTCTCTGGTTTGTGCCAATTCCGCTGCTTGTTTTCAGCTTATATCTCCTATTACTTTGTCCCACGTTTTTCTTGGTCTGTCTCTTTTCTTGTTATTTTGTATTTTCGCTTTCCAAACTTTACTGGTATCTTTTCGATCATTCACAGCAAATGTTCCCACCAATCTAGCTGTCTCCTTTCCATGAATTCTAATGTGTATTGTACCTCTAGATCCTTTTTTATATCTATATTATGACCCAAGATTCACATCAAAATGTTTTGTCTGCATAGGAATTTCTCTTTTATTTATAAATTTTGTATTCATTGCATAGTAAAGTTTATTCGTTTTGTTGATTCTATTGTTAATATTGGCAACTTGTGTCCCTCTTTCATCGAATGTTACCCTTAAATATTGGAAATAATTCACTTGTTTTATTTTTACTCCATCGATGTAGGTGGTTAAGTTTTCTCTGTCCTCTCCTATTACCATTAACTTTTTTTCTTGTTTATCTTCATGCCATTTTCCTTCATTACTTTGTATGTTTATTTCACTTCCATCAGCGAATCCTCCTCCAGTTATATTTACTTTTTGTAATTGTAATTGGCGTAGCCATGTAGTTGTAGTGAATGTTTGTGTCTGTGCGTGAGTATTTTCCCTAATTTATGTCTTGGAACTGCATCAAAAGCTTTCTTCAGATCCAAAAATTCCGTAAAAATTTAAATTTTTTCTTTAATTGCCCATTCAGATATCTATTTCATTGTAAATACATCGTCCTGTGTACTTCCGCCATTTCTGAATCCACTCTGTGTTTCTTCCAGTGTGCTCTCGATCATCAGTCTAATTCTTTTTTTAATGATATTTTCCAGTATTTTCTTGGCAAGGTTTCTTCTTCCCATACTCTGTTGTAAATATGCAACAATGTATCTTTTCCTTTTTGACCCTTGCTGTTTATCATTTCTGCTGTAATTTTGTCGGATCCATTTTTTAGTTCCTTGATAACTTTTTCTAATTCTTCTTCACTCATTGTTTTGTTGATGTCAGCTTCAACTCCGTCATTGTCCTCTATGTGTTCCTCCAGTTCTTGCAAGACGTTGATCGAAGATCCTGGTAATACTCTCTCTATCTTTCCATAATGTCTTTTTCTTCTGTTGATATTTCCCCATTTTTGCTTTTTATAAATTGCGTATTTTGCTTTCCTGTTCTCAACGACGTTAGCGTTCGGCAAAATAATTTTTGATTTCCTGTGCAATCCCTTTCCATTTTTTCCCCGAATTTTTCCTATTGTCCATTTTTAGAGGCTGTTATCAATTCTTTAGTTTTCTTCCTTTCTGTTTTGTAATTGTCATAATTTTCTCTTGTTCTGTTCGCTAGATACTTTTTCCATTCTTTTTTCTTTAACATTATTTGGTTTTAAATTTCCTACGTCCACCAGGGTGTTTGTTGTCTGATATTATTTTTCTTATTTATGCCACATACGTCTCCTGTGGTTTCCAGTAATATATCTTCAAAGTAATTCCCGCTTCTATTGTTTTTTGCTTTATTTTGTATTTCCAGGCTTTTATTTATCTCTTGTTCGACCAATTTCCGGTCCTCTTCTGACTTTTGTGTCTATTATTGTTTTTCTGTATCTGCTTTCTATAAATACGTAATCGATTACTGATTTTTCATTCCTACTTTTAACTTCCCTTGTGTATTTATGTATATATTTGTGTACAAAAATGTGTTGGTTATGATCAAACTGCTTATGAGGCAGATGTCCAACATTCGTTTGCCATTGTTGTTTCAAGTTGCTTCTACATGTTGTCCAATTATTGTTTCGTATTTGTCATCTCCTATACCTACTTTGCTGTTGAAATCTCCTATTGTGAATATCCTTCCTTCGACTTGATCCATTATTCCAGCAAGCTAATCCCAAAACTTTCCTTTGTTTATTGTTCTGTCGTTTTCATTTGGACCATATACCATTATAATAGTCTATAATTGGTATGTGCTTCTATTTTTTGTTTCTACAGTTGAAATACGTTCGGACAATGCAGTCTAGTTTTGTATTTGTTTCTCTAATTTTTCATGTATTAAGCATCCTACCCCAGCTGCTGCTCTTTGGTATTGACTTAGAAAATACTCCTCCAAATATCAATATATTATTTTTCATCAGTTTCATTATTCGGTGACCTTTTCAACTTCCCGCTAAGAAAATCAATGATTTTTAGAAAAATCAGGAAGTTATTGGTTTAACCCCGTTTTGCAAAAATCGAGGTTTCAACAGATCTTGACGTTTTGAAGCGTTAAGAAGCTTTCCTGACTATTTTTACGATGATGTCCGTACGTCTGTATGTATGTGAGTGTGTGTGTGTATGTAAACCTCTTATAACTTCTGAACGGCTTGACCGATTTGATCAAAGTTGGTGTCATTCGAAAGGGCTTCGCCAAACTTAGATTTCCTGTAAGTTGGAACCAATTCGGACCGGTAGATTTTGAGAAATTGCAAAAAAGTGAAAAAAACTCTTTTTTTAATTTTTTCAAAATATCTCCGAATTGACTGAACCGATCGACCTCGAAAACTAATCAGCTCTTAACCTTGAAAACCCGCATCGATCGCCACCAAGTGCGACAGAATCGGTTGATGCGTTCGTGAGAAAAAAAATCGAAAAAACATGTTTTTTTTTTGTAATAACTCCGAAATGTTTCATCAGATCCATTTTTTTGTTCCAAATTTTTGATAGAGCTCAAAAAACTATATCGATCGCCGTGGACCGCGTGAAAATCGGTTGATTCATTCAAAAGTTATAGAAGTTTGAAAATTAAAAAAATCGTGTTTCTTCGAACTTTGATAAGACCTTAAGCATCTAATAGCTTTATCTTTGAGCTTGGAGGTCTCAAAACAACACAAAAATTGAAGCAGCAACAGCTAGCGACAAAATCGCATGCGTTTGAAAATTGAATTTAGCAGGAAGTTGCAGGGATCGCCTTTAGGGTCAACCGTTTTCCACATTTTTTTTGTTTCCGTTATTCCCAGTACGTCAACCCCCAAACTTTCGAACTGTTCTTCTAATTCTATTTCTTTTCCTGTTACACTTCCAACATTCCATGTCGCTATTTTCCTTATATTTGTTTAATTTTTTCTATGACGGTCAGTATCTCGTTTTCCCCATTCATTACCGGTTTCATAGCCAGATCTTGTCAGTTTTCCTTTTCCGTATCTGTGTTGTCTAGTTTTTTCGTTTCGTAGTTTTCGTTACTTTTCTCATTTGTTCATCTAGACTTCCTCCCTCTGGTGATCTTTCTTGTACAGATCTTTTATTACTGCTACTTGCTATTTCTTCTTCCATTCTCTCTCTACCTTCTTTTAGGTTTTGTACTACCATTCTATCATTTACTATCAATTTGTTGTACTTTAAAAATGCTGTATGTTCTCTGTTTCGTGCTTCTTTTAGTGGCGGAATTAATTATTTTCTTTTTTTCTGAACATCTTCAGGGTAATCTTGATATATCCATAATTCTGTCCCTTTAAGTTTTTTCGCATTTTTCGGTATGTTGGTTCGTGTACTTTCCTTCAATAATTTAACTATTTTTATTCTGGTTGTATTTCCCTATTATTCTTCTTTCCTTTACGTCTTTTTGTTTATCTATATTAATTCCTATCTTTTGTAGCACTATTCGTATTTTTTGTTCTACTTTTCCTCTTCTGGGATTCCTTTTATTATATTATTTTCAATCCTATCTGTCTTTCCAGTTTAGCTATTTTGTCCCCGTGTATTTTGGTTTTTTCTTACAATTGTTCATTTTCTTCTTCTTGTACTTCAATTTCTATGAAAAAATTATTTAGCTTTGTTTTCATTTCATTCATGTTCTTATTTAGCTGGCGATACATCCCGGTCAACTAGTCGGAAGTGTACTTTTTATCGATCTATCGTATTTATTTACAAAATAGTTATTTGTGTATTTAGAGCGTAAAGTAACAGATTACCGCTTGAGAAAGAATGTTGCGGCGATCTTTCGAAAGCGGCAATTTTACTTAACGCTCGAAAAACACACATAATTTTTTCTACAGTCGCCCTTTTAATAATAGGGTGTTCAACTTCAATTTTGGACCCCATGTTTCATTAGATAATATTAATAAGTGACAAATGGGATATTCAAAAATAACATTTTTTTGATTTTAGTCTTTAGATTAACAGGAAAAAATGGAAACAAAAATTTACTAAAACTATGCAACTTATAATGCAGATACGTCACTAGTTTAAATGCGAAGTTGTCGATAGTCTTCCTTTGCTGTTCTATGTTTCAGCTTCGTCTTCTTTTTCCTTCATTGGGATGTTTGAGCTTGTTCAGGACAAAAATGTTGACATATGACATATATCACTCTGTTGTTCCTTGTTCAATTTGAATTTGAAGAATCATATAAATTAAAGGTATAAAGCTTAAACTCGAACTAATCAAAAATTCAAACCAAGATGAAACCACATGCGAATGCAAACAACTCACTGTCACTCTAACCTAAACCTCTTCTTTTCTTCTTCAATTTGGGTAACTATACCCTCTCTTTTGATTATTTTGTTCCATGTCAATATATATGAATAACTTCAACTTATACTAGTGACGTCAAAATCTTCAAGGCGGGTTTTAAGAAATTTTTAAAATATAATTTTCTAAATGGGGATAAAAACAAAACAACACTATTAAATTTGATAGGATAGGTGCGACGTCATTTGTTCTCTTAAAATTAACGATCAATTCATCATTAACAAGAATCTATTTTTAGTTGAACACCCTATTAAAACAGTTCTTTATATTATCTTAGGTTATAATAGGAGTGCTAGAATAATCGTCATTTTCGCTATTCACCATGATTGACCTTAAAAAGATCTACTGACTAGGGATGTTAAGAAATAATCGATTATTAGTATCTTATAATCGATTTTTAGTTATCGATTTTCATAGTAATATTAATCGACTTTTAGTAAATCGATTTTATAAATTACGTCTTTAAATGGATTTTCGGAAACGGCTCGTATTATTTATTGACTATTTTTCAATATTTTGACAACATTTTTAACCATTTTTGACAATAATTGTCCATTTTTAACAGTTTTTAACAATAATTGACAATTTTTAACCATTTTAGATAGTTTTCGACCATTTTTGACAATTTTTTAAAGTCTTTGACAATTATCGACCATTTTTGACAATTATTGTCCATTTTTAACAGTTTTTGACTATAATTGACAATTTTTGACAATTATTGACCATATTTCAAAATTTTTGACGATTTTTTCCAAATTTTTGACCATTTTTCAAAATTATTGACCATTTTTGATAGTTTTTGACAATTATCGACCATTTTTCAAAATTTTAACAATAATTATTGACCAATTTTAACCATAATTGTCCATTTTTGACAGTTTTTAAAAATAATTGACAGTTTTCAACCATTTTTGATAGTTTTTGACTATTTTTGACAAATTTTCAAAATTTTAGACCATTTTTCAAAATTATTGACCATTTTTCATAATTATTGACAAATGATGACAATTATGGACCATTTTTCCAAATTTTTGACCATTTTTGACCATTATTGACCATATTTCAAAAACTAACAATTTTTGACAATTATCAACTATTTTTCAAAATTTTTTAGAATTTTTAACAATAATTCTCCATTCTTGACAATTTTTCAAAATTTTTGACCATTTTTCAAAATTATTGAGCATTTTTCATGGTTTTTGACAATTATCGACCATTTTTCAAAATTTCAACAATTTTTGACAATTATTGACCAATTTTGACAATAATTGTCCATTTTTGATAGTTTTTAACAATTTTTGACCATTTTTGAGAATTTTCGAAAAATTTTCAAAAAAATTTCAAAATTTTTGACAATTGACCATTTTTGACAATTTTTTAAAGTTTTTGACAATTATCGACCATTTTTGACAATTATTGTCCATTTTTAACAGTTTTTGACTATAATTGACAATTTTGGACAATTATTGACCATATTTCAAAATTTTTGACGATTTTTCCCAAATTTTTGACCATTTTTCGAAATTATTGACCATTTTTGATAGTTTTTGACAATTATCGACCATTTTTCAAAATTTTAACAATAATTGTTGACCAATTTTAACCATAATTGTCCATTTTTGACAGTTTTTAAAAATAATTGACAGTTTTCAACCATTTTTGACTATTTTTGACAATTTTTGACAATTTTTCAAAATTTTAGACCATTTTTCAAAATTATTGACCATTTTTCATAATTATTGACAAATGATGACAATTATGGACCATTTTTCCAAATTTTTGTCCATTTTTGATCATTATTGACCATATTTCAAAAACTAACAATTTTTGACAATTATCAACTATTTTTCAAAATTTTTTAGAATTTTTAACAATAATTCTCCATTCTTGACAATTTTTCAAAATTATGGAGCATTTTTTATGGTTTTTGACAATTATCGACCATTTTTCAAAATTTCAACAATTTTTGACAATTATTGACCAATTTTGACAATAATTGTCCATTTTTGATAGTTTTTGACAATTTTTGACAATTTTCGAAAAATTTTCAAAAAAATTTCAAAATTTTTGACAATTGACCATTTTTGACAATTTTTTAAAGTTTTTGATAATTATCGACCATTTTTGACAATTATTGTCCATTTTTAACAGTTTTTGACTATAATTGACAATTTTTGACAATTATTGACCATATTTCAAAATTTTTGACGATTTTTTCCAAATTTTTGACCATTTTTCAAAATTATTGACCATTTTTGATAGTTTTTGACAATTATCTAAAAAGAAAATCAACAAATTGGGAAGGTCATTTGTTTCAAGGAATGTCAGTCAGTATAAGCTAACATCATTTGATAAACTAACTGTGAACTTATCTCCTGCTTTTTAATGAAACTGTACAGTAGACCGACGAGATGTTAGTACTGTGAACGCAATCCACCGTCCACACATCATCATAATGTCAAAAGATTGTATCAGTACCTTGTAATAACCATGGAATTTTATGTTAGGCATTTTGTTTTCCTCCGATATCACACATGTCATAATTTATTCTCAGAAACTATCCACGGACAAAAAAAACAAAGTGAAAGGAACATAAGAAGCAATAAAGCGAAGGAGATGTGCAGATGTCATGAATCGCCGGAATCCTTATGATAGTTTTCAAGTTTTTCAATTTTCTCTTGTCTTGGTGACAATCGTAAGATCGACGACGGTAATAAATCTTAACAATTTGGCAAGGGAAAAATATTACCAATGTTTACGCCTAAGGTAACTAAGAATTGATTCTCGAGAGTGATATTTTCATTCTTTACGATTACTATTGTTTGAGTTATTTGTGAACTCAATCTAACTCATTTTTCAGATGCGGTAAAATACTTCACGCAACTGAGTATAAATTCAATATTTGACTCACCATTTGTTTTACAGGAAAAATTGATAAACTAGTGATTTCTTATTAAAGATGTATTTGATTACAACAGGTGCTTGGGTTAATTGACAGTACCCAAGATGACCAATGGATTCAAGTGAGTACGAATCAAATCTTTGATCACTTCTTGAAAATCCCTAGTTCGGCTGACATATAATTTACTTTTCGATTAACTCCAGATATACTTAAACGAAACACGCGCTGCTGGATCCATATGTATATGCATTATTATTTAGGCAAACTTTTCTTCGCGGCATTACACTAAAAATCAAAATTAATATACAAAACAATATACAGAATGATTAAAAAAAATCATAAACACACCTAGTAAAACTCTCATTAAAATGAAATGAAAACTTACTTTGGTACCTATTACTGACAATATTAATAATTTACATTCAATTCATTTAGATTACATTTTGTATATAATATTTATGTCTTTAAGATAAGTCATCAGATTTTGAACATCACAATTTACACCGAATACTACATCTAATTTATTGCTGATATTATTTTTCATCCTGGCATGCTTGAAATTGGGCATTCTACTAGTACGTGTTTTGTAGTTAATTGGCAATTACATAGTTCACACTGTGAAGGTTCAGTTTTTGTAATAATATTATTAACTATTAACTTCACGTACAGTTTTGTGTCCTGTAGCACTGAATTTTGTACTCCACTCGCGGATTCATTGGAAGTGGCTTCTCGAGCAAGTCGATCGGCCTCTTCGTTACCTTAGATGCCAATATGGGAAGGAATCCATAAAAATGGCACTTTGATGTCGGATTGCTGGAGATTGGACAAATTTTGTTTAATTTGTAGGGCTAATGGATGGTGTTCACCTGTGAAGACACTGATAATATTTGGTAATCTGAATTGTCTAGATTCATTGCTGCACCTATACATTATCGAGCATCTGTATAAATGTGAATGTGTTCGGGATAAGTGTTGTTGAATTTGGACCTAAAAACTTGTTTAAATAATGATGAAGGTGTATCGGATTTATTGTGTGATACTAATGAGGTGTCAGATAGAATAAGTTGAACTGGTCATGCTGTTAGAGTGAAGAGACTGGGACCTCGATATCGAAATGATTGATTTAACTCTTTCGTAATATGGTGGATTAACAGTTCTATTGGATGTTTATAGTTTATGATACCGGTTTGTGAATGTTTTGTTATACGTCGGGTTTGATTGATTATTACACACTGAAAGAGCATATGGAATTGTAAGATGTTTTCTCCGTAGATGTGAGGATGGTTAGCCGGTTTAACATTGTAGACTTTTAATTGGACTCGTGCAGAATGCTCCAGTAATTATCCTTAACGCCGTATTTTGAAGAGTATCAAGCTAATTTAATATATGTACTACATCTTATACTACTAATATATTTATTCTTCGTTATCTATTGGTAACACGCTTTACTAAATACGACAATTTTACAGGAAACTGAATAATACTTGATTGTTTCAATAAGCTATCGGCTTGTTGTCAAATTTTTAAATTTTGGTTTGTGGTTGGAGGTTAAGATTATTTTAACATTTCCGTTACTGTAGGACATGTATTGATTGTGATTTTAGTGTCAGATTTGTAACGTCCTTTCTTTACCCTAAAATGTTTACCGACGTCACTATGACACCCAGGCTTCAGTATCTCCTAGATTTCCTCGGGCGTCAGATTTTTGGGATGGTTTACTCCACCGAACTCTCGAAAATGCAGCGTCAAGAGTTACCAGGGTAGCAACAGATGGAGGTTAGGTAATTCCAAGGGTCTGTTGTTCTTGACGTCGACGTAACACGTAGTGGGAAACGGGCTTTACTTGTTTACTACTATCGGGAAAGGAAACTACCAGTTGCTTAAGAAATTATAAATTTTATTTCAACCCCGAAATAATTGACAGTTTAGGGATGAACCCAGAAGCAATATATTTAAATAAATAAAGGAGTGTTAAAGTCAAACAGTATCTACAAATAACTAACTACGTTATTCCTCAAACCAAAAGCAATACACCAAGCAATAAATAGTTTAATTTTGATTTACAAAATACGCAAAAGATAAAGTGCAAGGCTTTACTAGTATGTCTAGATGCGGGTGAAAATGGTGAAACTTAACTAGCGGTCAGATGAAAAATACACAGAGAAAGCGTTATTAAGGCACTAGTAGATTTTAATTAAACATTTCTTTATATTTGTTTACCGGTTTAAACAAAATAAAGGTAATTTATAGATTACTCTCGATTACTGATACTCTCGTCTACTGAACACACAAAAAAAACGGAAACTTTATCAATTCGCCTGGAAACCTCCCAAATTTTGTACCTGCCTTGGCAGCGAACATGAACGAGATTATTCCAGGTTATTACGGTGATCGTAACCCCTTTTTTAGATTGACGTTGCCACGGCCGTTGGTGCTAAATCAATTACTCCAATAAAAGCTAGATGACAGAATCCGAAAACCTCTCCTTTGTGATCCTGCTAAATGCAGCGAACACGCGTGAGAATATTTCGCTCCACGCCTTGGAAAACCCTCGAACTTCGATATCTATTATTTCTTGATTTATTGACATGCATTTTTACATCGTTGCTAATTGTAGAAGTGGTAGTGTGATCCTAATACAAAAATGCACCTAATAATGTCAAACATTGACGTTACTGAAATAATGAGAAATTCAGTTTTTCACAGTATGAATTAAAATAATTTTTCTCCACGATCATCACAGAATTTGCCAATTCTGAAATCAAATTTGATTACAGAATGCTGGAATTCTCTCTCTTGAGATTGAAGAAATATTCTGCAACACCTCTGCCCCCATGCAATTTAAATGTATTTACATTCTCTCTCTAGTGATAGAATAATATTCTCACACTGGTCAGCAATAATAGCATTAGCCTTGACGCAGTTGATTGTCATCGTAGTGGCAAAACATGAGTAAGTGTCAAAATGATTGTTGTCATTTAACCCTAACCTAACATAACCTCGCAATTGTTGAAAATTCCTCCAATAATGCACCAGTTTTTCATTTCGAGAACTGTACAAATATAACAATTAATACAAAGTAGAATGTTTCTTGAATTATTGAGTGTTTACCTAATATAATAATTGTGATTGAGTTCAGTAATAAAAATTATCTCTTGTTCATTTCTATTTAAAAATATATATTTAAAATCTTCGATCGTGAAGAAAGTATAGTCTGCTACTCGGTTAGAATGAAAATTCGTGATGCTCATGGTTCCTCACGCTCGCCTTCGGCTCGCGCTCGGAACTTTCCACTCGCATCGAATTTTCATTTTAACCTTGTTACAGAATATACTATTCTACAATCATTAATAAAAATGACGTTTTTTTAATTGATTTTCGTACATACAATATGTATTTAAATAGTTTTAAAAAGTGGCATTAAAGTGAGATAAAGAGACATTAGGGTGAGATAAAGTAGTTTTCTTAATGCTAATTTTAAATATTTCCGCTAATGGCTCTGCAGATTGCACTAATCTGACATTTTACTTAGCGTTTTGTCATCATGACAAACATAAACATTCAAATCGACGCCATTTTCAGTCCATTTGCTTGATTGTAGAAAAAATAGTGTATGCAACACATGCATAAAGTTTCTTTTTTTCGCTCATGGAATTGACGCAATCGCCTGCGGCTCATGCGTCAACTTTTCCACTCGTGAAAAAAAGCACCACTTTATGCACTAGTTGCATAAATAACTATTTCTACAATTATCAATAAAAGTGACGTTTTTTTAATTGATTTTCGTACATAAAATATGTATTTAAATAGTTTAAAAAAGTGACATTAGAGTGAGATAAAGTGACATTAGGGTGAGATAAAGTAGTTTTTTTAACGCTAATTTTAAATATTCCCGCTAATCGCTCTGCAGACTGCACTCATGTGTCATTTTACTTTTGTATCATGTCATCATGACAAACATAAACATTCAAATCGACGCCGTTTTTAGTCCATTTAGAGCAACCTAAATAACACATTTTTTGGTTTTTGCTTGATTGTAGAAAAAATAGTGTATGCAACATATGCATAAAGTGTCTTCATTCACTCATGGAATTGACTTTTCACTCGTGAAAAAAGTGCCACTTTATGCACTTGTTGCATAAATAACTATTACGTGATACAGTCTCTTACAGTACTCATTTCGATATTCAGGAGTTGAATAACTCATTCGTACTGTAATACTTGACTTACCAGACTTAAATTACGTAAATTACTATTTCAGGTTAGATATACACTGTGTTCATTTGAAAAGGACCCACCCTTAATATTTAAAAAATGCGACATATTAGAAAGAAATGCCGAAACACGTCAACTTTTAGCTTGAGGGGAACACTTTTTGGCGCTAATGTCATAAACGTCAGATTCACCCCCTCCCTTCTGGAGATACTCCTTACATTTTTTCAAATGGCATTAGGTATCAAGTCATACCTCATTTGAAAGGTCTGGTGAAGCTCTATAATCATTTTGTTTTGCCTTCGAATCAGCCTTCCATTGTTATTTAATCGTTGTTTAAAAATGGCTCTCTTTCAACTTTTATTGCCTGAATGTTAACGGTGGTCACTTTGACACATGATTAAATAACAGTTATGTCTTGAAAACAGTTGTCTTTTTACTATTTGTAAATTTTCTATTCTTTAAAGAGTCTTTCGGTCATAACCTAATACGGGGGCATACGAAAAGTTGAAAGAGAGCCAATTTTAAACAACGATTGAATAACAATGGAAGGCTGGAATCAAAGGCAAAACAAAATGATTGAATAGAGATTTACCAGACCTTTTAAATGAGGTATGTCTTGATACCTAATGCCATTTGAAAAAATTCAAGGGGTATCTCCAGTAGGGAGGGGGTGAATCTGACGTTTATGACATTAGCGCTAAAAAGTGTCCCCCTTATGTTAAAAGTTGACGTGTTTCGGCATTTCTTTCTAATATGTCCTATTTCGGGTCCTTTTCAAATGAACACAGTGTATACCTACAAACGTATGTCTAATCCGTCAAATAAAGTTTTATCTGGAACTTGAACTGGCGAATAACTGGAACTGAACTGACAGTTTATCTGATAAATAACTATATATATTTGACAGTGAAAAGACGGTACTCTATTTATCTACAGAAAAAAATGTCAGATAAATAACTATTCGATGGTGAAAAGACCGGGCCTTAGGGTATTATAGTCAGTTTATAATTGTTAAGTAGGTTATGTCAACCAATGACAGAACCATAAGAGTGCACTGAGAATTGAATGAAAAATAATAGATCCAAAGATATTTCATGTTTGACTTTTTTTTCCAAAAACCAAGTGAGCATTCATCCGTTTGGGTTGTGATCACCAGCCCAAACACTTTAGCTAAATCTTTGTACCATTTCACATATTTCCACTTTCATTCCAGCTTCGTGTCTTTTACGAGGGTTGTCTTTTAAGTGTTGCATATAACAATATAGTCAACGCCTGTCCATAAATATCAAATGTCCAAATTAATTGTCATGTTTCAGATCGCTTCGTTCAAAGCTGAACCTAAACTGAATTTTTAAAGTTGATGAGTCAGTCGAAAAATGGATTAAGCAGAGAAAATTTTCGCGCAATAATTTTTGACAGTTGTGTCAACAAGAATGCCTTGCCGAGTTGGTTTCTGTTTTCGGCAATGAAGCACCACATCAGTCGACAATTTCTCGTTGGTATGGAGAATTTAAACGTGGACAGATTATTTTTGGCGACGTTCCAAGAACAGGTCCACAAGCAACCGGAGTCACCCACTGAAATGTCGATGATATACGTAAGCTGATCCAAGAAAATCAACATGTCACATATCGTGAAATTGAGAATTTCAAAGACCACAATTCAGAAATTTTCACATGAAGAATCATCTGAAAAAAAATTAGTTTTCGTTGGATACCGCATCTGTTGTCGGAAAAAAGAAAGTATTTAAAGTCAATTGGTGTCAAAAAACTCTAAACCAGTTTAACGCAGGAAACTAAAAAAAAAAATATACACAGTATTGTCGGTGGTGATAAATCCCGGATTTACTCTTATTAACCCGAAATTAAACGTCAGTAGACTGTGTTGGTGTTCTGAGATTAATCTAAACCGACGAAAGTTATCCGTTCTCGAAGTATTTCCGCAAAGATGGTTTCAATATTTGTCTTGAAAACGGGTCAGGTAGCAACAACTCCTCTGCAAGATTGAAGAACTGCTGATTGGTTTATATCGATTTGTTTGCCGGAAGTAATTGCTAAGTTTCGAAAAACTAACCCCCAACGACGAATGATCCTCCACCAAGACAATTAAAGTTCCCACACAGCTAGAAAAAGAATTGAGTTCTTAAAACAAGAAAACATCGAATTGTTGGAGCATCCTTCATACATCCTCGACCTAAGATGAGATAAATATAGGCTTATGTGCTTCTGAGAGCCTCTCCTCTACGACATTTACAGATCTATTGTGTGTGCCCTCCTATTATGCTAGAGTTCCTTGTCTAGACCCGTCCTCATTACTAGACTTCGAATGCCAAACCTCAGGTCCTCCATATTTTGGGAGGGTTGTGGTTTTTCCTTCCCTATCGTCGAAAACCTCAGCCTAGTCAGGTTTTCGCAGTAGCACAGTATGTGTGCTGAGGTTTCCTCATCTTCTTGGCAAAACCTGCATATGGTTGTATTTGCCAATCCCATGCTATTAATGTCTACAATGCTCCGTCAGATTCTGGCTCAGTAGGTACTCCGTGGAGTGTGAGTCTGCCTCTTCATTACCCTTGTGATCTGAGTTGCCTGGTACTCAGGCTAAGGACAATTTATTATGACTGCTTAGCTCTTGTAGCGTCTCTAAGCAGTCCCAGCCGAGTTTGGAATTCATATGCATATCCGGACCTGAAAGCTAACGAATTTTGAACTCTTCCAAAAATTAAGAATGGTCTGCGTGGTCAAAGGTTTCAGTCCCCAGAGGATGTAATCAAAGCCTTCAGAAACTCTATTTTGAATGTACCAACGAGCGAGTGGAATAACTGCTTCCACAGTTGCTTCCAAATAAAAATTCTCCTCGTGGAGAATATTTTGAGAAACAATAGTATTTAAAAGTTATCTACTGTACTCTATATGCAAAATATAAAAGACAACCCTCATAGACCACTAATTAGACTGGTATGATTTCGAGTTGCTCCAATGGTTGTATTATTTCCTCTCCAAAGTGCTTTCGTCTAAGTCCTTGTAAGTTCTCACAGAAGCAGAGTATGTGAGTAGGTATTTCATGCCTCAGTTACATTTTCTACACATAAGTACACCAACTTTTCACATTTTGTGCTTCCTCAGGGTACAGTGTTCAGTAACTAGGTTGGTAATTATCTTCAAATGTCTATAACCCAGTTACAATATCCTTGTTGAAAGTTCCTTATCGACCCTGTTCAGTGAACTATTTGTATGGAGGTGACCTTGTGTCAACCTCCATTCAAATTGGTGTTCTTCGTCTAGCCAGTTCCCCTCTTATGCCATTCTTTTTTAGTTGGAGGTATCGAGTGGTACATTTTTAAATTCAGCAAAATGTGGATTCGGTGGATATCAAATTGAGATTCCATTGAGAAAAATATATTATACCCTATTTATGGTACGCCACTGGGATGGCGACTATCCCATAACTTTCGCGCAAGTGCAAGCAATATGTTTGAAAGCAATCGAATGAACTGTACAATAGCGCATGAGATACGAACCAACAAACAAAAATTCATTCAGAGATGATAATATATCTCAAGAAATATCGTCTGTAATATTTTTCCATCTTTCACGATCCAGGTACTCACAAGGGTCGAGTTATGAAAATGTATATCACGCAAAAATATTTGTTTTCTTTTGAGTTTTTATTATTGAGAAGGTCCAATTGAAGTGAATATATCCTGTCGTATCAAAATCAACTACTATGGAAACAAGTTGTGTTCACGACGTGAAGTGGGGAAACAGAAAAAATCCTTGTACTCATCTTGACTGGACCTCGTTAAATCGAAAGAATCGTCTGACGTGGAATCATCTTTGAAGCTTGCTTCTTATTGCACGACATAGGACTTTTGAGAAGGCTAGAGAACTCGTAAAACGTGTAACCGTTACGAAAAGTCCGTCACGCAACAGTGTTGCCATATTTATGAAAAGGCTAGTGAACTTGTGATACGTGTAATGTTACGAAAAAGCGTTCGTCACGCGATAACCCATTCAAGCGACTGTGCGCAATCTCTCTTGCCGCACTGAGCTCGCACACCTGTTGGTATGAAAAATTGCCAAAAATGGTCAAAAATTGTCAAAATTTTGAAAAAATGGTTAATAATTGCAAAAATCCTGAAAAATGTATAAAAATTTTTGAAAAATGGTCAAAAATGGTCAATAATTGTCAAAAACGGTCAATAATTGTCAAAACCAATCAAAATTCGTCAAAAATTGTCAAAAATGGTCCAAAAGGATCAATAATTGTTAAAATTTTGAGAAATGGTCAAAAATTGTCAAAATTTTGAAAAAATGGTCAATAATTGGCATATTTGTTGAAATTTTTGAAAAAGTGTCAAAAATGGTCAATAATTGTCAAAGATGGTCAATAATTGTCAAAAATTTTGAAAAATGTTTAAAATTTTTGAAAAATTGTCAAAAATGGACAATAATTGTCAAAGACGGTCAATAATTGTCAAAACCGATCAAAATTCGTCAAAAATTGTCAAAAATGGTCCAAAAGGATCAATAATTGTTAAAATTTTGAGAAATGGTCAAAAATTGTCAAAATTTTGAAAAAATGGTCAATAATTTTTGAAAAAGTGTCAAAAATGGTCAATAATTGTCAAAGACGGTCAATACCCAACAAACAATGCAATGATGGGTCACTGGAGGCCCATTCAAGCACCCCATAGTTTGACTACATTGGCCATTACATTTTTGCACACTCTGGCCGGCAGCCGGCCTGATGACGTTTATGCTAGCGTTGCCTGTAGAGGCCCGTCAATAGGCCGTGAATTGTTTTTAGGGCGGGCCGTTGCCAGCCTAACGAAATTCAATTTGCATTAATTTTAATTAAAAAAAACGGTATATTGTAAAATTGTTGAAATAAAACTTTTAATAAAAAACGTACAAAACAAAACTAATTCTGTACATAGTACCTATCAATAACAAAAAACAAACAAAACAAAACTAATTTTGTACTTAGTACATATCAATATAAAAAAAAACTTGAAATCAATTTTTCCTCCTCCTTTCTCTGCCGCCCTGGCGGTCAGGTGCTGACCTCAGCCATTTTTGAATGCTGGCCTCTATTTCTAGTGATGTAATGACATCTCCCACTAATCGATTTTTTCTTGTTACATCTTAAATATATTTCATGAAAAGTAAAAAGTATATTAGATGATACCTACAACTATTATCAATTGGATTAAAATCATTCAAGTACAATAACTGTATAGCTAATATACTGTTTGACAAATGTAACCTTTTGTTGTTACTCTACTACCTACGTAATATAATGTCAATAATATGAATAATTTGAAAGTTTTCTATTAATGCAAATAAATTACCAATTATCAGATCAATAACTTTTTTGTAGTCTTTAAATGCTGGCCTGTTGTTTCTTCCTGACCAGTTCATAGTAAGGGCCAAGTCATGGCTTATTATCTTCTGCAAAAGCCTTCTCACGGTTTCAGGGCCATCCATACCACCGATAACTGTCATAAAATTGCTCTAAAATAATAATAGTTAGCATCGATAATAATATGGCAGTTTGCTTTTGTGCAAGCTTTTTTATACAGCTCAGGTTGCAAACAATGGCATTGTATCGAGAATAAAAATATGAAAACACAAAACTGATATAATATTCTTTTAATGTTTTTTGAAGTAGGATCCATATTATAAATTACATATTTGTATATGTACCTATGTGAAAGTTTTCATTATAATTTTTTTGTTAAATAGATTTTCAACAAGCGTTGGTAAATTTGAAATGTAGATAAATTTAGGTATGTATTTTAAACTTACAAATTCAGAAAATGTTGTTTTATCTTCAATTTTGCTATTAAACATTATTAATTCTTCAATATTATTGAGAGGTAATTGTGTTTCCCAATCATTTTTAACTTTTTGGACTTCTGGTTGTGCTGAATTTTGTGTTAGTTCTGTTATGAATTTTATGTCTCTTTTCAAAATTTCTATTTTGGTACAATTTCTTTTGACCAATCCTAAAATAAATAAAAACACAAAAATGTATATGTATACAAGAACATACATTTTGGAAATAATAATGCTTAAATAAAAATTGTGTGATTACAGATAATAATTACTATTAAAAATTATTATTCTAAAAAAAAAGTGTCCTGATACATTAACCCGATGACAATTTTTTATATTATATATGTCAAATAGATTTTTAATTCAATAGTCTTACCTTCAATCCTTGTTACACATTCAAACAATTTTTGAAAAGTGTATATAGGTTCACTACAAATAGTATTTTCCAAATCCAAAGTTGCTTCAACAGGTTCATCCAAAGCTATTGGCACTATATTTCTATAGTTACTGTGTTTCACCTTTAAGGTGGGAACTGTAGGGGCTTCATTGAAATCATCACTGTCACTTGAAGACTGGTACCTACGACGACTTTTCCTTTTTTCTGGTCTAGCATCATCCGATGCCGAGGCTGACAAACTGCTGTCATCTTCCAGGATCTTTAATTTTGCCAAAGCTTTGTCAGAATTATCTGGGAAATAATCATAAAAATAAAACAAAAAATTAGTTTTTATTTCAAGATAGTTTTTTTAAGTTTAATATATTTTGCAGATAGATATTTAAAAAAGATAAAATTCAACCTTTGCATTATAAGTAAATTTTGAAAAGTTTTATTAAATATATAACTAGGTATGTTGAATAACTTGTAATGAATACATACTTGTTTTGTACTTAATATTTATTCTACAATATTTTGAATTCCTTGTATCACATTCAATTTTTTCATTCACAGCTTTCCAAATTTCTTTATCAGTTTTTAAATTAGTTGGCCATAAGCATGAAGTTTTATTATTTACATCAACAATTAACCATGTAAATGGCACAATACCATATTTAGCCTCATCGGGAAATTCCACCACATAGAAATCTCTAAAAAACAGTACCAATTATGCATTTTTGTACACCTTGTTAATGCCAAAGACCCAAGTGGTTGACAGTTAAAAAAGAAGGGTTTGACTAACATAAACATGCTTAAGCAATAAACAAATAAAATACCGGTCTAGTCATAATAAATGTAATAGAGGAGAAAATATTAGCTGGTTATTTCTAGGTAATACTAATCCCTTATAACACACATCATTAGCAGTAAATTTTAAGTGAATATCTTCATTGGATTCAATCACAAACATAGATAACATTGTAGAATCAGTGGGATATTGGGAAAAAGGCTCAACAATTATATATTTTCTTCCTATTATGTGTAGTTGATCCTTTTTTTTTATGAAATATAAGCATTCAGCTATTTGTTGGGATTTTAACATAACCATATTATCAGCTTTGTTTTGGCTCAGCATGATTTTTTTTTTCAGGAAAATATATTTTTTTATAAAAGGGGTAATTTTTATATTTCCTAAGAAGCTCATGTTCATAATCAGTATCTTTAATGGTAATTTCTTTTCCTATTACGGAAACTTTTGTATCTTTTGGCGAAAGTGTTATTTCATTTTCCATTTCCTTAATTCTCCTAATCATTTGTTGTAAGAGTTGGTTTGGTTTTCTCAATGCCTTCTTCAACTTTTGAAGGTGGTTTTCGAATGGAAAACAACTCACAGATTCTAGATTTGTAAAAGTTTTTACCTCATCTGCAAGGTGAATTAAAGCATGTGTATTGTAAGTACATATTTCTTTTCCATAATAACGATTTGCATATCTAACAAAAATTATCAGTAAAGATTTAGCATAGTCATTGAAATGTGCATTAAGATTTCCAACCAGAAGAATATTAATTGCATATTTTAAAAGTAAAAAATGTGAGTAAATATGGCATGGTATAAGATCTTTCAATAAAACTGGACCAATATATAGAAGAAAATTTCTAAATTCTGTGGCTTTCCATCTCTCAATCTCAGTTATAGTTCTGGGTTTTCTGTTAAATTTAGTGGGCCAATAAATTTTAATGTGCAATGCCTCTATCAAAATGTTCTTTATCAAGCCGATATAATCTACTTCCATTTCTCCACAGAAACAGAAGCTTTCTTACTACACCCAGGCATACACAGTGCATATAATCTATAGGAAACATTGTTATCATATCAATTGGTAAATTTTCCAAAGGAGATGATGTATCCTGATGATGCTAGTTATCTATTTTCAATTTAAAACTTTCATTTGTTCTATTTTTTGCATATAAGTCAAGATAGAGCATCCTTCGATTCTCATACTTTCCCAGAACCTCGCACTTATCACAACCACGGTAACTGTTATGGCCCTTAATGCTTTTCACATATGAACGAGCTGGAGTATCACAACAAAATGAACGAGGAACTACTGTGTATTCATTTGAATTTATTGTGATTTTATTTTGAATGAGTCCAGAAAGCTCTTGAACAAAATCATTCAAAAAATCTTTCAAAGGGGGCTTGCCTTTGCCACAATAAATCGCAACAGTAAAAACTATAGCCTCTGAAACATTTATTTTACACAATATGGGCCAAAATGACACATTACTGCTTTTATATAGAGGCAATCCATCAATTCCGAAATCTAGATGAAAACTAGTACCAGAAAAATTGTTTCCATACATTTTCAGGTTATGTTCCAACCCAAAATAAAAAAACTCGCCATCTTCCATTTCTATTACATTAACTTGAACTGGGGTTCCTAATAAGGTTCTTGAATCAAGAGGTAATCCTGTTAGATCTGGATTTGTAACAAGAAATGCTAGCAGTTCATTCAGTGACTTATGAGTTGTATTGTTTTGAATAGCCCAAGTTTTTAAGAACATCTTGGCATCCTTGGTACGATTTATTATATTGGTTACATCATCCTTAAAATTTAATTCTTCCCACCCATCATTTGATGATGAACTGCTGATATCTGTTACATTAATTTCTGATATCCAATCATCACTTTTAAAGTTTTCAACCTTATATTCAGAAGCAGAACTATTAGATACATAATTATTTGAGTTTGAAGAAGTTATTTCCATACCAAAAATTTCATTTGAAGCTTCGTTGATATTCAAAATAGTTTTCTCAGAATTTACTGCAACATCTCTTCTTACATAATCATTATTTATTTTTGTATCTAAATCAGTTTGTGTAAGGAACTGTTTAATTTGTTTTCTAATTTTTCTGTAAGCTGCACTACAATTATATTTTTTTATTCTTCTATTCATCCTTCCAAGTATTTTACAGATTTAACCGTATATTCAGAAACTGGAAGATGGGGTGAGTTAGTTATTATGATAGTTTTCCAATTACAGCGCATAATGCGACTCAGTGGCGCACAATGCCGAGGTGTGTTAATGCGTAATCGGAACGTGCATCATATTTTCTGCTACTGAGCTGGTATCAATGCGCGCATCACCCCAAAGCAGTACTTTCCAAAGTGCTCGATTGTGCGACGCGTTGCTGTAGTTGGAACATTCACCGTTGAGCACTATGCCGCATAATGCGCTGTAATGCTGTAATTGGAAAACTACCTATAAATCGTGCAAAAAATGATAATTGTCGGCTTTTGTAACGGAAATAACTATGTTATTGGTTTTTCCCGCGATGACCAACAAATATCAAAATGATGTAATTATCACAAAAAAGAACAAATTTAACAATTTAATAGCCGAAAAATTTTCAACCTGGGTGTGACATAAACAATTATTTACGATATACTATTCAACTATGAAATGAGCTAAACACTGAAATAGTTTAGGTTAAAACATTCACTGCAAGGTAAATTAAGAGCTCAAATTCAAGAATCTGCTACATCTACGAAACAAAGTAATATCACATTTTACTTAATGTTATATAAAGTCACTCTCCTCCATCACTGTTTAAAATTTGTATAACATTGGTACTTCACGACTTCACAGTATAACTTTTATTGCCTCCACGATACACATACACTCCAAAACTGAAATAACCTATAAATAAATGGATTCTTCTTCTTCTATATCTTCTGTGTGGTTATGTCTTAAGTTTTTAAGCCGTTCATCCATGAAAATATATTTATTTTGGACGTCACAGGAATTTTTATAAATTCAAAGCAAAAATATATGGGTCGACACTGTTCCGTGTTTATAGACGACTCTGGGTTTGCACAATTTTGTTCAATACACGTTGGTAAGGATGAACACCGGATCGGCTTCACTGGTCCATCAGTGGATTGGTAATTATCGGCCCATTTGCAACAGTCCGGCAATAGACCATAACTAAATATTGGTTGGTATGGAATAGTAACGGCTGAACGTTACTGGCCCATTACAGAGAAAGTTGGTACCGGCCCATGTGTAATAGGCCTTCTAGAGCCTTTCGATGGTCTGCCATGCCATGCATTTTCCCGGTAATCCCGTCATTGGCCCGGACTTTTGACGTCAACGCAATTTTTGTTGGGTAATTGTCAAAATTCGTCAAAAACTGTTAAAAATGGTCAATAATTGTTAAAATTTTTGAAAAATTGTCAAAAATTTTTAAATATGCTCAAAAATTGTCAAGAATTTGGGAAAATCGTCAAAAATTGTCAAAAACTGTCAAAATTTTGAAAAAATGGTTAATAATTGCAAAAATCCTGAAAAATGAATCAAAATTTTTGAAAAATGGTCAAAAATGGTCAATAATTGTCAAAAACGGTCAATAATTGTCAAAACCAATCAAAATTCTTCAAAAATTGTCAAAAATGGTCCAAAAGGATCATTAATTGTTAAAATATTGAGAAATGGTCAAAAATCGTCAAAATTTTGAAAAAATGGTCAATAATTGGCATATTTGTTGAAATTTTTGAAAAAGTGTCAAAAATGGTCAATAATTGTCAAAGACGGTCAATAATTGTCAAAACCAATCAAAATTAGTCAAAAATTGTCAAAAATGGTCCAAAAGGATCAATAATTGTTAAAATTTTTAGAAATGGTCAAAAATTGTCAAAACTTTGAAAAAATGGTCAATAATTGGCATATATGTTGAAATTTTTGAAAAAGTGTCAAAAATGGTCAATAATTGTCAAAGACGGTCAATAATTGTCAAAATTCGTCAAAAACTGTTAAAATTGGTCAATAATTGTTAAAATTTTTGAAAAATTGTCAAAAATTATTAAATATGGTCAAAAATTGTCAAGAATTTGGGAAAATTGTCAAAAATTGTCAAAAACTGTCAAAATTTTGAAAAAATGGTTAAGAATTGCCAATTATTTTCAAAAATTGTCAAAAATTTGGAAAAATGGTCAATAATTGTCAAAAATTGTCAAAATTTTTGAAAAATGGTCAAAAATTGTCAAAAACTGTCAAAAATGGTCAATAATTGTTAAAATTTTTGAAAAATTGTCAAATTTTTTTAAATATGGTCAAAAATTGTCAAGAATTTGGAAAAATCGTCAAAAGTTGTCAAAAACTGTCGAAAATTTTGAAAAAATGGTTAATGATTGCCAAATATTTTCAAAAATTGTCAAAAATTGTCAAAAACTGTCAAAATTTCGGAAAAATGGTTAATAATTGCCAAATATTTTCAAAAATTGTCAAAAATGGTCAATAATTGTCAAAAACTTTGAAAAATAGTCAAAAAATTTTAAAAAATAGTCAGAAATTGTCAAGAATTTGGGAAAATCGTCAAAAATTGTCAGAAACTGTCAAAATTTTGAAAAAATGGTTAATAATTGCCAAATATGGTCAAAAATTGTCAAGAATTTGGAAAAATCGTCAAAAACTGTCGAAAATTTCGAAAAAATGGTTAATGATTGCCAAATATTTTCAAAAATTGTCAAAAAATGGCAAAATTTCGGAAAAATTGTTAATAATTGCCAAATATTTTCAAAAATTGTCAAAAATGGTCAATAATTGTCAAAAATTTTGAAAAATTGACAAAAATTTTTGAAAAATGGTCAGAAATTGTCAAGAATTTGGAAAAATCGTCAAAAATTGTCAAAAACTGTCAAAATTTTGAAAAAATGGTTAATAATTGGCAAAAATTTTCAAAAATTGTGAAAAATTTGGAAAAATGGTCAATAATTGTCAAAAATTAGCAAAAATGGTCAAAAATGGACAATAATTGTTAAAATTTTTGAAAAACTGTCAAAATTTTTTAAATATGGTCAAAAATTGTCAAGAATTTGGAAAAATCGTCAAAAATTGTCAAAAACTGTCAAAATTCTGAAAAAATGGTTAATAATTGCCAAATATTTTCAAAAATTGTCAAAAATTGTTGAAAATTGTCAAAAATGGTCGAAAATTGTCAAAATTTTTTGAAAAACGTTTAAAATTTTTGAAAAATTGTCAAAAATTGACAAAAACGGTCAATTATTGTCAAAAATGGTCAATAATTGTTAAAATTTGGTAAAATGATCTAAAATGGTCAAAACTGACAAAATTGGTAAATAATTGTCAAAACTGACAAAATTGGTCAATAGTTGTCAAAAATGATCAATAATTATTAAAATTTGAAAAAATTGTCAAAATTCGTCAAAAACTGTTAAAAATGGTCAATAATTGTTAAAATTTTTGAAAAATTGTCAAAAATTTTTAAATATGCTCAAAAATTGTCAAGAATTTGGGAAAATCGTCAAAAATTGTCAAAAACTGTCAAAATTTTGAAAAAATGGTTAATAATTGCAAAAATCCTGAAAAATGAATCAAAATTTTTGAAAAATGGTCAAAAATGGTCAATAATTGTCAAAAACGGTCAATAATTGTCAAAACCAATCAAAATTCTTCAAAAATTGTCAAAAATGGTCCAAAAGGATCATTAATTGTTAAAATATTGAGAAATGGTCAAAAATCGTCAAAATTTTGAAAAAATGGTCAATAATTGGCATATTTGTTGAAATTTTTGAAAAAGTGTCAAAAATGGTCAATAATTGTCAAAGACGGTCAATAATTGTCAAAACCAATCAAAATTAGTCAAAAATTGTCAAAAATGGTCCAAAAGGATCAATAATTGTTAAAATTTTTAGAAATGGTCAAAAATTGTCAAAACTTTGAAAAAATGGTCAATAATTGGCATATATGTTGAAATTTTTGAAAAAGTGTCAAAAATGGTCAATAATTGTCAAAGACGGTCAATAATTGTCAAAATTCGTCAAAAACTGTTAAAATTGGTCAATAATTGTTAAAATTTTTGAAAAATTGTCAAAAATTATTAAATATGGTCAAAAATTGTCAAGAATTTGGGAAAATTGTCAAAAATTGTCAAAAACTGTCAAAATTTTGAAAAAATGGTTAAGAATTGCCAATTATTTTCAAAAATTGTCAAAAATTTGGAAAAATGGTCAATAATTGTCAAAAATTGTCAAAATTTTTGAAAAATGGTCAAAAATTGTCAAAAACTGTCAAAAATGGTCAATAATTGTTAAAATTTTTGAAAAATTGTCAAATTTTTTTAAATATGGTCAAAAATTGTCAAGAATTTGGAAAAATCGTCAAAAGTTGTCAAAAACTGTCGAAAATTTTGAAAAAATGGTTAATGATTGCCAAATATTTTCAAAAATTGTCAAAAATTGTCAAAAACTGTCAAAATTTCGGAAAAATGGTTAATAATTGCCAAATATTTTCAAAAATTGTCAAAAATGGTCAATAATTGTCAAAAACTTTGAAAAATAGTCAAAAAATTTTAAAAAATAGTCAGAAATTGTCAAGAATTTGGGAAAATCGTCAAAAATTGTCAGAAACTGTCAAAATTTTGAAAAAATGGTTAATAATTGCCAAATATGGTCAAAAATTGTCAAGAATTTGGAAAAATCGTCAAAAACTGTCGAAAATTTCGAAAAAATGGTTAATGATTGCCAAATATTTTCAAAAATTGTCAAAAAATGGCAAAATTTCGGAAAAATTGTTAATAATTGCCAAATATTTTCAAAAATTGTCAAAAATGGTCAATAATTGTCAAAAATTTTGAAAAATTGACAAAAATTTTTGAAAAATGGTCAGAAATTGTCAAGAATTTGGAAAAATCGTCAAAAATTGTCAAAAACTGTCAAAATTTTGAAAAAATGGTTAATAATTGGCAAAAATTTTCAAAAATTGTGAAAAATTTGGAAAAATGGTCAATAATTGTCAAAAATTAGCAAAAATGGTCAAAAATGGACAATAATTGTTAAAATTTTTGAAAAACTGTCAAAATTTTTTAAATATGGTCAAAAATTGTCAAGAATTTGGAAAAATCGTCAAAAATTGTCAAAAACTGTCAAAATTCTGAAAAAATGGTTAATAATTGCCAAATATTTTCAAAAATTGTCAAAAATTGTTGAAAATTGTCAAAAATGGTCGAAAATTGTCAAAATTTTTTGAAAAACGTTTAAAATTTTTGAAAAATTGTCAAAAATTGACAAAAACGGTCAATTATTGTCAAAAATGGTCAATAATTGTTAAAATTTGGTAAAATGATCTAAAATGGTCAAAACTGACAAAATTGGTAAATAATTGTCAAAACTGACAAAATTGGTCAATAGTTGTCAAAAATGATCAATAATTATTAAAATTTGAAAAAATTGTCAAAAATTGTCAAAATTTTGAAAAAATGGTCAATAATTGCCAAAGACGGTCAATAATTGTCAAAATTCGTCAGAAATGGTCAAAAATTGTCAAAATTTTTGAAAAATGGTGAAAAATTCACGAAAAATGGTCATTCTATTGTGCATAAGAAGCAAGCTTCTGTCGGCGGTACGACGACCGCTCACCCTTTTTTCTATAAAAATTGTATTTAATTTAATAAAAAATAGGTGTAATACAAGTTTTTATTGAATACATTTTTTATTTCTGTTCAATTTGAGGGGAGAACAGAGACAATAGACTTATGATGACTGAAATATGAGACATGGGCTTGTGATTTCAAAGTATTCAAAAAACGTTGAAAAACTCTGTCAATGACAGTACCACTGTTAGTTGTTGAAACATTTCGATTCGTGTACACTTCAAGATTGAGTTATCGTTTAAAAAAAGACGGAATCTTTTCCAATTGTTCTTCAAATATTCATTATCTTCGTGACATTTTACCAAGACAAATTCTGCGAATTCTATTCTTCCATTATAGTCTGTTCGCTTTGAATTTTGAACTGGGTTAAAAGAGGAGGGATGAAACTTATGTTTTTTTGGATAGCATTGGTAAACCTAAATCTCTCGCACCACAACGTAATGACGCTTCGGGATAAACAGCATAGTATCCAAGAACATTGATTTCATGATCACTATTATCTACAACAGGCTTCACTTTCTTAACTTTTGCTTGAAAAAAAAAACAAATTATGTTAAACTGTTTAATATTCTCTTCACTGTGTCACGGCTGGGTTGGGGTCGATCTGGATATCAAAACAAACACATGTTCTAGTAACAACATTAGTACATTAACACATTAGTATAGTGAGGGTTCCTCCCGTGATTGGAGTGATTTCGTTTTGTGTTAACTCACGCTCGTTAATAACAACGTCTCACGTGAATTCGAAATCCGTGTTGGTTGCTCCAACCCTTATTATCCCGAGATGACCCGTTAGATTGTCGGATTTCAAAGATTTAACCCGAGTTAGCCTGTAAGAATTTTATGCCTCCTCTTATTTCCTATTTTTGATGGAGGTCAGGTTCATATCCTAATTTATTCACAATCGGCTAGTAATATAGACATTTCTTACCTTCAAAACGGTAGGGAAGTGACTCATTACTCACCTTCACTTCCACGCTTGCCGGAAAAGTAATTTTCCGGCTAGAAGCATGTGTCACTTTTTCGAAGTATGGCAATATCATGTTGAGCTGGTTTAAAAGAAAATATGTTGATACAAACATCTGGTATTTATTTTATTGAATTACAACATAAAAAAATATTAACAACCAAAACTAATTGGCATTATTGTAAATATTATTTGTAACATTTGAATTCTCATTACTGTGAACCGTTAATGTAAGTTAACATTGTATTGGGTTTCGGAGGATGACAAAGAGACCAACGTTCCCGGATTTTCTGCATGGGATAACATATTTAGAGTTTTTACCTGACCATGTAACGAGTTCTCGACGTATCCCTCGGCTACGGCACTGGATTTCCATCATCCAAAGTTTTTTAAATGAAGGATGTCTCCACCTGTATTTGCTAGCAATGTAGCAGAGATGCGTCCAAAACAATGTCCCGTAAACCCATGAGCATTTTCTAATTTAAAAAAGCCTCTATTTGTAACGTTAATTTCGTTCACTTTACTTTCCCTCAGTTAATTGATAATAAATTATCGTATGGGCGGCGAATAGCCAGTCCTTTCTCATACCCAACACCGAGAAATGTTTCAAGGCTGAATATATTTACGGTCGACGAGGGTCGAAATCAACGTTTCTATACGGGCCGATCGAGTGCCGACTGTCGTGAAAATATCCACTGCTATTTTGATATTCCCACTTCGACCTCGTTCGTATCTCTTCTTCTACCACATGAATTAAGAATTCACTATTGAAATGTAAATTCCTTTCCTGGTCAAGGCGTCTGAGCTTGACATGAACATGAGACGTAAGTCTGTTATCTTTCATATGATTTCCTGTATTTAAAGAATGGCGAAGGGGGTTCATACTTCTTTCCTGTGAACATTTGCTTTTAAAGCAAACATATCGTATCTTGAAAAAGTGCATTTATGTGAATGGTAAGTTTTTTTCGCTTAAATGTATGTTAACTATTCTTTCTTAGCAGTTTTCCGCTTTCATATTTTATTATGTAGCAATGTCGTTCCAGTGCCAGGAATATACATCGATATGATTTTGTTTTTTTTTTGGTTCTTTCATATTTCTTTTCAGATTCTCTTTGAATATATTTGAAGATATTTCAAACCTATTTAAAATATATACATATTTAATATATGTCTATATTTACCGTTACTTGTAGAATCAAGTATGCGATTTTAGTGCTTTTTTTATTTGATTTCTTTGATTATTTTTTTATTAAAATACAGGATCTATGAACCACGTTTTTAAATAATTTCCTTTAACAATGTTATCAAATTCATACTTCAGACATTCTGAATAATACTAGCTTATTTGTTACTCACATCAGCATTATAGCGACAAATCCTGGAATATAGGAAGGGAAAATAAACTTTATGAACAACGTTATTAAATTTACAAGTTGTATATTGACTTTGGAAACAATTTAAAACAAAAAAAAATTAAATGACTAGTTCATAGAGGTTGTTCTTGGCTGAAGAAGCAATCCTTAAGATATCTAGGTGTCACTTCCCATGGTTGCAGTCCTGGTAATATTCCAGATATAGGTATAGTGATATCTTGGTTTCAGATGGAGTCGGTCCTGGTTTCAGATCCAGGCTTCTCCCAGGTAAAATTTCGGGACCAGGTAAAGTTCCCAGCTCAAGTTTCTGTCCCAGGTAAAGTGCTAAGGAACAATAATAGTATCAAGAACAAAAATTTACCCATTACAAAATCCAGGATGTCTGAAGTATGAATTTGATAACAATGTTAAAGAAAATTATTTAAAAACGTGGTTCATACATCCTGTATTTTATTGAAAAAAATAATCAAAGAAATCAAATGAAAATAACACTAAAATTGAATACTTGATTCTATAAATAACGGTAAATATAGAAATATATTAAATATGTATATATTTCAAATAGGTTTGAAATATCTTCAAATATATTCAAAGAGAATCTGAAAAGAAATATGAAAGAACCAAAAAAAAACAAAATTATATCGATGTATATTCCTGGCACTGGAACGACATTGCTACATAATAAAATATGAAAGCGGAAAACTGCTAAGAAAGAATAGTCAACAAACATTTAAGCGAAAAAAAACTTACCTTGAGAAAATAGCATTGTGGTCACAAGGCTGCTTTGTAATCTTGACATTCCTTATTTGTAGGAAAAAACGATCGAAACCAATGGTCTTGTGAAGATCAAAGTATTGCTTTCTTATTTTTAACCATTCCGATTTTGTAATTGCAAATGTTCATGAAGTGTTGGTTTTTGTTACAGAAATAAGAATAACTATTATGCTCTTTTCTGAAATTTCCATATTTAGGAGTTCATCACATCTGCAGGCGCCAGGATATGCCAATAATCAAAGCAACCTTAAAGTAAAATATAACATTAAACACATAATTGATATGAATTAAATAGTACAAATTTTACCCATAGAAGAAGATATTCCTCTGGAGCCTTATTTAAGAAGATACTGATGTGTTCTTCCGAGAGAATATAAAATTTTGTAGATTAATATCCAGCATTCTGCCTTTTCTAAAATGCTCGCAATTTGGCATACTGGCTAATAAGGATATTTTGCTTGATATCAAGTACAGCTCGCAACATTGAATATCGAGACCATAATGTTGAAGCTTCACTTTTTTTACTTATTTCAATAAAATATGCAAGCAGTATTGTTTCTGAAGTATGTTGCACACCCTTGATTGCACATCATTTAATGTAAGAATGACATGTTACTAAATGTGTCATATTCATAGTCCCTACTTTAGTGGTTACTATAGTTATATTATTATAGCAATACAATATGCATGGCAACAGAGCAAATTTCAACCTTTCAGTGATCGCGACGAGTCTGTCAGACCCATCAGTCACAAAACATACCCCCTTAGAAGTGTAAGTTAAATATGCATTGATAGTTCCATGTTTTTGGTTTAGCGAACTACGGTGAGAGGCGCTGCATGGGACAATTGGCGTGGCGTCTGGTTTCAACGTCATACTTGTCATTTGTCATTATGTCATGTCGCTTGGCTTGGGTCTCCATCTTTCATTTTTTCGTCATTCGTCATTGTGTGTTGTTTTGTTTGTGTTTGATTTTTGAGTCGCCAGATCGTTTTATTTTAAACAGTAAAATTTGTTGTAGTGTTAGTTTGCTATTTATAATGGATGTTGTTACGGGACAAAGAATTATTGGTGCCTCTCTTTCAAACATCCAAAGATAAACTCTGTACCTACCAACTGCTATTTTATTAAAAACAGATCCTGATTGTTTTAAGTAGGATTAATACAATTAAAGTCTCAGGAATCCTTTGACTTCTCTCAAGCGTCTCCCTGAAGGGCTCCTAAAAATAATAAATAAGTATTTACCACTTATTATTTACAACAGGTAGGAATAATAACAATCAAATATTTATATTCTAAATTTACCGGAATCTTATTTAAACATAGGATGATCACCCGATCATAAAAGTTACTGATTTAAAAATACCAAAGGCTTAAAGGTTATTTTGTTTACATGGTGTACAAAGTAGATGACAATCTTGTCATATCTGTCAATCCTAAAAATAAATCTTCTCAAAGTGATTTCAATCTTTCATCATAATGTCACTTTTCTATTCATAGATCTACTGATTAAAGATCATTGACCTTCCTTATCATTAGTTATCAGAGCTTATCTCTAGTGTTAAGTACTTTGGTAATAAAGAAGTAAATGAAAAGAACATACCTTTTTTTTTCTAAGACCATCCATACGTAGATAGGAGATGCGTTTTCTTTTTTCTTCCATGTGAGGTTCGTGATAGACCACATGGTTTAGCAATTTTGCTGATTTTTGAAAATATATTTAAGTGAGCTTAGATTTTATTAGAGTGATCCTGTTGGAGCTCTACCACTCTGTATAAGTGGATATTTATTTTCGCTCAGCTTAAGTTCCTGTTTCCACATCCGTTTCCACTTTGAGGCCACACAACTTCTACGGTGAGTTTAATTTGTCAGTTTACTATACTCAACCCTCATAACATTTAATTATTATTACCAAATACTTACACAAGCTCCTTTTTAGGTCTCTTTCTTTTCTTCGTTCTTCTATCTATCTTCTTTCTTTGGTTATTTCTTCATTCTTTGGCTTTATTTTATACATCGATATCTTCATTTCATTCCTGCATCGACATCATCTATAAGGTACATCATCTACACCCAGTCATCATATCGGATACACCTCTACCTACAAGATATAGTAAGCCACCATCAGTTCTTTTGGAGGGACACACCACAGCACCCGATTGTAAACAGGTAACCTTCATACCTTACTTTTAACAAGGAATCCAGGGGTTTGAGTAGAAAACACATTTGGCTGAAATAACAAATATCTTTATGAAAAAGTATTGTAAGTAGAGTATTTTGCCATACCTACTGAGGAACTTAGTCTTTACCCTCTGTTGAGGACAACTTGTGTACTATTTAATAACAATTAGCACAATCACTAGAGTTTGTAAACCAACGTATGCATACAAAGGTAGTTCTTTAATATAATTCTTTATCCAACCACCCCTAAGGTTTGTTTGGATAGTGTAAAACCTTTCTTTCTCAACTATAAATTTGTCCATGTGTTAGTTTAATAAAATAATAACCTAAAATAATCTAAAGCTAAATCGTGTGGTATAGCCGAAATCCTTCGGGGAGTTTTTGGCGTTACAATTAGTAGGCCTTGGCTGTTTTCTGCAAATTCATATAACAACCAACCGTATTTTATTATATTATTAAACCAACATTACATCTGAATCGGTTTTTATTTCGAATCCCACCCTGAGATTACCAGGACCTTAATCAAGGTAACAATGTATGCGGTAGTGCTAGACCAGCCAAGAAAAAGTGTTGTATTGAAGGCTGCGAAATAAAAAACGGCAGCTTCTATCGTTTTCCTAATCCCAAAAAAAAAACGAAAAACTGTTGCTAGTCTGGTTAGAAGCCATAGGTAATAAAAGACTTTTTAAGATTCCCCTAGATGAACTCTTTAAAAGTAGTTTAGTGTGTGCAAGACATTTTGAGCCCAGTCATGGTACCCGTAGAGGCTTAAAGTGGAATGCTGTTCCGAAGCTTTTTCTCAATCAAGGTATGTAACATTCAATTTTTTAAAATTAGTTCGAGGTTCAAACGGTACAATATACTTGCAACATTGGAAATTGCAATAGATAATATGTTTGAAGAAAAGTTAGAAATTGAATCAAGCAAAAGGATAAATAGGCTAAGTGAAAAAGTCAACAGCTATAAAATAAGAATTAAAGCTGCTGAAAAGTTGTCTTGTTCTAAAAAATTTGAGAATTTGTTGAACCATGTAAATGTTTTGACATATAATTTTTTACTGTCTCAAGTGCGAACCCAACAACAAAAACCGAAGGCTAGACGATTCACACTTGACGAAAAAATTATGGCTCTAACTCTAATGAAAGCAAGTGGCAAAGGATATCGTCTGTTGTCCAAACTCTTTGCACTTCCATCAAAACGAACGCTAACAAATTTGCTAAACAGGGTTCCTTTCAACGCAGGCATCTGTAATAATATGTTTGAGAGTCTCAGAAGATGAAGCTGCTTGACCGAACAGCAATTTTAGTATTTGCCATTGCCAGGTTGGTACACTATAACCCAAAAGATGATATAGTTATTGGTGTTTATGATGAAGGAGAAGGCAGAAGAAAGTCTGAACTTGCTGACCATGCTAATGTGTTCCTATTAAAGGGTGTATTTAGACAGTGGAAACAACCTGTATGTTATACCTTCACTGGTGGGCCATCTAAAGCTGCAGTACTGGAAAAGCTTATAGTAGACATTATCAGAAAGTCACATGAAATTGGCATCAATGTAATTGCTACTGTGTGCGATCAAGGTAGTACCAATCACTCTGCTATCAATCTTCTATTGAAGGAAACCAGTGAATTCCATAGAAGAAGAAACATAGAAAACAGGCTTTGTGGATTCCTGGAGGATAATCAGGAAATTGTTCCTCTGTATGACACCCCTCATCTATTTAAGGGTTCGAGAAATAATTTATTGAATAAAGATTCATATTTTTCCGTAAATAATAGAAGATTGGTTGCCAAGTGGGGACACAGAGAACAATTCTACCTCCTAGATTGCGACGATGAAAATCGAATTTGCAACAAACTGACAGATCAGCATATTATGAGGGGAAAAATTGACAAAATGAAAGTCAGTTGTTGCACTCAAGTCTTTAGCTACCAAGTTGGAATGATTATGAAGAAAATTATTACTTGGAGCATGTCTAAAAACGAACTAACATATCCACTTATAAAATTATTGTATTTTTCATTTGCAGAGTATCCAGTTAAATTGGATCCAGAAGCAGTGGAGACAGCTGAGCTGATTTTATTTTTAGACAAGCTATTTGATAGATCAATTCCAGTCGAAAAAGCGGCCCCCCTGGAAAACCTCTGAAAGCTAGTGTCACAGCCAACTCTGGGCACCTGACGTATTGGCACAACTCGATTGATATAATAAAGACAATGCAATATTATTGTCCTTAATCAGAGAGGTTTGAGGTTCTGCCAACACTAAAAAATCTTCTAGTTACCCTTCGAGGTTTTGTTTCTTTATGCCAAAAAATTTTAAATGCAGATAAAAATAAATATGTTTCTTTGAGGGTATTTCAGCAAGATGCACTTGAACATTTTTTTGGGTGTATCCGAAATTATTCAGGAAGGGAAAACATGCCCAGTGCTTCTCATTTTATTGCTTCCTTTAAACCATTGGTGATGAAAAATTTTATGTCGGCTCACTCACCTGGAGCTAATTGTGAAGAAGATGAAGGGCACTGGTGCTTTAGTAAACCTTCAAGGTTTTCTTTTAGGGTACATTGAAACATTGCGGGTGTAAGTCCTTTAGAGGTAGAAGAACCTGAAATATCCTCAAATATATTGTTATACAAAGGGAATAAAATTTCGAAAAGTATTGCTACCTATATTGCAAAAAAAAATGATTCGCTCAGTTAAATGTTTGAATTGTAGGGATAATTGCCTGAAGAGACATTCAGATAGTGATACAGACTTCATAGATGCTAGACAATATGAAAAATCAAAACTGGTAAGACCTGGCAACTATTTCTATTTCTTGGTTGCACACTCAATTTCAAGATTATTTCACCTGATTCCTCGTATGTGTCACTGTTTGAATATCTCTTCCGTTCTAGGAAATATTTTGAAACAACAATTGAGTTTCAATGTTATATTGTCTAGAACATAAAGATTCCGGTGATAAACTCATTGGAATAATCGTCAGGTGTTGTGTCTATTTTTGGTGTGAAAGAATAAACCTGGTAACTAAAGGAAAAGATGAGAAATTCTCGAGATTTTTAAGAATGAATCCAAGTCGTGAGAGAATTGACCCACTTAAATTGTCAGCCTACAAAAAATATCAGGCAAGAGTGAAAAGGTCCAAGGCTCAAAAAAGTACGAAGAAAACCTAAACCTATAAATGATTGTCTCTAAATATGAAGTTTGAAATGGATAAGTGTTTTTTGTAAAGATATTTTTGTGAAATAAATTGAATAATGAAGCAGTATAGATTTTTTTTAGTGCAAACATCGATTAACTAACTGATCAGATAGTCACAGTTCGTGTACGTTAATTACAACGTACATTTACCTAATCGCTCTCGTAATGCAAATGCTATTTTATAATTATAATCGATTTGGATTTTTAAACTGATCAGGTTACTGATGAATTTAAAAACTTTGGTATATGAACCTTTTAACAGATGGCGCTGCTTTCCTTGACCATTCGCCACCTATCAAGTCAAGTCATTTTTCAATATCTTCAGCGCCTCTCACCGTAGTTCGCTAAACAAGAAACATGGAATCATCAGTTTCTATTTAGCTTACACTTCTAAGGAGGTATGTTTTGTGGACCCAGTGTGATAGATTTCTAGCAATATAAAAACTTTGGCAACTCTGCGAAATCTCCCAGTACCTTCCTAGAATTCCGAATCGTTGTTGAATGCACAGATCACCTACCTATAGCCCGTTCAGTACAAAAACCGTTGCACGTCATCAAAGTGTCGAAAAAGAGACGTTCGTTTATATCATGGCATTCGATTGCTGCTGTCAATCCTCTGTCAATCACTATGTTAAGCCTCTCTAAACTCAATAAATATTGAAATTTGTAGGTCGCATTGTACTAAAATATAAATATATGTTTAAAGAAAGGTTTCGTAATTAATTCCATATCAAATACAGCTCGTAGGTTAATTAAATATTAAACTCAAACTAACGTCAGTCTTAATAAAAACTTTTTATGTTGGCAAAAATGCGCGCTGTTCCCGCGATTAAAATGGTTTATTTCTGGTTCAGTTGACGTCTTGACATTTTTGGGGTTATGTTGTGACAAAAACTGCAAAGAACTGTGAGTAATTTTTCACAAGCAGTAATGAGTTATCAAAGTTAAAGTCACATCCAAAAAAACGTATAAATGAAACTTAATAATACTGCAATAGTTGATGCATTTACTCCTGATACTATTTACAGCGTTTATGAAGCAAGTATGTATAAGTTCAATATTATACCCAATCAACTGTATTTATTATATTCTTAATACTTGGCAATTATACATGGACATTTTTTTATAGATAATCATGTCACTTTAGGAATGTTACTGCAGTAATTGGAGGAAGAACAATAATTATTAAATGTAGAATGTTCTTGAGTAGTTTACTAAAATATGATACATCCACAAAGAGGACTTATGGAACTTTCAACAAAAATAAACCACTATACATTTGTTTTTATTAACGAATCCTGAATTTTCCAAAATGATGCTGTAGGCAGTTCATGTCAAAAGGTATGTTACAATGATAATGTAAAATTTTAGAATGCAAAATTGTTTTTATTCTAGATATTTTGTATTACATGCTGAGAATGAAAATGGTTATATTGATGGAGCGGAAAGTATATTTTTATATGAATCTCAGTTGAGTTATTATCATGGGAAAATGAATGAAGAACATGTTTTTAAATGGTTTGAAAACCAATTACTTACTATTGAATCTTTCTGAACCTTTAATAAATTATGGACAATGCTTTTCGATAATATTAGGTTAATGACACAATATAGAATTCAATAAAAAAATGTTGAAGCTGAGCTTATTTATATTACAGCCTAGTAAGTAGATACAAACTGTATTTGAACAGTGATATAGCAAATTATATGTTAGAATTCAGAAGACTACACAACTAGTTTAATACATTCAAAATTCTTACTTCAAATCATACCTAATAGTCAATAAATGCTTTTTTACTTTTATTTTTACAAAAATAATAATATAGGTATATTTGAAAAGAAAAGAATTGGTTATTTGATTACTGCACTTTCAATAAATGTTTTTTTCAGAAACAAACCCCCCAACAAAATACATTGTGGATATGATAGAACAGTATAGTCACAAAGTATTACCTACCAACTTTTTAAAAATCCTATTGAGTTAATACTGGCTACTGCCAAGCAAGCCGATAGATGCATTCCAGAAGTTGCGGGTTGGAATTGGTTTGTCCGTGAACCTCTCAAATTTGAAAGATTTCTATTTGACAATTATTGTTCTACCTTATTTAAAAAAATAGTATTACAAACTTTTCGGTGTAGTAACTAATTTATAAGTTTGCAATGTTTCTTTTTAATAAAACAATTCCATAAAAATTGGGGTGGCATTATTTATTATTTTATTTTAATCATGATATTCAAAATAAGTAATTCAGGCAGCGTTTTCTAAAGGTACATGTGTATATCACAAAGTTTTATAAAAACTACAAAGAATTAATTTAATAGTTTTTATTGAATAGAAAGGTCTCATTCGATCAATCATTTATTAGCAATACTTTCAGTTGCGGTAGATGCTGGAGAGCTAAAACAAAATGGTAAATATAAATTTGGATTGATTAGAAGATGATGGAGTGATAAATAATTCACCAATATACTGATAATTATAATATGTATTGATTTCAGTGCTACGATTTAGTCAATCATTTGCATATACCTTCACTCGGAGAATAGAATGGATTTGCTCTCCTTTTCTGAGCTGTGGTGGTGCTTGCTGCACAATTTTCTTTTGCTATGATCAATGATCATATATCTCAGGATGATTTTCTTTGTTGAGAATGACCTACACACTAAAGCTTCACATCCCGGCTTTTCTAAAAAAAATTTAAGATTTATTTCAACAAAATATAAAATAAAATTGCCTACCTTTAAAAAGGAGGTAGATCCAGGTTATCAGAATTTTTTTATTTATGGGATGTCTGTAAACCTTACATCAATCTTTCATATTGTAGTGACAACATTTTAGAAGCCAGCATGTACTTAGGTAATTGTAACCTAAAAATTATATTAGATAATATGTTTTCCTTGATACTATATTATTATATAAAATGCATTTTAAATACTAGAATAGTTCCATAACTTCTAACTAATTAAGTGTGTGGTATAAACATACAAATAAAAGTGTTAACTATTCCATACATACCTACCTTTTTAGTGCTAAAAATAATTCCATAGTTTCTAAAATAAGAATTTCTTAGTGCTGTACGGTTAACATACAAATTAAAGTTTTATATGTAACATCTCTGTATGTAACTGAAATAAGTCGTAGTTTCTTTGCACGCAATAACCATCAATAACTAAACCTAACCTAGAATATTTGATAAACTTCATTTGACATAATATACTAGATTCTCATATTATTTCAAGGGCTTGGCAACATAGTACAGTTATGACAGATGTGACGTGCAACGGTTTTAATACTGAACGGGCTATAGTTGAATGTGTGTTCAGTTGTTCGTGTAGCATTGGTCAGTAGCAGTTATAAATAAAGTTTGATATCCAGACCCGGCGCGACCACTCTCTCAGCGAGTCAGAACACGGAAAAACAATTTGATTATGCACTTGCCTGGAGTAAAAGGAGCTGCAAAAAATGCTAAAAAACCACTGCAATGCTGGCAGCTTTTTTCACACACGAAATGTCATCTTCGATAGTCAAAAATACAAACAAATATATCGATACTATTTCCGGTAAATATAAGCGCGAACGGGATGCCAAACACACCAACTTAGAAGTGATAAAAGCATTTATAGGATTGGTTTTTTTTGTCGAAAATTATATATCTATCTTTTTTTGACAAAACTCTCAGCGTAAATATTGTGTTTTTTCATGGGTACAGTAATTTTCGTACATTGGGTATACCAGACCCGGCGCGACTAATTTTGTTACAATTGAAGGCGTGACCACTGACAGGGTAGTTTTGACGTGTTGTGACTAATTTTTATCATCATAACCTAGCAAATGTCATGTTTATTTGGTTCTTGTGTATTTTGTGCAGTTTGTTAATCGGTAAAGTGAGAGATTCAAACCTGATAAATGTTAACGAAGAATCAGTTGAGGTGTAATGGATGTGTCTCCAATGGATACGTTGGTAGACTAGGGGTGTGGAAAGGCCTCTGAATCGGTGGTGTTGCGGGTCACTTGGAGGATCATCTCAAGGGATTCTAGCACTGGGATATGTTTGATTTATTTACTATAATACATTACACTATTTACTATTGCTAATGATATACATAAGTACCTAGCCGTATAGCATACTTATACTTAACGGTTAAAGATTACGGATCTCTGAGCATTCGACTATATAAAATGTTCTTCACGACTTACTCTAAATCAACTCCTCCTATAATAAACATTGAATGCATATCTATATAACCAGTCAAGTTCAAATGAAACAAATAAACATATTACTGTTTTGTCTTACTTCACGCTTTGAACTTGACTTTCTATTAAATAACCTTCTTAATTTATATTCATATAATAATGAAATGTTCGAACGTTTTGTTGTAATAAGATCAAGGGAATTTAATTCTTATTTTAAATATTTATTATTATATTGGGCCAAAAGGCATCACAGAGGTGCAAGCAGCCTGAATGGTGAAATATCGGAATCCAAAAGTGTATTTGAAATGACAAAATCGTTTAGAGAATGTATTATTCAATTTATTCAAGAACAGATATAGAAATATTTTAAATAATTGGAGCCTTCCTGCCGCACAAGTCTTGAAAATGTAAACAACGTAATAAAAGTTTTATTCTAAAATAATTGGTCATTTTAAAATTTGACAATGCCAGTGTCTGTTGAATATAAATGTATAAAATGGGGGTAATTACTAAATGCAATGTGCATAAATTGTGGGTTAGAAAAAGTCTACAAGGAGGATCGAGGTGACAAAAATATATCTGGTAGAAGATAAGTATTTGTGAATTTTTTATTCTTTAAAGAGTCTTTCTGTCATAAAATAATACGGAAGCATACGAAAAGTTGGAAGAGAGCCAATTTTAAACAACGAATAAATAACAATGGAAGGCTGGTATTGAAGGCAAAACAAAATGATTGAATACAGATTTACCAGTCCTTTTAAATGAGGTATGACTTTTTTTTTGAAGTGTGAGATTTTTTTTCGACGGGAAAAAGGAAAACAAAAGAAAATTTTTGCCGATGAAATAAACGAAAAGTGTATTTTTATAATCGTCCAAGTGGTGGAAAAGTTGGAATCATGACATGGTGTGTCAGTTATTCTCAAATTTTTTGCATTGAAGTTACTATATTACCATAAAGGGTCTCATTTATATCAACATATTCAATTAGAACTCAAAATTCATGAACATTGAATTGAAGTGAAATTTGAAAAGGATAGTACGGATTTTGACATTAGTTTTTAAACTGACAAATAGTGCTAAATAACATAAAGGAGAAAACTGAGTATAAAGTGATTAGAATAAGTACCTATAGTCTATTTCAGAAAGGTATAAAGTAATAAAATGGGGAATTCCGTCCAGTTCGGCTCAATTTCGGTGTCGACTATAGGCGTAGGTCTTGGAATAGTATTGTTTGTAATATTAAAATTTCAAGTATTTGCGTAAGAGAATTAGGAAAAGTATGTTTTCTGGCCTGAAGTGTCAATATCGAAATATTGTGTAGGGATTACTTAGGTAGTAGATTATACAGTTACGTTTTGCGTTTAACAGGTACCGTTTAACCTTCTATTAGTGCCTCTGCCTAATTCCAACCCTGTTTCAGATTCGGCTCAACCATGCGCCGCAAGGTGCCTTACCCAAAATTTTTAGACCTTTATAAGTATATTTGTTTAGTTTAACGCATCAGTATTTGCTGTTAAGCCGTAAGTAGTGTGGCGACATTTACACCAACGAAAAGATGTTCCAATAATTCTCCACTATCAGCGAATGAAAAACTTATTATTTTAAATGTACACGATTTGTGAATGGATAACAATAGGCTAAACCCATATATTGACCCCAACCCGGCTGGTACTACCTGCACTTGATAAAAAGAAATAATTTTACAATGAAATCAATGCCAAACTATGAAAGTGGCTTAAATATTCGTTGGGTCACTCTGTGCTCCCTTTGCATACCTAATGAGGTTTTATTACTCTATACCTTTCTGAAATAAACTATAGTAGTTAGGGTGTTATTAGAATAGTTAAAAGTGTATTCATAAAGAAGAGATAGTAATAAAACGATGAAAACCCATTTTTTCGACCGTACCATTGGCGTAGGTGTTTTGCCAACATTTAAATTTAAAAAAAAGACAGCAGTTAAAAATATATGTTATATTTTAACCTGATAGAGACAGTGTTTATTATGCGTGTTCTGTTTTTGCACTATAATACGTAGGTATGCAGATAATGCCATTATAATCGTTTCCGGTGCATAATTAGAGGATTAAGTTTAAGTGAGGGTTAAGTAGCAATGTAATAATATAATTTTAGGATTTTAAGCATTTTAGATTATTAGCATATTTTGTTTCTTCCTGGTATTATAGGTACTTATGAGTTGGTTCCGAAATATTGAAGTTGACCACAAATCTGCTTTGTTTGTTATTATAGTTTTAACTTTTAAAGTGTGTGTATAAGAAAGTAGAAAAATATGGCTCCTACTCCGAGAACAAATAAAAGTCGTGCGCATTTAACGCTCAGAGAAAAACAAACAGTTCTTAGTGTGTTCGATAATCTGCAAAAAGACTATAAAACATTGACAGTGGATAAGTTGGTAACGAAGTTTTCTAATTTTACCCAATTTGGAAAATCAACTATTTATAGAATACTATATGAAAGAAAATTAGAATCATTAAAATCGCCGCTATCAAAGTCTGAGAGAAAACCAACAAAATTTGATGAGGATAAAAAAATGTATTAAGGCGGTTAGTTAATTCCTTTTATTTTAGAAAGGAAATTCCCACTGTTGATAAAGTTTATGCTTCAATAAAACAAGATGGTGGGTTTCCAAATATTGGGAGAACGAAATTGAGGAAAACTTTAAGAGAAATTAATTTTTCTTGGAAAAAACGTAACAGAAAAGCGGTTTTAATAGAAAGTGACGAGATAGTTTGCCGGAGAAGAAAATATTTAAGGCAAATTAGGCAATTTCGAAGTGAGGGCAAAAATATATATTTTCTTGATGAAACTTGGGTAAATGAAGGTCACACTGTTGGCAAACACTGGCAAGACAAAAATGTGAAAAGTGCCCGACAGGCATTCATGGAAGATTGGTCGACAGGGATTAAGCCGCCGTCAGTAAAGGGAAAACGTTTGATAATTGTCCATATTGGCAATGAAAAAGGGTTTGTAAAAGGAGGTCTTTTGGTCTTTCCGTCAAACCATACTGGCGATTATCACGAGGACATGAATGGCGATACTTTTGATGAATACTTTCAGCAAATCTTAGACCTAATACCTCCTTGTTCAGTAATAGTAATGGACAACGCCAGTTACCATTCCAGAAACCTTGAAAAAGTACCAACCACAGCATGGAGAAAAGCTGATATTTGTAAGTGGCTTACAGAAGAAAACATAATTTTTAAGGCAGATATGGTAAAAAAAAAGAACTACTATCATTGGTAAATAGCCACAAAGAAAAATTCAATAAGAAAGTTGTCGATGATATGGCTGGAAAACGAAACATAACAGTATTAAAAATGTGGAAACTTGATTGTTTAATCGAAGCAACTGTGGAACCGTTAATTATTTCTTTGGACGAAAATGAGAGTGATGATGAGAGCATTTACTGTTCTTCTGAATCTCAGTAATTTATTCCTATTTTATTTTTGACTGTTTTTAAAGAAACGTATCTACCTCCATTTCACTTTAATTATTTTTGTAGTTGTAATAATTGACAACCGTAACATTTTTTTTACGTACCAACCATTTGTTTAGCCTTAATTTTTAGGTGTGCTTATTAATTATAGTTAAAACACCAATTCAATTTTTTATATATATTGTACTGAAATTGAGACGATCATAAATGAAATAAAATGGTTACTTTTAGAAGTTATTATATCATATGTACATGGGATTCTTATGTTATGTCCATCATTTTTAACAATAACGTTAAAATGATTAAATTAAATACTTACTGTCAGATATTTTTATGTACCCTGTATAAATTAACTGATAAAGTTGATATTGGAAAATGTCAGTACAAGAACATTGGTTGTTATGGACATTTTTATTTGATTAAATAATATGAACTGTCAGTAACTGGATTTCAACAAAAATTAGTAATTTCTATAATAAATAAAGAAGAAACAAAAGGATGTTCGTTAGCAACGGGAAGGAAGTTTGTTAGGTGATCAGTAACTAAGGGGAAGACGAAAAAAAGTAATGGACGTAGGAAGTTTAAATGTACGAAGACTTTAAATAAAACTGATAAAAGAAAGAAATAGTGAGTTAGAAATAACTTACATAACTTACCTTCGATTTGAATCCAGTAAAGGTTGTTCAAACTCAAGATCAAGAGAGATCATGCAGCAATAAACGATGGTAATGTAAATCATTTAATACTAAAACTTGTACCTAACAGCTGTTTGTAAACCAGTACCGAGATTCGAGACGTTTACCAGTGATCTTTCCTTTGCGCAACGCAGAATTTCTTCGTTTCAGAGAAGTCGTTTTCTATTTAGATAATACAGCTACCGGCGGTGTTTCGACAAGATATTGAGAGATTTATTTTGTTTGTGCGGAATTGTGTTAATTTTATTTTAATATAGGTTGTAATAGGCTAGGAGACCATCCACGGATTGCAATCTGGAGATAGTTATTAAATTAATATTAATTTAATTTTGACGTTAAAGGTTATTATATTTCAAATTTTACTCCTTAAATTTAGACAACTCACTTTACCCAAGATATACCCTGAGATACACATGCATATGATATAATATTAAATTTCAAACATTTCAGATCAATAAATACAACTTAAATATAAAATTTGTTTGATTTGAGGTTCTGGTTGATACTGATGTATGTGGTATATAATATTATTCAATAAAATTAAATCACCACACATTGAATTATTGTATACCATAACAATATATAATATAATATTACTTTCATTCCTAAAATGTATTTTTATTATTTAATTTATAATTTTTTTCTAATAAAGTAATTTGTTTTAATAAATTTCATAGAACTTTTTACATATTTACTATTTTCTTTACTAATACCTATATACCACGGTACTTGAAATGTAAGTTTCCCCCAATTGCGGTGCCTATGAGAATAGTTTATCCCTTGCCTTCTATTGTTCTCGGTTTTGGGTTCTATTGTATTCTCCGGTCGAACAGGGTGAGGTATATAAAAATAAAGGTTTTTTACCTGAGGTACATTAGAAAATTTTTAAAAGAGAAGAAAAAGTGATTGATCACTCAGTACAAAATTTATCCAAATTTGCATTTTTATTACTATCTCTTCTTTATGAATATAGTATAGTATAATATTTTTCGTGATATCACAAAAATTTGATATATTGTGGTAATTGTGGTGATAATAATTGATATAGATTTATTCGTGAAGTTTGGTAATGCATCTGTTCAATTGAGTTGTTTATTATAGGTTGTTTCCTATAGTCTATTTCAGAAAGGTATAGAGTAATAAAATGGGGAATTCCATCCAGTTCGGCTCAATTTCGGTGTCGGCCATAGGCGTAGGTCTTGAAATAGTATTGTTTGTAATATTAAAATTTCAAGTATTTGCGTAAGAGAATTAGGAAAAGTATGTTTCCTGGCCTGAAGTGTCAATATCGAAATATTGTGTATGGATTACTTAGGTAGTAGATTATACAGTTACGTTTTGCGTTTAACAGGTACCGTTTAACCTTCTATTAGTGCCTCTGCCTAATTCCAACCCTGTTTCAGATTCGGCTCAACCATGCGCCGCAAGGTGCCTTATCCAAAATTTTTAGACCTTTATAAGTATATTTGTTTAGTTTAACGCATCAGTATTTGCTGTTAAGCCGTAAATAGTGTTCACAGTATTATAGGATTAGTAATAAAATTGCGACATTTACACCAACGAAAAGATGTTCCAATAATTCTCCACTATCAGTGAATGAGAAACTTATTATTTTAAATGTACACGATTGCATAAAATACGATTACCCGAAATTTACTGTACAAGAAACTGTCGACCGATGTTCCCGAATGACTGGAGTTGGAAAGTCCACCGTTTTTAAATTATTGCGGGGGAGAAAGATAGCAGGCCAAGTGGAGCCTCCCAAGAAAAGTTCAGGCAGACACCAAAAGTGTAATTCGAAGAAAAGTTCACTCTTTTTATTTTAAAAAAGAAATACTCACCCTAGATAAGATTTTAAAGGAACTTGGCCAGGATGACAGTATTCCGTTGATAACTAAAAAACTTTTATGGACCACTTTGAGACTTTATAGACATATTGCTTCATTTTATAATACAAAAAAAAATTTATTTCTTCCTCCGTACTGAAACACCCCTGAGATAAGAGATCGCTGGCTTGGTTATTTATTTAAATGAACTGGTTTATTGGTTACATTCACCAAGGTCGGTGAGTATCTTAGTGGTAACAACAAAACCATAACAATGTTTTTAAATGGAAATGAAGAAGAGATAATTTATATTAGGTGAACACTCAATAATTCAAGGAACATTCTACTTTATATTAACTGTTATATTTGTATAGTTCTCGAAATGAAAAACTGGTGCATTGTTGGAGGCATTTTCAACAATTGCGTGGTTAGGTTAGGTTAGGTGACGGTTACGTGACAGCAATAGGTACTCAAGTTTTGCCAGTACGATGACAATCAAATGCATCAAGTCTAATGTTATTATTGCTAACCAGTGTGAGAATATTATTCTATCACAAGAGAGAGAATGTAAATTCATTTAAATTGCATGGGGGCAGAGGTTTTGCAGAATATTTCTTCAATCTCAAGAGAATTCCAGCATTCTGTAATCAAATTTGATCTCAGAATTGGCAAAATCTGTGATGATCGTGGAGAAAATATTCAAGACGTTACTAGCGTTGGCATAATGCTTAATACGTCTATGATTAGGTTATTTGGGATTTTCCAACTAGTAGAGTCTTAGTAGCCACTAACTTTGACTATGAACAAGGCTGAATGTTTTTATAAGCTTGTAACTAGGCGATTGTGAATAAAATTGTATACATACCTACTTCCCCGCAAGGTATGTAATATACTATTGCATTATTACCCCCAATTTTTCATAATCTTTCCCATCATTCACTCAGCTAATAAAATACGTTCGTGAGGCATTCATATTTTTTGGATTATACACAGTTTTCATTGAAATTTGGTATGCTAAGAACGGTGTTATGAAACGAAGCACGCTATTGTCGAAGTGGTTAGAAACGGCTCTGCTTTGAAGACATTTTACTTCAGTAGTAGATCTCGCTTATCGGGGAAACAGAACAGCTATTTTATATTTATGTATTTAATGGATATTTTCTAGGTCGGTTGATTTATTGGCTATTACAGAGCCGCTTTTTATAATGGAACACATAGTCTTGATAAACGTTCATCTTGTGAAAAGGATTAAAATATTGCGCTTCCGGAAAATCAATGTTGCGAAGAATCACCCAATACTCTTTCACAATAACGTTTTTATGTGGTGTTGTTATTTTAATGAAAGTTTTTAATTGGATTTGTGATATATTTTGCTGTTGGCTGTTTAAGTACTTTATATTTTAACTTGTTTTTAAGGATATTTATGGTGCTAAAATTTTCTATAACAATAAATCTACCCTCAGGCAATCTTTCTTTTCCCGCTCAGCGCAATAAAAGTAAAGTCGTAAGCACCTCCAGTGGCGCTGCTTAGTTGCTCTCGGGAATATAACAGACGGTCAGATAAGTAACAATCCAGTTTCAATTTACACCAAACCACTTTTCATGTTTATACTTTTTTATAGCTAAAACATAAATTGGTACTTTCAAAATTAAATCACAGTATAGGATGGAATCAAGGTCTAGCGGATGTTCGTAAGATGCTACTGATATTTGATAAAAATTTAATATTCCTTTTATTGAATTCTCAACTGAGTTGACGTGTATTTGACGTTATTATGAGTCAGACTTTTCACTTTGTCACCTTATAAAATGAATAATATCATTTATCCACTATCATATTATAATTGGAATAATAGAATTACTTCACTCCAGTAGTGAAAAACTGGAAAAAAAATTACATGGAACGCTCACTCGATTGTTAGATCACATATGATTATTGCTTGGTGGTCAAAATCATCACAGCTAACGGCTCAGAGTTCTCTGATATTTAGATAATGTCTTGTCTGGCATGGAAATCTTTCTGAACCTACATCCTCTCCATATATTACTGGAAAAATAGGCTAAATGGACAGCATCTAGAATTGCGCATATTTCCAAATTCACAAAACAGTCTTATACGGAGCGTATCAGACTGCTGTTGGACACTGAAAGTCACAGTATTCTGCGAATCACTTCTGACATAATGCCTTTAACAATAAACTACGACTTGACTTATACCGTCCTGATTTCGAGGAGAAACTACTACAAGCAGATAGCTGTTGGTACACGGAAGGCTCAAAATCGCCCTCATTTATTTATGTATGGAGATTTTGGAGGTAACAAATCTCACACATTGAACGATACAAATTTCTGCGAAGTGCCAAGCGGCTTTGAAAGCTCTTAGCTCTTATCTGGTTTGGATGTCAACAAGAAGACAGTTTTCCTCCAAGGAAGGGAGCTGCAAGAGATTTGATCGAACCAGAAACTGCAATAATTGAAATCTCATAGTAAGGTGACTATATTTTTCTCGTCTAGTTCATTTAGTTTGCCTAGGCATTCTTACATCATTTTGGAACTGATAACACAAGAGCTCAGTGCTTTAATGGATGTTTGACTATCCGACATTATGATAATCCTTTGCCATCTATATCCTTTATCAATATTGAACTGGGCACACTTTCTTATGGCGTGAATTTCCGCTTGAAAGATAATCGGGGCTTTTCCCAAGCTTTCAGAGTGTTTGGTTCCTGGCCCGTACACTCCTATCCTAGTTCCTTCTATTGCTTTAGAGCCATCTGTGTACCATTGAATGGCATTCTTCCCATGTCTGGTAATGGTATTTGGATCCCATTCCTTCTTGTTGCTTAATTCCGTAACGAATTTGTTTGAAAAAGTGATAGTTTTCCTTGATACCATCTTGTGGCATGTCCCAGGTTTTCTGATTTCTAAGAAGTAAGGAGGTGGTTTTTTTTAATGCTTCCCTCTCTACTTAGTCTGTATCCTGTTCTTTCTGCAACACTTTCCACCACCATATATAGTGGTGTGAGGTTGAGAATAATTTCCATGGCTGCCGTTGGGTATGTTCTCATTGCTCCTTTAATGCTCTTACAGGCCAGTTTTGGAGAGGTTTTTCTCTCGTTGTCAATAGGCTAGTTCTACTACTCCAAGCCATGGCTCCATAAGTGATAATTGGTCTCACTACATCCAGCTCAGGATTTTTGGGTTACAACCCCAATTTCTACCTGCCAGATTTCTGCACGCCACTAGAGCCATTTTTGCTATGTATATAATCTTCTTTTCGTGTTTGTTCCACAGGAGTTTACTGTCTAGAGTCAAACCTAGATACTTGACTTCTTGTCTCCATTCAACCTCGCTCCCATTAAGTCTAATGGTTTTGAGGTTGAGCTTTTTTTTCTTAGGGAAGGCTATTAAGATGGTTTTGGTGCGGTTAATGTCCCACTTGCCTTCAGACCCTTTTGTACGATGCCACAAAGAGTATTTTCGAATTTTCCCCTGGCTGTTAATACAATATCATCGGCATATCCTTAGCAGGATATTCCGAGGTCACTCAAACCACACAGGAGTTCGTCAACCGTCAGGCTCTACATTAATGGGGATGCGACTCCTTCCTATGGACATCCTCTGTACAGATTAAGACAATGTCTTTGCTCGTCCTCGTCTCTGCTACACTAGTGGTGAGCAGTTCTGACATCCATTTGGACGTTGTGCTGTCTACACTTCTTCTATTTAATGCTCTTTCGACAGCCTCATGAGGAGTATTGTCAAAAGCTTCTTCTATATCCAAAAAGGCGCATACTACGGCTTCTTGGTTGTCTAGAGCACCTCGGATATCCTCCGTCAGTTGTACCAGTGCAGTCTCCGTAGATCTGCCTGCCCGGTAAGCATGCCGATGCGGGTAGAGAGGTAGTCTCTCTAGATATTCCGCTCTAATATAATTGTCAATAGCTTTTTCCATTGTTTTGAACACAAACGATGTTGGGCTAATTGGCCCGAAGGAATGGGGTTTGTTGTGTCCCTTTTTCCAGCTTTTGGAATGAAGGTTACTATTGCCCTTCTACATGCTTCTGGTATATAACCCAGTTCTAAGCTGCTTCGACTGATCCTAACCAAATGTGGTAGAATTTCGTCTTGTCCTTGCTGGAGCAATGCTGGGAAAATTCCATCGGCTCCCGGTAGGTGCATTGAAAAGTGAAAAGGTGTTTATAGCCCATTTTAGCCTTTCGTAACTACAAATGTGCTTACCCACTGTAGTACTTTCTCTCGAAAGTATGTTATGACCTTCGAGTGGATTATCTCCCCTATTTGGGCTATTCTCAGGAAAATGAGTTTCTAGTAAGAGTCTCACTCTTTCCTCCTCATTTTCGGTTTATTTACCGTCTGGCTTCCTCAAAGCCATATCTGTGTTGACCCTACTTTTTGCCGCAGCAGGTGTTGTGTTTATATCTTCACAGAATTTTCTGAAGCAATTTCTTTTAGCTTTTCTAATTTCCTTATAGTAGGTGTTTCCCACCTCGGTGCATCTATGGCAGTCTCCGGTGAGCTTTGCTCTATTAAAACGGTCCCGGGTGTGAGATCCTAATTCTGACAGATGTTTATTCCACCAGGGTGCATCTGTGCTGCTTCGTTGTTGCTTGAAGAGGGCAGCTCGATTCAAATGCATCGATTATTGCCCTGTTCAGGTCCTCACGCTCATTTTCCAGATCGAGATGGAGCTTAGCTCTCCCTTTTCTCTGGATATGTGCTAGGTTTTGTTTCAGACAGGTGTTATAGTTGTCCCAATCTGTTTTTCTTGGTTTTCTTCTAGGGCTCACCTCAGGTTTGCATCGGATCCATACGTTTTAAAAATTTTTGACTTCTGCTGTCACTTTGATAGAAGAATTCTATAAGGAAGAAAAGGAGGCAGACACATATCTGTGAGACCTCATAAAAAAAGACTATAGCAAAATTATACCAGGTCTCTTAAAAAAATCCGTCACTTGTTGATGCAATAAGGTATTATTCTGCAAAAGAAAGAAAAACAATATCTGAGCAAAATAGTTTTCCTGAATAAATGAATTTGACTTATTATGGTTAAGCCTATCAAATAATTTATATATCTTTTCAGAATGGGGTACCTATTCAATTTTTATGAAAGAAGGTTTGTTCTTGAAAAATTAATTCTTACAGTCGGCCATCCTGCAGATATCTCGTCTCGAGATCATCATCGGAAAAATCCGAAGACAACGATACATATGATGAAATAAAACAATTTTATTTGTTTAAATCTTCATTTTTCTTTTGACCCAACGTTCAAATTAAAATTAGTGACTCGTTTCGCTACACAGTAGCTTTTTCAAACTAGTGAAGATACAATGAAAAATTTTTAATTTATATAGTGCTTAAATACGGAATTCTAAGATATTGACAAAAGTATTATAATATACTTAAAGTACAAAAAGTGTCTAAATACGGAATTCTAAGAATGGTATTGAAAAAGAGTACCTGGAAAATTTACCCACAACCATCACATCTTTTAGGTAAAAAGGTTTAATAAGGGGGAATGATTAATATCTATTTGGTCGTTAAGCAGATTACCTGAATATTCAATCTATTCAATTTTACAACGATACATGTTTTACCACTACAGAAGTTTCTGGTAACATCGAAATATACGTATATTATGATTCCGGTGTCGCATGATTTCCTGCACCAGCTCCAGTTTTGACAACCACGTCAGTAATTCTTCCAATAATGCAAGACACAGCGTCTGATCAAAAAATCTTACAAACTTGGAGTATATGAGTCTTTTCGTAGTAATATTTTGTATACGATTCTTCAAAACGTTTCTTACGTTGTATCATTTCCGTCAGCTCTCCAAAATGATCTCTTTTCCCAGGGAAGGCTTCAAGTACTTCTTCTTTCCATTCTAACCAACTAAATTTCAGGGTTGGTAGATTTTTATACCATACCGCCGCTAGGCCCCTTAGGTTTAACATAGTATAATATATTGTAGCTTCTTCAGACCAGCCATACATTTTTCGCAGTTCATCCACCTTTTGGCACCAAGCAACCTCAGTTTGCACCTTTTTTCAGAATTAAATTCAGATACCCCGTCACCTCTAACAGTCGTAGCATTACTATTGTTTTGTCGTATATTAAGTTGAAGAAAATTGCTCAGTGCTTCCGTGAACCGATCTACTGGATCATTGATTCCGGCAGAGCTTCGGCTTCTCTGACGTGAGGCACTTCGCTCACGTAAATTTGGATGTACAGCTAAATGGCGTTTCTTATTTTGTCGATAACTCATGATTAGTGTACCTTCGTGATTTGATTCAGAAATATTAATAAAGGAGAGAAAAAAACCTAAGACATATTTTCCAATGAAATCGGGTATCTTTTCAATTTTAATGAAAGAAGGTTTGTTCTAAAAAATCAATTCTTAATATCTGAGAGCTCTTCTTATGAGGAGGCACTGAACATCCTTGGAAAAATTTATATTGAAGAAGTGAATCAAATATACTCTAGACTCGTACTTGCAATTCGTAAACAGCAGCATGGTGAAACTATTGATGTGTACGCTCAAGTTTAAAAATCTCTTAGTTCTCTGATCGTTTGAATCTGTTACAGCCGATGAATATCGCATCGAGTATATTGGAGATTCTTTCACTCATGGCTCAATATCTCCACATATAAGACAAAGAATACTGGAAAATAAAACATTCACAAAACAATCAAGCGAAATCTTTAGAAGCGGCTCAGCTTCACTCAAGTGCCTACGAAGAACTATCTTGTCCACCTTCGTTAAACGCTTCAATGTCGGACCATCTGCCAGATTATAAGCAAGAAATTGAGGACCTTCTACTAGGTGCTGCACAAACTCGCTTCAAATCCACTAATATGTGCTTCTTTTGTGGACATAGATGCGAAAGACTCTGCTTGTCTGCGTATGTCAATCATCAAAAATAAAACAGTGCAACAGAGATACTATTACATCTGCCATAGGAAATTCAATTTCTTATCCTACTCTATCGAGTCTACAATTAAAAAATTAGTCGATGGCTTTTAGGTTGATGCTTTGGTAGATACTGGTAGTTCAGAGAGCTTTATAAGTTTTAACATCGTTCGATCCAGAAATATTAAAACTTTTCTTCTCACTGGCTTCGTTTCTATAACCTTTTCTTCATTTACTTCTAAAATACCAGGAATCATAAAAGAAGAATTGTAGGTGATTACTCCCAAACGGTAAATAAATTAACGTTTCTAGATGCATTTCCACTTCCTAGAATAGATCAAATGCATCAGCACCGTTGATCTTCAGAGCACTTATCATCAAATTCCTATCAAGTCTTCTGATAAACAGTTCACTGCTTTTGAAGCTTGTGGGCAACTTTACCAGTATACTAGGATACCTTTTGGAGTAACAGATGATGTTGCTGGATTTCAACGAGTACAGCAAGAGGATACATTTGCTCATTTAGATGATATTACCATTTGTGGTCAAACTCAGGGAGCAGCACGATTTTAACAAATTCATCAAAATTGGACAAAAGTACAGGCTTACGATAAATGACTCTTGAAATTCTCTACTAATACAATTCAACTTTAAGGTCAAATTATTGAAAATGACACCATTAAGCCTGATCTCGATCGTATTGAGCCTCTCATAGAGCTTTCAGAACCAAATGATCTTCCATCTTTACGTAGAGCACTAAGTTTGTTTTCTCACTATTTTCAGTGGATACCATGCTATTCAGAAAAAGTGCATCCTTCAACACACTCAAAATTGCCTCTTTCCGAAACTGCAAGAAAATCGTTCAATTTCCTTAAGCAAGATAGCTTCGGCAATGCTAACGTCCATAAATCGAAATAAAATGTTAACTGTAAAGACTAACGAATCCGATTTTGCAATAGCTAAGACTCTTTCCTAATCTGGCAAGCCAGTGGCCTTCTTTTCAAGGACTCTTACTGGTAGTGAAAAGAGTCATTCATCTGTCGAAAAGGAAGCTATGCGTTCGTCGAATCCATCCGCAAATGGAGACATCTGTTAGTGATATTTTCTAACTATTTTCATTTACGTTATAAATTAGCAGTATTAGGCGACAACACTAATTATTATATAATGCCTCAAGATAACTCAGATCTAATTGCTGAAAATTCATCAATAATCGAAAAAACGCAAAATGAAATAAATAATGAAAATCAGTCCGAGTCTGCCCATGATGATTTAGCCTTTGAGCCAATTAATTACTCTAAAAACCTCAGCTATTTTCCGATTGAAGTAAATAATGACTTGTCAAAAATGTATGAAGATATAGAAAATGACCCTTATTGTATTCAGCTAGAGACAGATTCCATTCAAGATGACAATAAAGTGGATACCAAACAGAATATTATGCAACCCACTTGTTTGGTTAAAGAAATAAACAATTCGAACGAAGATCCTGACTATATTCCTATTGAAGACCAGGAAGAGACTAGAGATGGGGAGGATGAAATTGTAGAGAAAGAAAATGAAAAGAATACAAATGGAGATGGAAATGAAAATAGGGAGAATGAAAATAAAGAGAAAGAAAATAAGTTTGGCAAAAACGTTTCTACCATAAATCTCAGAAGAAAACGTAGAAAAATAGCCGATCAGGAAGCGTTGGGAAAGAACGTGAACAAAAAAAAGAGAATGCTAGGACAAACCTATATTGGATATTCCAGAACTAAATATGGTATAGTTAAACATAATGAGACAAGGTGTGCACGAGAAACAGGCCAAACCTGCACTTCTAAGTTTTGTGAAAAAGCTGCCAATCGCTTCTGCAACTTGTTTTCTGAAGATATTCGGAAAAATAATTTCGTTGAATTTTGGGCCAAAAAAAACTGTATGTTCCACACATGACTTCTTTTCATCCCCCGAAAAGGACTTATACAAGAAATCCCTCCAGAAGGACTGGATCGTTTGACAATTTTTTACAAACGTCAGAAGGAAAACATCAAGTTTGTAGAAAATTATTCCTAAATACACTTGGAATAAAAGAAAATATGATGCAACATTGGATTAAGGATGGAAATACATTTGGAATGATGAAGAGACAGGAAAGTAAAAACGAAGAAATGGTTCAACGACGACGTGAGAAAGCAGCATTTACAGAACAAGAAAAGAGAAGAAAGCATCTGGAAAACTTCTTCAAAGATTTGCCTAAGATGGGAAGCCATTATTGCCGTCACAGATCGAGTAAGCATTATTTGGAGCATAATATCAAGACCAAAACTGAAGTTTATCATGTTTATAAAACCGCTTGTTCAGAAAAACAAATGATGCCTTTGTCGCTTTATCCATTCCTCAACGCATTTGACGAATCAAATATTGGTATTTTCAAACCTCGAAAGGATCAATGTGACCTTTGTTGTGCTTTCAAAAAGAAGCACCTAGATAAAATAGCATACAACGCCTACATCAAAGCGAAAGATCAAGCTAGGGAAGAAAAAAGCATAGACAAAAAAAGGTTCAAAGAAAAATTAATTAATTGCCTCACAAGATGTGGATGTGGATGTGGATGTGGAATATTTGGATCATAAATATTTTTTGGACTTCGATAATTCTAATGTCTTGAGGTACAAAGATCTATAAGACCTGGAAAAAACAAGAATGATTTGAGAGTGGTAGATATCAGATGCATAAAATTCTCTCTAAGTAGTGAAATGTTTTACAAGGCAAAGTCAAAAGACGAATATTCACCACTTCCACAAAGACAAAAGCCAGTTGATGCCAATATCAATCCTGGCCCCCTTTACAAGGAAAGACTGCGACTAAAGAAGGAAAAGTGGATGCATCTACAGGAAATGAAGCCAGTTCTACCATCAGATACCCACTTTTTCTATGACAATATAAAATACGAACAAGACGATTCTATATTCGAACAAAATTCTGAGTCAGTTTCCGAAAATAAAAAAAGGAGGGACAAAAAATGAAGGAAAGAGTGAAAAACAGAAACAGAAAGCTGTACAAAAGAATAAATTTAATAATGTTAAAAAAAATAAAAAATGCAATACCAGGAAGCTTGAAAAGTAGATAGTAAAATGATATATTTTTTGTTTTATGATCTGTATAGAGTTTTATTGTTATTACATTTTTAATATCAAATGGAGTTTTCATTTCCGTGGTTTTTTCTTTTTGTTTCATTTTTCTGATAAACTTTGTTGTTGTTTGTCAAAAAAAGTCGTATACAGTGCGTGGATAACTAGCTAATAAGTCGTATGCCACGGTTTAACTGTATTATCGATTTCAAATGTCAAAATAAATATGGAGGATGTAGAATGTTTAAGATACTTTTGATATACTAACTTTCCACCATCAAGATGTCACTTAAATTCAAAATGGAACATTATTTCATTTTCCTGTAAAATTTCGTTTTTGAGGATATATCCTATTAGAAATAAGGTAACGATGTACACTCTAATCAAGGCTCCTTCTTTATGTCCCATGAAACTAAGTCCTTTTTAGAACTTCTGGGACTCGTTACGAGCAGAAGTACTCCATACAATCCCCGTGGAAATGGCCAGTGCGAACGCTACAATGGTATTATATGGAAAACAATTAGATTGAGTCTGCAGTCTTGTAATCTTTAAATAAACCAATAGGATCAAGTACTGCCTGAAGCTCTTTACTCTATCCAATCATTACTCTCCACTAACTACACCTCACGAAAAAATGTTTACCCATCCTAGACGGAACCTCTCTTTCGACTTGGCTAAGTACTGGTCCCGTTTTAATAAAAAATTTCAATCGGACAAGCAATAATGATCCCGTAGTTGAAAAAGTGTAGCTTGTTCATGTGAATTCTCAATATGCTCAAGTAGATTTATCTGATGGAAGAGAAACCACCGTATGTCTGAGACATCTAGCCCCTCTTCACAATTATGACCTTCTACAAGTTTCAGAAGAAGATTCTCCTCCCGCCGCTCAAGATCTACAAACAATTGCTGAGAATGTACAACTCCCAAAAAGTTCCACTGTTATTCTAGATCAACGGACTAGTGTTGAGGATGCTGTAACACCTCCCAGTCGTTTAGCTCACCATCAAATGTCCGAAGCGGATTCCATACTTCCCGTGCAGGATTACGATAACAGTAGACCTACTAGAGCAAGAAGTCCTCCTGCATTCCTGGAGAATTGAATTCATTAAGTCAGCCGGGAAGATTGTAGTATATAATTAGTTTACTTTAACATAGTTAACATGATATATGTTTGAATGTCAAATTTAAACTATTTGACAGTTTCCACAACAAAAATTGAATTTATCAAAATGATTGAGAGTGATAGCGGTGATAGTGAAGCTAATAATACACCTTCAGAAATTAAAAACAGCGGAGCAAGCATTTTCTAGCTTGCTTCCTAAAAAAGTCGAGAACGTTATGAAAGAATTCATCAAAAATTTTTGAATTTGTGTACCGGTTCAAGAAGTCAAGAAAAAATGATAAGAACCATTTTGGTGTAAAATTTAAAGCTCTACAATTTTTGTTTGAAACTTTTTTCTGTAACTCCAACGATTTTTGCGTAATTTCAAAAAAACACCTTATTTTTTTCAACCCCTTTCCGGGGGGTTGAAACATAGTCACATGAATGTTCCGTTTGTAGGCAAAGTAAATTATATGAAAAATTCAAAACGATCACTAAAATTTTTTTTTTTTCTTGAACTACTAGTATTTTACGTAAATTCTTGCTTCACCATTTCCATTGTGAACTGTGTAATTGGAAGTCTTTCAAAATTAATTTGTTCTTTTCAACCAAAAATTACAATGTATGAGGGCGACCAGCTGAATCAACATGTTAACCGAACTCATGCACTAACAACACCCTTTTATTATTTGAATGAAGGATAAAAATTTGCCGACAAAATGTGAATAATATTTCATTTGAAAATACAATTCTAAGGAGAATAAATAACCTTTTTCGCTTCCAATTATTGCTCATGTTTCAGCGGCAGTTGTGCTGAGGAAGAAAAAACTTTTATGGTATTCTAATTATGTACTGCCAAATGTTTATTGAAAATTACAATTTTTTATGGTTTCTTTGCATAATACCACGTTTATTGGTAGGCAATTGATTCGAATCCATCCATGATATGAAAAGGTTTTTTTGATACACTGTCAATTTTTTTCAATGAACGGTCATTCAACTAGATCTAATATGTCTAGAAGCAGACTTTTGCTGAAGAAATATGATAATAATGATAAGTGGAGAAAAAATTCTTGAAGAATTCCTCGCAATAGCCAGAAACTTTGTTAAAATTGAAACCTACGTTTTTTTCAGCAACATACGGGGGGATATGAAGGCAATCGTAGAAAATCTAACCCATGCGACATTAATAATTCATCGATACAATAACGTTTGTATTTGGGTTTATAAGTTTTGACAATTGCATATAATTGTGGTTTTAGAAAAATGTAGTCAAATGAAATACTTTTTTCCCTCAACCACTGTTGCATTTCTAGTTTCTTCATTGAAAATGTTGGCATATTTTCCGCAAGTTTGTTGTGATAAGATGCATTATCCAGTACACCACTTTCCATGGCATTTGGCTCTCTCTCTCTTCTCACAGCTTTTCCAGAATTATCTCGTTTTTGAGGAACACCTAACACATCTTCAGGTTGGGCTTTATTTTTTTTTTTCGTTGGAGAAACATAATCTGGATAGTGAGTAGTTGACAAACGAAGAGGATTTGCAGAAGTACTTGGTCGACCCGGGTTTGGAGGAAGTAGGCTGGAGTGGTATTTTTCAATAATTTCGTTCACAAGAGCCAGCCTATATAGCAAGGGTATTTTTTTCCATCTTTTTTCTCATAAATGATGTAGGAGTTCCAAAGTGCTAATTCCAAGAGATGGAAAAATATTTTTTTATAGTATTTCTTCCCACGTTTTCGGGTAATTGGATAACTGTTGGTCAACCTTATCCACGCCGCCCATTGTGTGGTTGTAATCAAACACTCAGTAGCAAAATTTGACTGAGCAGAATCCACGCCGCTTTGGTATACGGTCCCTGGTTCACTCCGTGTCAGAAAGCAACATACAAGGGTGCTCCGAAAAATTTTCAACAATTTTTTTTTTAAAACCAACGTAGTTGTTGTTCCCTTTTCAGGAAGCTCACCTTACATTCTAAACAAGTAATTAGTGGAAAATTAACTACAGTACGGTAAGAAATTGCATCCAGTTACTGGCCAAAGCCACCTTAGGCTGTCAACCGGGGAGTGAGGCTGCCCCTCGGCAGTAACAGGCGACATTGACTGACAGTTATCAAAAAATTACTTCTTCTTTACTAAAAACAATCTCACTAACCAAAATATGCCTTCTACTAGATCGCAAACCTCTTCCAAAAAAACTTCCAAAACTGATTCAAATGGATCACCATCTGCTTCCAATGCCACTTCCGAACCTTGTTTCTCCTCAGAGGTGGAATTTCTACTTCTACCACCAAGCAAAACATCAGCTACCACTTCCGACTCCAGCTCTACTGCCAAAAAAATTCCTGCTGGACCAGAAATGACCACCCAGCTACTCCAAACGATACTCTCCAAAATGGACAGTTTCAATAGCCAATTCAAGCTGATTGACGAAAGATTTAACAACCTTTCTCAACCCAAAACAACTTCCTACGCTCAGGCTGCCAAATCTCCTCCTGCTTCTCCTCCAGCTTCCATCCGAAGCATATCTTCCAATAGGCAAACCAAACCAGCGGTCTCTATCGCAAGCTCAAAATCCTCCGGACGTCAGTCCATCCGCAGACCAACCACTACACCCACACAATCCCAACCTTCCCTCCAAACCATCAATTTACGCAACCTTTCTCCAAAATATTGCTCTAGAAAAGAGCGTTTCACCTCACTAAACACCAATGAGATCATACGAGGTCAAATCTAGTTTCTAAAGGCCAATCCCAACTGCACGGCCCTTCTCAAAATCCCCAAATCCTTCGAGGTTAAAACCCTCGAATGGAAAATTCAAATTGCCATCGGTGACAACCGCGTGGCATGTCTTCTCCTCAACCACACCACCACAGCCACCAAATCCAACCTGCCTTCTCGGCAAAAATCCCCCAATTTCTCTTTTGTTGTCTCTCACGCCGACAAGATCATTTCAGACTCCGAAATGACTGAACTTCTTCAGTCACTCAACTTTGACTTTACAAAATGCTGGAGAATAATCTCCAAAACTACCAACAAACCAACTATTCTCGTCAGAGTCGTCACCGATTCTGAATCCGCATACCACCAGGCCCTCTCCAAAGGAATTTTCCTTTATGGCCTCAACCACAGGGTGAACCATCTAATCAAAATCCTCTTCCTCCATTCTCTAAATACTGTACACATTGTACAGACATTGGCCACCTTGCAACCGAATGCAAATCCAAACTTCCGACATGTCCAAACTGCGGTGGTCATAACCATAAAGCAGAAGCCTGCGAAAAGGTTGCAAAACCTTGGTGCAGGAACATTGCCCCAAACGGCAAGCTCCTTTCTCAAAACTAGAGGAAATCGCCCATATCACTCTTCCCAAACCCTCCATGCCCTTTGACTTCTCCACAGATAGTCAAAAAATTCTCGAAGTGGTGGCTGTCACCATAATGAATGCCGTCCCTACCTCCCGTAAGTTGGTTATTGAAACCTTGAAACATTTAATTCCAACTTACTACAACCACAATTGCTCTGTCCTTGGACAGGGAAATAAGGCGTTCTTCAGTTTCATGCTGATCAAGTCTTAAATCCCTACCATTTCTATCAATAAAGGCTTTTGATGGACTTTTTGATAGGTACGTTAAATTGCCAGGGTCTCTCCAGGAAGAGACACTTGCTGAAGCACCTTCTTAATTCCCAAAACATTCAAATTCTCTCTATTACAGACACTCTGGCAAAAAATCCTCTTCATTTTTCAGGAAATCAAACCCTCCACTATGACAGATGCCAATACTCTCGAGGTTAGAAATGGAATTTCAGCCACAATTCACAGCTTTCCTGTGCAAATCAAAACTCAAAATTTAGATTGCTCCGCCATTGACGTTACCTTTAATAGGTCTACCATCACCTTCATTTCATACCACAACCATCCTCGCCAAACCTTAAGTACAGAACTCTTTGAATATTTTTCCAATCTTCCTGAAGCAATCATTCTCGGATATTTTAACTCCAGACATCTACAATTCGGTGATACTGCCACCAATCCTCAGGTAGAATTTTTTCCGATTTACTTCTCGACCTACTATTCGTTCGAATTTTAAACAGAAATCCCACCTTCATAGGCTACCAGGGAGCCTCAATCACAGACCATGTGGTATCTACCCAAAGAAAAGCTACTCTGTTCGACGATGAATGCTACCAGGGTGATTCAATACCTTCTGACCATCTTTCACTTCTAGTACGAACAAAGCTAGCTAACCCCAAACCTCCTATATCATAAATTTTCAAACTACAAAAAGGCAAACTGGGAAAAATTCAAAAATCATATATCTTCCCACATTCCGAACAAACCCGAAAGAACCACTATTCATTCAATAAATTCTCACGCCGAAACCCTTCAATCTCTTATTATAGATGCCAGTGACCAATCTGTGCACACTTTACCTCAACACATCCTTAATTTAATCAAACTTAAAAGACGTCTTTATTGCACTTTTGTACGTACAAGAGATCCAGCCGTCAAGAACGAATGGAATCGCCTAAATGCCCTTGTCAGATTTGAGACGAACGCCCACATACAGCGGGAATGGAAACGTCCCACGGCTGACCTGGACTATAGGCGAGGAAGTGAGTTCTGGAACAGATTCAAAACTCTCACCGGTCAACGGAAGAGAGTAGAATCAGGTCTCAAAGTACAAAATCAAATAGTGCACACTCCCGACGAAAAAGCCGAGGTTTTCAAAACACATCTTCAAAATGTTGTAATTTCTCCAGAAAATCCACTTTTTCTTTCCGAATTTTTCAGAGAAACCATCCAACCTACCTCGAATATTATAAGAAGCCCCCATACCCCCTTCAGATCCCAATAACCCTCTTTTAAAACCTTTCTCTCTCGAAGAGATCAAAACCGCCTGTCTAAGACGCAAAAATACCGCCCCTGGTCCCGATCAAATATCTAGAAGAGCTCTGAAAAACCTTCCTCCCTGCAGTCTTCCTCAAATACAGAACCTAGCAAACGCCTGCCTTTCTCTTTCTTACTTTCCAAACGTATGGAAAACTTCACATACAATTCTCATACCGAAACCCGGTAAAAGATATTAAAAATCCCGGAAATTATAGCCCCATTTCGCTTATAGACCCTTTGTTAGCTTTTCACACCACTATCACCCGTGCTATAAATGCCCAAGAAGTTTCTTCAGCCGTACTTCTGGACGTTTACAAAGCCTTCGATCAAGTCTGGCATGCTGGACTTGTGAGAAAACTCATGAGCATAAATCTTCCTGTTCACTTTGTAAAATTAATTTATTCATATCTCACAAAACACAACTAATTGCATTCAAACACTCAGATACAAAAATTCGACCTAAAACCTACACCAACGAATTTCAGCATTTCACTTTGGTTAGAAAGACTCGATTTACTGAAACAGGTTACCTACTTGGGGGTGAGATTCTCTCATACCCTCAATTGGGAGCCTGACGTCCTCGCTACTATTACAGTATTCGCCAGCTAACTTGATGTCCCAGAAATTACCAACTAAGAGAGACAGAGTAATAGTGCCCTGCCTACTCGGCTGCTATTGGTGGTAAAATTTTGACAAACGCCAATTGCATTAACCTTATCAGGTGTTAAGATTTTCAGTAGCGTAGCGTCACACAGTTATTGTTTCTGCTTTGTACAATAAAGTGTTTGTAAAAATGTCAGCCGTTAATGAAGAAAATCGTAAATGTACTAAAGGACAAACTCGTCAAGTGATATATACTGTTTAATTATTTTAAGACATTAAAAAGTGATGAAGATACCTTAATAAACGTGAAAATTAAAACATCCCAGGCTACAGGTAACCCAGCTAGCTAGCAATATACCTAGCTTAAATAATTTCCCATTATCTTGTGTTTCTTTTATTCTCAGTACTACCTGGAAGAAATTATTTAGTTTCTAACAAATTTTAATTATAGTCCGTCCGGAAATATAAGATCCTAACTTTATGATCTTCAATTAGATAAATAACATGTTATTGTAATGGGTACCTTATTGTTAAAATATTATTTATGTACTCAGAATTCAGGTATAAAGCAGATTCGTTTCTATTAAAATCAATATACCAATAATTATAACAAAGAATTAAATAGTATTTATTAAGTTAGGATCATATATTTCCGGACGGACTATACTTTATTAATTGTACAAGTTGTGTTAATTTGTAACAGAAAGCGTATCCTCAGAACTTGCACGGCACTGTTTACAGTTATCGGATGGGTGGCGTCAATAGCTCCCTAGAAAGAATTTAGGACATCAAGTTAGCTGGCGAATACTGTAGCAGGGTGCGAAATCGAGTTAATCTCCTCAAAATGTTGTGCGGTAAGTTCGGTAGAACACACCCACTAACACATCTGCAGACATACAAAACATTTATATGTCCAGTAATTGATTACAAATACTTCGTATACTCAACATTACACCCAAGGTGGATAAATCGTCTTCTCTCCTGCGAGAGACGCATTTTGAGACTCTGCCAATACAAAGCCTACCGATCACCCTGTAACGAGGTATACACAAACACCAACATCACACCAATTTCAGACAGACTACGAAAACTTCAATCTGGCAACATCACTCGTACACTTATTTCAAACAACACAAACGCAAAAAATACACCATAATTCCCTTGGAAAACCCGACCGCAACGTCCACTTTCACGTTACCCTAAAAACAAACTTCCATGTCCACCTTTACGTCTTCTTAGAACCATCCCTTATAACGAACTTTCCCCGGACTACCAAGACTTCTTTGACACTCCACCTTTATCAATTCGATAAAGGTGGCAAAAAGTGCCTAAACAGACAAAAAAGGTGCACCGAAAACAGTGGATACTGCGGTTGCAAAAGTACACCGAAAGCGGTCGACGCAACGCAACGATACGTACAATTATCGAGCGACGAAAAATTGTAAAAAAGTACATAGAAAGCTGTCGAGCGACGGTCATCAAAAGTGTACCGAAGCAGCCGTTTTTTCAACTAGGAGGAGCACCTTCGTCCACCGCAAACAAAATGCACTTTTCAGTGTATTACTCTGTCTCGTGAACTTTTCAGTTTACGAGACATTTCTACGTATGGAATCAAACAAAATAATAAAAATTTCGTTTTTCTAATTATTTACCTAATCCTTTCCTTACCGGGATGATGAATGCATGTTTTCTGTAGTATTTCCCTGCATTTTAATTTCCGTAAAAATCGGAACTGCGATAATTGCGGAAATTAACCAAATGGCCATCCTTTGGGATCACAACCACAGCTGTCCCTACCGCGACCTTTAACTTCACTTGCTATTTTCAATCAATTAAACCCTGAAGAGGACTTCATCCTATAACAGGGTATAATCAAAAAGTTTTTTCTTTGGAATTTTTTTTTGAAAATTCTCAAAATTTTCAAAATATTTTCTTGAAAATCCGAAGAGGATTAAATTAAATTTTAAAAGTAAAATCATGTTCGAACAAAAAAAATCAAACACTAATAATGGTTTAATTTCTCCTTGCCTAGTTTTGTATATGTCTTCATCTCGGTATTGTGTATTGTAGACAAAAGCGTCACATATTTTTTATCTTTCCAGCGTACGATGCAAACTTTTCCCCGCCCGAAGGCTACTATTTCTCCAACTTCAAACTTTTTACTTTCGAAAGCAGGAGGAATCTCTTTCCGGTTGGTTTTGATTGTCCCGTAAGTCTCAGTACATTTGGAAAGTAACAGATCTGCCAATTGTGGTGACGTGTAAAAATTATCGGTAGTAAGGCAATATCCCTTTTCAAGAAACGGCTTTATTAGCAATTATACTACCTGCGTACCAATTGGTAACTTTTCATATTCTGGGTCGAAAAGTGTACTTTTTCCGGTGTAAATTATGAATGACCAGACATATCCTGTTTTTGATTCACACAGCATGTAGGATTTTATCCCAAATCGAGCTCTTTTCAATGGTATATACAGAACCCAACCTAGCCTGCCTTTGTGCAACTGAAGACTTTCATCAATTGTGATAGGTATCCCTTTCTGGAGTACAAAGAGTTGAAAATTTTTTAGACAAATCCTTCACTATCGGCCATATGTAACGTTAATTTCGTTCACTTTACTTTCCTTCAGTTAATTAATAATAAATTATCGTATGGGCGGCGAATAGCCAGTCCTTTCTCATACCCAACACCGAGAAATGTTTCAAGGCTAAATATATTTGCTGTCGACGAGAGTCGAAATCAACGTTTCTATACGGGCCGTCTGTCGTGAAAATAGTCACTGCTATTTTGATATTCCCACTTCGACCTCGTATCTCTTCTTCTACCACTTAATAATTAAATATGAATTAAGAATTCACTATTGAAATGTAAATTCCTTTCCTGGTCAAGGCGTCTGAGCTTGACATGAACATGAGACGTAAGTCTGTTATCTTTCATATGATTTCCTGTATTTAAAGAATGGCGGAGAGGCTTCATTCTTCTTTCCTTTGAACATGTGCCATTGAAGCCTTAAAAGCCCATTCATTTGAATGCACTTTACCTGGGACAAAACTTTACCTGGACCCAAACTTCACCTGGGACATTGTATCTGAGACACTACCTGGAACTTTACCTGAGCCAGTACTTTTACCTGGAATACTCTACCTGGGAATATTATCTGGGACAAGATATGTAACATCAAAAGGACACCAAGGTCACCATCTCCTCACCATCACTCCAGGAAAGTAATATATATATATATTGACTAGTTTTTATTGACGTCGTTGAAGAAGCGATGAAATATATATATATATATATATATATATATATATATATATATATATATATATATATATATATATATTTCATCGCTTCTTCAACGACGTCAATAAAAACTAGTCAATTTTTTTTTTACTTTGTTTAATTGTTTCTAACAAAAGTCAATATACAACTTGTAAATTTAATAACGTTGTTCATAAAGTTTATTTTCCCTTCCAATCTTACAGGATTTGTCGTTATAATGCTGATGTGTATAACAAATAAGCTAGTATTATTCAGGGTGGCGCCCACTTACCTTTCTTAACTTTCATAATTTACCTTCATCTAATTTCAGTACCTTAAATAAATTTCAAGTAGGATTACCCGAGAACCGGTAAGACTACTCTCTGAATTTGTACTAGATTGGTCTCAGAATCTACACCTGAGGTGCTCTCTGAACTGAGTAGCCGTTGCACATATTTTATTCAGTTTTGGATTCGGGTGAACAGTCGGATCATAATCTGCATTATTCGAAAAGTGGAGATACTGTTTTATTGCTATAAACCTTTTGTACGACATGGTTTTAGCAAAAAAGGAGTAGAAATAGTAGGATTTTTAGTCCAATATTGTTGAAGAACTGGTTTCTTGACAACACTCTGTAGGATGTCAGTGGTCAAAAAAATGCGGAGTTCATTGCTTGTTACATCCCACCATTTATTTTTCACATTGTTATCTAACCTGCACTGACCAGCATAAATATTAGTTTAAGTTGCAATTTTGTCTACTAAATTTTCATCAAACATCAAATTGAAAAACGGCAGTACAGAATCTAAACCGTCTTGGAGGTTTATACCTGGAGAAAGGACTATGCTTCCATCTTATGGAAAATAAAAGACCACTCAAATGCGGATATTTTGATACCAACTTATTCGTCTTGAAAAATAGAACATTTGATAACATTGCGCCAATGTTGTAATTTAATTAATAAACCCACAAAATCAGTTCATTTGTCAGAAATTTTCGATTCGATTACAAAATCTAACCTTGCTTGCGACGCAGCTTGCAAGCACAACGTAGAGTACTTGAAATTGGAGTCTTTTACGATGATATTTCGTTCAATTTTGTTCGCACAAAAAAATGACGGTCATCAAAATTGTAGGAAACCTTATGCCCTATAACATGATTGTAGATTAAAGAAAAATTGCCAACCCTCAATCTTTCACAAATTGTAGAACAATAATTTGGAATTTTGTTAATTCAAGCGGCAAGCATAAAATAAAACTTACCAAATCTAGGTAAGCATATAAGGAAATATAATGGAAAGGTTTTTTAAAATGTTTAAAAAATTTTGAAACTCAATATGGCAGCCGCGCAAACTGTTTTCAATCGCTGTTCATTCTACGAACATTAAAAATTTCGAGATGTGGTTTGTTGAAATCGACAGAAAAGAGTTGGTGTTTGATGGACCATATAAGCAAAATTTTATTTACACATTTTTGTAAAGCTTGAACTAAGAAGAATATTTTTTTTCATTTCAACTTTCGTTAGGTTACTGAATCCAATCTGTGAATTCATTAATTTTTTTTATTTGTGTTGTACCACTGTACACTGTACAAAGGGATTAATTTATCATTCTATAGAGAATTATAATTATATGTGTAAAAAAGATGTGTGTAAGAAAATCAAAAATACCAAAATCACTTTTGACCATCCTCGTATATCAGTTTTGACACAAATTTTATTAAAAAGTTAAACATAGTGATCTATGACTTGTGTGTTTAATAAAAGTAAAAATTCCAAGAGGATGGCTCATTCCAGTTTTTTCACTTACACAATAGAGTCTAAGAAAAAGTAGTTCCAATATCGATAAAGTAGGGAGTCAACTTACCTTGACTTTTGACAGGAGGACACTTTGAAGTTTAAAAGTGTGGTAAATTTAAATTTCTTCACGTGCTGAGAAATCAACAAGATTTCTTTTAAAAATCTCACCAATTTGTTTATGGAAGATAAATTTTTCTTCCTGAAGTGAAAATAGATTGGAATCCGATGCTATTTCCCTGAGCATCTAAAGAAGAAGGACTAACAAGAAAAAAATATAAGGTACCTAAATTCTTTCTTCCTACAATATAAAAGAAAAAGAAAGTTAATTATTAAATAATAACAATTATATTCTAAACAGATTTGCTATAGCTGAAAAAATAACTCTAGATAGAGACTTAAAGGCCAAAATAATAATAAAAAAGACAAACAAAAACAATAAATGCATTTAAATTAAAGAAAGCAATTAAAGAAAATTTGACATATTTTCATTATTTACTGCATTATTTATATATTTATGTATTATTATTAGATCTATCTATCTATCTATTTTTTTTCTTTTTTTTTCAATAATCAATTTAATAAATAAAAATAATAATAAACCCCATATTATCCCATTTACACACATTACAATATGTAACATTCATAGGATTGCAAAGGATTACCTATGGAGCGTTCTATATCAACAATTTCAGCAGACATTTTTATGGATAATATGGATACTACTATTTTTAAATCTCATTGAGCAAAGGATATTTTACTCTGGTACAGATATGTTGTTGATATTCTTGCATGTTTTGTAGATACTTCTACTTCAGACAAATATTTCCAATTTATCAATAACTCACCTTCAAACATCAAATTCACATTAGAAATAGAGGAATAAACTTTTTAGACTCAAAAATAACTAGAATTGGAAACAAACTTGAATATTCAAGCACACACAGACATTATAATACCATCCCACTCAAACTTACAGTGTGATGGAATAAGTGTTGTTTGAAATAGACTAATCACAAGGGCTAGATGCTAGTTGAAATAACTTGCACATTTACAGCAACTTTTATTTTTGCAATATATTAAAACCAACAAACATTTTGTTTCAAATCTCATTCTGTCGATTGCAGCAAACCGCATCTCAAAATTGTTAATGTTCGTGAAATGTACAGCGATTGAAAAAAAAATATATAAAGTCAGTTTGCGCGACAGCCATTTTGAATTTTCAAAATTCAAGAACACTTTTTTTTCAGAATATATCCTCAAATTATCACCCCGATTTTGTCATTTTCATTATACTTGTCGCTTAAATGAACAAAATTTTATATTGTATAACAACTTTTGAAACATCAAGGGTTGCAATTTTTTTTCAAATCTACTTCTATCAAGTTAAATGGCTAAAAGTTCCTACAATTTTGATGTCTACAATTTTTGTGTGCGATCCAAACTGAAAGAGATAAGTAACAACGTAAAAAACTCCGATTTCGAGTTCTTTACGATGTGCTTCCAAGCTGTGCCATAAGCTCCAGCAGAATTTATTAGTGAATCCAGGAAAATGATTGGGAGTTGACATGTTATCGATTAGGAACATGATATTTCATCTCGGAAAAATTTGATGTTATGTAAATTTTTCGACCTTACTCTCCCGAACCCTCTTCTTAATCGTCAATGTGCGCATATGTAGTGACATCATAAGTTGTTCGTATATTTTGTTGCTCACAATTCAAACGTTAAAAAGCTGTATTTCAATAAATAATAGCAATATAAATTAAAATTTCGAATTTTTTATATTACGTTCTGGGCCCGTATTCTTAAGGGACTAGTGAGAATCTCACCATGGGATTGGTGTATTGCAGGGTTGCCTAAAACATGAGAGTTTCAAATTTGTCGTATTTTTAAAAAGAAATCTGCATTGTTGTCAGACTTCTACGCAAATTGAAAAACATTAATTGTTCTGAATTACTTAAAACCAGTTTTACAGTTATTACATATCATGATTCAAGCATGCAAGTTATGTTTTTGTATATTTTTTAAAGTAGTTGATGTGTAAGAATAAAAAGGAAAACTCAGCCGTCCAACTGGCAACGGCGCTAAACAAACTTGACCATACTTTTCTTGTTTATTAAAAATTTGCTGTTCCCACTAGGTGAGAGGCTCCACCACCAGTACCTGTCATTTCTTTTCTGTTTTACCCTTCTTTGGCTACTGCATTTTTTTAGAATCTTGCCATGTCTAGAATATATTGAAATGTTACAAAATTGCACAAGAGATTTTTTATCGATGTGTAAATCTTGCGCCACTTCAAACAGTCTTTTTTTAGCCCCTCCAATCACCGAGTTTAATTGCTCAGCAACTTGTTGCTACAATTTTTTGGCAACCTGACTGGTAACCCTTCCGTATATACCCCAGTTAATTAATTCAGGATGTTCAGTCATAAATTCAACCAGAATGAGTTTTTGCTCATCCGTTGGATATTGACTCATTGTCAATGGAATAAATATAAATTTTTCTTAACAAAATATTAAAATCAAAACGAAAATATTAACAACACACAAACTCCAAACTACAATTTGAAGCAATACAACTCAGTGAATGAAATAAAAAAACTATTCGAGTTTGCGCACTAAACATTACTCGGAACGATTCCAGTACGGTTCATAAATGCCAGTTGGAACAGACCTAAAGAAAACAAATTTTGAAACCAAAATAAATACTTATATAATGTTGTGTTTTTTGTATTCAGTAAAATAGTGCAGTAAAAATACCTGAAATTTAACTTTTTTGCTGCTCTCCTGGGAATGGACTTTAAAGTTAATTTTTGGACGAGGAATCGAATGCACGTACCCACTCGCTGCAGGTTTCCAATTTTCCAAGAAATGGTCGAAATCGCGGAAAACCGTCCCAACTCTAGGTTTTTTACAATTATTTCTGTAACGGTAAGTTTAATGGAAAAAAGTTCCAAATAAAAGTTGTAGAGCGACCAATTTTACATTGAAATGGAAAACGAATTGTCATCCGTTTATTATTGTCCAGTAAAAATACCCGAAATTAGACGTGGAATCGAATGCACGTATAGTTTGGCAAGTGTATCTGAAGCTACGCGGCATCGGTAAGGGGCGAGGAAACATGACCGATATCTGTCATAAACGTACCAATGGCGCACGGTACCTATTTTATAAAAGTATTAAAAATATTATTATTATATAATAATTATATATAGAAACTGATTTATGCTTTGCTTTAAAGGTAAGGTATTTTTCAAAACACGGTATTTTTTTTGTATTTGTTAAAAACAAATATTGTTAAAAATCGTTCTTGAATTCAATATGGATACGAAATAATAAGATACCAAGTAAAACTGGGAATACGAAGGTAAATACTGACATTATAAACGCCACTGGATAATCAATATCAGTCAATTGTCAAAGTGAGAGGGAAGAACACACGAACACGCTTCCCAATAGGAAGTTAGCGAGTACGTGCATCCGATTCCTAGTCCCAAAATTGACTTTATAAGTACATCAACAGGAGAATAGCAAAAAGGTCAAATTTCAGCTATTTATACTGGTCTATAATAAACGGATGATAATTCGTTTCCCATTTCGACGTAAAATTGGTCGCTCTACAACTTTTATTCGGAACTTTTTTCAATACAACTTACCGTTACGGAAATAATTGTGAAAAGCATAGAGTTTACAGCGATCTCTACTGTTTTTCGGAAAATTGGAAACCTGCGAATACGTGCATTCGATTCCTTGTCTCAAAATGGACTTTTCAAGTCTATTCGCAGGAGATCAGCTGAAAAAGTTAAATTTCAGGTATTTTCACTGGACTAAAAAATGATACCTATACCTGGGATTACGAGCTCGGACAGTTTTGATATCCCGTCTCGATTGGCAATTCTACAATAAATTGAAAAATGACTGGTAAAAACCATTTATTTAGTAGAAATATTATGTTGGTTATAGAGGAAGGGACCCAAATTTGAGAAACTTTTTTTGTAAATTCGAAAAAAAAATCATCATTGAACAAATTTTTATTATTATTGTACAAAATCGCTTGCTTGGTGTATTAACAAAACATCGCAATGAAGAATCTACATTAAAATAGCTAGCTACTGAAGTTATTTAACTTGAAGTTTGTTTTTGTCAATTTTCCCATATAATAATAGGTTGTCTAATTTGAGACACACTGATGTCCCAATTTGAGACAGATTTCCTAATTTGGGAGACTACTCAAAAAAACTTCGCAGAAAGAACATATAAAATTAGCATCTTTAATTTCCCCACAATCTTCATGGGCCCATCTGCCGCAGTGAACACATTTTGCCCATAGCTCACCATGGAATCTCCTGGAACAAAATAAACATTCAGCATCAGTTCATTCGGATTCGTCTGAAGAGGAATTAGCCAATATAATACTGCTGCTGCTTTCTGAGCTTGAACTAGAAAAAACCCGGCGTTTTTTTCTCTTCTGCTCTAACCCTGAAGTGGAAGGTTGGTCCTGTTTTAAAACTGCTGATTTCTGTTTTCGTGCAATTGCAGTAGACTTTTTTACCAGTTTCTTTGATTGTTTTTCTTTTGGTTCTAACTCTTCACTGATGTTTTTTTTAGGTATATTTTTCCCTTTTCTTTTTTCTAAACTATCTTGTAATTCATCTTTGTAAGGAGTTAAGGTAATTATTGATGCTTTCCCAGCCCTAACATTCACCTTAGTTTCTCTGGTTTTGTATTCAGGCAGAGGACAAATATCCGTGGGAGAAAAATATTCTCTCTGAGGCTTATTTGCTGAGGATGGACTTGGTGTACATTTATTTCTCTCCGCCGCTGGTAGAACCATTGCTTCATTTTTATTTTGGTTGCTCAGATGATCTTCCTGATGATTTGATTTTTCGGAGAGGTATTCTTCTTGAAGGCCTGTTTTGTTTTCCATTACATTATGCACGCCAAAATCATGGTCTCTGAAGGTGTTTCTATTCAAAGGAACTAGTCCCGTTTTTCTAAAACCATTGCACGATGTTTCCATAGTGGCAGCTCTATTGTAGGCTTTGCAAAAAATACTAGCAATTGCGTATGGGGATACAGTACTTAAATAGCTCTCCCGAAGCCAATTTTCTATCTCCTGGGCGTGATAGGTTTTTAACGGAGACATAAATGAAACATCCAAATGCTGCATTTTATTGGTAGAATGTGGCGGAAGACAAATTATCGTCACATAATTTTGTTTTGCCAAATCTATGAGAGCAATGTTTCTTGTGTGGGAATAGTGTCCATCCAACACAAGTAGAACAGGGTCAGCAGCTGTGCGTTTCGTGAATTTGATAAAATGACTTAACTATCTTGTAAAAATTTCTGATTGAACCCAACCAGAAATGTGACACTCAGCTATGGCTCCGGTTGGAGCACCAAGCATTAGCTCGGCCTTAATATTTTTCCGTGAAAAAATGAATAATGGCGGTACATAAACACCTGCAGTATTCATACAGGTTATTACGGTGATTAGTTCACCTCTTTCTGAGGAGGTTAATGTAGTTTTCCCTTCAACGATAAATCCTTACTATGCTTATGATGAACGATGGTAATGCCCGTTTCGTCGACATTGAATACCCTCTGGGAAGGATCTTGAAGCTTGGAATATTCTGGCTCATAGAGATCAAAAAACGCTGAGACTTTTTTGGGAGTGAAAGATTTGCTACGAGCTGTAGACATGCCTTGCGGTGTTTTCATCGAAAGTTGTGGATGCCTTTTCAAAAATAACCTCAACCATTTTTTCCCAGCAGATTTACTAACGCCATTAAATGGATGCGGCAACTTATTCCTAATTGCCAGTTGGAATGACATTCGTTTAATATCGCCCGACCTCAGACCAAAAAATCGTTGTTCCATGGCTAATGCATATTGAACTAGTTCGTTTTCTAGTTGTCTAGAAAAAACTGGTTTCCGGCCTATCGAAAGTTCGACAAGTTCTTCTGACTTTGAGTATCTTTCCACAGTGCCTTTGGGTACACCAAAAACTTTTGAGGCTTTTAGATATCCCATCTCTTTATTACGCACAGCTTTCACAGCTTTCACCATAGCACGAGGATCCCATTTCTTGTGTTTTTTAGGCATCTGTAATAAAACATCAAAATATATGTATTGGGTGCCTAATTTGAGATAGTCTCAAATTCAGCACCATTTGGTATCTCAAATTAGAAATTCTCGTTATAAAAATTGACAACAATATTTTTAGGTTAGTTATGAAATAATACAGCCAATTTTAATAAGACATCATTAGGCAACACCTAAACTAACTACTTCGACACATAAAATATTTTATTTCCACTTACGTTGACTGCAAATGCCGGTTTCTTTACACTATCAAAAACTTTAAGACTCATGTCGGAAGAAAAACGCACGTGCATAAAAACAAACAAACTGACGCGCTTAACGACTCTTTACCACTGCAGTCTAGTTTATTGGCGTAGGTTGACACCACTTTTGTTAGATGACGTTACATATACCATAATATGCGGAGCTATCTCAAATTAGGCGCCCATCTCAAATTTGGGTCCCTTTCTCTACTTATATTTTAGTCCAAGGAAAAAGTCCAATAAATCATAACTTTGAGCGGAGGTTTTACTTTCAAGTGTCTACAAACGAAAAATACATGTGACTATGTTTCAACCCCCCGGAAAGGGGTTGAAAAAATAAGTTGTTTTTTTGAAATTACGCAAGAACCGTTGATGTAGAGCTTTAAATTTTACGTCAAAATGGCCTGCATTATTTTCCCATGCAATGAGATTAGGGTGGGTAAGAGTTGACGGGTGGTTTCTTAAACTTAAAAAAATTATAAATCGCAGAAAAATTGAGATATTTGCAAATTGTTTTCCTTGTCATTACTCAGCATACCGTGAACTTTCATTTCAGAGAAAAATTATTTTTTTAATTTGTTTATAACAAAGTTATAACAGTTTGAAATTTTTAATGTCAAATTGAAACTACTGTATCGCATGAATTCAATTTTCTTGTCTTATTATTATTTTTTTTTATTAATTGAACATTTACCCATGAAATTTTATTAATTATTATAAATTATTTTACCTGTTTAATAATTTTCTGTGGTGACGCCTATGCATCTACAACCGTGGGTCCGACAGAACGCGCATGCGTCAATATATGTGATATACTTATTATCATTATCACGTTTTTATTAACTCGCTTTTCTTTTATGCCCAGGTGGGTTAGAGATTTGAAATTTTCAAAATAATTCAGAATTGGATGACAATAAAAGAAAATATGGAAATAATTAGAAAAAACATTTTGTGGTTTCATGAAACCACAATGCTAGTGAAACTTTTTTTCGGATTTGTAATATATTGTTATGGTGTGAATAGTTACTCAATAATAAATTTAAATATTTAATAATCATATAATTTAATTGATATTTGTACAACCAACTCTATCACTTGATATTCAGAATAATTTATTTTCCATAGTGGAAGAATATAAAACATATCGAGTAAGTTCATCACAAACCTAAAATGATCGTATGAGTTAGAAACATTTGGAAGAAAAAAGAATAATATGTAAAATTAGTTTTGATACACCCTGTATACTGAATAATTAAAGTCATACAATGACAAACAGTGAAACAGGAACACAAACTTTGAAATAAAAGATTAACAGAGTACCAACTTAAAAAGTGATGATTGTAAAATTGAAATATAAATCAAATAAACACCACAATAGAGAAAATTATAACTTAAAATTGAACTATAGATAAAATAAAATAAATCATATAACTTAACATAAATAAACTATCAATATTATTAAAAATAGCAATAATAATTCAGTAACTAAATCTTTCAAAGGTAGAAATAATTTTAAAATAAAATCTAAGCGCGTTTGTTGAAAAAAACAAAGGAAAAAATCAACAACGGGTTGAGATTTTTGAGAAGAAAGGAGGTTTGTTAAAAAAAAAATGAAAAAAAAACTAAAATTATGCAGAAATATTAAAAAAAAATAGTAAAAAGTTGTAATATAAAGTAAACTAACAAAGTGATTGTGACAGCAAATAAGTGAGTTAAAAATTATACTTACCAAAAATAATCGATGATAAGTAAAACACGGCTATAAGATATATAATATTCCTATGTCCAAGGCATATTTTTAATTAATTAAAAGTAGAAAGCTGACAATATTGAAATCGTTTATCCAGCACAGAAAAAACTTTCCAAGTGATCCAGAATTTTAATCCAGGACTGCCGAGCATTGAAAATTCAGTGTGACCTTCAAGAGAAGAAAAGAAATCAATGCTTAATATAAAAGACAGTCAGGTATCACTTATCCATATAATTTAATGTTGAATATATTAATGTATAAACTTCAAATTGTTCAAATATAAAAAAGGTAATACATAAGATTATACTTACTGATAAAATTTTTCAAAAGTATCAAAAAGATATCGACTATAATTGATTTAGACGCCATTTTATTCTAGAAACATTGTGTAGAATGTCACTTCTTCACGTTTAGAGATTAAGAATATTCTTTGTAGTTTTTAAATCATAGAAATATAAAACCATAGACTTTGATAAGTTTCGTCTTAATTTCGTTGTGAATGAAATTTAGATAAGAAATAATTAGTGGTAACCATTTTTTGAATATTTTTGAAGTTGATTAAGCCGTTCTTAACAGAATTAAATAATAAATCGAAAGTTTCATTTGTTGAACATTTATTTAAATTGAATGTGTTTGTTTTCTTTTATATGATATATTTTTTTACAATCAACACTGGTTATCAACGTTGGAACTTTTCGAAGGTCAAAGGACAGAGTTGGCTTTACAAGAATTTGAACTCACAAACAAAAATATAATTTCCCTGAGATAATTTTAATAAATTTAAAAAATAATATTCAAATAACATAATAGAGTCTCATAACAATCATAATAAAAAAAAATATAAATAAATAATAAAATAAATATTATTGATAATTTTCGACTGAGATAAAGAAAGATAAGTATTAAAACTAAAAATAATATTAAGTAAAATTTTAATTTATAAATATGGATATGGAATTATTATTTTATATTATTATTATTATTTGAAAACCATATCAATATATTGACTATAATATGATGGGTATATATCACATAAACTTATTATTCTAGGAATTAGATAATTACTAGTCTTCTCATTTCAGAGATTTATTATAAAGGTAAAAGAACCACCTTTTATTTAGTTCCATTCCAAAACTGATGAGCAATATACATTGTTAAATTAAAAATAAAGTATGAAATAAAACAATTTGATTTGTTTAAATTTTCATTATAATTTGAACCAACGTTCAATTTAAACTTGTGACGCGTTTCGCTAACAAACGATAAATGAAGAATATTTTGGAAAAAAGGTGATAAAACGATCGTTGTCTTGGATTTTTTGTTACTGACGGGATAATGTGTACCTAATGATAGTTGACTGGATAACAACTGTAGAATTATAAAAAGATTAAAATATAGGTATTACTAACAATGGGTATAAAGTAATTTCCGCTTTCTTCGATGGAAATTTCCAATAAATTACACTAATTTCAGATAAGAGGTACGTAACGGCAACTTTATCAAGTGAAATATTGGAAAAAAGTGTAAAGTGAACATTTTCTAATAAAAAAGGCCCAAGCAGCATACCGAGGAACAAAGAGCTTTAAAAATGTATATAAATTTATTTTCTTAAAAGGTTTCTTACAAAAAAGCGAGAAATTCTGTTTTCCTGAAAGTGAAAATACAATTACTGGATAAACGGGAACTTAAAAAAGAAATATGTTATGAATTTCTGGGAATCAATTTAGCAGAAAAAAAATTGAGATAATATTTGAAACTATTGTTCATCTTAGAGATTTTGGCAGTTAGTTCGGCGAATTGAGTTCGAAAAATCCAACTTTTTCCGATAAGGAATATTATGTCCCCTATCGAAAACATATCTGCCCCTTATAGTTTTCCTAAATTCTCGAATAAATTGCGATGGAGCTTGCGACACAGCTTGCAAGCACAACGTAGAGCACTAGGAATTGGAGTTTCTCACGCTGATCTCTTTCAGTTGTGCTCGCACAAACAATTGAGTTTTTAAAGCAAGAATCCATCAAATTGTTGGACCATCCTCCATACAGTCACGACCTACGTCCTAACGACATTTTCACTTCTCCAGAAGATGCAGCAAGACGGGGCTTCGCGTCGTCATGCAGTCAGAGTGCAAAATTATCTGAATGCCGTTTCTCCGGCAAAGTGGATTGGTCGACTGCGACATAAAAAGAGACCACCTAGATTATCTATGGGGTTATTAAATTATAAATTGCTATTTCCACATTAGAAGCTGAATATACAAAATTGCTGATTTAAGCAAAAATGGCATGTCCATCAAAATATTTTCCATCAATTCTCCGAACTTCATAAACGGTCAAACGTTAAACTTCGTATTCTCTCAAAGTGACTTAGGAATTATTATTAACAGTAGTCTTACCTGGTCCAACCATATTTTATCGATAACCAAACGTGCTAACACCAGGCTGTATCTTATACGGAAGTGTTTTCCGACATAACGTTTCAATTGTTTTGTAAACATTACACGATTTATGTAAGACCCACTTTTCAATATGTGGGGCCCGCCTGGTGTCCTGACTTGATTCGTGATAAAAGTTTATAGAGATGGTTCAAAGAAGAGTCACTCGACTTCCCTTGGGACTGAGAAGACTTTCTTATGAAGAGAGACTTGTTATGGCCATCTTAAGTTCTGTTGAACTTCGACGTCACCGTGGATATCTAATCACAACATTTAAAATATTAAAATTCAACTTCGGAAACCTTTCCGTGATATTTGCATTGAACCAAGACATGCATGTGGTTGTACATCTCGATGGATTCAAACTAAACATCAGACGTATGGAGACACGTGCCAAAACAGGAACTTTGCAAACTCCTGGTCAAAAAACCCTCGGAGACGCTGACTAACCAACTATTAAACCTCAGTAGGTACCAGATAAGGAAAGTGACGGGATTACTCACCGGTCACTGCTTCCTGAGGAAGCACATGTATACAATTGGCATATATAGGGAGAAACCCATCTGTCGGTTGTGCATGGAAGAGGATGAAACAGCCTCTCACATTATCTTCCAATGTGAAGCACTGTCTTATTGGAGATATTGACTTCTAGGACTAGAGTATCCATGGGAGGATTTCTCCAAGAAGGACCTAGTGAAGAGACTGTTGAGACTCATAGGGGCTATCGGTCTCTTCACATAAACGGTATAACCAAGATCACCGAAAGCCTAAAGGCTGAGGTGCCCATATTGAAACTCAAAAAAGAAAACTTTGTGACCAGATCAAGACCAAATTTTCTGACTAAGAGGTAGAGTTTTTTACGCCTGGAATAATCTCGATGTTGTCATTATTTCTGCTTCTTCTACCAACATATTTAAGCTAAGTTGGGAATTCTGGCGATACTTGACACTGAACACTGTTTACACTACCACTACACCAAGTGGTGTAGTGGTGTAGTGGTAGTGTAAACAGTGTTCAGTGTCAACATATTTAAAAATAGACTGGATCGCCTTATATATCAATAACTTTTAATTTAATATTCATCTTGATACGAATTATTGTACTTTTGTTTTGTTATATTATCTTCTTTTACTATTTCGTTCATTTCAATTTATGTATTGATTTGTTAGTAGGTAATTCATTTGCATGTTGTATTTTCTGCTTTTGGGTGAAATAGGGATTTGTCTCTCTGCCCTTTTTTATATGTAATAATAATAATAATAACTTGTAATTCCTTTGAACCGATTCTCATAAAAATCGTATTAGTAGTTTCCAATACATAGATTGTGTGAACTCGTCGTTAAACTCTGTATATGTTTGATTAGTTCATTTATGCGTACGAGCTCCAATTAGCCCAATTTATAGGCGCAGTAACATTTATATGATCTTCCCTAAAATATTTTATTGATTTGGAGTTTCTTTATTTTGCTTACCCAACTTTTTGTCCAATTTTTATCGCTAATAAATAGCGGGCAATCAAGACATACAGATTAGTCCTGAACAAATACAGGGCTTTTCACAACGACCGGCCATAAGAAGTATTTCAAACATCACATAAGATAGAATAATGAAATTTTGTATGTGCGGATTTTTAGACATTACGAATCTTTCTACAATATTATTAATTTGACTGGACTTCCGACTATACCGGAAGTTCATATTTAATTTGTATATTTTGAAATTTTTGGATTTTCCGCTTAATTTTATGCAGTTTTTATCTAATTCCTATCTAACATTTCATCGTTTCAGAGATATTTATCCTTTTTAAATTATTTGGCAAAATAATCATACATTCATGTATGACTTATGCACAGTTGAATTTATAATTAACCCTAGAGAGCTAACCTTGTTTTTCAAAACGTTGTAACGGTAAATGTCGTACCCCACAAAGGGCACCGGCTCGAAGGGCTCCGGCTAGAGACTCCTCTCAAGGGTGATTCGACTTCAAGTTTATGTCACAGAAGGATAACAGAAGGGTTGTAAAAGTTGAGGGCGCCACTACCTTTTTACCGATAAAAACTACAAAAAAACTAAGGCGGAAAAGGTAGAAACGCCTTGTAAAATTTAAATAAGTTAATAATAAAAAAGTTACTAAAAATCACCCCGGGCGATATCTCCCTCAACTTTTATAGTTGAGGATTTAAAAAAATTAAAGATACGAGTTAAAACAAATTTATTCTGCCACAGGAAATGAACAACGGAATTTAATAGAGGAATTTGTACTTTTATAGGTGCTTAGCTTAGATGAAGTGGTTTCCTGGAGAAGAAGTCAGGTCTTGATCTGAACTGATGTGTTCTGTTCTAGGGCGGTATTTTGGGGTTCTATCCTTGGCTTTATATCCTCGGGTTGTATCCTAGGCTATATTCTTGGGTTATATCCTAGCCTAGGGTTATATTCTTGGGTTTATATCCTCGGCGTTATATTCTAGCCTAGGGTTATATTCTCGGGTTAAATTCTTGGGTTATATCCTAGCCTAGGGGCTGTTTTTACCTAGAAGTACAGGTGGATCAGGGATATGTAGGAACTTGAATGTAATGGCACATTATGTTGGTCAGCTTTTCAGGTTGAAGAAAAAAAGGCAGTTATTTGAAAGTCAAAAAATTTATTTAATTCACTGAAAGCTTTCCAACATTATATGTTCCATGTTAAAACAGTAAAAATAGCAATTATCGACTAAATTGAAAAAATATACTAATGATCCGAAAGAAACTAATCATAGCAAAAAGTTATTTATTTAGTTATATGAAAAAATATCGTGCTTAGGAAATATATGGAACCGGCACTGGCGTTACGAAAGAATATTTTATAGGTTAACAGTAATGTATAAAAATGTTATTTTATAATTAAAAGAGTTATTTCGCAACTGAAAAAGCTTGAAAATGTTTGTATAAAAGTAAAACAGTGAATTATAAAAGAATATTTGGCTTAAAACTACCATATTAGTATAAAAGAACAGTTTATGACCACGTGTTGAATTTAATTTCGTCTATCTCTGTAAAAAAATAAAAAATGCATACGAAAATTATATCAGACAGTACTTTAGAAGAAGCTTATTAATTATAAATTATGATTACTTACCACAGCAAAATTCATAAGATAGGTACTTGAGATAGCGAAAGATGATCTGTCCCATTAGGCAGTCGATAACAGAAAGGGGTGTTTCACGTGGCGTTGTGCAAAAAATGGAAGCGTCCGTTGGCAGACGTCAATTGTCTAACGTTTAGGGTTGAAGAGTTTGGGATCACAGAACTATAATTGGATGTGGCTAGTGACGACGAGCGCTAATTAAAAGGATTTATTCTGTAAAATCGAAACAGGTCGATAGACATGTTACAACGTTAAGAATAACCTCCCGTAACTATTACGATTCTAGGTTTCCAATCTGGTATTTTATTATTTACAAAGAAAATTATACATATTTATTCAAAATAGGCTTTTATTGTGGTAAACTAAACACAAACTTAGAATGAAAGAAATTATTGAAGTAACTACATGGTACAAATAGAACAAATTTTGGCTCGATGTTCCGAACAAAAAGGCCGTTGGCAGACCTTGAAATAATTGGCTGTCATCCGCCCTTTGCTGGTAGGACAAATTCGACATACTGTTCTTTTTGAAGGACCATCATCACCCTCCAGAACAGCAGGTTTTTCATTCAAAACATCTTCAATGGCAGAGCGAATGGAACGTTGCAAATTAGGGTTAGAAAGTCGATATCTCATTACCAGCCAATGTACTGTTAGGAGTAACAACTTGACTTGCCTTTTTGATTCTCTTGCTTGGGCCAGGTTCCACATCATCTAAAGTGCTATCATCATCAGATGGGATGTACTCGCTCCCAAAATCTTCAAAAGGTTCAAATTTCACGTGATCCCATTAAAACCAGAACTGGGTGAGCATGGGCAATATATTTGAAACATTTTAGACAAAATGATTAACAAAAAGAATAATGAATACACCATAAGGAACATACAGAAGATATGTCTTATTGGGTTGTACCTAAAATATCTATATTTATGCAAAACTCGGATTGAGTGTTAAATACTCAATAAAACCAACATTTAGTAATTTAAATAAGCAGAATCACAATAGTTACACAAGATAATTATAACTGAATAAGTTCTATACATCTCAGGCAAAAAGTTGTAAATTTTGTATATCATGAATGGACAACGTTGACCAACTGTTTTAGTATAAAAGGGAATCAGGGCATATCCCTTTGACTTGCTGCTTGTTGGATAAAGATGCTCAGGATCCTTAAGAAGTTTTTTGTGTTTAAATAGATAAATCGTAGTGTGTTAGGTATACAGTTGTTGAATATCCAGAACCTCTTATTTATAAAAAAAAAATTGGGGTGATGCTCCCTGTATACAGCATGACATTAAGGATCTTAAGCTCATTAAAAAAAGCTATAGAAAATTATACATTTTCAGTATTTTTACTGTTTTTTATTGCTTCCTTTTTCTTTTTCTGTTTTTCATATTCAACTAGAGCTAATTTTTTTATATTGTCATTTATATTTCTCTGATCATCAACTTTTAAAATTTTGTTTACGTTTTTTATCCAACTTTTTTTTGTGTAAAAATGTAAAAATTTTTTGTATAAATATGTTTTTTATATTGTGCTCCTTGCAACTAAAATTAAATGACACATATTTATTAATTTGTTCATTTAATTTTACCTGCAGATCTTTTTCATGACAAATAATTGGCAAATAGTGATGCAGTACTTGATTGCATTCTCTAAATATTTTAGTAAAATTGGTATGTGGCCTTAAGAGAGCTTTTGGACCATATGCTCTTGAAACAATTAATTGGTGATGTACTTCATCAACATCAGAACAAGGTAATTACTACTAGATTTGCATACTCCAATTAATTTAAAAATGCTCTTAGCCATGTATCCAGCGATATATGAATGAGTTTGTATTTGAATATAGTTATTTTCTTCAAATACAAAAGTTTTTGTGATTTCACTGGGAACGGTAATATTTTCCTTATTATTATCGGAAAAAGCAATAGATGGATAACGAAAGCATTTTAAATTATTTAGAGCGCCTTCATGCATATCCTCCTCACAATTTGCTCCAGGAGAGTGTGATGAAACAAAATTATTTATTAAGAAGCTTTTGAAAGAATTGATGAAAGCCTCACAAGTTGGATTGATATTTCTAAATCCATAGCTTCGTATACAGCCAAAAAAATTCTCAACAGGATCTTGATTTAGGTTTCTGGGACAAAGAAATTCAAATTTTTCTTGCTGAGTCTTTGTCAGATATATATGAAGCCTTGTATAGTTGAAATCCAGTTTTTTATGCTTGGGGATCTATACTCCTTGCCTCCTTGCCTCCTTGTTTTAAAAATGTAGCTGATTTCAAGACCTTTATGGCCTCATACCAAAACGGAAGATGTGCTGATGATGTTGAGACTGCACATCTTAGTAACTTTCCATGCTCTGGTTTAAATGTTGAGCCATTCATTGAGTCGAACAGTTTGTCAAAAAATAACAAAAAATGTGCAGTACCGATACTTGAGTCTGGAAGACAATTATTACCTGTAACAAAAAAATGGTAATGTTATATTCATCTCAAAGACTAGGGATACAATATCTTACCATAACTAACTAAACCCCTTATTGTCGAAGATACTCTTTGTGAAAAAACCTGTGAGGCATGCTTCACTTTCATCTTCTTTATTTTTTTCTTGTAAATGTGTTTTAAAACATTAAAATATATATAAAAACTAAAAAATGAGTGGCATACGTTTTCTATGTATAATGGTAATGTAATAACAACAATTAACTTCAGTTTTCCTCTCTATACAGTGCTATATAGTACGGGGTGTCTGATTAAGAGAGGTAACCCGCTGTATCTCAGAAACTATTTATCGTACAGCTTAGAGAAAAAGATCTGTATTACAAACTCGCATACGAGAGAAATTATTTTGAAGTTCTCTACTCCACCGGTAGAGGGCGTAGTTCACGATAGTAACACAAAAACATCATTTTTCTATAATAAATGTCCCGTTATGGTACCACAAAATTCAAATATTCGTAGTCACTAAAGTGTATTCATAAAGAAGAGAGAGTAATAAAACGATGAAAAACCCATTTTTTCGAGCGTACCATTGGCGTAGGTGTTTTGCCAACATTTAAATTTAAAAAAAAATAGAAATTGATAGAGAAATTGTTCTGTTTTTGCACTATAATACGTAGGTATGCAGATAATGCCATTATAATCTTTTCCGGTGCATAATTAGAGGATTAAGTTTAAGTGAGGGTTAAGTAGCAATGTGATAATATAATTTTAGGATTTTAAGAATTTTATATATAATATATATTTTTTGTTTCTTCCTGGTATTATAGGTACTTATGAGGTGGTTCCGAAATATTAAAGTTGACTACAAATCTGCTCTGCTTGTTATTATAGTTTTAACTTTTGAAGTGTGTGCAGTTTGTGTATCTAGAAAGTAAAAAAATATGGCTTCTACTCCGAGTACAATTAAAAGTCGTGCGCATTTAACGCTTAGAGAAAAACAAACAGTTCTTAGTGTGTTCGATAATCTGCAAAAAGACTATAAAACAATGACAGTGGATAATTTGGTAACGAAGTTTTCTAATTTTACCCAATTTGGAAAATCAACTATTTATAGAATACTACATGAAAGAAAATTAGAATCATTAAAATCGCCGCTATCAAAGTCTGGGAGAAAACCAATAAAATTTGATGAGGATGAAAAAAATGCATTAAGGCGGTTAGTTCATTCCTTTTATTTTAGAGAGGGAATTCCCACTGTTGATAAATTTTATGCTTCAATAAAACAAGATGGTGGGTTTCCAAATATTGGAAAAACGAAATTGTGGAAAACTTTAGGAGAAATTGATTTTTCTTGGGAAAAACAACAGAAAGGCGGTTTTAATAGAAAGTGACGAAATAGCTTGCTGGAGAAGAAAATATTTAAGGCAAATTAGGCAATTTCGAAGTGAGGGCAAAAATATATATTTTCTTGATGAAACTTGGGTAAATGAAGGTGACACTGTTGGCAAAAACTGGCAAGACAAAAATGTGAAAAGTGCCCGACAGGCTGAACTTCCTATTGGTGTTCCAAAAATTTGTTTGTAATATTCATTGTTGTAACAATGAATATTACAAACAAATTTAAAAAAAAAAATTTTTTGGAACACCAATGGGAAGTTCAGTTTCTCCCATTTTCGCACAATATATCATGGATGACTTAATTGCTGATTGTGTTGGGAGGTTACCTTTTGATATTCCTTTTTTAAAAAAATATTTAGATGACATTATTACATGATGAAGTTGAAATGATTCTTAATATTTTCAATAGTTACGATCAACACATACAATTCACAGTAGAAAAAGAAGCAAATAGAAGTGTTCCATTCCTAGTCACCAAATTGATAAGAACTAATGAAAACAAGATAATTTTGGACTGGTATGTAAAACCCACTAGTTCCGGGAGATATCTTAATTTCAAATCAAATAATCCGTACAAAATGAACTTGGTGTTAGGGATGAAGAATAGAATAATGAAAATTTCCCATCCAACTTTACAACGGAAAAACTTAAAAAATTTGTTTGATACTTTGTTAAAAAACAGTTATCCCAATCAATTATTGAAAAGGTTAATTTACAATACAGTTAGCAATCAGGTAGTAAATGGTAGCTTAGTCAATATAGTTGATCAAATCATCAACAACACGCAAAAAACAATTTTTGGATCTATTCCTTACATAAAAACTTTATCTGAAAAAATCATTAAAAATTTTAGAGGCATAGCCAACGTAAAAATTGCACAAAGAACAGCAAAACCATTACAGTCTCTTTTCACTAAATTGAAACAGCCAGATGAGTTATTAATGAAAACAAATGTAATCTATAGTATTCCATGCAAAGATTGTGATAAAAAATATATTAGAATGACGTCTCAGAATTTAAAATCTCGTTGTGCCCAACACAAAAGTGATGCACGATTAAAAAAACGGAAATGTGCTTTAACAGAACATGTTATAGACAAAGTACATGACATTGATTTTGATAATATAACAATCCTAGATACTGAAAAGAATTATAGTAAACGAAAATTTTTAGAAATGTATCACATTAATAATACTAAGGACCCAATGAACAAAAAGTCTGACGTTGAATCACTCAGTAAAATTTACACATATTTAATACATTACAAAAATGTCCAATCAAGTAATGAAGGTGATTGTTCTTTTGATTAATGTTTTGAGTTTAAGAATAGCAAATAGTGAGAGATTTGTTGTTTTTTGATAAGATAAACATTATTTTTATAGAAACAAAATTTACAAATTAACAAGAACAGCTTTTTGGGGGTGCAAATGATTTCCATTCAATCGGGCCTCAATGTGAGAGGTTGAAGTCCATACACCAGATCATATTCTTTGAAGAATCTTTTATTTTCATAAAATTAGAACAATAAATCAGATATGAGTGGAAATCCTTTGAATCACTACGGGGATTTTTCTTGTTTTCATCACAATAATATAATGCTGGAATGGGTTGGTAGTTTGGGAATACCTGACGTGAGAGGTTTTGGAGTGTTACTTGACTACTGATTTATTTCGTCATCCCATAATAATTTTACAAATGACAGGTGGCGGCTGTCAACAATATAATGGTCACATAACTGTAATTTCCACAATTTCTTTGTTATTAATGAATGGACATTTCCTTAACAATAATAATTTTGTGAATTAGCACCAAAAATAACAATTTCACATATAATAATATCATAGTAATTTGTAAACTCCCCTCGTAAACAAATCATTTTTCAAGACCTTCAGTCGAAATACCACAAGATGGAATCGTATTTTAAAAAAACGAAATGTCAGTTTTTACAATTGTAGATAGGAATTAGAACCACACTTTCAGTTAAAATAGAATTATAATTTAGTTGTCATAATGAATTCATAACACCAACTTTAAATATTGTTTTAAAAATGAATTGTTTTCTTGTATTTTTGTGTTACTTTAGTTTTAGTTTATAATCTCACTTACAAGTAAGTTATAACATTTGTCTAATGAAATTTAAAAAAAAATTTTGACCCGGTTTTCCTTTTTTGTAATATTTTAGCCTTGAAAATGGAAGCAAAGATTTCCGAGAGCTTGGTAATGTATAAAAGAGTTCACTTTAGTAAGTAATATATTTTGTGTTTTTTGACTGCGTTCCCCGTGAATGAAAGAAAGAATTTTTTTACTCAAAAAGATTTCTTTCTTAATTTTATTTTTTGACTAGTCAGCCGTGACTATTTGCCAGTTTCTGGTTTTTATATATATATATATATATATATATATATATATATATATATATATATATATATATATATATATATATATATATATATATATATAATATTACTTTTATTCAGATTAAAAATCAAATAAAATTATATGAAAATTGTCAAAAATTTTGAAATATGGTCAAAAACAGTCAATAATTGTCAAAAATTGTCAATCATTGTCAAAAACTGTTAAAAATTCACAATTTTTATCAAAAACTGTCAATAATTGACAAAAATTGTAAATAATTGTCAAAAATGGAAAAAATATTGAAAAATGGTCAAAAATTTTCAAAATGTGTCAAAATCTGTCAATAATTGTTAATAATTGTCAATAATTATTAAAATTTTGAAAAATGGTCGATAATTATCAAGAAATTTAAAAAAAAATTTGAAAAATGGTCAATTGTCAAAAATTAAAAAAAAAATTGAAAAATGGTCAAAAATTTTCAAAAATTGTCAAAAATGGTCAGTAATTGTCCAAAACTATCATAAATGGTCAAAAAAGGACAGTTATTGTCAAAATTGGTCAATAATTGTCAAAAATTGTTAAAATTTTGAAAAATGGTCGATAATTGTCAAAAACTATCAAAAATGGTCAAAAAAGGACAGTTATTGTCAAAATTGGTCAATAATTGTCAAAAATTGTTGAAATTTGAAAAATGGTCGATAATTGTCAAAAACTATCAAAAGTGGTCAATTATTTTGAAAAATGGTCAAAATTTTTGAAAAACTGGTAAATTTTTTTGCAAAATTGTCAAAAATGGCCAATAATTGTCAAACACTATCAAAAATGGTCAAAAACTGTCAAAATTCTGAAAAAATAATTGTCAAAAATTGTTAAAGTTTTTGAAATATGGTTAAAAATGGTCAATAATTGTCAAAAATGATCAAAAATTTGGAAAAGTGGTCCATAATTGTCAATAATTATTAAAAATGGTCAATAATTTTGGAAAATGGTCTAAAATCTTAAAAAATTGTCAAAAATGGTTAAAAATTCCAAATTATTGTTAAAAACTGTCAAAAATGGACAATTATTGTCAAAATTGGTCAATAATTGTCAAAAATTGTTAAAATTTTAAGAAATGGTCGAGAATTGTCAAAAACTAGCAAAAATGATCGATGATTTTAGAAAATGGTCGAAAATTTTTGAAAAATTGTCAAAAATGACCAATAATTGTCAAAAACTATCAAAAATGGTCAAAAATTGTCAAAAACTGTCCAAATTGAACAACTATTGTTAAAAATTGTCAAAATTTTGAAAAATGTTTTGATAATTGTCAAAAATTGTTAAACTTTTTGAAATATGGTTAAAAATGGTCAATAATTGTCAAAAATGATAAAAAATTTGGAAAAATGGTCCATAAATGTCGATAATTATTAAAAATGGTCTAGAATTTTGAAATATTGTCCAAAATTTTGAAAAACTGTCAAAAATGGTTAAAAATTGTCAATTGTTGTTAAAAACTGTCAAAATGGACAATTATTGTCAAAATTGGTCAATAATTGTCAAAAATTGTTAAAATTTTGAAAAATGTTCGAGAAATGTCAAAAACTATCAAAAATCATCAATAGTTTTGAAAAATGGTCAAAAATTTTGAAAAATTGTCGAAAATTTTCAAAACATTTGAAAAATTTGTCAAAAATGGCCAATCATTGTGAAAAACTAATAAAAATGGTCAAAAATTGTCAAAAACTGTCCAAAATTTTGAAAAATGTTGATAATTGTCAAAAATTCCTAAAGTTTTTGAAAAATTGTTAAAAATTTTGAAATATGGTCAAAAAGGGACAAAAATTTGGAAAAATGGTCCATAGTTGTCAACAATTGTCAATAATTATCAAAAATGGTCAATAATATTGAAAAATGGTCTAAAATGGTCGAAAACTTCAAAAAATGGTTAAAAATTGTCAATTATTGTTAAAAACTCTTGAAAATGGGCAATTATTATCAAAAAACTGTCAAAAATGGTTAAAAATAGTCATCATTTTGAAAAATGGTCAAAAATTATCGGAAATTCGGAAAAATGGTCACTAATTTTGAAAAATAGACAAAAATTATAAGAAATTTGGAAAATTGGTCACTAATTTTGAAAAACAGTCAAAATCGTCAATAATTGTCAGAGATGGTCAATAACTGTTAAAATATTGAGAAATGGTCAATAATTGTCAAAATTTTTAGTAAATGGTCAATAATCGTCAGAAGTTGTCAAAATTTTGAAAAGTAGTCAATAAATAATACGAGCCGTTTCCGAAAATCGATTTAAACACTTAATTTATAAAATTGATTTACTAAAAATCGATTAATATTACTATAAAAATCGATAACTAAAAATCGATTATAAGAAAATAATAATCGATTTATATAAAAATCGATTATTTTTTAACATCCCTAGTCAGTAGGACTTTTTAAGGTTAATCATGACGAATAGCGAAAATGACGATTATTCTAGCACTCCTATTATAACCTAAGATAATATAAAAAACTGTTTTAATTATTAAAAGGGCGACTGTAGAAAAAATTATGTGTGTTTTTCGAGCGGAAAGTAAAATTGCCGCTTTCGAAAGATCGCCGCGCTCCGCTCCGCGTCAATCTGTTACTTTACGGTCTAAATACACAAACAACTATTAAATTGAATTTTCTCAATCATATTTAGAAATTATGAATGACCCAATACAAATTCAGGAAACATTAAAGCTAGAGGTAGGACAGCTTAATAATAGTCTAAACCATTTAGAACAACAACAAGAAACATTAAAATCTAGTTTAGAAAAACAACAAAAAGAATTTAAAATCTAATTTAGAAACACAACAAGAAAATTTAATATATAATTCAGAACAACAAAAATAATTTGTGTTATTATTGTGAACTACACCCTTTAGCGGTGGAGAAGAAAACTTGAAAATACTTTCCAGCAGTTTCTTGTATGCAAGTTTGAGATACATATTTTTTTCTTTAAGCTGTACGATAAATAGTTTCTGAGATACAGCGGGTAACTTCTCTTAATCAGACACCTGGTACATTACTAAAAATACATAATGTACCTACTTATACATGTTTTTAGAGTTCGTAATCAAGGCTGGCCAAAAATTTTCACGTCATATACATTTTAGATTTGGTCTGCCCAATTTGATAATTCAAGTTATAAACGTCAAACAAATTCTATGACAACCTAAGTAAGTATATTTTTATTCATTAACAGTAGTTCATTCATAACAATTGGAAACATTAGTAACGTAATCTTGCAGTTAGCATAAGAATAGAAATGTTTCACTGTACAATAAGTTTCATGCATAAGTTAATTGTTTTGAAGCTTGCTTCTTAGAAAGAGAGAGAGAGAGAGAGAGAGAGAGAGAGAGAGAGACGCAGGCCATACTGAACGTTCAATGCAGAGAGAGAGAGAGAGGTCAAAATTATAAAAAACTGTAAAAAGGGTCAATAATTATTGAAAATTGTCAAAATTTTTGAAAAATGGTCAAAATTTTTGAAAAATTGTCAAAAATGGTCAATTATTGTCAGAACCTGTCAAAAATGGTCAATAATTATCAGATACTGTCAAAAATGGTCAATAATTGTCAAAATTTGGAAAAAATGGTCAATAATTATAAAGAATTGCCAAAAATGGTCAATAATTGTTGAAAATTGTACAAATTTTTGGAAAATGGTCAAAATTTTTGAAAAATTGTCAAAACTGATCAATTACTGTCTGAACCTGTCAAAAATAGTCAGTAATTGTTAAAATTTGAAAAAATTGTCAAAATTTTGAAGAAATGGTCAATAATTGTCAAAATTTTGAAAAAATGGTAAAAAAATGTTCAATAATTATAAAAAACTGTCAATAATTGTTGAAATTTGTCAAATTTTTTGAAAAATGGTCAACATTTTTGAAAAATTGTGACAAATGGTCAATTATTGTCAGAACCAGTCAAAAATGGTCAATAATTGATAAAATTTGGAAAAATGGTCTAACATGGTCAACATTTTTGAAAAATGATCAATAATTGTCAAAATTATCAATAATTGTCAATAATGCTCAATAATTGTCAGAAATGCTCAATAATTGTTAAAATTTGAAAAAATGGTCAATAATTGTCAAAATTTTGAAGAAATGGTCAATAATTGTCAAAATTTTTAAAAAATGGTCAAAAAATTTTCAATAATTATAAAAAACTGTCAATAATTGTTGAAATTTGTCAAAATTTTTGAAAAATGGTCAAAATTTTTGAAAAATTGTAAAAAATGGTCAATTATTGTCAGAACCTGTCAAAAATGGTCAATAATTGATAAAATTTGGAAAAATGGTCGAACATGGTAAACATTTTTGGAAAATTGTCAAAAATGATCAATAATTGTCAAAAATGCTCAATTATTGGTTAATTTTGAAAAAATGGTAAAAAATTGTCAAAATTTTGAAAAAATGGTCAATGATTATGAAAAACTGTCAAAAATGGTCAATGATTGTAAAAAACTGTCAAAAATGGTCAATGATTATAAAAAACTGTCAAAAATGGTTAATAGCTGATCAAAATCGTCAACATTTTTGAAAGATTGTCAAAAATGGTCAATTATTGTCAGAACCTGTCAAAAATGGTCAATAAGTGTTAAAATTTGAAAAAATGGTCTAAAATGGTCAACATTTTTGAAAAATTGTCAAAAATGATCAATAGTTGTCGAAACTGTAAAAATTATCAATAATTGTCAAAAATGGTCAATAATTGTTAAAATTTGAAAAAAGGTCATAAGATATCGCAATTACGATATGGCCAATAATTTCAATGACTATCAAAGAGAAATGGTTTTGTTGCTCCTTCCTTTTAGAAGTGAAGATAATGATGTTCTTTCATTCTATTGCGCGTATTTTTATTGATGGTTTTCTCAACCTTGCATTCTATTGTGCATAAGAAGCAAGCTTCTGTCTGTGGTCCGACGACCGCTCACCTTCTTAATTATAACTTTTACATCATATTTGGAAAATTATCAACGCATAAGGTATACCACTAATTTTTGTAACATCTTCTAAGATAACATAATTTAAACTCTTTTCGGCATACACAAGTCGATTGTATTTTTTTTAATCTTTTTATCAATTTTTATAAACATCAAAATCTTAATGTTTGTATACTGTGTTTGTATATTCGATAAATTGTTGTGTATTTTCAAATAACAAACATAACTAGATTAGATTGCAATAATCCATCTGCGAAAACCTAATGATAAACCATCGTTTTAGACTTACCTAAAAGGGTAGAGTATTTTAGTGGCTGTTTATTAAAAGTCAATGAGATCCAAATTCTTAAGATAATATTTAATATTATTTGATCCGACAAGCAAAATTTACGAGAAACGGAGTCTGCAATAGACACAACAGCAATTATAGGGCTCCAGCCAATCCCTATATAATGACCATTTAATTGGTGATTTATTACCGGAAATGTTTCAAATAATGGTCCTTTTCGATGGTCCCCAGGAACTCCAGATGGTTTTGTGGCTACTGAAAAAACATTGTGTATTTTTCATACCAGCACAACCGAAAACAATATGAAAGACAGAGCTAGAGCCGCTATAAATGTATTGAAGCCCATATATTTATGATAATATTTTATATTACATATTTTTTCACCCAAGAAAACAGTTCAAAAAGCAATATAATCCGATTATTGGTGAATTTGCTGCCAACATTATGAAAACAATTAATTAATTAATCCTTGATTAGTTTTTTTAAGAATTGATAATGCTCATAGTTAAATATACAAATGGCCCTATAATAAATTAGATTAGCGGTGCGGAATTCTAATTTAGTATTTGATGGTTTTTAACGTCAAATTTGAAAACAAAGGCAAGGAATGACTTTTAAATTTTATTCCTTGAATAATTTTCGGGATGTAAATTGATTTGTGCCAGTACATCTATTTTATTCAGAGTGCTGCATATTCCTCTCGTGGACTGTTCAATCTTTGGGCAACATTTGGAAAGTGTTGCAGAAAGAACAAAATACAGACTAAGTAGAGAGAGAATCATTTAAAAAAAACCACCTCCTTACTTCCTAGAAATCAGAAAACCTGGGACATGCCACAAGATGGTATGACGAAAAAGTATTACAAATTTTTTACGGAATTAAGCAGCAAGAAGGAATGGGATCCAAATACCATTACCAGACTTGTAAAGAATACCATTCAATGGTACACAGACGACTCAAAAGCAATAGAAGGAACTTGTTCATCTCAGTTCTGTCCCCATTTTTAAATATAGGCGTTACAATAGAGATTTTCAGAGCTGAATGAATTTCCCCACATTGAAAAATTTCATTATTTACATAAGATAAAGTTTCTGCTATGTATTTTGATACTAATTTTAGAGTTTCAGCTTTCATAACATCAAATCCAGGGGATTTATTATTCTTCAGCTGAGAAATGATTTTTATTATTTCTATAGGATCAGTGGGAGACAGAAACATCGAGCTAGGATTAACCGGCTTAGAACCTTGAAATTTTCGAATTTTCCTTCATTTTACTGGATAAGTATTTGCCGATATTAACGGAAAACTCATTAAAATGTTCTGTTCCGGATATTTCAAATTCTGAATTTATTATTGTTCATTTTTTATTTTAATTTGATCTGGCTTTGTTCAGACTTCACTTATTGTATTCCACGTATATTTGCTGTTATTTTTGTTATGATCAATTTTATTTTGATGTTTTCAACTTGTGCGTAGGCGATGTGGTAATTACACCTACCGTTATCAAAAAAACTACTGCAACAATTTCACTGCAATTTACATAAAGTTGACTGTGGCTTAGAGATGATGTTTTTTCCATATTTTGGCAATGGTAAATGAAAATGATGAATTTTGAATTTTTTGCCTATGCAACATCTAAGAAGCCTTTTTCAACGGGCACCACTGATTTTTCATTGCTATATCGGTAGTGATCGTCCAATGAACTACGAAAACAAATACGACTAACACAATATACTTTAATACTTTGTGGATAACGTTAATTTTGACATGAAAAATGCATTACGTGTTTTGGCTAAATCGCTTTTGGTGGTATCGCCATTCCATTATTAGTCCGGTGAGGGTAGTCACAAAAATGGTAGTGAGTTTACAATAATTCTCCTGAAGCTAAAAATTGGTACAAGCATTGGGTACACTACTAAAAATAAAATATCCCAAATCTACTAAAAAATTAATCAAGGTTGAATGTAGAAATTATAAAAAGCAAGTTTTTTCTGGTAAAATTTAAATTAAATCATCTCCAAAAAGTGCTGCTATATTTTTTCTCAAGTATCACCATTTCTGAGATATGGCGATTCCAAAATCTGCACACGTCGACTTATATACATAACTAGCGACTCTCTCCGGCTTTTCCTGGTTCCGTACGCTTGACATGGGAACTTACCGTTGGGAATGTACCTGATCAGGCTCTAAGTAGACCTGATTCGGGTATTTAAGACGTTTCGTTAGCAGACAATTACTCTGCAATTGCAGATAATGTATTCCGCAGTATCATCCGCATCATCGCAGAGTCTACATCTTCCACTATCCCACTGCTCTCTTTGCCCATGTTATAGAGGTGGTATGAGGGAGCAGTGTCCAGTCAAAATTCCTGTGATTACTTTTTGATGAGATTTCTGAAGCTTAGTGAGTGGAAGGTCGTGATAGCCTTTTTGTCTGTTTTTTTGCCTAGACTATTTATTCTATCCAGTAGGCTGCACTAAGCTACTTTTTCCATTTTTGGACTTTTTCCACGATAAAATAAAATGGTTCGGGCCTGATAAGAACAATCTCATTTTTTTATGATACCATCAGCAATCTTTCGCCTATTCCTCCATGCAGAAGTGGTGATATTATGGCAGCTATAGTTCCCTTCAACGATGTTATTAATGAATGTAAAAGGTTTCTTCGGAACGATTGGCTAACGGTTTACGCTGAGATGGCTGCAATTCAAACAACCACTATATTACAATCCACCAATCTTCACCCAATTCAATTCCAAATTATTGCTGCCCTCATGTTAACCAATCGTACTCTAGCGCATCGAGATTAATATTGAACCATAAACGATTTCGGTTCACAGAATTGGTAGGGTAAGATAACCCCACCATCCTAGAGATCTCTTTTTACGAGATTTTATCGAATATAAAATACAGTTCACAGTTGGTATCACTCTTTCCCCAAACACACACACACACACAAATATTTTAAATAAAATTCTTACTAGCCTTATTTTCACTGTATTTCAAAATGACGTACTGAAATAGCAATAATATGGTCATGTTAAAATAGGACATTTCGATATTTCATACATGGTAAGTCAATAAATTGTTTTTATTTATGTATTTTTCATATTTCTAGCTATAGATACTTCACAATGATCCATTCAAAAAACTTAAGGTCCAATATCTTGTAAAGTCCTAAATGTCAGATTCACCCCCTCCCTACAGGAGACACCACTTACATTTTTTCAAATGGCATTAGGTATCTAGTCACACCTCATTAAAAAGGTGTGGTGAATCTCTTTCAATCATTTTGTTTTGTCTTTGATACCAGTCTTCCATTGTTATTTAATAGTTGTTCAAAATTAGCTCTTTTTCAACTTTTATTGCCTAAATGTTAACGGTGGTCAGTTTGAACACATGATTAAATAGCAGTTTTTTCTTGTTAACAGTTGTCTTTCTACTATTTGTAAATTTTTTATTTTTGAAAGAGTCTTTCTATCATGTCACAATACGGGGGCAAACGAAAAGTTGGAAGAGAGCCAATTTTAAACAACGATAAATAACAATGGAAGGCTGGTATCAAAGGCAAAACAAAATGATTGAATAGAGATTTATTAGACCTTTCAAATGAGGTGTGACTTGATACCTGATGCCATTTGAAAAAATGTAAGGGGTGCCTCCAGTAGGGAAGGGGTGAATCTTATGTTTATGACATTAGCGTTGAAAAGTGTCTCCCTCAAGTTAAAAGTTGACGTGTTTCGGCATTTCTTTCTGAAATGTCCCATTTTTGAAATATTAAGGGTGGGTCCTTGTCAAATGAACACAGTGTATATTTTTTTCATGTAGTAACTTTAATTTAACACACAGATACTGTAACACCTTTTTCTCTAGTGTATCTTAGTATTCTTTATAGGCAGATAATCAACAGGCTTTGTTGTCTCCAAGAAGGTACTTTTTCTTTCAAATTAACTAAATAAATACTAGAATTTATCAAAAAATCAACAATAAAGTTGTGAAAGATACTCAAAGTGTTTATCCTCTACCTCGATGCATGCTTGGAGACGATTTTCAAAATACTCTTTTTAGCTCTGGTGATCTTGTTGTCCAGAGAACGGGTCTGATCGTCCAATCCACTTTCCAGGAAACACATCATTCAATTGAGTGAATGAGCGCATTATGGCGTGCAGGAACCCCGTCAGGTAAGTACTACATTTGTTGACAAACGAATTCGCACCTGAGTTGATATTCCAGAGCGTACTTGCTAAATTACTGAGAACGTTAATGATGATGTGGTTCTAATTTAATTATTTAGAAAAAGTACATAATAAATCTGACCCTCCTATATTTGTGACACTAAGACACGTTCCTAGCACGTCAATTGTTGTGAATGAATTTTATGTACTTAAATATCATGATCCATTAAAAAAAAACCGATGAATTCGTGTTTGGCCTCGCCCTGTATACGGTTCTTCAAATATGGAGGCAGGTCTAGTGAATTATGATCCTAGACGACCATCACACACATATGGGTTCAAATTGCGCAGTTCAAAGTATACGGGGTGTAGAACGATTTTCAGGAACAAGTGGAACTTTTGGAATACACAGTATAACCTATCACAACCATAATTTAGAGCAATAGTAAAATCAAGCAGAATCCAAATTTGAAGTAAAATACAGTTCTATTTGAAAATAAGTGCCTTTGATCTGAAACGGCGCTCTGAAATGCGCTGTACAATTGCGACTAATTTTAAAATATTATTCTTTAGGCTGGCTACAATTGGTCAAAATTATATTTAAATATCATGGAGAATTTACAAGATATTGGAGGATATTGGACTTTATCCCACCCAATGAGACTAATACAAGAAACTGAGTTTCTGACATATCGAAAGGCGACAATTCGTAACCCCACAAATCGTAACGGTGACACTTTACAGAATTCACTTTATCTATATACCTACAGTCCAGTAAATAAAGGGTCCCAGAAGCGATTATACCTTCCGGTCCATGAATTTTACGTGAAGGATGGGGTTTGACTAGTAATTGAACATCCAAAAATTTTACACACCTAATCGCCATTTTGGGGGAGGGGGGTAATCCCGGCCCCAAAGTTCCAAAAATTGGTTTTTCGCCAATATCTCCTAAAGTATGGCATTTAGAGAATTTCCATATAGGGGAAAAATGAAGATCAGGTAATTATCTACAAAAATGGTGCCATGATTTATGTTGAAGACTCGATAGTTTCCGAGATAATGGCCCTCAAGCGGGATCCTTGATTCGAAAGGGTATCGGGTAAAAATGCATATTTTTCCAAGATTCAAAATTCAGATGAAAGGGGAAATCCACGCTATAATATCCGATGATTCAAGGCCCATTTTTATATTTCCACCATATTTATAAAATGGGTCAAATATTTTGTAATAACTTTTTTTCGAGTGTCGGGAAGTTACTAATATTTTTCTTAATAATAGACATTTATTCTCGATTTTTTGTTATTACTGGTCCCTTAAAGGTCTTTATTGATCTCATATATTTTTATTGGCCATATTTCTTGTCCCTTGATTTTTCAGTTGGTGTTTTCATTTCCAAATTTTTGCTGTTTTTCGAGTTTGGGAATATTTTGCGAACAATCACTGCCTAAAAGTTTGTTCATTATCGGATTGTCTTCCAAGATACGCTGGGAATTTCTCCTTTTTGGTTGTGCCCTCATTTTTTTTTCTCGAGTTTAGTGGTTTTTCAGAAATCCATGAAACGCGTTTTTGCGAAAAATATTAATATTGCGAAAAAAATCATGAGTACCTACCATTTTTGTAGATAATGAACTACTCTTTATTTTCCCCCTTTATAAAAATTCTCTAAATGGAAAACCAATTTTTGGAACTTTGGGGCCGGGAATACCTCCCCAAAATGGCGATGAGGTGTGTAAATTTTCTGGATATTCAATTACTAGTCAAACCCTACCCTTTACGGGAAATTCATGGACCGACAGGATGTTTGTACACTTTGCCTACTTCCATCCTTCATTTTCTGGACTATATAGTGATATCAGATATCACTATATCACTTTGAAGGACTAAAACTAAGTCTGAATAAATGAACAAAATTAAAACCTGTATTTATTATAATAATTGATACAATTTATAACTCTAACATCGATAAAGGCATACAATTTTAAAGGTATTTATATTTATTTATTGTGAAAATTGAAAAATGTGCGCTATATTTCTTAGAAATGTCAATCACCGTTCAATATCATAATCTTGGCCGCTTTTTCATTTCAAACGTTGCGGCATTCTTTGACCATTTTCATATTGCAAATAATATGTGCGTTGTGAAGTAACTTCTGCAAAAAGTCCATCAAGAAATTTCCACATTGTGGAATGGGAACATTGAAATAAGGATTAACGTGAATAGTGATAGCTTTCTACGCTGTTTGTAGTCCTAGCTAAACCATCTGCTGCATTTTGACGATAATTCCATCTGTTTGGAGGAAATTCTGGATCCCGCCTACGGCCATTTCTCAATTCACGACCTCTTATATACCTTCGTATTTTTAAAGTACTCCATAAATTATACCGTTACGAATAGTAATAGTTACGAACTGGCGCCATTACGAATTGGCGGCGTTACAAACTGTTCGTTACCATTTGTAGGGTTACGAACTGCCGCGTTACGATATTTTGTGTTACCATGTGTGCTAAGAAAGTTATTCGATGTCAATTGTCAAAATTTTAGGTTTTTGGATTTTTCTCGTGTACAGAACATTTTATCAAAAAACTAGCTCCAACCAAAATGGGAGATCATAAAATTATCCACAAAAATAGTTCCTACACTTTTTTATTTAAGAATCACCATTTTTGAGATATCGCAATTCTAAAAGTCAAACGAGTTATATTCTATACTTTGCGCATTTTTTAACATGATTTCCCTGGTAGGAGTACTCCACGAACGGTTTTGACGAAGTTTTCTCGGATAATATTTATTGCATATTAATGAATGATATTGATATTGAGTGGCGATATTGATAGTGGTTATGGATTTGACCGATATTACCGATTTCTATTGATATCTTAAGCTGATTGACCTTTCTTCTGTTTTATTTCTCATACCAAGTTTGATTGAATACTTTGTGTTGATTGTCGACGGAATAAACAAATGTTATTTTTCCCGGCTCTTCTGTGATAATAACTCGAGGACCATACTTCAATTTCAAGCGGATTTTGATAGTTCTGTTAAGATGTGTTTGCACAAGTATTTTACAATTCATCGAGTGTAAATTGGCAATCATCACTATTTTTGATAAAGGACTATGCTTCCAGCTTATGGAAAATAAAAGACCACTCAAATGCGGATATTTTGATACCAACTCTTTCGTCTTGAAAAATAGAACATTTGATAACATTGCGCCAATGTTGTAATTTAATTAATAAACCCACAAAATCAGTTCATTTGTCAGAAATTTTCGATTCGATTACAAAATCTAACCATTCAATAGGACTCCACCTGCTGCGGTGAAACAGAGTCGGACTTGTGAATATAGTTGTACATACGATGAATACCAGTTTCGTTGAAATAAAATAATAGGATTATATTTTTCAGTTGTATAAAGATATGATAGATTGCAATCAAATTATGTAAAAAAGGTACATCTCTCAATTGACAATCTAACATATTTACATAAGTTTGTCATTTTGTAATAGCAGTTTATTATAACGTTTTCTATATTATAATAGTAAAATTATAATAGGTACATTTAATAACTGACCGACACGTATTTCGTAGACAATTCCGGTGCAAACGAATTCCCGTCAGGATTCTTAAATGACTATAAAATACACATGAGCTCCCGTCCGACACTTGCAGGTATCTTAATCGCGCACTCGAATTGCCGTCCAGTTTATTTAATCCGCTTACAGTAAACTAAATAGTTTTGAAAATTCCAGTAAATCGTAATATTCGTAATCCTGAATTCTAATGAAAAAGTTGAATAACCTATTGGGGTGGCTAGGGGGTCTGCCAGTACTAATTGCTATGAATATATTTTTCTATTATATTAAGTTGTCATTTTCGAAACGGCAGTTTATTGATATACATATTTCCGAACGTTTGTTGTCGTACGCTATAGTGATACACAAGATGCTTGAAGTAATACTAAGTGAAAAGGGTAAACCCTTTCTGGTTAGGTTATATGTTAGGTAAGGTTAGGTTAGCTTCTTTACATGTATGTATTTATGACTCAGTTCAGTAGTAGTACGCAATAATATTGTAGAATTAAAATTCCGTATTTTATTCCAATAATGACAACATATAAAATAATATCGTGTAATAGTGCCAAACATAAGACATTTATAACTATTTCTTATTTCATACAACTGAAAACGGACCTCCCTTAAAACTTTTGCTGTTCACTTATTACAATTTACAATAAATACATAGCTAGATATCAGATGATTCAGAGAATTTACCGTAATTACCATAAACACCTTTTAGACAGGTCAGTTTTCACCCTGACGGGAACTCGAGTGACGGCTTAACGTATCCTAATTTTGGAACAGGTAGACTGGTTGACTGTAGTTGACGCTGCTGATCGAACTATACCTAATCATGAAGAAATATAATGATGCAAATTAGATTTCAGTTAACAGTGCTTTTTATGTAACGCAAGGGAAAACACTCATCGCCATTAAAATATATATAACACAAAAACCGGTTTCGGCTATCAAAAAAAAACAAAAATTAAACAAAACCCGGCTTCGGCTATCAAAAAAATACAAAAATTAAACAAAACCCGGCTTCGGCTATCAAAAAAATACAAAAATTAAACAAAACCCGGCTTCGGCCATCAAAAAAAATTAATAAAGCAAAAAGGCGACTTTAGCTACCAAAAAAATATAAAAACCGGCTTAGGCCAATAAAATTTTTTTTTCAGCCACACTTCGCGGATAGAAGGTAATGAGGTCCTCAGGCACTGCCTGTGGGGGGAAGGTGGAGCGCGTAAAAGGGGATACTCTAAGAATTATACATTATCTTTTAGTATCACCCTTTACGTCGGGTTCATTACCTACACACATTTCACAAGCATTTTTGTATTAACAGTTATTAGACATTTAACATCTTCCATATAAAAAAATCTTTTCCGCATCCCTATCCTATTTTTTTTAAAGAGTTACCGATGCCTACAAATACACTACAAAATACTACAAAGAAAAAACAAAATATAAAAATTAACTGATAAAATTAGGTCAGTTCAACCCTGTCTGGTTTTATTTATTCATTTCTTATCACCGCTGATATCCTTACTTCGTGGAATCTGTAATACATGTCTATTTACGTATTTTCTCTCTGTCTCACTCATACAATCTCCGTAAGCGATTTTAAAAATAATATCATTAATTGTGAGTTAATTATAAAAGTCACAACATTGGCGCAATGTTATCAAATATTCTATTTTTCAAGACGAATAAGCTGGTATCAAAATATCCGCATTTGAGTGGTCTTTTATTTTCCATAAGCTGGAAGCATAGTCCTTTAAATAATACCTCCATCGCAGCATTCGGTCATCCATCTTAGCCCCACTATTGGGCCTCAAGAACGATTTGTATCAATTGTCATAATATTTAGCCCCAGCAGCTACTAAATTATACTCGAAATATTGCGTGAAAGTACAGCCTTCGCCACATCATCCTCACGAGCCTGAGCTATATTTAAAACGGAGTCGGCGGATATTATTCAAGGTTATAAAGCTAGACTGAATAAGGGACTGATTATCTTTTGAGTTTATATTCTCAGCTTAGTATGGTTTATACATACAGGGTGTCAATTTGAAAACGAACGGCATTTAATATTGCCTAAACTAATGAAAGTATCAAAATTTGGCGAAACACGTCAATTTACATATTAAGGGGAACAACTGTTATGGCATTTGTTGACGTATTACCAAAGATTACAAAATATATATAAGATAGTTCACTTGAAGGCGGTCTGATTCTTCTTAGTGTTTTAAACGATCGCCGCACTCATAAATCATATTTACGGCTCCCTTTTGTTGTAAATAACGACACCGCTAGGTACCAGGGAATTAGAAGAGTATATTTTATTCCAAGCTATACAGGGGTAACTTGAGAAATATATATTCAAATAGGATGATTTATTAAAGTTTTTTTTTATATAATGTTTTTAAATGTTAATTATTTCGAAAAAAGTTCAGGATATGAATTTGAAAAGGAAAGTTTAGGTATAAGTAAAAAATACATTAAAATTTTTAAAATGAATCAATTGACAGATTTTATTCAACATTTTAGTAATTTTGTGATGCTTATTGATGATCTAGCGGTTATTTATACAGAATATCACAAATTAAATTATACATACTTATTGGCCACCAGGATAATAGGACCACTAAAACAATTTTGATCTTTAAATTAGACACTCCATATTTTTTAGATTCACAAGGTTAAAACAGTAAAAACATATTATGCAGCTGCAGAATATATTTATTAATAAATTAGATATGTGAATTTTCAAATTTCTATGAATTCCCAGTATCTATAAGTACTAAATAACTAACTAATTTATTATTATCAAATATCTTTGTTACAATAGTTTAAAAAAGTTGAATTCCGTATTTGATAATAACTAATTTAATACCCACCTCTCAACGTCTTTGGGACAACGATAAAAGAATATTTCTGGTTTTCCCACCTTGCTGGAACAACCGATCACAGCACAACACATAGGCATTTTAAAACCACAATTATAATATTATTAATGTTACTTTTGGAAGACAGGAGTTAAAATAATGTGAACAAGAAATTTTACTTCCGGAACGTTTTCCGAAAAACTAAATGAAATACTTCTACAAAGTTTCTAGAGATTGTAGGCACATTTCTGGCCCTTAAGTGCTTCTCTATATTTTTATCATTGTTTACATTATATGTACTTAAAATCAAGACTGCATTCAGAATTCGTGGGAAAGTGATAAACTACCATTTATTATGTATACAACTAAGACTATTAACAAATATCACAAAATATTTATTTTATAAGTTTTGCTATTGAAGAGGAAAATATGAATATTATTTTTTCCCTATTGCAATAATTAATTAATAAATTTAAAATATCTATAAAACATAAACACGAACAACCAATTCTAAAATACCAGCGCTCGATAGGCGACAACCCGTATAATATGCAAAATTAAATGCAAGTAAGGATTTAGCGACATACTGTAGCATGGCGCCAACCGATAAGTCACCAGCCAGTAACCAGCGGTATGAATCCTTTGATCGATAGAATTCGTACAAGTGAACAATCTTATATATATTTTGTAATCAGGTGGTATTACTTTCAACCCCCTGATCCTCAGGGCACCTACCCCTAAAATTTTAAATGGCGACCTCTATTTCTTTTGTAATTTTTGAGTTCCTTATGTAATTCTTAGATAAATTTCATAATTTTTTTTTTAATTGAAGTACTAGACCTCACGAATGTGTGGAATGTATTTAAATTTTAGGAATACTAGTAATAATAAAAATAAAATTTCTTATGTGTGGAATGTATATAATTTTTAAATTGAAATAATGCAACTTTTACATTTATAATTACTTTATGAATTATTCAAAATGGGTTCCATTGTTTTCTAAACACAAGTACAGTCGATATTCAAACTGTTCGCGGACCTTTAGAAGAGTCTCGGGTGAAATAGCCCTACATTCCTGTACAATTATTTGTTGCAGTTGTCCAATAGAGTCTGGTTGTGTTTTGAATACAACGGATTTCAAGTGACCAGAAATCGAGCGGTGTCAGATCTGGGGTCATTCCTACCAATCCACTGCTCCAGATAATGATTATTCAACCACTCTCTTACTGGGCGTACATAATGAGGATGTGCTCCGTCCTGCTGGAAGTGCAGTAAATGTTCATCTAGAGCAAGATTTCCATTGGCGTCCCTTTGATTTTCCAGCTCATAAATCACAACAGGCTCTATACCTGTGTCTAACATTTCGGCATAAATTTAGATTTCCATCTATGAAGAGGGGACCAATGATAGTATTGCCTGATATACCTGCCCAGAGATTTAATTTTTGAGGATATTCTGTATGCCCCTCTCTAATAATATGAGGATTGAAGTCGCTCCAATAGCGGCAGTTTTGTTTATTGACCTTGCCATTTATGTAAAAAGTGCATTCATCACAGAAACAGATATTTTTTATTAACAGGGGCTGAGCAATAATCCTGTTGGTCATAATTTCGCAAAACTCAATACGTCTGTCCGGGTCATCATCCCCTAAATCTTGGGTAATTTGTAGTTTGTATGGGTGAAATTTGTGAAGCTTCAATACTTTCCTGACTGATTCATGTGACAATCCAGTTTGTTGCGCAGCTTCACGAAGTGACGAAGTAGGAGCTATAGGTGGTTCTTAGATAAAAAAGTATAAGGACCCTTTTTTAGATAAATTTATTATCTACAACTTTGATAAAATGTACCGTTCACGAGAAATATTTAAAAAACCGAGAATTTTCACCTTTGACCCCGAATAGCAATCTTAGCACTCATGGGATCGATGGGGACTTCCACTACCCAAGGTCTCTGCCAAAATTCAGCTCTGTCGAAATTTTCCTTATTTGAAAAGTCTAAGTTGATCGGACTAAATAAAATAAAATAGAGTTATCAATATTTCTCTTTCCATGAATTTCGAGATCTAAGCTACATTCAATAATTTTGCAAATCCTTATTGATATCCCGGTCTTTCGAAATGAATCCAATCCCTCTCGAATGGTATTTACATAATTGTATTATTTTTAATTATAGTACCAGGAATTGTGTTGACAGCGTTAAATTACATTTGTTTTCATGTGAATTGGATAGATATATTATACTGGAAACAAATAAATATTCACTGATAACGCTATACAGACAAAAAAAAGTGGGTAGAGCCCGCACATATCCTATATATTTACATATGATTGGAACTTTGTAAGGTTGATAACCTTCAAATTAGTAGGTAATAATTGTCAACATCTGGCTTGATTGGCAATACTTCATTAGATTACATGTACGTAATGTGGAATTATACACTACCCTCCAAAATTATCGCCCCAACTAAATCATGCCTTAAGTTTAAAGTTTTTTTTATGAATCAATGGATGGATTTTGATGTTTCTTTCTTCATAGGTTGGTTTATAAAGAAGAAATGTATTGATGGTTTCCGATAAATGTCAACGTTTTACCCATAAACGGGGTGTGGAAAGAAAGTTGTGTTTTTTCTTCTAATTTTGCAGCATCCTTTGGAATTTATCAGAAACAAACATTATATCCCATTTAAATTATGATATAATCATCTTGATATCTCTGTTATCAAATATTTAAAAATTCAGTTTAGGTACATCTTCAAATGAAGCGTTCTGACACTTTTGCGTTAAGTTAACAAAACATGACAGGTAATTTGGATATTTGATATTTGTTGACACTGTTGACAGGCACCAACTATGTTGTTATATGCAACTCTCAAAAGATAACCCTCGTATAAAGGACTTACTGTATACTGTGCTTTGGAGAGTTCCTCCACTGTAGTCTATGTTGACTTTTCGCCCATTTTTGTATTTGTCCTCGGACTACTTTCTTTGTGGTCCCAAGGACCGGTTTTGTTCCAACATATATCGTTGCTAAGCCTCTTCTCGCCAGCTCATCAGCTTGTTTATTTCTAAAAATATCGTTGTGTTCAACACCTACACTAATATTTAATCTTTGGTCATCCATTAATGGCTTCCAATATTATCCATTACACCAATCAAATTCGCGAGAAAGCCTCCATCCTTCATCTATTTCTTCTGCCAAGTTTAAATGACGTACGCAACTAGAACCAAACCTTAAACTGTACTGTATTTGAGGCAGAGTAGATATATGGAGCCCACTAAAATGATAATAAGTTGAACTGTAGATTGTTGGGAACTGCTATAATTTGTTTTGATAGTAACTATGCTGATAACATCCGAATTATTCACACTTCTGTTGTCAGCTTGGATGTAAACGAGGTTAGAAACCAGTAGTAACAAACAAAATCTCTGAATTGTTATTTGTAGTAATTGTATCCCAACAGAGTATGCCTATGGAGACATTAAAGTGATTAGAAACTACTTGAACTGCAAATTTAATTTAGGATTCTGCTGGATAAACAACAAGACGACTCCGTAGATTTCGTACGTGTTACAAATCATGAAGTTTCAAATTACGAGAACTAAAAGTTTAGCTAATTCCCATACTGTTTTCCAAGAAACTCGATGGAAAAGCTTTGTTTTAACTATTCGTTCTCTTTCTATTTTCGCTCGAAATTCTTTGTTTTAAGATTATTGTGAAACCTAATGACTTCCTCAATGGAAATTAATTGAATATAACTTTATTTGCTCAATTTTCTAAGATAATTCTTTCCAGAATCAACTATAAAAAAATTACAAATATATCAATGGAAAAATTACAAAAAAAACTGACAGTGAATGCTGAGGAAACACAAATTATTCATTCTTCGATAAAGACGGCACTACAAGGCCTAGAATCAGTAGTGCTAGGAAGAACGGTGATTCTGTTTGCCGAAGAAACAAAGTACCTGGAAGGAAATTGCGATAAAAGGCTTTCATGGAACACTCACCTTCAGAAGACCACACAAAAAGCTACCATTGCCCTCGGAAGATTCGGAGAAATGTGTGAAAAAACTGAAGATTCAACCCAAAAATGATCCAATTTGTTTACACAAGGGTTGTTAGGCCAATGATAGCCTATGGATCAGTAATGTAGTCGACAGAGACACTGCAAGTATGAGCTATAATGCTGTTGAGTAGCACGCAAAGGCTTACCTGCCTGTGTATTGAGGGCCAAAAAACCACTTAATCCCACAAATGAAGATCTTTCCGAATCTACCACCGTTACACATTTTCATAGAAGGTGAAGCCAGATCTGTAACGCACAGACTACTTCAGCCAGTCAACGCCAATCGCATAGTGCTGACTATCGAAAACGTATTGAGGAGCTAAAAGCGGCAACCCAATGACACAACGGCCACGAGGTATAGCTCCGAAGTTCCAAATAACTTTATCAGGTAGGGCAGACTGGAAAAAAAGGTTAACTACCCACAACTTCACAAGCGGAAGTGACGACGATTTACCACTGCGTTGAAGTGATTGAAAGAAAGGAAATAACATACCATCCAGTTTCCATCTTCACAGACAGCCAAGCTGCACTGAAGACACTCGATACCATAGAGGTCAATTCTAAGCTAGTATGGAATAGTGTAGGTGCCTTAAACTCACTATAAGACCATTCAAAGGTCACGGATGCCTAAGAACCATGACACGAGAGTCATAAAGGCAGGCAAAATGCAGTAGAAACGGCTAGACAGGGCTCAATAATCTGAGAACCGGAGTCTTTCTGTGGCGTCGCAAATTAGATATGGCTACTTGAAAGTGGGTAGCACATAAATCATTGGAGTCGTGGGTGATCACACCAGGACGTTAACAGGTAAAACAGTACTTCGGAGGACATTCGCCAATACTGACGGCAGATCTTATTAGCGAAGATAGGGAAATTGCCATAGTAAGTAGATTAACATTGCACTGAAGCTTGAGACACACGCAGAAACGCAAAGCTGGTGGGATTGACAGACGAAACCACTTGCAGATCCTGTTATCTCGAGGAGGAAACTGCAAAGAACATCCTAAGCCAATGCGACTGCCTAGTGAATTAAAACATCAGTCACCAGGCTAATTCGCTACACTACACTCAGTTAATTTACAAGCCACTTAAACTTCCAAGAAACCATATGTACTACGGGCGACAAGCTACTCCACAATTGACTGAATAAAGAGGGAGATGGATAAGCTTTAATGTCTTGAAGAATTATACAATTTCATGAATGAAGCGACATAATTTAAAAATAGATAAAATATAAAATTTACTTTAGAATATAAGAAAAAAATAGAAATACTGACTATACTATACTAATAATACAAAACACTAGAGGACCCGACAGACGTTGTCCTGGGCTTGCTCTTTTATCACTGGCCTTGGCCAGGTGAACCCTTTTCCAAAAAAGGATCCAGAACTCAAAATCTTCCTCTTACTGTATGGCAACCAACAAATAATGAACAAACATCAACAACATGTGGCACACCTCCAATGCCAAAACTTTAACGTTGGCGCTTTCAATCGTTTGAGTGCAATATATCCCCTATAAGGGTTTGTGGAAACGGTTTCCAGAACAGGACGGAATTCTCCAACAATACGAACTCCTGTAGAACAAAATACTATACCGTATATTCCACAACTAATTCAGAACGAGAACCTATAAAACCCAGCAGGGGATGACTTCCCAGTTATTAACAAAATTCAGATTGTCGTTCGATGCACTTTTGGAAACCAATCCATCTAGTAGAAAGCACACAGCGGAAAAAAAGTGACTGACACTTCCTCAACTTCAGTACAGAATACTACCATAGAGAAACATACATCCGAACTACACTGCTCACTACACCGAGCGTGTTCCGCACTCATCAAGTCATAAAGTGCTACACTTCCCTCTATGTAAGCTACGGTATGACAAATGATCGCTTTTATCCAAGACACGACTGTCACGGCCAATTTTCAATGTCATCCAACGAATAATTCCGCTTTGTAAACAATGGACAGAAATAATAAGGTATTAAGGATTATTCAAAAAAAATTTGAGCAATAGATAGTACCACAATACCTCCCTAGAAACGTGAGCCCCCTGCCCAAAATAAAGAGTCAAGAGTTGACAAATCAGGTGAACGTGCCGCCCACATAATTTCTGGAGAGTTGTTTACTATCCAGTGGTTATCGAAACGGTTTTGTAGGTGGTCGCTAACGATTCTCGCATTGTATGGAGGAGCTCCGTCTTGTTGCTTGTTTCTTGATTACTTACGAACCCATTTTATTTTTGAAAAATTTCTTGAATAGACGATTGAAGACCACATCCAAAATTATAAAAAAATGGACAGGGTGCTATTAAAAATTTTAAAGTTTGGGGTTGTAACTAAGGGATGAATATTTAGGGGATGATTTTTTCTACGCCATATTAAAGTGTATTAGAAATGGAATAGATCAGTTTTTGTCCCATTCGAAAATCTCTATTCGTTTAAGAGATATAGCCTGGATAAATTAGACTGGGCACCCTGTATATAAATATATAAAGATATAATATACAGATTTAATATTATAATACAATAATATAATTTCGTACACCATACTAAATACTTAATTATACCAAAGTTACTTAATATACAAGTCTTAGGTAGCTTGTAGAATTCTGCCTCTGGATAATAAGGGCTTTTAAGAAGAAATGCCTTTGAAAATATTCGGAACCTACTAAATAAATTTTCCACTTTTAACTCTGAAGGTAGCTGATTGAATAATGTATTTGCAGAGGTGATGACATTTATTACCATGTAAGAGATGGGCATTGTTAAATAAATATCGAAATTTATCCTTCTAGTAGGGTAACTATAAATTACTCGTAGTCTCTCAGTTAAATTGTGAAAGTGTTTCCGAACCAAACACACAGATTCCGAATTAAATAGAGATTATCTTAATGTCGAATAGTCAAGCAGACATTTAAGCACTGAACTCTTGAGTAATAAGTTCTGAAATGGTATGGAGATGACTAGGTGAGAACAACATCGGAACCTACTTATGGGTCTCTGGTCACACTAAAATAGAAGGAAATTAAATAGCAAATGAACTGGCAAAAAGAAGACGAAATGTTATATTGAAAGAAGAAGTAGATTACGCCTAAAAGAAGAGAAGATCTGACTATTGGAGAGATCTAGTGAAGATGAATGCCAAAACAACTGAGAAACCACAACCAGGCGAGAGCAAATGAATGCTCAAGTCAGAGTAACAATGCACTAAGAGTTTTGACAGGTGTCCTGACAGGACACTGTCGCCTGGGCCTGGGCACGTTAAAAATCTTGAGCAAGGGGCGCAGGAAGGATGTAGATTCTATGAAATGGAAGAAGACACCTTCATTCATATTAATGCGGAATGCATAGCAATACAAAATCCTAGAATACAATACCTACGAGACTACTGGATAGAAGTGATACACTCATCTAAGCTGAACTCTGCGGATATCCTAAAATTCCTCCGGAAAATAGGTCTGAAGAGCTACTAGTCCCTGGGACTTTTCTCGGGAACTGAGCTGAAGGGAACACGATAAAACTTCTAGGTCTCAGTGAATTTCACCCCAGTGTACATACATACAAGTATGGGAAAGTTACTCTTCAATTTAAATCAAGTAATGAAACCATAACTGCAGACTTATATTATATACACACTTTCCACCTTAAATATTAAAAAAACTTTCGCGATTTATTGAGCATTGTGTGCTTTGTGAGTAGTTATGTTCAAGCATATAATTTGTGATATTGATATAACAATAAACTACTTGATACGATTCACCACTACCTCCTTGGTGATCAAAACATTTTATCTGAACTTCACAATGCGCATAAAATATCAACCAACACAATATCTCAACATGCATTAGAAAGGCTCGTGACGCTTCCTTAGTACATTTCATCTATCATATTTATATCTAAGTGCCATGTAGGAAAAGTTAGATTACTTTTACTTTTATTAGACTCACGGGAATCTCACTCTACACTTTTTCAGTGAATGGGTAGACTGTTTGGATCGATTAGAATTAATACAACAATATACACTTGTGTGCAAACACAGCCATTTTAAAGTTTTGATCTTGTACAACTTTTCGATTTTTGGACCGAAGTTGATGATTAGACATTAATCATATTTCCGAATAAGGCTAAATGTACACACAGTCCTCGAATGTTACTCAAAAACATCTTGTATGCAAGCTTGTCTTATTTACCATACATTGTTCTTTCTTATTCATTTTGATATCTTGATTAGTTTTGGAATTGTGAATTTTTGGAAAAAGGATGAACGGAATACTGTTGCTGAGAAATGAAGATTGCTCCACTCCAATAACTGGTTGACAGAGAAATTGACAAAACTCAGACAGGTTCGCTGGGATTAATATCTGGACTACGGTCTGGCCAATCCGACTGCCCAATTTCCTCGTTATCCCTGTACTCCCTGGAAACTTTGGCTACGTGTCCTCATTTTTTTGCTTGCTAGTGTAATAATAAAATTTGATATTTTCGTGCAATGTGCTCAATTCAAATAGGTTATGTATATAAGAAGTTGACTTCCTGTCTATCAAATAAAAAAAACGTAAAACCTCAAACAAACAAAAACTCCATTTCCACGGGCTTAATTAAATTGCTGAACAATTTATGAAAATATCGCTTTGAAGTTAGATTAATGTAAACAAATCTAGAAAACTGTTTTCAAACTGGTAGTTGAATAACGACTAGATAAGATTTTGAAACAAAGTATTTATAATTTTCATCAGGTTTCAGCCAACCAAAAAATAATATTAATATTCACATGTTATTTTTTTTAATTTACTTTTTACTGTTGGTTATTAATGACAAAGATGAATTTTACAAAGTGTTCAAAATATTAATTTCAGTAAAGGCGCGTACACATGCCCCGAACGAATTCATTCGGATAATGTGTACGTACCAACGAATGGGTTTGTAAAATTCGCTGGAGACTTCATTCGGGTTAATTTATATGTGGACGTCTCTGATTATTGTTGTCTGTTGATGTTGGCCGAATAGCCCTTGTTATTATTTAACTTAAGAAGTAATATAAACCAGTAATTTTGCTTACATTGAGATAGTATTTAATTATATCATTAGAACAGAACATTGACGTGAAAATTATCACCAAAAGTCAAACTACTGTCAAATTATAACAAAGTTTTTTTAAACAAAACAAAACTAAAAATAAATAGATAACGCGATAGTCCGAGTTTAACCAGACTAGGTCCGCCACGAGCGCACTGCTATTTTGACAAAAGTCTTTGAGGCGTTAACATACCCCCCAATTTGAAGTCAGTAGGCTTCAACCTAAAACAACACTAAATAATCAAGTTCACTGTTCATTCTAACGGTAATGGGCAAAGCTTTTGAAAACCGCGTTTTACTATCCCAGAATCAGTCTTAATGGTTACCACTCGCGGTATTTCATCCTTTCCACGATGAATTTCTAGGATTCTTCCAAAGTTTCCATCGACCAGGCGGCAGATTTTCTTCTTTTATGATAACAAGAGCATTTTCTTTCAGTGAACTTAGGTTAGTTTTCCATTTCACACGTTTATGGAGTCCCGAAACGAACTCTTTGCTCCATCTTTTCCAAAAATGAAACTTCATTTGCTGTATGTGTTGAAATACGGAGAGGCGATTTACAGGAATCACACTAACGTCGTGGAGGAGTTATTTGATTCTTAAACACTAAGGGGTCCTGTTGAGCGACTTTCTTTCGACTGTTTATAGTTATTATTCCATCTTAACCCATAAGCAACCACTCTTTTTAATTTAAGTAATGAAGAGAAATTATTTATGAAAGTACATTCAGCTATTTGTTGAAATGAAAAAGTATTAGACTTGCGCATATCCGAAAGATTATTTGATTTAACAGTAGTGCTGGATCAGGATGATTTTTCGTGCATTAAGAACTTTGTGCCGAACCACCATAAACTTAGACTTTTGATTCTACTTGGTTTGATCCCACGTGTCAAAATATCTGCAGGATCAATGTCGCCAGAAATATGGTTCCAAGAATAGGCCGAAGTACTATATTGTATTTCTGCAATGCGACTGCTCACAAAAACTTTTAACATACTTGGCTCTGTTTTTAACCATCCCAGTGCTACCGTCAGAATTAGACCACAAATATTTTGCGTTAAGTGATAACTTAAATGATTCAACCACCTGCTCTGCCAACCTCGAAACTACTTAACACCCACAAAGCTCTAATCTGGGAATGGTTATTGTTTTTAGCGGAGCAACTTTCGTTTTAGTGCATAACAATTTTATGGTCACATTGCCATGTTGATCGATTGATCGGATATAAATACATCCACCATAAGCACACTCGCTGGAATCCGCGAAACCATGCAGCTCTATCCATTGAGGATTGTCACAAATAACATGTCTATCAATTTCTAGACTATTCAGTAAAGACAGTTCTTCGCTGAAGATTGCCCAAGCTGTATGCAAAAGTAATGGAATACCTCCGTCCCAAGAGATTCTCTCCAACCATGCATTAGAATTTTTCTAATAATTATGCATAGACTTAAGAGTCGAAGCGGATCTAATACTTGAGAAATTCGTGATAAGATTTCCCGTTTCGTTACAGACACGTTATTTTGTTGTTCACTTATTTTATACATTAACTTATCTGAGGACGGCTTCCAAATTAAGCCTAATGTTTTAGAATTTTCATTTTCACGGGGATTCCCTATTTTAGCATTTTCATTACCACCGGGAATCTGTTTCAAAACTTCAGGACTATTTGAGATACAGATTCGAAGGTTAAAGCAGCCTTGATGCAAAATATTGGATATGCCAATGCATATGCGCTCCGCTTCTTCAACTGACTCACAACCAGTAAGCAAATCGTCCAAATCGGACTTGATAATTTCTGAAAACTCTGGTGCCACCTTTTCATTTTCTAATGCAAGCTGGTAAAGACAACGAATTGCTAAAAATGATCCGGAAGTAGTACCGTAAGTAACCGTCTGTCTGTGCTTACATGGAACTCTCACATCGAAAAAACCACGCACAAGGCCAGAATCGCTCCCGGAAGGTGTAGGCAGATGTGTGGGAAGAATTGGGGATTGAATCCTAACATGACAAAATGGTTATATACACAGGTCGTGAGGCCAATGATAACCTATGGATCAGTAGTCTGGTGGCCCAGGACACTGCAGATTGGGGCGCAAAGGCAGTTGAGTGGTATCCAAAGGCAAGCTTGCCTAAGTATCACAGGGGCCATGAGAACGACGCCGACTGCAGCCCTGGAGGTAATACTGAACCTGCCACCACTGCATATCTTCGTTCAGGGAAATGCAAGATCTGTAAGTCACAGATTATTACAGGGGCCTCCTTCGATAAGTCAAGGACAAGGTAAGGTCTACAAAAAGCTATATGAAGAAATAAAGGCAGATCCAATACTGGGAATGCCAATGGATCAGATTGCCCGACAATATAGTTTTAAAAATGAATACACAGTAATCATTCCAGGGAGAAAGGACTGGGATACAGGGCCTCCTATAATAGCGAATCTCAACTGGTACACTGATGGCTCTAAAACAGACTCTGGAGTAGGAGCCGGAATATATGGGGTACAAGAGAAGATCACGATCTCTCTAAGCCTTGGGAAACATGCCACTGTCTTTCAGGCAGAGGTAATGGCGGTGCAATGGTGTGCAGAAGAGTTGATGAGAGGGGAGGTAGATAGCCAAAGAATCGTCATCTACTCCGATAGCCAAGCAACACTAAAAGCGATAAGCTCATATCGGACGACGTCAAATCTGGTGTGGGAGTGTCGCAAGGCCTTCAACAGACTAGGTAGTCATAATAGAATGACCCTAGCCTGGGTGCCAGGCCATCAAGGAATAAAAGGCAATGAAAAGGCCGATGAATTAGCCAAGCAGGCAGCGACGGAGGTCATGATAGGGCCAGAACCTTCCTGCGGAATTGCTAAATGCCTCACCAAGGAGAGCATCCACCAATGGATAAACAACCAGGCGTTGCGCTGGTGGCATGAAACTCCGGGGCAAAGGCACGCTAAGCTATTCCTTAAAAGCCCTTCGGTCAGACTGTCACGCGACCTACTATGTCAAAGTCGAGAAACGACGAGGATGATGGTGGGAATGCTGACAGGGCATTGTAGGCTAAGGAAGCATATGCACACAATTGGCCTAGCAGATGACAGCCTATGTAGGTTATGCCAGGAAGAAGACGAAACCGCGGAGCACTTACTCTGCGAGTGCGAAGGCCTAGCAAGGGAGCGGTTTCACCTATTCGGAGAAGAAAAACCGAGGGCAGAGAGCTACGCAAAGGAGGCGGTATCCAGGCTGATAGGTCTAATAAAAAGAATAAAGCTAGATATCGAGCTTTAAATATGGGGGAGGACCACAATAGATCTGCAAAGGTCGCAGTGGGATAGGACAAAGAGCCACTCCAATTCTAATCTAATCTAATCTAACCGTCTGTTGTTCATATTTTTCAATCGAGTATCGCTAGGACTAAATCTCCACAGAATACGTTGCAGAGGCAAGTACTCGTTAGAAATATTCACGTTTCGGTCCATCTTTTCGATGTCAGCGGAGACCACAATACTACGCTTTCGAAATCGTATTAGAATTGAAAACAGAGTGTCTTGTAGTGAGGGCCAATGAGCTGTAAATTATTCAAAGAATAGCCAGAGGATGAAGGTGCAGATGCATCGAAAACAGTGCGTAATTTTGTTGTTAGACTGTCTTCCCGGAGGACACCGTGATGTGGCATGTAATATGTAATTTCATTATCCGTAACCCTTTTCATGTGTCCCATTGTAATACTGTTCGGGTCCTGGACCCATTCGAACATGAGTTTCCCATCTCGGCCCGAAAAAAAAAGTTTTGAAACAGAATCCTTCAATGGTAACGAAACAACGAAACGAACGCTAGAGAAACGCTTAAAATTTTCCACAAAATGCCTTCCGCATGAAGAATCTTCCTGGGACAAAGGTTTTACATCAGGTAATTCCTCAATATCCCAGAACCGAGATAGTTGATTTTGAATATTTGTTTCATAATTATGTAAAAAATTACATTAAATAAACGAAATCTTTGAGGCGTTAACAGCATTAGTCGCTAAGAGAATGAACGCGAAAAAATTCGTTCGTTAAGTGTTTAATCAATGAATTTTTTAAGTTTCTCGAATGCAGTTTGACAATAATTTGTCCAATTAAACTTTACGTTCTTTCTCGTCAATGAATTTAAAGGTAAACAAATTTCTGCAAACTGCGGGATAAATCTTCTATAGTAATTACAAAACGCTACACGAATCGCTTAACCTCATCAGCTGTTGTTGGTACCGGGTATCGTTGCACAACATCATACTTAGATTTGTCTGGCGAGACTCCCTTATCCGATAAAAGATGACAAAGATAAGTGACTTCCTTTCTAAAAAATTTACATTTCTGTGGGTTCAATTTTAAATTGAATTTTCTACAAGTTTCGAATACGTGTTTTAGGTTTTTCAAGTGATGATTTTCTGAGCATCCTATAACTATTAAGTCATCCATGTACAGAAAAGCTTTTTCTGGCGTTAACCCAATAAATGCCATTGTCATCATCCTTTGAAAACTGTTTGGACTTATATTCAATCCAAAGGTAATCTGGTAAACCTGTATGACCCATATTCAGTACTAAATAACGTAAGATCTCTCGAATCCTCGTCCTAAGGAATTTGATGAAACCCCGAAATTGAATCTAGCACAGAAAACCATTTGGCCCTACCTAGTTGATCTAATATAGAGGCAATTCTTGGTAACGGAAATTTAACAGGGGTAATTTTCTTATTTAATTGCCTAAAATCTATACATAGTCTCCATGCCTTATCTCCTGTTTGAGACTTTTTAGGCACTAGCAATACTGGACTGTTATATGGAGACGTGGATGGTTCTATTATACCATTTTTGATCATTTTTTGCACTTGTGAGTTAATTTCTGCCGTATGGGCATGAGGTGTTCTATAATTTTTAATATAAACTGGTGAATTATCGTTCAATGCTATTTTCTGAGAATAAAAATTATTACACGTTAATATATCGTTTTTTTAAACAAATACATCGGAAAATTGATCACACAATTTGAAAAAATCTGTTTTTACATATTTGGGCACATTTTGATATAATGACTGAAACAATTCTTGACTTCTAGTATGCTTTTCTTCGTTAATATTGTATATATGAAATCTATCTAATTTTATTGTCTTTAATGTTTTTTTAATGTTTTTATTGAAGCTGATACACTTTCGTCTGTTGAATTAAGTATTCTTACATACGGATTTTTCCTTGAAACTATACCCCTAGCAACAAATATCCCCGTAGTTAATTCCTGTTGTTCAACTACAACATCCTGCCTTAAATTTTTAAATTTACCAATTAATCTTACTACTTCACATCTTGGCGGTATTACTACTACATCATCGTCCGGACTATTATATATAGGAATTGTTAATTTTTCACTACCCACATTTGATGATAACAACCATTGAGAGTAATCTAAATTAGGTACATTTGAAGTTTGAGATGAAATCTCTGCCTAAAATTGCGTTAGCAGGAATAGGGAAATTATCAGGATCCACATGAAATGTATGTTGTACTGAATAGTCATTTATAAAAAGTACTGTTTCAATTTTACATTACAAGTTGATTTCTGAGTATTGTCTAAATTATTCCATTCAAGTGCTACAGTATGCGTAAAAGCATTAAATAACTTAGATTATTTCGTATATCTATCTTAGAACTTTCCCCTTTTGGAACTTTCTTTTTAATTGCCCTTTTTGCTTGACCTTTGATGTCTACTGTCAAAATATTTAAGTTAATGATTAGTTGTTCCCATGAGGAAGACATTTACCATACTGACACTACTGAATAGATCAAGTTGTCGAACGATAAGGACGACAAACAAAATACAAAAATTTCATAGCTCAATAAACCAATATAAATGAATAAGTGGATAAATATAAGAGAGAGAGAAAAATGAGCATAAAATAATAATATGTCGGTTACAAAAATAAAATCTTACCCAAAATATTTCCACTCTCTAGACAACACTTGTTCTGGATCTCACTATGTCTCTCCATGTATTCCTTTTGATTACTCTCCGATAAGTTTTCCACAGTGAAACAGTAATTTTCAGGGTAATAACCATCACCAACAACTTTTCACTGTCTACACAACACTTGTTCTGGATCTTGCTATCTCTCTTCGTATATTCCTTTTAATTACCCTTCGGTGAGTCTTCCACGGCGAAACACAAAGTTTCAGGATAATAACTATCACTAGGTTATAAACCAAAATCCTTTCGTCTCCAGAAATTGAGATAGCATTTTCTTGAACAATAAAGTTTGAATTCACCACTCCTGTTTCTTTCACTTGCTGATGTGTCGAGTCCGTTTGTCCCATTTCAATATATCACTCTTGCTAAGGTCCTTTTGGTCAGGTTCGCCATATGGTGGATTAAAAGTCCTTTTGTACTTTTACTATTTATTTTTAAAACTCTTCTTGTAAAAACCACACTTTTACAAATACCTTCATTAGTAATAAGAATGCAATGTCAGTATGAATATATATTTTATCATAAACATCGAGTTGAAGCAAAGACCATTTATAAGTAATTTATTATAGTTTTGAATAAAGTCACGTACCGATAATACTCGTGTCTATGTTTATTAAATAATCTAAATATATTTTAATTTGATTGTTAAGTTAGCTAACTATTGAAATTAGTACAATGATCTATAGGGTGTGTACAGACGGCAAGCCGATTTTATCAGCAAAGGCCAAACAAATTCGTTCAAATCCTTCCAAACGAATTCGTTCGCTGTATGTGTACGCGCCTTAAGATATTCTATCAATTTATGTATGTTGCCATTTTGACAAGAAAATAAATAATAAACCTAGGTTATGCACTTACCTCAAACGAGAATTTCTTCCAGTCAGCAAAACCTCGAGATGAAAAAATAACATACAGCACTGGTAAAACCTCGAAATCCACAGGAGCGATTAAGAATATTTCGGTAATCTGCTTTGGTAAATTAAATTGAAGTAAATAAAACACTAGCCGTTTTGTGAGGGAAAGCGGGAAAAAAAGAGAAATAAATGGCGGGGAAATAGTAAATACATAGGTAGGTTCTTACTTCTTCTTTTTTAGGAACTATGACTATATTTCTTATTTTTTTTTCACTTTTGACTAATACCCCGTAAACAAATTAACCCTTTCCATTCTTTGATATGGAAGAATATCAACTTCTATTTTTTGTAGTAATTAGAAAACAATCATTTGTTCACCTGTTTGATTTGCCCTAATGTAGGTCATGTAAAAGCAGCAAATTTGAATTTATTATCGATTTTCAAAACAGCAAAGTAGGAACAGTCGCAATATTTTATGTAAATATTTATTATATATTAAAAAAACATCAAATCTCATACTTATAAAACAGGATTCTTTTATTTTATAAGAGACCATCAAACACTTAATTAGTATGTTCCAGGAACATACGCCTATAACATTTACTGAATGTCATGTTGAAAACGTTCCAGGTACATCATATTTAAAGTGGGGACATTGGCGGCAATTGGGAACCTAAAAAAAACGTACCAGGAACAAAGTGTGTTTATTGGGTTAATATATCTTTAACCATCCGCCGGGCGCAATAATAGATTTCCTGAATTCGGGCGCAATGCATCTCTTAGATTCATGAACGAGATTTTTTTCGCTGCAATTTAAATGGAGTAAAAACCGAACTAAAGAATATTGTAGGTATTGTTTTAATGAAGAACATTTTACAAAAATACATACTAAAGCATATTAATTAACAAATAAAAAAAGGATTTGGCATCATCGGGGTTGTCTAGATTGTATAGTCTTTGACGTCTCTCCATTCTTGCATAACGTTTCTAGTAAGGAACAAAAAACACCATAAGTGATGATACTTTCAAATTCATAATATAATTGCTACATTTGGATAATAAAAATGAATACACTATTTACCTCGGTATTATATTTCTGCTTCATGCTGAGAATATACCGAACGGGCACAATGAATCTGTGAGATGAGAAACACTCCTTTAAGGCGAGGTTACACGTGTCAAGTAGCTAAAGCAGGTTACTAAATCAAGTAGCTAAATTTAGTTACTTGTATGGTGTGAACAGCTTGATTTAGTACTTGCGCAAGTACCTCATTTAGTAAACTGTTTAGTCAACTGAATAGAAACGTTTTCTATTTACTTGAGCGAGTAGGTTCTCCCACCCCCGTTTCCATGCAACTAAAACGCCCACTAAACAATGTAGACAGGTCAGTGTTTAGTGGTTTATTTAGTACAAACGGGCAGAATATTTTCATTGTTTCGGTACTTTCGGTAGTGAAAATGTCACGTTGGAGTGAAGCAACAACAGGGAAGTTTGTGGAATTATATCGTAAAAAGCAGTGCCTATGGGATACAAAGGCTGCCATTTTCAAAAACAGACAAGCCCGGGACTCTGATTATAAGCAAATTGAGGAGATCATGGGAATAGAGGGATTCGGAGTGTCTGAGATTAAAAACCAAATACGGGCATTGCGGTCAACTTATTGTCAAGAAAAAAAGAAAATAAAAGATTCGATGAAGTCGGGAGCAGGATCGGAGGATGTTTACGTTCCTAGTGTAAAATGGTTCGAGGAAATGGACGCATTTTTGAGCTGCGTGGAGGATAATGAGAGACCTACACAGGATAATTTCGTTGTAAGTATATTATAGTTCTGTCAATATTATAAAATAATGAAAAAATCATTCGTTGCTGCCATGACACCGCACCTTCGCCTATAAAATACTGGCAGATTCGGTCTCGCAGTTCTTTAGCTCGTCTTGAAGAATGGTTACTTCCTAAGGTTCTTATTGCCGGCAGAAGACCAGTTTCATTTCTCCAAGAACCTAGTCTAATTTGACCACTTTCTATGTCTTCTTCATCCATATTTCCTTTTGAAGTATAACTGTTATTGGAGGTGATTCGCAAATAGTTATGTAATGCGCAACAAGCTTTAATAATTTTATCAACAGTTTCTGGCAAGCAGGCTATAGGCTTCTCAAAAACACGAAATGTGCTAGCGAGAATCCCGAAAGCATTTTACACTATCCTTCTTGCTCGAGAAATGCGATAATTAAAAATTTTCTGCTCTTCCGAAAGTGCTACTTTTGAATATGGTTCCATCAAATACATTCATCTCCAACGATGAAGCTACCATCTGGTAATAAACCATTTTCTAGGGCTTTAAATGAAGACGACTGTTGAAAAACTCCACCATCAGATTGTCTTCCAGGACATGCAAAACAATAATCATCATCTACAACAGCTAGTAGAATAATGCTGTTAGTACCCTTATAATTGAAGAATTGGCTCCCACAATTTGCTGGTGCATGAATGGTCACATGTTTCCCATCAATCGCACCGTAACACTTCGGAAAGTGCCATTTACGACGAAATCCCTTCTTCTTGAGACTCAGGTACCTGAAAGATGAAAAGAAAATTTCAAAATATAGTAATTAAATCCACACCCAAATTGAAATGATTGCATGTCATCAATGTTTATTTTTGACATAGAATATGCCATCAAAATTTGGTGCATCAATTTCGGAACACCCTGTATAATATTTTACTTTGGCTATTATAAGTCTAGAAATATTTTCCTTTTGTAGTTACGACGCGAAGAAGCAGTTGATGAACAAGAAGAGGAAAACCCAGGAGAAGCAATGACTCCAGCAGCAGCTGAAAGCTCCCAAGAACCACCACCAACAAAAAGAAATAGGACTGCGTCAAAATTGAGACAAGTTACTGCAGTAGTCAACGACATAAAGCAAATAAGTGAAGCTGTGACACGTGAACCTACTAATGAAAATCAATATACAGTTTTTGGTAAAAGCGTTGCTGCACAATTAATGACGTTGGCTCCTATTTCCGCAATAAAAGCACAGGAACGCATACAGTCTATTCTCACAAGTTTTAAACTTCAGGACCTCCAGGGTATATTCAGTACCATCCATCTGCACATACCAGCGATATTCCTGCCCCATCAGTCGTCACTACTCCATTGTAGTCTCCTACATATTCCTATTTGCCTTTCACAGATCATAGCGGATATAACATCGATGCATCGACACATATTACTTGTGGGGAATCACTTGATGAAGATATTTCTCCAACAGATATTATAAGATCCGCTTTTTCCAATATTTAACATGCTTTGTTCAACAACTTTTCCGCCATAAAATTATTTAGAAAGTACATACCATTATATATTCTTCCAGGATTTTATAAATAACATAAATTACATAAATTTGGATATTGCAGCTCTTAACACACGAAATAACCTCTGCAACGTTCTATAACTATTGCCCGTGGCCAAATAAGTCAATGTTATTTCCAATTTTATTTTAGCTGGAATAGCCGGTCTCATTAGGGTGTCATTTTTCGTAATTTGAGTCAGCAATATTTCAAAGCGTTCTTTGGTCATTCTCAACCAATTTTTATAGTCTGCTACGTCCTCAGATGCTAATTCACTTCACAAAGTAGATGAAGCGCCATATATTTCTCTTCTACTCATCCATTTTCGTACCCAACAACGCTTATTTCTATTTTTCGTCATCTCTTCTTCCAATATTTCTGATAGTTCACCACAAATATTCAATATACAGTTCCGCATTGCTACACGCATAACTTTTTCGTCCATGTTTAAAAACCACCACTAAACAACAACTAAAGCCAATATGAAATTAAATGTAGACACTCACTAGAAAAAACGTACTAAATTTTAGTTACTGGCTTTAGTGACTTGCTTTAGCTACTTGATACGTGTAATCCCGCCTTTACACTAGAACAGCATGATAGTGACTGTTAAATCCACACAACGTATAGAATGTAACTCGTTTGACTTCTAGAATTGCGATATCTTAGGAATGGTGATTCTTATATTGAAAAGTATGGCAACCATTTTTATAGATAATTCTATAATCTACAATTTTGGTGTGAGCCAGTTTTCAGATAAAATGTACTGTACACGAGAAAAAAACAAAAAACCGAAAATTTTGACACTTGACCTTGAATAACTTTTTTAGCACACATGGGATTGATGGGGACTTTCACACTTCTTTTCTAATGGTGTACCCAAGGTCTCTGCCGAAATTAAGCTCTGTCGGAATTTTTGTTATTTGATCACTATTTTTCTGGCTAAATTGACTGAAGGTATACAGACAAATGAACGCAAAAATAGCAAACTACACGCTTACTAGTAAACTTCAATTTGTAACTACCAACAACATAATTGAGGCGCTCAAAACCATAGTGGCTCAAGCCCATCTTTGCTTAAACGGAGAAAATCGAATATAAAAAATTGTAAATTTTTTCATCCACCATAACTCACCAAATTCCAGGAGATTTTAACCAAAGTTTTATTTCAGTTCATATAAGCACAATAAAACCCACGGAATATGGGATAGGCCACTATGGAACAGAAATTGCATTCAATTATAATTAGGCCAGAAAGAATATGTGCTGCTATATATGAACAACATAGAGAGAGATAACAGAGATCTTAAATAATATTTTCACTCGAGAAAAATATTTGATATTAAATGAAAAAAGGGTTGATAATCTCACCCCCTTATAATGTAACAGGAATGTTGAAAAAATACCGGTGGTTCGTCATTACAAAGTTTGGAAAAAAAAAATAATAAAAACTCAATTTCACTCAGCACCTTCCAGGGGCCATATTTGGGCTGCAGATACATTGTGATGCGACACTCGACACATCCATTATAATTTCATAGGGGCAAACACCTCCTGAATTTTTTGGCATGAATTTAGGAACACACTGTACATGGTCATGGAACATGATAACACAAATTCATCATGTGTAAACGTAGGTTGCTTAAATAATTTCATATTATGGATTACTGGCATAAAAAACGCCATTTGTGCTGCTGATGACATATAAGTAGATACAAAGTAGGATAGGCTGCTTCCAATGATGATAAGAAAATATTTTTGCAATCGAGTCTTGATTTATGCTGCGCTCAAATTTGGGTGTTATTTCGGAAATGAATTTTTTATATTAAGAGATAAAGTAAGATCCTTTAAAACCAAAATATTGCATAAAATGAGTAGACATTGAAAATGTAAGCGAAGTAAAAAGAAGAAACTTTGAAAGAAAGCAATGTTCTATGGATTCCGTGGCTTAAGAGTTTTGAATATAAATAAAACATATTTCGTTTTTTCGAGAGAAATCGTTGTTGTTCTCCCTAATATTTGTTTAGATTATATATTTTCAACGAAAGGTAATTTGATCAAGGAAGAATAATAAAAATGCCCATCTTTGGTACACACAAAATATTTGAATCATTTTGAAATCATGATTTATGTTTGATTTTGAATGTCGGTTAATAATTCAATTGGTATATGAATTTTGAATCCAGCAGAAAAAGAATAAAGATACGAAACAATTGTTTCAACCGTTATTACGTGAAATCTCTCCATAATTATTAAATAAAATCAATAATGACAAATTTCACAGCAGAAATTAACGATGGAAACGTTATTTGTGGAACCGGCTGAGTAATACAGATGGCAATTTTAAAACTTACTATGGGCTGTACCTCGTGAACCAAAAGAGATTTCGAAAAAAATTCAGAACCGTTTCTAGGGTAGAGACGGGGAACTAAAATGACATGAGAGAGAACGCACCCCCATCAATCCCCTATGCCCCACCTACCCCACCTACAAAAATTTAAATGGCAACCCCCTACTTGTGATACGTCGTTAGAAAGCCCGTAGAAAAAATGTTTTCCAATGGTCCAAATCATAATTATATGGGGTGTAACAATAAAGCAGAAAAATTTATTTGACAACAAAAATAACAATTAATTGTGGAACGATACGCTTTGAAAGTGCAAGTACGGTCCCTATTTAAGTGTTCTATTAATTGTATTTAAAAAAAAAAACTTGTTTGCTTTGCAGTTTTTAAACAACACATTTTGTTATTCTGTTTCGCATTTCCTTCCTGGAAACTATTGGTTTATTTGATACTTACCTTAATGTCATTGTCATTTGTGATAGAATAATTATTTGTACGTTTGGTCCGAAAATATTTTGGTACGTTTCGTACGTCAATTTAATACAGTAATCACGATGGTTTACAGTATACCTGAACGTGTGGAGATAATTTTAATATTTGGCTCCCAGAACGAAAGTTATTTGCAGACAGCTAACGTGTTTAATGTAAGACATCCTGAAAAAGATGTAAGTCACGTGTATATCCGTGATTTAGTCGCAGAATTTAGAGAGACGGGTTCAGTGGCAAATAGAAGAAGAAATGCCGCAAGAGTACTCGATGAAGCAACTCAAATTGAAGTCCTTGAACAATTTGGAATAGATACTACTTTATCAACTCGTCACATCTCTGCAATAACAGGACTATCACATGAGTTGGTACGGAAAGTTTTGAAGCTTCATAAATTTCACCCCTATAAAATGCAATGTCTTCAAGAATGGTCCGATGACGATCCAGATCGAAGAATTCAATTTTGTAAAATTATGACTGAAGGAATTAAAAATGACCCTAGAGTTTTAAAAAATATTTGTTTTGGTGATGAGTGCACATTTTATCTGACTGGTAATGTAAATAAACAAAACTGTCGTTATTGGAACGAAGAAAATCCACAACTGTTTGGAGAAAACCACACTCAGTATCCTGAGAAACGAAATGTTTGGGCAGGGGTATTAGGAGATTCTGTGATTTGTCCCTTGTTTACACCGGAAAATTCAAACGGTGAAATGTACCTCGATATGCTGGAGAACACTATTGAGCCCTTGATTATTCATGAATTAGAAAACCAACAGGACGGCGATGGCAGTCCAGCTCTAGATGAAAATTTGCTGCACTTCCAGCAAGACGGAGCACCTCCCCATTACGCAGTAGCAGTTAGGGACTAGTTATACAATCATTATCCAAATATATGGATTGGAAGGAGAAGTCCCATTGAGTGGCCACCCAGGTCACCAGACTTACCGCCACCTGATTTTTTTCTGTGGGGTCACCTTAAGTCGCTTGTTTATAAAACTAAACCAACCTCAATCGACGATTTACGACGAAGAATTAGTCAAGCATGTCGTGATAATACTAAAGCAACATTTGCCAACGTTCGTATGGAGTTTGAAAATAGGTTGTACTATTGTTTACAAAACAATGGAAAGCATTTTAAACATTTGTTAAATTAATGAACATTTTTGTAGTTCTACATTTAACACTTTTTCATTTTATTGTCAAATAAATTTTTCTGCTTTATTGTTACACCCTGTATAATTATCATTTACACCGTTAAAAATCATTTTCTACGGGGTATCTAACGACGTATCACAAATAGGGGGTTGCCATTCAAATTTTTGTAGGGGGGTATGTGGGGTTTCGGGGGTTGATGGGGGTGCGTTCTCTCTTACGTCAATTTAGTTCCCCTCTCTACCCTAAAAACGGTTTTGGAATTTTTTTGAAATCTCTTCTCGTTCACGAGATACAGCCCATTGTAAGTTTTAAAATTGACACCCAGTATAATGAATGCTATATTTCTGTTGGGGAATTTGTTAATTATTGATTTTATTTAATGATTATTGAAGATACGAGTGGTTTGTGATACAAATAACTCCTTTATTGTTCTTACTCAATGTTATCCTTCGCCAATCACTTTCAAATACTCATCAATTTTCCACATTATCAAATAAATTACAAGATTGAGGAAAATATTTATTATCTTTTTCCAGAAATGAAACGAAAGCTGAATGTTTGCATTGAAACTATATTAATTCGAAGATTCTTTTTTTATTGGCATCTACGGGTCTCGTCGTCTGTCAATAAAACGGGTACATTAATAATACACTTTTTATAAACAATAATAAAGATTACAGACTTTTGTGGAGTTTATCACAGAACTAAACATATTTGGTGATCTTAATATATCTTTACGAATGCCACTAAGCTTGTGACGATGCCGAACAACACTGTATTGATCACAATGAATTGATACAGGGTGCTTATAAATTCAGGATTGCTCGTATAAAATTATGATAGTTCTACAGATAACAAAATTTCCCCACCTCACCTCCTTCCCTGGTATCACTCCTAAAAGGTTCTGAGTAGAATTGAGTTTTTGTTTCTCAAAGAGTTAAGATGAGAACTTGAAATTTTGTAATTTTCTATTCATCTTTGGCATAATAGAGGAACATACTTTGGGTTGCATGGCATGTAATTTAGTTCTGCTGCTCCACTAGTTTTTCCAGGATTTGACTGCCATTCCCTTTATTTCGGATGCACGTCTTGGTGTAGTTATAAATTTTGAATAATATGATTGGAGGACCATGCTTGCTTGGCCGTTATGTCAGCGCTCTCATTTCCCATAAAAGCAACAGGAAATGGTACTCAAATTATTGTTATTTTAATGTCACTACCACAACTGCCGAGTTTGTGACAGAAAAAAAAAATTTTAAATATCTTCTGCTACCGGATTTTTGGAGTAGATGTTTTTGATGGTGTGGACCGATGAGAGGGAGTCTGAACAGATGGCTATGTTTGAACTATCTTCTGTTGTGATAGTTAAAGCTTCGTGTATTGCGGATAACTCAGCAGTGTATTTGCCGCGGATGGTGGATGATCGAGTTGTGGTTGTTGAAGTTGGAGAGTTGCCGGCACTTTCTGCACCAACCTTGTCTTTGGAGGCATCAGTGTAAAAAAACTTCATCCTAGTATTGTGTCTGCAATGAATCGCTGATATATTGCTTGAAAAGTGAAATGGGTGTGTCCAGCTTGTTATATTTTAGCAGGATGGTACAATTGACGCTATATCAATGTATGATGTGTAACCCAAATTCGAGGCGTATCATTGGGAAGGTGAGAAACAAATAGGTAAATTATGACCAAGTCATAATGGGGGAAAGAGTGAGTAGTTGGAGGGTGCTGGAGGATGAGGAAAGCTTAAGCTTACATAGGTATGTGGAGACGGATATAAGGAAAGGGAGAAAGTAATTATTGGAAGAGTGGGGATGGAAGTGGACGAAGGCCGTGGCAGAGAGTATGAGGAAGAAAGTAAGAGAAGAGATAGGAAGGGAACTTGGACATGATGCAGATGATTTGTACAATGTGATAGGGAAAGAGGGGCAATATGTGAGCGGAGGGCCAATTACTGGTGGAATGAGGAAATAGAGGAGCTGTGGAGGGAGTGTAAGAAAGAACGAAGACGGATGCTGAGGGGAAGAGGAAGCATAGAGGGAAGAGGGGAATATAAAGAGGAGAAGAAGAAGGAACTGGAGCGTAGAGTGGAGAGGGAAAAAGAGGGAAGTGCGAAGAGTTACTGGGGGAACTGGAAAACAATCCATGGGGAAAGGCGTATGAGATAGCGGCGAAGAGGATGGATGGAAATAGGAACGAGGTTTCAGGGGAGGATTGGGAGAATCAGATTATAGAGAAATTTTTCACAGGGGGAGAAGGAGGAGTGGGGGGCAGAATTCAGGAAATACAGGATACCAAGGGGGTAGGGAAAATGAGGGGGATAAGGCCGGTAGAGAAGTGGGAGGTAGAGTACTGGGGGAGAAACATTAAAGTGAGAAAAGCCCCAAGGATAGATGGCCTGAGGGTTGATATGGTGAAGAGGCTGTTTGGATGACAATGGGGAGTACTTCTGGGAACTATTCAACATGGTGCTGAGGGAGGAGGAGTTCCCGGAAGGATGGAAGGTGGCCAGGGTGATACTGATAAAGATGGCGGGTAGAGAGGGGAAGCGGGGGACTATAGGCCTATCAGCCTGCTGTGTGGTATGGGTAAATTGATGGAGTGGATAATGAAGGATAGGATTGAGAGGGAAGTTGGTAGGAATGGGGGTTTTAGGGTAAACCAGCGCGGGTTCACGAAGGGGAAATCTTGCATCTCGGCACTGAGCAAGGTGATGGGCTTGGTGGAAAGAGTTAGGGAGGGCAGCTGGAGGAAGAAGAAATTGGCCCTACTCGTGTTCTTCGACGTCCGGAACGCGTTCAACAGTGTCAGCAAACGGGCACTGCTGAGCGCGTTGTTGAGGCTTGGAGTGGGGCAGTGGTTTGTTAACCTGGTGGAGGACTACCTGACGGGGCGTGTGATTGTAGACTCCAGAGGAAGGAGATATGAGATGGAGGCTGGAGTGCCTCAGGGCTCGGTTCTTGGGCCGGCGCTCTGGAAGTGTGTGTTTGATGAGGTTTGTGGTATAGTATGTGAAGAGGGATGTGAGATTACGGTGTATGCGGACGATGTGTGTCTGGTATGTACGGCAAAGGAAGAGGCGGAGATAGAAAGAAAGGCGGAGAGAATGTGCAGGAAGATTGTGGAAAAGATAGAGCGGTGCGGACTGGAAGTGGCAGAAGATAAGACGGTGGGGTTGCTAGTGAAGGGACGGAGCAGGACAAGGGTAGTGGGGGTGATGGTTAAGGGATTTGAGAATAAGTATGGAGGAGACTGTGAAATACCTAGAGGTGTGGTTGAATAGTCAATTATCCTCCAAAACTGGTAAAGGCGGCAGAGAAGGGTAAAGTGAGGACAGCATGGCTGGGGTAATTGATGTGTAATGTGAAAGGGCCGGGAGAGTGGAAAAGGAGGGTAATTGGTAGGACGGTAGAGCAGAGTATGCTGTACGGTGCGGAGGTGTGGGGGTTAGGCCTCTTCTGCGGGTGCAGAGAGGGATGATGCTGAGGGTGGTGCAGGGATACAGGACAGTTGGTGGACTGGCAGCAGCGGTGCTGGCAAGGTCCAACCCATTGGACGTGATGGCTAGAGCTGGGAATAAACGCTGGAGGGGTGCGACCAGAGAGGAGGTACAGGAATGGAGATGGAGGAGGAAATGGAGAGAAGGTGGGAGGAGTATGAGGGCGCGCTTAAAGGAGCGATTGGGAATAGGAGAGATTGGATGGACCGGAAATTCGGGGAGGTGAATTACTCCTTGACACAGGTGCAGGTCCACGAGATTGGGAAAAGAGAGGCTGGTATGTGCGAGAGGTGTGAAGTGGAGGATGATGTGGAGCATGTGTTTAGATGCTGGAGGAACGAGGAAGTGCTGAAGAAGCTGGAGAGGAAACTAGGGGAGGCGGTGTACTGGGAGAACATGGTGGAGATAATCTTGAGGGGGGAGGAGGAATGGATGGAGGTGAGTGGAGTACTAGAGAGCATGGTTAGGGGGAGAGAAGGAATCGATATGGCATGAGAGGTAGGAGTGATGGGAGGGAGAAGATGATGGTGTGAACGGAGAGTGTGCGACGGACCGCCGCCCGACTCGAAGTATGCTAGGTTAGTGATTCCGAGGCGGGGTAACGGCGAGTTTGAGGTAGGTTTGGTTGGTAGGCATCTCCTTGGGGATGAGTCCAACACTGTTCCTAGACCCATTCGAACATGAGTTTCCCATCTCGGCCCGAAAAAAAAATTGTGACCAAGTTCGCTTTTGAGAGAACAATAATTAGGCACCAGTAGATTTTTAACATTGATTTCTCGGATTTTTGTTTTTATTTCTTTGTGGAGCAATCTAAAAAGATATCGAACAATGGTTGACACTTCTTAGTTGTCTTTTTTTATTGACTTCAACGTCATGTCACTTACATAATCATCTAACGTTTCGGATTCCCACATTCATCATCAATATTTTTTTTAAATACAGACCTGGATTTTTTCATCTTCACAAATCACTAATTTCATTGTGGTTAACATAACATACAGGATGTCCAGTCTATCATTGGGAATGTCAGGGTAAGTAAATAAACACTAACATTGCTTATAACGTCTATTTCATACCAGCTCGATTAACGTTCGTTCCCGGTTCCTTAATAAGAAAGTTATCATTATTAAATAGAACAGAGTTGAATGAAGTTTATTAAGCGAAAGTGTGGTGACTATGAGACAAAGAAACCGAACTTCAATAGCCTAAGTTACTTTTTTTTGTGGGGCTTTTATTATATATTATCCCTTTTTATTTTAGTATATTTTCTTATTAGATTTAGCTCGGACTAATTATTTTATACTTCACAGGAAAGAAGTTGAATGGAACACCCTGAATTTCACCTCAAATTTGAATTTTGCTTGACTTTCCCATTGTAACGATATGAGGTTTCAATAGGTTATACAGTGTATTTGAAAAGTTCTGATCTCTTGTTCCTGAAAATCGTATTGAGTTTAACGCCCCGTATACTTCAAACTGCACAATTTGAAATTAATATTTCACAACCATACGTCTAGTATCATAAGGAACCTTATAGAGGGTGAGCCCAAACTCGTATACCTACATCGGTTTCACAATTTTTTTAAATGTATCACCCTGTATTTCATATCGGTAAATGAAAGTTACTTTACTATATTTTAAATTTTATCAAGTATTTTCTGTAGCCAAACTAAATAGTTTTCACATCAATTAACTAAGTATACTTAATAAAAAAATCAACAATAAAAGTAGTATAGTAAAGTAACTCTCATTTACCGATATAAAATACAGGGTGATCCATTTAAAAAGATGTGAAACCGATGTATTCGAGTTTGGCCTCGCCCTGTATCGGGTTTCTTGAATATGGATGCGGGTCTAGTACAACAATAACTTGATCACCAATATCAATTTTGAATTGCGCAGTTTAAAGTATACGGGGCGTTGAGTTTATTACGATTTTCAGGAACAAGTGGTCAGAACTTTTTAAATACACCTTATAACCTATTACAACCATATACCATTGCAATAGTGAAGTCAAGCAGAATTCAAATTTTAAGTGAAATACAAAATACAAATACATAAAATTGCACCTTTGATCTGGCTCGGCGTTCTGGAACACGATGTACAATTGCGACCTATTTTAAAATAAGAGCTTTTGGGCTGGCTAGAATCGGTCAAAATTGTATTTTAATATCTTCGAGGATTTATAAGATTGGACTTTATCGCACTAATGAATTACCCCTCCAGTATTTAATTGGAATTGTATGGGTAACTTTTAAGCCATTGGAGATACGAAATCAATTAAATGAGAAAAAAGCTTCCAATTTTTGTGGTCCCTTTCATTCACCCCAACATTCTTACTACAGAAATTATTAAGAAACTCCACTTGGACATTTTCCTTCAAATAAACCGTACAATGGTTTAATACGTTGAATTCACATTTAGAGGTTTCGTTTCTTTAAATCCACTATGAACTCTTTTTTCAAATAAGGACCTCATTTTTAATATAATTTTCAATAATTCCTTTTACCTTCAATTCAACAATTTATTACATTGAATAATATTCCAATCTTTTCTCTTGAAAAGCATCATCAATTTTCTCAATAATTAATTTCACGAAATACGTAATGTAATATTGCACAATGCACATATGAACAATTTAATGATGATATAAGCAAATTTTAAAAAAGCAATACTTTCCACATTAAAAACAAGTGAAGGATAAAATGGACGAATGATATTTTTTCGATTTATATTTTATGATGACCACAAAAACTGGAAGCTTTTTTCTAATTTAATAAGCAAATTTTAAGAAATCAATACTTTCCACATTAAAAATAAGTGAAGGATAAATAATGGACGAATGATATTTTTTCGATTTATATTTTATGATGACCACAAAAACTGGAAGCTTTTTTCTAATTTAATTGATTCAGTATATCCACCGGTTTGAAAGTTCACAATCCCAATGAAATATTGGACACTCTTTTTTTGGTAATTGATTTTTAAAGTTGGAGAATATCCAGGACCGTATTTTGAAAAATTTAGTTGTTGATGAATGAGGGAATCCGAAACGTCAAATGGATATGCAGATGACATTCTGTTAAAGACAATATAAAATGACAACGAAGAATTGTCAACTGTTTTTTGATATATTTTTAGATGGATTTTCAAAAAAATGAGAACGAAAATCCGAGAAATCACTTGTTTTCAATTATCTCACCGTTCTCGAGATCCCAATAATACGACTCAAATTTTGGACACACTTTACACAATATCATTATCAATCTTTTCCGTCGACCGTGCGTTTTTGAGCTATGTTAATCTTCGATCATTAAACAGACTAAATGAATAACCCGCTATCTTTACTGACAGCACACTTTGTTTGAAGCCAACATCTAAATCGATTCTCTCATTCTGAAACAAGAATAGAAATACCAACAGCAAAGGTCACAGATTCCAATAACAGTGCCGTGCTGTGTGAGGATTAAAATTTATTGAGAATTTTCATCTTAGGCTCGAGGAATAAATTTTAGTTTTCGTCGATATTGAATTATAAACATGTAATAATAATAAATTTGTTTTCTTATTATAATCTGTTTATGAATGAGAGAGTGTCAAAATCGTAATCCATAGACAGTTTGAAGTTATACCTCGAGTATTTTCGTATGAAATAACCTTTGTATAAATATAATAAATATATCGGGAGTCCACTTATATTTTCACCTTGTCACTCCCTTTTCTCCCTTTACTGGAGTTGAGGTGACAAAAGGGGGGGTTTCTTAAGAAATATATAATGATTGCCGGTTTCTCAACGGAGAGGGGTCGAGGTAAAATAAAAGACAATTATTTAACGGTTTCACCAAATTATTTTACGTTTACTGAATATTTGATAGTCACTCAGTTTTATGTCCTACAACAGTTTTATAGGTGTAGAGTAGGCCTAATAGAAGGTGGCTCATGCCGGTGACCTACTTTCAGCTGTCGCTGTCAAGTGACAATCGAAAGCACGTTGTTAAATATTAAACTAACCTAATACAAAAATAAAATATAAAATGTTTAAAAGTAATATGTACAAGTGGGCACAGCTAATGGTTAAAATGTACAGTATAAATGACAATGTACTAATATACCAGATGGTAGAATGGCTTCCAAGAGTATACTTTTGGATTACACTGAGGGGTTATTATTTCAATTATTAACTAGGAAATATCTATGAGCAGTTGTCACAAGAGGTTACATTTATGTAGGTTCAACTTCCTAACGAATTGTGCAATGAAGTATAACAGTAAACCCTGATAGAGTTGTTGACAAACTATCTGAGACACCTACAAGCAGCAGGCACAGCACAGTACTATAAACGATCTTACTTGGAATGTATCAGGTGGTGTGTTTCCAATATGTCGCAGGAGCTGGACGAAGGGGGCTGATCCTCTACTGGTAAGTTTTCTGCCACTTGTATTCCTTTTGCGTAACTCACACGGCTTTGTTACAGACTAGGAAGAAATCTAAGAAGAGACGTCTCAAGCCGTCAGTGGAAACGACTGTGAAGATGGTATCGAAGACTACTAATGAGAAGGTGTATAAGACGATGTACTGAATAAGATGGTTAATAAGACGGTGAATAAGATGATGTCTAAGACGATGAATAAGACGATGAATAAGAGATCTGAAATACGAAACTCCCATGATGCGTAGGTCAATAAGAGAGAAGAGTGGGTACTTACCATGGATGGAGGGTGACCTCATAGTAATATCCTTTTTCCTGTTAGGAGGAAATCCGCTAGATGCGTTTAGATAACCACTTAAGGTATCACTAACTTTTCCTAACAGGTTACGATTGTAGCTGGGCTAAATCCGAAATAACTTCGAAAAAACACAATTCATGTGACTTCTTGAAAAGCACCAGCACAAGAATGGAGGATTGTGGACCAGTCCAAGCACCACAAGGTCAAGGTCGGTCTTCTGCTATTTATTTACCCTTAGCAACAGGTGAGCAGGTCGAAGGTTAATGTAACAAGTAGCTGTATAGTTCATTGAACTTGACTTAATAGGTCGAAGGCCTCTTGAGAATTTATCAAAGATTCATTGTCAGAAAATGTAAACATAACCAACTAAAGTTTGGGCAATGATGTTGAACTATTGATTATTAACTATTAATTATTTTAGTAAATGGTATTAGAGCAATATATACAAGGTGAGTGGTGAGCTGTGTCCTGGTCTAGGTCGGTATTTCAGTCTAAGGCTGTATCCTGGTCTAGGGCTTGTCTAGGGCTAGTCTAGGTGCTTTATTCCAGCCTAGGGCTTTTATTCTAGTTGTGCTCACCTAGAAGTACAGGTGGATCAGGGATATATAAGAACTTGAATGTAATGGGCACATTATGTTGGTCAGCTTTTCAGGTTAAAAAAAGGAAGGCTGTTGTTTGAAAGTAAAAAATGTTCAATTTACTGAAAGCTTTCCAACATATATGTCCCATATTAAAACAGTAAAAAAGCAATTATCGGCTAAATTAAAAAATATACCAATGATCTGAAAGAAACTAATTATAGCAAAAATTCATGTAGTTATATGAAAAAATATCGTCCTTAAGAAATATATGAAACCGGCAATGGCGGTACGAAGGAATATTTCATAGGTTAACAGATTCGTTCTGTTATAAAGATGTTATTTATTTGGTTATAAAAGTTATTCTGCAACAGAAAAAGCTTGCAAATGTTTGCACAAAAGTAAAACAGTGAATTATAAAAGAATATTTGGTTTAAAACTACCATATTAGTATAAAAGCGATAAAAAAATGGAGGTCTTTCCTCGAAAAGAGCCGATAGCGGAAAGGGCTGTCCCTCGTGGCGTTGAAAAAATGGAAGCGACCGTTGGTAGAAGTCAATTGTCTTATGGTCAGGGTTGAAGATTGGGGTGGCTGATGAGACGACGAGCGGTAATTAAAAGGATTTATTTTATAAAATCGAAACAGGTCGATAGACATGTTACAATACGGCTATGTAATCTTTAAATCTTTAAATATTTAGATTATCCTGTAATAATATTTAAAATGACCGTACTTAGTTTTGTATTAGAAATTAGGTTTTATTGCTTTCTCGTACATAAAAATAGACTATAGAATGGGTGAATAGTATTAAAATATCAAATGATACGACGCTGGTAATTTCAGAACTTCTTGCTTACATGTGATAGGATGTATTGTAAGCATCACATATACCTAATTTTTTGCATAGTACACAACGATTCATCATATTATTAATATTATTTAAATAATAAATTAAGTATCCTTGATTGATCTACATTAAAATGTTTCCACAATATCTAACACAGTTGAATACAACAGCCATAACATGTTTAGTGTCTCCCGGCCATTCTGGTTGAAATAAACTTAAAACTTCACAATAACTAACAAAAAGTGTTCTGCAAACTTTTAAGGCCGTGAAATTTTCATCTAATTGTTTCAGATTTAATCTTCCGGCTTTTCGTGCTCAAGAGCTTACCCAATCAGTTGGGATTGTGTTGGTGTTGAACTTGAAAACTTTTAAATTCACATTAGTTTGGAAAAACCTCCTTTCTAAAATTGATAAGTATAAGCTGGGCAAGAGACGCTTTGATCCTAATCTTGATGTAAGTATTGGGAGTTTTCCAATTAGGGGATGAGTGAATTACATGATTTTCACATATTCTGCTCAGTTCACCGAAAATATGGCAAACAGCATCATAATATAAGTTGGATGTGTAAGATTCGCCATATAACAACTTCACGGAATAGTTATAAAGCATAATGAAACATCGAGATTTGTAAATATCCATAGAAAAAATTTGTTAAAAACTCATTAGCAATAATACTTCACAAAAACGCGCGGCATACTTTTCTGAATCTTATACATGTTTTGTCAGTTAATATGTTCTAGTTTCTATCTTTTATAAGTTGAACTTTTGTTTTCAAATATTCCCTATTCTGTGCTAACAAAAACTTTCTGAATTATCAGTGGTAAAAGTTTTTTACTCTTCTTTGTTTGATTGTCGGAAATATTGTGAAAACGACCAGCTCGACCACGCTCTTTCTGTGTCCCTTGGTGCCAAGTACGGGTTAGAGATTTACAACAGCCCTCGACGTTTCTGAAAATATTTAACGATAACTAACGAGATTTCAATTCACAGTGTACTTGCGATTGCAATCAAGATTTTTCCCTTCTCCTCTCGACGAATATTCAACACTTTGTTTATCTTAAGTATTATTCTCGGCATTTTTACTCACTACTCACACTTCAACACATGAACTCGCGACATTTTATTCCATGAAAACAAAAAACAGCGAAATAATTTCTAATTTCATAACATGAAAAGTCATTACTTTATGTCACATGAAGGCTAACTGAAAGACTTATCAATCAGTCAAATCTAATGGTAACCATAGTTTATACAAGTGGCCCTAAGCTGGTTAATAAATGAATCGTCTACGTACGGAACAATAGTTACAGACAGGTAACAAGGTAGTCTGTGATTACTATGGTAAATAAAGAATTATAACCACAATTATGTAAACAGTTCCGAGACGTCCAAAAAGCAACGAAGGTATCAATGAAGCAGTAGCAAAAGTATCATTTGAGGCAGAGGCCAGATTGCTACTAAGTATATTGCACGGGAGTTCTGTACTCTTCTGCAGCATTATTGGATAAATTCCGTTCAGTCCCTGCAATTTACACAGTTGATTCTATTTTGTCATTGTGCACTAACTTTTTGAAAATCAGCAAACTCTCCCTGGAATCTTTGTTTTGAGTTTCCAGTTCTTTGAAGTCCCAGTTATCTGGAGCGTGAGCTATTCGAGCTCCAGGGAAGAAAACTCTGAAGAGTTTGTCTTCTTGATGTAGCAAGTTCTTCATTCCACCAGGGTACATTTCTAGTGGAATTCCTGGTAAAAAGGAGAATACGGTGAATTTCCAACTGTAGCGCAAAATGTTGATAATGAAAGACGATATATCTGGTTAGAATAAATGTGATTATTTTGGTTATTTCACATAATCACCAATAAAGTTGGTGGAAGTGATAAATTATCAAATAAGACGGTTTGTTCACATATTCACCACAACTTAACGGTAAATCTCATATAACAGCAACACGTTTGAAATGTTTTTTTATTTCAGCTGCATTTGTTCACTACACGTATTTTCGCTACCCTCTCGTATTTTATATAATTATGGATGATATGCTTAAGCGTTTAAATACCAAGATAGTTAATATTATTAATTAATTAATACTGAGAAAGCAAATAGTGTTTCTATAACTGAAAACAAATATGAAGACGATGCTGAGAAACGTATCGTTCCGATATATAAAGAGAGCTCCAATGTTAGATTTTACTTGTACTTTGATCCACTTTTTACCCTTATGTTAACAACAAGCTTTAATGGAAAGTATCGGTAATTTTTAAGCACTCGTGGTATTACCTCTGGAAATTTTGTTGACGTTTATAATGTCAGAATATTTTTTTGACAGTCTGGTTTTTATTTGCAAGAAAGCAATTTTCCACTCAAAACTTATGTAAAATTAAAGAATATACTGTGATGTGTCTTGAGTTGGTATTTTCGTGCAACTACAACGAGTAGAAATCAACAATTTAAAGGTCTAAATTGCTACCAAAACATTTTTTTACGTCGTGACGCTTGACAGCTTCAAACATTTTCAAAAATTGTCAAAAATGGTCAATTGTCAAAAATCTGGAAAAATGGTTAATAACTGTCAAAAACTATCAAAAATGGTCAATAATTTTGAAAAATGGTCCAAAAATTTTGAAAAATTTTTAAAATTTTTGAAAAATTGTCAAAAATTTTGAAAAAGTGTCAATAATTGTCAAAAACTGAAAAAAAAATGGAAAATGGACAAACATTTTCAAAAATTGTCAAAAATGGTCAATTGTCAAAAATTTCAATTATTTTTTTGAAAAATGGTCAACAATTTTCGAAAATAGTCAATAATTGTCAAAAACTATCAAAAATGGTCAAACATTGTCAAAAACTGTCATAAATGGAAAATAATTATTGTCAAAATTGGTCAATAATTGTCAAAAATTGTTAAAAATGGTCAATAATTTTGAAAAATAGTCAAAAATTTTGAAAAATTGTCAAAAACTATCAAACATGGTCAAAAATGGACAATTATTGTTAAAAATAGTCAAAATTTTGAAAAATAGTTGATAATTGTCAAAATTTGTTAAAGTTTTTGAAACATGGTCAAAAATGGTCAAAAATCTGGAAAAATGGTCCATAATTGTCAATTATTTTTAAAAACTGTCAAAAATGGACAATTATCGAAAAAATTGGTCAATAATTGTCAAAAATGGTCAAAAATTTGAAAAAATGGTCCATAATTGTCAATAATTATCAGAAATGGTCAATAATTGTCAATTCTTTCAAAAACTGTCAAAAATGGGCAATTATCGTCAAAATTGGTCAATAATTGTCAAAAATTGTTAAAATTGTGAAAAATGGTCGATAATTGTGAAAAACTATCAAAAATGGTCAATAATTTTAAAGAATGGTCCAAAAATTTTGAAAAATTGTCAATAATGGCCAATAATTGTCAAAAACTATCAAAAATTGTCAAAAACTGTCAAAAATGGACAATTATTATTGTTAAAAATTGTCAAAATTTTGAAAAATAGTTAATAATTGTCAAAAATTGTTAGTTTTTGAAAAATTGTCAAAAATTTTGAAATATGGTCAAAATGGTCAATAATTTAAAAAAATGGTATAACATAAAAATCTATTATTTTTTAACATCCCTAGACAGTAGATCTTTTTAAGGTTAATCATGATGAACAGCGAAAATGACGATTATTCTAGCACTCCTATTATAACCTAAGATAATATAAAAAACTGTTTTAATTATTAAAAGGGCGACTGTAGAAAAAATTATGTGTGTTTTTCGAGCTCAAAGTAAAATTTCCGCTTTCGAAAGATCGCGGCAATATTCTTTCTCAAGCGGCAATCTATTACTTTACGCTCTAAATACACAAATAACTATTTACGTCGTACCGCTTGACAGCTTCAAAACTGAAATAATTTTCAGGTTAGGGTTTCACTTAGTTGCAATGGTAACTAAATAATCAAGTCGACCAAACCTCAAACGTCAAAAATTGACGTTGCTGGAAATCGAAAAATAAATTTTAATTATTCGATTTTCAAACACAATTTGGTGTGGAATTTTCTCACCGAATACCACACGAGGTAAAATTATTTCCGGAAATTTTTTCGAGCTCATGAATATTTTGAAAATTATCCCGAGTCGAAGACGAGGGTGGTATTACTAGTGAAAATTTTTTGCTCTAGTAGATATCCAATGAAATCAGTTTTCTATAATTAGCAAAAAAATTTCTATTCGAATAACCCTCGAACATTGATGAATGCTCAAAAATTTTATAACAATCGAGCACCCCACGCTATTACGACAATGACATTAATTTTCTCGTTAATCATTTCATTTTAAATTGAGAAATATTTTTTACTTTTTAGTTCGATTACCTATAAAGCGTGTTTTTTAGTTTTTTTTAAACTATAATTTATTTTCTAACTTTTTAGTTCGATTTACTATAAGGTGTATTTTTTTTCAAACTCGATGCCAGATCAAAGTTATGTTTTTTTTAAATGGAACATTCTATATTTAACTACTACATTGGGTTGTCATCGGTCCTTGACAAGAGTGCACAATTTCGAATCAATCTGAGCGTTTAAAGTGGGTAAAAATCGAATTTAAAGGTTGCGTTGTTTTTTTTAGACGTGGTTGGGATTAGAACCCACGACCGGTGAGCCCGCTCGGCCAACGAACGTACTTAAAGTGGTGGGATATACTAACAATAATAAGCTACTTGCTCTTGGTTCAAAGGAGAGTTACAAACAAACATACAAACATACAGGTGAAGCTAATAAAAGCGTTTTAAAAAAAAGCACAAAAATATTACTACTCAGGAAGTCATTATTCACTTGAATTTGTGAGAAATTTGTCAAAAATAATCAAAGGTGTCCAAATCTACACTTGCTTTTGAGCCAATAGTGTTTGAAGACATGCATTTAAGGTTTCAGGTAGATCTAGACGATATGCAGTTGCAAGCTCAATTCATGGTTCATTAAGACCACTCGACGAAGTTTGTATAGTTACCTGCCTTAACCTTCCGATGACCAGGTGGGTCACTTAGTGACTCCAACGCAAGTTTTTTTGCTATAAGTTTCTCAAAAATTTTGGTTATTTTTTTATTCGCACCTTTTCCGTTTTCTCACATATTTCTGCAATAATTGAATAAAAAATATTTTCACTAATCCTAAAAAAAATACTTTCTGGTTGGGGTCAGTAAGTGACCCCACCTGCACTTTCTCCAAAGTGCACACTTTTGTTTATACACTTGTAAACAGTAGATTTGCGCACGTGACAGTATTTATAAAGCTGGTGTTTGAATATTTTTCTTCATTTACATTGGGTTTTATTGTTTAGATGTTTTTTTTGTCCTACTGAACGATTCCATATTTTTGTTTATTGCTTGCTTTGTAATTCGTACCAAAATATGCCGGCCAGGCAGAGCACGAGAGTGTGAATGGAATGTTTAGCCTGTCTCGTTTTCTGTCGTGTCGGCTGCTCTCCACTTTTTATCAGCATTGCAGTGTCTGCAATCGCGAAACGTTTACTCGAATATTCTTTGGTCAAAACGTGGATTACGATTTTCATCAGGTGCCAGTTACTCAAGCTGAGCTTGGGGAATTAGCAAATAACTTAGATGACATACCTGACGAAGTAGAACTGTCGGAAGTGCAAGATGAGGTATTAGAAGACGATTCAGGAACTATGATACAATTTTAACTGAAGATGGTACATTGTGGTCAAAAACTAAACCAGTACTACAAAAACGGCCAGCAAGAAATATATTGACTAAAAAACCTGGATTGACAAGTTATAGTGCGAACATTACCACTCCTTTTGAAGCAATGGATTCATTTATAAGTGACGAAATTTTGGATATAATAATTGATGAAACCAATCGCAGAGCTATACTTCTGGAAGGTGATGAATGGATAAATGTAAGTCGTATGGAAATAAAAGCATTTATAAGTCTTTTGATTACTTCTGGTTCCGTTAAAGCATGCCAAGAACCAATTCTAGAACTATGGAGTCATCGAAATCCTGCATTGCAAAGAACCATATTTCCTGCACCAATGTCTCGTAATATAATGAAATATATTCTAAGATTTATAAGATTCGATAATATTGAGACGCGCCCAAAACGACAAGAAGCAAATAAATTAGCTGCGATTGAAGATATATTTCATGTTTTTATTTCCAATTGTAAGAAAGCATACATTCCTGGAGGCAATTTATGTATTGATGAGCAGCTAGTTCCTTCCGTGGTAGATGTCCATTTAGGGTTTATATGAAGTCCAAGTCTGGCATAAAAATATGGACACTGTGCGATGTGAAGAATGCATATTGCTGGAATATGCAAGTTTATACGGGAATGGCGAATAATGCACCCGAGAAAGAACAAGGCAAAAGAGTGGTGCTAGATTTGGTAGAAGGTTTGGGGACAGGTTATGGCGTTACAACCGATAACTTTATTACATCTCTTATCCTTTCAAAAGAATTGCTAAAAAAAGGAAAAACACTAACTGGAACTATTAGACAAAATCGAAAACAAGTTCCTCAACAATTTCGTCCAAACAGAATCTGAGCGGAATACTCAACTGAAGCCTTATTTACTCAAGATACCATGATGATATCCTATGTCCCTAAAAAAATAGAAGTGTTGTCCTACTGTCAACCCAGCATTTTGATTTGGATATTTCGGATGAAGAAACTAAATTTAAACCCCAAATCATTCTCGACTATAACAAATGTTAGGGGTCCATAGATGCGTTGGATCGTTTGGTAGGAGAATATACATGCTGCCGTAATACAAAGCGTTGGACATTAGTTTTTTTTTCAAATGTTGAATTTGGCAGTTTTCAATGCATTTGTTTTATTTACCACAAAGTACGAAAATTATGAAGAGGGCAAAACCTTCAGAAGGAGATTATTTTTGGAGAAATTAGGAATGGAACTGGTAAAACCACCAATAGCTGCACGCCCTCAAGAACGAATACCCAAATATATAAAATATGTTCTTACTGCTCTTTGTCCTATCCCACTGCGACCTTTGCAGATCTATTGTGGTCCTCCGCCATATTTAGAGCTCGATATCTAGCCTTATTCTTTTTATTAGACCTATTAGCCTGGATACCGCCTCCTTTGCGTAGCTCTCTGCCCTCGGTTTTTCTTCTCCGGATAGGTGAAACCGCACCCTTGCTAGTCCTTTGCACTCGCAGAGTAAGTGCTCCGCGGTTTCGTCTTCTTCCTGGCATAACCTACATAGGCTGTCATCTGCTAGGCCAATTGTGTGCATATGCTTCCTTAGCCTACAATGCCCTGTCAGCATTCCCACCATCATCCTCGTCGTTTCTCGACTTTGACATAGTAGGTCGCGTGACAGTCTGACCGAAGGGCTTTTAAGGAATAGCTTAGCGTGCCTTTGCCCCGGAGTTTCATGCCACCAGCGCAACGCCTGGTTGTTTATCCATTGGTGGATGCTCTCCTTGGTGGGGCATTTAGCAATTCCGCAGGAAGGTTCTGGCCCTATCATGACCTCCGTCGCTCCCTGCTTGGCTAATTCATCGGCCTTTTCATTGCCTTTTATTCCTTGATGGCCTGGCACCCAGGCTAGGGTCACTCTATTATGACTACCTAGTCTGTTGAGGGCCTTGCGACACTCCCACACCAGATTTGACGTCGTCCGATATGAGCTTATCGCTTTTAGTGCTGCTTGACTATCGGAGTAGATGACGATTCTTTGGCTATCTACCTCCCGTCTCATCAACTCTTCTGCACAGCATTGCACCGCCATTACCTCTGCCTGAAAGACAGTGGCATGTTTCCCAAGGCTTAGAGAGATCGTGATCTTCTCTTGTACCCCATATATTCCGGCTCCTACTCCAGAGTCTGTTTTAGAGCCATCAGTGTACCAGTTGAGATTCGCTATTATAGGAGGCCCTGTATCCCAGTCCACCTGAATATATAAAATATGTTCTTACTGCGATTATGGAAACTGAAGAGAATGATGAAGAACAAGCTGAAGCAGGTGCACCTGCTGGAAAAAAACGTGGTCGTTGTGTGGCTTGTCCCAGAAATCTGGACACAAAAACCATGAAAAAATGTGACAATTATCATAAGTTTACATGTAAAACACACATTACTGCAATGCAATCAATGGTGTGCGAAACATGCAGGAATAAAACTGAATAAGTGCATTTTCTTTTTATTATTACTTTTTTGTTAATAAGAATCAACATTTAATTTATAATATTGTAATATCTTATAATAATCTATAATAAACGTTTATTTATCCATACAATGGGGTTTACTTTATTTATTTATCATGGTATCAACGTAGTCTTTAGTCCAGGATCATGCTCTCAGAGCTTCTGGAAAAATGGCATCTACCCTGTGCTGATGAGGCGCTAATACGCCGAAACCGGTCCACAAGTGATGTTATTCCTTCTAATCGCAAACCAGAATGGTTGGTTCTATCTTAACAGAAATACCAACCCCGTTCACTTTAGAAGTGTAATTCAATGTCAGTCGGGGAATATAGCCCGAGAAGTAGTTGTTGCTTCTTAGTGGACGGTCTGCTCTTTGGAAATTAATTTCTCTAATTTTGTAAAGCGCTTAATAGTATTAAACTAGTGAATGTCAGAAGGGTTACGTTTTGTATAGTTCGTGAAAAACAGGGCTATCATGGAGGCATATAGTCTACTCCTTATGAAGCAATGTTTGGGACGCCCGTAAAAGTGGGATTAAAACCATCTTCTTCGCCAAACAATTCTATCGAACAAAGCGACAGTGTAATAGAGGATAATTTCAATGGAGCAAGAACGATCCATCACAAAATGGCTTTATACTCAACGTATTTTTTGAGATTGTGAAAAAGGATGAAGAAGGGGTTTCATTAATTCAATGTTATAAATGAAACTAACTGTTTCTAATTAATTCCACTATTTAATGAAAAAATTATGAAAATCATGAAAGGATATTGATAATTATTCCGATATTGACATATCATCGTCAGAATGACAGAAGTTACATTTTATGTGATACCTACTTCTTCAAGGAAATCTAGTTCTTGTTTCTTATATCAAATATGCAGTACTTCTAGTTCTGTGTTAGGTGTTAATGAATGTTTTGTGTCAAGAAGATGTTTTGCGTAATGTGATTTATCTGGCTGTTTTAATCTGTATGGTCGTGAGTGTTCATTATATCTAATTTCAAAATTTCGAATTTTCTGACCAATTTAGACAGCATTACATTCTGGACATTTAAGTTTATATATTCCAGACTTTTTTATTGGGGGTTATTTTTGTTTTTACATTTAACAATTTTTTACTCACATTGTTTTCTGTTTTAAAAGAAATTTCTGTATTTGTTGAAGAAGATATTATCTTTGAAATATTATTAGAAATATTACCAGCATATGTGATGGTTTTGTTTTAGTTTATTCAGGAAATATTAATTGTAATGCCACTTTTTCCTCTTTTTTATTGATTAATTTATTTATTATATGTAATGGATAACCGTTGGATGTGGCTATTTGTTTAATTATATTAATTTCTCTATCAAAACTATATTTGTTCATGGGAACTGAAAATGTCCAGAATGTAATGCTGTCTACATTGGTCAAACAATTCGAAATTTTTAAATTAGATACAATGAACACTCACGAGCATACAGATTAAAACAGCCAGATAAATCACATTACGCAAAACATCTACTTAACACCAAACAATCATTAACACCTAACACAGAACTAGAAGTACTCATATTTGTGATAAGAAAGAAGAACTAGATTTCCTTGAAGAACTAGAAATAAGAAGACACCTAAGAAACCCACAATATGAAGTTGTCAATGAACAGATAAATCTAAGGAGCTCTCCACTATTAAATTGTCTTCTTAAGTAACAATTGTAAAAATCAGCAGATATAGTTTTCCTTGGTTTCCTATATCATTTCACAGTTATACTGATCTTAAATGGGAAAAAGATATCCAGGATATCCCTATAGGGCTAATAATACCTAAGCTTCAATATTTGTAAAATCATATCTTCTTCTTTTATTTTCTATTCATATATATCAAGTCAATCACAAGATAGGTCACTTACTATTTGGTCTAGCCAAAATATTAAACATCAAGCAGGTATCACATAAAATGTAACTTCTGTCATTCTGACGATGCTATGTCAATATCGAAATAATTATCAATATTCTTTCATAATTTTCATAATTTTTTCATTAAATAGTGGAATTAATTGGAAACAGCTTGTTTCATTTATAACATTAATATGAGTAGATTCCACAAAGTAAGGGTCCAAACTGTTGAGAAAAGTGCGTAGAGCGCCTTCCATTGGTTGCAATGGTAAATAATGTATCCATTGGTTTCTAGTTTATTTATAGATATTAGTTGCGTATTATGTACTAATTAATAATAGATTGTCACATTGAAAGTTGTAGTTGACTTTTGTAATAGCGTTTCAATTAATAAAATATTAAAACCAGTTCCGGCTGAATCATTTCCATTGAGCAGAAAATCCCAATACAAACAGTAAATTCCATTAATTTAGACAAATATTTTGAGCAAGCAGGAGCAAGTGAAAAAACGCTTGACGATAGTCTAAATATAGTAATATCACCCCAAGAATGTGTAATAAAATAAGATCTTTCAGGGTGTCAGGAATATCATCAATGATACTAGTTCATAATTAGTCAAGATAGTTCTTAAATCAGCCTTTGCGAGCTGGGAATTACAAAAAGTCACTTTTAATATTTCATCATAATTTACCGGCATTGCTGGGGATTATAATAATCGGCAATTATAAATAATCACCAGTTTATTACACTTACCGTAAGATATCGATCTGGAGCAAGATATTCTAAACATTGTACAAAATTCGTTCGAGAAGAATCAGTCAAGCTACTAATACTCCTCAGTCTACTGTTTGCGCAAATTAAGAAAAAAATCCTAATTCTCACCATTCACATTAAGTTCAGAGTCTTAGCGGTACTAAAAGGTAAAGCTCAATTTACCAGACACGGTGTGAATAATTCAAGAAATTTCCATGTTTGGGCCGAACAGCATTGTTCGGAGATATTGCTAGAGCTTGCAGGATTTGATGCTGCAGACATGTATTTTTAACATAATGGGCTTCACCTCATTCCAGGGTAAATATTGTGTCTCGAAGTATGCTAGGGTAGTGATTCCGAGGCGGGGGTAACGGCGAGTTTGAGGTGGGTTTGGTTGGTAGGCATCTCCTTGGGGATGAGTCCAACACTGTTTGGGTCCTGGACCCATTCGAACATGAGTTTCCCATCTCGTCCCGAAAAAAAAAAAAAAGGGTAAATATTGTGATGATTTTAAATATTATTAATATTTCACCACTACATATAAATAAAAATACTTCCATTTTTTTGTATGATATAATGATGAGAGAGTTGATTACCATGCCTGGAGTTATTTCAAATCAAAATTTTATTCAACCGAAGTGAAGCATTTACGATATAATTTGTCAATTAATTGTACTTCTTAATTGCCTATATTTACGTTCTTAATAAAATAATTTGCTATTATTTGAAACTATAGAGCTGTTCACTGTTTACTTCAACGAAAAACATAACTACAAGCTAGTAGACTCCAAGCATACCGTAGTTGCATAATCAGTGCAAAGTAGATGTTATCCAGCTCAGCATGAAGTAGGATTGTATATCGAATAAGGTGAAGAGTTCAACTGAAAATAGATTCTTGTTTATCGATAATAGATAGTTGATTTCTAAGAAAAAAATCTCATTGCGCAGTATTTAATCAAATTTAATAGAGTAGTTTTGCTTTTATCCCCAATTAAAAAATCGTATTTTCAAAATTTTTCAAAATCCAACTTTCAGATTATTACGTCACTAGTATAAATTGAAGTTAGGCACAAATTTTGACATGGACCATAATTATCATAAATTAGTGTAGTCACTAAAATTAAAGGAGAAAAGAAATTTAGGATATATTGACGTGAGTTGTTTGCACTTAGTTTTGGTTTATGGAAAAGACAATATATTAATAATATCTGTATATTTTATTTATATTAAAATCCTTCTTTTTCTGTTAATCGGCAGAGAAAATATAAAATAATTTTATTTTTACTTCATTTTTTTTTGTTCCAAGTAATCCGAAAATGGAAAAAAACAATTTGTTATGAAATTTTTCACTTCGCTTGCTTTTAATTTCCACTTCATTTTACAGATGCTGTAATAATGCTATTAAACAGATTAACGTTTCAGTCAAAAATTTTAATATTTCGTATTGAAGAGCTGTCTAAATTAATTCAATAACATTAATCACATCTTAATGTACGTAATATTTTTTTAGGGAAATGGTTGAATTAATCTTCAGCAGGTTTATTTGATTTATCATAAATTTTCCATGATTTATGGTAGACAGCGTGGATTAATAAAGTGTCTTAATATTTTCTGACATGATAAACAGCAGCTAATTCCAGCTACATAGGAAAAATCGTGTTTTTTATACGACTTGGTACTCTTTTTTGAGTGATTTAATAATTGTTGGTATATTCTGTTATTTTTGTTATGAATGCTGCTATATTTTTCAATTGTCCCTCAGTTTTTATTTGATTTTATTCACGGAGTATTCGCTCTTTGTCAGTTTATACAGCGTTGCTGAAAAGTCTCGCACTAAGGGATTATCTTTGAAACGGATAAAGGGAAATTTATTAAATTCTAGGACGATGAATGAAACTTCTATTCTTCTATTTTGTATATTTTGGAGCAAGTGTCAAATGTTTTTGACGTCAGCGTTCAGCGAACGGCCGCCATCTTGAATTTTTTGAAATGCAACCTAGGTCAAGTAACGTATCACAAAGAAGCTTTTTTTCTTTTTCCAAAAATAATAGCAATTTATCACTACAAAATGTCTCATCAAATATCATTTTTTTAAATTGAATAATCTTCACCCTTATAACGTTCAAAATATCCATGAATTGGCTGAGGATTGAGAAAATGAGAATGCAAAACAATTTCTCAGATTTTTTTATTAAAGGTACGCTCACCTGTGCCCAATATCTTGATTTACTCCAAAATTATACCTGAAATAAATCGATTATTTCCTAATATGAACGTATTACTTTCAACAAGTTACCGCATCTCCACCTTACTAAAGAGACTTTAGGCAATATTCAAATACAATTTTCCCTCAGAGATGGATTGGTCGAAGAGGTGTATGTTGTATGTTGTATGATCTTTTTTCAAAAAATTTGACAATTTTTGACCATTTTTCAAAATTTTTACAATTATTGACCATTTTTTCAAATTGTAACAATTATTGACCATTTTTGACAATTATTGACTATTTTTGACAATTATTGACCAATTTTGACAGTTTTGACAATTATTGATCATTTTTGACAGTTTTCCAAAAATGTTGACCATATTAGACCATTTTTCCAAATTTTAACAATTATTGACCATTTTTGACAGGCTCTGACAATTATTGACCATTTTTGACAATTTTCCAAAAATTTTGACCATTTTTCCAAATTTTAACAATTATTGACCATTTTTGACAGGTTCTGACAATTATTGACCATTTTTGACAATTTTTCAGAAATTTTGATCATTTTTCCAAATTTTTGACAATTATTGACCATTTTTTCGAAATTTTGACAATTTTTGATAGATTTTGACAATTATTGACCAAAATGGAATGAACATATTAGTAATGTTGCTAGGCGTATACCTATTTTAATCTCCAAATTTTATGACCTGCGTGATATCTTGTCCAAGAAAAATTTGTTAATTTTATATAATTCATTCGCGGAATCTATTATTTCTTAATGCATTTCGGAATGGGGTGCAGCTTTCAAAACGACACTCAATACACTACAGGTTGCACAAAATTTGCTATTAAGAATTATTTACCGAAAAGGTAGGCTTTACTCAACTGACCTCTTATATAAAGAAACTAATATATTCAATATCCAATCAATATATGTTAACCATTGTTTAAAGAAGATGTTCCATGAGAAAAAAACAAATTTGACACCACTAATATATCACACTCGCTCACCTATGAACTTGAACAATAAGTGAAGCCTTACAGATTAACAATTTACTTCCCTTAACCTGTATCTAGGAGCTGAATAAAGGAACTTCACGTCTGCGAGCTGTATCTTGGAAGTCAAATCAGGAAACTGTTTTGCTTTCAATCCTCTTTTTCTCTCAGCTACGATATATACCTGACCTGGTATAACCTAGAAACTTTCTACAGGATCTTTGAACAGGAACTTTATTAGTCCTGGAGAAGTATCTTACACAAACTGTACGCCTAGGAACTTGTATGTTGCAGGAACTGTTTGTCAGAGTCATATTTTTAAGAAAAGTTTAAAATTGGGAGCTATTGCACAGTTCAAAATTTTAATGCACTCTATTTCGAGGCAATTGATGGAAAGCAGGCCTGAAACATCTCCATTCATATTTATATATGTTCAACTTATTTTAAATTTTGCGCTAAAGTTAACATCGGAAACTATAATTATTGATGTTTGGTCCGAATACACTTGTAGTCTATTCCACCAGAAGAAAATATTTGAATAGTTTCATACCAGAATAGACTTGTTGTCTATTCCACCAGAAGATTACATAATATGAGAAATAATATTTTTGTATCCGAAAGACCGCATTTATGAGAGATAAGCTCTACTGTCATGAAAAGTGTTACAATTTTAGGGACAAAGCAACATAACGTCGTTGTTCTGATGAAACCTCCTATGTGGCATTTTTTTACAATATGAGATGTTTGCTTGCTAAAACACACAACACTCGCGGATAAACTAGCTAAACGTCTTAATATATTCAAAAATCAAAAATATTCGACAGTAAATGATTGCTTCAAATACAACCTCAAATGTCAATAATAAAATGGCTGTCGGCATGAAAATCGTTGGCAAAGCCAATGGCATGAAATGGTTGTTACAAGGTTTCAAGGCCGATTTTGTTTCGTGCGCAACAGGGCTGGCGAACTTCAAGTGGCTTTTTCTTATGTGAAACGGAGTCTATAGCCCGTTCAGTATTAAAACCGTTGCACGTCACATCTGGCATAACTGTACTATGTTGCCAAGCCCTTGAAATAATATGAGAATCTAGTATATGTCAAATGAAGTTAATCAAATATTCTAGGTTAGGTTTAGTTATTGATGGTTATTGCGTGCAAAGAAACTTCGACTTATTTCAGTTACATACAGAGATGTTACATATAAAATTTTAATTTGTATGTTAACCGTACAGCACTAAGAAATTCTTATTTTAAAAACTATGGAATTATTTTTAGCACTAAAAAGGTATGTATGGAATAGTTAACACTTTTATTTGTATGTTTATACCACACACTTGATTAGTTAGAAGTTCTAGTATTTAAAATGCATGTATATATAGTATCAAGGAAAAAATATTATCTAATATAATGTTTAGGTTACAATTACCTAAGTACATGTTGGCTTCTAAAATGTTGTCACTACAATATGAAAGATTGATGTAAGGTTTACAGACAAATTATAAATAAAAAAGTTCTGATAACCTGGATTTACCTCCTTTTTAAAGGTAGGCAATTTTATTTTATATTTTGTTGAAATAAATCTTAAATTTTTCTTAGAAAAGCCGGGATGTGAAGCTTTAGTGTGTAGGTCATTCTCAACAAGGAAAATCACCCTGAGATATATGATCTTTGATCATAGCAAAAGAAAATTGTGCAGCAAGCACCACCACAGCTCAGGAAAGGGGAGCAAATCCATTCTATTCTCCGAGTGAAGGTATATGCAAATGATTGACTAAATTGTAGCACTGAAATCAATACATATTATAATTATCAGTATATTGGTGAATTATTTATCACTCCATCATTTTCTAATCAATCCAAATTTATATTTACCATTTTGTTTTAGCTCTCCAGCATCTACCGCAACTGAAAGTATTGCTAATAAATGATTGATCGAATGAGACCTTTCAATTCAATGAAAACTATTAAATTAATTCTTTGTAGTTTTTATAAAACTTTATGATATACACATGTACCTTTAGAAAATGCTGCCTGAATTACTTATTTTGAATATCATGATTAAAATAAAATGATAAATAATGCCACCCCAATTTTCATGGAATTGTTTTATTAAAAAGAAACATTGCAAATTTATAAATTAGTTACTACACCGAAAAGTTTGTAATACTATTTTTTTAAATAAGGTAGAACAATAATTGTCAAATAGAAATCTTTCAAATTTGAGAGGTTCACGGTCAAACCTATTCCAACCCGCAACTTCTGGAATGCATCTATCGGCTTGCTTGGCAGTAGCCAGTATTAACTCAATAGGATTTTTAAAAAGATGGTAGGTAATACTTTGTGACTATACTGTTCTATCAAATCCACAATCTATTTTGTTGGGGGGTTTGTTTCTGAAAAAAACATTTATTGAAAGGGCAGTATTCAAATAACCAATTATTTTCTTTTCAAATATACCTATATTATTATTTTTGTAAAAATAAAAGTAAAACAGCATTTATTGTCTATTAGGTATAATTTGAAGTAAGAATTTTGAATGTATTAAACTAGTTGTGTAGTCTTCTGAATTCTAACATATAATTTGCTATTTCACTGTTCAAATATAGTTTGTATCTACTTACTAGGCTGTAATATAAATAAGCTCAGCTTCAACATTTGTTGATTGAATTCTATATTGTGTCATTAACCTAATATTATCGAAGAGCATTGTGCATAATTTATTATAGGTTCAGAAAGATTCAATAGTAAGTAATTGGAATTCAAACCATGTTCTTCATTCATTTTCCCATGATAATAACTCAACTGAGATTCATATAAAAATATACTTTCTGCTCCATCAATATAACCATTTTCATTCTCAGCATGTAATACAAAATACCTAGAATAAAAACAATTTTGCATTCTAAAATTTTACATTATCATTGTAACATACCTTTTGACATGAACAGCCTACAGCACCATTTTGGAAAATTCAGGATTCATTAATAAAAACAAATTTATACAGTGGTTTATTTTTGTTGAAAGTTCCATAAGTCCTCTTTGTGGATGTGTATCATATTTTAGTACACTACTCAGGAACATTCTACATTGAATAATTATTGTTCTTCCTTCAATTACTGTAGTAACATTCCTACAGTGACATGATTATCTATAAAAAAATGTCCATGTATAATTGCCAAGTATTAAGAATAATGTAACAGAATATAATAAATACAGTTGATTGGGTATAATATTGAACTTATACATACTTGCTTCATAAACGCTGTAAATAGTATCAGGAGTAAATGCATCAACTATTGCAGTATTATTAAGTTTCATTTATACGTTTTTTTGGATGTGACTTTAACTTTGATAACTCATTACTGCTTGTGAAAAATTACTCACAGTTCTTTGCAGTTTTTGTCACAACATAACCCCAAAAATGTCAAGACGTCAACTGAACCTGAAATAAACCATTTTAATCGCGGCAACACCGCGCATTTTTGCCAACATAAAAAGTTTTTATTAATACTGACGTTAGTTTGAGTTTAATATTTAATTAACCTACGAGCTGTATTTGATATGAAATTAATTACGAAACCTTTCTTTAAACATATATTTATATTTTTTAATACAATGCGACCTACAAATTTCAATATTTATTGAGTTTAGAGAGGCTTAACATAGTGATTGAAAGAGGATTGACAGCAGCAATCGAATGACATGATATGAACGAACGTCTCTTTTTCGACACTTTGATGACGTGCAACGGTTTTTGTACTGAACGGGCTATAATAGAATGTAATGCTCCCATTTGTTTAAGCTATGTGCGGCTGAACAAATTTTGTGATTGATGAATACTCATATGTATTTCTGTAACACATAAAAGTTTTCAAAACTAATAATATCCTGGCATAATTGAAATCTCCTATGTGAAGTCCTCGTTACAAACAAGATTTCATTTAAATTTTTGTTCCAAAGCTACTACAGAGAAGCATTGATGAAGCACTGCTGAGCAGAAAAAAACTATTGTGTTGTTTTGTTAATAGTTTTTGTGTTAAATAATGGAACAAAATAAAAAGTTATTATCATCTATTTGTAGCCTGAGAACCAAAAAACTCATGGAGTGATTAAAACATCGTAAAGGTAAGTAAATTGTTTATTTTTAATATAAAATTTGAGGTTATGTCTTTGTAAACAATTTTTGTTAATTTATTTAAATAATTTAGGGAGTCAAAAAAATGAATTGTTATTTTATTTCAGAAAGTGATAAAAATAACTTGAAGAGTATTGAAAATATTTCAAAGTCAAATGAAATGGACCTGGAAAATTATTTGATAGAAAAATTGGTAGGTATTTGAATAAAATATTATAAAGTTAAACTTTTAGGAGGAATAGGAACTAAAAAGTTAGGAATATAGAAGAAAACTTAGAAATAAATTGATTTTTCAAACAAAATTTACGAGTTAGATTTTAAAACAAAAAATATGACAAATAAGATCACGTTCTCTATCGTATGACACAGTGGCGTACAATTTTGTTGCGTTCTCTAACCAAATAAAAATTTAGGATAAGTTTAGGTATATCAATTACCTGAACTTTTTTCTATGTCTGTACTTTTTTGTTCTAAGACGGTTTTGTCTCAAATTTTGCACAATGTACCAGGAGAATGGAGATAAACTTACTTTTATTTTCTATCTAGTTTCTTTTCTCGTTTTGTTCAACAATATCGCAAAAATCTATGCTCAAAACTTAAAAAAAATATTAAACTAGATTGAAAATAAGAAAAAATTTTGGGTTTATGTGGGACCTTATACCACTCTTAGGATTCGTTGTGCAAAATTTCAGACAAAGGCGTCCCAGAATCAAGAAAATCCATTTGGTAGCAGATGCTGACAATAAGGATTTAAGGCAATCATTATTTTTCAGAAAATGAAGATCAACGGTTGGGCAGTAACTCGATTGTGCAAAGTTGGCTTAACAAATGCATAAATAATAAATTTACGCTTATGGAGTCAGTTCTGAAAACTTCAGAGGACCTGCAATTTACAAGTATGGAACCAGTTCCGGTAACTCTAGAAGAGCAGCAAACTACGTCTATTGAACGAGTTCTGTAGAACCTGCAATCTATTCGCATGGAATATGTTCTGAAGACCTGCCATTTACGCCTATGGAACCTGTTCTAATAACTCCGCAGTCAGTTCTGGAAATTTAAGAGGACCTGCAATTTACAAGTATGGAACCAGTTCCGGTAACTCTAGAAGAGCAGCAAACTACGTCTATTGAACCAGTTCTAGAGAACCTGCCATCTATTCGCATGGAACCTGTTCTGTTAACTTCCGAAGACCTGCCATTTACGCCTATGGAACCTGTTCTAATAGCTCCAGAGAATCTGCAATCTATGCCTGTAATTTTTGAAGTTAATCCAAGCCAAACAGTTGCGAAAGAAAAAGATTGCGCAGCTGTGCTAGACAGTTTGACAGTTTTTGATGGGCAGATAGAGAGAAATGATACTATTCCGACTTAAGATGTATTAGTAAATAATAATAATGATCGATTTGAAGAAATAACAGAGAATTATGAATCTGCTGACACGGACCATAAAGTAGAACAAAATGTAAAAAAGACAAAAACACTGAAAGAAAATATTGAAAGTAATGATGTTGAAAAACATTTGACGGAAATTAAATCAACAATAAATAAGACTAAAGAAAAAGACCTTCAGGTAAAAAATAGAGTGCAGAGTATAGAGTATTTGAGCTACAGAAGAGTCGGTACAAAAATAACTGGTTCAACAAGAAAAGAAGGCAGAAGTATAAAGGCAAGATGTAATCATACTCTTACATTCCATAAGAGCAAGCGCTCGTTCCTATGTGCGTCTGTGTCAGAGCAAAAACGCAATGAGATATTTAATTATTTCTGGCAAAATTTTAAAACTTGGGACGAAAAACGAGCCTTTGTAAGAGCATTAGTCACTTAAAGAAAAATTGTAAAAAGAAGGTCAAAGACGCAACGTAAAGTGGCCAAACTAGAAGGCCATGACATTATGCTCGAGAACGATTCAAGGGAAAAGGTCAAAGTTTGTAGAAAATCATTCGCACGTCTGGAAACATTGTAGGATTCTGAAGAAGAAGATGGTGAAGAATCACAAGAACTGAATGACAAAGAAAAGACTAGAAAACAAATTTAAGATTTTTTAATAGATAAACAGAAGCAAAGACTAAAAATAAAAGGAAAGACAATAAACAAAGTTGAATGTCTCAACGAGCGGGTTTTTTTGACTGGAAGAAAGCGAGAATACCTGGAAGAGTGGTTACTACTACTACCGAAAGTACCATTTTGTTGTATAGTACAAGAGGAAAAAAACATAGCAATACATAAACCTAGAAAAGACCAATGCGATAATGTAGTGCATACGATCTTGATAATGTATCAGAAGAAACTTACGCTGCACATGTTGCAAAAAAACACGTGGCCGAGAGGCTAAAACACGGCTTGTTGGCGAAGCCAGTGAAAAAAAATTGGTGGTAACCATGGACCTTCAAAGTGTACTGCTTGCACCAAAGACAGAGGCTTCTGCTATGTACTACAAACAGAAGCTGCAAGTACATGACTTCACCATTTATGAAATAGGTAGTAAGAACGTTCACCTCTGTTTGGCATGAGGTGGATGGAGAAGTAACTATTGATGAATTTACTACTTTGAAAATTGAAGAGGGTTTTGAAAAAATTTCTCTTATATCCGACGGATGCAATTATCAAAATCGCAACAGAGTACTAGCTGCAGCCCTAAGAGATTTTGCAAAAAAGATTTCGGTGGAAATTTTACAAATTATTTTAGAAAAAGGACATACACAGATGGAGGCAGACTCCGTGCATTCTACTTTGGAAGTATATTTTTATCCACAAATTAATGCCCCATCTGATTATGTTACTCGAATGAGAATGGCTCGTACAGAACAGCCATATAAAGTTGAAGTTCTTGATTACGAGTTTTTTTTTTAATATTCTGCTCTTGAATAAATCTTAAATCCCTAAGACCTTGTAATAAAGTTGAAGAAAGCTGTGTGACTGATATAAGACAACTTTTGTATTTGCCAAACGGAGATATAATGTATAACTTGGACTACAATGACTAGAATTTAATTTTTACCACATAAGAGGTTTCAACGAAACAACGACGATAATTTTAGAAATAGATGAGATATAAACATAAAAATTCACAAAAAAATAATGGAAAAAAATAAAAATACTGACCATACTATACTGATAATAAAAAAACATATTATACAAATTTAATATATTATAATACAATATTTTAATATCGTTCACCATACTAAATATTGAATTATACCAATGTAACTCTAAATATTGTTGAATTCTGCCACTGAATAATAAGTTATTTCAAGCTGAAATGCTTTTCCTGGATTAGAAATAAACACCACCTTTGAATCTCTACATGCAATTGGTATATACCCTAGAGCATGGCTGCTTCGAAGTATCAGAACTAAAGGACCCATTATGATGTCTAGTCCCCTTTCGCAGGAGCTTGGGGAATATGCCATCTGGTCCCGGAGTTTTGTAGGGGTTAAAATAGTTCTGATATGATATGGTCTGAAGATCTCATTCGTGAGTCCTGTCCTCTTTGGTTGCTTTTGTTTTGGCAACCGTACCGTTGTCATAGCTTGACTCTATATTTACCGAACCTGGTGAGTGCACACTGAGGAGGAGCTCTATAGCCTCTGCCTCAGTATTTGAGAAGTTTCAGCTCGTCAATTGAATAGAACCAAGTTTGTTAGGAGTATCTTTTATTTTTGTATTATATGCACCTAGTTCAGCTTTATACGCTCCCAGTTACCCGTTTTGTTCGCTTTGTTGAATAAGCGTCTCGTTTCTTTCCTTAGTCTTTATTCCACCAGATGGCTTGTCTAGAAGAGCGACTCTCCTTTATCGGACGGCTATTATGATGAGAGGTCAGTGTGGTCTGTTGCAGCCATGCAGCAGTCCCCTTTAAATCCTCAGCACTTTTTGGTCTGCCTACGTGTGTGCGGATCTTAGAAAGCAGGTCCTCTTTATAAGATACCCAGTCAGTGCTCTTCGGATCCCTGTATGTTCTAATAGCCGATTTCTCTACGTTAATTTCATTTTCGAAAATGTTTACCAAATGTATCTCAATTAACCTTAACTAAAAATAATGTTCCTTTCGATTGGACACGTGATTACGAAATTGAACTGAAGCTCTTAAAAGAAACGGTTTCAATTTTGTTGCCGGAAATGTCTAAATTAAATATTTTTATTTGTTTTATGCCGACGGGGCCGTAGTAAATAAAATATCTCGTGGTACTCGGTGTTAATATTATCACTGATATCGCCCATCTCTAATGTCGATCTAGTTATGTGAGGCTCTTCTTCTTTTTCAAGAGGTCATAAGGTGATAAGGTTAAGTGTACAATGTAAAAGCACGTGTTCATTTTTCGGTTCTATTTAATATATTAAAAAAACACATAATATTTTTTTTAAATCTAACACTCAGTGCTCTTCTCTATGAAAATTTTAAAGGATAAAATGTTTACCCCACTAAGTAGGATCACTAGGTGGCTGCGCATCATTACCGGTTCGAGACCGGATGTCGTTAGTAAAGATGTTGAGTGTCACGAGTCAAAACTGTCAGTCTCTAAAATATAGAATGCCAAAACTAAAAGATGTTCATCTTTATACCCACTAAGGTTCATTTTTTCCAAACGCTTACAGTTATTAAACATTTGGCGTAAAGTTTTGCTTTTAGGTAAGTCAAAACGTTCTATAAATGGGTTCTCAGTTCTTACGGTTCGGATATTTTTTGAATATTTCGCTATTTTATTAAGTATAAAATTTTCTTCTTTTCTAGCTTTTACTTTTATTTCGAGGGAAAAAATCAAGTTTAGTGAACCAACGCGGATTTTGATGACATATTTTTTTAAATTAATTCGAGGTCGCTGAACACGAAAATGAAAAAAGAAATCGGCGCTCTCTTACCAATAACGAGTTATATAGCTGGAGCTGTATTACAGTTTTTTTTTCAAATTTTGAGAGATGATGATTTTAGAAAGATGGTTAGTTTTGAGATAAGTTTGGTTGATATTTATCATTTATTTGAAGCGCCAGCTATCGGAAAAATAGGTGTATGTTCATGATGTTCATCTTGTTTATATCTTTTATGTCACGATCATGAAATCGAAAATATTCAGCAACTAATTCAATTGGCTAAATATCCAATGGCTGAATATGCTATTAGGTACAAGTTTTACGACTAAGAGGAAACAGACCAAAACTTATGTCAGTCATATTACATGGAAACGTCAAAAGATATAATAATTGTGGAATTAAGAAAATAATGTACAAGAAATGAATATCAATATCAGTGTTTTTTAAATGTGTGTGTGTGAGGGGAATATCGTAAAAAGCAATGATAGTGTATTTAACATTGTGTAGAAGTGAAAATGCATAATTTTAAAGCAGTTATAATATGACAATAAAACCAGTGCAGTGCTGATCTCACCTCATCTTAAAAAATTCATAACTCGTTTTTGGTAAGAGAGCGCCGATTTATTTTTTCATTTTCGTGTTCAGCGACCTCGATTTGATAAAAATAAAATTTCATCAAAATCCGCGTTGGTTCACTAAACTAGACTCTTACCATTTCGAGTTCTTCAAGCAAAGGAGAGTGTTCCAGACACATACAGATATTTTTCGATGGTATTTTTTCGGTGATAATTATTTTTTCCCAAAGACTGGGTGAACAAGACAAGTATTGCCATCTTTTACAAACCCTTTTATTTCTAGTGTATAATTCCTCGTGTTTAATGAAAGAAAATACGTATATTTAAATTTCATCAGGCAATAGACATGTGTAATCGCAGTATTTCGGTCTCTTCTGCACAATGTAATTTTCGGAATCTTCAGTTTCCAACGATGATCGTTCCATAGACCGAACCAAGTTTTTGTACCTACACTAGATACATTTTGTTATATTTGCTTTCGAAGAAAAAAATGTTTGATACGTTTGACAAAATTTCGACGTGATGTCGAATAAAACAATACAACTATGGATACAGAATAAGTAATGGAAAAAAAATCGACACGAAGAGAGTGACATCTATTGATGTACTTTAGAAGGTTAATACCGATATTTAGTTTTGGTTTTGTGGTGTTTTAACTAGAAGATCTTTACGGTATCCTAGAAGGCCTTAACGGTATCCTTGAAGGTTTTTTAGAAGATATATCTGAAGGTATCTTTGAAGCGTGCTTACCTAAAAGTTGAGGCGGATTATGGATATGTGGAAAACTTGAATGTAATGGGGCACATAATGTTGGTTCAGCTTTTGAGGTTAAAAAGGAAGGCGGATGTTCAAAATTTAGCAAAATTTAGCGAAAGCTTTCCAATATACATGTCCTATATTAAGATAATGAAAAAAATTACGAGCGGTAATAAAAGAAGGATCTGGGATATTAATTTAAAAGTTACCACATTTTCAGCACATCCAATAGAATTCCATTATCTGATTATTAGAAATATTGTTTCCGAATAGATCATTTTTTTTATTTAGTTTGAACCCTTCTTAATCCCAACCTGTAACCATCTATTGCTTTTCCAAAATTATCGGACCTACACCATGAGGCTTAAGTGAATAAGTTATTTATAGCAGTAAAAGATAACGATATATTTTGAACTAAACTATACCAAAACAAAACCTTTGTGTATAGATTATTAATGTGTGATTTCCAGCTACTTGTATCTTTTTAGATTAGTTAAAAGAGTACACGGAAAACTTCAGAGTAAAATATTAATCTTCTACGAAGAGCGAAAGGGACATAAACAAAATTATGACTGTGTGAGGTTGCCACCTGGGAGATATTATATTGTAATATAGTTTTATTACAGAAAATTTGTTCATAGTCGTAATACGTCTATACATAGTGTTTTATCAATATATTTTTTTTATTGTCAAGTTGACGTGCTCGGCTACTATGGCCGTTTGCGAAGGTACAGTTTATTAATGTTAATTGAACATAAAAGTGTTAATAATATATTGTACACTGAATTAAATTTTGTGATAAAGTTGAAAATTTTTTAGGAACTGTAGGACGTTAGTTGCTTCGTTGAGGTTACTCAGCAATTATTGTAAATTGGTGAAGGTGAAGCTGCTGCCTTTCTGAAGCCGTATTCTTGACTGAGGCAGAGAAGCTACCCGAGGGAATGGATATTTTGTCTTTGTCACTGCAGTGACAGAGTAACCAAGCAAAATAAAGACAAAATATGTGTTCCTTCAGGAAGACTCACTTCCTCAGTCAAGAATACGGCCCCAGATAAGTATTGGTGACATTTAGTGAGGATGTGTTTGACTGTAATGTTACATTGACAGTTTAAGCAATATGGTCGACTGCTCGATGACATCAGGTAACCGTGGGTATGTTTGGTGTGTCCAATTCGTAGTTCGAAAGTTTTGAAGATTCATTAAGGTATGGGTGATTTATTGAAGGCTAGATATTGTGTAGGCATAAATTGATGGAATCCCGGTGCTGTTACCACATAGTTTTGAATTTGTGTTCAAGATCCTTTGCCGTTTGTTTATTGTTTTCAGTGTTGTTTGGTGTTGTGGTATTTTTAGCAAGCTGATCAGCAAACTCATTGCCCTTAATACCAATATAAGATGGTATCCATATAACTGTATCTTTTGGGATAACTGGAACTATTTGAACTGCAGAATCCTAAAATTAAAATATCAAAATTCATCCCAAAGCACTATAAAAACAAATTGGCACCCTACTATGTTACTATTTGAGGATACAAAAACTATTTGTACCCAGTAGATTTAAATTATTTGATGTATTCATGCCCAACTTACCAAGAAGTGTATGCCCTACTTAATTATGCTGAATAAACTTTTCTAATTACTACCAGAGGAGTACAACAGGATTATTCGGTATTGCAATTCCATTACTTAGAAGAATTGCAATCACTTATTGAGAACAATACTTTACTGCTAAAAAAATAATCAGCCTTATTCATAGTCAAAGTTAGTGGATACTAAAACTACTATTCGTTGTTTTCAAACTAAGAGGAGCGATTTCAATTTAAGTTGGCATTTCTGCTACCTAGTGATTGTTCAGATTGCCGCCCGTTTCACACAACTTTTTTGATACCACTGACAACGAGATTTGTCAATTCTGTGTTTATTTATCAATAAAATCCATTAGTTAAATCTTAATCACCACTTTTTGCGTTTGTTGTTTATTGTTTCATTTTAAATAAAGTATTATATCCCAACCAAGGTGAGTGCAAGCTTCAAATTTAAATTGAGAAGAATTTGAACATACAATTGCATTTTCTGTTGTGAAAGTCACTAAAATCGGGTTAGGTAAAAGACATAGAAAGAGAAGAAGACGCGGGGAAAATAGCGGGAGTGTATAGTATTAGTTTTAAGTTTAAGGTTGGTTGTAAGATATGTGTAAATATGCTAATAGCTTTGTTCGTAGAGCGATCAGCAACCGTTTCCAGCTGCAAATCGCATGCGCATTGAATATTTGGCGTTCGTAGAAGAATAACTGACAGTTTCCAATTATTAGTTGGGTGTTCGTAGTAAAAAAATAAGTGATTGCCAACTGATTGGGAATAGTTGGAAAAATCTCTGACTATTCTCCAAATTTTTAATCACGGACATTTGAATATTGTTCATAATAAAATCATAATCAGCCATATATATAAGCTAACCTTTTTTTTGTATTTTCGGTTTTTGTATGTTATTTGGATTTAGGTGGGTACATATTACGAAAATATAAAATAATTTTTAAATAAATTGCTGTTTAAAATTATAGATTTTTCTGATCTCAGTGATTCTTCCGACGCTTTTTTAGAAAGCGATATTTCGTCATCAAATTCAAGTAGTGATACTGACGAATACGATGTATTGAATCGTCAACCGAAAGATCGGAATGAACATTTTTTTAACCACGCTATTGGCGAATACAGCGATTTTGAATTCTTCGAACATTTTCGGATATATAGGGCAGTAGCAAATGATCTGGCTACTAAACTTCAAAAAAAAAACATAACAGAAACAGAAAAAATCACTAACTATTCGAAATGCGTTCGTAGAACATAAAAATGGATAGCAAATTCCAAACCGTTGGAGGCGGCGCATGCGCAGTATGAAATAATCACCAACCGTTGCAAACTCTCTCTACGAACAAACCTATTGCTACACCTTCATGTAATAAAAGGCTTCCGTATAAATAAGTGTTTAATTACTATATTGGATAACACAAATAACAGGTTATGGGCCCAGAATCCAACAGAATAAAGTAAAAAGAATAAGTTGAATAGATACTTGAAAGTTGAAAGTCAAGTGCCGGAAAAAAGATCTGTTTGAAGTCACAAGTATATAATAAACCCAAAGTTACAGTCAAAGATGTCTTCGGAAAAATATGGAATAAAACCCTTTGAGGGAAAGAATTTTGACAACTGGAAGTTTAGGGTTTGTGCCCTGTTGGACCAACAAGAGGTGAAAGAATGTATATTGCAGGTACCAGATCCCATTACACCCGAATTTTTAAAGAAAAATAAGAAGTGTAAAGCTATTATTATAGAATGTTTATCTGATGGTTTCTTAGAATGTGTGAAAGACAAAGATACAGGGTTTGAGATGTGGAAAGGTTTAGAAAACCAGTTTGAAAGGAAAAGCATAACTAGCCAGCTATACCTGAGAAGAAAGTTGCTAAGTTTGAAGTTTCAGGAAGATGGGAGCTTAGAAAATCATTTCAGACAGTCCGATGAAATAATAAGAGAGTTGAAAAGTTTAGGGGCCAAAATGGAAGATATTGATATAGTGTGTCACCTATTATTAAGCTTGCCAAAATCATTTGACAATATATCAACAGCATTGGAAACAGTAGAACAGTCTAAGCTAACATTAGACTATACAAAATCAAAATCAATGGACTATTATATAAAGTGAAAAGAAAAGAGAAAATCGAGATAACCAAATGATGTTCATATCGGAGAATCAAAAATGTTTTAGATGCGGTGAAGCAGGTCATATTGAAAAGGATTGTCTGAAGGGCAGTAACTCATATAGACGAGGTTATTCGTATCGAGGTTTTAGAGGTAACAATTTTAGGGGCAGAAGAAGCCAGAAGTATAGAGGCGCATCTTATGGTGAGAATTTAGATCAAAAAGGAAGAAGCGTTGAACACCAGGATGAAGGAAGTAAACAAAGTAGAAATGGAAATCAAAGTATATGTTTCATAGAAGGTGAAGCAATCAATACTGAACGAAATAAGGTAGGTGAACTTAACTTTTTCATAGACTCTGGATGTACAGACCATTATGGTAAATAGTAAGAAGTATTTTCATGATTATGTTGAATTGAAAAATCCCATACCAATTGCAGTAGCTGAAAATAATGATTTTATCTATGCAGAGGGGATAGGTAATATTGAAGCTGTGAGCTATGTAAATAATAAGAGAATTGTATGTATTATCACCAATGTTCTGTATATACCATGTCTAAGAAAGAATTTATTATATGTGAAAAAATTAGAAATTACTGGTTATAGCGTTATATTTGAAAATGCAATTGTAAAGATTAAATGTAAAAATAATGGTATTATTTGTATTGGCTATAGAGACAATCTTTATGAAATCTCATTTGAAATCTCAGGGTCAAGTCAGCTAGATTGTTTATGGTCACTAAGCAATGATAATGAAACATTAAATTGGCATAAAAGGCTAGGTCATATAAGTCATACAGGTTTGAGAAAGTTATTAAAATGGAATTTAGTCGCTGGTATAGAGAAAGGTTTGAAAAATAAATGATGTTGAATTTTGTGAAGCATGTGTGTATGCAAAAATGTGTAGGTTACCATTTAAAACTAGAGTAAGAAGTAAGAGAATATTAGAAATTGTTCATTCTGATATGTGCGGACCAGTCACACCAACTGCGTATGATGGTTCAAATTATTTTGTCACTTTCATTGATGATTTTCCTAATTTCACAGTAGTTTATTTAATTAAGAAGAAGTCTGAAGTATCTGATTGTTTTAAAGACTATTTTAAAATGACTCAAGCCATGTTTAACACTAGAATCTCGGAACTTAGATGTGACAATGGTGGTGAAAATATATCCAAAGAATTTCAGCAGTATTGTAGAAACAAGGGAATTATTTTAGACTATACTCCGCAACAAAATGGTAAAGCTGAGAGAATGAATAGAACACTTGTGGAGAGAGCAAGGGCTATGTTGACTGATTCAGGTGTAGATAGAAAATTTTGCAGCTTATATAATAAATAGAGGACCTACAGAAAGTTTGAATGATAAGACAACACCATCTGAAATTTGGTACGGTAGAAAACCAAACATTAGTAACTTGAAAGTTTATGGTGGTACCGCTTACAGTTACGTACATAAGTAATTCAGGGACAAATTTGATGATAAAACAGAAAAATGTATATTGTTAGGGTATACATCAGCAGGTTATCGTCTCTGGAATATAAGTAGAGATGAAATAGTTATATCGCGAGATGTAAAATTTGATGAGAATAATTTCTATTTTAAGGACAGATAAGCTTGTAAGTGAGGAGTGCATGGGTGATAATGACTGTAATGATGAGGTTTCAACTGGAGAGAACTTACAAAATATAACTGATAAAAATATTGAAATTAGTAAAGATAAGAGAAGTGTAAAATTACCAGAGATATTTAGAGATTATGGAATGCATATGGCGTTTAATGTTGTAACGTCCTTTCTTTATCCTAAAATGATTACCGACGTCACTATGACACCCAGGGCTTCAGTAACTTCTAGATTTCCTCGGGCGCCAGATTTTTGGGATGGTTTACTCCACCGAACTCTCGAAAATGCAGCGTCAAGAGTTACCAGGGTAGCAACAGATGGAGGTTAAGTAATTCCAGGGGTCTGTTGTTCTTGACCTCGACGTAACACGTAGTGGGAAACGGGCTTTCCTTGTTTACCACTATCGGGAAAGGAAACTACCAGATGCTCGTGCGCGAAAATCAGTCGGTCGGTCGGTTGACAACGGCTGCAATTAAAACGGCCCAGAAGGGATCGGAAGCAGGACCAACGGTCAAAAGTGAAAAAGCCCATTTTTGTCTCGCTCCACCCGTTTTATCCATTTTTCTCTAGACCCCACTCAGGAGGTCTCCTACTTACAAATCTTAAGAAATGCGCGGACTGATTTGCGCGAACGGTACCGTAAATCATACAGGTACAATATACCAGATGTTTTAAAAGTACTACACATAATATATCAAAATAAATATTAATACTCCAATTTAATAACTAGCTACGACAGAGGGGTGAACTTAATAAAAAAAAACTGAAATATCTACTGCCGGATATCGGGAAAAAATAGTAACAACGTTACAATGTTGATAATTTTCTGGAAAATGTACCTACATATTTAAATGATGCCAGAAATAGAAAAGGTGGTTTAGCGCTATTGATAGAGAAATTAACTCTATGAACAAAAATGATGCATGGAATATTATTCATGAAATGTTCAAATTCTTGACACAAAATGGGTATTTAGTTACAAACCTTTTGAGACATTGGAGGTGGATAAATATACGGCACGCTTAGTTGTTAGGGGTTTTGCTCAAAACGAATTTTTTGAAAATATTTATTGGCCAGTTTTGAAAATGACCACACTAAGAGCTCTTTTAGTTGTAGGAAACCAAAATAGGTTTTATTTTACCCAACTAGATGTTAAATCTGCATTTTTATAAGGAAAGTTAACTGATGACATTTATGTTTATCCTCCTGAAGGTATTAATTGTAATGAAAATGAATTATGTAAGTTAAATAAGCCTCTCTATGGGCTTAAACAGGCAGCGAAGTGCTGGAATCTAGAAATCAATAGTTTTTTATTAGAATTAGGTTTTAAACGATCTGAAAATGATTTCTGTCTATATACGAAACAATTTGGCAAGGATGATGGTAGATTGTATCTATTGCTATATGTAATTTTTGTGCAAGTGGAAAAGTAATAGTAGTAATTTTTTTTATTGAATATTCGTACATATGTATTTATGGAAATTGTAGAAGAAAATTACCCCATCTTGGGGTTTCAATGTCTGTTTTATGCTTATCATCAATTTTTTAATGCAACAACCAAAAATTGCTCTAATACTTGAGATTTTCTGCTAGAGAAAAAATTATTAGCCCCGAACCTACCTAATCAAGAAACAACACTACCATCTTCAACAACAGCTACCCCATGTTGAAACTATAGTCTTGTGGGAAAAAGGCCAATTTTTTTTATATAAAATTGTCTTGCATTTCCCTACTTTATTGATATACACCTATGTATTAGGTATCATAAGTGAAAATAACCAAAGAACTTTTACAAACAATTTTAGTTTTTACCTATTAATTTTATTTATCAAATATTTTATTCTTGATTCATGAACCGGGGTCTTCTATAGCAATATTACAAATATGAATGTATTTGCAATTCTTTCTTCCTAACTGCATTTATTTTATTTCAAAAAACAATAATAATATCCTTATTATATCCAATATAACTGTGGATAAACTTTTAAACAAACATTAGGGTCAATTCTATAAGAACGGTACGCAGTTATATTTGACGAAGTTTTCGAAATTAGAAATGTTTCAATCCATACATACTCAAGATTAGGTTTCAAATTTTAATAGATATCATGTCAAATTAGGAGTTTTTCGTTAGTATTTTGAAGCTTATCATGTATACAGAATAGCAAAATGGAGATAGCAGATGGTATGATTTTTAACCATGCTGTAAAATTTAACAGTTGCTTACAGAATTGCTCCTTATTACTGCTAGAGTATTTATACTTTTCTTAGTGAACTGACTGCTCGATATATTTTTGTCACCTCCGTCCTTCAAATATTTACAACATCTGCTATCTGTTTTTGAATGAATCGAAAATAAATTATCTTGATGATTTTGTCGTTTCAAATACACTTTTGTATTCCGATATATCATCATTTCAGCTGCTTGCACCTCAACTAATTCCACAAAATACACAAGAATCAAATAAACATGACATTTTCTAGATTATCCTAATAAAAATGAAGTTGGTAAAATTTAACATTTGCTTTTATACTGTGCCTATTTTTCTGCTAGCATAATATTAACAATAAAGTAAGGACTATTAATATGACACATTTAGTAACATGCTAGTCGCTACTTGTTATACCTTGTTTTTAAACTAGCAGGAGCATTTTAGAAAACCTCAATGACACCACTGAAAGTTACGAGATTGGGAGTGTGTTCCGAAAGGGCCGTGTTCAGACCTTTCGGGCTAATTGACAATTATGTGGAATATGTATTGTACTGCCAATGAGGAATCAAGGCATGTCTAAATATCGCATCATCATTGGCCACAGGCCATGGCGAAAGTAGTAACTAAATGTCACATTATTGAGAAAAAATGTATGGTTATAATAGGTAATTCATGTTTATAATTGGATGATAAATAAGTACGTAGAAAATGCAACTGTATGTTTAAATTATCCTTTTTTTAAGTACATTTGAGGTTAGGTATAGCACGAACTAAAAGTAAACAGAAGTTGATATGGAAAAATACCATAATAATGTACTGTAATGTAAGTAGAACTTGATGTAAAAATGAAATTTTACTTATATTATTAACAAGAAAAAACAAGCATGGATTTCGTTTGTCAGACTGCATAAATAATAAAAATAGCACTTAACTTGGTTGGAATATAATACTCTGTTAAAAATAAAACAATCGTCAACAAACAAAAGAAAGTGGTACATAATAAAGATTGAAGTAATGAATATTTTCATATAAATAACACAAAACTGACAGATCTCGTTGTCAGTTGTATTAAAAGAGCTGTGTGAAACGGGCGGCAATCTGACCAATCACTAGGCAGCAAAAATGACAAATCAACTTCAAATCGCTCCTCTTAGTTTGAAAACAAGGTATAGTAGAGTATTTAATAGCTACTAATAACGCTGTGACTATGAATAATGTTAATTATGATAACATTGGTGGTATGAGTAACAGTTATGTGGCTGTTTTGGGAACCAGACAACGAGCATTGGATACTGCTACTTCTGAAATCTTGGCAAAACTGTCGAATAATACCAAGAGCGATCAGTGAAATCTTGGGTTCGTGAAAACTGAATCGAAGGAATTGAACCAATTATGAATTTACAAACCGAATGAGGAAAGCAGCGACTGTGATTCTGACTCCGACCGTGAATTTTTTTGATTGAAAATTCTGTAAGTTCAACATAATTAGAATTATTTATTACATTACAATCAAAAATCTATTTTAGTCGCATTCCTTTTCAGTATTATTGAATACAAGCACAGTTATGGCATATATTCCTGAAATATTCTCTATATGCGACATACAATTCTTTTTTAGTGATCTCTTGGAAATTGCTTCTATACATTCTGCTTCAATATTGTTCTAATGATTTAACTAAAATAACAGAAATCATCAAACTTCATTTCCAATTTATAGCAAACACTTATCGACCTGTGTAGTCAAAACTTATCTCATATATATACAATAAAGGAATATTGTATTAGAAAATCATTGTTGGTTCAGGTGCCTGAGCGACTGATCGATCTTCCCTTTTTCTCACATACACCGAGTCTACTACTCCGTGGAATATTATCTAGAATGCCATAAATGGAGTAGTTGCAGTAACCTAAATTTTTCTTTATAATATAATGATTTGATTCACCATAAAGTTAAAATAAAAAACATTTAGAAAATGACATAAATAGATGTTATATAGTTATTTTCCTTAGTGTAGCATAAATAAATTGTTGAGTCAGTACATTCAATTCCAGATTTCTACGTGTCACCTCCGAGACTGGAGATTGTCGCTTACGGTTCGAGTGTTTATTAAAGTTATCTTCAACATAAGACAAGTTTTCCACCGATTTATATTGGTACGTGTCTTCTTGAATTTTTCGATGATTATACACAAATTCTTCTGTAGGTCAGTTATTGAGCCTAGTTTATCAAATATTTTGGCATCCAGAATATCGAGCAGGCTTTAACCTGGGATCGGTCGCGCCGTTAGAAAAAATCTAACAATTATAGATTCACTAAAGAAATTTGTTTTAGTTAATGAGATGATTCGCTGTCGCTCTAGAAGTGCCTCGGGGGGTTCCCCAGCTTCCCTTAGAACCAGTTGGGTGGGTGGGGGAGCTCCAATAGCACAGAGATCGGTAATTGTTAGTATAAATCTAACACGCGACCTTTAGCGCTGGTGGCAATTTGGTAAGAATATTGTGTAAGTAACGCACCTTCCGAGCATCGTACCGACACCGAACAATCTAGTGATGAGGAGTTAGCTAATGAAGATCAGCTACCTATACCATCTGCTTCAATTGTAGCACGAGAAGCATGTTTTTTGGGAAAAAATGGTACCGTCTGGTTAAAACATAAGCCATTTTTCCGAATGGTAGAAGCAAGGCACAAAACATTATCACCAAACTATCAGGCGTAAAAGGGGATGCGCGAAACGCCAAAGAAATTATAGACAGCTGGCAATTGTTTTTCCCCCTAGACGTTTTGGACAGTATTGTAAACTATACAAATCAAAAGCTGGACCAAATGAGGTTATCCTATGGACGTCACCGAGACTGTTTGGCAACCGATTTAAAGGAAATTATGGCTTTCCTAGGACTTCTTATTTGGCTGGGATCAAAAAAGGTCAACACCTGAACACTCATGAGCTTTGGGCGCAAGATGGTACCGGTCCTGACTACTTCATTGCTACCATGTCTGAAAGGCGTTTTCATATACTGGTAAAAGCACTTTGATTCGATGATTTTCGTGACCGCAATGAAAGATCGAAACTAGATAATCTCTCTCCTATTCGCACACTCTTTTCCAAATTTGTGGAAACATGTTACACTAGCTATACTCCAGGCCAATATGTAACCATCGACGGAATTAGATCCGTTCAGAGGTCGATGTCTTTTCGACAATATATAGCTAATAAGCCTGCCAAATATGGCATCAAAATTAATGCTTTGGCAGTTGCTATATATAGCTACATATAGAACTTTTCACGTACATAATATGGAAGTATATGCCAGAAAGCAACCGCCGGGTCCTTTTCAAGCTCCAAATGATGCTACTAGTATTGTTAAACGACTGATAAAACCTGTTGATAAGACAGGACGAAATATTACAGTCGAAAACTATTTTACGTCAATTCCATTTGCAAATGACCTATACCCAAATCATCGGCTAACGCTAGTAGGTACTCTGCGCAAAAGTAAGCGAGAGATACCACCTTAACTACTGAGTACTCAGGATAGAGCAATGGATAGTACCTTGTGTGCATGTGCATATGGAACTGACACCAATCACTGTAGTCTGACATCGTATATTCCAAAAAAAGGAAAAAATATCTTGATGATTTCAACATTTCATGATGATGACAGTATTGATCCTATTTCTGCGGCTCTAAAGCCAGAAGCTATCACATTCTATATTGTTACAAAAGAAGGTGTGGAAGTTGCAGACCGATTGAAATCTGAATACTCTATCACCAGAGTTAGTAATCGTTGGCCGTTTTCCCTCTTTTGTACAATAATAAATGTGGCAACCATAAATTCACAAATCATCTTCAAGACAAACACTAATGCAGTCACTACCAGAAGAAACTTCATAAAATCATTGGCAAAGAAACTCACGTACCTACACATCTTGCGACGTGCGTCCGTCACAATCTACCGTTGAATCTGAGACAAAAATATCTGTTATAGCTAATGTACCTGCTGCAGCACAGAAAAAACTACAACCACAAGAAAAACCAAGATGTGGTTTTTGTCCGAAACGTAAAAACAGGTTCACACAACATAAATGCAATGATTGCAGAGTTCCAATATGCAAGGAACATACCGCCTCTACCACATTTATTTGTGGTACTTGTGCAGACAAACCCGATTCAAGTGATGTTTCAATAAATAAATAAACTTTTGACTTTGTTTTTTTAAGTAAAAATGTTTAAATAAATCATTTGGTAACAACCCTTGTTGTTTTTATTCCCGCGACCTCTCACGTAACTCAGAAGGGCGCGACCGATCCAGGGTAAAAAAAATATCTTGGTCCTCTGCTTGCATCCTCCATCACCAACATCCGTACTGGCTCGGCTGAAGAAGACATTCCCTACATATTAAGCTTTCGACGGTCCATCTATGTAATACCTGACAAAGAAAACTTCGAAATACAAATTTCAGTCGTTATTCACTACGAAACCACCGCCTTCCGAATCTCCATTACATCGGACAAATTGGAATGTTTCCTGTGCAAACAAGCTGGACATACTGCAGAAACCTGTCAAAACCCACCTGTTTTTTCCTCCTTCATCCCACCAGCACCCAATTAGAAGAAATCCGATGCCTTTGTCCAATCCAAACCTACCCCCACCATCTCTTGCCTCAAAAGAATTCGTTCAACTGACTCAAGCCTTGAATCTTCCCCTGTTACCTTCTTACCTGAATCTCCAACGCACAGCCAAGACAATACACCCCCTGACAACGCCTTTCGCGCTCTAAAATCAGCCCCAAAGAAAAAAAACCAAGAGCTTGGAAAAAACTATAAGCCTCTCTGCGCGTTCGACTATAGAAAGCTCAATTGAAACGAACCCAACTTGTTTTTCAATTACTACGATACAACTAATTGCATTTCTGGAAAACTACTTTGGTAACAATGATCCATTAACCCAAGCTTTCAAATCTACCACCAATATTATAGCTCTCCTTGAAGCCCTCAGCCAAATCTATTATGCAGTTCCATATAGATCACTTAGAAATCGTATGCCCGTCTCATATCTTTTAGCTCTAATGGTTGTGACGATACCAACCTCTACCGATTAAAACTAGTGAATTCACGATAAGTCAGTGGAATTGCGACGGATATTATCCGCGCCTTGAACGCCTGCAACATCTCATTTCTCTTTATCAACCTGACTTCATTTGTCTCCAGGAAACAAATTTTACCTCATCCAACATCCCCACCAGTATTTTGAATGATATTACTCTATCCGAACTGCTTCCACTAGATGCAGAGGTGGAGCATCCATATTTGTATCTAAAGACCTTCATTCTACTCCTCTTTCCTTAACTTCAAATATTGAAGTCATAGCTGTAACTACCTATTGTGCTCTTAAACTAACCATATGCTCTATATACATCCCATACGATTACAAACTAGAAAAAGAACTTCTTAACACAATTTACCAGCTCTCCCAACCCTTTATAATTACAGGTGATTTTAACGCACATACATAAGACTATGTGAGGGTCCATTCGTACATTTAGACGTGGTAAGGTTGTTGAAAACATACCAAATTGCACTAGCACATGCCTTCTTAATACGGGATCATATATCCACTTGAATATTGCTTCTGGTACCTACTTATCCATTGATCTGAGCTTATGTGATCCCAAAACTGCCCCTTTCTTAACCAGACAAACAGCTAATAGAGATCATTATCCCATAATTAGAAGCTATTGGCGATTTAACAAAGCTAATTGGCCTGACTCCTCCTTGGAAGCCGAATCTCTTCTCCGTGATTTAACTACCTCTAATAATATTGATGCCTAATTTCAGATGCCATAATAACAGCAGCATTGACTTATGTTGGTAAAGCCACCCTAAGCACCAGACATAAAATGGTTCCTTCTCAATGTAAACAAGCAGTGTGTTTATCCTTAATTTCTATGGCAAACATAAAACCCCGGAAAGCCTAATTAAGTATAAAAGACCCAAAACTAAAGCCAAATATGGTGTAAAACAAACTCCTAACATAACTATGTAATATCCTTGGATAATAATACTAGCCCCTCTCAATCATGGAAAAAAATTCGACAGGTCCAAGGTTAAAATGCCCACACTAAAATTCCTCATCTAATTTCTAATGGTGCTTCTACTAGCAATAGCCATATTATTTGTAATAACCTTGCCGATAAATTTGATGAAAAATTTCAAAGTAAACTAAAGCCCCTTACTATATCTACTTCTAACCAATTTCTCTCCACTAATTTTACTTTATTTCACCTACAAGATATCAACGATATTAATTCCTCCTTTTCACTGGCCGAACTGGCATATGCTTTGTTTTTATGTATACCTTATATTTTCCTCAAAAACATATCCAACTTTAGTCTCACCATTGTATTAGACATTTATAATTTCATCTGGTTTTCTCAAATATCAATATAACACATCCATTATTATTCCCGTCCCAAAACCGATGAAACCTTCAACCTTACCACAGTTTTACAGACCGATTTCTCTCACTTGTACTACATGCAAAATGATGGAAAAAAATAATAAACAGACAACTCATGTGGTTTATCGAAAAACACCAGATATCACCCAAGGAACAATCTGGTTTCCGTCGTTATCGATCCAAGAGTGATAACCTCGCACTCTTCCAAACCCACATTGCCGATGCTATAAACAGCAAACAAGAAGTGATAGCCTCTGATATTGAAACAGCATTTGACACAATAACCGGGCAGACTTTACTCAAAGGCAACATTTACTCTTTCATTAAAATTTTACCTAGCACCAGATCCTTTAAGGTCTCAATAAATGGCTGTCTCTAATCATCTCACGTCCCTCAAGGCTCCATTCTAAGTACCACACTGTTTATTCTTCCCATTAATCATCTAGGCTACCATCTCCCCTCCCCAGTCAAATCTGCTGTATATTCTGATGACTTTGTAGACATGTAGACTGTCTTGGTGTCTGCACTTCCACTACTTGTAAACTTCTTCAATCCGCCGTAAACCTAGTACAAAGTAGAATATCTGCTCTCGGCCTCTCCCTATCTTCAACGAAATCCTAGCTCATCAGATTTAGCAGGAATGCCCCTTCTTCTGACCCTGATATATTATTATACAACATCCCTCTTCCCTTTGTCGACCTCTGTAAAATTCTAGGATTAATATTCGACACCTGACTCTCTTGGAAATACTATCTCCAGTTAACTAGAAGTGACTGCCTAAAGCGTCTGAATATCATCAAAACACTATCACACAATCAATGGAGTGCTGATGAATCCACCCTTTTGAAAGTATGCAGGGCTGTAATCCGATTCAAACTTGATTATGACAGTTTTGTATATATTCCAGCATCCAAAACTTTCCCAAAAACCCTTGACACTGTTCATAATGCTGCTATCCGACACTATTTTGGAGCCTTCCGCTCCAGCTCAGCTGAGAGCCTTCATCTAGAAGCCAATGAACCTTCACTCTGTCTTGGCCGTCACTATCTCCATCTCTCTTATGCAGTCTCGACATTATCCAACCCATTCAATCCAACTTCCTCCTTAACAACCACCACACCACGCGATTTTAGTAGTCTACCACCTGACCCACGCATTCATATTCCCGTCATTAAAACCACATATTCAATTATCCCATACTATCCCTGCCCCCCTCCCACATACCCTGCCTTGGTCCAAAAACTCTCCCAAAATGTAACCTTTCACTCCCTAAATTCGACAAGCAAGAAACTATCTTTTTTTAAAAACTACTTAATATAGAGCAATATGACCGAGTCCTCTTCACCGACGCAGCCAGGAGCAAATCTGGAGTTGGATTTGCTGTTTCAACCACGCACGCAGCTGTTGGATCTCACCGAATTTTTGCTTCTTGTTGCTATTTTACAAGCATTCAAACTCAGCAAAGTACTTCACCAATATATTATAGCCTTTCGCACATACTCCCTCTTATCATTGCAGTCTAACAATAATTGATTCACCAATCATCCTCTCGTTCAACGCACTCACGACACATACCAAAACCTTATTTTATACGATGTTTTCATCAGTATCATATGGATTGCTTCACACATCGGAATAACTGGTCATGAATTCACTGATCGCCTTGCTAAAGAAGCTGTCTCATCCATCAACAACCCAATTGATTCCCAAATTTCCAGCGACTTGAAAACCAACATTAACAAACTCCTCCGTTCGCACTGGCAGAATCATTGGAACCACTCAGTAATATTCCTACACAAAATTCGACAGTTCGATGTTCCCGATTTAAGGAGAAACGAGATTGCATATCGGTCACACCCTTCTCACGCACGGCCCCTTGATGAGCTCTTCACCCCAACATAACTGCCAACATTGCCAGTCCCCATTAAAAGTTGAGCACATCCTAGTAGACTGCCCCTTTTATTCCAAGCGTCATCAACAGCAGAGATTGAAGTCAATAATTGCCAAATATTTTCAAAAATTGACAAAAATTTGTAAAAATGGTCGATAATTGTCAAAAATTGTCAAAATTTTGAAAAATAGTGAAAAATTGTTGAAATTTTAAAAAATGGTCAAAAATTGTTAAATATTTAAAAAAAATGGTCAATGATTATCGAACTTTTTGAAAAATTGTCAAAAATGGTCAATAATTGTTAAAATCTTGAAAAACGGTCAATAATTGTTAAAAATTGTCAAAATTTTTGAAAACAGGACAAAAATTTTGGAAAATTGTCAAAAATGGTCAATAATTGTCAGAACCTGTCAAAAAGCTAAAAACTGGTCAAAAATGGTCAATAATTGTTAAAATTTGGAAAAATGGTCTGAAATAGTCAAAATTTTAAAAAATTGTAAAAAATGATCAGTAATTGTCAAAACTGTTAAAATAGGTCAATAATTGTCAAAAATGGTCAATAATTGTTGAAATTTGAAAAAATTGTCAAAAATGGTCAATATTTGTCAAAATTTTTGAAAAATGGTCAAAATTTTCGAAAAATTATCAAAAATGGTCAAAAATTTTCAAATTTTTTGTAAAATGGTCGACAATTGAGTTCCATATTTATGTAATTAATAGCTTCTGATATTGATTTACATCTTATGTATATTAAAGTGTCATCAGCAAACATCTGAATTTTAAATTTTTTCAGAACTTTAGGTAAATCATTTATATATAAAATAAACAGTGAAGGTCCAAACTTACTACCTTGTGGCACACCAATATTAATACATTTTTTTGATGAAAAATTATTTAAAATTTTAGTTTTTTGTGTTCTATTATCTAAGTAATTTTTAAGAAAATTTAAAACTGTTCCTTTTATCCCATATTTTTGAAGTTTTTGTAAAAGTCTGTTTCTATCAATTGTTTCGAACGCTCTTTTAAAATCCAGAAAAACTGCAACTACAATTTCATTATCATAAAAACATCTTCTCCAACTTTCGGTAACATATTGAATTGCAATTTCTGTTGAAAAATTTCTTCTAAATCCTGCTTGCCATTTTACTAAAATTTTGTTTTCTTCAATAAAATCTATTAGCTGTTTGTAAACCATTTCCTCAATTAATTCTTCTATATCCCACAATACATTTACAGGTCGCATTTAATCAAACTTTTTAGTATTCCTAATTTTGGGTACTGGAGTTATGAAGAACATTGTATACTTTCTGGCATTTCTCCATTTTTTAGACAAGTGTTAATTAAATTTAAAATTTGGTATCCCGTAGCATCAAAAGTTTCTTTTAAAACTGTCTTATTCAGTATTTCACTAAAGTTGTTGTTAGATTTTAATTTAGATATTTTATGTTTTAATTGACTTAGTGTTATTTCTTCAAAGTTTGTCAACAAGTTTTCTAATTCTACCATATCAAAATCTTCTCTTGCATTTGGAATTGATTTATTTATGGGAACTTCTTGCATTGTCTTGGTGAAGGATCATTCGACGTTGGGGGTTGGTTTTTCGGAACTCAGCAATTACTTCCGGCAAACGAATCGATATGTACCAATTAGCAGTAACAGTTCTTTAATCCTGCAATTGTTGCCTTTGAGACAAATATCGCCACCATCTTTTTCGAAACACTTCGCGAGAACGGCATTGGAACACCCAAACAGCCGACTGACATTTATTGTCGGTTTCATAAGAGTAAATCAAGGAATCATCACCACCGACAATACTGTATATATTTTTTTAGTTCCCTGAGTTAAGCAGGTTTACAGTTTTTTGACACCAATTGCCTCTAATTACTTTCTGTTATTTCGTCAACAGATGCGGTATCCAACTTATTTTTTTTACACATAATTCTTCATGTAAAATTTTTTGAATTGTGGTCTTCGTAATGCCCCATGATGCTCTAATTTCACGATCGATTTTCTTGGATCAGCTTACGAACAGAATCGATGTTTTGCTGGGTGACTGCCGTTGTTGGTGGACCAGTTCTTTGATCGTCGCTAAGATTAATCATTCCTCGTTTAAATTTTCCATACCAACGAGAAATTGTCGACTGATGTGGTGCTTCGTTGCCGAAAACAGAAACCAACTCGGCAATTGTCTTCAAAAATTGTAAAAGATTATTTCGGGATAATTCCCAGCCTAAATCCATTTTTCGTTGTCTCATGAACTAAAAACAGCATTAAACGAAGCGGACTGAAACTTTGTGGTTGAGTGACAAATGAGTTGATTGAATATGACAGTTAATTATGATATTTGATATTTGTTGACTGGCGCCAACTATGTTGTTACTTAACACTTAAAAGACAACCCTCGTATTGAAATATGGATTAAATATAATTATATGAAAACAATTTTCTATGACATCACAACTAAAAACATACAGATTCATTGGGATCTTTGAAAAAATCTAATCACTAATAAATGAATTAGTAGAATAGCGTTTTCTTATTTTTCGTTATTTTATTGATTCTCCTGATACTTTTCCATTGTATATGTTACTGTAAATGCCCGAACTACGGTAAATCCTAAGATTTTCCAGTAAAATCTAAGATTTACCAACTCTTGATGGTAAAAGTCCGGACCATTCTAGGATCATCGTTTATTTCGATCTTTTACCACCATTCACTTGGTAAATCTTAGGATTTACCAGAAAGGCAAAGGATAAGGTGAGGATTTGACTGATTAGTAATATAAATGATTTAAAATTAACCTCATATGATCCATGAAAATATGTAAGGTTTTGACTGATAGTTAAATGTAATAAATAATCAAGAAGTACTCATTGTTTTATTCCCGATAAAAACCAACAGTTACCAACCGTCACTGGTAAAACCTAGTATTTACTAAATACTAATGGTAAAAGTCCGAAAAAATCGTTCCTTTTTCATAAATTCTTACATTTACCAACTCGTGATGGTAAATCCCAACATTTACTGGTAATACCTAAGATTAACCAATATTCGGGCTTTTACAGTAACATATACAGGGTTGGGATAAAGTATGGAACCAAGTAAATATCTTTTAAACGAAAATAACGATATTTATGGAAATTTGCAGGTAAGTGCAATGGAACAAAATGCATCTGGTGTACATTTTTTTGTTAATAATATACTTCCGGTTTAACCGGAAATGCCATCAACTTCTTTAATTTAAATGGGACACCCTATATATTTTTACAGATTTTGAAAGAGCTTGTTATTTTGAATTCATACATACTGATTTTAGTGTAAAAAATTTTGTAAAAACGACGAATATAGCACTTTAATCAACCTCCTTTGAGTTTTTTGCATTAGAGCAAAAAACTATTTAGATAAACTAATTGATGTTGTTTGTATGCTGAGTAATAAATAAACGAGTACTGTTTAGTATGTCTTTTGTTCTCCAAGTGTCAAATTCTAATTGACGGAAATAAATTTTACAATTTAGAATGGTTCAATTAAGTGAAAAAGAGCGTATTGAAATTTTAAAGATGATCGGTTATGGTGATCGTGTTAGAACTCATGAAGAAGTGTGTCATATTTTTAATAATTTGCATCCGGTGAGAAATCCTATATCACGCTCAACAGTAACTAAAACATTACAACGTTTTAATACAACTTGGATGGTAAAAAATTTGCTAAAACCTGGAAGACCGCGGACTGCAACGAACGAAACTGTTATACAAAATACTGCAATCGATTTAGAAGAATCACCTCAAACTTCCACCACAAATTTGGCACTAAACCATGGTATCAGTCGACGTTCTGTAGGAAAGATATTAAAAAGTGAAAAGTATCATCCGTATAAGGTACAGTTGGTTCAAGAATTGTCAGACGATGATTTTGACCGACGGCTAGAATTTTGCGAACGGCTAATGGACATCTGTAATGTCGACGATAATTTTGCTTCTAACATAGTTTTTTCCGATGAGGCAACTATTTGTTTAAATGGAACAGTTAATCGCCATAACTCAAGGTATTGGTCAAATGAGAATCCTCATTGGATTCATGAAGCATCCACAGAAGTTAAATGTTTGGATGGGAATTGTCGAAAATAGGCTTATAGGCCCACTTTTTATCGACGGAAACTTGAATGGTGACAAGTATTTGGATCTACTAAATAACGAAATTATTCCTGCAATTCAACAGGCAATTACCACAAAATGTTTGGTTTCAACAAGATGGAGCACCTCCCCACTATGATAGACGGGTTAGGGATTTTCTGGATGGTAATTTTCCAAATCGATGGATTGGACGTAGAGGATTCATAGAGTTGCCTGCTCGTTCTCCGGATCTCAGCCCGTTAGATTTTTTTTCTTTGGGGCTATCTTAAACCACGTGTTTACGTGAGACGACCAACAAACTTACAGGAATTGAGACAAAGAATTATTGATGAATGTGAACTAATACGTGGAGAAGTCTTGGAAAGAGTGACTCAATAATTTGTTAATAGGATGGCATATTGTCAGCAAGTAAACGGCGAGCATTTTGAACATTTGAAGTAATTTTGTTTCTCATTATTCTAAAATAATGAAATGTACACCTATTGTACAACTAACAGTGAATTATTCCTCGTTTTTACAAATTTTTTTACACTAAACTCATTATGTATGAATTCAAAATAACAAGCTTTTTCAAAATCTTTAAAAATATATAGGGTGTCCCATTTAAATTAAAGAAGTTGATGGTATTTCCGGTTAAACCGGAAGTATATTATTAACAAAAAAATGTACATCAGATGCATTTTGTAATATATGCGTCGTCGATGGATACTTGGTTAGATTAAAGGTGTGGAAGGGCCTCTGAGTAGGTGGTGTTGAAGGTCAGATGGAGGATAATCTCAAGAGAATGAAACGACTACTTCTTGCTCTGGGATATTTTTCTTTATTTACTAAATACATTAAACTACTAACTAAACTAATGCTATGCATAAGTACCTAGCCGTATAGCATTACTGATTACTACTAGCTGACTATTCAACTATATAGAATAGTTTTCTTCAAGTTTTCTGCATCGACTCTTTTTGGTCAATACTGAATGTATATTTATATCACCGGTCAAGTTCCAACGAAGCAGATAAACATATAATTGTTTTGCTTTGCTTCACGCTTGAACTTGACAATAACCTTCTCTATTTATATTTATATAATATTTAAATGTTCAAATATTTTGTTGAAATAAGATCAAGGGAATTTAATTCTTATTTTAAATATTTATTCTTATATTATTATATTGGGCCAAAAAGGCATCACAATTTTGTTCAATTGCTCTTACCTGCAAATTTTCATAAATATCGCTCTTTTCGTTTAAAAGATATTTACTTGGTCCCATACTTTATCCCAACCCTGTATACATCATATTAATCGAGTAAATTTTGTATTATTTACCTTGATAATTTTGTTAGTAATTTCATTAGCTTTTTTTTCTTATTTTCATCATTTATTGCACAGCTTTGTTGATGAAAAAATCTCCGACACAAGGTAACAAAACCTTCTTTGTACCAAACATTTTAACGTTGAATATAAATCATGGATATCCCGCAGCCTTGTACTATATGAAAAAATGCCAGTTGAAAGTAATGTTCGGTTTGCAAATTGGTGGTTACAAATCTGAAAGTAGAATAGTTGACGACAATCTAAAACTTATTCTGCTTCTTTGTATAACTGGCCACTAGAATACATTCTGTTTCTCCCTAGAATAATTCTTCAACATACTAGGATGGAATAGAATACTTTCACATCGGCGCGTTTTGAATTTTCGTAGACCTCAAATGAATTACGCAAATAGGGTGATTACAAAAATTATTCATAATCACATTCCACTTATTTGGACCATATTGTAAAATCCAAACATTCCGTCGTACAAATAGAATCTATTTCAACAAACACGAACATCAAATTTTTACGAGAAGAAATATTATATCCCTAATCGAAAACATTTCCAACCCTCATCATTTTCCTCAATTCTCGAATAAATTCCTCTGGAGGTTTCGTTGCGCACGCTAGAATAATTGACCCTTCTGTTCACATGCAATGGTACAACGAGAATGAAAAAATTAATTAATTTACAGATGGTATAATAATAACCTTACGAATCAATCACAAACTTAAAATTCCTTAGAGTATTGTATCAGTACCTAGTGATTTTTGAAAGCGGATCCTTTTATAATTCGAAACGGAAGTTGAAATTAATTTTCCAACATTCTATCTAGAAAAAAACGAATGATTTTTTTCATTTTTCAGTTTCAGCATTAAAAAAATATGTAAGTGAAATTTCAAAAATTTTGCTTATACGGTCTATAAAACTTCACCTTCCATTCTGTGGATTGCAACAAACCACATCTGGAAATTTTTGATGTCCATGAAGTGTACAGCGATTGGAAAAAAAATTATGTAAAGTCAGTTTGCGTGGCCCTCATTTTCAATTTTCAAAATGTGAAAACGCCACCTTTTTTAGAAACATTTACTCTATATTTCCTCATATTATCATCTAGATTGTGTCATTTCCATTATACTGGCCGCTTAAATAAACGATATTTCAAATGGTCCAACAATTTTCGAAAAATTGAGGGCGGCCAAATTTTATAAAAAAATCTTCTCTTATTATGTTATATTTCCTACAATTTTTATTAAATTGAGGGTTGAGAAACAATTTTTTTCTGTCTACTACCATTATGATGTGATAGGGCATAAGATTTTCAGACATTTTGATGACCACAATTTTTTTCTACGAGCAAAACTGAAAGAAATATCATGATAAAAGACTCCAAATTCGAGTTCTCTACGTTGTTCTTGCAAGCTGCGTCGCAAGCTCCAGCGGAATTTATTCGAGAATTTTGGAAAAGGATAAGGGGTCGATACGTTTCCGAGGGGGACAACATTTTTTTTTCTCGGAAAATTTGACGTTGGGTAGATTCTTAGACCTTACTTTCCCGTACTATTGAACAAGTTATTATTGGTACTAATAGACAAGCATGGTTAGGATTTACTTAATCGTATAAAAATAGGAACATTTATTTACTCATTTTGTTAATTGACATCCTTGTTTGCCAAGAAACTAATTCAATTAAATAATCATCTTCCTAAATGAATTGAAACGACACAGTATTTTCTCTTTTCTTTCTATTCTGGGATACAATGTCTATTTATACATATTAAGTCGGATGTACTTTCAATCAAAATATCCCCAGCTTTAATTTAAATTGATAAATTTATTGAAAGCACACGGTATTAGCCAGAAATATAGAATTGTTCCGTAATCCTCCAGAATTACAAGAAATCTACGATGTTGTCAGATCGCACAAACTAGATTTATTGTTTATAATAATTTAATCAATGTTTTTTATGAAATCTTGTGGAGTTATTTTGTTAAACAATACTCATAGACTTGAGAAAAATTACCGAAAAGTTGGGAAGTGCATGAATTCATTCTATTTTGTCAACAATCCACTGTTATTTTTAGCCAACAATTCTTCATAATTGGAGTTCTGTTTCCTTTTCCTGTGATGCAGTTGTTTTTTTGATGGGAAACTCATGTTCGAATGGGACCCAAACGGTGTTGGACTCATCCCCAAAGGGATACCTACCAACCAGGCCCACCTCAAACTCGTCGATACCCCCGCCTCGGAATCACTACCCTAACATACTTCGAGAAGGTCCCTCGCACACTCTCCGCTCACATCATCGTCTTCTCCCTAACTTTCACTCCTACCTCTCATGCCATATCGAATCGTTTTCTCCCTCTAACCATGCTCTCTACTACGCCACTTACCCATTCCTCCTCCCCCCTCAACATTATCTTCACTATGTTCTCCCAATACACCGCCTCCCCTAGTTTCCTCTCCAACTTCTTCAGCACTTCCTCGCTCCTCCAGCATCTAAACACATGCCCCACATTATCCTTCACTTCACACCTCTCGCACACTTCAGTCCCTCGTTCCCCAATCTCGTGGAGGTACCCATGTCCAGTGAACTCCCGTGTCAAGAAGTAGTTCACCCCCCCCGAAATTCCGGTCCATCCAGTCTTTCCTATTTCCAATCGCTCCTCTTAGCGCGCCCTCATACTCCTTCCACCTTCTCTCCATTTCCCTACCCATCCATTCCTGTACTTTCTCTCTGGTCGCACCCCCCAGCATTTATTTCTGGCTATAGCCAACACGTCCAATGGGTAGGTCATTGCCAGCACCGCTGCTGTCAGTCCACCCACTGTCCTGTACACCTGCACCACCCTCATCCATATCCCTCTATGCACCCGCAGGAGTGGCCTAACCCTCGCATTCACTCCCGCTCTTTCACCCCACACCTCCGCGCCGTTCAGCATACTCTGCTCTACCGTCCTACCAATTATCCTCCTCTTCCACTCTCCCGGCCCCTTCACATTACACATCAATCTCCCCAGCCATGCTGCCCTCACTTTCCCCTTCTATGCTCCTTCAACATGTGTGTTCTGAAGGATAATTGACTATCCAACCACACCCTTGGGTATTTCACAGATTCCTCCACCCGAATTCACCTTCCCTTCACCATCACCCCCACTTCCCTCGTCTTGCTCCGTCCCTTCACTAGCAGCCCCGCCGTCTTATCTTCCGCCACTTCGCATACACCATCCGCACACCACATCGCATCGCCACATCGTCTCGCATCCCTCTTCACATACTATACCACAAACCTCTTCAAACACACACTTCCATAGCGTCGGTCCAAGAACCGAGCGCTGGGGCACTCCAGCCTCCATTCTACTCTTTTCCTTGGTCACCCATACCACCTTTACCTTCTCTCCTATTATTGGATTTCCCACCTTCACCTTTATTCCCTCCCCCTATTTACCATACCAGTACCTATCTCTAACCTCTTTCCATCCTTCCCAGTCTCTTTGCCCCACCTCCAATCGTGTTTGCATTATCTCCTTCCTATCGTCCTCTCTACTCAACCTCTCCAATTCCTTGACCCTCCCCTCTGCCGCTGCCCCAGCCTTTCCACCCTCTCCTCCATCTGCCTTACCATATCCTTCAATCTCTCTACACTCTCCCTCTCTACTTGCTTCATTCCCCTTCTCCACTTCCTTCCTTCCTTTCTCCTTCAGTTTCCTCTTCTGTTCCTTGTCTTCCTGAGGCGATACCTCCTTTTTCTTCACTCCAGTATCACTTCACCCGCTCGTCTCCCCCGCCTTATCAGGCGTTCGTTTTACTTTACTCGATCTACCAAAAATTCCTTGCCTTCCTTCATCCATCACCTCCTGTTCTATTTCTGTTTCTCTTCTTTCCATATTCCATCCCACGAGTAGCTAGGGAATTGAATGCAGTTGTTGGAAATATGATTTGCACGGTTCAAATTTATGTTTCATTTGACATGGGGTGGAAAATTGTACTAATGCCGGAAAACCATTTTTTTAGAAATGATCTCTGAATAGTCGTCTCTGAACCTGTAGAGTGAGATAATGTCACCGAATTATAATCTTCACGAAAAGATAAATAATTGAAAGAAGAAATAACAACAGGAGAGGGTAGGATAATGGGGAAAAAGAGCAAGGACAGAAATACTTTGACCAAAATAGAAAATAGAAATCATTTAGATAATAAGTTCCAAATAACTATAACAGATAGGAAAGACTGGAAGAAAGGTGTACCCACACAGTCAGAGGTCAACTGGTAGATGGACGGCTCCAAGGCAGAAGTAGGTGTAGGAGCCGGAATTGTAGGGCTAAAACAAAGGATGGCTATTCCAATAAGCATATCCAAGGACGTCACAACTTTCCAAGTGAAATTGACGGCGATTTACCACTGACAGAAGAAATGACCAGGCAAGGCTCATCAATGCCATTCACTGGACCAGAAGCCTTCTGTGGCGTTGCAAAGTAGACAAAAAGGTTAGCGGTCGTCGGACCGCCGACAGAAGCTTGCTTCTTATGCACAATAGAATGCGAGGTTGGGAAAACCATCAATAAAAATACGCGCTATAGAATGTGATGTTGGGTATTACATTAGGCCCAGTACAAGTTTTATTTTATTGACCATTTTTTCAAAATTTTGACAATTTTTGATAATTATTGACCATTTTTCCAAAATTTCTGAACATTTTTTCTAATTTTAACAATTATTGACCATTTTTGACAGGTTCTGACAATTATTGACCAATTTTGACAATTTTTAGAGAATTTTGACCATTTTTAACAATTATTGACCATTTTTGACAGTTTTTTATGATTATTGACCAGTTTTCAAAAATTTTGATAATTTCTGACCACTTCTGACAATTTTTCGGAAATTTTGTCCATTTTTGAAAAATTTTAACAATTTTTGACAATTATTGACCATTTTTTTTTAATTTTCGACCATTTTTTCAAATTTTAACAATTATTAACCATTTTTGACAATTGTTGGCCAATTTTGTCAGTTTTGACAATTACTGATCGTTTTCTACAAATTTTTCAAAAAATTTGACCATTTTAGACCATTTTTCCAAATTTTAACAATTATTGACCATTTTTGACAAATTTTCAGCTTTTTAACAGGTTCTGACAATTATTGACCATTTTTGACAATTTTTCAAAAATGTTGTCCAGTTCTCAAAAATTTTGACAATTTTCAACAATTATTGACCGTTTTTGACACTTTTTTATAATTATTGACAATTTTTTCAAAATCTTAACAATTTTTGACCATTTTGAAAGTTTCTGACAATTATTGACCATTTTTGACATCTTCCAAAAATTTTGACAATTATTGTGAATTTTCCAAAATATTCAACAATTTTTGATCATTTTTCAAAATTTTAACAATTATTGACTATTTTTGACCATTTTTGGCCATTTTTGACCATTTTTGACCATTTTTGGCCATTTTTGACCGTTTTTGACCATTTTTGACAGTTTTTGACAATTTTTGACAGATTCTGAAAATTATTGACAATTTTCCAAAAAAATTTACCATTTTTCAAAAAAATTTACAATTTTTAACAATTATTGACCATTTTTGACAGTCTTTTATAATTATGGACCTTTTTTGTTTTGAAATTCTGACAATTTTTGACCATTTTTCAAAATTTTAACAATTATTGACCATTTTTCACAATTTTTCAAAAATTTTGACAATCATTGACCATTTTTTTAAATATTTAACTATTTTTGACCATTTACAAAATTTAACAATTTTTGACAATTTTTGTCGATTTTTGATTGGTTTTGACAATTATTGACCGTCTTTGACAATTATTGACCATTTTTGATAATTTTTCAAAAATTTTAACCATTTTTCAAAATTTTGGAAAATTATTGACCATTTTTTCAAAATGTTTACAAATATTGACCATTTTTGACAGTTTTTGACAATTATCGACCATTTTTCTAAATTTTTGAAAATATTTGGCAATTATTCACCATTTTTTCAATATTTTGACAGTTTTTGAGAATTTTAGACAATTATTGACCATTTTTCCAAATTTTTGACTAGCATTCCCAAAAGTCCTATGTCGTGCAATAAGAAGCAAGCTTCAATTTAAATTTCATTGGATTATTCAGAAATCTGGCAACACTGGTGCGTGACGAACCCTTTTTCGTAACGTTACACGTTTTACGAGTTTACTAGCCTTCTCAAAAGTCCTATGTCGTGCAATAAGAAGCAAGCTTCAATAAACATGGCCAGGTGAGTCGGTGGCACAGAGATCTCTAAAGTGGTGGGTAATCTCACCTGGACAAAGACAGGAGAAACAGTTTAATAAGCAAAGATAGGAAGACTGCCAAAGCCGTAGTAGATATGTTGTCAGGGCACTGTAAGCTCAACGGGCATGCAAATCCAATGGGGTTGATAGACGAAGACATGTGAAGATTATGTCACCTATGGGAGGGAACTGCAGAGAACATCCTATGCCGGTGCGCCTGCCTGGCGAATGTGCGGTTTCTTGTACAAGGCGATGAGAAACCATCGACAAGAAATTTCATGAATGGTTCAGTCTTAAGAATGATTGGTTTTTCAAAAAAGAGTCGGACTGGAGAGTGTAATCTAGATGCAGAGGGCAACACTAGATTTCAAATGGTTGTAGTGGAATAGGCCCATTAGCTAAATCATTAAATCAAATCTAATCTAATCTGATGTCACGGAGACTTTTAAGTCAGCCATTATTGAGTAATGTTTCTGTGTAAGTATAGAAAAGCAATTACACGAAAAATATCGTAAAGTGATAAACTACCTATACTGCCTACTGCCTATGTTTCTGTGTAAGTATAGAAAAGCAATTACACGAAAAATATCGTAAAGTGATAAACTACCTATACTGCCTACTGCCTCTATAATTATCGGCGAATTTGAAAATTTGTTCTAACTTCCTGTACCATTACTACTTTTGTACGGCACTAGGTTTTTCGTCATTCTTTTTTTAATGATCTGTCCACTAGAAGAAAGTGGTATAAAAATAATAAGTCGTAATTCCTCTTTCGCTCCCAGGAAATTCAATTTCCCCATGTAGAAACCTGTATCACTCGAAAGTGACGGCAAAGGGATTAGAGTTATTTTCTTATATACTAGCAGCCATCTAAACGTAATTCATGATGGGTCATTTCACACGGTAATTTTCGCCATGGGCTTGTAGTATATAGCCCAAATTTCAGGAAATACGTTTCAATATAGTGGCTCGGTTTTTCCTGAATATAACGAGCTGAGGAAAGATACTTATGTATACTTTAGAAATAAAAATAAGTGATCGATTAGTTCTTCATACGTGGCTGATAATGTTATGGTTTTTAGATGTTGCCGTTCTACAGGTGCTATTCATCTGATTTTTTCCCATGAGAATCTAGCAAGACTAGTTTTGTTTCTTCATTATTCCAATGTTGCGTTTTATTCATCAGCTTGTTTCAAATTACTTAGTGGTAGTAGGTACTTAGTTTTGGGGTGGTATTTTGTCCCTGATATAGGAAAGTGTCCTCTGCAGGGGGGCTTTGGGGGCTTATTTTGGCTGGGGAGGAGATCGGTGCCCGTGTGTGACGTGACTACCCGAGCTCATAGCTGCATCCTGTGTTTTTGGTGGGGTGGAAAACGTGCTCTTGGTTGGTTGTTTGATTTTATTGGGTTGTTAGGTTGCGACAGGGGAGAAAAATGGTTCCCTCCGTGTTTTTTTTTAATTTTTTTTTTTATTTTATTTTTATTTTTTTTTGGGAATTGGGTACAGCTGTGGCTGTATGAGTCCCGACCATCGGCCATTTGGCTATCGAAGTTTTGAAAAAACTAGGATAGGTTACAGGGAAACCACAGAAAAACCTGTAACACCGATGGGGTTCCTGAAGGGTGCGCGGAGTGGTTACCGGATTGCGATGGGGGAGTTTTCGGGGTGATTTACAAGATCTTCGGGTAGATCGTCGAAAGCGGTTTTCAGGAGGCGGAGAGGAGGGAAGGGAAATTTTTTCTTGGGTTTTCGAGAGAGTGTCTGACGTCTAGACCGGGGCATTTGGAGGGTATTTTTTGCGGTGATGTCGGAGATTATGGTTCGAATGACATATCGAGATTGTGGGTCTTTTAGCCGGGTGGTGATTGGGGGGATTGTTTGTGTTATTGTAGACCTGGATGCTGGGGGACATAAATGATTGATATTGGCAGTAGCGGAGAATGGCTCTTTCGCACGATTGGATATTTTTGAGGGTACCTGGGGCGAGGGAGCAATAAATGGTGGATTTGTAGTCCATAATGGGTTGGATGTAAGTTTTGTAGGTGTGAAGAAGAGTGGATGGGTGTGTTCGCCCAAACTTTCCTCCTAACGCCTTGATGAGATTGGCTCTCTTCCGCATTTTGTCCAGAGTAATCCGGACGTCTGGTCTCCAGTTGAGGGTGTGAGTGAATCTCACCCCCAAGTAGGTGACTTTTTTGCGGATTTCGAGCCGATCCCCCCAGAGCGATATTCGGAAATTTTGAGGTTGAAGTTTATGATTCGGTTGGCAGAAGACTATTGCCTGGGTTTTTTGGGTATTGACTGTTACTCTCCATTGACTGCATCATTTTGAGTAGGTGTTGAGGGATTGTTGGGATCGAAGTTGGAGAGTTTTGGCTGTGGAGATGAGGGAGGTGTCATCAGCTGGATGTGGTCGTAGGGGTTTCGGGATGAGGGGATGTCGTAAGTGAAAATGAGGTATAGAAGGGGGGCGAGGACGGAGCCCTGGGGGACTCCGGCTCGGGAGGTGAATGGTCGAGATATGAAGTTTCCGACTTTGACACTTATGGAGCGGTTTGTGAGATATGAATAGATAAGTTTGACTTGAAGGGGGAGTCGGCTGCTCATAAGCTTCCTGATCAGGCCCGTATGCCAGACCTGGTCGGAAGCCTTTTGGACATCCATGATGATGGTTGCAGTGTATTGTCGGAGATTGAATGACTTGGTTATTATTGTTCGGAGGTTGGAGAGTGCATTTTGACAAGAGTGTTACGGTCTGAATCCGTGTTGGAATGGGGGGATGATGTTATTCGTGGTGCAGAAGTCCCAGATTCTGTCCTTAAGCAGGCGCTCAAGGACTTTCCCTAGGATGCTGATGAGAGAGATAGGTCTGTAGGATTCAGGGTCGGTGCGGTCTTTCCCGGGCTTGGTGATGAGAACGGAGTTTGCTGTTTTCAAAATTTTTGGAAAATGTGGAAGGGAGAGGCATAAGTTCAGCAGGTTTTGGAGGAGAGGAAATATCTCCTCTGGGAGGTTTTTGAGGGTTTGCCTTGAAAACGAGTCTGGGCCTGGGAAGGTGTTTTTTCCTGTTTTGCATGCCGTTTGGATGGTTTGGATGGAGAAAGGTGCTAGAAGAGGGTTTTCTTCATTGAGGGGGGTGAAGACGTGTGGGCTTCTGGTGATGTTTCGGGTGACGAGGTCAGATTCGATTGCGAACTCTCGGTTGAAATTGGGATTGTTGGGGGGAGAGAAAACGTTTCGAGGATTTTCCCTGAATTTTTCGGATTTTTGATCGGGGGTATGGAATGTTTGCTCGTTTACCGAGAGATGCGATTGTTCATTCTTATATCTACCACCTATAAGAATGTTGAACTTTCGCCAGAACAAGTGGCCCTGTCTATAGTCCAGGTCAGCCGTGGACGAACTCCATTCAGCACGTTTGTGCGCGTTGATTTCCAGTCTGACCTGGGCGTTTAGACGGTTCCACTGTGTTTTGACGATTTGATCTCTGGTGCGGACAAACAATCTATACAAATTTCTTTTTTGTCGGATTTTAGATAGAATGTTTTGGGGGAGGGCACTGTAGTTGGTGTTTACAGTGGTGAGGGGGATGGCGATGTCTTGGGCATCGATTATAAGAGAGTGGAGGAGTTCGGCTTGGTTGTCGATTGAATTTGTGTCTGGTCAGTTTCGGTGAGGGGGAAAATTATTTTTTATGTGGTTTTGGAGGGTTATCCAATCGGCTTTGTGGAAGTCGCGGTAAGTGAATGAAGTTGGTGGCCGGGGGATGGGTTCGGCAAGTGAGGTTTTGACCAGAAGAGGAAGGTGTTCGGAGGAGATCGAGTCTCCCAGGAAGCATTCAAAGTCGTAGCTCATCATGATTCTGTCAGAACACATTATGTGGTCGACTATGGATACTCCTAGGTGGCTGATCAGGGTGGGTTTGTTGTTGTTTATCCCAGCTAGTGGGAGAAAGAGAAGTTTACTAGCTAGGGTTCTGCCTACTGGATTGGAGAAGGTGTCCCCGAAAAGGGTATTACGGGCGTTGAAGACGCCCATAATGGTTGCCTTGGGGAGAGATGACACGTAATCCAGAAGGTCAGTGGAGAGGGGTTGGGCGGGATGTTTGTAGTACGAGAAGAAAGTTAGGGTGGAGTTGTTCCAGGAAACGTCGATGGTGAAGCAGTCTAGGTTTTGATTTGCTAGATTCTGCGGAAGTGGGTGAGGTGTGGCTATGATCCACATCTGACGAGAAAACCGTTTCCGCGAGAGAATTGGTTTTTGCTCATGTGATATGAATTATATCCAGAGAATTTTGGGGGAGATTTTATGAGAGTGTCGGTGATTGGAAGAATTTGGAAGTTGGAGGAGTTTAGGACGTGTTTGATGAGGTGACGTTTTCTAGCTAGTCCGCGGAAATTTACAGTACCTATTACGTAATACATGAATTGTTTTTAGAGAAAGGAAGGGATGAATTTGGACATCGATGGTCATTCTCTCCAGGTTGCCGATGCTGCTGACCGAGCAGTTGTACCCGTACGTGTTCGGGATGAGATGGAGGAGGGTGGAAGCGACTATGTCTCTTGAAGAGGGAATAGCGTTCAGGATGATGGTCGAGATTACCTCGACGATTTTTTGGACTTCTAAGGAGAAGTCCAAGGGCTCTGGGGTCTTTTCGAGGGGGAGTGGGGCGGTTTCCTGGGAGAGGGTGGGTGTTTCGAGACGTTTGGGGCACTTGGGGTGGTATGATGGCTGGGGACCGTTACAATTTGTGCAGGATGGGGAGTCGTTTTAAGAAGAAAAGAAAGTTTTGTCGTTAATGAGCTCTGACTGTAAGTGAGGCATCGCCGCTCGCTGTACGTGCCCGTTTTGGATGCATTAACATCATCATTAGAGGCAAGATTCGGTAAAGACCAATCACTAGCGTTTGCTCTTTTATTGCTAAACTTTTCTCAAATGGTAAAACTGAGAAAATGTATGGACGTAGTATCCAAATCTTATGAATTAGAATGAATCACATCAGAAGCTGATCTATGGCGCACTCTTTGGATAAATAAGCAGGAAGGCCTCGAAGATTAGGAGGTAACAAAATTAAAACAACAAGCAGAATATTTTTATCCAGAAGTGAAAACAGCACTAGAAATTTACTGGCTTGGTACACGCCTACAATTGAGAGGTTATTCAGTACACTCAGACGCGTAGAAAAATGGCTGGGATCAACAATGATCCAACACTGGTTAAATGGACTTTGTATTCTCGGTGTTCATGAGAAACTTGTGAGCAGTATGGGCGATTTTTCCACGGGAGACGTCATAAACCATTTTACTGAAGATCCTCGAAAGTTATTTTCGAAATAAAAGTCGAATTGAATGAAGATACTTAAATTTCTGTTTATTTATTTGACTACCTCTACAAGCAATATACCCTTCGTATAGTGTGTACGACAGAACAAGCGCAGGGGTCCGTCCATGAAAAAATCTGACTTGCCCCTCCCTGGGCCAGAAGCTGAGTACGCCAATGTAATGACCACCTATGGGCAGATGTAAATCCACATGCCATACGTGTAAAACTATTCCAACAAACGTCAAAAAATAATAGTTCAATACTATTAAAAGATTTACAAAATTAGAAAAAGCAACAACTACTTTTCGGGCTATATGCCCCGACAGACATTGAATTACACTTCTAACGTAAACGGGGTTGGTATATCTGTTAAGATAGAACCAACCATTCTGGTTTGCGATTAGAAGGAATAACATCACTTGTGGACCGGTTTCGGCGTATTGCGCCTCATCAGCACAAGGTAGATGCTATTCGTCCAGAAGCTCTGAGAGCATAATCCTGGACTAGAGACTACGTTGATATCACACCAATACATTAGCCTCAGTTAAGGAAATGCTAAGAGTGCGATATCAGCGACATCTCTACATCTAATCAATAGATAGGATTTTGGTTTGTGATTGTGTGCAATTTGTACGCAAATCACTTTTCCCACTCGCTAAATCTGCGGGAGAATTTGTGGGAAAAGTAACGCTTTGCGCAGTTGTACAAACTACTATTTATTGTAGCATTAATAGACTCTATTAATTGAATCAATATGTTCAAACTTTGATGGTTTCATTAAACTTTGCTTAACAGTTGATTGACACGTCACCCAAGCGTGATATGAAGTAATGGAATAAATTAACAAACCGGAAGTTGGGTAATAAGATATTCGCAATTTCTCATATATCACAATATGGGTACTGCAAAGATAGATAGAGAGGTGAGATATTCTAATTCCAACCTATTTATATAAATAGCATCAAGCAATATTTAAATTTTGTTGATTTTTGTCTCAGTTTTATACAAGTCTACCTTAAAGTCAACTGAAGTAAGTGGATGAATTTCTTGAAACATTTACTGAATCATTGATTTAACGATCATTATCATCAGTTTTTTTGTGATTTCGTGAAAACCTTCAATTGTGTTGATCATGAAAAGTTGATAGAAAAGTTACAACTGTATGGCATCCATGGAATTCAAAAAAATTGGTTTGAATCTTATCTTGAATGTGGAAAAGTAAGGGTACGGACGAATGATACATTTTCGGAAAACTCACAAATAAGTAGTGGTGTATTCTAGGACTCAGTCTTAGCTCCAATTATTTTTTTGGTATTCATAAACGATGTCAAGACTCTCGAATAAATGGTAAATTTACTTCATTTGCTGGTGACACTAGTGTAGCCTGGAATAGTTCATATATGCCAATTTTATATTCTATCATATGCAATGATCTCATTATTACTAATTTCTGGACAGACTCAAACTGGCTTCACTTTAACACTGAGGCAACTATAATTTTATCTCACAGAGGAGCTGTGCAACCTTTTGAACTAAACAATAACTTAATGAGATCTTCAAATTCGATTGAGTTTCTTGTTCTCCATATCGATGTTGTCCTTAAATGGCCTGTACATGTAGACACTTTAAATCTCTGTAACACTTGGAATTAAATAATAATAATAAATTCTTATACTGTGCTAACAACTTAATACTTTCTGTAGAAATCCTCCGCTATGGTTTACCTTTCTGAGGACCTTGTAGTTTTTTTCAAATTCCAAAAAAACAGTTATGTGTTACATGGCTTAAGTATTAGGAAGCATTGCGAATTCTTTGAAAAAAAAATTAACTCTTTCCGCTTTATTTATTTTGGATTCAGGGTGTTTCGGTCGAAAACACTTCACAATTTAGCTGAGATATCAATTCATACTTTTTATATTTATTTAACAATGATCTGGTGAAAAATTTCATGAGCTTCAATGCCAAAAAAATAAACAATTATCTACCTCCAGAATCAATAAGTTCCTAAGATTGACGAAGGCATTTTTTCTTTGGAGACCACCATGAGAAAAGTCTCATGCCGGCATACTTCTGATACTTCTGAAGTGGCTTTCAACTAGCTCCCAAATAAATATCAAGTTTTTGTAAGTAGGTCGCTTTTCCGCACGCGAAGTATTAATTATTGCAACACTGAAAATGCATAAATAAATAATTTCCAAGGAAAGCTAACAATACACGCTTTTATTTTTCCAAACTATTGAATAAAAACTCCAGTAAAATCGAAAGATGATGACATTCGTATTATAGTATCAATCCTTATTCAACTAATTTTATAAACAAGATCTATTATGTACCGGGTGTCTGATTAAGAGAGGTAACTCGCTGCATTCCAGAAACTATTTATCGTACAGCATAGAAAAAAAAATCGGTATGACAAACTCGCATACTAGAAACTGCTGGAAATTATTCATTTCAAGTAAGTTGGATCCAGTACTTTTTCCTCTTTCTAATAAAATAGCTGGTAGGGGTGAGTGGGAAAGCTGACTCAATAAAACTGTTATAACTTTTGTTCCCCTTAACGGTTTTGACAATCTTAATATCATTTGAAAGGGAATTCAATGCCTAATGAGATATTATATCATCGTTTCGTTCCAGAGGTTTTAACGTTCGGCTATTTTTTTTCAATCATTCACTTGAAAGATGATGGAATTTAAAGAAAAATAGCGAAAACCGCATTTCCATATCTATTTTCTAAGCGAGGGTTCGAGAAAAAATAGGTATACATAAAGATAGGATTTTGACAAACTCAGTATCATTGTATTAATAACCACAAATCAGCAAAAATAAAGTACATTTACCTAGAAGTAACCTAAAGATACCACTCGAAATGCTTTCCATCTTTTTTGATGCAGAAATTCAATCTCTGCGTGGTAGAAAACACAGTGAGGTCGGGAGATCCTGGCGGCCTCGGGAATATGCTACCTCTTCCTATCCACCTATACTCATATTGTTGATTTGAAAAATGCATCACTTCATTTGTAAAGTGGGCTGGGCAGCCATCTTGTTCTATCCACTTCTTTTGCGGTACTGGTACTTAAGTAACGCTCCATCCATTCATCTAAAATCCCACACCATAGAGTGTATTATGACTATTTACAGATCCATTACCGGAAAATTTAGCTTCATCAGACCACATTATATTTGATAAAATGAAAAATTTTGATTTAAATTCAGCTTATCCTCGAGCCAATTATGATCATCCAGACTTTTATCGTAATCTGTAGCTTATAATTCTTGATAAAAAGATACACGATACGGATGAAAACGATTTAATTCTAAAACAGAGTGAACACAATACCTAGAAATTACTAACTCGCAGTTTTTTACACTAACTTATGGATCTGCAGCTATGTATCCTAAAACATTCATTCCATCTATTTCTGTATTGTTTTTTTGCCGTCGTGTAGAATTTTTTCCAGGTTGAACAGATTCGGTTTGTTTTAAACGTTTAGTTAAATTTTTAAATGCTCTTATGCAGTAATGTTGTTGGAAGGGATATCTTAATGCATATTCTCTTGCTGCAATGGCAGAATTCACAAAACATTCAAAATACACTTTAAACATATTATAAGCTTCGCTATTTGTGTGAGGCATTACGTATTTTTGAATTACTAAACGTTTACACATTCACTCTACATTAATTTTATATTTAAGTTGTCAACAATTTATGACATCTGGGCACCTACTACATTATATAAAATTTCCAGTTTACTAGTATGAAACTCGATCCCATCCTCCTTCAGCCCATAGATTATATCATATTCCGAAAACCACTCCATTTGTCACCTGAAAGGTACCCGAGGAAAAAAAAGCAAGACACAAGGCCGTTCTACAGTGATTCCAAAAGAGGATGAAATCAAATTATCAAATGCTCTTCGCACACTTGAAGAGTGGGGCTTTGGAATCACGAGAAAAGAATTGCTGATGGTTGTTGCAAGTTATGTTGAACAAAATAATATTAAGACACCATTCAAGAACAACATACCTGGTGATGATTGGTTCAGAAACTTCAAAATACGTCACCACCTGAGTATAAAGAAGCCCCAATCAGTTGAGTACGCCCGAAAAAAGATGACATCATTAATGCATATTTCGATATCGACTTTAACAGATTTATCACATCATAACAAGCCCGACCAAATTGGGAACCTAGATAAGAGTTATTTTTCTCATGATACTTATAAATCAATAATTGTTGGTGCAAGGGGAAAAGCTTGTTATAGAACCGTGTCAGGTCCGGGCCGGGAAAATACAACTGTTTTAGCTGCTGTATCTGCTTCCGGATTAAAAGCGCCTCCACTCATTGTGTATAAGGGGAAGAATATTTGGGATGCCTGGGTTCCAAATGAAGAATACTCGTAGCCGGGAATGTCATTTGCTGCCAGCAAAAAAGGCTGGATGGAGACAGACATTTTTTTAAATTACTTTGAAAAAACTCTACTGCCTGCTCTGGGACCACACAGACATGTTCTGATTATTTATGATGGTCATAGCACCCATGTTAACATTCCTCTAATAGAATTGGCAACTGCCAATAATGTAACAATTCTCAAACTTCCCCCACACACGAGCCACCTTCTTCAGCTACCAGATATATCAGTGTTCAGATCACTGAAGGGTACATGGGATGAAAGATTAGTGGCTTAGCAAAGGAGAAATGTGGGAATTAAAATACCAAAGAAACAATTTTCGGCAATGATCGGTCAAGCCTGGAAGGACCTCAAGCCTATCACTATTAGTAATGGTTTTGTAAAAGCTGGTATACAGCCATTTGATCGGCAGGTCATATCTGAAGACAAATATGATCCTGAATGTTTGAGAAGTTGGAGAAAACACACCTCAGGTAATGCTGTTGGGAGACGAGAAGAAAACCAAAATGTTGGAGGGAACGAAAATGTCGAAGAAAATCAAAATGTCGAAGACAACCAAAATGTCGAAGGAAACCAAAATGTCGAAGAAAACAAGCGCTTCTTTTGAAAACAATAAGACACACTGATAGTGGCCAGGTACAGAAAAAAAGTGACATGTGGAGCAGAAGTCATCACTGCACCACAGGTATTAGCTAGACTAGAAGAAGAAATAGCGACTAAGACTAAGAAAGTTTTCCGACAAAAAGTTAATAAAAAGCGTACAACCCAGAAAGAAAGTGACATCGAATCTACAGATGAAGAGGTGGACGATTTCTCTGTAATAATTGATTCAGCAGATGACTTGGACCCAGAGAGTTCTGATACAGAAGAAGAGCTAGATACAGATAAAACTCTGGACAAAAAAATCGAAGAAGAGCAAACTAATATCGAAAACGGCAAATGGGTGGTAGTTCAATATGAAACCAAGAAGAGAATAAGGCATTTTGTTGGCAACATTTTGAACGAAACTGATGAAGGATGGGAAGTGAAATATTTAAAATTCAGCAGAAAAACCTTTTCTTTGCCCGATATAGACGATATTGATACGAATAATAAAGAAATGATCATAAGAATCCTGCCAGACCCCAAGAGAGGCCGCAGAGGAGACACATTCATTTTCTCAGTAGATTTGGCAAATTTTAATTTAGGCACTTAAGTTATATTTCATTTTGGAAAGTTCATAACTTTTCAACTATTTTAGATATTAAAGTGTTCCAAAAACGAAATTGTAGCTTTTTTAACAGTATTTCACACTTGCCCCAAATTATCTGAAAACACCGTATATTGTAGACAGCATGAACCGCATTCACACTTGCCCCACTTTGTGGGGCAAGTGTGAACACCGGACTGGCTTTTAGCCAGCAAAACTCAAAAGTCATGTAGACAGATACTCATACTAGCTATGTTTAAAATATGAAATTCAAAAGACATATATTTTAGAAGTTATATTGCTTTAAATTGGCACTAATCAAAAAAGCGTTCACTCTTACCCAGGTTTACCTTATAATATTTTATTAGGCATTGACTTCCCTTTCAAATGATACTAAGTTTGTCAAAATTCATAAAGCGGAACAAAATTTATAACAGTTTCATTGAGTCAGCTTTCCCACTCATTCCTAACAGTTATTTTACAAGATAGAGGAAAAAGTATTGGTGCGAACTTACGTGAAGTGATATAATGATTACGAATGTTTAAATTTTGTGGTAGTATAACGGTACATTTATCATAGGAAAATGAAGGTTTGTAATATTATTGTGAACTACGCCCTCTAGCGTTGGAGTAGGAAACTTGAAAATAATTTCCAGCAGTTTCTCGTATGCGAGTTTGTACTACAGATTTTTTTCTCTAAGCTGTACGATAAGTAGTTTCTGAGATACACCGGGTTACCTCTCTTAATCAAACACCCGGTACATGTAAAATGCTTATTCAATTATTCAAATCAGACTTTTCATTTGAAAGAAAGTAATGTATAAAAATAATTGAGGTGTGCCTATCCATAGAAATGTAATACAAAATTCAGTAACAAGAAGGAATGGGATCCCAACACCATCACCAGACTTAAAAGAATGCCATTCAATGGTATACAGATGGCTCTGAAGCAATGGAAGGGACTGAGATTGGAGTATATGGGCAAAATAACAAAATAAAAATAAAAATTGTATTTTTAAAGCAAAAATTTACGACATAGGAAAGTGTGTCCAGTTGAATTTTGAAAAAAATATATAGAAGGAAAGGATTAGGTTAGATTAGATTATCATTATGGCGGATAGTCAAGCAGCCATCAAAGCACTGAGCTCTTATGTAATCAGTTCTAAAATGGTATGGGAATACCTAGGAAAACTTATTGAACTAGGCATCACCTCACTGTAGGTTTCGGGTCACTTTGGAATGAAAGGAAATGAAATAGCAGATAACCAACCGAAGAGAGGGTCAGAAACACTCTTTTGGGGCCGGAGCTCTTTTGTGATATCAATCAGTTCGAATATAATACTGGAAGGAATAAGCAACGCCAAAATGAAGAAAAGATCTGACCATTTTAAAAATATAGTGGGGCTAAGAAAATCAAAGACACTACAACCAGGTGAAAACAAATGAATACCTAAGCTAGAGACTGCACTAAGAGGTGTCCTAGCATGAAAATCCTGCCTGAATGGTCACCTTGAACTAATGGAACAAGAAAAAAGTGAATTCTGTGGAATGAAAAAATAAACCTCCATTCACATACTCTAGAAATGCATAGCAATACATAATCCTAGCGCACCTAGGAAACTACTGGATAGAAGATGGACTCTGTTACATTATAAAAAATATACCGGAATAATTACTTTTCTAGTTGTGAACCGAGATTGATGGGGTCTGAGTAATTGGCCTAATAATCACAAAATTTGATATGGGTACGCACCAGAGTGAGTTGTATTTTAATATCTAGGTGATGAATACGCAGGTTTATTGTTGGGTTGCCAAGATTATAAACGATTAACGTGAAGACGATATGCAATTGATTTCAGGTAAAAATGCATATTCTATATGGTTTTCTTTCTCAGAAATCTGTCTAATCATCGTTAATATTACTGATAGTATTTTTTAAAATGGATACTTTAATCCTAGATTCATAGATAACCTCATACAGTGATGGATATCATCCATTCACGATCATACCGAACGGGCCTTGAATTATTTCAAAATTACGATATTCACCGATCAGTGGTACTGAGAAAAACGATTTGGTGGAAGAGGGTTGCTGGTGACCAAAGTCAACGTGGTTTGAAACGGTGAATTGGGTAGAACTTCGCTGTCTTCCTTATAGGGATAATTTCATACGTTTCTCAAATTGGTAGGAAATATTAGAGATATTGTTAGTGGATATTTTTCCTTCAAATTTATCCAAGAGGATTTAATACACACAGACAACCAGAAATATCGACCTGTCAGCCATTACTACCAGATACGGTCTCAAAACACTTCTGGAGCTGACTTCAAGTTTCCCATCAATTATTTAAAGCCCCGCCGACATCCTTGACCAGGAAGGGGCTTTCTCTTCGCTCTCTTTTCCTTCCTTGGTACGACCTGTCCTACAGTACCATATTGTGAAAACGGCACATAGTTTGGAAATTTTGATGCTGTCTGGAAAACTGTGGAAGTTGTAGTAGATTATTTTACTGGAATAAGATATTCAACTTTATCCTGCAACACCAAAGGACACGCAAGTTATAAATAGTTGTTTCATTTCTTTTTTTTTTGTATTTCGTTTATATAATGAATTGATTATAATAGTTGCTGAGATTGACGTAATAGTTCCGAGTGTTACCACTTGCAACAGTTGCTAGCGCTTCATTATTTTATGTATATAAAAATATTAGCCATATATATTTACGCTATACTTTCTTCATCAAGTACACAGTATTGCGCATGCGCTTGAGCTCTCGCGATCGCAGATTTGACCCATCTCGTTTAGGGCGCTTTCTGTCAAAGATGTTTTTAGTTTTAAATCTGTAAATTTGGAAGACAATGATACTTTGACGCCATAAGAATTGCATGTTCGTAAAAGAGTTTCATCTTATAATTAATATTAGGTTTCTGTTATTGGAAGAAGTATATTATAATGTATCTAAACTATATTTATCTGGCGCCTGGGTTTCACTAAATCACAGATTATAAAAAAAATAGATTGGCGACTCTCGCCTTCCCACCGATATGTGTTCGATCCTAGCGCCACTGCGTGCGTGCTATAATTAAAAAGAACGGAGACGGAAGTGATCTACATACTTTCATTTTGTTCAAATTTGGTATGCGTAGAGTATTAAAAAATAAGCCGAAAGACAATATATAGGTTTTATTTTTCGACACTCTTACGTATACCACGTTTGAACAAATTTATTCTACTTAATATGAAAGTATATATTTTTATCTGGTTTTCAAAATCCAAAATTTTACAAAAATTGTTTTACATATTTAAATCAGTGCTAATGGAGATAAAAAATTAATAGTTACTTTTGTAATTTACAAATAAATTAAGAATCAGGAGGAAAAAAAAACAAAATATTCATTGACATCTATTGAGCTAATGTTTTTAAAAGTACAATTTTTTTATTTTTTGATTTTAAAGACAAATGCCTTTTCCATGCAAGATTTTTTAGCATGTCGTTGTCCTTAACGTTGTATTGGGTATTGCCCTTTAAAATTGAATTTATATTCTTCAAATATGTATGTGTAAAAAAATTTAAAAACACTTGGATGTAAATGTGGAACAAATCGTGAGTTTGACACAAAAATGGGTTGAATAATTTTTTTCAAAAATCCCACTTAATTTTTGGTTTAACTTATTTTGTAATATAAATTTTTTTACACAATGTACATATAGTAATGTCATATTGGAAAATATTCTACGGAATTGGTTTTTAGTCTTAATCAATCGATTTTGACTGTATTCTAGTTGTGAAATAAAACTATGTTCCTCAGAGGAATGTGATGCTCGAAGTTGGTTCATGCATGTAGCACAACCACCAATTTTCTTTTTTATATGTCGCGCAATATACCCGGCAATATATGAATGTGTGGCTAAAACATTGATATTCTCAATATTCTGAAATTCAATGTCTTCTACAATTGGATCATCCTGGTCATACTCTATACCAATTGCATTATCTTCAACTTCTCTCAGAAGACAATGCAAAGAGCTGAGTATGTCTCCTTTATCTTCTTCGCAATTAAAATTAGCAGTATGGGAAGAAGGAAAACTGTTAACAATTAATGTTTTGAATGAAGAAATGAAGGAATGGGGAGTTGGATTTATATTTCGCACACCATGACTTCGTATGCATCCAAAAGAATTTTCCAATGGATCCTGGTTGATTCTTCTCAAACAAAGGTACTTAAATCCTATGTGATGTAATTTATCCCTAAGAAAAATAAGGCCTTGTAATGTTTTGACCCAATTTTTGATAGAAGGCTGCACTTTTTCCCCTTTAGAGGTTTTTGATTTCAAAGATTTGAATATAACAATCGCTTTCATCCAAAATTCCAAATGTGGTGAATCATCTTTGATAGCACACTTTAAGGATTTTCCATGACTTGCATCCATTGTGGATCCATTTACACTATCAAAAACTTGGTCCATAAGTGAAAGAAAATCTGCAGTTTACTCTGCAGCTTTTGGCAGTAATTCTTTAGCACCTAAAAAATACAATTCAATATAAAAATGCTATTCATAATACATTGAAATAATATCCAAAAATGTTAATCAAATTTTTATTCTGGATGGGAACTTAATCTAAGTATATACATTAAACATATAAAATAAATAATTGCCATATTTAACAGTCCATATCATGGTTGAGGAGACACGGTGGGAAAAAACTTGTGCAGCATGCTTCACCTTCTTAAGTTTGTCTTTGTAGATGTGACCGTCTGTCAGTTTATAGCACATCCTAGTATTGGAGTCACCTTCATCCATTTCATATAGTTTGACAATGTGGTCCCAACTTGCCTCTTTCTGATCACCATCTATATCAAATTTTAGATTGTGTGAAAGAAGAATGTTACGAATACCCTTCAGAAGGTGAGGTGGATCATAAATTGCAACAATTTCTTGTCCTCCAATTTCAAAAAGATCCAAATAAGTCAGAGAAGATCTAGGAGAATCTTCTTTCAATTTTTTGATAGCAGTAACATTTGCAGAAAATTGGTCACATATTGTACAAGCTACTGTAACACCAATATTTTGAAGGGCAGATATAGTGCTTTTAATAAGAAATTTTATTTGGTCTGACTTCATTCCACCTTGAGAGAAGTGAAAAGAAATTGGTTGTTTCCATTTCTTTCTAAGTCCTTGTATCATAAATACTAAGACGTGGTCTGCAAATATCATTGATCTCTGTCCATCAATGTCTTGGAAACCAATAACAGTATCCCATTTTTTGTCATAGGAAAGACCTGGCTCCAATGACATCTCATCAAACATTAACGAACAATACCTATCTAGTGGGTCTAAATTCTTTATCGATTCTGCAATCACATTTATCACTTTTATATTGATGCCAGTCTGAAAATGAATTTTGCTCAACAATGACATCAAAGTCTTTCGGGAAGGTGAAGCAAAAGTTGATCGTAGGACTCTGTATGCTTTTGGTCCTTGCTTCAATAGAGTTAAAGCAAATACTTTGTCCTCAAAAGTGAATCGCCTACCCCTTGCTCTTTTTTCTAGCATTTTAATTTGGCTGTGGATGAAGTTCAAAGCCCTTTTATTCACTTTGCTGTTAAAGAAATCTTTGGACTCAGAGTAAGCTACTGCTTCAGAAATTCTTTCTCTATTTGAAAGATTTTGGTACTGAAGGCGACGGGCAATTTTCTTCATATCTTTTGCAATTCTGTAAAGCTTATGAGCCTTTGGAGTAAGGGCAGATGCTCTTGTAACACCTACTGTTTGTAAAAGTTTTATTCTTGAGAGAGAACCTGCAACAAATTAGAATTTTATATAGACTAATAAATTGATTGAAATATTTTGATAAATACCTGTGCGTACTGGGGTTTCAGGATCATTTGTTGTAGCAACAGGACAGCCAGTCACAGAGCTTGTTGACGGTGGAGGAGTTGTTATTCTTATTTCTTCAAAACATGTTCCTGTAATAACCTCCTCTCCTGTATAGTTTGAATTATGCTGGCCATCATCTGTGGGTAGATTTGTATTATGGGCAGTACTTGTGGACAGAGTAGGAGTCTCAAATATTTTTTCTGCAAATGATATTACACTGTTAATTACCTACAGAGTATAACCAAGCTTTACATAATATATAGTAGGTATATGTGCATTTGATGAAGTTTATATATTTATGCATATTATATACCTACAAAATAGAATCTACACCTATGTAGAATTATTAAATAATGATAAAAAAACCAAAACAAATATACATACCTTCAAGATGTAATGTTGGAACAGCATTGTATTTTATATTGGTACGATTATTTTTGGAAGGAAATTTTGCATCTTCTGCAAAATGCACATCACATACTCTAAAATTGTGCCTTTTTCGATCAGATACATCCATTAGATCATTCCTATGAAGTGCTTGACACCACATATGTCTGATCTGTAAATAGGAAATATACATACATCATTATTCGTTCAGAGATAAGTCAATTTCAAATAACAAGTAACAAGTAGCATTATTAAAGAAATACTTTGGGTTGGCATTTATCGACATGCATTTACTTATAAATGTATAATAAAAATTTGTATTTAGTATATTCTTATCAAAAACTTACCATCGTATCCTTGGGTAAACAATGAGTTTTAATAGTCGCAGATGTATTTTGGCAGTGCCCAATGGAACATTTAAAAACCATTTTATTCAACAGTTTTTATTAACACTCAATAATTCACAAACAAGAAAAGGCGGCAAAAATCCAGTAATAATAGAGCAAAAAATAACAATATAATAAACGGCATACAAACAAAATTTTCTTGGCTGGTTATAGGTTATAGGAAGCATAAAACAAAGACAAAAAACACAAATCAAGCACAGAACAATTTTCGTTTCTGGTTTGCGCTTGCAGTGTTGCGTGGCTGAACTAATAATCGCGAAACTGTCAAATCCCTTGAGTGCACAGGCCGTGCACTAAATTTTGTTCGTTGGCATTCGTTACGGACCTCCCCCCCAATTCACCTACTTGAGTCAATTGCCCAACATCGGCACATAGTCGGCTCGTTGGCAAGCTTAAAGGTATTTTACGTTACTCCGATTTTCGGAGGTAATATCTCTCACCTAAACTGTGTCTTGTGGATATGCTAGAATTCCTCCAGGAAATAGGTCTAAAAGATTCACTAGTCTCTGAGACTTTCTTCAAGAATTAAGTGAGAGAAAGGAGGCACAATAGATATTTAAGGTCCTAGTTAATGTCACCCCAGTATACGTACATACAAGAAAATTTCAAGAGTTTTATTCCAAGTGGTTATAAAACTGGTCATGTGAATTTTATCACTTTCCCTTTGTTTAATCTTTTTTTTAGAAATTTGAAAAAGTTCCAAGAGAGTGGCTAAGAATGATCACACGATTTAATTTGTTGGAAGTTGCATAGAGAGAGTTCATGGCAAGAACTTTTCCCATAACTCACCTATCTTTCATATTAACAACTCTGAAATGTTTTGGTTTTTGGATTCGAATGATATGTATCCCCGAGTAATCTGTCGGATAAATTGGATTTATAGATTTCATTGTTACAGTTGTAGAGCTGCTTGTGTCGGTAAAACACGTTGCCACTTTGCTATCCGTAGATGTGAACACTCAGGAATTGGAAGTTGACTTGAAAAATTGCACCACTTAATTCTACGTTAATTAATCATGAAATATATGTGAAGTGGTAAACTTTTTGTAACAAAGTTTCTGAATGTGATCAACTTACGAAGCTTCACAGTTGTTATTATACTTCAGAGTCTCAATCACATGGCTTGTCAATAAATTATCAAAAGGTATTAACGCTGTGCAAAACTTCTACCCTCCAAAGAAAAGTTTATTTATAGAGCTATAGAAAATGTATCCAATCATTACTTGGAAGCTAATGCTCTGAATATAATTTTTTGTGGTATCAAACCCTGCAATATAAAATTTGGTTTGTGATGAAGGTGAAGAGTTACATTCAAGCTTTCTATAACGAATATCGCATTTGAGGCTATTTTTGTGATAAAGACGGAGATAAACAATTCTAGTAGCAAAAGTACGGAGATGAATTGAGGTAAAGATGTGTGTGCGTATCTTAGCCTCATATATTTTATTTAAACATTTAATGTCGCTAATGTACTATTGCATAATGAAATAATGAAGCTCAGCAAGATTATTTGTTACACAAATTATCGGAGAAAAACCGAGCAGAAACCATCAACTGACGCTCTGCTAAGTCAAGCGTATTGCCTAGTAGAGCAAGGCTCTTCAATTCGGTGAGCAGTGAAGGTCATTAGTTTCCAAGAGTCAACGCTGCAGTTCACACTGAAAAAAGGTAAAGGAGCGGTGAAGCTTGGATTATTCCGGCCTGTTTTCTATCAGGAACATTGAAATTAATCACTGTAAGGATTTGGACAAACGGTTTTTTGGTCCAACTTGCAAATTGTTAAGATATATTTTGTACGTTTCCGCAGAAAATATTCACATTTCTCAACCATTTTTCCGTACGGAAAAATTAGCCATTAGCTCGAAAAATAAGTATCGCAAGAATAATGGGATTCAATCGTCAGCATATGAATAAATATTTTGATATCCTGGAGAGTGTCTCAAACAAATGAAAACTTTTGGGCAGATCGCATCTATAAGGTGTTTGAACTGTAAATAAGCTGATAAAGCATGTAGCTCCTACTGGGAAGAAGAAGCTGCTAAATCAGTTTCTGAAAACAGGGACAAACTGCATCTGTTGTACGTGCAATGAGTGAGGTAGGTCACTATATCCCTCTCTACTTCATTTATGCTCGGAAGAAGATGAATTTGCTTTTGATTAAGAATGGTCCAACTGGATGCGATATGAGTGTGACAGAAGAAGCTCACCGCCACACAGTAGTCATAAGACACAGACACTTGACCGTAGTATTTCCAGACCAATAAAAGTGTTCTATGACGAAGCTGAGGACAAATAGTTTTCATCCAGCTCAAGTTGTGATTATCTATGATATAGCAGAACTTTTTAGAAAAGCCTTTGAGAAATCGACTACTGTATCAAAAGCTGTCCAAGGTTTTAACGTAACAATAGTATGTCTTTTCGACTGTACCAAGTTCGATTTTTGCCCCCCGAGGCTACCGACCTATGTGTAGAAGAAGGCATGTAGCTAATAGTTTTTGACAATGATCATGTTATCATCTTCTAAAATCTGAACAATCTCATATTCTGAATACTGACTCATCTTATCTAGTGAAAACTGACGTAAATTATACTCTGCATCCTACCCCATCCCACGTTCTAGATCCTGGCTCAGCTTATATTCCGAATCGATTCTGGTTTATTCTATGTTCTGGATTTTGGCTCTTCTGGAGCTGTTAATACTGTCCCATATCAAGTTCAGACATTAGTATAGCCCATGCTACGGGTTACATTGGAAAAAAAGGGAGAAAATATCTAAAAATAGTTTTAAATCAACTGTCTCAGTATCAACTTCCAACAAACAACTTTTGAAAACAGTAAAAAAAGATAAAGAAGGGGAAAAGATCACCAAAAATTAAAACCTGTTGAAAAATTAAAGCCAGTTGTATCAGCTCCAGAAGAAAGTTCAGATGAATCCAAGGTACATTTTTCTGATCCGATTAAATTTTTTTGTCAGTGTTGTTGCTGAGTTTCAAAACATGAAATGGTTCAGAAATGATCTCACGAATTTTTCTCTTTCAAAATAATAGTTTTGATTTTCGTTTTATTTTCGAGAATTTTTGTGGGGCAAATACCCGGAATCGCACTTTTGTGGAAAACTGGCATACTCTTTAACTGGAATTTTGGAACCGCTGGCGAAACTCGACACTGAACACAATTGACCACTGCCCACTGCCACCTATAAGGCAACAGTCAAATATATTATCAAATTAATTGTGTGGTGAATAATTTTTTATCGTCTGACTGCAGGCAAGTTTTAGGCAAGCTTGAAAGAAGTTCTTGGCAAGTTACTAGACAAGTTCCCGTGTCTGTGCCGTCCCTGTTTCTGCTCGAGTTATCGCTGCCATTCCGCCAAGAGCTGCAGCAAACTGTAGTGCCCCTCGTATAATTATAGTAAATTTAGGTCAATAACAAAACCTTGAGGCAGCTATTACTCAATTGATACTTTCATAATATTGGATGGATATGTCCATCAACAAACATATAAAAGTATTAGTAAGCATAAATATAGTTTTGATATTGATGACATATTACTCTTTACAATTATAATTAGAGTAAAAAAACAATTATAACTTGAACACCACTGATGTCAGTTGGGCTGACCAGAGTTTGATTAAATACATTTTAGGTAAATCACTATAAATTGTAAGCCACAAGTGACATTGGGTTTCAATAATTCCCAACATCAACCATTAACCTTCATCTTATCCTTAGCGTGTGGAGGACTTGGATTTGGCATGTTCATTATTATAATGTAATGTTTTTCTTATTTATTTAAATAGTTTTTACGTATGGGATAAAATTATACACACTAGTATGGCTAATTACTAGTTATTTATTTATAGAAACACACACACTGAATTGAACTTAATTTATATACACTAGGGTGCTTGAAAAAAATTTTTTTATTTATTTAAAAATTTTGTAATTTTTAAATGGCTGAAACTACGCTTCTAGTAAAGATAATCATAAATGCTCTCAGAGTTTAGTAAAGTTCAAAGACTCAACTTTAAGAATAAAAAATGGTTTTTTTAAAAAATTGCGCCAATTATGAGTAAATTCAATTTTAATAAAAACAGAATTTTTCTCATGTTAATTAAATGAGAAACTAAAATAAAAATAGCGGCCCCTTATAGTTGACCAATAGGGCTCATGTTTGGTGAGGATATTTTTTACATCAAATAGAAACGTTTGAGAGGGTAAGAGTTAAAAAAACATTTTTGAAGCACCCTAATATACACACTTTACTTCATGTCTACTAATTCATTTACACTCGGTATAATAGTTCTAATTTCTTTTTACTACTCGAATATCACACTATTTATCTCTACTATTTCATTCGCTGTCCGATTACTAAGTACTTCTGTAAACTGTCTGTGAACTAACTCTTTGTCTTTGTTTCACTAATTGTTCACGCACTCAAAAACCCGCGTACATATAGTCCTTCTCAACTCTCGAAAATTCCAGTATCTTCCGCGCTCGTCCTATACACAAACAAAGCGTTTTACTCGAATGTTCTCGCAAGGGGCGCAGCCACCAAAATTTACAGTCGAGGGACAGGGCCGGCTTTGAGTTGGTGACATCGCAACAATAACTTGTCATTTTCCATGTTCATTTTGATGGTATATTCAATTTATGTGAATTTTTGGATAATTCAATAAATATTTTCATTTTTTGTATTGATTATTCAATATTTATCAAACTGGATAAACGTCTTCGGGGATGGTTAGTTTGAATTTCTAGCTAAACGTTAATTTTCTACAAGGTGTTTCCAGCTTTCCACCTCTGGCTTTTTATTGTTTTCGTTTCGACTAAAAGCTGGTGGCTTCCAATTTAATATTAATTGCACGCCCCATCCCAGGGTATAGGTTACAATGTAGAAGGGGTTTCAAATATCCTCCCAAGTTGTTTTGTGAAAATTGCCCCATTACTTTGTACATGTGAGATTCGTGATAGACCACATGGTTTAGCAATTTTGCTGATTTTTTTTGAATATATTTAAGTGAGCTTAGATTTTATTAGAGTGATCCTGTTGGAGCTCTACCATTTGTATAAGTGGATATTTATTTGGCTCAGCTTAAATTCCTGTCTCCACATCCATAGGCGAAACCACTTTGAGGCCACACAACTTCTACGGTCTCTTTCTTTCTTTTCTTCGTTCTTCTATCTATCTTCTTTCTTTGGTTATTTCTTTATTCTTTGGCTTTATTTTATACATCGATATCTTCATCTCTTCCCTGTATCGACATCATCTATGAGGTACATCATCTACACCCAGTCATCATATCGGATACACCTCTACCTACAAGATATAGTAAGCCACCATCAGTTCTTTTGGAGGGACAATTGTAAACAGGTAACCTTCATACCTTACTTTTAACAAGGAATCCAGGGGTTTGAGCAGAAAACACATTGGACTGAAATGACAAATATCTTTATGAAAAAGTATTGTAAGTAGAGTATTTTGCCATACCTACTAAGGAACTTAGTTTCCTGGTGTCTTTACCCTCTGTTGAGGACAACTTGTATATTATTTAATAACAATTAGCACAATCACTAGAGTTTGTAAGCCAACGTATGCATACAAAGGTAGTTTATCATCCTGTATCCAACCACCCTTAAGGTTAGATTGGATAGTGTAAAACTTTTCTTTTTTTCTATAAATCTTCCCATGCTTCCTATTAACCTAGAATAACCTGAATAATTTGTGAAAGCCAACTTCATATTAATCGTGAGGTACAGCGGAACTACTTTAGGGAGTTTTTAGCGTTAACATTTTTTAGGCAAGGCCTTGTTTTTTTTTTGGTTATCCATATGACAACCAACAATATTTTATATTAAATCAACATTTCAACTATATCAGTTTTTTTTATTTCAAATCCCACCCTGAGATTAACAGGACCTTTTAATCAAGGTAACAAAATCTTTTCTTCGTTCTTCTATCTATCTTCTTTCTTTGGTTATTTCTTCATTCTTTGGCTTTATTTTATACATCGATATCTTCATTTCATTCCTGCATCGACATCATCTATAAGGTACATCATCTACACCCAGTCATCATATCGGATACACCTCTACCTCCAGGATATAGTAAGCCACCATCAGTTCTTTTGGAGGAACACACCACGACACCCGATCGTTAACAGGTAACCTTCATAAAGTACATATGTCAAGCAATCCAGTGATTTGAGTAGAAGCCAATCTTTCACTAGAATAACATATATTAATATAAAACCAAGTAGTCTAGGTAGAGTATTTTGTCATACCTACTGAGGAACTTAGTTTCCTGGTGTCTTTACCCTCTGTTGAGGACAAATCATAGATTTAGTTACTAACACAATCACTATAGTTTGTACACCAGCGTATGCATACAAAGGGGTAGTTCTTCAATATCATCCTGTATCCAACCACCCTTAAGGTTAGATTGGATAGTGTAAAACTTTTCTTTTTTTCTATAAATCTTCCCATGCTTCCTATTAACCTAGAATAACCTAAATAATTTGTGAAAGCCAACTTCATATAAATCGTGAGGTACAGCGGAACTACTTTAGGGAGTTTTTAGCGTTAACACTTTTTAGGCAAGGCCTTGTTTTTTTTGGTTATCCATATGACAACCAACAATATTTTATATTAAATCAACATTTCAACTATATCAGTTTTTTTTATTTCGAATCCCACCCTGAGATTAACAGGACCTTTTAATCAAGGTAACAAAATGGTATTAAGCCAATTTAATCACTTTTGGATAACGAAAATCAAGTTTTTATTGCATGAAAATATCAATTAATATTTTTGGTGAATTCACTCTTTCACTAACGGATCTTGCAGATTCACTCAAAACTATTGATTAAGAAAGGCCTCAAGACCATGGAAGATGCTAGAAATATCAAAATGTCGCCTACTTTTCAACCGTCAAATCACCCTCGTATCTAGTTATGTGTCAGTCAGCCGAGAAAGAGAAATGTATCTTGTGTCTTATTATATCTGTATAATCCATATTCACCCTATTTTCTATAAATAAACCGAAACCAATCCACTTCTCCTTGTTTCAGGTTACAATAAATTACAAAGGGAACATAATGATATCTCTGACAACTGGTTAATCCATCAAGATGTCTCTTCTTTATTCAAGTGAATCGACCGCAGCTCAATCGCTGTGCTTAAACAATTCAACCGCAGAATGTCGTCCCTGCAACTTGTCCGATAACGTCAGTATTTCTTTTTTTGGACATATTCCGGAACTCAACGAGGACCCCAGAACTGAAGTATTAAGGAGATACTCGTACGCATTCGCTTTGCCATCTATATGTTTTTTGGGAATCATTGGTAACATCTTTAATTTAATTGTATTGACGAGAAGGAATATGAGGGGGCCAGCATATATTTATATGAGAGGTGAGTAATGTACATATTAAATTATACCAAAATACAGTATAAGGGCGCATTTGATTCCATATTCAATTTAATTTCATTCAATTGAAGACAAGTTTATACAACAAATAAAATCGAATAAGGAATAAGATGAAATATTACAAAGAATAAGAACTACAGTTTCTACAGATAACAAAATACTAAATGAGAATTTCGGACGTTTGTGGCAGTGGTATTTTGCGCTCTATGGATATTCTACATAAATATTTATTCTGTGAATTCACAGTCAGTTGTCAAAGCAATTAAAGTTGAACTTTATTCCAAAACAAATAACACATCGTAATTCGTAATTCTACTCCTATGGTTTGTTTTGTCTTCATTATTTATTGAATAGAAGATTTGCATTTTTAAATTTTTTAGTTAGTTTCATTGAGAGTGAAAGTCTTATATATTGACAGAGCGATTTGTGTCATCCACAAAAACATTTTACAAATATGAAAATATGAAACGCACCTCCGGTGGAACATCGGCCTAAGTGCTAATTATTAGATTTCGAGAAAATGATGATATTAATATTTTTTTTTATGAAAAGATTGTAAAAACTATATTATTAAATGACACATTTTTGTTTGATTGAAATTTTCCGCGGAAAAGAACACTTACAATTAATAATGTAAAACCAAATCTTTTTTTTCTGGAATTACTACGGGTGTACTCCCCCTTTTTTGCAACCCCCTCTCAGTTACATCGTATAGTTTAGCGACATTTATGCTGAAGTTTTGTTCCATCTTGAGTTATGGAATAACCTTTTTTATGCATAAATATGAAATCAAACTATGTATATATGTTTACGAAATAGTTTATTAATCAAAAACAAAACTAAAAACTTCAATGTGTGTACAATGTACACGTTGAATGAGCATACAAAAATAAATAAAAAACAAAAATAAAATTGTAAAACAAAAATAAACTTAAGATAATGTAACGGTAAATATATGCTTTTAGTTGGGCGCCAATTTGTAACGGTATATGTCTGTACCCCACAAAGGGCACCAGCTCGAAGGGCTCCGGCTAGAGACTCCTCTCAAGGGTGATCCGACCCCAAGTTTATGTCACACAAGGATAACAGAAGGGTTGTAAAAATTGAGGGCGCCACTACCTTTTTAACGATAAAAAGTACTAAAAACTAAGGCGGAAAAGGTAGAAACGCCTTGTAAAATTTAAATGAAAGTTAATAATTAAAGTGACCCCGGGCGGATCTCCCTCAACTTTTATAGTTGAGGATTTTAATAAAAAAAAAAGAATTAAAAACAAATTTTAAATTTATTCTGCCACAGGAAATGAATAACGGAATTTAATAGAGGAATTTGAACTTTTATAGGTACTTAGCTTAAATGAAGTGGTTTCCTGGAGAAGAAGTCAGGTCTTGATCTGAACTGATGTGTTCTGTTCTAGGGCGGTATTTTGGGGTTCTATCCTTGGCTTTATATCCTCGGGTTGTATCCTAGGCTATATTCTTGGGGTTATATTCTTGGGCTTATATCTAACCTATCCTCGGCGTTATATTCTAGCCTAGGGTTATATTCTCGGGTTAAATTCTTGGGTTATATCCTAGCCTAGGGTTATATTCTTGGGTTGTATCCTAGCCTAGGGGCTGTGCTTACCTAGAAGTACAGGTGGATCAGGGATTTATAGGAAATTGAATGTAATGGCACATTATGTTGGTCAGCTTTTCAGGTTAAAGAAAAGGAAGGCAGTTATTTGAAAGTCAAAAAATTTATTTAATTTACTGAAAGCTTTCCAACATTATATGTTCCATGTTAAAACAGTAAAAGTAGCAATTATCGTTTAAATTAAAAAAATATACTAATGATCCGAAAGAAACTAATCATAGCAAAAAGTTATTTATTTAGTTATATGAAAAAATATCGTGCTTAGGAAATATATGAAACCGGTACTGGCGTTACGAAAGAATATTTTATAGGTTAACGGTAATTTATAAAAATGTTATTTTATAATTAAAAGAGTTATTTCGCAACTGAAAAAGCTTGAAAATGTTTGTATAAAAGTAAAACAGTGAATTATAAAAGAATATTTGGCTTAAAACTACCATATTAGTATAAAAGAACAGTCTATGACCACGTGTTGAATTTAATTTCGTCTATCTCTGTAAAAAAATAAAGAATGCATACGAAAATTATATCAGACAGTACTTTAGAAGAAGCTTATTACTTATAAATTATGATTTTGAACTTACCACAGCAAAATTCATAAGATAGGTACTTAAGATATGAAAGATAGCGAAAGATGATCTGTCCCCTTAGGCGGTCGATAACAGAAAGGGGTGTTTCACGTGGCGTTGGCAAAAAATGGAAGCGTCCGTTGGCAGACGTCAATTGTCTAACGGTCGGGGCTGAAGAGTTTAGGATCACAGAACTATAATTGGATGTGGCTAGTGACGACGAGCGCTAATTAAAAGGATTTATTCTGTAAAATCCAAACAGGTCGATAGACATGTTACAATGAGCTACTGAAAAACGATTCGTAATAATTTGGAATAATATTAGATGCCAATAGACTTTTTAAATCTTTCATTTTTTTATCGGCAATTGGAATCGGTGAGTTGTAGGCAGGTGTTTCAAGAATACCATTTATATTCTTCACTGAGTAGGACCGTCTGGTCCCTATTTTTCTGCATTTGGCCTGCTTCCAGTCGACTTCCTTATAACTAGTTTTGTAAAAATATACTTTACTCTCTTTTACAAAGCGTATCATTTCTAGTTGTGAGACCTTGATTTGCTCACCATAATCATTTTTTTGGACATTAAAGCCAATATCCTTGCTCAACTGCTTTAAGTGAATAAAATCGTGAAAACCCAGTTCTCTAACATGTAAAGGTTTACCTTTTTTTTTTAATTTCGTATCAAAGTGACCAGTTGGTCCGGAACATAAATGGGTCCCGCTTCCTTTGCTCTCTTCTTTGATTTTTCAATAATGCTGTGAATATTATCCCCTTCGTTCTGCGTGTGACCACGTATGAGGTATTTGTGAGTTATGGAATTCATAGGAAGTGTTTGAACAGCGTATAAGTACATGGCGAAGTCGAACCTAAAACAATGACTAACTAGGGAAAAATGCTAAAAATATCTTATTACTGGTTCTTTTGTTGGCCACAACAGTTGTCTGAATACAATATAACATCGGAACCAGGTCTACTAAGCCTATTTCAACAGCACATCTGTGGCCCGAGCCCTCGTGCCAAAAATGGCATACTGTTTTGTCATTGGTTGTATCAGTAACCTACAAAAGGAGTAAAAATATTAGGTCCGTATAGTAACTCTTACCGTGAAGTTATAACAGTTGAGCCTGGATTTATAAAAGAAGGCAGATGATTGCCCCATGGAAACTGGTAATACTACAGGCAGTAGTCATAGATCGCGATAACCATATTTGATCCTTTTTCTTTAGATTTTATTTTGTCTGCATCTTTTTCAGCCCTACATAATTTCTTTTCTTCTTGGTGATCTATGTAGTCATTTTCTAGACCTTCCTTCTCTTCCCCAGTGGCATTTTGATATCCCTCACACAGATCACATTGTTCTTTTTCAGGAAAAAAGAATCCGATATTAAAATCCTTGTTAAATATTCGGGCATATAAATCATAATTAGCTGTTGCGCTGTTTGGTATAGTTTCTGTGCATTTCAGAAACAGTAAGCTCACCTGGAATGTATTCTCTGGTTGTTTGTCGTCTCAGGTAGTGACTCTCTACTCGAGGTATTGAGTTAATATGTAGTTTAACAGAATCGAGGATTTCTTCGTCCATTTTTTTGTGTTGACCATGACGACCACGTTTGTCTTCAGGGACGATACCTAAATCGATAGCTCGCTCTTGAACTACAGTTCGTAGAGTTCGTTCAGATATTCCAGAAGTATTTATCAGAAACGGTTTACATACACGATTTTTTGCGCCACCATTCCATAAATAAAACGCACAATTCGGTTTCCTAGGTTGCTCAGATCCTACACGACGATATTTTAATTCCAATGGTGCGACACAAGAAGCTAAGAAGTCTCTTTGTCGTTGTAGAGTGGCCAATTTCCAGAATTCTTCAGAAAACTTACTTCGGTGGTCGTCATTAAATTTTGAGGAGCATTCAATATACACCGATTAGAGCATGATGGTCCAATTACTCGTTCTTTTACAATTTTCCCAGTCCTTGAAGTATAGCTTCTGCCAAGATTTTTTAACAATTTGGCTTACGTCTTTTTCCATTCTTCATGTTGCCTTTTCCTTTTTTCCTCTTTTTAGTCCCTTTTTCTGAATTTTCACTTGATGTGGATTCATCATTGGATAGAACGTAATTATAACTATCCGTTTCTCCCCATAAATTTTCTTCACCGTCTGAACAGTTTTCCTCGTTGTATGGAACGTTTATTTTTTTTCGTAATTTCATTTTCGCTGGACATTCCTGGTTAATTTTAATGTTATAGGAATATTGGCGAAGTAATTTCGGTTTTATGATTAGTTATGGTATTCGAGTTACTAATGGGAATTTTCTGTGTTGCCGTAGATACCCATGCGTTGTCTTGCATGATATTAGAGAGTTTATCAAGATAGTCTATTTCGACTGACTCTATATTTGATTGTAAAATATTCGAAGTAGGGACAGCGGGTAAGCTGTTTGAGACATCGAATAACTGATCTTTCTGGACTGATTCGGTTATTGGATTAATAATATCTGAAGTTATCCCAGGGTTTTGCTGGGTAATGGCTTGATTTGAAGCATGGGCCAATTGATGATCTTAAAATTCCCCCTGGTGTACCGGCTCCGAACTTGAGGCAGACCGGGTTTGATCCAAAGGAGAATCTAATTGATCTAAAATTGAGAAAAATTCAACATTACATTTTATTTAAATGAAATATATACCCCTATATAAAGTTACCCAATAATGCCCATTTTTATTTTATCAAAATACTTTTGAAAAGTGGAATCACTTTATGAATTAGGAAAACTTACCTGTAACCGAATTTGAGCTCGCCAATTATTGTACCATCAATTTTGCTCGCTTCATTATTTTTACTTTAGCTACCTAAAACAAATGAAAAAACAAATATTTCTTAATTTGAAGATTAGTCTCATTTAAATATTTCGAAATCAGTAGACATTCCAAGATCAACATTGTCCCAAATGACAATTAGGTCATTATTTGAGACATATATTTTGGAGGAACAACGACACATGAGGCAATTACGACGTTGCGTCTCTAGATTTTGTAAAAAGTGCACAATATTTCATATCAACAAAGACTTACCTACCCTACCAAAGACGTTTTTGTCACTAAAGATTAATCAAACAATCACTTGAAACTACATAATTAGTGGTAGCAGAGGTCCGTGGATCGTAACCACGCTCTGAAGAAGACAGTAATTGCCATATATGTAGACGATCTCCTTGGAATACAAATCAACTCCGATTATACAATTTGGTTGTCCTAAATCTTTCATTTCAAATATTTCGCTTAACTTTTCTTTGATTTCAGCCAGTATTTTTGGACAAGAATAAGCAATAAGGAGATCATCTACATATATGGCAATTACTGTCTTCTCTCCTCCTTTGGCTAATATGTAGACACAAGGATCAGCTTTCGACGCTTGAAATCCTATTCTCTTTAGTTCATTGTCTAATTTTGTATACCATTGTCTTCCTGCTTGTTTTAGCCCGTAGAGAGCCTTTTTGAGGTGACATACTTTTTCTTGTTCGATACTTCTCATATCTTATAGCATCTTCTTTGCCTTATCATACAAAATAAAATTATCTTTATCGCATGCGTCTACCATAATTTCGGCAATATATTGCTCGATATATTCTGGAAACTTCATGAATATGTTTTCTACTAGATCGCCATTCAGATATGCTGTCGTGACATCCATTTGGTTAAGTTTCAAATCTTCTTCGACAGCTAGTCCAATTACAGTTCGAATGCTACTTAATTTGGCAACTGGTGCGTTTGTCTCATTGAAATCAATCCCAGGTCTTTGTCCAAATCCGCGCGCAACGAGTCTGGCTTTCTTTATCTCTCCTTTTTCTGGATTCCATTTATTTTTCAAAACCATTTTGTGATCAATAATTTTCATATCCTTTTCTTTCTTGACAATTTTCCAAGTTCCATTCTTAATGTGAGCTTTTACTTCTACTTTAATAGCGTCATGCCATTCCTCATTTTCGAAATCCTTATTACATATAAATGTGAGTTCATCTACGTCTACATTTAATGTTTCTTGATTCTCACCACAACATGAAATTGTATTTGTCATCTCATAATCATGATGCCAATTCGGAATTTCACTTTCTCTACGGGGTCTTGGCTCTTCGTTTATACAACTTCTTATGTTCAATGGTTCATGACTTATACCTTCTCGGATTTCAGGCTCTTCGTTGACTTCAAGCTCATTATTTCCAGATTCTCGCTCAGGAGGTATAACTTCATTTTCATGGGTAGGTTTTGATGAGAACTTGACTTCTATGATAGGTAAGTCTTTGTTCTTCTTTCTTTGTTGTTTCTTCCCCTTTATAAAAATACCGACAATTTTTATCAACCTTATTTTCTTTGTCAGGAGTCATGTGTTTTTGTTCTTCAAGCTCCTTTAAAAACTTTTCATAGTTTTCTTCGGTACGGTCTTCACCCTTATAATACATTTTATCAATAAATTTTACGTCTCTGCTTATTACAATACTTTGTTTTTCAGGAATATAAATGCGATAACCTTTTGCTAGCTGTGCATAGCCCATGAAAACTCCTTCTACAGATTTTGTTGTAAATTTGCCTGTTCTATTTTTGTTTAGGACGAAAGCTTTACACCCAAAAATCTGTAGGTGATTTCCAGATGGAGTACGGCCGGTCCATTTTTCATATGGTGTACAACCTTTCAGGGCTTTAGCTGGGCTTCTGTTAATGAGATAATTCGCTGTGTATACCGCCTCGGCCCACATTTTTTGAGGTATGTTACCTTCGATCATCAAACACCGTGCTCTATCAAGAAGAGAACTATTTTTGCGTTCGCTTTGGCCGTTCTGTTGAGGTGTGTAAGGTGATGTGAGCCTTCTCTTGATTCCATTTTGTTTCAGGAAGTTATCAAATTCTATATTGCAGTACTCCTTTCCGTTATCAGATTGTAAGCTGTTTATCGGTTTGTTGTGAAATTTTCCAACTTTGCTTTTGTATTCTTTGAATTTCTCAAAAACTTCGCTTTTGTGCGATATGAAGTAGACATAACAATATTTAGTGTAGTCGTCCAGAAATGTCAGGAAATATTTTGATCCGGCTAGAGTCTCAGTGTTGACTGGTCCGCAGACGTCACTATGCACAATTTCTAGAGCTTGTGTAGACTGTGGTCCGTCTAGGGATGAAAATGGTAGTCTAGCCATCTTTCCTTTAATGCATACTTCGCAGACCGGTAAATTTCATTTTTCTAGTACCAATCCTTTAATTAGGTTCTTGTTTGCAGCTAACTTTAAGTCATTTTCATTAATATGTCCAAATTTACGATGCCAAATTTCAATATTGTTAACAGTTTTTGCTATATTTGCTTTTTCTCCCTATGTGTAGTACAGGCCGCTTTCTTTTGTAGCAGTTAGAGTTACTTCACCTTTTTGGTTTTTAATGTATGCCTTATCTTTTGTGAACAATATGGTGTTTCCTTTTTCAGTGATCTTTGCGACTGACATCAGGTTTGTTGCCAGGGTAGGTACATATAATGTATCAATAAGGTTAATTGTTTCATTTTGGATGTTTATACGTACTTTACCTTTACCTTCAACTTTAGTAGTGTGATTTTCAGACGCTAACCGCAAAGTTCCAGTTTCAGAATTCATGTTCACAAAATGTTCTTCCTGTGCACACATATGGGACGTGCAACCACTGTCAAGGCACCAGGTATCTGCAGAGGTAATTGACAAACAAGTCGGCGTTATACTGAAGTTTTTCTCTTCTTTTTTCTGGAATGTTTGATTTTGTTGACGTTTATTTTTCTCACTCCAGCATTCATCAGTATTATGTCCCTGTTTCTTACATTTCTGGCAGTATTTCAGCTTCTTTTTGGAATAGAACGCACCTTTTCTTCTTTCCTTTCTCAGATCTTGATTATCTCTAGCTTCGCTTTCTTCTATAATTTTAATTTTCAGCTCTTCAGGCTTTGGTAGTGTATCTCTAGATTCTACCGCTATTCTGAAATTTTCATATGAAGCGGGTAAGCTGTATAGCATCATGATACTCAGCAGATCTGAATTTAGAGTAATGTCCATATCTGCTAATTTATCGACAGTATTCATGAAGTCATTTAGATGTTCGCGTACGTCACCGTTATCATACTTTTTCAGTATGAGATGCTTCAGCAGTGTTGCTTTTCTTGCGGGACCCGTACTTTGATAAATGCTTTTCAGTTTCTGCCAAAGCTCGTACGAAGTCTTGCAGCCTTTTATTTGTTTCAACTCTGATGGTGAAATAAGTAATAATAATTCTGACCGAGATAGTAGATCTTTTTTCAGAAATTCTTACAGAAATACAAAGAAAATAAAATAAAATTAACCCAAAAGAAATTTATTCTAGAAACTCTAAAGAAATTTAATATGCAGGATTGCAAAATTTCTACCACACCGATGGAAGTTAATTTAAATCTGGAGCCTAATACGAAAGGAGGAGCAGAGAATTTGCCTTACAGAAACCTAATTGGAACACTTATGTATGTTTCAGTTGCTACCCGACCTGACGTAACGTACGCTATAAATTATTTATCAAGATTCAATGATTGTTTTGGGAGGAACATTTCAAATCACCAAAGCGAATATTACGATATCTTAAAGGTACGATCGATGTTGGTTTAACATACTCCAAATCACAAGAGCCATTAGAAGGCATGGCAGATTCTGACTGGGGTGCTTGCAAGTTGGACAGAAAGTCCTGTTCCGGTTACATTTTTAAATACGCAGGAGCAGCTATCAGTTGGGCATCCAAAAAGCAAAGAAGCATTATCAACAGCAGAATCTGAATACACAGCTTTGACAGAAGCTGCAAAAGAAGCTGTTTATCTTAGATCACTGTTCAGAGATTTGAACATTGATTTCGGACAAATAAAAATTTAGAGTGATAATCAAGCTGCCATAAAATTAGGATATAACCCCATAGTATCCCCTAAGTCAAAACACATAGACCTTAAGGTTCACTACATAAGAGATTGTGTTAATCAAGGAATCCTAAATATCACTTACAAGTGTACAGAAGAAATGGAGGCTGACCTTTTGACGAAGGCATTTATTACCAGGACCCAGATTAACAATGCTGAGAGTCAAACTAGGTCTTCTGCATTAGTGCTGTGAGGAGGAGTGTTGTAAGTCTATGGGCTATCACATCAGCAATGCCGCGTTCTAATTTGACACTTGCTTAAAAATATTCTGTTATATCATATCTGAATTATATATTGTGTAAAGTATATTAGTAAAATAGTTTATTAATAATATTTCCGTCGTTCCACCCAACAATTAGCAATTACGTCGTTGTTGAAATAAGAACGATACGTCTACTTTGACGGTCGAATCGCAACTGAGCTTATGCCATAGAGAAATAATAAGAGAGGTTTTAAAACATATGGAAGGAGCTGGAATAAAGTTTGTGCGCAACCTGTAGCGCATAGCGCTTCACCGCAACTTGCTGAACTAACAAACCCTGCCTCCCACTACACGAAACTTGTCATTTTCAAATTTTCAACATTATTTACATTTGATATTTATTGTTGGAATTTTTCAATTTATTAATTTCTTGGCATTTCTGCAAAGTGCATCAACTATTCTAATTATTAGTATTAGTTATTATCACAGGATTCATTATCATTTATCATAGGTTAGTTAAAAAAGTAGATTTTTACTTATAACGTTTGAGGTTAGGTTTTTATAAAATAATGGAAACATTATTTTTCATTTTATCGTTTTTTTGCAGACAATAAGGAAGATTTTCCATAAGTTCTTGACCCAAAATATGTAGGAACTAATTACGGTACTAGATGTAATAATGTAATTTAGGATGTAGTTGTAGGTTGAAAGTACCTACTACTTATGTGAAGTGCTTCAATATTTTGAACATTGTATCATTTATGTGCTTGCTGTCTAATATTTGTGTGTGCTTCAAGATGCCTCCAGGTAGATTAGTGTATAAGTGTGCAGATGAGAATCAGTTTCTAGTCCTAGGTATTTAACCTGATATCTATTTGATGTTAATTTTCATGCAATGTCCATGATTATTGATGGTAAGTTCAGAGAATTCTGGAAGACTATTTGAATAACTGGCAAATGGAATGGCAACTATTTGTTCCATATTAAGATATAATTGTAATTATGACTCGGTATATTTGGATCAGTTTTTGACCTGCATAAATAATGGAGACAAAAGACAAATCTATAAAACTTGAAATTGAAAATAACAATTTACCACTTTTACATGTTCTTAACAATAAATTTCCAAAGGATATAAAACAAGTGTTTACCGTAACCCAACACACACTAATAGGTATTTAAATTTTGATACAAGAAAATTAAATTAAAAGTCAAATACTTGATGTGTCAATTCATACAATACATACATACAATACATTCATACATACATACAAAAAGTAAGACAACAAGAAGTTAAAAAAAATTCAGCATTTATCTTGAAAACCAGTGCATACTATAAAATTCATAGACCTTAAGACCGTATTCTTAAGATAAAACTAGTTTCACATATTTTTCTTCATGTCTACTATGTATATTAAATTTTTTAATGCTGTAAGCTGTAAGAGACCAAGATTTACATGTTTTTACAAAAGTATTACTATACCTAGTGAATTAAAATATATTGATATTTATTAGATTAAGTTGGAATTTGTTATTGTTTTATTTATTTTTAAATCTTTTGGGCTGTTTTTATAGAAATAAGTATTGTTTTTTCATTGAGACCTAGTTTGTTTAAACTTAAGAATAAAACTGTGATTAATTTGATGATTTGTTGAAGGCTGTTTTTTATGTCTTCGATTTATTTTATATTGACAGTTTTTTTAGTAAGATTATTTGTTGAAGGCTGTTTTTTGTGTATTTGATTTATTTCATTTTAACTGTTTTTGTTTAGTTTAGCCTCTGACTGATGGTGCCGAACTTATCCATCAATACCTAGTGAATTAAGATATATTGATATTTATTAGTTTAAGTTGGTAATTGTTATTGTTTTATTTATTTTTAAATCTTTGAGGCTGTTTTTTATAGAAATAAGTATTGTTTTTTCATTGAAACCTAGTTTGTTTAAACCTAAGGCTAAAACTGTGATTTATTTGATTATTTGTTGTCATTGTTGTTGTTTTTTTTATGTATCTGGTTTATTTTATTCTAACTGTTTTTTTAGTAAGATTATTTGTTTGAGATTGTTTTTTTTGTATTTGATTTATTTCATTATTTATTTTCTATTGACTGTTTTAGTATGTTATTTTAGATATTTTATTTTGTGAAAGATGTTAAATTAATATTTTCTCACTTGCAAAGGGTTTTTTTATTCTCCTACCATAATTCCCTATAATATTATAATATAGCTAATAAAATATTTGCAGCTGAATGATTTAGCACAATAATGTTATTTTTTAGTCTTTTAAGCCTCGACTTAAAAGACTAGAAAACAAATAATATTAAAGTGCAAAATCATTTAATTGCAAATGTTGTACAATATTACGCGTATCCTGAAAGCTTAAAAATTCAAAAAGCGCGCGTCTTAAGTGATAGTTCATACCTGTAGCCAAGGTAGGCGCTAGTGGTAACTCTGTGCCACAGAATACTACACGTTTAACACCTCTCTTATTTTTGATTTCTCTATGGCTTATGCGACGTTATTCCGCCGGTACCAACTGATAAAACGGTCTATTGAAACAACGACACAAACGGTCTCACGCGGCAGGTATTTGCACTATATTTATGTCATTGTTTCCCCGAATACTTAGACACATCTTGCGACTTCTGGCGCATATAACTAAAAAAACTGAAAATTTACATTTTAGTCACTGTTCCACCGGAGGTGCGAAAATATGGACATCTTTTATTTTATTATTATTTTGATTTTTAATGTATTATGCGTATAAACGATTTCATGGAAATGCGCATGTTAAAGTTCCCTCTTCTTATTTAATGTCAGATCTTTTTTTTTATTCGCTATATGAATTATACTCAAATCGCAATTAGTTTGACGTTAGGCGTAAAAAAGTTGAGTAAGTTAATACAATGAAAACAACGTTTTCATGTGTCTGTTTCAATGTAATATAAAAACCGTTTGATGTTTACTGAAAATATGCTCAAACCCAAGAATATAAAAACAAAAGAAATAAAGTCAATTGTGTCTCGCACTTTCTGGAAACAATTTTGTTTTACCAATTATTTATTCATACGGCCAGGAATACAATGAGCCGTCGGTATTCATTATTCCTTGTTATTTAAATGTTAAAATAAGCTGCTCCACAAAAGTTGATGAAGCTCCTAAATTCGGAGATTGTGTTCCAAGAAAAGTACTGTTTTGGGACACCTAGTGTTTATATGTTATAAATTGAACATTTTTACCTTACTGTAAGCGTTTGTTTGCCCTTTTGAGCAATACGTTCGCAGTTCTAAACAACAAAATTGTTTGAGGTTGCATAATTTCAATAGGTTCGTTGAAGTTGCATTGATCGATTTGTCTCCAAAGGTTGGGGTGAAAGCTGTCTAAGTACTTGGAGTGTCTGTGGGGGTAGTTTATGGGAGCTCTTTGTAGCTGGTCCCAAGCATGATCGATGGGATTGAGGTCGGGCGATCGAGGAGGCAGTGTCAAATGCGGAATACCATGGAAGTCCAAATCGTCTTCGACTACTCTTGCACGATGCGGTCGATCATTATCGTCTGAAAAGAGGAAAGTTGGTCCAATAGCAGCATAAAACAATCGTATGACATTGTTAATAACTTGTTGTACTTGAGTCCGCGAGGTCATGTTCTCATCAAGCTTTACCAATGCTGTACAAATGCATCCCCAAACAGCAACTGTCATTCCCGAGAGAACAAATATTTTGTCTTTGTCACTGCTCTACTCCCTAAGTCGAAAATAACGCCCCTGAACGGATGAACTTTCTGCACTACTCTTCGATTTCTGAGCACCGGAGGAAGAGTCCATCATGCATGCTCACGCCGACTATCAGAAAACCGTTCATACCTCGACTCATCTGTGAACAATCCAAATGTATTTTAATTTTCTCAGTTTTTCAAGAATTTTTTTTATATATTCCGTAAACCAGCCAGAGTACTTTTTATTTTGATATTTTGAATTTTGGAACACACTCTGTTATAATAACATTATTCCACATTTTGTACAACATATCCAAAACTACATTTACATCTAATGCGAATTGTACAGAACTCCAATTACTATCCCTAACTTTATAAACTAATTTATCAGAATCTGCCAGTTCAAAGTTGAATTGAATCTCATGTGATGTGCATTGGGATGATTTCAGTGGTGCCTCATATATTATTTCAGTATAAAGAGAAGGATAATATTAGTCTTCCTTTACTAAGGGAAAAGCATCCCTTGGTACATGGGAATTTTATTTTATTTTATTGATTTAAGGAGCAATAATTAAATCTAGAGTTTTTCAAAAACTAGTATATAAAAGCTTAAATAAATTATAATTTGAAAAATATTTCTGATTGTTTCTGGCATGTTTTTTTTGTTCGAGAAAGATTTCACTATTTAATTTTAAATTATCCTACAAAGATTTTAATTCTACCCTGTTATAGGAGTAACGTCCTCTTCAGGGCTTGATCGAATGAAAAGTAAGTGAATTGACGGTCGCGGTAAGGACAGTTGGGGCTGCGCACTCAAAGGATGGCCATTTGGTTCCGATCATTGCGGAAATTGAGATGCAGGATAAAAACACAGGAAACCTGCATCTACATCCCGGGATAGAAAAGGGATAGGTGTGTTTATGCCTCCATATGTTATAACTTCAGGTACTGAAAAGTACCTGAAGTGTTTGTGTTTTGCACTAAAAAGTGCGTTTTTTTATATTGAAGCGACGTCTCGCAGTCGGGAACTCTTGCAACGGTTTTCTGTGCACTTTTTCCGTGGAATTCCGCTGTTTTGGCGAGTGGTAAGTCTGGTGAGGTTTGTCCGAGGTTAGGAGATGGGCGTGAAGTCAAAATATGCCCTGTTGCCCTGTCCTTGGACAGAGCAGTTGTGATTGTAGTAGGCCGGTATGAGATATCGGAGAGTCTCGATTACCGTCCTACAGGAGGAAGGGAGTTCATTCATCAAGATAACGCAGGTTATCTCGAGGATTTTATGGATTTCCGTGTGGAACTCAATGGCATGGGAGGTTTTTGTAGACTTATGGGGGCGGTCTCTTCGGGTTTTGAGGATAGGAGTTGACTTTTCGTATATGGGGTGGTCGCCACCACAGTTCCTACAAGAAGGTTTTTTGGCCTTGTTGCATTTGTCGGATCTGTGTTCGTGGCTACAACAGTTAGGACAGGTGTAAAGCTGGGCTTTAGATTCGGTGACGGAATGGCCTAATTTTGTACAGTGAGTACACTATTTCGGAAAGGGTGGAAGTGGCATTTGAAATTTCACATCTGTGATTAAGGCCGTAAAGGAAAATTGTAAAGTGCCTGGTGAATTTGTGTTTCAGATTTAGTAATAACTCTGATTAGAGATGTGAGAGACTTGGTAGCCTTTGAGATGATTCTCCATCACTTTTCAGGTACCAGGTGAGAAAAGTGAGTGAAAATGAGAATTACTTCACTTAAATTCAAATGGCTGATTTATATATATATATATATATATATATATATATATATATATATATATATTCTTGAGATATGTGAGCCATTTCTAAGAAGTCTTTTTTTATTATTTGTTTCTATGTCTAAAATATTAACAGATTCAAAATCCATAACGTGGTCTTCATCAATTACATGTTCTGCTAATGCACATCTTTCAGGATGTAATCTACAATCACTTTTATGTAAACTTAAACGACTTTTTAATTTTTGACTGGTGTGGCCAATGTATTTATTATTACAATTTTTACATGGTATATATATATGTATGTATTTTGTAAAATATCACTCTCAAGTAGTATACAGTATCGCCAGACGCTTAACGCCGATTATAACTTCTGACAGACGCTTCAAAGCTTAGCAAAAAAATTATAAACTCAACTTATATTAAAATGCTTGATTTTCATGTATGTCATTCGGACAACTATTACAATGTTATATTTTATCAACCAGTGAGATTGTAATGACAAACATTCTCTCAGATGCAAAAAATATTCAGCCGTGAGAATGAGCGCAAGATTTCCCCTTCTCAAAATCTCAATCTGGTTTAGTGTATATGTATATGTATGTGCCATGTGCGCGCAATGAATACTTTATACAGGCTGTTTCACGACGAGCTTACACTATCTATATATTGGAGACTACTAACAACTTTGTTATTTTAAACGTAACACCCTGTATATCTTCAATTTTTCGGATTAAACATTAAATTTTAATGTCACTTTGTGTAGAATACCCTATATCTAAAATTTATACTAATCGAGATATATTTTTTTTAAATAAAAAATTGACAGGTACAGACTTTCATTTTGAAAGCTCTGTGTGAACATTCCCAATATCAAATGGAAAACATCTTGTCGGTTTGACTAGTAGGACGATCAAGGTAATTGGTTACATGTCGAAAACTGCTTTTTTGTATATAGGGCTTGTAAAAAAGTGATAAAAAAGTTCAACTTCACAAATGTCAAATATCTCAATTTTTTTAAATGAAACATCCATATTTTTATTCTTTCATTTTATTCTAAGGCTGAAAATAAGGGCAGTTTATATTCACTTCCCTATACCCAATCTTAAGCATTTTTTTAACACTTGTTGTAAGAACTTGTAATAAAATTTATGTATGTGGAATTACATTAAGAACACGACCCAATTTTAATAAGCAATAATACGGCAGAAGTGACCAAAATTTAAATATTATTAATAACAGGCTTCACTTTTTTAACATTTGCTTGAAAACAACCAAATTGTGTAAAATTGTTTAATATTCTCTTCACTGGGTTGGAGTCGATCTGGATATCTTGTAGCAAATAAAACACATGTTCTAGTAACAACTCTGTCACATTCACCAAGTATTAAAAGTAAATTTAGATAATCTTGATGAAGAGACACTTGAATCTATTTGAGAAAGTAATATGCTTTGAAGGGTGTATTTCATTGGAGGATACTTGAATGGCATATGAGAGACTTTGAAATTCTCTGCGAAATTCCGAGAGCAATTCTCCCGATTTGGTTATGATTGCGTCCCCTGGGCTTGCGCAGAAGTCTCCGGTTGTGAGACGCAGTGCCGTGCGTTGTATGACATCTAATTTCTTCGGTGTCCTTTTGCTTGCTGATGCATAGATTATTGATCCATAATCTATTCGTGATCTAATAAAACTCCCATAAATGTGTAGAATCGTTTTTCGGTCGCTTCCCCAATTGACTTTAAAGAACATTTTTATCATGTTCATTCCTAGAAGACATGATGCTTTTAGTTGTTCAACATGGAATTTCCAGTTTGATTTCTTGTCAAAGAGGGTGTTGGACTATATCAACAGTTGGTATAGTATTTTGGTTGTTTATAGTCAAGGTTCTTATTTTCACTCATCTTTCTCACCTGGTACCTGCAAGTCTGTCACAGATCCAACTCTGCAAGTGCGCAGGCGTTCCAAGTACATGAGACACTACTCAGAACCAATAGTTTAATATATTCAAAAATAAGTATTGTCCAATGGCTCTGACATCTTGTACTATAACGAAAATTTTTAATCTATTCAGTTCATGAATATGGAATTTTAATTATATTAACAACATTAATTTGATTTACATTATTATACGTATCAGTGAATTTCTTGATAACCCACAACGTTTCTTTCTATATTTTTAATAAGTTGTTTATGCATCTGGATATTGCAGTCCTCTCGCTATTAATTTTTTCTATTTTGAGTACAATCCTACTTTTGCCTTTGTAATAAGCCTCATAAAATATCCCAGGATCCTTGAATCTGCATGCCAGCGACGTTGCATTTATAACGCTTATATAAGAATGTTCTTTATATTAAAATTTCCTATACATTATTTTATGGTTATGTTATGAATTATTTTTTTTTATTTTCACCCTACTACGGCTGAGAAAAAATTACCCAACTACAGTCAAACGAAAATGAGAGTTATGATTTTGACCAATAAATATGTATTTTCATTAATTATATTCCCTTACAATTTCTAAATGTATCATTGGAAGTATGTTGATCATCTAATGGTTAAATGCCATGTGACGTCACAATTAACTTGATATGGCGACCTCTAGAGGATATAAAGTTATCAACTAAAGAATATTCAATGATCCTTGGGTTTCGAATGAAAGCGCTTAATTAGTACATTCAATTAGTACATTTCAAATATATTCATTATTTCGTAAACCAGTGATTTAAGTGGAAAATCCTGAAATCCGTCGATATTGATTTTTGAATGGGCGCTTCGTCAGATTACTTTTTCATTTTTGGGCGTCATCTACTCGTATGCGAGCTGATAAATTCAGAGCAAGTTCATTAATAATTTGTGGTACATTTACACTTCACTTTTCAAGTGCGCTCATAAAAATAAATCAAGAGAAGTTGAATCAGGGGACCTCGGTGGCCATTCAATTCCTCCTCTTCGATCTATCCACCTATTTGGGAAGACGTAGTCCAGGTAGTCTCTCACCAAGACAGCATAGTGCGGTGGCGCACCATCTTGCTGCAGTCATTTCTGTTTGGGGACAACCGGTTTGATTCGTGGAGCAGAAATTTCAAATATCTAGAACCTGTTGAGGTTTCTTCGAAAACGTATAGTCCTTTAATCCTATTATCTACTATTCCCGAGAAAAAGATCAGGTTGTTGTTAAAGAAAACTTTTCTTGAAATTAACTTGTATATTATATCTTCATAACACTTTCACATTGATTTACATTTATATTCAAACTTCGGCCAGGAATCTGACCTGGAGTGGAGTTCAAGTTTTAATTATTTCTTTATTCTAATTGTAATTCTCATCAATATCAAAACTATATATATTTATGCTTACTAATACTTATGTATCATTGTTGATAAACATATCTATCCAATACCTATCATAAAAGTATTAATTGAGTAATTACTGACGCTATTTTGTGAATGACCTACATTTAATTAAATTATACGAGGAGCACTACACTCGTCCAAACAATAACTTTCTCTGGTTATTGAGTACGGTACTCCTGCATCCAGTGTGTATTTTCTGTAGCCCAATACCAGAAAGTCTGATCATTCACATGACCATTGAGGAGAAACGTAGCTCTATCAGAAAAATTACTTTTGTCGATCAGAATTCCACAAAATTCAACCCGTCTATCAAAATCTTCTTTCATTAATTCTTGTACTGAATTTACTTTATAGGGATGCCACTAATCCTTTTCCAGAGTTCTAAGAACACTTTGATGGCCAGCCTCATTGTCTAACGCCTACTTACCGAGAACTGGTATGGGGATCATGTTCAAAGGCTAGCAGGACATCTTGTTTCTTATTTTCAGATGTTTTCTTTCTACTACCTTCAGGGATATCTTTTACATGAACCGTTTTTCTGAACTTTGTCTCAAATTCGCTTACTGTGGACTCTCTAATTGGTTCTTGGTTGGGATATCTAGTATTAAATAACGTACGTGTTTTATCTCAACAAACAATTAATATTAGAGTTTCAATTCTTTCCGTTTCAGTGAACTTCATATTCTTTGAAGGAGTCATAAAGTTTTTGATTTCGTCTAAGACAATGTCATTAACCAATTGACAATAACAATCATGTTGAACGTGAAAAGTAGTTTAGACATATTTTCCTTGTCAGTGACAGCCTTTACAAGATCTATTGTTGGGTATCACTATAGCTTAGACATATTGATATGGTTGAATAGATATTGAAAAGACCTATCAATTGTTGTATGGCCAAAGATGATTCGACGAAGCGCCCATTTGAAAATAAAAATGGACAAAAATGCTATCAGACAACGTAGGTCATGCCTGCTATAGTCTAACATTTGTTTGGAGACATTCTTCGAAGGATGTATAAAAGCCTTTGAATGAACCAATCCTGGTATATTATGCCAGAAGTCTAAAGCTCTTCTTGCTGTCCAGGCATTTAGTGTTAGTTTGTTTGGCAAACTTCTCATTGCCATCCATGCCGGAATGGCAAGGGATCCAGACCAGCGATACTCAATTGAGTTCTATTGAGGAGAGTCTTTTTTGGCAGTCTAAAATCAGTTTCGACGTTACACGGTAAGAGCTAAGTGCTTTCAAAGGCGCTTGGCTGTCCGTGAAAATTTTCAGTGATCTATGTGTGAGATTGATTTGCTTCAGTCTCTCCACACATGAAGCAATGGCGTGAATTTCCGCCTGAAATACGGTTACATAGGATCCTAGAGAGGGTGAAATTTCTGTCCTAGGCCTGCGCCCGTATACACCCGCACCAGAGCCTGAGGGTGTTTTTGATCCATCTGTGAACCAACAGCTGTCTGCTCTTGATAAATCATCTTTACGGAGGACCCATTCATCTCTATTTGGAATTAGGACGGTATAAGACAGGTCGTAGTTTACTGTTGGAGGCATTATGTCAGTAGTCATTCCTAGAATACTGTGACTTTCAGTGTCCACTAGTATTCTGCTTTGCTCTGTATAAGCCTGTTTTGTGCATTGGGAAATATGCGCAATTCTATATGTTGTCCATCTTACCTCTCCTTCCAGAAATATATGGAGAGGAGGTGGGTCTAGACGGATTTCCATGGCTGCTGACGGTGTGGTACTGATGGCACCAGTAATTGCCAGACAAGCCTGTCTCTAGATGCCAGAGAGCTTTGCTTGTGCCGTTCGCTGTAAAGATTTTGACCACCAATCAATAGCTCCATATGTGATCATTGGTCCGACAATCATCACATATATCCAATGGATTTGTTTGGGTCCCAAGCCCCAAGATTTTCCACAGATCCTGCGACATGTCCACAAGGCTAGTCTGGCCTTAGGATAACTTTTTCCAAGTGAGCGTTCCATGTATGTTTTGTATCTAGGATACTCCACAAATATTTTACTTCCGCTGCAAATGGAATAACCTCACCATTGTAGGAAAGTGGTGGAAGATCCTCCAATTTCCTTTCTCTGGTAAAGGGGGCTATTACAGTTTTACCAGGGTTAACAGACATCTGTTCCCTCTGGCACCAACTGTGGACATCGTCCAACGTCGTTTGGAGAATGTTATATGCTACCCTTCCTGACTTGGTCCTTCCAGGATGACAAGGTCGTCTGCAAATGCTTGCAGTTCTACCCCTCTTCTTTTGAGAGCGCTAAGCAAGCCATCCATCAAGAGTGACCACAGTAGCTGAGATAGTACTCCGCCTTGTGGACAGCCCTTGGAAACCTTAAAGCTAATGGCCTCATCCTGAGGAGAAGTAGTGGCTGTTCTATTAGTGAGCATGGCATATATCCAGCCAGTAATTGTTAGTTGAATGCCCTTTTCAGCCTAAGCTGAACCAATGGAGGTTGGTAGTGCATTGTCGAATGCTTCTTCAATGTCAAGAAATATGGCCACCGCAATCTCGTTTTAAAGTAACGCATAAGTTTAGTTTTCAGGTAATTATGAATGCAGTTGAAAGATCCTTGAACAGGTCAATAATAACTACCCCTGAAAAAGTTTTGAACGAAGAGTGGAAGCGTATGATACCTCTCCACTTAGCAATATGGGACTCTGCTATTGATGTTGGTTATAACAAAAATCAATTTTCAATTGTTCAATTTGTACAATATTCAATGATACCATAGGAAGAGAGAATATTTGAAGTAATTAACAATAATTATAGTCTAAATCGAATGCTCAAAATGGGCACCTTTCATTATTTGCCAAAGAAAATGAGCCATTTTTATTTAGATTGAAATTCAAGTAGTTTGCATAAGACCATCTATCAATTTTATTGAATGTTTGACTTAATTTTTTACCCAAAAAAAAACTATTTTAAATCCTCTTCTGGCTTCACATCAGAAAACTCTTATATAAAACAAGGAAATAATCTGCAAGATAAATACGAGAAGTTGATTAAAAACGATCTTCTATTTGCTTAACTCTTCGATAAAGCGTGAGGATTATATAAAAAAATTCTAATCACTTCTCACCCCTAAAATAAATAGCCTAAAATAAACCTTGGAAAATGTTCTATAATTCTTTAAATAACTACTCGTTACTGACTTTGAGGAAATGGGATCACTTTGGTGTGTTTTTGGTTAACTAATTGTTGCTGGAAATTAGTTTCTGAATAGTTAAGAGAAGAGGGTTTTGTTACGAATACCGCCTTTGCCTAGTGCCCCACTACGCTCGATATTTCATTTGATATAGGAGCACATTCCAATAAAAACAAATAATATACAGCTTGATGTTTCAATTGAATGAATTCATGTTATGTGAGCAAAATTCAAAGTATAAATCAAATTATTTTTTGATGCAAAAATTATATAATTATGATTAATATAAATACAAAATACGTCATTCACAAAATAACAGATGAGGAAGAAAATACTCCTTCGACCCTGTTCGATGGATATGGTGATTGTCAATACCTCTCATATACGGATGTGACCACTTTTTTACCGACCATAGGACTTCAGATGCATGGGCATCGCTGTGCATATACATATGAAAATTTTCGAGTAGATAATAGTAGAAATACTTAGATTTATTCATCACCCGTGGTATAAATTTAAGTTGCAGTCGACCATATACTTGCTCTGCTCCTGCGATGAGACATTTTTTCTTACCTGGCCCAAACATTATATAATTTGGAATGAAATGACTAGAACATAATCTAGCTTTCTTCGGAATATTGTCCTTCCCCGTGATGGTTTTCCATCGCTGAAGTTTATTTACATCTCAAGGAGCCCAAATATCTACTTAAATTAACACCAACAATGCAACAATACCATATAGTCTAGTAAACAAGTTGAAAATGGTGAATGGTGATGCTGCAGTTAATGCCACATCAGTTGAAATGACAACAAATCTTATGCTGCCGTAAAAAATAGGATGCCTTCAATTTAGTGGACTGGAATTCTATAGGATGCTGGATACCTCTATTTCATCAACAATTCAGTAAACTTTAATAAACTTTAACGTCGAAATTACATGCAGATGGAACGATGAATATAGACAAGACTTTCGGTATGAAATAGTAATTATTAAAACGATCTTACTCTTTCCTTTGTGGTTTTCAAAGCACTATTCATTTAAAATGTAACTTTGCTTTGAGTTTCAATCACTATGCAAACTTTAACTTTATAGAAAAATGCACTTATTATGCGGGAAATAAAAGGATTAAATTAATTACTATGAAACTTGACCCATTTGGTCTGAAATATCGGTTTTATACCGGTAAAGGAGTGGTAGGTCTTAGCTGGGAGACCGTTCGGGTTGGAAACTCAACATCGACTCTACTAGCTGAGAGTTAGGAAGATAATGCATTTAGGCGCGAAGTGTGCGTTTGGTCACGCCTACTTCAACTGCCGAAGAATAATAGTACCTAAATACTGCAAGGCGTCGGTCAGACGCCAGGGAAAGAAAACAAAAACGCGATTTTGAACTAAGGTAGAAGTGTCTTGGAGGCAGTGGCGCGCCGGTAGGAATTTCGAATGATAATAAAATGACTAAAATTTAACTGTACATAAATATACGAAGGAACTAAAATATAAATATACAAATTGTTGAATGTGTGGTTTCAGCATTAACATTTAAAAAATTTAACAAATAGATTCTTAAAAGGGAGGAAATTTCCAATAAAAATGGAACTCTACCTCCATTATTCATGATTTTAATTCAACGCTGAAAATAGGTTTCCGACCGTCACTTAAGGTATGCGCGAGCCTCGTCAAAAGCAAATGGGTCACATTAAGTATTAATTATGAAAAAAACTATTCATCAAAGAATTCACTGCTATTGGAAAAAATTAGTTTATTTTTCAACAGGCTAGGCAATTGTCAATTAACAATATTTTCTCGAACTTTCTTATTTATTAACTGAAAAATGTTCGAGTAATTGTTGTAAAAATGTTTCGCTCCCTGGAGCCCTCCTATACAGTGAGGACCTAAAGTCCGACCCCCTCCCCTGTAACTTTTGAACCGTTGGAGGGAGGGAGGGTGGTCTCCACGGAGCGGAGCATTTTTACGATAATTATTTAAATATTTTTTTAGTTTATAGTAGAGAAGAATATAAGAAGACAGTTCGAGAACTTTTTGTTAATTGACAATTGCCTAGCTTGTTTAAAAATGAACTGCTACCTGTCCCGGGCAAGAAACTGGTCCTTTGACCAAAAACAAATTATTTATAATGATAGAAAAAACGACTTCACTGTTCAAGTTCGAAGGAGGTGAGTAGTAGGTGATGATTATTTAGTTACCATGGCAACTAAGTGAAACCCTAACCTAAAAATTATTTCAGTTTTGAAGCTGTCAAGCGGCACGACGTAAAAAAGACCTTTAAATTGTTGATTTCTACTCGTTGTAGTTGCACGAAAATACCATCTCAAGACACAACACAGTATATTCTTTAATTTTACATAAGTTTTGAGTAACTAGAGTGGTATACAATTGATTTTTTGCAAATATAAAATTCTGACATTATAAACGTCAAAAAAAATTTCCATTGGGTACCCACCAGTGGTTAAAAATTACAGGTGTGGAATTTTCATTAAGACTATTTGTTTATTTGGTTTAAATCACTAGCGTCCCTTCTGGTCGGTTGGCTAGTTACGACCACTTCAAACAAACTACCCACTAGTTTAAAAGAAGAGTTTGAGGTTAAATGAAACAGATCGAAATTGAGTTATACAATGTTTACCCACGTTCTACTAATAATAATACTGTTTTGGGATATTATTCCCATACAAGGAGATTACTGGCCCAATGGTATATACAGGGTGTCCCAGACTAATTTATCCTGGCTATATCTCTTAAACGAATAGATATCTTCGAATGGGACAAAAACTGATTTATTCCATTGCTAATACACTTTAATGTGGCGTAGAAAAAATCATCCCCTGAATATTCATCCCTCAGTTACAACCCCTAGCTTTAACTTTTTTAATACCATTTTGGATGTGGTCTTCCATCGTATATTCAACAAATTTTTCAAAAATAAAATGGGTTCGTAAGTAATCAAGAAAATATCAGTTTATTTTTTATTTGTATTAAATTAAGAAAGCCTTAAAGCTTAAAGGAACAATAAAAATAAATGTAATAAAAATTACATGAAAAAAAATGAATAAAAATAACAATTAACTAATTAATATTATTTACATTGGATATTCGAATTGTAGTCCACCTGCTGCAACACACATTTCGTGTGCCAGAAGATTACTGGTACATGTGGCTTGAATCATTGCAGGAGTAACTTGGCGACAGGCTTGTCTTATGTTTTCTTTTAATTCCTCTACATTTTGCGGTTTTGAATCATAAACAATATCTTTTATCGCTCCCCAAAAGAAAGAGCCAAGAGGTGACAAATCAGGTGAACGTGGCGCCCACATAATTTCTGGAGAGTTGTTTGCTTTCCAGTGGATATCGAAACGGTTTTGTAGGTGGTCGCTAACGATTCTCGCATTGTGTGGAGGAGCTCCGTCTTGTTACCATCACATTTCTTGACGTTCATTAAGAGGAATATCTTCTAGCAAATCGGGAAGTATGTTTTCTAAAAAATCTAAATATCGAACACCTGTTACAGTGCCGTTAAAAAAGTAAGGACCTATAACACGGCCATTAAATAAACCTCATCACACTTTTCAAATATTCTGAAATCTTGTTTCGATCATCCAATGTGGGTTCACGGTAGACCAATAATTTGAATTGTGACGGTTGACTACACCATTATTGTAAAATCTAGCCTCACCGCTCCACAATATATTTTTGATAAAAAAGTGGATCATCATTAATTTTTAACATCATTCTTGCAATCAAATCAAGACGTCTTTGGTCATCACCAGGTTGTAATCCTCGAACTAAGTGCACTTTAAAAGGATGGTAATTCAAATCTTTCAAAATTCTATGAACCGAACTTCTTGAAATACCACTTTCATTGGCGAGGGTTCCAATAGACACCTTGGGATTAGAATTCACATATGCTAATACATTAATAAGATTTTGGTCACATCTTACTGTGCGTTCAATTGTACCTCGTTTATTATTTGGACGCTGTCCCTGTCTAAGTGAGCGTTCCAAATTCTTAAATGTTGCTTCACTTGGAATGTTTCGATTTGGAAACCTTTCTTGATATAGTTGTCGAGAAACTCTTTTATTTTTCAGGTATTCTCCATAAATCAGTATCATATCAACATATTTTTCAGGCGAAAATAAATAAGGAATATTGAAATGTTATACATAATTACAACACGTATAATTATTACTGGTCTAATACTTTTATTCCAAACGTCAAGAATAATAATTGTTGATCTGACAGGTCAAATCCTGGCAACCTGGATAAAGGGCGATATCCAAGACGTAAAATAACCGCGAAAGTTCAAATATTGTGACGTTATTATAAGAGATTTTTTTGTTAATTTTCGCACACGCATTTGGAAGATAATAATGTATGCCTCTACGAAGCCCAAATTTTGAAAAACAACAATTCGACTACAACTCGAATATCTAATGTAAATAATATTAATTAGTTAATTGTTATTTTCATTTATTTTTTTCATGCAATTTTTATTATATTTATTTTTATTGTTACTTTGAGCTTTAAGGCTTTCTCGATTAATTCAACAAAAATAAACTGATATTTTCTTGATTACTTACGAACCCATTTTATTTTTGAAAAATTTGTTGAATAGACGATGGAAGACCACATCCAAAATTATTTAAAAAATGTACAGGGTGCCATTGAAAAATTTAAAGTTAGGGGTTGTAACTAAGGGATGAATATTTAGGGGATCATTTTTTCTACGCCATATTTAAGTGTATTAGAAATGAAATAGATCAGTTTTTATCCCATTCAAAAATCTCTATTCGTTTGAGAGATATAGCCTGGATAAATTAGACTGGGACACCCTGTATATTGAAATGGTATCAAATCGATAAAATAAAAGTATAGTGGGGAAATACCGGTCAATGATGATAAGACTTGAATCAACTGTGTTTATTCTTAAAAAGTTTACATCATTTCATTATAATTTATAAGAATTCATAAATGAGAAGGAAAGACTTACCTTAATATTGATGAAAAGCTAATAATTATTTATACAATTATTAGAAATAACGAACAAATTAATGTATTAATACTTCATTGAAATTATCATGAGAATTTGAAAAGATAGTTTGATAGAATTATAACCTAAATCATGGCTGAGTGTAGGGATGTTAAAAAATAATTATATAATTATAATTATTTTTTTCTTATAATCGATTTTTATAGTAATATTTATCGATTTTTAGTAAATCGATTTTATAAATTACGTGTTTAAATCGATTTTCGGAAACAGCTCGTATTATTTATTGACTATTTTTCAAAATTTTGACAACTTTTGACGATTATTGACCATTTCTCAGAATTTTGACAATTATTGACCATTTTTCAAAATTTCAACAATTATTGACCATTTTTTAAAATTTCAACAATTATTGACCATTTTTCAAAATTTTAACAATTATTTTATTATTTTTATCAACTTCTGCGGTCTTTATTTTCTGCTCTAATTCTTTAATTTTATTTTCAATTTTTCAGCCATTTTACTGTTTAATTCTGCTAATTCCGCCACTGAATTTTCTATCTTTTGTAATTTTTGTTCAATGGTGTTTATGACTGATTTTGAAACTTGTTTTTGATATTTCAGTGATAAGAGTATTGCTTTTTATACATTTGCTAATTGCTGAGTTTACCGATGCTTCAATTTCTTCGCGCATTTCTCGAGTAATAACCATAATTTATCTATAAAGATTACACTTACTGATCAAAAACTTCACTAACTGATCAATCTTTCTTACACTTTGTAGTTTGTTTTGTTTTTAATAATTTATTTGATGTAATTACCACTTAATTTTGCAAATAACTGGGAGCTCTAGTAAACACACGACTATTCAACATCAACCATAGGCGTAGACCGAAGTAATAATACAACTATCTTGTAGGTTTATAAAATCAAACAAAAATCAATAGTAGGCAATAAAAACGTCAACCACATCATTAATTATGTTCAAATTGTCAAAATTGATACTAATTTCAAATTAGCACGAAGTTTGGAAGTAAATTAAGAATAATGGCACAATTATCGGAAAAACAACGAATTGAAATTTTTATGTTAATTGGATATGGTGATCGCAAACGTTCCCATGACGCAGCACTGGTTTGAGGAGGTTTGTACACAGCGTCCACAAAAGGTTAATGTTTGGGCGGGTTTGGTGGAAAACCATTTGATCGGTCCTTTTTCCATTGAAGGTGCGCTTACCGGTGCTAAATATCTTGATTCACTCCAAAATGAAATTATACCTGAAGTGAATCGATTATTTCCTAATATTAACGTATAATTTCAACAAGCTGGCGCATCTCCACCTTATTAAAGAGACCTTAGGTGATATTTAAATACAATTTTTCTTCAAATATGGATTGGTCGAAGAAGTGCGATTGAGTGGCCGGCAATATCACCCGACTTTACACCACTTGATTTTTGTCTCTGGGGCTACCTGAAAGACCGCGTTTATGTTAACAGCCCAACTAAGTTGGACGATTTGAAAGATTGCAAACGTCTCGAAATGCAGAAAACTATTCCAAAAATGATCAACGATTCTATTTGTAGCTTCGAAGAGAGATTTTATCATTGTCAACAAACAAATGGCTAGCATCTTGAGCAGTTATCGTGATGAAGTATTTTCAACTTCAATGAATGTTTAGTTTGTAAACTTCTGTAACATCCAGTTTTGTTTAAAATTACAATTTGAATATTTTTGTTAAATTTCTGTATTGATCTCCGAATAAAGTGATACATTGCCATCATTTTTGGAAAGCGAAAAAAATAAGCTTCTTTGTGATACGTCACTTGACCTAAATTGCAATTTCAAAAAATTCAAGATGGTGGCCGTACGCCAAACGCTGACATCAACAACATTTGACATTTTCTCTAAAATATGCAGAATAAAGTCTCATTCATTGTCCTAGAATTTCATATCTTTCCCTCTATTCATTCCAAAGATAATACTTTGGTGCGAGACTTTTCAGAAGCGCTGTATACATAGACCATACATTGGAAAATATTCAAGTTCCAAAAGTGACCACTTTACTTCTCAGAAACCTAAAATCTTCCTGTCTTTATTGTTAACCTGGATCATATGTATCTTCAACGAGCGATAAGATAAACAAAACTACGCGTGCTCGAAAGTATAGTGAAATCTTTGTTAAGGAGTCTTGTATAATGAATATAATATGATGCTAAAAATATGAAATATAACACTATTTTTCGAATAACAGTCGGAAAATGAGAAACAGGGTATTTTTTTATCTTTCCCTCAAAGTTGCCTAAACTAGTTCTCCTAATCATGGAATCAACTTGGTTGGAACATATTCTGATGGGACAAATTAATTACAGTTTATATTCTGTTCGAAATCCTAATTTCCTCTTCTTTCAACCTTCGCACTCTCCTTCAGTCATCACTCCAGAATTCATGGCGTCTAATAGTTCCGGCTTTCAGGATTATTGGAGTTTTTCTTTATTCCAAGATTACAGTAGTTTTTTCATCAGATCTGGATTACCACTTATCTTTTTATCAAACAGCGCCCTCATACATTGTTTACTGTGACAAGTTCTGGCAACATAGCTGATAATATCAATTTATACTGTGCGTCCATTAAGCTAAATATACAATTTGGATGTTATTGCCAAACCATTCCAAATTTTATATTCCATAAGTTCATATAACGCTGATTTTCCACGGAACAGGGTGTATCTTCAAATGTCTTGAAGTGAGCTAGACCACGAATTCGACCTATGTAGCTATGTTTAAAATTACCGTTTACAGTAATTGTATCAGTTGATCAGTCTGATTGGCCTCCCCAGGTGGCACAGGTACTGTTTATTATTACTAATAAGCGTACTATATCAACCATCGAGCATTCGTGTGGCGTGACACGAACCAGAACACCCAATGATATTTTTGGAATATTTGAAAAAATGTATTTGGCCCATCTGGAATTTTAATAGCGTGCCAAATATATAGGTACATTAATAGTTATTTAATAAACTAGTTTGTTGATGAAGGCGATTAATAAACGAAACTGTTTAATATTTGAGTTTATTGATCGCCTATTAACAAATGAGTTGATTCAAATATTTTTTCGTTGATCGTATACTCTTTTTTTGTGACAAAATTCACTTTTCCATAAAGACTATCAGGAGATAATAAGGTCTACTCTATACCAATGACGTAGATTGTCATTGACTCCATACATTTTCAAGTTCACGTAAAAATCACGTTGGATAAAAATCTCAGTTATCATTGAAAAATATAAAATGCGAATTGTCAAAAAAGTTGTCACTGTGAAAAATTGTGCCGTTATGGAGTTGGAAAACCCTGCTGAATTACCTGCTGCAGTGTTGGCGAGTGTAAAACAGAACAAAGTAAACACTTGCAAACAATTATTTTCCACAAACGAGACAGTTTCTTCTTCCAAACCTCCAAATGACTTCAAAACAACTTCAAACAACTTGGAAAATATCCTGGTCGTTTATATCAAAATATCATCAAAATGACTTCAAACAACTTGGAAAATATCCATAATGATATTGGTATATTGTCTATATCAACATGTCATCAAAACGTCAAAATCACAAAAAGAGTGCGTTAATGAAAAAGAGTGCGTTAATGACGTCCATTACCGCATCCTTTTTTGAATAAAATAATTCATTAATATCGAAATTAATAGACGGTCAACGAAAAACGGTTTTACTGATTTGTTTGCTTGGGTCCAATTTAGAAACTGAAATTTTACCCTTTTCCTGTTGACCTATTGATACACACCTCAAGTTCTGATGACAATACAATTATCAATATTCAGAATCATTGTAAATCGAAGATGGCCGCCGCTGAGCCACTAAGTGATGATGTTGAGCACAAAAAGATGTTGACCACCAAAATATGAGCCAATAAAAAGATATTTTTGTTCACTTCTCAGTGTTGAAGTTATGAACGTGGGTTCTTATGAACCTAGAGTAAATTGCAGAGAATAGTCTAATCGGATAACATGATTTAGAGCTATTGTAATAATAATACCTTGTAAGGAAAGACCATGGGCGCTACAAAGTTTTCTCAAAAACTTTGAAAAGACCCACAAAGACTCTAGGTAGTAGCTATTTTCAAGTTTACTTGTTTACTGCAATTAGGTAGTTGAAGTTGAAAATAAAAGACAGTCTCAATGATTACTGAGTCTAATGAAAATCAGTGAATATAGTTATATAAAAAAAATACAATAGTTATACAACAAAAAAAATACAATCTTGAGTGTTTTTTTTAAGGGTTAGTTAGTTAGTGTTGGATTTATTGACAGTAGGGAATATATAGAGGCAAGATGAATGCCGCACAAAACTCTTAATCTACGTATCTGTTGACTCTTGAAGCTGGTAGGTGAGGTCCCGCGATGGTTGATGGGTAACCTGCAGTGAGTGTCAGGTCAGATGAACCTCCAGGCTAGTGTCCTCTGCTCACAGATAAGTCTTTCGACAACTGTCAAATCTATTCCGACAAGCTGTTAACCAAGCTTCACAAACCTCATAGAGAACCATAGAAAATCCATGGGAAAAACTTCTTAGAAAACCATAAAAAAAACCGCTAAAAGATTTAAAAAATAACAGTTTCCATCATAGCACAATTTTATTTAAATCATTTAAATCCAAACACATCGACAGTTTAGTTAATCTATATGTCTTTAATTAATGTATAAAAACTTACCAGAGATAAGAATTATCGTTCAAACCATTTATTTAACAACCGTTTATTGTTTTCAAATTCTAATTCTTCAATATATCTGCGGCTTCAAAGGAATTTTATTTCGCATTTTCTTAGCGACAGATTCAGAGAGACAGCCCAGCCTGCTTTTACAACTTCCTCTCTGTCTTAGCGCAGAACCACAGAAGCGCAGGTCACATGTAAAAATCAATAATTCCCTCGAAATGCCTGCTACCACTCCAACGTTAATATAAGAAACGGCGGATTACATTTTATTCCGCAACCCTCTCAATAAGGATATCAAACGAAAGTATTTGACTCGTAGAATACAGTACTTCAAAGACAAACCAAATTCAAAATAGCCGCTACATTAAAAATTAAAGGGAAAGTAGTATTTTCAATAGAAATATGTCTGAGGATGGCTTACAGTAGAAACGGTTACATCAGCAATATTGTTCATATGAATTAAATCAAAACTTGTGTCAACTCAATAGGAATAATCGTTATGACTAATATTCCAAAGGTCGGCGTTTTACGAATTGGTAATTAAACAAGAAATTTAACTTTTTTAATTGTATTTATTTTATTTATATGGTTAACATCGACATATTTATTAAAACTATCGATATACTGGGCGAATAAGTTACAAAATCCAAAATTAATATTAACCATGCTGGCTTATTAGTGGAGAGCTGATTTTTTGTAGGATATCTTGTATTTTATATAAGTACATACAATTTATGAAGTTCATGAAACTGACGTAATGTTTAGTCTACTGACAGGGTGTCCTCTAAAACTTTTAAAATAACACTTTCTAAACTGATTATATTAGAACAATTTTTTTTGGATGGGCTATAGATTGTAAATAGAATAAGATTCCCACACAGCTTGAAGGAGGACGTTTCGATGAATATATTACCATCATCAGGGCAACACATCAAATGGAAACCCTCATATTAAAAGTAAAAAACAGAAATATCCGCAAAAGACATCAAAAATAAAATGTAAACACATATAGGTACTAGAAACGAAAAAACACATCAAATATGACAAATCTTGCTTCATAGTTCATCCATTTCGGAATCTGAGCTGTCTTCACCAGTATTTATTATCACTGGTTCAATATGTATGTTCACCAAATTTCGTTCTCGAGTAAACCAGTCTTCGATTATTTTTTCGGTATGCCTAACACAATCATCCCAAACATTGGCACTACAATTTTCCAATGCTTCTTTCCACATATGTAATAAGTTCTGGTTATAGGCTAAGCTGCTTCCAATAGATAGTCATTACACTTCAAATTACTTTATTGATAAGGGGATTATCTACATATATGTATACTTCAAGAAGTACCCCAAAACATAACGACTGGCATCAAGTAGGGCAGTCGTTGACTCTTTAGTTTATATTAAAAAAAGGAACGTCGTGAATACTAACAAATATCTATTTATACTTTCTTTCATCACGTATACTCGATTTGTTATAATAACACAAGGTGATGTTTATTAATAAAATAATAAACATACTTTGGAATTATTATTCAAACCACTATACTGAGTGTTAAATATATTTGTTAGAATTCACTTCACACCTTCCCCCTTTACAAGACGAGGGAAGTTGTTATTACAAAGTCAGGTAACTGACCGAGTTGAGTCTGCAATGTTGTAACCTACTTTTTTTTTTTTTTTTTTTTTTTTTTTTTTTTTTTTTTTTTTGCTGACTGTACTTTGACCTTGTCATTATGTTTTAGTTTTACAATACAATGCTATGTTTACAAACCAATGACCTGTTACAACATTGTTATTGCTAAACACTTACAAAATATAAATAAAAGAAAATATAAGTAAAATAAAATTCAAATTTTCTACACTATAAATATGTCTATACTAATTTAAAAACCTAAAAACCTAAAAATAAAACACTCCTAAAAACTTCTATGACAATAAATCGTTTATAAAAACCGATGATATTTTTATATATAGACTGTCCTTCCTAAAAATAAATAAATACATAGTTTATATATTTCACTGTCTTCACTTTGTGCCACGGGGCTCTGCCCATCATACGGATATATTCTATTCTTATGAACAGTTTCTACCTTACCTTGAGTTGACTGAATACTGCAATTGACCCCGTCTGTTTTGACAATTTTATAGGGACCTTTATACCAAGGATCTAGTTTATTTCTATTTTCATTTGTAAGTAGCACTAATTCTCCTATTTTTAATTTCAATTCCCTAGCTGTTAAGTCTAAATTTTCTTTTCTTTTTCTCTTATATTTGTTAAGAAATTGTCGGGCTCTTTCATGTGCCACCTGCAGCTTATACCTTACCTCCTGTTCATAGGCATCTATGTTGTATATAGGTTGGATGCCCTTTGTTAGGTTTTCTGGTAAGTTGCTAGGTCTACCAAACACCAATTCAAAGGGTGTGTACCCGTGATAGCTGTTTGGGGTGGTATTATAACAAAAAGCATACAACCTACACCATTTATCCCAGTCGTTCTTACATTCATTTGTGAAATTTCTCAAATACTCATTAAATACTCTATGGTTTCTCTCACACCCCCCTATGGTTTGGCTATGATATGCTGAAGAAAATTTATGATCTATATTTAAAAGTTTCCCTAATTCTAATAGTACTTCGTTTTTATATTCTGTACCTAAATCTGTGCGAACCTGTTTCATTACTCCATAAATTGTTATGAAGTGTTCGAATATCGCCCTGGCAATTGTATTGGCCTCCTTATTTCTTACTGGAACCATTACCACATACTTTGTTAGTTCGCATTGTATGGTTACGCAATATACATTGTCTTCATAAGTTTTCTGGAATGGCCCTATAGTGTCGATTGACACGATATCGAATGCTTGTTGTGGCGTATCTGTAAGTACTAATGGTTCGTGGTGACCCGGTTTTGCTTTGTTTACCTGACATTTGTGGCACTGTTTTACGAAATTTTTTATATCTAAGCTCATCCTTCTCCACCTAAAACTGGTTCTTACTTTCCTCATCATTCTAGTCGCTCCGCAATGTCCTCCAGTCATGGCATCGTTATGATACTTGTCTAATATTGCTTTTATCTCTTTTCGATCTGTTATGAGTCTAGGTACGTCACACACTACTATTTGTAGTTGTGGTAATATATCCGCAGCCTGTCTTATTAGCATGTCCCATGTATATTTTTTAATTAAGTCGTCGTTTGCGTACATCTTTACTTTTTCCAATCTATACGTCCCTGCGAGTTTATTCAACTCTACTAGCGTTTGTCCTAAGTCAAAGCTATTTCCATCAGTTCCGTATTTTCTGTCGAACATGAATCTACCTTTGTGCCTTACGCTCAACCTAAGAGAGGTAGGGTTTATTTCACAACGTAGAACTGGTAATTTTAATACCTCGACATTATTTAGTGCCTTAATTATGGGGGGCTTCCTTATTTCTGTAACTGCCTTATTTTTTTGCACTCTTTTCTCTCCAATGTTACCTGACTTTCGTGCCGCAGCTCTTGTTATTGCCAGTACATGCGAATTATCTTCGTGTAATTGTTTTAATTCATCCAATGTTATCCTGGACAGACTATCTGCCGGGTTATCTTTCCCTTGAATGTATTGTATTTCAAAATCATATTCTTCTAAATCTAGCCTAACTCTAGTTAATTTCGACGTAGGGTCCGTCATTGAAAATAAATGCGTTAAAGGTTTATGGTCACTTTTCACAATAAATCTGGGTGACCCATACAAATAGCATTTAAAATGATTTATGCCCCAATGTATTGCTAATAATTCCTTTAAAATTATTGGTTTATTTAATTCACTTTTATTAAAACTACGTGACGCATAAGCTATTGGTAAATCTATCCCGTCGTAAGTTTGGCTTAAAATTGCTGAGCAAGCATTGTTAGAAGCATCTGTTGTCAGAATAAATTGCTTATTGAAATCAGGATATTTCAAAATGGAAGGACTAACCAGCGCCCGTTTCAGCCTCTGGAACGAATTCTCACACTTGTCACACCAAAAAAATTTAACATTTTTCCGTGCAAGATTGTTTAATGGAATACATATTTCTGCAAATTTAGGAATAAATCGTCTGTAATAATTACAGAAAGCTACGAATCGTTTAACCTCATCCGATGTTTTTGGTGTTGGATACTGTTCTATCACTTGAAACTTCGATTTGTCTGGGAGAACACCATCGTTAGATAGACAATGACCTAAATAAGTGACTTCCTTCCTGAAGAATTTGCATTTTTGCGGATTTAATTTAAGATTGAACTTCCTGCAAACCTGAAATACCTGCTGTAGATTTTTAAGATGATGTTTTTCTGAAGCTCCACATATAATTATGTCATCCAGATATAGGAATGCTTTGTCGGCTGTCAATCCCGAGAAAGCTAAAGACATCATTCTGGAAAAACTGTTTGGACTTACATTCAATCCGAAAGGTAGCCTAGTGAACTGAAATGCACCAGAGTCTGTACTAAAGGAAGTAAATTTACGAGATGCTTGCTCTAGTGGAATTTGATGGAACCCTGACATTAAATCGATTACTGAAAACCATTTGGATCTCCCTAACTGATCCAAAATTGAATCTATTCTTGGCAATGGGAACTTGTCTGTTACTAATTTTTTATTTAATTGACGAAAATCGATACATAATCTCCAACCTTTTTCACCATCCTGAGACTTCTTCGGCACAAGTAACACCGGACTGTTATATTCTGAATAAGAAGGTTCTACAATGCCGTTGTCAATGAGGTTTTTAACTTGCTTATTTAATTCTTCACGTTGATAATGAGGTGTTCGATAGTTTTTAATATATACTGGGCTGCTATCTTTTACCAATAACTTTTGCTCATAAAAATTATTATGTGTTAAAATATCATTTTTTAAAGCGAATACATCGGCATATTCATTACACAACTTCACTATATCATTTTTTACGTATTCAGGCACATCTAAATTCAATACCTTTCCTAGTTCCCTCTCTCTCTCGTTTTGTTCATTCCTAACTCTAAAAACATGAAACATTTTTAAACTAGTAATTTTAATGTTATTTGTCTTAACTGACACACTTTCATTATTTGTATTTAAAATTCTCACATATGGACTATCTCTCGAAACTATGCCCCTAGCCACAAAAACTCCTGGAAGTAACTCCTGTTGGTCCACTACAGCCTCAGCTTCCAATTTTTTAAACCATTCTATCATTCGAAAAACTTCACACCTTCGCGGTACTGCTACCGTATCGTACTCTGGACTATTGAAAATTTTAACGACTACCTCTTTATTCCCTGCATAATTTATGTACAATGCCCATTTAGAATAATCTAACCTACATCTGTACCTAGTCAAGAAATCTCTACCTATAATGCCTTCCGCTGGGATAGGGAAATCCTCGTCTACCACATGAAAAATATGCCGAAATACTATATTGCCTATATGCAAAGAAACCTCCATTTTACCCAGCGTCTGCGTTACACCTTCAGTGACCCCCTTTATATTTAATTTTCCTGTCGCTAGAATCCTTTGCATTTCTAACACCCTTGAACGTTTAATGAGGGATACATCTGCTCCTGTGTCAACTATAAAATTTTGATACGCATTACCCACATTAGTGTGAATTGTCACAAAATTTGAAAGTGTCAGGTCTATATTGAAAATAAAATTTACCTTAGACTTAATTATACCCGAGGATCTCCTTGAAACCCCGCTGCATTCTCACTATTATCTGGATCAACTTCTGTCATCTCACACATCCTTACATTCCTCTCCGTGTACCTACTGTTATTCCGACCCCCACTGGAGTTCCAATTATTCCTATTGTACCTATTATTAGGGTACCTACTTTCTACAAATTCACGGTTCCTGCCATATTGACCATTGTCTCTTCTATTCTGCTCTCGGCCTCCATAATTTCTGTAATTGTTCGCATCACCAGTAACTCTCCAACCTGGTCCCCTATATTCATGCCCTTGTCTCTGTACCTGGTACCTTAGTACATTTCCTACCTCGGACGTCACATCAACAGATACCAATTTTGTCAGCACCTCCTGCGTAGTTGTAAAATTACCCGCCATCAGGACTAGCTTTGCTGCCTCTGAGCTAACATTTTGAATCAAGGATTTTGTGGTCACCTCGGTGGTGTATTTTTGTGCCAAATTAACGGGCATGCCCTCAGCCACGTAAGCCGCATTTAATCTATCCGCTAACTGCTCCACCTCCGACACGTAACTAACTAGATCCTTATTATTCTGCCTATGCCGCCCTAACTTCGCTATCAACAAACTGGGACTATCTCCTTTGATGCCCTGCTGTAGAGTAAGAACTATCTCATCCAGTGAAACCTCATTAGTGATCAGTGTTCTAGCCTTCCCTGTCAACCTCGTCTTAACAAAAGAAACTGCATTTAACTCCTGTCCTACTGCATTTGCCTTGAGAAGGACCAATCCATCAATAAAACTACGTAATTTATTCGGTGTCCCGTCAAACTCCGTGGGGATCACCTTGCTTGCCAAATTGAAGAATTCTTGTATGTTTAGCGCCATATTTTCTTCACTGTCACTCTCCTCGCTATCACTCTCTTTCTCAAACACTTCAGTCGCTATTGCTTTAACACACGAAGTAGGTATCAAATATTTGCAGGATAAAACTTGAAATACCCTTACTACCTTATCTCTCAAGCAATCAAAATTTACTTTACAAAATTTCCGTTGATTTTCCTCTAACTGATTCCAACATTTATTGACTACTGATGTGTAAGCATTAAAATTATTAATTAAATTTAAAATGATATCTTCCCTAATTTCCTTACTTTTTGGTACCTGTTTTTTTAGTGCTCTCTTACTAGTTTTATTTATTTCAGCTACTAAACCGTTCAACTTTGTTTCAACTTGATCCCATGTCATGGCCTTGAACTTATTAATATTGCAATCCCAGCGATTTTCCAAAACAAAGCACAGTCCATGCGATATTCAGCCTACTCATCACAACAATATTTATTTATAGAACATAAAAATCGACAGTAAAAATTTAACAAAATTACTGTTCATCAGAATAAAATAAATCAGAATGTAGGCTTACCCCTTTATACTTCCACTGTGCTTGTAGCTCTCCTCATTAACTTTTTCTTCAACTGCCTTCTGTAGGTTTTCCAAACAGACCATCCAAATTTTAGCAATAGAGTGATTGTTATTATATACAATAGTATACGAGCTTCACTACCAATTCTTACTGCCTGTTCTTGAACTATGAAATTAGAATTTACCACTCCAGTTTCCTTTACGTCCTGCTTTGTTGATTCTGAATTGCCCATTTTTCACCATTTGTCACGGTCGCCATGTAATAAGTTCTGGTTATAGGCTAAGCTGCTTCCAATAGATAGTCATTACACTTCAAATTACTTTATTGATAAGGGGATTATCTACATATATGTATACTTCAAGAAGTACCCCAAAACATAACGACTGGCATCAAGTAGGGCAGTCGTTGACTCTTTAGTTTATATTAAAAAAAGGAACGTCGTGAATACTAACAAATATCTATTTATACTTTCTTTCATCACGTATACTCGATTTGTTATAATAACACAAGGTGATGTTTATTAATAAAATAATAAACATACTTTGGAATTATTATTCAAACCACTATACTGAGTGTTAAATATATTTGTTAGAATTCACTTCACACATACTCAAGACCCTTTCATCGCCGTATCCGTCTCTGCCAATATACTTATTATAATATGTTTTGCAGTGGGCCCAAATAAGCTCAATGGCATTAAATTCGCAATGGTAGGGCGGTAGCCTTAAGACTTCATGACCATGTTTTCGGAACAATTCATCAACAACATATACATTTTCTTTCCGGTTCATTTTAGCAATTTGTAATAGTTCAGGTCTTGAGAGGTTTTCATTAAAGTCAATATTGTTGGCTTTTAACCAAGTGATAATTTCATCTTTTTTTGACGAAGTGGAAGATTGCTTTTCTGCTAGTATACTATGATGAGGCGCATTGTCCATTACCACTAACGACGGTTCTTCTAAATTCGGAATTGACTGTGTCGTAACCCACTTTGTAAATATTTCACCGTGGTAATCTGACGACGATGATTTAGAGGAAAACACTAAGCTGGCATCTTCCACAAATCCTTTGGATGAACCAGCGTGAACAATAATAAAACGTTTACCGTCATAACCTACTGGTTTACGTACACTTTAAACATTACTGTCCTGCCAAGAACTTAATTTAGTTCCTTTTGCATATATCCATGTTTCATCTGAAAATATAATTTGTCTTGAAAAAACACTATCACTATTTTCTCTATATTTTCGAAGGAAGCATGCTCTTTGGCTAGCAATATTTGTTCGTTCCATTAATGCTCTTCTGTTATCTTCCTTTTTATATTTAAATCCCAAATGTTTCAATAATACCAATAAAGAGGTATTTCCAACAGAAAGAATTTCCTTATTTTTTAGTTCATCATTTATGGTTTTAACAGTAACATGTTTCCCTGAAAAAATGAGAAAATTTAAATTATCATTATCTCAAACAAAAAAAAGATTTTTTTATATTTACTTCATACTAAACTTGAACACAAATTTTTGATATTCAGATTTTTTTATTATTTGTACCAAATAATGTATAGAACAACTTCGTATGTGACATCAAAATATTTAAATTAGGAAACTAAATTGTGAAACACAATCTACACTCAGAACATTCAAATTGGTAAACATTTATGGACAGTACTCAACTTAGAAATCAGCACATGTAGAAACACATTCAAATTAAAAATATGCACAACTTTCTGTATTCTAAAGCTTTCATTACTCATAACTTCTATAATCGAACTTACGTTAAATTACCTACTAGTTTTCTAAGATTTTCATATACCACACTATAAGCTGCTGGTGAAAAATCTCACTGTATGGATAATACTACATGCACTATGATGTGTAATCTTAATTATTAAGGTACTATGATTTCACTTCTCTTTCATTTAAAGTGTAAGCTGACTGTAATGTAAGGCTTAAGAACTCCCATGTTCTTGTATTATTGTTTCACATGTTTGTTTACTTACTTTGTTCATACATATTATATAAGGTATTCCGTACTGCCATTTTGGTTCCCTTGGGTAAATCCTCTGTTTTTAGTTTTAATCGAGGTGTTTGACTGAGTGACGTTGGGAAAGTTGGAATATTTTCCTTACTTTTTTTAAGGGAACATACCGTTTTCACAGATATTTTCAATGCAGTTGCCACTCTCTGAAATATAATATTAAATAGAAATGTCCTTAAATAGATGTTAACTTTAGTATAATACCTCCTGAACAGATGAAATAGGTTGAAAGGGTCAGCCGTTGTTTTTTTCCATCTCAAAATATTCAATCAAGTTCATAACAAACTCCTGTGCTCGTGAATTAAGCCACTTTCCAGGCATTTTCTGAAAATAACTGTTGGTTAATTTACCGTTACAAGTACAATCAGACACTTGATTCATGCAAATTTGAAAATTCTGCAGAGATTTACAAATTGTAGAGAATTATAAATACTATTTACCACCAATAAGTAGTAAAATAAGCATTGTAATATTCCCGCCTCACGGCATTTTAGGTGTTATGAAATGTCAAAAGTTTACAAGTTGTTAATGTAATAAATTAGTACTTACCAATGTTAAATGGAATAAAAAGTCAAATTAGTTCTTACAAGAACTGATTTTAACAATTGATACACTTTGAATCCAAAAAATCGCTGAAAACAAGTCAGTAAACTAACCTCAAATGCGGTAGTGTCAAATCCAAGTTTTAGTACGATCAGTTATTCACGTTACGTCAATTATGTCGTTGTCTCTTTTTACGATTACTACGGCAAATTTATAGAAACTATTACGTATGTCTTGTAGTTGGTCTTGTGTAGAAGACAATCGATCGAACGTTGTTATGTTTGATTTATATTGATAGAATGTAGAAAATATGTGTTGCATAAATCGTAGATTGGATCACGTGATGGAAAAGCTTCAGCGTTTCTACTGTACGCAATCTCTCCCTGGAAGTAGAAAAAGAAGATTTTTATGAACTTTTTAATTCACCCAACAACATTGATTACACTTTTTTTGTCCTTTATAAAATGTATAAGATGATTTGGTTTTTATTTGTAGCAATTAGGACGATACAGTTAATCCAAAACAAACTGAGTTTCTCGGTAAGAAAAGATTCATTTTGTTTACACGTGTATTACATAAATCAATTAAAATAACAAAAACTAAATAATTAACTAACATGTAAGAAAAGAAACGATTAATTATTACAATGTCGATCCTAAAACACAATTAGCAACTTATTTCTCTTCTTATAGAATTTAATTGAATAAAATACTTTGACATTAATGCTTTTTCATGACATGCCAGATAATAATCCTTCACTATAGGCCATAGACTATAGACTATAAATCAACTATTCTGCCTCGATGAAACTTGATGCGCGGGAATATTCAAGGAAAATCGCATTTTTCTTTACAAATAGAGGAAGGGACCCAAATTTGAGATGGGCGCCTAATTTGAGATAGCTCCGCATATTATGGTATATGTAACGTCATCTAATAAAAGTGGTGTCAACTTACGCCAATAAACTAGACTGCAGTGGTAAAGAGTCTTTAAGCGCGTCAGTTCGTTTGTTTTCATGCACGTGCGTTTTTCTTCCGATTTGAGTCTTAAAGTTTTTTGATAGTGTAAAGAAACCGGCATTTGCAGTCAACGTAAGTGGAAATAAAATATTTTATGTGTCGAAGTTGCCTAATGATGTCTTATTAAAAGTGGCTGTATTCTTTCATAACTAACCTAAAAATATTGTTGTCAACTTTTATAACGAGAATTCCTAATTTGAGATACCAAATGGTGCTGAATTTGAGACTATCTCAAATAAGGCAGTGGAAATTGGAAAATTTCCAACTGATCTGTAAACTGGAGTTATTACCCCGGTTTTCAAAAAAAGTGACACAGTTTACTGAGAATTATTGCTCTTGCAACACTCTGCAAAGTTATTGGAAACTGCATTCATAGACATGTTGTCGTTTCTAAATAAATTCAATATTATTATAAAAATGTCAACATGGCTTTCTCCTGGATAGGTCAACGGAAAGTGCTGCTACAGGTTTATTATCATTTTTCATTCTATTTAGTTCATTTAGTGCCTCATTATAAGAAGGTTTATTTCGTGACAATTTGATGCAAATGTAATTTGTGAAACCGATCGGATTGAGACCTGCAGTCTTGGTTTTAGAAACCTTTTACTTTCCATTATATTATTTTGATTCCAATTCAGATGGATAAATTATTGATATTCAGAGTAAACGTGTCAACTTTGAGTCACAGTTTCATTAATTCTCCTTGTCGTTTATGAAACGATGTCGAATTATTAACTCGCAAATTGAAAAAAAGTAGCAATTATTTTTGACGTGAAAAACGTTTCCGATATGTAGGCCATCGGAAATTTCATTTATTGATGAATTTTGAAAGGCTTTTATTAATTTTCAGCAATAAAAAAACGTATACCAATTTAAACTGCGAATGAACTTAAGATCGTGCCTTTGATATTCAAACATCCAATCAGGATGAAGGAACTAATAGGCCAAGCACTGGGTAAATTTTTATAACAAAAGTCCTAGTAGAAAACGGACTGTGCCATCATATGAACCTGATATATTTTCGACTCGTAAATGTTGTTCACGAAATTGTTGTAAACATTTAAAACGAATGTAACGGTAAAAGTATGCTTTTAGTTGGGCGCCAATTTGTAAGAGTAAAGGCGCCAATTTGTAACGGTAAATGCTGTACCTCACAGGGCACCAGCTCGAAGGGCTTCGGCTAGAGACTCCTCTCAAGGGTGATTCGACCCCAAGTTTATGCTGCACAAGTGCTACATGAAGGTTGTAAAAATTGAGGGCGCCACTACCTTTTTAACGATAAAAAGTACTAAAAACTAAGGCGGAAAAGGTAGAAACGCCTTGTAGAATTTAAATGAAAGTTAATAATTAAAGTGGCCCCGGGCGGATCTCCCTCAACTTTTATAGTTGAGGATTTTAATAAAAAAAGAATTAAAGACAAAATTTTAATTTATTCTGCCACAGGAAATGAATAACGGAATTTAATAGAGGAATTTGTACTTTTATAGGTACTTAGCTTAGATGGAGTTGTTTCCTGAAGAAAAAGTCAGGTCTTGATCTGAACTGATGAGTTCTGTTCTAGGACGGTATTTTGAGCTATATTCTTGGGGTTATATTCTCCGGTTTATATCCTCGGCGTTATATTCTAGCCTAGGGTTATATTCTCGGCGTTAAATTCTCGGGTTCTATCCTAGCCTAGGGTTGTATTCTCGGGTTGTATCCTAGCCAAGGGTTATATTCTAACCTAGGGTTCCATCCTAGCCTAGGGGCTGTGCTTACCTAGAAGTACAGGTGGATCAGGGATTCATAGGAAATTGAATGTAATGGCACATTATGTTGGTCAGCTTTTCAGGTTAAAGAAAAGGAAGGCAGTTATTTGAAAGTCAAAAAATTTATTTAATTTACTGAAAGCTTTCCAACATTATATGTTCCATGTTAAGAAAGTGAAAATAGCAATTATGGGTTAAATTAAAAAAATATACTAATGATCCGAAAGAAACTAATAATAGCAAAAAGTTATTTATTTAGTTATATGAAAAAATATCGTGCTTAGGAAATATATGAAACCGGCACTGGCGTTACGAAAGAATATTTTATAGGTTAACGGTAATTTATAAAAGTGTTATTTTATAATTAAAAGAGTTATTTCGCAACTGAAAAAGCTTGAAAATGTTTGTATAAAAGTAAAACAGTGAATTATAAAATAATATTTGGTTTAAAACTACCATATTAGTATAAAAGAACAGTTTATGACCACGTGTTGAATTTAATTTCGTCTATCTCTGTAAAAAAGTAAAGAATGCATACGAAAATTATATCAGACAGTACTTTAGAAGAAGCTTATTAATTATAAATTATGATTTTGAACTTACCTCAGCAAAGTTCATAAGATAGGTACTTAAGATATGAAAGATAGCGAAAGATGATCTGTCTCCTTAGGCGGTCGATTACAGAAAGGGGTGTTTCACGTGACGGTGTGCAAAAAAATGGAAGCGTCCGTTGGCAGACGTCAATTGTCTTACGTTCGGGGTAGAAGAGTTTGGGATCACAGAACTATAATTGAATGTGGCTAGTGACGACGAGCGGTAATTAAAAGGATTTATTCTGTAAAATCGAAATAGGTCGATAGACATGTTACACGGAGAAGACGTAATTTTTTCAGTTTTTTGTCCCACTTCACACCATTTGATATACGTTTTTTTGCTCTATATCGGTATTTTTCAGAAACGTATTCAAAATCGGACTCTCTATAACGATTCCACGGCTACTGCAAAATATTGCATTAAAAAATTGCAATTGCAGCTAAAGTGATTCTCCCATGCACATAAAGTGCATACAAAGGACTTAATTTCTACGAAGTTTCAAGACTATTACTTAAAAAACGACATAGATATAAATTTTTGATAAAATGACTAATTTTCCAGTTTTTCGCTCCTAATTATCCAATGACTTCGCTGAAAAATACGTTGTATTCGTATTTTCATTATCTACAATAAAATTTATCCATGAACAACACCATTACGATTACTTAATAAGCTTTCGTGTTATTACCAAAAAACTAAAAAAATACGTTTTTTTTCGTTTAAAATGTTCATAACAATTTCGTGAACAATATATCAGGCTCATTCTACGTAATGTCTTTCACATGATGGCCCAGTCCGTTTTCTACCAGGATTTTTGTTATAAAAATTCACCTATTGCCTGGCCTATAATATTTTGCAAGAAAGCTAAAGACCTTGTAACATGTCTATCGACCTGTTTCGATTTTACAGAATAAATCCTTTTAAATTAGCGCTTGTCGTCACTAGCCACATCCAATTATAGTTCTGTGATCCCAAACTCTTCTACCCTGACCGTAAGACAATTGACGTTTGCCAACGGACGCTTCCATTTTCTGCACAACGCCACGTTAAACACCCCTTTTTGTTAACGACTGCTTAAGAGGGCACATCATCTTTCGCTATCTTTCATATCTTAAGTATCTATCTTAGGAATTTTGCTGTGGTAAGTTCAAAATCATAATTTATAATTAATAAGCTTCTTCTAAAGTACTGTCTGATATAATTTTCGTATACATTCTCTATTTTTTTACAGAGATCGACGAAATTAAATTCAACACGTGGTCATAAACTGTTCTTTTATACTAATATGGTAGTTTTAAACCAAATATTCTTTTATCATTCACTGTTTACTTTTATACAAATACTTTCAAGCTTTTTCAGTTGCGAAATAACTCTTTTAATTATAAAATAACACTTTTATAAATTACCGTTAACCTATAAAATATTCTTTCGTAACGCCAGTGCCGGTTTCATATATTTCCTGAGCACGATATTTTTTCATATAACTAAATAAATAACTTTTTGCCATGATTAGTTTCTTTCGGATCATTAGAATATTTTTTTAATTTAGCCGATAATTGCTATTTTTACTGTTTTAACATGGAACATATAATGTTGGAAAGCTTTCAGTAAATTAAATCAATTTTTTGACTTTCAAATAACTGCCTTCCTTTTGTTTAACCTGAAAAGCTGACCAACATAATGTGCCATTACATTCAAGTTCCTACATATCCCTGATCCACTTGTACTTCTAGGTAAGCACAGCCCCTAGGCTAGGATAAAACCCAAGAATATAACCCTAGGCTAGGATATAACCCGAGAATATAACCCTAGGCTAGAATATAACGCCGAGGATATAAACCGAAGAATATAACCCCGAGAATATAACCCCAAGAATATAGCCAAGGATTCAGCCCTAGCTCAAAATACCGCCCTAGAACAGAACTCATCAGTTCAGATCAAAACCTGACTTCTTCTCCAGGAAACCACTTCATCTAAGCTAAGTACCTATAAAAGTACAAATTCCTCTATTAAATTCCGTTATTCATTTCCTGTGGCAGAATAAATTAAAATTTTGTTTTCTATTCTTTTTTTATTAGAATCCCCAACTATAAAAGTTGAGGGAGAACCGCCCGGGGTCACTTTTCTTTATTAACTTTTATCTAAATTTTACAAGGCGTTTCTACCTTTTCCGCCTTAGTTTTTTGTAGTTTTCATCGTTAAAAAGGTAGTGGCGCCCTCAACTTCTACAACCTTCCTGTAGCACTTGTGCAGCATAAACTTGGGGTCGAATCACCCTTGAGAGGAGTCTCTAGCCGGAGCCCTTCGAGCTGGTGCCCTGTGAGGTACAGCATTTACCGTTACAAATTGGCGCCTTTACCGTTACAAATTGGCGCCCAACTAAAAGCATACTTTTACCATTACAACCTTTCATTTGCAATGCCAGACGAAAATTCACACGTACGAAAATGTATACCATAGTTCCATTATGAAATAACTTTATCGATTTTTCACAAGATTCTAGATATTTTTGTTGATATTATTTCATAAAACTGATATTCATCTATCTACGAGGCAATTAGAATACAAGAATCAAATTTTCCGGAGATGGAATATTATGTCATCAATTGAAAACATATTGACCCCAAATCATTCTCCTGAAATCTCGGATATATTCCGCAGGAGCTTACGATGCACCTTGCAAGCACAGCGTAGAGTCTACTCATCTTTCACGCTGATATACCTTAGAGTTTTGCTCACACAAAAAAAATTAAGGTATCAAAAGAGTATGAAGTCCTACGTCCTATAACATAATAGAAGTGGATTTATGGGAATTTTTTTTAATTGTAAAACAACTTGAAATTCGGAGCGGCAAGTATAATCAAAATGACAACATCAAGTGATAATATATGAGGAAATATAGAAAAAAGGTTTCTAAGGAAGTCTGTGTCTTCAAATTTTGAAAATTCAAAATGGGAGCCCAACAAACTGACTTTATATAGTTATATATATGAAATAGTTCGTTGCCGATACTAGTTAGGTCTACTGTGGAGGATGCGGCAATGTGAATAAGTGAACTCTTTTTAGTTTGTTCTGATCTTTCGGTAAATTATTGTAACCATTATCAAAGAACTACAGAAGATACATTTTTAGATATTTAAAATAAATCAAGTTAAGAGTAAAAAATCAATTTCTTACTGTTTTGAGCATCAACAATACACAATAAAGAATTTTGTGATACGGTTTGTTTCAATCGACAAAAAAAGTTGTACCATGATGGATCATATGAGCAAGATTTTCAAAATTCCATTTACATATATTATCAACGCTTTAACTTAAAAAAAAAATTTTTCAAGATTTATTGTTGAAAAAATAATTTAAACTTGAACCGTTTCGAATTATGGAAGGAGAGGCCTTCAAAAAACACTCATTTGAAAGAAAATGCAATACGATCATTGGAATCCGAAAAAACGGAAGTCAAAGTTCAATAGACACTGACAGAATACTCTAAAGAATTTTAAGCTCCTGATTGATTCGCTCAGCTCGGCTAGAGCGTCAGTTTCCCTATCATAGTAAAAACCGCATCTCAATATCTGTTTTGTACGCGAAGATACGAGAAAAAAAAAGTATACATAATAATAGGATTTTGACAAACTCAGTATCATTGTAACAATAACCAACAATTAATTACGTAACAGGAATAGCAAATAGTAATTATGCGCCAAGGTAGAAAAGTGAGGTATTATTGTCGAGGCCTCTAATGGATCCGAGACAATAATACACTTTTCTACCGTGGCTCATATAGCATTTTTTTCACTAGGGGAAAGTAGCCTGACGTGGCATACTTTTTTAAAATATTTATTTTTCTAGATAAGAAACAACAACTATGTATGCGGATACTTTGATTTATTTTTAACATAAATATTTACAATAACTGCATTTTTTAACATGGTAAACGTAAAAAAATAAATGAAACGTAAACTATTACACAAACCATCTCATCCACCCCCTATGGGTGAGATGGCATACACCTAAAACTAATATCTTTTATTTACAAATATCGCATATTACAATTTTTGCAGTTCTGGGAAGGCCTATGAAGTCTGGGTGGCACCACTTGTGGCACAATTGGCAACGTAGCCACCATCCTTTATGTTGTGACTTACTGTATGGTTCAAGGCAATATATGCAAGCTGGATCTTCTTCCTCTTCTGATTCAGAATACTCGAGCTCTTCTTTTTCACTCTCAGAAGACGATGGCATGCCGAATTTTTTCTTGGTCGAGCGGCTAGCTGCTTTTATTAATGCTGTAGCTTTTTTACTTGCCTTTTCTGACTTCAGTTCTTCAATGTCCGGGGTAGCATTTAGGACTCCAAATTTTCCTTTTTTTCGTTTCGATCTGATTATAACAGTTGGCTTTGGTAATTGAGAAATTTCCGATATGCTTAGATTCTTGGACGACGAAGATCCAGCTTCTTCTTGGGCAGTTATTAAAAGTCTATTAGGTTCTTCTACCTCTTTGGACGATGACAGATCAGGTTGTTCTTGAGTGCTTGTTAAAAGTTTATTTGGCTCTTCTGGAAACACTGACTCTTTAGACGATGACGGACCAGGCATTTCTTGGGCAATCGTTGAAAGTTTATTTGGCTCTTCTGGTACTGACACTGGCTCTGGTAATTGATTGTCAGTTACATCCGCAGGAGCAAACATATGGTCAGGAAAAATATTTTCATTTAAGGGGAATATTCCAGCAGACTCGAATCCACTCTCTCCATTTTTTACAGTAGCAGTAGAGGCTAGTAGTGAATAAAATAAATTAAATTGACCTAGTGAAGTAACCTAAAGAAACTGCTCGAAATGCTTTCCATCTTTTTCGATGCAGATATTCAATATCTGCGTGGTAGAAAAGACAGCAGCTTATATTTCATCCCTGGGAATTTTGTCAATTGCGTTTTGTATTCGTTGAGTGAGATCTGCTCTATTTGCAGGTCTTGTCTGAAATACTAAATCTTTAATTCCACCCCTTGGATAAAAATCTAACACAGTGAGGTCGGGAAATCTTGGCGGCCTCGGGAATATGCTACCTCTTCCTATTCACCTATACTCATATTGTGGATTTAAAAAATGCATCACTTCATTTGTAAAGAGTGCTGGGCAGCCATCTTGTTTTATCCACATATTTTGCCGTACTGGTACTTAAGTAACGCTCGTCATTCAAATTTGGATTTAAATTCAGCATATCCTTGAGCCAATTACGATAATCCAGACTTTCAATCCTTGATGAAGAGATAAACGATACGAATGAAAACGATTTATTTTTAAAATAAAGTTAACACAGTACCTAGAAATTCCTAACTCGCAAGGTAGTTTTCTTACACTAACTTGTGGATCTGCAACAAGGTATCCTAAAAGATTTATTTAATCTATTCCTGTACTGTTTTTTCGCCGTCGTGTAGAATTGTTCTTAGAATGAACAGATCCGGTTTGTTTTAGAATTTAAAAAAAATGTGAATGCCTTTCTGCGAAAATGTTGTCGCAAGGGATATCTTGATGCATATTCTCTTGCTGCAATTCTCCAAACATTCAAAATACACTTTCAACATATCATAAGCTTAGCTATTTGTGTAAGGAATTCCGTATTTTCAAATTACTAACCGTTACAGGTTCATAAATTCACTCTACAATAATTACATGTCAACAATCTATGACATCTGGACGCCTCCTCATTCCTCATTATGTAAAATTTTTAATTAACTTTAGTATAAAACTCGATCCCCTAGTATACCTATTTTTCTCGTATCTTTGCTTATAAAATAAATATTGAGATGCGGTTTATAATATTTTTTTTTAATTCCATCCTCTTTCAAGTGAATGATGTAACATCGCATTTGAAAATTCCCAAAAAAGGTGAAAACATAAACAATTGTTCAATCACCTCCACCTAGCGACCGTTGAAACCACTGGAATGAAATGATGAGATAATATCTTATTAGTCAGTGAATTTCCTTTCAAATGATACTAAGTTGGTCAAAATTCATGCAGCAGAACATAAGCTATAACAGTTTTATCCACCCCTACCAGTTATTTCACAAGATAAAGGAAAAAGTACTGAAGTGAAATTACGTAAAATGATGTAATGATCACGAATATTTAAATTTTGTGGTACTATAACACTTTTTGTGATATTATTGTGAACTACGCCCTCTAGCGGTGGAGTACGAATCTAATTTCGAGCAGTTTCTCGTATGCGAGTTTGTAATACAGATTTTTTCTCCAAGCTGTACGATAAATAGTTTCTGAGAACCAGCGGGATACCTCTCTTAATCAGACACCCGATATATATTGAAAAATGAGTTAATTTACCAGAAGAACCCAACCTCAGCTACTAATGTTCGTGATAAATTTTTTTTTCTCCAAATGTGTGGTTTTTGAAGGCTATTCTCATATAACTCGATAAACTAATCTGAACTATTGTTGTGGGCGATTCGTTATTCTATTTTAAGACGAAAAGTTTCTTTTATCATTCGCGATAAGTTTTGTTGTTTATTAGATACAGGATGTTCACTTTTTTGTGATAAACGAGCTCTGACTGTAAGATAAATTTATGTCACCCATAATTTTTCCTCAGTGACGTTACTGGTTTTCAAACCTAATAAGAAAGAAAATGTTTATTTCCAGTGGCCTTTGAAATTTTGACTATTACTGTGTCAAACCTGCGATCCAACGCAAAAACAAACAGCCTGCATATGGATTTGAGATGATGGAACTCCTCTCAAAAGTCGCCGTGAACGTGTGATCTTCGACGTAATGTCTCAATTGAAACCGAAACACCAGAAGCATTCAAAAGACGATGTTGTATGATCTGACGAGTACTCAGGGGTTCCTTACGGGTATAAACACATACAGTGAGATAACGATCTTGTGCGGGGGTGGCAACCCTTGGTCGTCAACTTCTAGGTCTTTCTCTCACGTTTCCAGCTGCTCGATGTCTACTGAAAGGCTCTTTCACTGACTTGGAAAACATCCGGTCTTCTCTCTGAAGACCTGCCTCAATTATACCAATAATACTACTAGCTTCATCCTCACAAAGTTCACGTCTAGGCATTATTCGAAACGAAATTCTAAATTTTGAATCACAGTTGACTGAATAAAGTGGAAAAATAACGAATGTAAAATTTTTGAAAATGCAGAAGAAAACAACTTTCCCCAAGCTTATCAACTTTCTGGAAACAATTTTGTTTTACCAATCAGTTCTTTATACTGCCAGCAATACAATGAGCCGTCGCTGATAATTATTCCTTGTGATTAAATGCTCCGCAAAAGTTGATGAAGTTCATATTTTCGGAGATTGTGTTCCAAGGAAAGTAGCGTTTTTGGACACCTAGTGTGAAAATTACCTTTTTGTAAGCGTTTGTTTGCCCATTTCTGCAATACGTTCGCAGTTTTTAACAACAAAATTGTTTGAGGTTGAGTAACTTTCGAATTTTATTGAAAATCAATGTACTTACGAGAATGGTTTCCTCTAATATCAATTACTGACAAACACCGCCTCTTCATACTTTCACTAGGATCGTTGAAGTAGCCTTGATCGATTTGTCTCCAAAGGTTGGGGTGAAAGCTGTCTAAGTACTTGGAGTGTCTGTGGGGGTAGTTTATGGGAGCTCAAGGCTCTTTGTAGCTTGTCCCAAGCATGCTCGATGGGATTGAGGTAGGGCGATCGAGGAGGCAGTGCCAAATGCGGCATACCATAAAAGTCCAAAGCTTCTTCGACTACTCCTGCACGATGCGGTCAAGCATTATCGTCTTGAAAGAGGAAAGTTGGTCCAATAGCAGCATAAAACAATCGTATGACATTGTTAATAACTTGCTGTACCTACTTGAATCTGCAAGGTCATGTTCTCATCAAGCATTAACAATGCTGTACAAATGCATCCCCAAACAGCAACTGTCAGGGGCCGAACTCTTCACTGAGAGTGAAGCTTCCCGAGAGAGCAAATATTTTGTCTTTGTCACTGCAGTGACAAAATGAAGACAAAATATGTGTTCTCTCGGGAAGCTCTACTCCCTAAGTCAAAAATAAGGCCCCTGAATGGATGAACTTCCTGCACTACTTTTCGATTTCTGAGCACAGGAGAAAGAGTCCATGCATGCACACGCCAACTATCAGAAAACCGTTTATACCTCGACTCATCTGTGAAGAATCCGGACCTTTCAATTCACATGTTCATTAGTTCATGCCAATCAAGCATGCATATGAATTTGTGTTAATGGAACTCTTCTCATAAGTCGTCATAATCGTAAGTTAACCTCGTATATTCTCATACGTTTTCTGAGGGTAAATAATATACAGTCATATAACGATCGTGTGCGGGGATGGTGACCCTTGATCGTCCACTTCCTGGTCTTCCTTCCACACACTCTGAAAAAGATTTTCTTGGATGAAAGAAAATTTGTTTAAGATAAACAAATCTGAAGTTTGAATAGAGTCAACCAAACAGACGTGTTAAGTTAATATTTCGGTTTGTTTAAAATGTCAAACAAGAGTTTCGTACCATTCAAACTAATTGTAGTGTTATGTAAACATTCAAGTGAATAAATTCAAGGAAGTTATATCTTTAGTCCAAAACTCAAGTTGTTTACTTCCAACAATTAATATTTTAATATAAACAATTAATTTCTTTAAAACGTTATGGCCATTTCTTGTTTTGAAACTTGAGTTGTTTATTTCAAACAACTACAAGTTTAAATGGAACAATGGATTTTTTTAAAACTTCAAAATAATTTCGTTTGTGCAAACTCGAGTTGTTTACTTCAAAGTATTACTATTTTAAATTAAACATTTTTCAATTCAAAATCCAGACTTTCCGCTTTTTTTAATTGTGATTTGTTTCAGTCAAAAAATACATTTGTTTAAAATTCGTGAATAATTTCTTGCATCAAAACTCGAGTCGTTTTGTTCAAACAATGAATTTCTTAAAAAAAATAATTATGCCCCACTTTTGGAAAATAATTGGTTTGCTTCAAATAAATGCTAGTGAAAACAATAACTGATGTAGAATTCTTAGGAATACAAAATTAAACAACTCGCTTTGAACTTGAAAATTTATCAACTTGAGAACAAAAAATTAGACAGATAGGCATCCAATGTATCACAGACAAATCCTTGATGGTTAAAACAGTCCATAATTATTAACATAAATCCAATATTTGTGAACATCCCTAACTTACGTTGAGCAGTTTACTATATTAATCACATAAACACATTGTAAACAAAGCATAATATTGTATTTTAAAGCGATTATGTTCGATCATGTATTCAATAATCCAATATTACCCTAGTATAATTTTACCACATACACAGAACTGACATAATATCTTTCCAGAGGCGGTATTATAAAATAATGTCATTACGTGTTGATGGCGCTTATCCTCTTATCTGCAACAGCAAACATGTTTTTCCGGCAAGCATGATATCAAGTTTAAGTGATCGCAGAATCTTGTTTGTTTATAAATCGAAGATCAATTTTAAGCATTTTAGCTCACATTTTGTTTTCGAAAGGTATGAAATTTTGCTGCTTGGCGATTTCTCAAATGACATTTTTTTATCAAAAATTTCATGAATTTCATGTTTTGATAGCGATATAAAAATACCTACCAGCTCCATAACTCAAGTCAACTTCGTAGTCACATTGCTAACTTGGAATTCGAATCAATTTTAACTGACGCACAGATTCCTGTTTCCCTCATTTCTCTTTTTTTGGGTTACTCGTTGATTGTGAGGCTGATTTATTGGACAAAGCTCAATACTTTGTAACGGTAAATGTCTGTACCCCACAAAGGGCACCAGCTCGAAGGGCTCCGGCTAGAGACTCCTCTCAAGGGTGATTCGACCCCAAGTTTATGTCACACAAGGATAACAGAAGAGTTGTAAAAGTTGAGGGCGCCACTACCTTTTTAACGATAAAAACTACAAAAAACTAAGGCGGAAAAGGTAGAAACGCCTTGCAAAATTTAATTAAGTTAATAATAAAAAAGTTACTAAAAATCACCCCGGGCGATATCTCCCTCAACTTTTATAGTTGAGGATTTCTAATAAAAAAAGAATCAAAAACAAATTTTCAATTTATTCTGCCACAGGAAATGAATAACGGAATTTGTACTTTTATCGGTACTTAGCTTAGATGAAGTGGTTTCCTGGAGAAGAAGTCAGGTCTTGATCTGAACTGATGTGTTCTGTTCTAGGGTGGTATTTTGGGGTTCTATCCTTGGCTTTATATCATCGGGTTGTATCCTAGGCTATATTTTTGGGGTTATATTCTAGCCTAGGGTTATATTCTTGGGTTTATATCCTCGGCGTTATATTCTAGCCTAGGGTTATATTCTCGGGTTAAATTCTTGGGTTATATCCTAGCCTAGGGTTATATTCTTGGGTTTATATCCTCGGCGTTATATTCTAGCATAGGGGCTGTGCTTACCTAGAAGTACAGGTGGATCAGGGATATATAGGAACTTGAATGTAATGGCACATTATGTTGGTCAGCTTTTCAGGTTAAAGAAAAGGAAGGCAGTTATTTGTAAGTCAAAAAATTGATTTAATTTACTGAAAATTTTCCAACATTATATGTTCCATGTTAAAACAGTAAAAATAGCAATTATCGACTAAATTAAAAAAAAAATATACTAATGATCCGAAAGAAACTAATAATAGCAAAAAGTTATTTATTTAGTTATATGAAAAAATATCGTGCTTAGGAAATATATGAAACCGGCACTGGCGTTACGAAAGAATATTTTATAGGTTAACAGTAATTTATAAAAATGTTATTTTATAATTAAAAGAGTTATTTCGCGACTGAAAAAGCTTGAAAATGTTTGTATAAAAGTAAAACAGTGAATTATAAAAGAATATTTGGTTTGAAACTACCATATGAGTATAAAAGAACAGTTTATGACCACGTGTTGAATTTAATTTCGTCTATCTCTGTAAAAAAAATAAAGAATGCATACGAAAATTATATCAGACAGTACTTTAGAAGAAGCTTATTAATTATAAATTATGATTTTGAACTTACCATAGCAAAATTCATAAGATAGGTACTTAAGATATGAAAGATAGCGAAAGATGATCTGTCCCCTTAGGCGGTCGATAACAGAAAGGGGTGTTTCACGTGGCGTTGTGCAAAAAATGGAAGCGTCCGTTGGCAGACGTCAATTGTCTAACGGTCAGGGTTGAAGAGTTTGGGATCACAGAACTATAATTGGATGTGGCTAGTGACGACGAGCGCTAATTAAAAGGATTTATTCTGTAAAATCGAAACAGGTCGATAGACATGTTACAACTTTATAACGACATCAAACTTTTTGAAATCTCTTATGTTACTTCCGAATGTTCTTGATTAAATGTATCACAACTTAAGCTGAAAACTCACTCTTGGACTACTCAATCAATTTCACCCTTTCAGCAACATTAAAACGCGTTCAAGTTAACGGTGAATCTAATTACATATTTTTTCGAAAGCTACTAGTCAGTCTACTCGTAATTTAAGCAGGGTGTTTTCTAGTTGTCAACATCTTTACAGGGTGTGGCGCGAAAAGTTTTGATTAAAATTATCTAATGGCGGATACAGTTATGTTAAAAATCGGAAATTACGAAGCTGTGGGTTTTGGATGACGATGAGTTCAAATACAATGTTGTCCTGAATGTGGCAGTTCCGGTTATACCGGAAGTAGACGTCAAATTTGTTATTTTAAATAGATCTGAATATTTTTAACTTTGTTTTCGAATTCTACATGAAGTTTTAGATAAAATTTGTGCACAATGTCCTATACCAAAGATAAAGTATTTTCAAGATATTTCGATTTTTTTCAAAATTTTGAAAAAATCCTAGTCCACATTGAATAACGATATCCCCAATAATAACGGAGCTAGTGACGTGAAATTGTAACCAATAAACAACAAGCGCTTGCCCGTTAACTCCATGTGTCTAGCTCATTGATATTTCATACAGGGTGTTTTAAACAGGTTTAAACAGGTAAAAATAGAATTCTAAGTGATTTAAAGGTACTGGAATAGGAATCAATTGATAATAATGGTATACCTCTGATTCAACTACTGGTATCTCTAAAATGAAGGTTATTGTTGGTCCAATAGAATAACTTTTGATTCCGATTAATTTTTCAAGCTTTAAAATATTATTTAGGTTAATTTCAAAAGGAAAAGAGCTACTGGTTGACAGAAAATTAATTTCTTCTATGGGTTTTATTAGATCTGTTGGATTTATTATTGAGTTATGTAATGTGTTTATTTTATCGAAAGAGATAGCTACTTCTATTTTCTCAAAAATGTCATATATGGTCTGATATAGCATAGTAATTTGATTGATTACCAGAAATATTTGAATATAACTATTGATATTATGTCCAAATATGATTAAATCTTCTAAACGCTTTTGTATCGTATTAATTGATATTTTCAAAGTTTCTTGATTGTGCGTAATGTTGTTAATAAGGTTATTGAAATTTTCAATGGTACTTTCTGATAGGGTGATTTGTTTAATTGAATTGGTTTTTAATTTGTTTTGACTTATTTGTAATTGTTTAATTTCATTTTCTATTTTTTCTGCATCTGACTGGTCCAAATTGCCTGTTATACATTTTATTAAAGATCCTAGTGGGTTAAATAATCCTCTTTTTACTTTATGATTTTCATTTATTGACGCTGGGTTAATTTGATTGATCTGAGATTCAATTTTAGTTTGCATGGGCAAAAGTGGAATAAAAGAGTTTTCGAATTCTGCTAAAAATACTTTTTGAGATTTGGAACTTTCGTGAAGCTGTTTTGCTCGGGTTTTTATTAAATAAAATTCTGAGATAATTGGAGTTAAATTGTTAATTTGAATAAATGACCAATGTGAGGAAATGAGTTTTGTAGTGCCTAATTTATAAGGTAGGCAATATTGTTAGTAAGTCTGAGTCTTTGTCTTGTTCTTTCAAAAGTCTTATGTGTTCGGTTAGAGTAGAGTGGAATCTTTCCACAGGGGCGTTTGATTCATGATGATAGGGTGTCGTGAAATGTATGTCAATTTTATGAGTTTTTAATAATTCCTTTACAGCGTCGTTGTTGAATTCTCCTCCACAGTCAGCTATGATTTGCTTAGGAATTCCGAAAAATGTGAAAAAAGGTACTAATTGTTGACAAGCCGATATGGACGTCCCAAAATAGGATAACGCTTGTCCAAATTTTGAAAATTTATCTATAATGGTTAGAAATTTATTACTTCCTATTTTATAAGTATCAATACGCAAGATTTCAAATGGTCTAGAGGGTGTGTTAGTTAGCACTAAAGGTTCATTAGGAGGATTCCTATTATATTTAGTTCTCTGACAAATTTCACAATTATTAATATATCTACTAACATCTTTTTTCATTGATTTCCAATAGTAATTTAATTTTAATGTTCTTAATGTTTCGTCAATGCCTGTATGATTCGTTTTTCCTTCATGCTTGTATTTAATTAATTGTTCGCGTTCGTCTGGCAACACATTGTTAACTAATTTAGCACACTCTACTATTTTTAATCTCGTGAAATGTTTACTCCATACTTCTTGAAACGTTTTTCTTAGTTCGGGTGATAAGAAATAAATATATAAAGTGTTTTTACCAGCGTTTTCTTTTAAAAATTGTATTATGGCGGTTTAATCATCTGGAATAATAGTTCTTATTATTGCGTTACCATCAAAGACTTCTAAGACGCGTTTAAGATAAGAATTATAAGGAGCTCACTAGGATTAGTTATTATTGATAGGGCATTCGAATCTATTATATCAACTAAACATTCGGGCATTTCGGCTTTACCGAAATTTGTATAATTTAATATTCCCATACCAGAAGGTTCGTCTACGGGTATGTTTACTTTTAAGGAAGTTCTTGGGGGAATTATTATTTCGTTATAATTTTTGTGCGTTTTTTGTTTTTGTGAAGCACTGTATAACTGTAGTTCTACATGCGGTGTTTGAAGAATAAATTTTTCGAAGTTTATGCTTGCATTTATATGTTTCAAAAAATCGTAACCTAACAATCCATCGAAATTAGGGGAGAAATCAAATAAATAAAATTTATGAGAGTCTTCGATTTTAAATGTAGGGAAAATAGGAATGGTCATTGTTTCTTCATGAAAAGAGGTAGCATGTGCAGATCGCACAGAGAATTTTTCCTTTTTCATATAATTTGAATGAATTTTATGAGCTAGTTCGGGTTTAAGAAAACTTTGACCGGAGCCAGTATCAACTAAGAAAGTGGCGTTAATTTCTGGAATAATTATTTTTGGTAAATTGGAGTATATGGCATTTACATTTATTATTTTTGGTTGGATGTCGAGGCTATTTGATAAAAATTTTGGTCGTTGTTTTCTGCACTTCCATGGTGAGTGACAGTACAACTGTTATGGTCATTGTCGTCGTCTTCAAATTCTACATTTTGAGTAAAAAGTTCTTCAGAACGAAAATTTGGGTTTTGTCGTATAGTATTTTTAAAATAATTAGGTCTGTTATTAGTTCTTCGTGTATTACTAGAAGAAGTGTCCATTGGTTCTGGTCTGCTTACTTGATTATATCTATTTTGTATGTTTGGGTTTTGATTAAAATTTTGTTGGAACTGTGGTCGATAATTGGGATTAAAATTATTATTATTTCGTCTGAAGTTATTAAAATTTGGTCGTTGATTTGAGAAATTTTGATTACTAAAGTTTGGTCGTTGGTTTGGGAAATTTTGATTATTAATAGGATAATGTCTATTATCATAAGAGTGTGATTGGTTATTAACATTACTACCACCTCTTGGTCTTGATTGAATATTATAATTTATTGTTCTTGAATTATTGAAATTATTATTACGAGTTTTATAATTGAGAAAATTTTCTTCTTCTGTAACAAATCCCATGGCTTGTTCTATTGAATCTGGGTTTTTTAATCTTACGACTAACTGCATGTGATAATTTAGACCATTTATAAAATTTTTGTGACACAAATCTTCATATTGTTGTATTTTAAGTAGCTTTAATTCATTTGGTTCATTTGACATATTTATTTTAGAGCACAAAATACTTCTAGCGTCTTGAATCTTTAAGCCAAAATTTTGTGGACATTAATTTCTTTCTGGTTTCAATGAAATTATATCTTGAACTATACAGTCTACAGATCTTTGATCAGAAAATGTTACTAATAAAGAATCTTTTATTTTTAACCAAGTATCTAGTTCTGTTCGCGAAGCAATTAAATCAGCTGCCCTTCCAACCACTTTACTTAAAATAGTATCGAATAAACAAATATTTATAGGAGCATGAGCATTAGTTCTATCCTGATGGTTTGTTAAAAAATTCTCACATGATCTAATAAAACGATTAATTTGTTTAGGATTTCCGTCAAAAGGCGGAATATTGTCTGCTTGATATTTGATCAATTTGAGCCATTTCGTTTACTTCTAAATTCTCTATATTATTTATCAATTCTTCAATTATTTGATCCAGTTTGAGAATCAGAAATATAACAGTAATATAAATTGAAAATGGTAAAAGGATGCACTTACATAAAAATTGTTATTTTCATTCTTCTTAACTATGGTCTTCGGACGATGCTTGTTCCTAGGGCCTCACCAATAGGGTTGTGGACGATGCTTGTTCCGATCCCCTTATTCTTATCGTACTCGTAAACTTCTTATTTTTATAGGTTCGCACCAATTAACCGTGGAAACGGACACTGCACGATATTCGACAATACGAAAAAGTTCGCACAATTTTGGTTGCTATCCTACTGCACTGCGCCAGTTAACTTTCGTAACACTCGAAAATTGTTTTTAAAAATTTTATTTAACTTTCAAATTACACTTTTTTGTTTTTTAAATACACTTTTTAATTTTATAAAAACACTTTTCAATTTAACACATATACGAATAAAACTCAGAATAACTTTATTATTTAAATTGAAATATTACTGGAAACTATTTTTACTAGCCTAATAGTTTAGATAAAATATTGAATGGATAATGTTATAGAACTAATGCTAAAAACAAAGGTGTTTTCTTCTACTTATAGTTTTCTGGATGCTGAGTTGGCATTTCTATTATATATGGTATCTATTGTGTACATGAACGTAACTTCACTAATGATGATTTTTTAAATCTTATTATTATTATTTACGGCGACTGTAATAGAATTGTTGAACGGACCTGTTGTGTTTTTGTAGAAATATATCCAGATCAACCAAATGCAACTGGTGATTTTGTAATAAGATTGCTTGAAAACTGCCGTCAGTTTGGTCAAAACGAAATTCATGTTTTGGGTTATTTTACGGTCCCTCCAAATGCCTCCATTAGAGATTGTGAGAGAGATCTTACTTACTTACACACAAATGAAATCCATTTTCATATCATTTGGTGCAACACTTACAATTAGGTGATCTTCCTCGAAGGGTAGAGTTCTGTGAATGGTTTTTAATGAAGACCCAAGAGGACGAAAACTTCATGAAAAATTTTATATGGTGTGATGAGGCAAAGTTGAGCAAAAATGGATTATGTAATCGACAGAATTCCCATTTTTGGTCTAACGAAAATCCACAAGTTAGTAGAAAACGTTATTTTCAAGATGGTTGATGTCTGAATGCTTTTATGTGCAATAAAAGACGTTGAAATTTTAGCATTAAGAGTATATGATGAAAATTTAAATGGTGAAAGATATTGCCACATTTTAGAAAAAGCCATACGACCGGCGTTACATACTTTAAGAAATGGAGAGGCGGCTTCAGCTTGGTATCAGCAAGATGAAGCACCTCCTCATGACTTTGGGCCTGTTACTCAGCATCTTTACGACATGTTTGATGATATATTGCCAAAGATGATCCGTTTCGTTGGCCATCTCGCTCTCCAGATTTGGCTTCTTTAGATTTTTGTATTTGGGGTTACATTAAAAATCAGGTATTTTCCAAACATGGTACGACAAAGGAAGAAATGATGCAGAGGGTCTTACTTGCTTTTAATTCTCTAACACCCGACCAAATTTCCAAAATTACAAGACATAACTTAATGAAAAGGATTCATAAATGTTTAGAAGTAGATGGTGCTAATTTTAAACACAGATTATAAAACTTTATTTGTTTAATATTACATTTAGTTATTTTTGTTTGTAAGTTATCTCATTAAATTAATACAAAATACCTAGTCAACGTTCTCAATGATATCCACAATTAATAATCCTTTTATGCTATTGGTTACTTTGCAGAATTGATAACTATAAAAAGATTATAAAATATCACCTAATGGAAATCATGGCCTACCCCTTACTAATGTTGAAATAATTAAGTGTTGTTATGTTTTAACTAGGATAATGAAATATCTCGAAAGTGGTTGGATTTAGGCTTGAAAAGATACAGCGGAAAATGTAATAAAATACAGGGTGTACTATTTAAAGTAAGCAACTTATAAATGATTTAAATGGTACATGTTGGCGGCTACGTTTAAGACATCCTTTATAAAATATTGAGTTGGACATATAGAGAATATGGACAAGCACTTGTTGTTTATTGGTTACAATTTCACGTCTTGGTTTTGACATTAATCTTTCTTTTGACGCCCGAATTTGAAGGTAAATTTCTTTTTTCTATGCTGGCCTCTAATTCATCTTTGTATGGAGTGCTCGTGTAACGCGTTATTTTTTTTGCACCACTAGGTTGTATATAACTCGCTACTTTACAACCCTTTCTACTACCGCATTGATTTTTTTCTGTTATTACCGTTAAAATATATTTTAGTATAAGTCCGAGTTACGCAAATCCAAATTCTACCATACACAATTTATTCATTTCCGATATATTTATATATGTTTAAATTTTTCAACTGAAGGGACGCCCGGTATATACACCATTTTAATTAAAACCAAAGCCGTCCAGTATAGGTAGAACTTTTTGTTGTAAGTAGATAAATTTCACGTTTAATTCCCTTACCACTACTACGGCCGAAAAGTGTAGGTAGGATTTTGGATATAAATTCGTGACCATTTTTAGAAGAGGCTCTCAATTATTCATTTCGTGATTAAGCTCTCAATTATTCATTTTCGTGATTCGGCTCTGAATTATTGATTCGTGATCCTGCTCTCAGTTATTCTCTTGTGATTCTTCTCTCGACTTTCTTCCGTAAAATATAAACCGAAAAGTATTGTGGAAATTTAGTGAATTAAGATTGTGTGTGGAAGCTGTATTTTATAAGGTAAATCATTTTTACAAATAAACTGTGTATTCGACACTTTCCGTACCGCCGCTTAATATTGAATTGTTGAATGTATTCTTTGGAAAATTTCCCGACCGGTTTTTTTCTTCTGTTGTTGAATTGAAATTTTTTTTATTTGTTTCTTTTATATGGAAATAAAGATTCGTGAACTGTAATCTGATTTCGAATTTTATTTACAGCGTTTAATATATCTATATTAATTAACTGATATAAATTATTAGTGGATTCCCGAGTGATTTTATGTTTTTGGATCTCAGTAGATTTATATTTAATTGATATCCAAGTGAATTGAAATATTTCAATTTTATGCTAGTCCTAATATTTTTACTCTGTGTGTCGATAGCTAGGTACCGGAATAATTATTTCAATTTTTTTTTCAATCGGAATTATAGTTACTGGCCTTATTTAGATTTAAGGGTTAATCAGACTTGGAAGAGGCTTGTCCACAATTTGTTTGATTTCCCGGCAGATCTAAATCGTTCTCTTCCCGTCTCGTCCCGTTACGTCCGTCAAAGTACCAAGTATATGGTATAGGTAGCTTATTTTATTTTCCCTGTTATTTTGATTGCCACTATAGAATCCGTAAAGTAGACCACAGAGTATTAATAGACTAAAAGTTTCTTTTTGTTTATTTTGTGATGTACCGACCTATTGTGTGATCTTAAGTATACACTAAACCGTAGGTAGTATACAACTCTGCTGAATCCCTGTTTCCTTCATTAACCCGTAACTTATAAATTGGAGGATCCATATTTGGTTGTAATTAGGAGAATAAAGTTAATTCAACAAGACTCCTGGAATTTTCCGTAACCTCCATCTGAGGCTATCTGGAACTCTTGACGCTAAGGGTCAAGGGGCCGTGAAGCAAACCACGTTAATAATCTGTCGACCGAGATTTAAACCGAATTTTGCATCAAGGGTGTCCATAGTGACGTGTTCGTGTGGCAGGATTCACGTGTGGGAGGAAGACGCGTTATACTAGTTATAACGGCAGCTTTTCCACTTCCTGAACTCTTTTTTTAATAATAACTTTTGAAGCAGTTGGAACAGGCATCAAGTTTGCAGGGGTAATCTCTTTCTCAGGGGAAGCCTGTCTCTCAGCGGTCTGCTGTCTTGGAGGGGTGACTTGTCTTTCAGGGTTTTTTTTTGGCTCGTTGTTATCCAATTGTTCTTCCTTTACTGTGTCCTCCTCTACTTTTTCTTCATCCACTGTTTCTGTTTCTACTCTTTCTTCATTAATTGCTTCTTGCATTTCTGCCACAAAATCATATTCTTTGAATGCGTTTCTATCAGAAGGAAACATTCCAGTATTTCTAAACCCGTTTATACCTGTATCCCCGGTTCCCGCTCTTATATAGGCTTTCCCAAAAAGTTCTCCCACCTGATAACCTGATACAACACGTCCTGGGTTAAGCCCAAGCCAGTTTGTGATCTCTTGCGCGTAAGAGGTGACATAAAAGCTACGTCCAAAGGTTGCATCCGATGTGTCGAATGGGGTGGAAGGCATGGTTTTCTCGCGCCACAGTTTATGACTTCCAAATTTTTCGTGTGAGAGTAATGACTATCGAGGATTAACACCACTGGATCGTCAACGCTGGGATTAGTTATATTAATAATATGGCGAAGCCATTCTACAAATATATCTTGTTGGATCCAACCAGGTGTGTGACACGCATATTGTGACCTGGGTGGGGTGCCATTCATAAACCCCACTTTCATATTTCACGTGGGAAAATTAAAAGGGGCAGAATATATTGGCCTGTCGCACTAAAACACATAACTGTGGTCAACAAAGATCCGCGCTCCGCTGAAGTAATTGCACCAATTTGTTTTTTTTCCTTTTTTTCCCACAACTTCAATATGCTTGTGTTGGACTATGATTAGGCCAGTTTCATCACAGTTGAAGATCCTGGCTGGATTTTGATTTATTTTTTCGAGAACTGTTTGAATAAGGCCTAGCACAGTTGAACTTAAGGTTGGAGAAGTATTATTTCTTTGAATTGCTGACTTAAGCTGATGCCATATACGGTCATTTGAGTTAAACATACAGTGATAAGGAGGAAGTCTGACCAATTTATGTCCCAAGCTTTCAGCCAATTAATCACAAAAATATTTCTTCTTTATCGAATAACTGCGTAAAACTTCTAGTAACTGTTTTTTGTGTGCTTTTCCTCATAGTACATGTATCATTATTCAACATATTTTTGTATAGTGTCATTTGAATATGGTTCTTTTTCTAGTTTTTGACTGTGATAGCATCATCCATGACGATAATAATGTTGGGTGGAATATTTGGTATGAGTTTAGCTTGGAACCAGTCTTCAGATAATACGGCTGTAGTATCATCATGATAATCGACTAAACAGTTCTCAACCCTTCAGGTACTAGCGTTGCCATATAATACTAGCAATGCCATATAATACTAGCGTTGCCATATAATAACTACATGGGTGGCACGGACCAGATGGACTAGAATATTGGAAGATACAGAATTTCGAATAGAGGAAAAAAATGGTGGTGGTGTATATTATTTACCTGGCTCATAGACGCTTCTATCAATAATGCGTGGATTTTACACAGGAAGGCCACGAGTATGCAGAATGATCAGCTTTCTTTTCGTAGGGAGCTAGCGGAGTCAAATTTAAGAAGTTATGGGGTACCTCCAAAAATAGGCGGGAGACCATCTACATCAAAAAATAGTGTGTCTTGTAATAGGGTCAGCGATGTATGTATGTATGTATGTAAATTGGGGTGACATTCACTGAGACTTGAAAGATCTATTGTGCCCCCTTACTTCTACTTAGTTCCTGAGGAAAGTCTCAGAGACTAGTAGCTCCTTTAGTCCTATTTCCCGGAGGAATTTTAGGATATCTGCAGGCTTCAACTCAGGTGAATGTCCCTCTTCTATCCAGTAGTCTCTAAGGTGTTGTGCCCTAGGATTCTGAATTGCTGTGCAGTTCGCAAGTATGTGGATGGAGGTTTCTTCTTCCATGCCACAGAATCTACTTTTACCTTCCTCCACCATTTTGAGCTTTTTCAGGTGACCATTCAGACGACAATGTCCCGTAAGGATGCCAGTTAAAATTCTTAGTGCAGATTTACTTTGACTTATGCATTCATTTGATCTCAACAGGTTGTAATCACCCAGAAGAATCTTTGATTGTCTAAGTCCCGCTAGATCTTTCCAATGGTCCGATCTTCTCATTTTTTCAGCTTTGCCTATTTCTTCCAATATTACATTGGAGCTGATACAGCAAAAGGGTTCCGGCCCCCAAAAGGGTATTCCAGTTCCCCTCTTTGCTAGTTCACCTGCTTTTTCATTTACTCCTATCCCTGTGTGTCCTGGAATCCACAGTAAGGTGACTATATTGTTCTCGCCTAGTTCATTTAGTCTGCCTAGGCATTCCCACACCATTTTGGAACTGACAACACAAGAGTTCAGTGCTCTAATGGCTGCTTGACTATCCGACATTATGATAATCCTTTGCCTTCTATATCCCTCATCAATATTGAACTGGGCACACTTTCTTATGGCGTTAATTTCCGCTTGAAAGATACTCGGGGTTTTCCCAAGCTTTCAGAGTGTTTGGTTCCTGGCCCGTACACTCCTATCCCAGTTCCTTCTATTGCTTTAGAGCCATCTGTGTACCATTGAATGGCATTCTTCCCAAGTCTGATGATGGTATTTGGATCCCATTCCGTCTTGCTTAAATCCGTAACGAATTTCTTTGAAAAGTTATACTTATTCATCATACCATCTTGTGGCATGTCCCAGGTTTTCTGATTTCTAAGAAGTAAGGAGGTGGTTTTTTTATTGATTCCTCTCTACTTAGTCTGTATCTTGTTCTTTCTGCAACACTTTCCACCACCATATGTAGTGGTGTGAGGTTGAGAATAACTTCAATGGCTGCCGTTGGGCATGTTCTCATTGCTCCTGTAATGCACATACAGGCTAGTCTTTGAATTTTGGAAAGGTTTTCTCTCGTTGTCAATAGGCTAGTTCTACTACTCCACGTAATGGCTTCATAAGTGATAATTGGTCTCACTATGGCAGTGTACATCCAGCTCAGGATTTTTGGGTTATAACCCCAATTTCTCCCTGCCAGATTCCTGCACACCATCAGAGCCATTTTTGCTATGTATATAATCTCCCATTCGTGTTTGTTCCACAGGAGTTTACTGTCTAGAGACAAACCTCGCTCCCATCAAGTTTAATAGTTTCGAGGTTGAGCTTTCTTTTCTCAGTGAAGGCTATTAAGATGGTTTTGGTAGGGTTGATGTTCCCACTTGCCTACACCAGCTATTTGTATGGTTCAGACCCTTTTGTACGATATCACAAAGGGTATTTTCAAATTTTCCCCTGGCTGTTATGACAATATCATCAGCATATCCTCGGCAGGATATTCCGAGGTCAGTCAAACCACACAAGAGTTTGACAACTGGCAGGCTCCACATTAATGGGGATGCTCCCTGTGGACATCCTCTGGTTGTACAGATGGAGACAATGTCTTTGCTCGTCCTCGTCTCTGCTACTTTAGTGGTGAGCAGTTCCGACATCCATTTGGATGTTGTGTTGTCTCTTCTATTTAATGCTCTTTTGACAGCCTCATGAGGAGTATTGTCAAAAGCTCCTTCTATATCCTAAAAGGCGCTTACTATGGCTTCTTGGTTGTCTAGAGCACCTCGGATATCTTCCGTCAGTTGTACCAGTGCAGTCTTCGTAGATCGGCCTACCCGGTAAGCATGCTGATGCGGGTGGAGAGGTAGTCTCTCTAGGATTTCCGCTCTAATTTAATTGCCAATAGCTTTTTCCATCGTTTTGAGCACAAACGATGTTAGACTAATTGGTCTAAAGGATTTGGGGTTTGTTGTGTCCCTTTTTCCAGCATTTGGAATGAAGGTTACTATTGCCCTTCTCCATGCTTCTGGCATATAACCCAGTTCTAAGCTGCTTCGACTGATCCTAACCAAATGTGGTAGAGTTTCGTCTCGTCCTTGCTGGGAAAATTCCATTTGCTCCCGGTGCCTTAAATGGTGGAAAGGTGTTCATAGCCCATTTTAACCTTTCGTTACTACAAATGTGCTTAGCCATTGTAGTGCTTTCTCTGAGAGGACTATCTCCCCTATTTGGGCTACTCCCAGGAAAATGAGTTTCTAGTAAGAGTCTCACTCTTTCCTCCTCATTTTCGGTATATTTACCGTTTGGCTTCCTCAAAGCCATATCTGTGTTGACCCTACTTTTTGCCATAGTAGGTGTTTCTCACCTCGGTGTATCTCTGCCAGTCTCCGGTGAGTTTTGCTCTATTGAAAAGCTCCCGGGTTTGTGATCTTAATTCTGACAGATGTTTATTCCACCAGGGTGCATCTCTGCTACTTCGTTGTTCTTGAAGAGGGCAGTTCGATTCAAATGCATCGATTATTGCCCTTTTCAGGTCCTCAAGCTCATTTTCCAGATCCAGATGGTGCTTAGCCCTCCCTTTTCTCTGGATATGTGCTAGGTTTTCTTTTAGGCAAGTGTTATAGATGTCCCAATCTGTTTTTCTTGGTTTTCTTCTGGGGCTCACCTCAGGTTTGCCGGAGAGAGGTAGTTCGCCCGAAACTCTCCAATGTCTTACTATATAATTCAGATCCTTTGTTGCCAGTGTGACATCTAAAACTTCTTGCCTCGCCCTTGTTACAAATGTGGGGGAATTCTCTATATTGTGAATATTAAGGTTTTTATTAAGGATATATTTTAAAAGTTGCTCACCTCTCTGGTTGGTATTGCTACTGCTCCAAATAGTATTGTGTGCATTGGCATCACATGCTAAGAGTAGAGGTAGTCTCTTCTCTTCACAGTACTTCACCAGCCTTTGTTCCTCGGGGGTGGTGCTATCCCGTCTCCCGCAAAGTGGCATGATGTTATTACTATCTCCTTGCCCTCCTTCTTGAGTTCGAAGAGTGCTCGAACTGGAACGAGGTCTCGAGTCATGTATCCTGGAAGACAAAAATAGTTAAAATTGTCCCTTATCATAATACTTGTTCTTGGTATATCACTACCTGAGTGACTATTTTAGCATCTTTACATGCTAATCCTCTTACCTGGTTATTATTGACCCAAACACATCCCCCATCGGTCCTTAGAGAACAATCTTGTGATCACCGCCGAAGCTCCTTTGGCATGGTGAGCATTAACCTGAGCTAAGTTAATCCCCGCCATCCTGTTGGTTTTCAGGTTGCGTATTACCCTCTTTCATTAGGGTGATGTCCCCTTCTGTAAGAGTGCTGTCCCCTTAATCCGTCCCAAACTCGATTCCCTCCTCGAACAGCGGCGACTCCTCCCCAAAGAGTTTAGAGATGTGTAGGCTTTCTACACTACTAGAGTCGTCGCTGGCCTTGGAGGAGATAGGAATCTTCTCAGAGTTTCTTTCCTCTTCTTTTCTGAGGCCATGTACGGGGATTTTCCCAAACCGGTAATGAATGGTGGACCCATTTTTCTTGATTTTTTGACAGGATAGATTGTCTATTCCTGCCCTCAAGCCTAGGCCTTTGCCCTCTTCTTTAAGGTTGAGGACCTTCCACTGGTCTATTACCAAACCTTCATTTTGCGCTTTTATCAACCGAAGAAGTTTTCCTTCCTCTTCGCCTTTGCTTCTTGGGAGAAAGATCGTAGCGGTATGCATTTTTGGGATGTTTTCCCCCTGGCACGCCATCAGTTCTACTCCCTTCCAGCTTTTCAGCTGTGGTATTATCAACTAGAGTCATTCTGCAGTCTGTGGTGTTTCACAGTCGATTAGAACGACTACTGGTCTGAAATGTATGCCAGTAATCTGGAGCTTATACTCCCATCCAGCATACATTTATTCTATTATTGCGTTCTCCAGCAAGGTATGGTCGTCCGCACTGAGAGTGGTCTCAGGGTACGCCCTAGGGAGAACCGCCATTATTATTATTTTTGCTGCAGCTGAAGAAGGGATGGCTATTTTGCCCTCCTTTTTCTTCTTCACCTGTACTTTTGGTGACTGGGCTGTCGCCTCTTCCCGCTTTCGTTTTACTCCTTTAGGAGGGATGTTCTTCTCCTCTTCTTGTTTTTTACGCTCTGCGACTTTTTTTCTTGCTTCTTTCGGTGCAAGTCACTGCTCAAGAAAGCGAAGATACCATCTTACCCCCGCTCCACTAAGTCCACGCCTCAGTGGATCGTCCCTTCCTCCGGTTTTACCCAGTTCAGGAAGGATGGGGGCTATTCTACTTTTTTTCCAGGATTTTTCCCGAAAACTCTCAGCATTTGAGGAGGTTGAGGGTATGGGTGCCCCTGTCGTTCTCCTCTCCTGTTGGTCTGTAGCCTCCTCTACACAAGGGTTGCTCACGCGTGAGGGAGGTGCTACAGTTTTTTTGGGCACTGAAGATACATTGCTCCGACTTGTGCACGGTTGCGGTGCTTGCCCGCTCAACTATTTCTTTTTTTTTTCTCTCCATGGATGATCCCACGAGTAGCTAGGGAAGTATAAGGTCCACTCCCGCAGAGCCCCGCATGCAGGAGTAGGGGTGTTTAAACGGGATGCCCCAGGTATCCAGAGTCCGCATATTAGCGATCAAGCTTCCCCTTGACCACACAGTCCTCGGCATATGCTGTTCCACCTTGACTTGAGGGGTATTTTATTGTGGTCTGTTTCCACTTGGCCAGCTGTTTAAGGCAAGCCTCCACAACTATTGAATATACCTTCAACCACCTTCCACTAGATACCGTTTATATCAATCAGGCAGGTTTCCACGAGCTCCGACAACCTCGCTGACTCCGGCAACCGACCGACTATCAACAGTCCACTCTCCACGCTGACGATCCTGATATCGGATTTCTGCATTTCACAGGAATCCATTGAACTTTCCTTAGTTTCACGTATTCCCCTCCATAAGGCCCGAGGAGCAACCGCTACTCGGCTCCCCCACCAACGACCAGGTCTCACAGCTCCTTGGGGGAGTAGGGTCAGCGATACTTTTCGTTATAATGGCGTAAATCATTTGCTGACCTATACACCCGACAAAAAACGCCGTCGTTGTGCGGGGGAAGAATGTTCCTCGATAGTTCGCACCATGTGAATGAACTGTGAAGTTGTATTGACTGTAACATTATATTTTACACATCCACCAGATAAATCGCCGATATCTGCTGGAGTTGTTTAAAAATGTACCTTTTAACCACCCCTGTACAGATTTTCCAAAAAGGTATGTTATAGCTTTGTACTAGATTACGTATTTATTTTACAATAAAATTTATAAATCGCTACCTTAAAAGCAACAAATCAAATAAGCCTGATATAAAGTTGTCAATATTAATTTTTTTTTAAATTTGTCTGTGTTTATTAAATGCCTATTCCTGCTACTTCTTGTTTTATTTCAGTCAAATATTTTGTAAACAATTCAGTACTAGTTACAGTAGTAGTTAATATTCGATGGCTACTTACCAAAAGAAAACATGTATTCAAAAAAAAATTGTTTTCTAACAAGGTACGTTTTTACCGGCCCCCGTAACAAACATTCAATCTATAAATCAACAACCCATGTTGTTGTATGACCCTCGTAAATAGGATCCACGTGCTAATCCCACTGGCGACAGCGGCTTTATTTTATAACACGACATCAAAGACCCAAAGGGTGAGATGGTAGGTCCGCCGACAGAAGCTTGCTTCTTATGCACAATAGAATGACCATTTTTCGTGAATTTTTCACCATTTTTCCAAAAATTTGACAGTTTTTCACGAATTTTGACAATTATTGACCGTCTTTGACAATTATTGACCATTTTTGACAATTTTCCAAAAACTTTAACATATTTGGCAATTATTGACCATTTTTTAAAAATTTTTACAATGTTTGACAATGTTTTCAAATTTTAACAATTGTTGACCATTTTTGACAATTATTGACCAATTTTGACAGTTTTGACAATTATTGATCATTTTTGACAATTTTTCAAAAATTTTGACCATTTTAGGCCATTTTTCTAAATTTTAACGATTATTGACCATTTTTAACAAATTTTGAGCATTTTTGACAGGTTCTGACAATTATTGACCATTTTTGACAATTTTTCAAAATTTTTGACAATTTTTCAAAATTTTTGATAATTATTGATCATTTTCTCAAAATTTTGACAATTTTTGACAGTTTTTTCGAAAAATTTTGACAATTTTTGACAATTATTGAAAATATTTGGCAATTATTAACCATTTTTTGAGAATTTTGACAATTTTTGATAATTATTGATCAGTTTTTCAAAATTTTGACAATTTTTGACCATTTTTGACCATTTTTGACCATTTTTGACAATTTTTGACAATTTTTGACAATTTTTGACAATTTTTGACAATTTTTGACCATTTTTGACAATTTTTGACAATTTTTGACAATTTTTGACAATTTTTGACAATTTTTGACAATTTTTGACAATTTTTGACAATTTTTGACAATTTTTGACAATTTTTGACAATTTTTGACAATTTTTGACAATTTTTGACAATTTTTGACAATTTTTGACAATTTTTGACAATTTTTGACAATTTTTGACAATTATTGAATATATTAGGCAAAAATCAACCATTTTTCAATAATTTTGACAGTTTTTGACAATTTTTGACGATTTTTCCAAATTCTTGACAATTATTGACCATTTTTGACGAATTTTGACAATTATTGACCGTCTCCGACAATTATTGACCATTTTTTCAAAATTTTGACAATTTTTCACCATTTTTCAAAATTTTAACAAGTATCGATCATTTTTCACCCTTTTTGACAATTTTTGACGAATTTTCATCAGTTTTGACAATTATTGACCGTCTTTGACAATTATTGACCATTTTTGACAATTTTTCAAAAATTTTAACCATTTTTTAAAACTTTTGACAATTATTGACCATTTTTGACAATTTTTCAAAATATTTGGCAATTATTAACCATTTTTCCAAAATTTTGACAATTTTTCACACCTCTAGGTGTGCGAGCTCAGTGCGGCAAGAGAGATTCCGCACAGTCGCTTGAATGAGTTATCGCGTGACGAACGCTTTTTGTAACATTACACGTTTCACGAGCCTTTTCAGAAATCTGGCAACACTGTTGCGAGACGAACCCTTATTCGCTTTTTCGTAACATTACACTTTTCACGAGTTCACTAGCCTTTTCAGAAATATGGCAACACTGTTGCGTGATGGACTTTTTTGTCGGTTACACGTTTTACGAGTTCACTAGCTTTCTCAAAAGTCGTGCAATAAGAAGCAAGCTTCAAAAAACATTCAATTGTTGGGAAATTGAGGTTTATTTAATAATAGATGTCGAAGAATAAAATTATATTATTCTAACGCTTTGACAAAGTTTTGAAAAATAATTTTTACAAAAATAGTGACCGTTCAACGAAGAAGAAACAACTACTTCCCGGGCTACATGCCCCGACAGACATTGAATTACACTTCTAAGTCAAACGGGGTTGGTAAATCTACAAGATTTAAACCAACCATTCTGGTTTGCAACTAGAAGGGATAACATTACTTGTAGACCGGTTTCGGCGTATTGCGCCTCATCAGTACAAGGTATATGTTATCGTCCCAGAGTTAATCCCGGACTAAAATGTGACTATAATCAACAACGGTCAATATTATCCAGTTACGGAAATATTTTGGTTGCGAAAATAGCGACATCTCACCTCTAAGTCACAAACCAAAATTCGAATGAGACAACAAACCACGTGGGTTTGGAACAAAAATGAATTATTACAGTTTCCTGTAAAATTGTCGTATTTAGTAAAGCGTTTTAACAATAGATGTCGAAGAATAAAAATATATTATTCTAACGCTTTGACAAAGTTTTGAAAAATAATTTTTCCAAAAACAGTGACCGTTCAAAGCGTTAGAATAATATATTTTTATTCTTCGACATTTATTGTTAAAACGCTTTACTGAATACGACAATTTTACAGGAAACTGTAATAATTCATTTTTATTTAATAATCTTGTTTTCTTTGTGGGAATATTTTGTATTGGCTCACATGGAATAGCTTGGAAATAATTATTAAACCTCTCAGATGTAATTTGTGATTCTCCATCTTGAACCTTTATCAATAATAACCCAAATGACATTCCTTTTTTCTGGAAATTTATTGCGACACATTCCAGCGTAACAAAGTTTATTGCTTTTTGAGCCGATTGAGTGTATATTTGAGAAAATAGGGACATAAACGAACAAACGAAATAATTATGTGCTTTCAGTGACCCTTTTGCTTTATGACAGTCTCTTAAGTAACTGAAATGAAACGACAAATTTCGGATCAGTGGAGAAAAACGGAAATAATGGCTCTATTTTCGAGAATATTTTTTGTTAAAACCTAACAAATGTAATATATAGAGAGTTTTATATTTAACCATTTGAGTTAGCAAGCTATACACGTGGTTATTTGTTGAGTGAAAAAATTGGAACAATTCATTTATTATAGTAATTTCATCTAAGGCAATATGGTAAAGTGAATTAAATTATTTCAAAGAAAAGCAGCTCTATCAAATATTTCCACAAAAGAATGGATAAATATTTTGCCATTATGTGGAAAAATTGGAACTGCGCCTAGCACCTTATGATACTCACGAAAAAACAGTCAAAAAGTCGATTTAAATTATTGGAGAAGAAGATGGAAAACAAAATATATTCATTAAACAATTTCCGTTATAGTTCCCTGGTAAGTCTAGAGGGCTAGGAAAGCAGCAGCTCAAAAACTTTTCGTACCTGCTTGCTTCGCCAATGTAACAGTTTCAGCAGTAGCTAGAGGAGTGCGCCAACATACTCATAATTAGTTCAAAAAAAGGTGGGATGAAATAAAATACTGGAAACTATCCAAGGAATAACTGTACTATTCTGACAGTGCAGCAACAAAAATATTCTTGACGATAACCCAGCAGAACCTACGTTCTGCAACAGGGGCTCTGACCGGAGTGAATTGAACAAAACATCTTCAAAGAATAAGTCTGTCAGACTCATTCGTATGTCGAGGCTGTTAAGAGGAAGTTGAGACGGTAGAGCATATGCACTGTAACGAGTTATTTTTTTTTGCTTTTTGCAAGTTTAATTTTTATTTTATTTTGTTCCGTAATATATTTTATTTTGCCACTAGGGTGTATATAACTCGTTACTTTTTAATTCCGACACCTGCTCGACGGCCGAAAAATGTAACTAAAATTTTGGATATAAATTGGCTGTCGCGCATCATTCAGGGCTCTCAAGAAATTCATTTTTCGCTTAGACTTTCATTTCGCGCTCTGACTTATTCCGGCTCTACCATAATAATTCGTGACTTTTCGCTCAACTTTCCTCCGAAAAACCGATAAACCGTATTGTGAAAATTTAGTGCACCAAGGTTGTGTGTGTAGGCTGTATTTATTAAGGTAAATCAATTTTAACAAATAAACTGTGTATTTTAAACTTTCCGTATCGCCGCTTAGTAATAAATTGTTAAATGTATGGTTTTGAAAATTTTCCGACCGGCTATTTTTTTCTTTTGTTGTTGAACTGAAATTTGGTTTTTTTTATTTTGTTTCTTTTATCTGGAAATAAAGATTTGTCAACGGTAATTTGATTTCGAATTTTTATTTACTGCGTTTATTATATATTAATTAACTGATATGAATTATTAGTGGATTCTCGAATTATTTTATGCTTTTGGTTGTCAGTAGTTTTAAATTAAATTGATATCCAAGTGGATTAGGTATAATATTTTAATTTTATGCTAGTACGAATATTTTTACTCTGTGTGTCGATAGTTGGGTACCGTTTAACTCGTGGGAAATTTTTTTTTTTTTGAATAATTGTTACCGGCTTTAGTTAGATTCAAGGGTTAATCAGACTTGGAAGAGGCTTAGCCACAATTTGTTTGATTTCTCGGCAGATCTAATTAGTCTTAATTTTTATTTTTTTCGGAATAATAGTTATCGGTTTCCTTTAGATTCAAGGGTTAATCAGACTTGGAAGAGGCTTAGCCACAATTTATTTGATTTCCCAGCAGATCTAAATCGTTCTTTTCCCGTTTCGTAGAATCATTATTTATATTTTTTTCCCCGTCGGAATAATAGTTGCCGGTTTCATTTGGATTCAAGGGTTAATCAGACTTGGAAGAGGCTTAGCCACAATTTGTCTGATTACCCGGCAGATCTAAATCGTGCATTAGGGACCCCGTTAAACCCGGTAGATTTGAACCGTATTTGATAACCTGACCGTTAAGTCCGTTAAAATCCCAGATATAGGTAATACATACCTTATTTTCTTTTCCCGGTTAATTTGTTTGTCACTAAAAAGAATTATTCGTAAAATAGACCACAGAGTATTAATAGATCAAAGTTTTGAATTCCTATTATTTTCATTTTTAACCGCAATTTATTGATTGGAGAACCAAGATTTGGCTTTTCCGGATTTTCACTAGTTAGTTAAATTTAATTCAACAAGACCCCTGGAATTTTCCGTAACCTCCATCTGAGGCTATCTGGAACTCTTGACGCTAAGGGTCAAGGGGCCGTGGAGCAAACCACGTTAATAATCTGGCGCCCGAGATTTAAAACCCGAATTTTCCCTAATAACACAGTATTTACCTGGGACATACCATTGAAGTACTACTAGTGTCCCAATGTTTCCGACCTAGGTGGGATGTTCCTAGAATGTTTCTATTGGTACATAAATACGATTGATATAATGTAACAACCTTGGGATGTTCCTAGAATGTTTCTATTGGTACATAAATACGATTGATATCATGTTACATCCTTGGGATGTCCCTAGAATGTTTCTCTTGGTACATAAACATGATTTTCATTACAAAATATACAACTCGTACATATTTGCCAATAATTGTTAATTGTCTTCAAACTTTAACAATGTTTATTAAACCATACATACCTATTAAAATATTATGACTGACGTATTTGTGATATCCCCCTGCTTCTACATTGCAAAGAGGTAAAAGAAGATTAGAAAAAAAAGAAGAAGACCTAATTTGCAAAAAGTAAGGTTAGAAGTAGAAGTGTTGAGTTCACAGCACGCTGTTGTTGAGTTTTTGTGGTAAAAATAAGCGGTAACCTTGTGAGGGTTGTGGCTTATTTATAAAGTGAGTATTTATATTGGATAGTAAAATGGATAGTCAGAAAAAAAGAAAATTATTAAATAAATATAGTCAGCGCTTTAAACGGCTGAAAATCGAATTGAAAATTGGTGATTGGCTGAGACGAGCAAAAGAAAGACGATTGAGGATGGAACTAAAACATAAGTAAATGAACTGTTATCATATTACCCTATGTAACATTTTCTACTAGGTGTAGGGAAATAAAGCATTGGTAGACAAGTCATAGCAACCTTGCCATGGTTGCTAATACTTGTTTACCAATGCTTTATAATAAACTTCCTATACCTACTAGAAAATGTAACATGTGATTTATGGAAAATATTGTTAGAAACTTGTAATAAATTGCTCTTGTTTTAAGAAATATTGAAATGTTTTATTTGCACCTAGTGATTTAACTTCCAGTGTATTTTTAGAAACGTTTTTGAGATGTTCTAAACAAAGTACCCCGAATGAACCTAGTACATCCTATGTCATCTTAGAAACATCCTACTGGGATGTTTGTAGAACGTTGAAAATGATGACATGGCTGTTGCCAGATACATCCTAGAGATGTTTCGAGGGAAATGGGGATGTTGTTAGTATGTTTCTATTGTCCCAGATGGATGTTTCTGGAATATTTTTGGGATGTTTCCGTGTTATTAGGGTTGCATCAAGGGTGTCCATAGTGACGTGTTCTTGTGGCAGGAGCCACGTGCACGTTACAGCACTTTGTTTTCTCGGCATCATTATCCATTCGTAAATCCGTATTGGGCGAATTTTTGCTAACACCAGCCTTACTGAGAGAAGTTCCTGTTGTTAAAACCTTAGGCTAGTTGATATACTAAGAGGGACTTCCAGGAGAATGCACAAAGAGCCCAATGAGACATAGGTGCTGAGGGGTTACCCAACTCCCCTCAACTTATCAGATCGGATCAGTTCTCAACAAAGTTAGATATATGACAAAATAGAGTACCCTCACTTATATGTGAAAATCTAAATAAGTATTCACTATTGTTTTTAAGTGGAAAAATCAGACATTAATGCTAATGGCACCTGTTTGTCGATAGAGTAGATAAGTAAGGTTGAATTTCCAAGAAAATTTCAAACCAGAATGATTTGTTTTATCTCAACAGATATACCAACCCCGTTTACTTAAGAAGTGTAATTCAATGTATGTCAAGGCATATAGCCCTAGAAGTAGTTGTTGCTTCTGAATGAACGGTCTGTTCTTTGAAAATTATTTTTCAAATTTTGTAAAGCGTTGTAATAGTAATGAACTATTATTTTTTGACGTCTATTGATCACGCTTTACTAAAATATGACAATTATTTACAGGTTTAGATAACGTGTTTAGATATAAAATTTTGAATTTTTCGGTTTTTATAGTGTTCTGATATGAAAATATCTATTTAAATTAAATAAATAAACAATATTCTGAAGTTAATGTTATAAATGAAACTAACTGTTTCTAATTAATTCCACTATTTAATTAAAAAATTTATGAAAATTATTGAAGGATATTGATAATTATTTCGATATTGACATATCATCGTCATAATGACATAAGTTACATTTTATGTGATACCTACTTGATGTTTAATATTTTGGCTAGACCAAATAGTAAGTGACCTATCTTGTGATTGACTTAATATATATGAATAGAAAAAAGAAGAAGATATGACTTTACAAATATTAAAGCTTAGGTATTATTAGCCCTATGGGGATATCCTGGATATCTTTTTCCCATTTAAGATCAGTATAAGTGTGCAATGATATAGGAAACCAAGGAAAACTATATCTGCTGATCTTTACAAGTGTTACTTAAGAAGACAATTTAATAGTGGAGAGCTCCCTAGATTTATCTGTTCATTGACAACTTCATATTGTGGGTCTCTTAGGTGTCTTTTTATTTCTAGTTCTTCAAGGAAATCTAGTTCTTGTTTCTTATCACAAATATGCAGTACTTCTAGTTCTGTGTTAGGTGTTAATGAATGTTTTGTGTCAAGAAGGTGTTTTGCGTAATGTGATTTATCTGGCTGTTTTAATCTGTATGCTCGTGAGTGTTCATTGTATCTAATTTAAAAATTTCGAATTGTTTGACCAATATAGACAGCATTAAATTCTGGACATTTAAGTTTATATATTCCAGATTTTTTTAATGGGGGTATTTTTGTTTTTACATTTAACAATTTTTTACTCACATTGTTTTCTGTTTTAAAAGAAATTGCTGTATTTGTTGAACAAAATATTAACTTTGAAATATTATTAGAAATATTACCAGCATATGTGATGGTTTTGTAATTTTGTATTTCCCTAGTTTTTTCATTACAATTAATATTTCAATTGTAATGCCACTTTTTCCTCTTTTTTATCAATTAATTTATTTATTATATGTAATGGATAACCGTTGGATGTGGCTATTTGTTTAATTATATTAATTTCTCTATCAAAATTATATTTGTTCATAGGAACTGAAAATGCTCTATGAATCATTGAATTATATGCTGCTAATTTATGTGACATGGCATGATTGGAATTATATGGTATAGTCACATCAGTATGTGTTGGTTTTCTGCAAATTGAAAAATCAAGTATATTATTGATTCTTCGAATTTTAATATCAAGAAAATTGATTGAGTTATTTTCTTCAACTTCTAATGTAAATTTAATTTTTGGATGTAAATTATTAATAAGATTGAACAATATATCTAATTCAATATTCTGAAGATTAGTTTTATTTTACAAATATACTTATACATATTTGTATACAGTTTTATACGTAGGTACATGAAATAAAAACATAAAGCTAAAATAGTTACAATTAAACATTATTGGTTGTAAGTTATCACTTAATGTTATTCTAAATTACTAATTCACTCAATTTATTTTTATATGCAGAAAAACTTCGTTCAATATCCACGTTATTGGCGCGTACTTTAGGAAAGATATTATTTGCGGGATTAATTACTCTAATTCATCCGAAAATATTCTTTTAAGACTATTTGAGATATTGCACAGCATTGTGAAACCTTCAACCTTTTCTATGACGTTATCTAATTTTTTTGCAATAATTTGTCCAATTGGATTCTTAAGTTTTTCAATGTGTACTTTGAATGTTCCTATTAATTCTACGGAATCGGATGGTAGAACTTTTTGTTTTTCAAGTTTTGAGATTGTATCAACGATCTTCTTATAATTGGTACCAATGTATCTTAAATATTTATTTCTTCTCCCATTATTTTGAATTTTCTTAGCTTCTTTAATGGCGGACGACGAATCGTCACTGAACTGATACATAATATTTTTTATTTCTTTAAAATATGTGAAATAAAATAACGCCGCCTCAATCCACGTACCCCAGCGTGTAATTATCGGTCTAGGAGGGATAGGTTAGGTTAGGTTAGGTTTGTGGGGAGTGGGTCTATAAGGCCCTCCACTGCGACTCGTAAGACTCTATTGTGACTCATACCTATACAGATTTCACCAAACAAATTCAGCTTCTTGAGAAAGCCGATTAGTTTGTTTGGTGAATGATATTTCAGATCCAAGGGCGAGAGAGAGACCCTGCCAAACATCAGATACCTTATTCGAGCCGCGGCGGGGCAGGCACAAATTATATGCTCTGCTGTTTCATCATCCTCCAGACAGAGACGAGAAGTCGGATCTTCCGACAGTCCAAGTCTTAGCATATGATGATTCAGATGACAGTGACCTGATAAAAGGCCTATTATAAAACCTAGGTAGTGCCTGCTATAGTCTAACATTTGTTTGGAGACATTGTTCGAAGGATGTATGAAAGCCTTTGAATGAACAAATCCTGGTATATTATGCCAGAAGTCTAAAGCTCTTCTCGCTATCTAGGTATTTGGTGTTGGTTTGGCAAAGCTAATCGCGATGCCAATTGAAGGTCCGATAAAAACGTGTGCGGCACCCTCCCTTGCAAGAGAATTCGTCTTCTCATTGCCATTCATGCCAGAATGGCCAGGGATCCAGACCAGCGATACTCTATAGAGTTCTCCTATTGAGGAGAATATTTGTTGGCAGTCTAAAACCAGTTTCGACGTTACACGGTAAGAGCTAAGTGCTTTCAAAGCCGCTTGGCTATCCGTGAAAAGTGTTATTGATTTATGTGTGGGGTTTGCTCCAATCTTTCCACACATGAAGCAATGGCGTAAATTTCCGCCTGAAATACGGTTGCATAGGATCTTAGAGAGGTTGAAATTTCTGTCCTAGGTCTGCGCCCGTATACACCTGCAACAGAGCCCGCGGGTGTTTTTGATCTATCTGTGTACCAACAGCTCTTGATCAATCATCCTTACGGGGGACCCATTCGTCTCTATTTGGAATTAGGACGGTATAAGGCAGGTCGTAGTTTACTGTTGGAAGCATTATGTCTGAGGTAATTCCTACAATACTGTGACTTCCAGTGTCCACTAGCATTCTACTTTGCTCTGCATAAGCCTGTTTTATGCATTTGGAAATATGCGCAATTCTATATGTTGTCCATCTTACCTCCCTTTCCAGAAATATATGGAGAGGAGGTAGGTCTAGAAGAATTTCCATGGCTGCTGACGGTGTGGTACTGGTGGCACCAGTAATTGCCAGACAATCCTGTCTCTGTATGCCAGAGAGCTTTGCTTGGGAGCTGTAAAGCTTTTGACCACCATATGTGATCATTGGTCTAACAATCTAATGGATTTGTTTGGGTCCCAAGCCCCAAGATTCTCCACAGATCCTGCGACATGTCCAAAAGGATAGTCTGGCCTTATGGATAACTTTTTCCAAGTAAGCGTTCCATGTAAGTTTTGTATCTAGGATAATCCCCAAATATTTTACTTCCGCTTCAAATGGAATAACCTCACCATTGTATGAATTTCCTTTTTCTAGTGAATGGGACTATTACAGTTTTACCAGGGTTAACAGACATCTGTTCTCTCTGGCACCAACTGTGGACATCGTCCAACGTCTTTTGTAGGATATTATATGATACCCTTCCTGACTTGGTCCTTGCCAGGATGACAAGGTCGTCTGCATACGTTTGTAGTTCTACCCCTCTTCTTTCGAGGGCGCTAAGCAAGTCATCCATCAAGATAGTACTCCGCCTTGTGGGCAGCTCCTGGAAACCTTAAAGCGATTGGACTCATCCTGAAGATAAGTAGTGTCTGTTCTATTAGTGAGCATGGCATATATCCAGCCGGTAATGGTAGGTTTAATGCTCTTTTCTGCCCAAGCTGAACAAATGAAGGTCGGTAGTGCATTGTCGAATGCTCCTTAGATGTCAAGAAATATGGCCACCGCAATCTCCTTTGTTGTTAAGGGATTGTGTGATTTTCTCCACAAGGTTGTGTTACGCTAAATCTGTTGATTTGCCAGTTTGATAAGCGTATTGGTGGGTACTCAGGGGGAAGTTATATAAATCTACCCGCCTGATGTAGCAATCCAGTACTGTTTCAAGTCCTTTAAGCAGGAAATATGTAAGGCTAATTGGTCTAACCGATTTAGGGTGTGGGTCTGTGCGGCTCTTTTTCGGTATGTAAACCACCCTATCCGCCAACCAACTCGGTGGTAATTCCACACCAGACTAGCTCTATACAGTCTTATGAGGATGGGTAAAAGTAATTCCAGATCGTTTTGCAGCAGAGCTGGAAAAATGCCATACTCACCGGTTGATTTGAAGGGTTGAAAATATTTTATTGCCCATTCAACCTCCCAATCGTTTTTTTTTTTGGCGCCTTGTGCCTTCAAAGTGGGGTGGTCGATGATTATCCAGAGTCAAACTTCCGGGAAAGTGATTTTTAATTAAAAGCTCTAACGTTTCTTTTCTAGAGGTCGTGAAAGTGCGATCAGGTGGTTTTAACGACCCTATCTCGGCAATCGACTCTTTATGAAGAATCTTGTGAATTCTAGTACTGCGAGGTATATCAAAAATACTCTCACAGAACTCCTTTTAAGACACCCGCTTCGCCTTTCTAATTTCTTTGTTGTAATTTGTTAGAGCAGTTCTATAATGCTCCCAATTGCCTGACTCTTTAGCTCGGTTAAATAGTCATCAAACTTCTTTTCTTCGCTTTTCTAGGCATTTGTTCCACCAAGTAGAGTTGCGATTATCTCTTTTAGTCTTGAGTGGACAGTTTTTATGATCATTGCTTCACAAAGTTTTCCACTGCAGCATCTATCCCATCACAACTGTTAACTATAGTGAAGCCGTCCACAATGTACAGTTGGGGGAAATTTTTATATCCACTCCAATCAGTAGCTTTTGAGTCGCGATATTCTACTACTGGCCTTGGACCTATTTCAATGTTGAATTGAATATATCTTTGATCTGAACATGAAGGCTCAGTAGATACTGCCCAATGCCGTATCTTATTACTCAGAAAGTTTGAGCTGATGGTTAAATCTAACACCTCTAATCTGTTTCTAGTTACAAAGGTTGGTTCGGAGCCCTTATTAATAACAGATATCCCTTCCCCTAGTATATAATCAAAGAGAAACTCACCTCTACGATTCATATTTGTGCTGCTCCACTATGTATGGTGTGAATTGGCGTCACAGCCCATGACTAACTGAAAGCTGTTCTTCTTGCTATAGTCGATTAGTCGCCTTATAGTGAGAGGAGGTACAGCATCCGTATCTCCTGGTAAGTATGGGGAGCAGGCGACTATGTTTGTCATACCATTCTTCTCCGGTAAGGACTCATGGATGGCTACTACATCTGCAGTGCAAAAGCCTGTAAGCAAAAAATAATTAATATTTTTCCTGATGAGTAGACATGATCTGGGCTTCACCCCAGGGCAGACTATTACCTCACCAGGAATATGGCTAAGACCGGTTACTCGGTCAGTGTTTCCTGTCCATGGTTCTTGCAGGGAGGCAAGGTCGATTAATTCGTCCTTGAACCTTTTGCCAAGGATATAAGAAGAGGCCTTGGCGTACTGTAAGGGGGAAGAGGTACATCGGGCTGCCTTTCTCGATAAACTTGTACAGGGGGTATAGATGCCGCATGTCACGTGATTCGTAAGCCAGTAGTGGAAAGCATTCTAAGGAACAATTTACAATATTTGACAATCAGATTTTGTTATGAGTTCAGTGGGAGACCATCTACGTTTGACCTATTCCAAGTAACTTTAGAACAAAAATAGTCAGCTTATTACGTAGAAATATTTTGTTGATACCTTTTCAACCTTCTATAAAATCGCTTGTTTATTTACAAACTGTATTTCAAATAGCGTTATATGATATTATGTAGGTATGTTTACAGATCTGTTTGTGAATTTTTGTTGTGTTTTCGACTTTTGTAAATAAACGGGTGCGGCGTCTCTCTCCATATCTAAAAGGAGAGATGCCGCTTCCTGTAGATAGGAGAGATGCCACAAATTATATTTTAAAATTACTTAAATATATTCTAAAAATTAACTGCTAAACCACGATCAGAAACGGTTTTAACATCACCACAAAAAATATATCTATAAAAAAGGCGAAAAAATAGACTTTGCAGAAAAAAAAGCATAAGTAAAAGTCAATAAAAAAACACAAGGAAAACAGAAACAAGTTGCACAATTGTCAAAGTCGAATAAGAGAGCAAACTATGACAACAGTGATGGAGAAGTCTCATCAGATCCAGCAAGTGATGATGAGGTCTTACCGGATTCAGACAGTGATGATGACTGCCGCTGCGTAGAATGTTTTGAGCAATATAACAAAACAATACGAAAAGTAGACTGGAGTTAATGTATAAAATACCTAGAATGGTTTCACGAGACCTGCACAATGCATTCCAACGTGTGTACTATTTGTCGTCGTGAGGAACTGAAAAAAACGTCTCTACCCTATGAATAACACGTTGTGGCATCACTTCCTTCTAGTCACGGCAATTCTCCCTAACCGGTGGGAGAGACGCCTAGAATTCCAATTTGTTTTTCCCATTATGTAAGAAAAGTGTTTTAGTTTTAATGGAGTGGAATGTGTTACACAAACGTTGAAGTTTATATTGTTAATTTTGTTTCAATTAAAAAAATTTAAATGGAGCTATGACAATTTTTTTCCAAAAAGTGTGGCGTCTATCCCACTTTTACCCTAGATGATGATACCCTTTTAGAAGATGTGTAATAAAAATTTTTAATATGAAATATTAGTTGGTAAGTTAATAAAAAGAAAAATAATTCTTCTCTTCAATGCTAGTATTTCAATTTTTTGTTTGCTTGTCAAAAGATAATGAATAACTAACTATAAATTGAATATCAGCTCTTTTTTTCAAGCAATTATCTTCTTGAGATATGAATGCCATTTCAAGGAAAATCCTTTTAGAGTAGTTGTTTCTGTTATGTAGAATTTCAAAGTTTTTATATGATTTGTAGAGAAAACATGTTTAGCTAATGCTGATCTTTCTGGATATAATCTTGCATCGCTCTTATGTGGAGCGATACGTTTAGTTATTTTTTGTGATGTTTCATCTACATATATACAGATTTACATGTAGAGGATCAATTTCATTCAACTTACTATAAACACAATTAAGTGAGAGAACATTTTTTTTGCAAGTTCTATATTAGTTACTGTGCAGTTACTGTGAAGATGCAAAAAATATGTTAGTTGTGGTTTTATTCGTTTCATTTTCTGAGTTATAAATAACTAAATTTAGTTCAATTGTAGTATGTAAGGAATGAAGGGTGTTAAACAGAATTTTACTTACCAATGTTTCAGGATAACCATTATTAATGAATAGGTTAGATAATATATGTAAGCTTTTATCATGCATCGTACAACCTGAGGTAATAAGAACTCTACTTTTCATTTGTTTTATCAAATTTATTTTTGTCCAGAATTTGAGGTATGAAAAATAGTTGACATATCCACCAGAACTGCAGGGTTTTCGATACCAGTCAACTGTAATAGTATCATTTTTTCTTATAAGTCTGCATCTAAGGAAGGAACGGATTGTTCGGTATCTTCTGTTTCAATGGCAAACTGAATGTGAGGGTCATAACTATTGAATGTTTCCAATATCTGTAATGTCCAATGCCTGCTACGATATTTTTTTTTATAAAATGAAGACTGAAAGAAAGTGCAGGAACAATAATGTCTAATAAGTCATCCATAAAAAATAAAGAAATTATAAACAAACTTTTGGTAACCCATTGGGAGCAAATATATCTCCAATGCCTCCTAGATGACGATATTTCCTTCAATTTCTTTATTTGTTAAGTGAACTAAATTTATTTTCACGTCTAGATATGGCAGTTTTTGGGTTACTTCAGCAATAATAAACGTTACTCGAGAGGAAGCACCATATTTCGCCTCGTAAGATCTTTTTAACCATGCAAGCAAGCTCCATTCACGATAACTGTTACTAAAGAAATGTCATTTTCATTAACAATGTCTTTTTAATAACAAAATTTTTCCTTCTCCGTTTGCTAGTTTCAGTTGATCTATCGAGGTTTCGCTAAAAACATCTTGCCACTTGCTACTTTACAAACCCTTAGATGGCTAATAGTATATTTATGCGATGAAAAAGAGTGCCTTCATAAGAAAGTTAGAATAAATATTGGCATACAAAATATTACGAACATTTATTTTAACAACTAACAACAATTGGAAACAGAACATCAGAAATAAAACTGTTTTTGTTACATAAATATTGCGATCCAGAATTAATTATTTATTTGAATCACTGTAAAAATTAAAAGTAAAATTATTGTTAGGGCAATTTATAAATTGCAAGATTGGTTTCGATATTTTCTCGGATGTTACTTGTAATTGTACTCGAAGTTGAGGGATGCTGATTAATATTTTCTAATATCGCTGATTGTGCAGTATCTTTGGATCCTCCTTGCACAGCGTCTACAATTTTGGATGCAACATTTATTCTATTGGTAGTCGAGTCGTCTATATATCCCTCAGCGACAGTAGAGGATTTCCATCCTCCATGTCTTTTAAGAGTTGTAATATCTCCTCCTGCATCTACCAATATTGTGGCGGATGATCTTCTAAGACAATGACTTGTGTAGGTTTTTGCATTGTCAAGTTTTAAAAATTTGGCAACTACAGTAGGTACAGAACCTATTTTGTTTATACCTACAACTTGTTTGGTACATTTTTTGTTTTGGTAGTTGAGAAAAAATCTTTTCTCATGTGTTGCAGGTCTTAAATCAGCGTATTTTTTATATTTTTCATAAAATATATCTGTTACATCAAATTTCCTGTCAATTTTATTTTTTGTATTGTAAATTTTAATTATCGCTGCAGAACCTAGATCTTCTATATCATCTACACTAATGTTTACTAGTTCTTGTTTGCGGCATGCTCCACTAATTCCAAAGATTTGTACTACCTGAAAATTAATATAACACTTATTAGTAAAACACGTGAGCAATACACAACTTTTTTAAATTCACCTTAATGAGTAAAAAAACTGATGGTCAGGAGCTTGTGTTATGAAATCTTTTATTTGCAAGGTGGTTAAGATAGACGATTTCTTTGGTTTATAACCATCATTCCTTCTTTTTAAAAATGCCTTTGTTTTTAGATATTTAGCAATATTTACATTGTGGTTTATATATAAAGTAGTACGCAGCATAGAATATATTGACCACAATGTATTTGGCCGTACTTTTTTGGATAATTCATCCATATATGCAAGTAGTACATTTTCTGAAAATGAACTTTTGATATCTTTACCTTTTCTCTAGTTTATAAATTTTTTATATGTACGTTCATATCTGGCTCGTGATTTTGTGTATTGATGTCTCGGATCCATTAAAAACCTCGGAGCTTCGCTTCTCGGTCTTTAATGGGCCTCGACAATAATACCTCACTTTTCTACCTTGGCGCATAATTACTACTTTACATATCTATTGGATGTATTATACCAATATGATGCGTTATTAGAAAAGTCTTAAACAATAAATTTCCTTTACTACAAAAACTGTTCCAAACAAATATCCACAAAACGATAACATAACGTATAACTTGAAACAATAATCATCCTCACAATTCCCATATACAATATACTATTCGAAAACAGGCTTTGTATAATATTAGGGGAGGTATTGTTTTCAGTAGTGATAACCGAAGGACATTGATAATTGTTCGAAAAATTTTATAACAGATTTCGTAAGCTCTGTTGCCAATAAGCAACAAGCTTGAGAGAGTTGTTATAACATTTTTGAGCATTTATCAATGTTAGAGGGTTATTCGAATAGAAATTTTTTTGCTAATTATAGAAAAATATACAGAGTATATTTGCTTCTATACTTTCATTAATATTCTCGTCAGTATTATGACATTTCGAAATATTAAATATCTTGAAACGTCAAAATCGAAATAAATCAAAATGTATCCATGGCAACGTGGATTCTAATAGATATCGAATGAAATCAGTTAATTTGAGGTCAACAGACCATGGGCTGTTTTCAGTATAATGTTGTTCTGATTGGTTGTGTTCAATCAAATGACCTCAAATTAACCGATTTCATTGGATATCTACTAGAGCAAAAAATTTTCGTTTAAGTAGATGCCAATAAATGAAATATTTGGAAGTCGCGCAGGCTAGTTGTTCCCTTATGTACTGTAGGACACAACATAAACACTGACTTCATTTGAGAAGGACCCACCTTTAATATTTCAAAAATGGGACATATTATAAGGAAATGCCGAAACACTTTTAACTCGAGGGGGACACTTTTTGGCACTAATGTCATAAACGTCAGATTCACCCCCTCTATACTGGAGACACCCCTTACATTTTTTCTAAAGGCATTAGGTATCAAGTCACACCTCATTTAAAAGGTCTGGTAAATCTCTATTCAATCATTTTGTTTTGCCTTTGATACCAGCCTTCCATTGTTATTTAATCGTTGTTTAAAATTGGCTCTTTTTCAAATTTTCGTATACCCCCGTATTGTGTTGATGATATAAAGACTCTTTAAAGAATAAAAAATTTACAAATAGTAAAAAGGCAACTGTTAACAAGAAAAAACTGCTATTTAATCATATGTCAAAGTGACCAGCGTTAACATTAAGGCAATAAAAGTTGAAAAAGAGCCAATTTTAAACAACTATTAAATAACAATGGAAGGCTGGTATCAAAAGCAAAACAAAATGATTGAATAGAGATTTACCAGACCTTTTAAATGAGGTGTGACTTGATACCTAATGCCATTTGAAAAAATGTAAGGGGTTTCTCCAGTAGGGAGGGGGTGAATCTGACGTTTATGACATTAGCGCCAAAAAGTGTCCCCCTCAAGTTAAAAGTGGATGTGTTTCGGCATCTCCTTCTAATATGTTCCATTTTTGAAATATTAAGGGTGGGTCCTTATCAAATGAACACAGTGTATACACAAATTTGTTAATTTTTTAACTTTCTCTCCTCAATTATAAATAGTGATTTTCAAATTTTGTGAGTATAATACTAGTGAGTAGTTTCGGAGACGATGCATATTTATAACTGCAATGATGAAATATTAAAATTTAGGTAAGTATTTCTCATTTCACAGCATGGACATTTTTTTCTCAAGAAACAACATGCATCGTCTCTTCACTGTAATGGTTTATAGAAACTCTGAACTTTGAACCTTTTACCTCAACTAATAAGGGAGAAAAATGTCTTTGCAGAAAAAATCATTTTTAAAATTTGAAACTTATCTTAAAATAATTTCTATTTCTGTTTATACAATTTTATGTATTGAGCAAATACCTATGAAGTTTCAATCAATTCAAGAAAAATACTCACCCTACAGGGCCTTTTAGTACATTTAAGCTTTTTTTGGCGAGAACGCACACAGCGCATTACCCCTTAATACAAGAATAATCGCTCTATGAATGACAAAACAAACTTCAATATAAACACTGCTACCTACATACAATACAAACAGGAGGAGACGAACACTCGCTAAAAATAGCATAAAAACTTGCACTGAAACTTCCCTGGGAGAATCGTATCCGCTCTATTTCACGGTAACCTAGAAAGAAATTTCCCTTTTTCAATTTATGACTCTTCATACTCATATTCGTATATCAATACAAGCAAATTAAAGAGCTTATCCATTCTTGAACAAAATCAAATTTATAAAGAATCTTACACAATTCACACTACTCCATGCACTTTCGCAAATCGTATTGTAATACACTTCGACAGATCATCTTATTTCAACACACTTCTACATAAAATACTCCCAGTAGTCTAGAATGACGTGAAAGATGAAGATATTCTGCTGTGCGAATTGTAGCCAAGATATATTCGTGAAATTTGAGGGGATTTTTGTTCGTTTATTATAATTGAAAAATTTTAAAAATTTCAGTTCAAATTCGAAAAAATTCTTCATATTTCATTTTCAACCAATATCTATGTGTAGTGCCCATTGTATAATTTAGTAGGTCATTTATGGAAAACACTTTCATAATATTGGATGAATATGTTTATCAACAGTGTTAGTAAGCATAAATATATAGTTTTGATTAGGACGACACATGACTAGACATTTTAGAAATATAATTAAATTATAACTTGAACTCTACTGAGGTTAGTTGTGCTGACTGAAGTCTAAATAGATTAAGCTGAAGCTCAACTTGTGTTTTAATTATCTCCCACCGCAATTACCTTACCTTTTACATGGCGACCCTGCCAACTGGACTCTTCTGATAGTGAACAAATGGATGGACAATAAGAATTTTTTTTTCAATTTTATGGAAAAACATGGGATTGACGAAGAATGAAATAAGCAAGGTGGATTGATTTACTTAGTTTTACATAGTTATAATGGGGAATTTTTATGGACAATGGAAATAGGGTAGATAATAAAATTCAATTTCAATGGAAGTTCGATTAATGAAATTATTATGAATGGAATATGTTATGGAATTAGTTTCATGGATATTATTGATGGAATATTGAGTTATTATTATGAAAATTATGCAATTACTATTTATTGAATATATGGAAATTTTTATTTTATTTTTTTGTACATTCAGTTTTTTTTTTAAATTGATATTTCTATAAACGTATACAGTGCTTCTCAAAAGTCCCCTCCCCCCTCTTTTCTTTTGAATGGTGATACTTAGACTGATGAAATTTGGAGGGTGGAGGGTCTACCTTAAGTGAAATTATTTTATTCATGAGTTTTAAAAGAAACAATACACATTTGAAAAAAAATATCATGAAGTGTTTCAAAATGTAAAATATTACAAAATTAAAATAATTTGGTATTTTTAAAAACCTAAAATTATTTTAAAAAATAGGTAAAAATATTTCATTTATAAGTTATAATGCTACAATTGAGACAATACCCCGGACCTACAGGACAGGTTTCGCATTCAAATGTTGTATCTGTACGTATATTGCGTCGCTCTGAGCACATTTTGCACCTTTTTCGAGACTCTTGCTTTTTACCCGGTGTAGCTTCTCGTTTTCTGAGCCTGTGTCCGTTATTTTTAGGTATTTCTGCATCAGTTTCCATGGAAGTTGGCAAAAGTTGTTTAATAACGGCCATTCCAAAGTCAAAGGATGATATTTTGTGTTCGGAATACTTATTGTACAAATGGAAGTCATTGATTAGCATCATTTAAATAATGTGAAAAAAAAGTGTTTCTATCCAACGTATGGTTCTCCTTTCATGCAGATAGTAGAACAGCATTTGGTCGTGGTGGTCAATACCTGACATATACTTATTATACTCCGCTATAGGCAACGGCTTCGAAACTCTTTGCTTTCTTTTGGTTACTACTTCAACCATTCTATTTTCATATTTATTTGAAATATAGAGGACGTCTCCTTTATCCTTCTATTTACCTAAAGTCATTCCTTTGGCATGCCTTGCAATAGTTTCTCCTTTCTTGAGTTTGGTAGAAATTACAATATGTGGTGTTTCTTTTCTGTTTGATCGTAATGTTCCAGTGCAATGAGTCTGCTTCTCCAATAGGGTTCTGGCCAAGGCAAAACTGTTGTAATAATTGTCGAGATAAATATGATGGCCAACATTCAAATGACCTTCCAATAAATGTTATATAATCTTTTGAGAATGTCCTTTGCCACCTTTATCATCTAACATGCCAGTATACACAGCAAATTTCTGAACAATACCTTTAGGATTTGTCAGCTTGTACAATTTGATGCCATACTTCTGTGTTTTGTTTTTTATGTGCTGTTTGAATATTAGTCTGCCGTGAAAAAGCACCATTGGCTCATCCAGCGATAGCTTACATCCAGGAGAAAATACTTCAGCCATTTTTTCATTAGAAAATTTATCACCGGTCTGATTTTGTAAAGCCTATCTTCAGGTTTTGGTTCAGTTGGTCCAGGATCTCTCGAAAAGTGAAGTGCACGTAATATCAATAAAAATCGATTTCTACCCATACTGCTTGCAATTCCTTTATTGTGGGATGAAGGATCTTTTCTCCAGTAATCACGCATCCTTGGCTGTCGTACAACACCTATATGTAGAAATATTTCCATGAATATTAATAATTCCTCGTCACTATTTTGTAAAAGTTTGAACAATTCTTTTTCCGTACACTTATGAAAGCGGCGTTTTTCCAATTGTGAAGGCTGTGCCATAGCGTTATCACTTTGCATTGTCCCAAAAACTTTAAAAAACGCGAAAAAGAAGAACCGCCTGTATTTTTAACTACCTTGTAACCTGTAACTACCTTTACTTCAGAGCCTGCAAACATACACTTAAGACAAATGCGGTCCCGACAAAACTGACTAACCAAACCAATTAAAGCACATACCACGCTTATAAGCGGCAGTGGCACATGCGCAAAACATTTTTCGCCGCTTATAAGCGTTAATTGTCAAAAAAGTTGAATCTTAATTATTGGTGAAAGTGGAAATAATTTTCATGCGGCGGAACGCATTTTTTTTTGAGAGATACCCCGATCGCCCTATATCGAGGACTTATTTGAGGAAGCTTTTTCATAATGTTCAACAAATAGGTAGTGATCATGATGCCAAACGTTCGGTCGCCAAAAAAATATTGGTATTGATAAACAAGTTGACATTGTATAGTAAACCCTTCTTCTTCCACAGCCCAAGAAGCGTCTACCTGTGGAGTCAGTCATAGTACAGTACACAGGGTGTTGACCAAAAACAAATTTGACCCATACAAATTGAAAATGGTGCACCAACTTCCAGATGTTGTTACGTTACGATAAGGTAATGCCAATTTGCAGCGCCTCCAACAAGGTTGGGCGACAATTTGCAACGGCTACTCAGTTTAAAGAGCACCTCAGGTGTAGATTCTGAGACCAAACTAGTAAAAATTCAGAGAGTAGTCTTACCGGTTCTCGGGTAATCCTACTTGAAATTTATTTAAGGTACTAAAATTAGATGAAGATAAATTATGAAAATTAAGAAAGGAAAGTGGGCGCCACCCTGAATAATACTAGCTTATTTGTTATTCACATCAGCATTATAACGACAAATCCTGTAAGATTGGAAGGGAAAATAAACTTTATGAACAACGTTATTAAATTTACAAGTTGCATATTAACCTTTGTTACAATTTAAACAAAAAAATTAAATGACTAGTTCATAGAGGTTGTTGAAGAAGCGAGGAAATATTTATGTTACTTTCCTGGGGTTTCCGGTGATGGTGATGGTGTCCTTGGTGTCCTTTTTAGGTTACATTAGTTACAGGTAGTGTCTCGGGTAAAATTCTGGTCCAGGTAAAGTTTCTGGGTCCAGGTAAAGTTCTCAGGTCCAGGTAAAGTTTTGGTCCAGGTAAAAAAAGTGCATTCAGAGGAATGCACTTCTTAAAGATAAGATACGATAAGTTGAAAAGGCTTCAATGGCACATGTTCACAGGAAAGAAGAAAGAACCCTCTTTTGCCACTGTTTAAATACACGAAATCATGTGAAAGATAACAGACTTACGTCTCATGTTCATGTCACGCTCATACGCTTTGACCAGGAAAAGAATTTACATTTCAGTAGAGAATTCTTGATTCATATTTAATTAATAATTGGTTGAAGAAGAGATAAGAGCGAGTACTGAAGTGGGACTATCAAAATAGAAGTGACTATTTTCACGACAGACGGACCTCGATCGGCCCGTATAGAAACGTTGATTTCGACTCTCGTCCACAGCAAATATATTCAGCCTTGAAACATTTCTCGGTGTTGGGTATGAGAAAGGACTGGCTATTCGCCGCCCATACGATAATTTATTATTAATTAACTGAAGGAAAGTAAAGTGAACGAAATTAACGTTACAATGACTACCCAAAAAATATGTCCACGAAAATTGTCCAACAGCCAGACTATGTAGGGACAATTTGTTTTAGTGATAAAGGTACCTTCCTCTTTAATGAAAGTGATAATACTCAAAATGTGAGGCATTGGAGTGACATAAATCCTCACATGTTTCGTGAAAAACATACGCCGTTCCCATTAAAAGTAAATGTCTGGGTAGGTATTTTGGGAAACCACACAGTTGGGACTGTTTTTTTGAACTCTAATTTAACGGGTGAAGTATATCTCGAGATGAAAACGCAATTGAACCGTTAATTCTTCAAATTCTGGAAGATAATCCAGATTAATTTGGTAACTTGGAAATAACGTTCCAACAAGATGGTGCTCATGCACACTATTACTTTGCAGTAAGACTTTATCTAGATAAGGAATATCCTGGTAGATGGATTGGACGACGCGGTCCAATAGAATGGCCAGCTCGGTCACCGGACCTAACACCTTTAGATTTTTTTCTGTGGGGATACCTTAAATCTAAAGTTTACTCTACAGCTCCTGACAGTATTGATGTTTCAAAACAACGAATTGTTGAAGAATGTAGGGCAATTTCCCCTGACATATTTTATCGAGTCCGACAAGAGTTTAATAATAGGATGTTTTATTGCCGAAAGTAGATGAAGCACATTTTGAACAATTATTATGATCACTTGTTCTTAAATCTATATTATTTGAAAGCGAAACTCAAATTTTAGTGTATATTTATTTTAACCATCAAAAACATTCTCAATACCTTGCAAACGAGGTGTCACTTGCCATGAGGTCCCATTTAATATCATTGGCTTCAGTTGCGAGGTGACGTCACCGATGCCTATTACGTCACCTGTTACAACAAGTAGAGAAGCTCACAATAGTTCATTTCCACCCTCCAAGTTTCATCAGTCTAAGTATCACCATTCAAAAGAAAAGAGGGGGAAGGGGACTTTTGAGAAGCACTGTATATGGTATATAGTATTTCAAGATAATTTTCACATTATTCCGTTTTTTTTTTTAGTTTAAGGTTTATATTTATGTACGTTTTTTAAGAGTGGTTAATTTTTTTCATTATACCTTACTGAAAACCTTATCTTAACATGCCTATTTAGGGTACCGAAAATGACCTTTTTCTGTGCGATCGCACAGGAAAAAGTTTTCCTGTGCGCTAAAATGCGTTATTGTTTATTTCCCTTAGCAACACTGAACAACAATTGTATTATGACAGCAGATGTAAGTATTTTGAATTATAGTATAGTAAATAGTTACTAGTTTTTGTATTAAGAAAGGTATAGTGGATCCTATGTCAGTGTAACGATAGTAAAATAAAGCAATGTGGTCAGATATATTTTCTAGAATTGTTAGGCTCTCTATACAAATGTTCTCCTTACTTCAGTAAACTGTTCGTGATGTTCTTAGGAAGCTGGTTTGGAAATATTTAAAAAAATATACATAATGTAAATTTATTACTAAGCAATAAAATAAGTCGCTTAAAATTGCTGGAAAAAGGATAATTAATTAAAAACAACTTTATGTTACTATATTTGAGAAAATTTTGAATAGCTGACAACGTAGTTCAGTATTTGGCATAATATAACGAAGTAACCAGACAGTTTTAACTCGGCCAACTGGAAAATGTAAGTGCTGAACATCTGGCCTGACCTGAGTTTCCAAACGTCCAGGGGTGAGCGTGAATAATTGTGTTGTAGAGAAATATTATCAATAATATACTTGAGTTGTAGAAAAGTGTAGTTAATCAAAAGTAGAAAAGTATTAATAATATAATATATATTATTTGTTGGTTTAGTAAGGTTAGTTGATTAAGGGAAGTGAGTGAATTTTTATCAATATAATATTTATTTGTTCGTAGACGTTAGGGTAAGTTGTACAAATACAATTTGTTAGTAATTAATTAGAATGGCATTTTGGAGACCATTTGAAACGACAGTTCAAGATGATGTATCGTGGGAATCTAATAATTTGGCGCCACAGACAATAAAGGATATGGCCGAATTTCAGAACAAAGATTTACATGTTCAGTGTCAACGCGTTGTTTTAAATATGTATGCGTGTTTGAAAAAGGAAAATTCTGAAATTTCTTATAATGCGTTTATCGCGAGAATACACGAATTAACGAAAATCGGGTTTACAACGATTTATAAAGTAATTAAACTAGGTACTATTACGGATCATTCTTTAAAGCAGAAACTACCAAATCAAAAACTGAATAAGGTTGACAGTGCTACGAAAAATGTATGTCAACGGATTGTTTAAGGGTTTTACAAGGACAAAATAGTACCAACTTTAGAACAGATTCGTGCTAAATTCAAAGGGATTAAAAATATAGGTCATTACATTATGCCTAGAAGAACTATACGTATTTTCCTTGACCACAGTAGTGTCGATTAATATAACAAATAAATACCATATATGAAAGAATTAATGATTGAGTTTTGACAAACAATATACTGTATATCAATTTGTGAGATTTTTAATTACATATTTGGAAAGAGGAGATGAAAATGAGTCACAGTTCATGTATTTGGTGCTTCCACCCCTTTATGGTGTAACAGAAATGTTGAAAAAATACCTGTTGCTAGTAATTACGAGTTCACAGATATTACACAATTTCAGGTTCCGATCTTCACTTAAATGTGATGGAAACATTAAAACTCAGCACCTTTTAGGGGTGATATCTAGAAGGGGCAATTTCGTTAATCAAGTCGGATGATTTTGAAAACACGTTTTATATGTTCTACAGTTAGTTGCTGATAGCTGTAACATAACTCAATTTCACCCATTTATTTTTAGGGGTGAGATGTCAGAAGGGGTTGGGCTGAAGAAATATTGTCATGGGATCATTAAACCGACTAGATGAATAACACGTTATACTGACAACACACTTTGTTTGTAACCAACATCTAAATCGATTCTTTCATTCCAAATCAAACATATCACTACACACAGTAAAGGTCGCTGATTCCAACAACAGTATCGTGTTGTGTAATAAAGGAATTAAATTGACAAAATAATCATATTTATTACTCGACGAATAAATGTTAGTTGCCGTCGACCAAATTGAATACAAGTTATACTGCTGCTATAAGACATTTTTTTTCACCTGTTTGAACCATTATATCACTTGAAATGAAATGGCGAGAGCATAGTCCAGCTTCCTTAGGAATATTCTCTTCCCCAATGGTATCTTTCCATCGCTGAAGTTGATTTGCATCTCGAGGAATCCACATTTTACTTAAATTATCACCAATCATTATATAAAACTTATTGTATTCTTATTAGAATGGGTGATAGTATTTATATATCAAATGATACAATACTGTTAGTCTAGAACTGTAGAACTGTCCAGATCTTGTTGCTTACCTGTGAAGCGATGTATTGTAAACACCACTACTCATACATTATTTTTGCATACTACATTCACTCATGTATAGATGAAGTTTTGTATATTATAAAAAATTAAATAAATTGCTTCCTATACATTCATCCCAATTATATAATATGTCTTAAAAAACATGTTGATTCCAAAAGAATGAATAAATCAAATGATATTGTTTATGTTGGCATCAGATAATACGTTTGTCTAATCTTCTGGTATGTTCATTGTTCGAAGGAAAGACCCATCATATTTTTATTCGGGCAACCACCTCCTGAATGCTTCCACATAAATTTAGCAACACTGTATATATATGAAAAAAAGATACCCTACGAATTGGGAACCTCCTTTCATATGTAAAAGGTTAGGTAATTGCGGTGGGTGATAATTAAAACACAAAATGAGCTTCAGCTTGATCTATGTAGACTTCAGTCAGCCTAACTGACCTCAGTAGAATTCAATTTATAATTATATTTCTGAAATTTCTAGTCATGTGTCGTCCTAATCAAAACCATATATTTATGCTTACTAACACTTTTATATCATTGTTGATAAACATACCTATCCAATATTATAAAATTATGAATTAAAATATTTCGTGAATGACTTACTGAAATATACGAGGGGCTCTATACCTCCCCCCTTTCGGAAAAATGAACTTCACTCGGCCGGTGATGAAGGTCATTCGCCCCTATTGAAAATGGGAAGTGTGTTGCCGATCATATATTTAAATACAATCAAGAATCAAAATTCGAAAACCTGTAGTAGAAATGAAAGACAAGGAGTATAAAAAATGAAAATGGAAATAAAAAGCTCCTTTTTTTTCGTTAGGGGTCCGTTTTCTAAAAAAAAAAACCATCCAATTCCAAAACCATTCACACATATCAAAAAAAAATCAAAAATATACACATGACTTAGTATATTTCATTAAGAGTCCAGATAATAGGCTTTTCCCGTGTGTGCGCAGCCGAGCACGGGAAGTCGTGCAAGTACATTATATAGTTCTTCTAGGCATAATGTAATGACCCATATTTTTTATCCCTTTGAAGGTAAGTGCCGCCCAATGGCGGCGAATATTGTGAAATAATTTTTTTTATTCAAATTAATATAGTAGATTAAAATTAACCTGCATACAAAGCTCATAAAATTTGTGATATAATTTCCTGTAAATAATGCTCATTTAGCCAGACAATCTGAAAAAATTGTCTGCCCCGCAATTTAGCACGAATCTGTTTTAAAGTTGATACTTTATTGTCCTTGGAAAACCCGTAAACAACGTTACCTTGATTAAAAGGTCCTGTTAATCTCAGGGTGGGATTCGAAATAAAAACCGATTCAGAAGTAATGTTGGTTTAATATAATAAAATACGGTTGGTTGTTATATGAATTTACAGAAAACAGCCAAGGCCTACTAATTGTAACGCCAAAAACTCCCTGAAGGATTTCCGCTATACCACACGATTTATATGAAGTTAGCTTTAGATTATTTTAGGTTAATATTTTATTAAACTAACACATGGACAAATTTATAGATAAAAAAGAAAAGTTTTACACTATCCAAACAAACCTTAGGGGTGGTTGGATACAGGATGATATTAAAGAACTACCTTTGTATGCATACGTTGGCTTACAAACTCTAGTGATTGTGCTAATTGTTATTAAATAATATACAAGTTGTCCTCAACAGAGGGTAAAGACACCAGGAAACTAAGTTCCTCAGTAGGTATGACCAAATACTCTACTTACAATACTTTTTCATAAATGTATTTGTCATTTCAGTCAACTGTGTTTTCTACTCAAACCCCTGGATTCCTTGTTAAAAGTAAGGTATGAAGGTTACCTGTTTACAATCGGGTGCTGTGGTGTGTCCCTCCAAAAGAACTGATGGTGGCTTACTATGTCTGTAGGTAGAGGTGTATCCGATATGATGACTGGGTGTAGATGGTGTACCTTATAGATGATGTCGATGCAGGAATGAAATGAAGATATCGATGTATAAAATAAAGCCAAGGAATGAAGAAATAACCAAAGAAAGAAGATAGATAGAAGAACGAAGAAAAGAAAGAGACCTAAAAAGGAGCTTGTGTAAGTATTTGGTAATAATAGTTAAATGTTATGAGGGTTGAGTATAGTAAACTGACAAATTAAACTCACCTTAGAAGTTGTGTGGCCTCAAAGTGGTTTCGCCTATGGATGTGGAGACAGGAATTTAAGCTGAGCCAAATAAATATCCACTTATACAAATGGTAGAGCTCCAACAGGATCACTCTAATAAAATCTAAGCTCACTTAAATATATTTCAAAAAAATCAGCAAAATTGCTAAACCATGTGGTCTATCACGAAGCTCACATGGAAGAAAAAAAGAAAACCCATCTCCTATCTACGTATGGGATGGTCTTAGAAAAAAAGGTATGTTCTTTTTATTTACTTCTTTATCACCAAAGTACTTAACACCAGAGATAAGCTCTGATAACAGAAATTAAAAGAAGAAACTATTAATTGATAAGGAAGGTCAATGATCTTTAATCAGTAGATCTATGAATAGAAAAGTGACATTATGATGAAAGATTGAAATCACTGAGAAGATTTATTTTTAAGATTGACAGATATGACAAGATTGTCATCTACTTTGTACACCATGTAAACAAAATAATCTTTAAGCCTTTGATATTTTTAAATCAGTAACTTTTATGATCTGGTGATCATCCTATGTTTAAATAAGATTCCGGTAAATTTAGAATATAAATATTTGATTATTATTATTCCTACTTGCTGTAAATAATAAGTGGTAAATATTTATTTATTATTTTTAGGAGCCCTCCAGGGAGACGCTTGAGAAAAGTGAAAGGATTCCTGAGACTTTAATTGTATTAATCCTACTTAAAACATTCAGGATCTGTTTTTAATAAAATATCAATTGGTAGGTACAGAGTTTATTTTTGGATGTTTGAAAGAGAGGCACCAATAATTCTTTGTCCCGTAACAACAATCCGTTAAATTATATTTTTCGTTGCATTGTCAACCTCATTCAGTTTTTGATTTGGTCGTTTTCGCTTTAAAGAATGATCCGTAACAGTACCTAGTTTAATTACTTTATAAATCGTTGTAAACCCGATTTTCGTTAATTCGTGAATTCTCGCGATACCCGCATTATCAGAAATTTCAGAATTTTCCTTTTTCAAACACGCGTACATTTTTAAAACAACGCGTTGACACTGAACATATAAATCTTCGTTCTGAAATTCGGCCATATCATTTATTGTCTGTAGCGCCAAATTATTAGATTCCCACGATACATCATCTTGAACTGTAGTTTCAAATGGTCTCCAAAATGCCATTCTAATTAATTACTGATAAATTATATTTGTTAAACTCACTCTAACATCTACAAACAAATAAATATTATATTAATAATAATTCACTCACGCCACTTAATCAGCTAAGCTTACTAAACCATCAAATAATATATATTAATACTTTTCTACTCTAGATTAACTACACTTTTCTACAACTAAGAACTCAACTCACTCAAGAATATTGATAATATTTTTCAACAACACAATTCACGCACACCCCTGAATGTTCTAACCCAGGTCAGGCCAGATTTTCTTTAAACTGATAATATTATTAATGTCCCAGTTGGCCGAGTTAAAACTGTCCGGTTACTTCGTATTATGCCAAATACTGGACTGGATGTATTTGCTGTTGAATGAGAGGCTGCTACGTTGCCAGCTATTCAAAATTTTCTTAAATATAGTAACATACATAAAGTTGTTTTTAATTAATTATTTTTTTTCCAGCAATTTTAAGCGACTCATTTTATTGCTTACTAATAAATTTATATAAGGTATATTTTTTTAAATATTTCCAAACTAGCTTTCCAAGAACATCACGAACTAAGTGAGTAGGAGTAGGAGAACATTTGTATAGTGACCTAACAATTCTAGAAAATATATCTGACAACATTGTTTTATTTTATTGTCGTGACACTGAGTTTGGATCCACTATACCAAATTTTACAATAATGTAAGAAGCGGTTAATAAGTTATTATTAATGGAAAAATGGGGAACATTAAAAAAAAATTCCTGTATCTTGGTTATAAAGAGCCATAGATCCATATTAAAGGGTTGTTTAAAATCAACTCCCCATCTACCTTCATCGTATGTGCATGTCCCAGTGAATCATCCTGAATAGACAGATATGTTCATTTTATTGATACAGACTGCTTTTACAAAATAATGAGTATCATATGCATACTTTTGTAAGCTCATGCCAATTGAATAAAATATTGATTCAGCCCATATTTAAATGATGGCTAACCATTATGAAAGAAATAATATACAGTATGGTCCAAATGGGAGGAATAAATTCATTGTTTCGTGTGATTCTAGGGGAAAACCCGTCGATTTTTATTTTTAAATGAGCGCTTCGTTATATCACTTTTTTATTTTTGATGTCATTGTTTACCGTCAGCTAAAATATAATGCGAAAGACGAGCAGCGAACTCTTCTCGAACGTTCGCTAGAGTTTTTTTTGCAACGCGTATCCGTTCTTTGAGTTCATCAATAGTTTATGGTCTATTTATGTATAAGTTGCTGTACAAAGCTGATGAACTCGCGTGATGAGGTTCAGCAGTGACATATGTTGGACCAGAACCAGCTCTTGGAACCAGAAAGAAAGTGGTCCGAGGACAAATACAAAAATGGGTACAAAGCCAGCATAGACTACAGTGGAGGAACACTCCAAAGCAGGTACACAGTACGACCTTTATAGGTGACACATAGGTTAAACGGGCCGAGGAACTACTGAATATCAGTAGGAGTCAGCTAAGTATCATCACAGGTTATCTAACTCGCCATGCCCCGGTGGAATTTCACCTGCATAAAATGGGGCTGTATAACGTGGATCTCAGCTGCATACTTTGTGGCATGGAGACCGATACCGTAACCAATATCTTATCTTACTGTGAGGCACTGGACTCGAGGAGACAAACAATTTTCGGAGAAACTAATGTGCCACCTGAAACATATGGCACTCATCCAGTGGACCTATATCGTCTACTCGAAGGTACGGGGATAACTGGATGGGTGCACTAAATATAGGAGTAGAGAAAAATAAGTCAACAGACTGCAGTTCTCCCGGCATAAGAACGGCTCCAAAGAAGGGAAAAAGAAAAAAATGTATACGTTGTTCAAGTAGTTCCTTACCAAGACGATGGCGCACTATCTTGCTGAAGCAACAAGCCAATACTGTTTGGGAACAACCGGTTCAATTCGAGGATCAAAAACTCTGCAGAAACTTCAAATATACATGATCTGCTGAGGTTTCTTCGGAAAAGTATTGTCCTCTAATCCTATTATCTATTATTCTCGCCTAAACATTCACTTCCTCTGGGTATCAAGTACGGTACGGTACTTTTGCATCCTGTGTGGATTTTCTGTAGACAATACCAAAAAATCTGACCATTCACATGACCGTTAGGGAGAAATGTTGCTTCATCAGAAATAATAACTTTTTCCAATAACCTCTGGCCTTAGTTATTTTTTTCCATTCAAATTTCACAAAAATAACCTTGTCTACCAATATCTTCTTCCATCAATTCTTGCACTAAATTTACTTTATAGGGATACCATTTATCCTTTTTCAACGTTCTAAAAACTGCTTGATGGCCAATTTCATTGTCTAATGCTACTTGCCGAGAACTAGTATGGGGATTATTTTCAAAGGCTAGCAGAAGTTTAGTTCATTGTTTTCAGATATTGCTTTTTAATACCTCTAGGGAAGCCTTTAGCATCCGTTTCTATGAATTTTTTCTCAAATTTGCTTTCTGTGGTGTGATTGGTTTTCGGTTGGGATGTTTATTATTAAATAACGTACATACTTCTTTCTGCGTACATGTTTTATCTCAACAACCAATTGATATTCAGCTTCATGTTGATAAGATACAAAAATTTTTTGATTTCGTCTACTACAAGGTCAATAACTACTTCACAATAACAATTATGCTGAACGTAAATAAAAGAATTTTGATAGGGTCACTATTTATTCACGTTTTTATTAACTCGTTTTTGTTGTATGACTGTCCGGGTGGAACTTGGTACCATTATTTCAAAATTATTTTCCGATGGGCTAGAGCCTTGAAATTTTCAACATAATTCAGAATTGGATGACAATAAAAGAAAATATGGGAATAATTTAAGAAAATGAAGAATTGTCTCTTGTTTTGACATACATCATACGGTCTATATACAACATAAAATATTATGTCTTCGTAGCCGAGCGGTATTGGGTTTGGATGCCGAAAATTATGGATTGAAGGCATAGGGTTCGAGTCCAGGACACGGTGATATTTTTTCAAGTAGTAAGTAAATAGTTAAGACATATTTTCATTGTCAGTGACGTCCTTTTCCAGATTTATTGCTGGGTATCAATAAATGTAGGTATTATGACAATATTTAATGAATAAAAAAATCTGTTCGAATGTCATTAATACTACTTTTGACAATGTAAGTAAATCAAAACTTAGACATATTGATATGATTAAATAGATATTTGAAGACCTTCCAATTCATGTATGGAATATCCACTTTTCTATTTAAAAATTATTACGCTCACATGGATGACGTCAAAAATAGAAAGGTGATCTGACGAAGCGCCCATTTGAAAATAAAAATCGACGAGTTTCAGGTTTTTCTCCTAAAATCACCGGTTTCCGAAATAATGGATTTATTCCTTTCATTTGGATCGTACTGTATAATATAATCGTTACTCCATTTTTTTTTAAATACGTGAAATCACAATAATGATGAATTGAATTGATAGATAAAATACGGATAAATGTCGCACTTTTTGTGAAAAAAATGTGAAAAATCCATTAATGAAAAATTCTTATTTCAATAAACATAATATAATTCTATAATCTATTTTTTATTGAAATATTGGCCTTTAAAAAACATAAAAAATACTCTACTACCGAAATGTGAGTATCTAAGAAAAAGTATTTTTTCCGGCAACTCTCCCCCCAGATAGGGAGAGATGCCTACAGCCATGCCCATAAGGGAGAGATGCCGAAATTTTTTCTTGTAATTCCGCACATTTGCATGAGTTACAAGTGCATGGTACATTTCTTATGCAACCAGTTGTTGCTTCTTATAGGTACAGCAAATCCAGGTAACTGTTTTGGAGGTTTTACTGTAATCTTCAAAACATTCCACGCAAAAATATTTTTTGGCAGTATTTTGCTTGAATAATTCAGTTTGTTTTAATCGGATAAGGGCATCTCATCTTCGCTTTCGGATGTGTCATTTGTCTTTATTTTCTTTATTTTTTTGTTTTTATTTATTGCTACTATTTTTACTTTATTATTATTTTTAATTTTTGCTTTTGACTTAGCAATTTTCTCTGTTTTATATCTTTTTTTTATGAAATATTCTCAGGAGAAGCTAGCTCTGTAGCCGACTGTTTCCGTTTGTTAAATGATGGAGTTTTGGGAATAGGCTGTATTTCTTTCAAAAATTTACTGGAAGTTATGTCGTCATTTAAATTCTTTGATGTACTTGGCCGGGACTCTAGGGAATCATTCTTATTCTGTGGGGTATGAATTTCATTCATTTCTTGAAATATGAATTCATGATCCAAAAATATGTTGAATCACCAGACTGGCGACGTGGAGTTGTTACCACTGGAGGTTAAGATATTTCATCTGAGTTCTCATCTGTTTCATTCGCATCCCGCATACATGCCTTTCCCAAAAATTTTCCTACTTGTTATCTCGACAAGTTTCTGCTGGGATTTTCATGAGCATCCATGATTTGGCTTCTTAATTCCAATAGATTTTAAAAGGACCGAAAAACGATTTGTCCAATGGCTGAAGTGCCATGAGTTTTATGGCATCTTTCCGTACCAAATAGTGCGGCATCTCTCCTTTTTGGTACAGATAGAGGCCTCTCCGGCCCACGCCTGCGCCCAATAAATCTGTAGCCGAGAATACAACACAAAATCTCAAATATGCCTTATATATCGCTATAAAAGTGAAATGATCCATTTTTTTTTATTTTAAACATACTTCCCCAATACTATAAATAAATATTAGGCAATAAAAGTATATCTTACCCACTTCATTCCCACAATTTCCGTTTAATCACTTGCTCAATAAGAACACCGACCAAACAATACTGACTAAATAGCTCTTCGATCCCACCAACAGTTGTTGCCAAACGCCCATAGTTTCCGTACTTCACTTCCTATTAGCTGCAATATCTAACATTTTTTTTTAAATGGAATTCATTTCCCCGAGGTCACAAACAAATACATACAAAGTTTGATATTTATGATTTTCAAACTACACAAAGTGATGTTTGAAAGACTAGCTCTGTATAAAAGTTCATTTCTGAAATATACGTTAACAGGATTATACTTTCTGCTGAAGTACATTCTAGCGGTCGGACTAGAAATGGTTACTAATAAAGATCCCAAGAATAATTTAATAAAAGTTCTACGTTTCCTTCAGAAAAAACACGTTGTCGGGACAATTTAAACCTGACTGGAATTTTATTTTTGAGGAAAAATCTCTCCCTCGAGAATACTTAAAGCACATACTATTGTTTATTCTTAATACTTAATTATATTTAATGGACTCTTGGATACAATGAAAGTCTTTGTGAAACATGCTGGAATATCTGTATACAGATACATTCAAACACAAACGGAACATAGGGATTTAATGTATTGTCCGATCTAAATAGTCCACCAACAAAACATTTCTATAAGTTCACTTCAATGAATATCAAGTATTGATCTGGACAGCTGGATTCGGAACCAATGTAAGAAACCCCGCCCATTCTCCTTCCAAAATTTGTTAGTTATGTGCGTTCTGCGATTTAGTATTGAATAATAATTTGATGGGGGTAGTAAACGTCGCTACATATTGAAACAATATGCCTACGTTTTATGTTGTTAAAATCGAAAATTAATTGTTAAATTCTGTTTAACAATTAATGTTTCGAGTTAAGATAATATGTTTTGATTTCTTTTGGCAATAACGGCTTTAAAAATAAAAATAAATTCGTAAATAAAACAAAATAAGATTCTTTAAATGCTACTCTACCTACCCACTGCTGTTTACTGACTGTCTGGCGCTAATTAAGGACCTCCCACAGTTGAGAATACGGAGTGGTGGGAATTGTACGATATGTTATAGGTGTCCAAATAAACGATTGTAATAATCGTGTTTTTAATCTGTTGAAGCTGGATGTTGGTCGACTAGTTCAAAAGCAGTTCTGATACAATGCTTAAAATCCCTATGTTCCGTTTGTGTTTGAATGTATCTGTATATAGAGATGAACAATAAAAATATTCTGAGTTATTTTCTTGTTAAACGGGTAGTCTACATTTACGTAACGGTATATTCATGCACATAGTTCAAAAGTTTTTCCCGGACTGCGGTCTTCCTTAGATTTATCTTCCAGCTGTTGTAGTCAATAACTTCACATACCTCGGTGTTGAATTCACGTCCTCGTCCTGATTTCGTGGGATCACAGAGCAAATTTACAGGAAAACCAAACAAGCTATTGGTGCTGTCATTTATATTATTAGCAAATCTAAGATCAATCCGTGAAAACCTACATTTTTACATCATAAAAATGCTACCTTCTACCCTTTTTTCACTTTAAGAGTACCAACTAACTCATTGATAAAACAATGTGCACCAAACTAACATTAAAATTGAAGTGAAATACAGGGTTTCCGGAAACTAAACGCAAACTACAGATTGCACGTCCATCTAAACAAATTTACTCTTATCCAGAAGTTCCTCCTGATGGAGCCAGCGCCTTGCAGTGATGAATTGTTTACTACAGACCTGCATTATTCATTGCCATCACAATTATCATCGATTATCAGACAGTGAACAAGCAGAAAAATACAAGAAGCTCAATATGACAGTTTGAAATACAAGTGAACCGTTGGAGCTTGCTGGTACTTGTTCAAACTGTCTATCCGGCAAGTTTCAAGATCATTTAATAATTAAAGCCATCGTCATCAGGCTATCGCTTGAACAGAGTCATGATTCGCAATGATCAGACGGATCGACAGTTTTATTGAGAAACAAACAATAATTTTCTTAACAATATCACAGGATAACCGTGAATTATTTTGTACTTGCAAGTGGGAAATATTTATCAGGTTCACCACAATAGTTATTTGTGTATTTAGAGCGTAAAGTAACAGATTGCCGCTTAAGAACGAATGCTTTCGAAAGCGCCAATTTTACTTTACGCTCGAAAAACACACATACTTTTTCTACAGTCGCCCTTTTAATAATTAAAACAGTTTTTTATATTTTCTTATCATCGATGTTCATAGTAATATTATTCGATTTTTAGTAAATCGATTCTATAAATTACTTGTTTAAATCGATTTTCGGAAACGGCTCGTATTATTTATTGACTATTTTTCAAAATTTTAACAATTATTGAACATTTTTCAAAATTTTAACAATAATTGACCATTTTTGACAATTATTGACCATTTTGACTGTTTTTCAAATTAGTGACCATTTTTCCAAATTTTCGATAATTTTTTACAATAATTGTCCATTTTTATTGACAGTTTTTAACCATTTTTGATAGTTTTTGAACATTTTTCAAAATTTTAGACCATTTTTCGAAATTATTGACCGTTTTTGATAATTATTGAGAATTGTTGACAATTATGGACCATTTTTGACAATTATGGACCATTTTTGACAAGTTTTGTCCATTGTTCGAAAATTTTGACAATTTTTCAAAAACTTTAAAAATTTTTGACAATTATCAACTATTTTTCAAAATTTTGACAATTTTCAACAATAGTTGTTCATTTTTGACTGTTTTTGACAATTTTTGATAGTTTTTGTCAATTATTGGCAATAATTGTCAAAAATTGTCAAAAATTGTCAAAAATTGTCAAAAATTGTCAAAAATTGTCAAAAATTGTCAAAAATTGTCAAAAATTGTCAAAAATTGTCAAAAATTGTCAAAAATTGTCAAAAATTGTCAAAAATTGTCAAAAAGTTGGAAAAATGGTACGTGATTGTCAATAATTATCAAAAATGGTCAATAATTGTGAAAAATGGTCTAAAATTTTGAAAAATTGTCAAAAGTGGTCAAAAACTATCAAAAATGGTTAAAATTTGTCAATTATTTTTAAAAACTGTTAAAAATGGACAATTATTGTCAATAATGTCAAAAATTGTTGAAATTTTTAAAAATGGTCGGTAATTGTCAAAAACTATCAAAAATGGTCAATAATTTTGAAAAATGGACAAAATTTTTGACTGTTTTTGACAATTTTTGATAGTTTTTGACAATTATTGGCCATTTTTGATTGTTTTTGACAATTATCAACCATTTTTCAAAATTTCAACAATTTTTGACATTATTGACCATTTTTGACAATAATTGTCAATTTTTACCAGTTTTTAAAAATAATTGACAAATTTTAACCATTTTTGTTAGTTTTTGACCACTTTTGACAATTTTTCAAAATTTTAGACCATTTTTCAAAATTATTGACCATTTTTGATAATTATTGACAATTATGGACCATTTTTCCAAGTTTTTGACCATTTTTGACAATTATTGACTATTTTTGACAATATTTCAAAAAATTTAACAATTTTTGACAATTATCAACTATTTTTTAAAATTTTGACAATTTTTACCAACATTTGTCAATTTTTGACCATTTTTGGTAGTTTTTGACAATTATTGGCCATTTTTGACAATTTTTCAAATATTTCAACAATTTTTGACCATTTTTGAGATTTATAGACCATTTTTCAAAATTTTAACAATTTTTAACAATTATGGACCAATTTTGATAATAATTGTCCATTTTTGACAGTTTTCGACCATTTTGATAGTTTTTGACAATTATTGTCGATTTTTGACAATTTTTCAAAAAATTTGACCATTTTTCAAAATAATTGACCATTTTTGATAGTTTTTGTCAATTACCGACCATTTTTCAAAATTTTAACAATTTTTGACAAATATTGACAATTATTGATGATAATTGTCCATTTTTGACAATTATCGACCATTTTTGACAATTATTGACCATTTTTGACAATTATTGACCACTTTTAACAGTTTTTGACAATAATTGACAATTATCGACCATTTTTGACAATCATTGATCATTTTTGACAGTTTTTGTCAAAAATTGTCCATTTTCAACAGTTTTTGACAATAATTGACAATTTTTAGCAATTATTGACCGTTTTTGACCATATTTCAAAATTTTTTACAATTTTCATATAATTTTATTCAATTTTTAATCTGATAAATTGTTAAATATTCACCAATAGAGTTAATTTGGAGGGCGTGGTTTGATTGAATAAGCGAGCGAAAAAGATTCCTTTTTTGCGCTAGAGCGTAAAGTAACAATCCTCGGCATTTGTCGACTTTACGATTTCATTTGAATATAGTAGTTAGTCATTTTACGCGCGACTGTACAAGAAAATATTTTCAGGGTTCTGTAGGGTGTGTTAAAGTTATTGCATCAACAAATTAACATATTTACGAATAATACAAAAAATTTGATCCAAATATTCTTTTGCTCATGATAAGCTTGAGTTTTAAGCTTGCAGCTTAGCGCTTTTAGTTATTCATGCAATTGCTTTTCTTACTTCTGTCCAGAGTATTATTTCTAATCTCCAAACAAACCCACTAGAAAAGTAACTCTACAAACTGCTTAAAGCCAACATTTGAATCCCGTTTCATTTATTTTCTCACATTGTTTATTAAGAAGTAGAAATCATCCCAGTGACAAAATTTTTTATATCTTTTCAATATATCATATGATCTTCAATACTTACATGGTTCAGATAAGTTTATTAGAAATGTAACTGAATGAAATGAGTATATTTTTATTTCACAAAACTCGACCTCGAAAAAAGATTTGATATTAACCCATTAGGGCATCGTGTCCCTTTAAAGGGTCGCCACTGTTTTAGCAGGTAGATATGTTTCTAACCTCATTCTCTAGTTATGCACGTGTTTGTCTCATGTCTAAGGACTGTCCAGCTTAGTTTGCAGATAGAATTCGAAGAGTGTGGTCGTTTTCGTATTATTTTTGTAAATATGGATCCAACGCTTGTTACGGGACAAATAATTATTTGTGCCTCTCTTTCAAACATCCAAAAATGAACTCTGTACCTACCAACTGCTAGTTTATTAAAAACAGATCCTGATTGTTTTAAGTAGGATTAATACAATTAAAGTCTCAGGAATCCTTTCACTTTTCTCAAGCGTCTCCCTGAAGGGCTCCTAAAAATAATAAATAAGTATTTACCACTTATTATTTACAACAGTACGAATAATAATAATAATCAAATATTTATATTCTAAATTCACCGGAATCTTATTTAAACATAGGATGATCACTAGATCATAAAAGTTACTGATTTAAAAATATAAAAGGCTTAAAGGTTATTTTGTTCACATGGTGTACAAAGTAGATGACAATCTTGTCATATCTGTCAATCTTAAAAATAAATCTTCTCAAAGTGATTTCAATCTTTCATCATAATGTCACCCTCCTAATCATAGATCTACTGATTGAAGATCATTGACCTTCCTTATCAATTAATAGCTTCTTCTTTTAATTTCTGTTATCAGAGCTTATCTCTGGTGTTAAGTACTTTGGTAATAAAGAAGTAAATGAAACATACCTTTTTTTTCTAGGACCATCAATACGTAGATAGGAGATGGGTTTTCTTTTTTCTTCCATGTGAGGTTCGTGATAGACCACATTGTTTAGAAATTTTGCTGATTTTTAAAAAAAAAAATATATTTAAGTGAGCTCAGATTTTATTAGAGTGATCCTGTTGGAGCTCTACCATTTTGTATAAGTGGATATTAATTTGGCTCAGCATGAATTCCTGTCTCCACATCCGTAGGTGAAACCACTTTGAGGCCACACAACTTCTACGGTCTCGTTATTCTTTCTTCTTACTTCTATCTATCTTCTTTCTTGGTTTATTTCTTCATACTTTGGCTTTATTTTATACATCGTTATCTTCATTTCATTCCGGCATCGACATCATCTATAAGGTACATCATCTACACCCAGTCATCATATCGGATACACCTCTACCTCTAGGATATAGTAAGCCACCACCAGATCTTTTGGAGGGTCACACCACAACACCCGAGCGGTAACAGGTAACCTTCCTACCGTATTCATATCAAGGAATCCAGTGGTTTGAGTAGAAGCCAACATTTGACTGAAATAACAAATATATTTATGAAAAAGTATTGTAAGTAGAGTATTTTGTCATACCTACTGAGGAACTTTAGTTTCCCTGGTGTCTTTACCCTCTGTTGAGGACAAATCATACATTTAGTTAATAACAAATAACACAATCACTAGAGTTTGTAAACCAGCGTATGCATACAAAGGGTAGTTCTTTAATATCATTCTGTATCCAACCACCCCTAAGGCTAGGTTGAATAGTGTAAAACTTTTCATTATATTTATAATTTTGTGCATGCCTTTTTGATAACCTAAATTAATTGTGAAAAGCTAACTTCACATAAATAGTGTCGTACAGCGGAAATCCTTCAGGAAGTTTTTGGCGTACAATAAGTAGGCAAGGCCTTGTGTTTTTTTGATTATCCATCTAACAACCAACAATATTTTATATTAAATCAACATTTCAACTATATCAGTTTTTTTATTTCGAATCCCACCCCGAGATTAACAGGACCTTTTAATCAAGGTAACACGCTGTACTCGACCAAGGGCAAAGGGTGAGTTTTTATTAATTTTTTTCATCAGACAAATTAGATATTTTTCATAATTTTTTATTATGAATAGATATATTTGTTGATTATAAGAACTGGGCCATTTTGTAGTAGCAATGGGTATATGATTTCTTTTGAGATTTACCCCGGGAAATCAGATTCAGAAAAGGTTTTTGGGACTTGGAGGAGACGTCGTAATATCACTGCTTCAAAAATCAGAAATTCCTGCAAACAGTGGCTACACATTTATTTTCGATAACTACTTTACGGGTCTCAGTTTATTGCAGCAGCTGTCTGAAAAAAACATATGCCCTACTGGAACTGCAAGGAATTCAAATCTAAAAGGCAAGTTCCTCAAACCAAAATTATTGCAAATTATAACAAAAACATGGGAGAAATTGATAAAATGGACGGAATTATTTCTATATAGATCGAGAATGCGACAAAGAAATTGGTATTGGCCAATAGTTCCATACTTGGTCGATGCTAGTGTGACAAATGCTTGGATTCTAATGAAAAAAATTATGCCTAATGACCCAAACTGTTCTTCTCTACTTGTTTTTTGAAGATATATAACTCTCAGTTTGCTTCAATCTTATGGCAAAATATTAGGCAGAGGAAAAACGTCACCGCCATATCCACTTGCTTCCAGATTTGACATTATAGGTCACATGATTTCTTATAATGTGATAAATAATATTTTTATCTGTTCAATTAGCATAGAGTCCTTTTAAAGGGACACTTAAAAACAAAGAAATAAAAATGATTTATGACTTTTTCTTTTTTTTTTTAAATATATTTCTCAATATTACTCAGAAAAAACTCAAGAAAAAATTAATTTAGAACTTTATGCACTAATGGGTTGAATAAAGTGAGGGTTGATAATTTAACCACCCCCTTATAATGTAACAGGAATGCTGATCCATCGATGTGAATAATCACCTGATTGATTGAGTAGTTTGGCACTACCGGTCAGAGGTTCCGAATCCGCGGCACCTCAACGTTTAGGCTTTTTGTGCTCTTGGTTGTGAAGAGTCCAATAGTCCTTATCAGACTCAACAGAAATTTCACTAGATTTTTCTGGGAGAAATCCTCCCTTGGGCTCTCTAGTCCTATATCTCCAATGAGAGAGAGCTTCATATCCCAACCCAGATGCCAACAAACTTTCTCCCATCCCAAAATATTGTACTTCTTGTGGAACTAGGGACCATAATCACAAATCCGAAAAATGTGACAAAGTAAAAAATCCTTGTTGCAGGAACTGTGGTGGCGACCAACATCCCAGAAAGCCCAGAAAGGCAAACTGTTTCCTCAAAACTCGAGAAAACAGTACCTATTACATAACAAAAACCACCAATTCCATTCGACTTCTCTAGTTAAGTCGAAACTGGATAACTTGCATTATCTTAATGAATGCAATTCCTTCCCCTCGTAGGGCAGTAATCGAGACACTTCGACTTCTCATATCGGCCTACTATAACCACAATTGCTCAGTCCAAGGACTGAGCGACACAGCGGAATGCAGACGAAAGTGTACATAAAAAATGACCGACAAACTGTCCCTAATGGACCATCTCATAGGTGGAGTCACAGTCACTTTAATTCAGATCAAACTTAATCCTATAGCAGGATAGTGAAGAAATAAATTTGCAATTAATTACAATTGTATAATAAAAAAATATCGACTGGCCTAAATTATTTACTAATTTTTCTATATATTATATCCCAAGACCTATGAATTCAATCGATTAAACTGTAGAAAAATTTGGAGCATGAATTTGCTTGGAAAATAATTGAATACACAATAAATTGATAAAAACCCGAGACCATTTATTGTGCATGAAACTATTTGCCAAAAAGCAAAATCAAGCCAAAAATATTTCGACAGTTTAATGGATTCAAATTTATAGGTCGAGGGCTATACGTCTAGATTATTTCCTGAATAACTATGATTTAAACCAACAACAAATAATTCTAGATACTTTTGATTATTTTTTTATACGTCAAAATATGACGTTCTCATCAATTTGACGCGGTTAAATGGGTGTTGGGCAATAATAATTTATTTAAACAGGTTTTGTTCAAAAAATGGTGGTGTCTGATTGGTCTATTTCATGACACATTCAGTTACTAATAGTCCAAGCAACCCAGAGCTGGAATAATGTGTTATGTCATCAGGGCAGAAAATAAGCTTTAGCAGCACGACTATTCGCACAAGCGAGCTTAGCGAAGCGAGGGTACTTGATAGTTAAGGGCTGCTTAAGCGTTTCCTGTATGTGTGAATAAAACTGTTTTTCACATACCGAATAAACCAAAAAATTGGAAAATATAACCAAAAACTTTGACATTCACTGACGTTTAATTAAATGAATTTACATGAAACGTCAAAGTACTCCAGTGATAGATGATGAAAAACTTCAAAAATCGTGGAGTTAAGAATTTTCCTCACTTTGGCTGCTAAACAATACTTTCCGCCCTATTTTTGGTATTCATATGATTAACCGGTAAGGTAAGCGAAAAATTAAATATCATCCACGCACCACCTTTTTTCATATTTCGTTCTTCGCGACTCAAGAAATGTGTGTGCAAAAAACGTGTTTTGAAAAGTCCCGGAAAATATGTAAGATTGATCAAAAACACGCCAGTTTTCCGTTATTTCCCAAGTTGCGAATATGCGAATACCCCCAGTGTAAAAGTTGTAGCGCAGAGAATTTTGCATCGAAATATGTCCTTGTTTGTCGCTTTTGATGCAAAAATAATGGGACTTTCCCAATCGCGGTGGGTAAGGTATTTTTCAAAACACGGTATTTGTTAAAAACAAATAATATTAAAAATCGTACTTGAATTCAATATGGATACGAAATAATAAGATACCAAGTGAAACTGAAAATACCAAGGTAAATACCGACAATATAAACGCCACTGGATAATCAATATCAGTCAATTGTCGAAGTGATAGGGAAGAACACACGCACGCGTTTGCCGATAGGATTAGATTAGATTAGAATTGGAGTAAGTGCTCCGCGGTTTCGTCTTCTTCTTGGCATAACCTTCATAGGCTGTCATCTGCTAGGCCAATTGTGTGCATCTGCTTCCTCAGCCTACAATGCCCTGTTAGCATTCTTACCATCATCCTCGTCGTTTCTCGACTTTGACATAGTAGGTCGCGTGACAGTCTGACCGGAACGCTTTTAAGGAATAGCTTAGCGTGCCTTTGCCCCGAAATTTCATGCAACCAGCGCAACGCCTAGTTGTTTATCCATTGGTGGATGCTCTCCTTGGTGAGGCATTTAGCAATTCCGCAGAAAGGTTCTGGCCCTATCATGACCTCAGTCGCTCCCTGCTTGGCTAATTCATCGGCCTTCTCATTGCCTTTAATTCCTTGATGGCCTGGCACCCAGGCTAGGGTCACGCTATTATGAATCCCTAGTCTGTTGAGGGCCTTGCGACACTCCCACACCAGATTTGACGTTGTCCGATATGAGCTTATCGCTTATAGTGCTGCTTGGCCATCGGAGTAGATGACGATTCTTTGGCTATCTACCTCCCGTGTCATCAACTCTTCTGCACAGCATTGCACCGCCATTGCCTCTGCCTGAAAGACAGTGGCATGTTTCCCAAGGCTTAGAGAGATCGTGATCTTCTCTTGTACCCCATTTATTCCGGCTCCTACTCCAGAGTCTGTTTTAGAGCCATCAGTGTACCAGTTGAGATTCGCTATTATAGGAGGCCCTGTCTCCCAGTCCTTTCTCTCTGGAATGACTACTGTGTATTCATTTTTAAAGCTATATTGTGGGGCATTGGCATTCCCAGTATTGGATCTACCTTTATTTCTTCATATAGCTTTTTGTAGACCTTACCGTGTCCTTGACTTATTGGAGAAGGCCCCTGTAATAATCTGTGACTTACAGATCTTGCATTTCCCTGAACGAAGATATGCAGTGGTGGCAGGTTCAGTATTACCTCCAGGGCTGCAGTCGGCGTCGTTCTCATGGCCCCTGTGATACCTAGGTAAGCTTGCCTTTGGATACCACTTAACTGCCTTTGCGCCCCAATCTGCAGTGTCCTCGGCCACCAGACTACTGATCCATAGGTTATCATTGGCCTCACGACCTGTGTATATAACCATTTGGTCATGTTGGGATTCAATCCCCAATTCTTCCCACACATCTGCCTACACCTTCCAATATCGTCCGCATACCCTAGACACTGAATACCTTCATCGGACAGCCGTACTAGAAGAGTATCTACAAGAATCGCCCACAAAAGGGGCGATAGCACGCCTCCCTGAGTACAACCCATCTCCACCCCCGCCGTGATGGTTGCCTCTCCCAGGGTGGATGTGATTATCCTATTCCCTAGATTGACTGCAAGCCACCTGCAGATGATGGGTTCGATCCCTCTTTTTTCCATACACCTGGTTATGGGTATTGGAGACCCATTATTGAATGCTCCCTCTATATCCAGAAAAGTAGCTACTGCTATTTCCTTGTCGTCGATCGACTTGGAAAGTAGCCTGTTCAAGTCATCCAGAGCCAGGTCTGTTGACTTGCCTTGCTGGTAGGCATACTGACGCTCGCTTAGAGGGCGAGTTTTCAGAGCGTTGTCCTGTATGTACCTATCTACTAGCTTTTCCAAAGTCTTAAGCAGGAAGGACGTTAGACTAATTGGTCTAATATGATTGGGGCGTTTGGTCTGAGATTCTACCTACTTTCGGAAGGTAGATGACCTTCACCTTCCTCCATATTACCGGAGTATATTTCCAGGCTAGGCTAGCCTTGAAGATCTTGCTTAGTTGCGGCACTAATGCCTCTTTACTCTCCGGCAGTAGGGCTGGATAGATTCCATCCTCTCCCGGTGATTTAAAGGGTTGGAATTCATCTATCGCTTGGTCTTGTAATAGCAGTGGCAATTTGCCAGTCTTCCCGACTGGGTCTACCTACCAGATTTCTGGCTACCTCCTGCCGACCTAGATACATGATAGCTCCTGGAAAGTGTGCCCTTGTCAGCGACTCCAAGCTTTCCTGAGCCGTTTCTGCATAGTTTCGTCCGTTTTCTTCAGGAGACTCACCTTTTCATTGGAGCCTTCTTTGGCAAGAACTTTGTGGATTCGGGAAGAGCATACTCACGCGCTTGCCAATAGGAAGTCAGGTGGTTACTTAGCAACGGCGATTCGATAAATATTCACCAATTGAGTTAGTCCGGAGGGCGTGGTAATTATGATTTTCGCACGACATTGTCGGCTTGAAGGAAACCCATAACATCTTTGGAACAGTGTTCATCTTTTGATATTCAGAAATTGAAAAAATAATGTTAATAGACAAAATCCAATGAATGAAGCACATTAACGAATTAACGTTTAATCATTATTGACATATTATTAATAACAAAAAGTCCATTTTCTAAATATTATCACTACATACTTAGCACTTCAGCTTTTTCATAGTTAGTCGTGGCAATATCGAATGTTTTCGACCGCATTCCTTTCTCAGCTTCAGTTATGTTTGCCAGATTATACTGCGCAAGTGACCACTCTGCCCTTCCGTTCAAATTAACACAGTATTGAAAGACGAATTTTTCAAATGAAAAAATATTCAGTGATCGATTTTGATGAAACTGAGTTATTTCTAAGCAAAACATTCAAGTATTCGTAAAGTGAATATAAATGTCTATTTATTATTATTTCCCTCTTCTGTCAAAATTTATCCGCTGATAAATGAGGTCTTGTAATATTACCCCAGAAAATTTACCCGATAGGGAACTTCCAAATTTTTTTTCATTCAATAAGTGTCTAAAAAAACCAATCCACTAGGCTTTTTTTAAAATCAATATTACTTGGAAAACATAGATCGCAGTTCCGTGTTATTTCGAATCATTTCAACCGATCTCTATAGCGCGCCAAAGCTGCTGACGTCAATGAGTATGATGCCCAGCTGTGTAGGTACTCGTGTATCGATCGCCGTCCACATCAGCGATGCCAATTCGAGTGATTTTTGCGGTTTGTTAAGGACGCATCACCAATGATTTAATGTGTGTTATTTGGAATAGTTCTCATCAAATAAAATAAAACATGTCTCAATTATACTGTGCCACAAAATCTATTGAAACTACACACATGTCTTAAATTCTGTATATTTATGAAAAGTCTCACTAAATACACAATTCTTTTTCCGCTACGGCGTAATATACAATATAAATATATTTTATGAATCTGCAACATCATTCGAAGCTGGAGGGGTTTTGTGAACAAATATGGGTTTTTTACACCTGTACGAGGTATATTTTATTGTTCTGTGCTGGCGACTTTACACAAAGAGATTGTATCCGTAATATATTTCTAGGCCAAGCAATAGAGCATGCAAGTTAAATAATTTTTTACAAAAATCCTAGTAGAAAACGGATGATGCCATCATAAAATATCATAAATACTACATGGTCTTGAAGAAGACGACCCTTAGCAAGATATAATGAAACTTGTAGATATAGTGAAAAGCCAACTAAACATTAATTGCAATTTAAGCGACTTTAGAGATATTCATAGAATTGGCACAATAACTGCTAACAAACCTAGACCACTAATCATAGAGTGCATGAACTATTTTTTAAAAATAGAGATACTAGGAAAATCGAAAATCTTGAAAGGAATTAAATTGTTTTTTACATACGACCTAACCTAATGCAATACAAATATTAACAACGACTAATGCAAAAAGCTATACTTCCAAAGCAAACTCGTCGACAGAATCAGGAACGAAAAGAAAATTGGAGAAAAACTCAGAATCAGAGACTTCAAAACCTGTAACCAGGAATCAAAAGAACTCAACTTCGAATTAAATATTTTATTAATTTTAATTAGTTATATTGTGTGTGAGTGTGTTTTTGAGCATTTGTGACGGATATAGTGTATTTTTATCATATTTATCTGAAACACTCTGGGGTTATTCAGAGAATTAAACAGAATTGTAAGCGCTTCTTCATGTAAATAAGTGTTCAGTTAGCAACTTTGGCTAGATTCTTCCTGTATAGTGAACCGCAGGTAGCGAGGACAATACCATTACCATTCAAATATATTTAGAAGTGATAAATTTGCCATGACAGTGCAGTGTAGTTGGGTAAGAATAAGATCCTATTAGGTATTTTATTACAATATTTATTTCATTTATATAAGTAGCACAGATATTTAATTAATAACTTTCGACGTATTTACGCTATTTAGTGAACTCCACGTAGTGATAACAATAGAAACGGAAATCCTAGATTATTCAATTTAATTAGATAATTAGTAAGTTCTACATATAAGAATGATTAGTAGCCCTAAGAAGGGCTGATTTGTTAAAAACTTGCAGATGATGTACCTAATCAAAATTCCATTCCATCAGAATCTCACCAGAATTCCGATATGGGTCATAATAAGTCAACGTCCTTTTCCGATGGGAATATTATTTAACCCGGTTGATACACCTTCGATGAACGCTTGGCGAGAGCTCTTCACAGTCGTATCTACCCATTCTTTTGATTCGGTATGTCATTCGTTCAGCCAAGTCTCGTCAAAATAATAAATATTCTTCCATTCCTCCCGGTACCCTTTAATGGCTCTAAGATAATCCCTTCTCCAACATACAATGTCTTCTCTATCAATTAACAGTGACTTCCGACTATGCTTCTCCCAGCGAAATCCAATCTCTCGTAATAGTTTCCATAATTTACTTCTGCTTATTGATGGTGAGTCATAATTTTGACTACTTAGGAAATAATTTTGTCTAATGTTGGAATTTCATTATTAAAATAAAAGGAGAGTGGACCTGTCTCCTAATAACATTTTTATGGAATTCTTCAATTTCCAATGGCTTACCCCCCCCCCCAGTCTTCTTGGGAGAACTAACAGTTCCGCTTTTTCATTCTTCCCGAAATCTATAAACGGTCGCTTCTCCAACTTCCGTTATATTGGAACAGGCGCTAACTATTTCCCGAACATTACTTGTAGGACGTTGGTGCACAAGTGAATCGTGGACATTCAGTATTATAGTTTTTCCCTTAACGTGAAAGCAGCCTTACTAACAGGCTCAACTGGGGTGAAGGCAAAACTTGTGGACGTCATTTTAAACTAAAATATACTCGGAATGATGATTCCACAAACTTTCTTCATAAACTGCCAATACATAAACAAGAAATCTGATAAGTATCTATAAGTACCTACCCATTATTGCCAATATTTATTCGCTGTTGGAGAATTGAGATATAATTGATTTATTTTATCCTAAACGATGAAATAAAACAATTTAATTTGTTTAAATCTGTCATAGCTGCGTTTGTGTTCTGAAATTCTAGGAAATTTAGGAACTTTAAGACTAGAATTTCAGAACACAAATGCAGCTATGACAACAACAAATTAGATTCCAACTATTCAAATCATCTTTTAACAAACCAACACACTTTCGATTCAAATTTTGAAATTTTGCATGTAGAACCCAAATACTTTAAATTAAATCTTTTAGAAGCCCTCGAGATTAACAAAAACAAATATTCAGGTAATCTGCTCAACGACCAAATAGATATCAATCATTCCCCCTTATTAAACCTTTTTACCTAGAAGATGTGATGGTTGTGAATAAATTTTCCAAATTATCCGTCACTAAAAAATGCTTTGAAGTTTGAAAAATGGGAACAGGTATACAATGGAAATGAAGTTTATAATATGGCTCTTAACTTTATTAATTCTTTGAAACATCATATTAATGAAAATACACAGAAAGTAAAAGTAAAGCATAAAAAAAAATTATTGCAAACTTGGATGAATTCTACATTAAAAGAGGAAAAAAATAAATTGTACAAATTAACTTTAAAATATCCTGATAATTAAGAAACAAAAAGTCAATACAATGTGTACAAAAATAATGTGAACAAACTAGTAAAAAAACAAAAAAGACTATTATAGAAAAATTATCCAAGAAAATCAAAATTCCTCCAAATCTTTGTGAGAAAGCATAAACAAGATCTGCGGCAAAATAAAACCTAAAAAGACTATTGAAAGAATTAAAGTAAATGGATCTGAGTTAATGACGAATTGAATATTGCAAATGGCTTTAACACAATATTACTGTGGATTAGGCTCAAATTTAGCTAGAAACATACCCGAGGTAACAAATTTTGCAGAAAATACAGATTTTTGGAAGGTATTATGTTCCTTAGACCTACCAATGAAGCTGAGATTATTAATACAATAAAGGATTTGAAACTTAAAAAATCACCAGATCTGGATAGCATAAGGTCTGAAACATTAAGAGGAATATCTAATGAGATTGCAAGTCCATTAACCTACTTAATTATAGGAAAAATAATCAAAATTAGAATCAGTTCTTTCTTGAAAAAACATAAAATTTTATCCGATCGTCAGTACGGCTTCAAAGAGTCTAGGTCGACTGAGGATGCGGTATATAGGTTAACTTCTCTTGTTCATGATTCGCTTGACAGAAATATTCCTGCTATATGCTTCTTCTTGGATTTCTCCAAAGCATTTGACACCGTGTGTTATGAATTGTTATGAAATAAATTGGAGAAGTATGGAATTAGAGGCAATGCATACAAACTCATAGAAAGTTATCTATCAGATAGGGATCAAATGGTTCAAATCGATGGTGTAATGAGTGCACCACATAAAATCACATGTGGTGTACCTTAAGGAACCGTTCTTGGGCCACTTTTATTCCTTCTATACATTAATAGTATGCTTTACTTGAATATTCATCAGCTTTGCAGATGACACAGCAGTATTTTATAGTTCCTCCACACGGCAAGACCTAAAAAATATAATAGAAAATGATTTTCCTAATATTACTAGATAGTTACAATTTAATAAACTAACTCTCAACTCCAGTAAAACAAATGACTTAACTTTTTCATCTTACATAACTGGCTTACCTAACTGGAGCCACTGAACATCGGAGTAACAAACTACATTTAAGAAACAGAAAAAATAAGATATCTCGGTATTACAATTGATCCACATTTGAGATGGGATCTACAATGTAATGATATAGTAAAAAAATAAGAGGCCATCTTCCAAAATTTAAGTATTTAAAAGGAATTCTTGAGCCTGAAGAATTAAAAGTGTTATATTACTCACTGGTGGAATCCTTGATTTCTTATGGAATTATCGGTTGGGGCGGAGTTGTTTCTCAAATGGCGGCCGGCGAGTTGCATCCCAAAAAGTAAAATCTTACCTGAACGAAAAAAGGTGACCGTCGAATAGCATCCGTAATCCAAAAAGGTCTGTTCATTGATAATCGCCTATCGTGGTCAAAGGCAGGTCAAATTTTAGAGCAATGTTACCGATATATTATTTGAATCGTAGATATTTTTAGTTTGGCTCAAATCTCTTGAGCTTTTGATTATGGCTAATGTAATCTTAACGATAGTAGATAGTATGACGTGTTGAGACCTAACCTAACCTAACCTAATCTTTTTTTGCTGGCTGACCACGGACATTCCGGAAAAGAAAGGGGTTTCTATTCTAAAATGTCAGCACTCAGTCGCCGTTGTAGAGGTAGTTGAAACGCACTTAAGCGCATGTGGTGGCCTCGGCCGCCGCGACCGACCGACCGCAACCACCACATAGTGCGGGACTAAGCTCCTGAGGAGCCACTACTCGCTAAACATTCCACCTCCCCTTCCGCACCATGCATCTGGAACCGCCTCTTGGGCATAACGTCGGATGCAGGCCGGGTCTTCAACCATCAGCTTTCAACGATTCAAAACATGTTGGACCAGAACCTAATGAAAATGAAAAAATTTCCTCACCTACACCTTTTGGAAAAAAATAACAAGAAACCAAAGAAAGGAACGCCATGCCTACCTAAATCCATTCAAACCATTGCAGTCAATATGCGCCCGTCAAGACAATCAGACTTGTCTCAGACACTCAAAAACGCGCCTACTGAACCATTAAGCACGCTTTAAAGTATCTGATATCACCTCTGCCGTAGTCGTTACCGCTACCCTCCTATCTGGTATCTGTTCCGCCCTCATCCTTCTTCTTCTAGTATCTTTCGGCGTGCTTGTCACATCAGCTAGTGCGTGCTTGAAGGCAAGGCACCTACCTGATCCGACCCGATGACCTGTTTCCTTGCACACAGGGCAATACTTCACCTCATTCTGCACGCTGCCGCTCCACATCGAAGACATGCATCCCGTTTATCCTCTCCTTTACATGCCCTTGCTTCATGTCCAAATCCCCAACAACGAAATAAAATTTAGTATCAATTAGGGTATCAGAATAAACATGACTGCAATGCCCGCTTTTATTTAATTATATACCAGTTAGGGCACAATATTAAATTTGTTGACGGGATGCAACTCAGTGGTGGGACGGATGCAAGTCAGCGGGCAAAAGTTTGGCCTGCTCAAATGGGATGCAATTATTTAGTACCAAGAATTTCCGTACTGTTGTCTGATGATATAAAAAGTTCAAAGAGTTACAATTTATTCAAAAAGCAAATCAAAAAATGGATTATGGAAATAGACAGACGACAAACTCAATCATAATTAAAATTATCCATTTCAGAAATATGCAGGTGTCTAACAGTTAATATGGTACCACTTAATTGTTTATTATAGAACTCGACAATTCACTGGATTTGTATTATTACCGGATTTGACAATTTACTGGACTTGACAATTTACTGGACTTGACAATTTACTGCATTTGACAAAAAACTGATTTGTTCATGTTTTACGGTCAGAATACAAGTAGTAACAAAAACTACTTCTGCGACCTAAACTGTTTATTCAATTTAGGCTAACTATTTTCTATGTATCAATGTATCTATTTTTTTTTTAATTGAATAAATTATTATTATTATAATATAAATATATATATATATAAATAATTTTGATATATTTGGCAACACGCAAATGTTTTTCAGTTAGTTGTAATAAACATTTAAGAACAAAATAACGTACTTTTTTCAGTTTTTTTTCGGATGACGTAAAAAGTACTGGAGCAATCTCAATGGTTTGTATAGATAAATCGGGAATTTTTGGCCGACTTCGCATGGCGTTCTGACGTCACAACCAATAGCAATGCGTGTACACAAACTTCAAATAATTTGAATTCATCTGCATTTTCAATTCGTTTTAACGGTTGTTTTGTGACAAAAAAATTGTTTTTTTATGCCAGACGTTTTCATGTAATATATCTTATGGTTTATATCACATTTTTGCTATTTAAAATTTTTGTCAAGTTCTCTAATAAAGACAAAATTTGTTGCAAATGTGAGACACATAATATGGCAACTGGCCCGAAGACTACGACTTGGCGACGCAGTATGGTGTGCAGGAACCAGCTCGCCGTTACAGCTGACTAGCTCAGAAAGATATATGGCGATATTACCACGATCCAGAAATTCGTCCTACATCCGTTATTTTCGCATCAAAAGCGACAAAAGAATCTAAGATATTTTGCTGCAGAATTTTCCGCTCTACAACTTTTACACTGGGGGTTTTCGCATATTCGTAACTGCTGACGAGTTATTGGTGAAAAACGGAAAACTGAAGTGTTTTTCAACAATTTTCCATATTTCTCTGGACTTTTCAGAGCACCTTTTTTGCACACATATTTCTTGAGCAGTAAAGAACAAAATATCCAAAAATGTGAGGGGTGATATTTTATTTTCTGACTTTGGGCTACTTGGACTATAAACTACTCTCCCCGCTCGACTAAAATACATATGGCGGGCCTGTTGGCTTTACCAGTGCCAAGAACTGAAATACTGGCCTTGTCTGAATGATGCTTTACTGAATACTATTTGGAGTAAACGCAGTTAGAGAACAGTAGAGAAACGTCATTTGTAACGGTTGAATTTGTCACTACGTCTATTGCATATATTGAGTATTTGTATATAGTAATTACCTGACGGATTTTATCTCTATGTTTCTAACATCATTTGATCACTACGAAAGTACTTCAGTGGTTAAATAATTTCTGTCAGCCCAGAGTTTTAGGGACTACTCTGCCATCATCCTTTCGGTGAAGTGTTGCAGGCTGTAACCAAACCTGTCTTCACATCATGACAACAATTTCATAATTTGTAGCCAGGTAGTGTAAATAATGTTAGTTTTGTGATCGTATGATACAAACGAGCGCCTATCATGAAAATGTCCGTATAGATAGATTCATGTTAGTTGTTTCTTTTTGTTGTATTATAATTCATAATTAAGGGTAGTAAGGGGTTTTCTCTCTTTTTACTTTAGTGTCTAGTTACCGTGGGGCTACTGATTTTTTCCTGGCTTTGATTATATCACCTTTGGGGTGTAGCCACAGTAGTCCAAGTACTTTGTCCGCTTCAGCTTGATAAACGCTAAAGTTTATTAGGGTTCAGTTATAAATCACTGACTCCTTGACTTGTAGTCTAAAACATTTAAAGTAGTAATTAGGTTTCATAAAACTTATTGATCTATGTAGACATACTTTACTTTTGAGTTAGAGGTATATTTTCTTGATTTATCTACCATATTTTGGCTTGAGTAAAGGCATACTAGTTAGAAATCTTCTGTGTAGGTTGGCATTCGATTATACTCTGAACATCTACTTATAATATATTAGCTGTTGATAGCCATGTGTTGTGTCTGTTAAATCCGAGTGTTTGATCTTGCTTCGTTTACTTTGGCAGGGGGGTATTGTGGTACTATGATTGCTCAAATTTATTTGAATAATTTCTAATACACTATTTCTGTTCATTGTTTACAAATTGGAATTATTTATTGGATGACATTGACAATTGGCCGTGACAGTCGTGTCTTGGGATGAAAGCGTTCAGGGAAGTGTAGCACTTTATGACTTGATCTGTGCGGAACACGTAGTGAGCAGTGTAATTCGGATGCAGAAATATTTCGGGTAGGTTTCTCTATGGTAGTATTCTGTATTGACGTTGAGGAAGTGTCAGTCACCCTTCTTTCCGGTGTGTGCTCCTACTTGATGGTTGGTTTCCAAAAGTGCATCGAACGAGAACCTGAATTTTGTTAATGACTGGGTAGTCATCCCCTGACGGGACTTATAGGTTCTCGTTCTAAATTAGTTGTGGAATATACGGTTTGGTATTTTGGTTCTACGGGAGTTCGTATTGTTGAAGAATTCCGTCCTGTTCTGGAAGCCGTTTCTCACAAACCCCTATAGGGGATATATTGCACTAAAACGATTGTGAGTATTTTCTCTTCTTACTGATTTCGCATCATTATGTATTTATCACTATTTATAGAAAATCGCCATTGTTGAAGTTTTGGAATTGGAGGTGTGCCACATGTCGTTGTTGGTTCGTTATTTGTTGGTAGCCGTCCAGTAAGAGGAAAATTTTGAGTATTGGACCCTTTTTGGAAAAGGTATGTCTCACAGATTTGTATTTTGTAGTTAGAACAGTTGGTGGTAAAATACTACCTGTTGATTTCAAAGGCTGTAAGACAGTATATTCTGATACCGTTGCTGACACTGTAGATTGTAAGTAGGCCTTATGACTACCCTGTGGGTTTGATTAAGTGAATTTGGGGTTAATTTTGATTTGTACGTTACTTGTAAATTCTTATAAATTGGCTTCTGGCATGGGCCGAGACAAGCTTAACTTGTTGAGGTGTTGCATTTGTTCCTGTAGAGGCTCAGTTTTTAGCTGATACCTGTTTTAATTTTTAAGGGTTCACCTGTGGGGCCAGGGTATACTTACCACCCTCCAGATACACACTTCGGGATGTTTGGAGTTTACCTGTTAGATCGATTGTGATGTCTTCTGGAGTTTGCTGCTACTTCTCCACAACATCGTGTAGAAGACACATTGAGGGTTTTCCTAATTTATTAACTTTTATTTATTGTTTTCCCTAACCACGAAATGGTTTGAGGTTGAATAGGCTTTACGCCAAAATGTATATATATTTTCATAATTATTAGATAAGTAGTTCCTTATTGATTTATTTGTTTTCCATGTAATTTATTGTAATGGTGGAAATTAATATTTTGCGGTAAATTTTCATAATTCAATCCACTTGCGCATGCGTCTCTCCCTTGGTATCAACGCCTTGACTACGGTGTCGCCTTGTATGGAATTGTTTTTATAAACTTCACACTACTTTCCAGGTAACATATAATTAATAAGTTTGTATTTAATCTGTACTGGTACACTCGAACAGCCATATTAATTTCACACTACGTGGGTCGATTAACTTTAGTATAGATATTTTGGAATTTTATTGTCAAGACTTTTGATAAGTAACAGATGTTCATGCTATTTTTTTTAAGTGGGGGGGCTTTTACTAGGTTTTTCAGGTAGTTTATAATTGTAAAACACCCCTTAAGGGTATTAAATGTTTTTCATTTAGTTATTATAAGGAACATAAGCTAAGGTTTGCCTTTTATTTTCATCCCTTGTTCAGTGGGTTATCTGGGGAAATTAGTCGTGCTAGGCCAAAGTGTAAAACTCAGTTGGCACCCACACATGTTGTCTACTATTTTGTCCGGAAGATCAATGAGAGGGATCCACCCCTACCTCCGTTCTGAGCGACGTCGAAGGCCTAAGGTTGTCACCGGAGCAACTGAAACTTATGTGACCGAGTAGACAATTAATAATCTTGCATTTTTTAGTATCATTCAAATTTCATAAATATTTCCACATTTGGGCTTGAGCTCAATTTTTAAGGTTACACATTAATCTACCGGCTCGTTTCCAACCGATTTTCGTTTCACTGTCGCACACCATTTAAGCTTATCAAAAATACGTACTACCTACTATTCACATTCTCAAAATATCCACCCTAAAGTCAAAGTCAAACTATAGCTATCTTATAATGAAATTATTGAACGTAGAATAATATATAAAAGCTCTACATTCAATAGGAACAACCCTTCACTCAACAACAAACGGAACAAGAATAAGCTTTCGTCTAGAAACGATGTTTACTGGTCGCCTCTGAGACTTAAACATGTGATCAGTTGCCAAGCAATTGGACGTTTTCGGTGATGACGGTCTGTATTTTAGCAACCCACAGGTTTCTACATCCTTTTAATGGTCTAGTCTAAACTTTTGCCGTCAACGCATTCTTAGTTGGGACCATTGTCGGTTCCTATCTTCTCATCCTGGATATCTTATTGAATATCAGAATAACTGATCAAACTATTTAAGCTTAATCTTGGAATATTCCTTTATACGTAGTGTTTCGATTGATAATAAACAAAGTTCGTGCTTAATATGCTAGACGATTTTGTACGCGAACGATCTTGTATGCGATAACTAAGTACATCCATAATATAAATTGGATCGAGTTTTAGATGCACACAATACCGTCTAGCAAATTCAGAGCTTCGAGAAAAATGGGTAATAAATTTCACTCCGATATGGACACCAAACGATATAATATGATTCTCGTTATTATACATTCTACTAGCTCTTATTATCCTCAACAATTTCCGATCGTTTTACCATTATCGCATCAAACTACGTGAAATATCACATTCTGTGAAAGCTTATTTTCTCTTTATATCGAGTGATTTATTTGGAAATGCGCATACAGTGAAGGTAGATGGGGTACACCGAGGTGATTTAGGTTAAAATCCTAATCGTATATTTGAAAAAGGCACAAAAAAATAACCAGGACTAAAAGTAATTGGTGTTTTCGCATACTTTTTCACTAATTAACTTGTGGCAAATCTAGATGTTTCGATAATGAGGTGGCACAAAATTTGAAGAAAATAAATCATTAATTTTCCCAAAATGGTACTTTTCCCGCTTTGATCCTTCAAATCACTAACTATTTCTTATTCTCTTGATTTCTTAATCCTGACCTTATTGAAAAAGTAGAGGAGAGGACAGGATATGAAAGAAAAACACCCACTCTGGAAAGAGCGAAACTTTATTTCAAACAAAAATAACTGCAACGGCTACTCAGTTTAGAGAGCACCTCAGGTGTAGATTCTGAGACCAAACTAGTACAAATTCAGAGAGTAGTCTTACCGGTTCTCGGGTAATCCTACTTGAAATTTATTTAAGGTACTGAAATTAGATGAAGGTAAATTATGAAAATTAAGAAAGGTAAGTGGGCGCCACCCTAAATAATACTAGCTCATTTGTTATTCACATCAGCATTATATCGACAAATCCTGTAAGATTGGAAGGGAAAATAAACTTTATGAACAACGTTATTAAATTTACAAGTTGTATATTTACTTTGAATAACAAACAATTAAACAAAGGAAAAAATTACTAGTTTTCATTGACGGTTGTTGAAGAGTTGAAAAGTCTCTAGATGGTACTTTCCTGGAGTGATAGAGATGGAGTCCTTGTTGAAGTACAGGTAACAGGTAAAGTTCTAAAGTCCCATGTAAAATGTCCCAGGTAAAGTTTGGTCCAGGTCAAGTTTTGGTCCAGATAAGTTTTCGGGTCCAGGTAAGGTGCTAAAGAACAATACTAGTATGTAGTATGGAACAAATTTACCCAATTCAACAAAATCCAGGATGTCTGAAGTATGATACTACAATGATTAAAGATTACAATGCTAAAGAAAATCATTTAACAACGTGGTTCATACATCCTGTATTTTAGATAAAAGAAATAATTAAAAAAAAACGATAAAATCGAATAACCGATTCTATACCGGTAAATACAGACATATTTTAAATATGTATATATTTAAAAAAAGTTTGAAATATATTCAAAGATAATATAAAAAAAAACTGAAAGAAAAAAACAAATTCATATCGATATATATTCCTGGCACTGGAACGACATTGCTACATAATAAAGAAAGGAAGGTAGAAAACTATTAAGAAAGGAGAGTTAGTTATACATTTAAGCGAAATGACTTACCACTCAAATGAATGCACTTCTTAAAGAAGATACGATAAAAGAAAGGCTTCAATAGTACATGTTCACAGGAAAGAAGAACGAAACCCTTTTGCCACTTGTTTAAATACACGAAATCATGTGAAAGACAACAGACTTACGTCTCATGTTCGTGTCACGCTCATATGCTTTGACCAGGAAAGGAATTTACATTTCAGTAGTGAATTCTTGCTTCATATTTACTTTATAATTGGTAGAAGAAGAGACACGAGGTCGAAGTGGGAATCTCAAAATAGCAGTGACTAGTTTCACTACAGACGGACCTCGATCGGCCCGCATAGAAACGTTGATTTCGACTCTCGTCCACAGCAAATATATTCAGCCTTGAAACATTTCTCGGTGTTGGGTATGAGGAAGGACTGGCTATTCGCTGCCCATACGATAATTTAATAATTTAATAGAGGAAAGTAAAGTGAACGGAATTAACGTTACATAACGTAAAAGTAATGTAATAAATTGAACGAAAAAAATTAGACACAAAAAAATTGTAACAAAACTTAACAGTTGTTCAAAGTGTTCTTCATTTTACACAATACATCTCCGTGATCTTGAAGTAAGATTTGTAATTGACCTTCTAATTATTAAAGCTTGCTTATTTCTGTGTTCGTCGCATTCAAACAAAAGTTAACTATACTAGCGTTGTTGCTTTAATGAAACAAATACTACTTAGCGCTCCAAAAAAAATCTGTATCGAAATGTTGTAGAGAAATACCAGGTGTTAACCCTAAGATTCCCGTGCTTTCGGTATCAACGCAAATACCCGTGAGGGGTACCTCAGGGACCCCAAGTCATTGTACATGATTAAGCACATATACAAAAATTTTATTTAAGAAAACATCATGCTGCATTTAGATAACGTTTATTTCTCACAACCTCATGTAAAATAACACATCTCCTGATAAAGTTAATAACATTAAACGGAGGTCTTTAAAAATTAACTTAAAATAATTTTTGGAGATATTGTTAATTAGTCAATGGACATATTATGAGCATTTGCTTAATTGAAATAGTCAAATTCATGTAAGTATTCATTACTTGTTTTCCATAACTTTGTTACTTCTTGTATTATTGGTAAGAAATAAAAGTTTGATATTTGGCAGTTTCACGTAAAACTTTACACATCATATAAAAATAGCCATCAAAATGACAGTGTTGCCATTTGACAAAGTCAACGATGACGCCATATCTTTAAATTGAGACATCCTCGATACATTATTACTGTATATAAATAATCGCGATTGGAGATATTAATCGACGGGGCTAGCATTTTTCCAAAAAAATAATAATTGATTTATTGAAGTTATTCCAAATTACAGACTCTCTCTGTATATATCCCGAATTAAATGCTTCTCATGTAATCGGAATGAAAACAAAACATTGCAGCATCTTCTTTTTGATTGTCCAATTTACGTAGTCATGAAACAAAATATTTCTTGTTTGCAGAGTTTGGAAGCATAAATATGAAAGTACTAATATCACAATAGTTGAACTCAGGCAAAATGGATACGTGCGGAATATTATAAGGTTGCGTTCATTAATTGTCAATGGGTAATTGTCTTGAGAAATTTCTTATAATTTATTCATAATTCCGGCGGAGCAGTAAATCAATCAATTGGCCAAATTCCATAACCGTACTTAATATGAGTTTAAGAATGTGACGCTCAATATAAGTTTAACTTTTTATATTCAATATCAAAACGAAAATTCGGCATATTCCGTTGTTTCCATAAAATAAGCCAAAAAAGACACAATCAATTTCTTATACAATTCAGATTTATTCGAAACGTCAAAAACATTCATTTCATTCTCATCCCACATCACTGACAACCGCAATAAGTTAATTTTTAATCTGTTGACAACGGAGAAGACCCTAAACTCGTTGTGCTACGAGGAGAAGCTACCAGCCCGACACAGAAACTTCAAAAAAATGCATGTTCATTCAAATATTACTTGGATGGTTCATCCTTTATTGGTTTTGTAATATTTATTACTCAGCCGCATTAATGAATAAACTATAGGGTGATATATATTTGTGTATATTTAGGAAGGTTATGGCTTATTATTGTTTAATTGTTAGTTAGTGTATTGATTAAATGATTGATTGTTTCGGCACCACCAGTCAGAGACCACAGACCTCGGCACCTCAGCCTGTAGGCTTTTTGTGATCTTGGTTGTACCGTTTATGTGAGTAGACCAGTAGCCCTTATCAGGCTCAAATGTATTCTTACTAGGTCCTTCTTGGAGAAATCCTTCCTTGGATACTCTAGTCCTAGGAATCTATACCTCCAATGAGTCAGTGCTTCACATTCGAAGATAATGTGAGAGGCTGTTTCCTCCTCTTCTATTTGAAACCTCCCTATATATGCTAATTGTATACATGTGCTTCCTCAGGGTGCAGTGACCGGTGAGTAATCCCGTCACTTTCCTTATCTGGCCCATGCTGAGGTTTAATATTTCTTTAGTCAGCGACTCCGAGAGTTTTTTGAACAGGAGTTTGCTGTGTTCCTGTTTTGGCACGTGTCTCCAGTACGTCTGATATTTAGTTCAAATCAAGACGTGCAAATCAACACCTGCAAATGTACAACGACGTGCAGCAGTTTGTGATATTCCAAATACTGGTTCAGGACCAGTGAATGCAGTTTCAAACCGTAGCTTTGATAGGGTATCTGCCTTTTTATTGCCTACAATACCCTTGTGCCCCGAGAACCACTAAAGAGTTACTCTATTGTGATTTGCCAGGGTTAAAAAGTTTTTGTAGGCAGTCCCAGACCAGTCTAGACCTGATCTGGAGACATGCTAAATATTTCAGTGCTGAGTGACTATCTGAGAGTATAAGGATTTTTGCGTGGACATTGAACCTAGGTTCAGCACAATGGACTCCAGCTCCTGTTCCTATGTTAGTTTTAGATCCGTCTGTGTACCACACCAACGTTCCTTCCTGACTGTATGCTTCCAGCCCATCCCAGTTTAGCTGGATATGGTATGGCTGGTTGTCGTTTATTGTGGCCAGCATGTTATTACTTCTCATTTCAAGAAGCGAGTTTGTGATAACTTCTGTGATTCTGTTATGACTATGGGTGTTGCTTCCTTCGTGCCAATTCCCATTGCATTTCAACCTATATGCAGCTTTTCTCGCTTCCGCCTTAACAAGCTGAGCAAGAGGCGGAAGATTGAGAATGGCTTCCATTGTCGTAGTCGGCTGCTTCTCATCGCACCCGTTATGCACAGACAGGCATGCCTCTGAAGTTTTGATAGCTCCAGTTCGGCTTTCCTCTGATCTGTTTTTGGCCTCAAAACTAAGGCTCCATAGGTAACTATGGCTCTCACCACAGATGTGTTTCCTATCGACCGTTTGGCAGCCTTTAGGGCCATTTTCCCTTTATTGGTTTTGTCATTTAGGTGTGAATTCCAGGTTAGTTTTGCATCCAGAATTATGCCCAGATACTTGACCTCCTGGCTAAGACACAGATGCACGTTGAAGAGGCTTGGCAGTTTTAGTTTCTCAAGATTCCTTTTTCTAGTTAAGGAGATGAGCGCAGTTTTTGCTGGGTTCACCATTAGGCATTCCCTCCTACACCATATCTCCACCATTTCCAGAGCATGTTGCATCAGCTCCTCCCCAGTACAAGTATCATCAGATAATCTGCATACTCCTAGGTGTATATCCCCTTCCTGATCAATTCCTTGAGGAGTTCGTCTATGACAAGGTCCCACGGCAAAGGTGATAGGACTCCTCCCTGGGCATACCTCCATTATCGATACCTCCATGGAATCTCTAAATAAGGTTGTCGATGGTGTCCTGTTGGAAAGCATGTTTTTCATCCACCGACATGTGGTGTAGTCTGCTCCACTCCTTGCAACAGCAGCTATCATGGAGTCAAAGGAGGTGTGGTTGAACGTTCCTTTTTTATCGAGAAATGATCCGAGAGCTATTTATTGATTTCCTATGGCAGCCTCAATTTTCGACAGCAGTTGGTGTAAGGCAGTTTCACAGGATTTTCCTGATTGATAGGCATGTTGGTTATGATGTAGTGGCCTTTCAATGAGAAAGTTCTCCCTAACATGCCTATTAATAAGTTTCTTCATTATATTCAACATGAAAGAAGACAGAGTTATTGGCCTGAATGATGTTGCCTGGGAATAATCCTTACCTGGTTTGGGAATAAAGACGATTCGGGCTTTTTTTCAAGCAGTTGTAGAGTATCCAGCTGCTAGTGATGCTCTGAAGAGTTTACAGAGTACTGGAGATAGATGTATTTGTCCCTGCTGCAGATGCGCTGGGATTATACCATCTGGTCCAGGAGATTTGTATGGCTCAACCGAGTATTAGTGTATAGTCTATTGTTTAATTTGTATACATAGAACTTTTTTCCTTTTTGAGAGCTGTGTTCATGTCCTTGCTGTAAACTTATGTTTCTGAAGCAATAAAATATTATTATTATTATTTTTATATATATTTGAAAAGTTATTATTGATACAATTTCGTTGGGAAAGGCTTTTCAAATATTTTGTCAACATATCAAAAAACATCGAATGTATGCAAACTTTCGTGTCATCACGATAAATCATCATCTCTATCGCATATAATAAATTTAGTTGTTTACAATACTCTTGTGAATAAGAATTTTGAGAAGTTTACTGTGCAGATGTATAAAATATAACTTTCAAACTATTAGATCATTTTTACGATGACAGCATAAGAATTTCCAAAGTCGTGCTACTTTTTCCATCTTTTCCCTCTGTTCCCATTCAACCACTAATAAAGATTAAGGTGACGTAAATTTACGACAGTGGCTACATAAGTCGCTCTTTTATCAAAAATGTCAATGGTGTGAAGGAATAAAAATGGTGGTTTTGATTTATTCAATTTCAAGAAGATAAATAATAATAAGTACTTCAATTGAAATTATGTAATGAAAAAATCGTTTTCTAGTGGTGAAAACGGATAATTCCAATGTTCTTTGGATCTATTAATCACTCTGAGTGTGTTTATAGGAGAAAAAATATATATTTATATACAATATGTCCCCCTAAGGTGAAACCATATGGAGAACTTTTTTATTATTAATATCAGGAAAAAAGTTATTCCTACTTAAAAGTTCAAAAATTCCAAATACAATCATCAGATATCAAATTTTTCAGTCGTATATGCGGTATGGCAAAAAACATGGATTTTACTGAGAGTAAAGGTCGAAACTCACTTATCAGCACCTCATAGGAACAGCGACTGATCATCACCAGCAGATTTTATTTCTTATGTGTATTTAAATGTAAGTGCGCCTACCTAACAACATCAGCATATCATCGCCTCAACCACAACACATTTCTCAGAGCGAATATTTTGTGCTTGTGGTGTGCTGATCCTTTGCCGACGTCACTTATCAGCACATTTCGGTTAGTACAGTACAATTCAATATCTGTGACAATAGAAAGTCGGGTATCGCGGCGGTGCTGATCCCGTGTCGATGCGCTAAGTGAACCCATGTACAACCGTCAAGTTGACCACTCGACGGTGCTGTGATGATGCTTGTCAGGTGCTGTGCTGTTAAGTGAGTTTCGGCCTTAAAGTGCTTTATATATAACGTTGATAAAAAGTCTCGCACCAAGGGATAATCTTTGAAATGGATGAAGGGAAAGTTTTGAAATTCTAGGACAAATGTTTTTGTCGTCAGCGTTCAGCGTACGGCCACCATCTTGAATTTTTTGAAATGGCAACCTAGGTCGAGTGACGTATCACAAAAAAGCTCATTTCTCTCTCTTTCAAAAAATAATAGCAATGTATCACTTCAGTAAAAAATGTCTCATAAAATATCAGTTTTATTTTTATAAATTTAATACTAATGATGTGACCTTGTAGGTTTTTAAAATCAAACAAAAAACAATAGTAAAAATTGAAAACGTCAACCACATCATTATTTATCTACAAATTCACAAAACTGATACTAATTTCAAATTAACAGGTAGTTCAAAAGTAAACTAAGAATAATGGCTCATTTATCAGAAAAACAACGAATCGAAATCTTAATGTTAATTGAATATGGTGACTGCAAATGTTTCCATGGCGAAGCAGCTCATCTTCTCAATGATTCAAATCCTGAATGCCCTCCTATAAGAAGATCTCCAGTAACGAGATTAAGAAACAAATTTGATGAAACGGGTAGTGTGAAGGATACTCCAAGGTCTGGTAGACCGAAAAGTGAAACAAATGAGGATAAATCTTTAGATGTTCAAGAAAACCCTAAAACATCTACAAGTGTATTGGCAAGAATTCATGGTATTTGTAGACAGTTTATACAAACCATTCTGCATAAAAATAACTTTCATCCGTATAAAGTTCAAAATCTCCAAGAATTGGCTGAGGAAGATTTTGATAGACGATTACAACTTTGTTGAACAGTTACAGAGAGAATTAGGATGCAAAACATTTTCTCAATTTTTTTGGTATTTAGCGATGGAGCCACATTTTGCTTGAACAGTTCTGTTAACAGACATAATTGCTGGTATTGGTCAAATTGTAATCCGCACTGGTTTGTGGGGGTTTGTGCACAGCATCCACAAGAAGTAAATGTGTGGGCGGGTTTGGTGAGGAACCAATTGTCGTACTTTTTATTATTGAAGGTACGCTTACCGGTGCTAAATATCTTGTTTAACTCCAAAATGAAGATATACCTGAAATAAATCGATTATTTCCTAATACGAACGTATACTTTCAACAAGATGGCGCACCTCCACATTATCATAGAGCTGTTGGGTAATATTTAAATACATTTTTCTCTCAGAGATGGATTGGTCGAAGAGGTGCAATTGAGTGACCGGAAAGATCCCCAACCTTGACACCACTTAATTTTTTTCTCTGGGGCTACCTGAAACACCGCGTTTATGTTAACAGACAACTTGAACGATTTAAAGGATCGCATACATCTCGAAATGCAGGGAATTAATGATCAACGATTCTATTCGTAGCTTCGGAGAGACATTGTATCATTGTTAACAAACCAATGGCCAGCATTTTGAGAACTTATTGTGGTGATTTGCAACTTATATTAATGTTCAGTTTATAAATTTCTGTATCATCCAGTTTTGTTGAAAATTACAACTTTAATATTTTTGTAAAATCTAATATTATATAAAATTCTCGTGTTTGTAATTAAACTCCTCCGAAATGGCTCGACCGATTCTCATGAAATTTCGTGTGCATATCGGGTAGGTCTGCGAATCGGTCAACATCTATTTTTTATCCCCCTTAATGTTAAGGGTGGTTCACCCCTTAATTTTTTTTTATTTTTAGACAAAAAATTTTGTTTTCATTTTTTTATGATACCTACAGCATTCAAAAATACATACAACTTTAAATTTTCACCCCTCCACGATCAACCACTATTTTTTATTTGTTAACTATAAACTTTAATTTTTTTGGCAAGATTTTTATTTTTCTTTTGTCATTACTAAAAATTTCAAATTACTCTTAATTTTCACCCTCATACGATCAACCCCTATGTTTCTACAGATCCGCAATAGGGTTGCAAGATGGCAATCGAATAAAATAATTGTAGTACGATTTCCCCGCCAGGTGTAAGCATACTTTCTAGCTTAGAACCAGGAGACGGACATAGGATAATTTTTATACCGTTTCAATTTGACAATTAGAAATTTGGAAGTTGACGGGTTGATGTGTTTGTTTCGAGTTTCTATTAGTTTATTGTGCCGATATTATCATTAACAATACCTCGACCAATACGATAGAAACTTTCCTGACAAAGCCGTAAAGCAACTAGAATTCGGAACATTGCGAATGAAAGGAATGAGGAAGAACAAGAAATTGCACGTGAAGGGCGCCGCGTTAGTATGGCTCGACTTCATGCTTCTCCTTCTCAATCACAAGAGCAATGCGAGGCAACCCGTGAAACGGCTCGGTTGGAAATGCGAAATCGTCGACCAAACCTTAGAGATCAACAAATAGATAATTTTTGACGCACAAAAAGAAATTTATCAAGTATCGGGTCTACTAGATGTTAAAACAGGACAACGTCTGTCAGGTCTTTTAGTTTTTATTATAATTTCGGAGTAGAGTGATACATTGGTATTATTTTTGGAAAGACGAAAAAATAAGCTTCTTTGTGATACGTCACTCCACCTAGGTTGCCGTTTCTAAAAAATTCAATATGGCGGCCGTACAGTAAGCGCTAACATCAAAAACATTTGTCATTTGCTCTAAAATATGCAGAATAAAGTCCCATTCATCGTCCCAGAATTTCTCTTTATCCGTTTCAAAGATAATGCAAATAATTATAAATGATATTTTAAAGTTTCATTGGATTTTCATTAAATAGTGGAATTAATTGGAAACAGTTAGTGTAATTTAGAAAAGTAATATGTTCCAAGAATCAAAAGGATCTGCAAAACAATTAAGAACTATGGTATGATGCACTGAAGAAAAACAACTCGAAAATAAATGTGAAGAAGTTCGTTCCAACTGACGCTAGAACGGTTCTAGGTATAGTTCGCACAAGTACTGTATTTCTTTCGCGTTCCAACTGATTATAGTATCGTTCTTGGGACGCTACAAAAACTACCTTCTGGAAGGGGTGATAAAGTTGATGTGTCCATCCCTAATTCGAGTTTGCGCACTATGCAGTACTCGATACGATTCCAGAACGGTTTCTAAATGCCAGTTGGAACAAACCAGTCGAAAATAATGGGTAAAAACGAAGTTCAAACTGTCGTTAGTCTACGGGATAAAGAAATAGAACCAACGGATAACTTCAAATATCTTGGTGTTTTGATAAACAAAGACGGAAAAAACTAAGCGAAAATTAACAACAAAGCACAACCAAAGTATACTTAGGGAAGAAAGAAGTGTCGACAAGGACATTGCTAATCGTTTACAAAACAATATTTAAGACGATTTCAATCTATGGTTGTGGAAGCTGGGTATTCACAGAGCAACACAAGAGCAAAATACAAGTCATCAAAATGAAATTCCTGCGGGTCATGAAGGGCAACACAAAAAAGATAGAGTGAAAAAAATTACCATTTCCAAATAGCTTGTTCTCATCAGTCGAAAGAACTTGTAGATAATCCCTCCTAATAAACAGTGGGTATGTAGGGATTTAATGAGAAATATTCAGTTGTAACAAGTTCATTCCGAGAACCAAAATGTACACAAATAAAATAGAGATAGACCATAAACGGAAAGGAACAATAATAATTATTATGAGTTGATTTCAGATAAGCCGGATATTGTGGATTAACGTAATGGGTCTTTAATGGAAATTACTTTACGCTATTTCACGAATATACGCCTGTTTCGGAGCGAACTCTAAATCCCTTCCTGATGATTTTGTTTATTGATTTCTAGAAAAGTAACTTGGGAGTATCATTGTAGAGACTATATTAGTAACGACTAATACAGATTGTGATTTGAAAGAGTTTGTGGTTAGCACAAGAATAAAATGGCAGGACGAAAGTATAAAATACACCGATAGCGTTGGAAAAATACAGATTATTATGCATGCAGGTAAAGTACGACCAGAGATCTAAGAGGGTCGTGAATCAATATAAGCCAACGACCCTCATTAATACTCATTGTTCGAAATATAGATAAGTATCAAAAGTGTGTGTCCCTTAAAAGATTCCAGGTCCGGATAAAAATATCCCATGAAATAGTTTGGCATTTTAATAATAGTAGGCTCTATATTATTTTTGGCTTTAGTTGAAAGAGAGCAATTTTTAAACAACGATTAAATAACAATGGAAAGCTGGAATCAAAGGCAAAACAAAATGATTGAATAGATATTTACCAGACCTTTTAAATGGGGTATGACTTGATACCTAATGCCATTTGAAAAAATTCAAGGGGTATCTCCAGAAGGGAGGGGGTGAATCTGACGTTTATGACATTAGCGCCAAAAAGTGTCCCCCTCAAGTTAAAAGTTGACGTGTTTCGGCATTTCTTTCTAATATGTCGCATTTCCGAAATATTAAGGGTGGGTCCTTTTCAAATGTACACAGTGTATATGTTTCCAAAAGAGAGAAAAATATATTCATAGCAATTAGTACTGATACACCCCCTAGCCTCCCCAATAGGTTATTCAACTTTTTCATTAGAATTCAGGATTACGATTTACTGGAAGTTTCAGAACTATTTAGTTTACCTGGAAGCTAAATAAACTGGACGGCAATTCGAGTGCGGGATTAAGATACCTTCAAGTGTCGAACGGGAACTCTGTGTATTTTATAGTCATTAAGAAACCACACGGGAATTCGTTTTAGTATTAGTATTTTATGTGCCCTAGCCACTAACTCCTTTCAGGTTGTGGTTCAACAGTTTCCTCATTTTTGAAATAAAATTGTCCGGAAATATTTTTCTTATGGAATTATATTGATACAATAAATATACTACATTACATGGTCTCTATGTTTATATGAAAAATATCTACTGAAATTTTGATATGAAGAATTATTATTGTTCAATTATTTTCATTATTATTTTATTTTTGTTCCGGAATCAAAATATTTTAGGATTAATTAAAATTTTAATTGATTAAAATTTACTCTCCTCGTTCTTCTTCCTCTCTCCACAATTTTAACTCTTCATACCATGAAGCTCTTTGTCAATTGGTCTTATTTTTTTTTATTCTCATGAAAATATTTAAAAATTGAATCGGGTTTCTACCATTTTATATTCTCCATATTGCTAATTCTATATTTTTATTCATAATTTTGATTTATTTCATTTACATTTTTACTAGAAACATTTTTCTTAGTTCTCCCCAAATATTCAAAAAATCAACAACCTTATTTATCTCTTAACGCCCCTCAATTTTTTTTTAGATAGCCCTTCTTTTCAAATTTGAATTTTTCAATTGATTTATCCTAAACTTGACACGCGTTAACATTTGGATTCGACTTTATCTTCTTTTTTTGAATAATTGACAAAAAACTTCCTCATCTGTCTTATCTAATAGGTCAATTGTATACAAATATTCATTTCATTAGTGACACATTGATATAGGTATAAAGAAATTTTATTTTGAAATTTCATATATCTATAAACAATTCTCAATTATATTAAAACGATTTTTCTCAATAATTATCTTAACCCAATATCATTATACCTACCTATTAAACCAAATTTAATGGCTAGGGCCACAACTTTGCGTAGACTCGACCGCTTGCTGATAACTCAAGTGCTTGGTGATTTATAACCTTCTTAGATCTCTGGTCGTACTTTAACAAGCATGTTTTTGTAGATGGAGCGGATCTCTCAAAATCGGCCGATTATCACGATACTATGAATACGATTTTTGTAAAATAGTTAATACAGAAACATTCACATGAATACATTCAGCTAATTATTTTACCACAAAACGATGACAATTTTCGATATTTTTGAAAACGGGGACAAAAACCGGATTTCTTATCCATTTTTTCATATTATCAATTTCTATGACCTAACCTCACTTACCTTACACGCGAACCGCGAACTGTGAAAGTAGCTAGCAACCAATAAAACATCATGAACTCGAGTTTTATGATTGGCTGTTATTGTTCTGCCCTAATTCAGTTCACTGATTTTCATTATTCTTGATGGGTTTTGGAGTGAAAGTGAACATTTTACATGCTACATAAAATAATATTGTTTGTTTTGGAATTACAAAGGTAACTAGATAAAAGATATGCTGTCACAAACAAGGGAAAATCTTATGAACCATAACTTCATGTTGATTCTCCAAACCTTGCTTTTTATTTACAATATAAAAACCAGAAATATAAGTATTTGGAATCAAATTTTCAATATACGAATGAAAATAAAAGCGAGTTATTGTTTTGGGATATTTATGTTTGGGTTATATAATTTGTTATCTCATTGAATTATGGTGGAATTGACTGAGGATGGGTGTTAGAACTTTATTTACTTTTCAAGTACTTTTTTCAAAAAGTGGCAACACCACGGAAACAATATATATTTGTGTGTCGAGCCAAAAAATAAGTGACAGTGACAAGTAAAATTTCATGAGATTTTCAAGTAAAGCTTTTTTATTTTATATTACACCATGTAAAATATATTATGTTCATCAAGTAAATACAGTCCACAGTTTCAAATTTATTATTCAGTAACCAGCAAACAAGTAATTCATAAACATTTTTTGGTCCATCTCACCGGATTCAAGTGTTAAAAACAAAAATAATTTTACAATATTCAAGTCAGCATGTGGTAAGATTATCGATCCAGTATACAGCGTGATCCAGTATACAGCAGCGTAACGAATTGAGTCAAGTCCAGTAGCCCCAGTTCATGTCAATGCAGAAAAGTTCCGGTCTAGGGGTAACTACTAAGCAGGGTGACTAGCTAGTACAATATAGGTCAGAGAATTCCTTTCTATTCCTTTCAGTTAACACGTTTAATTTGCATTTTTATATATTTAAACTGAATAACCTGGTGAATAATTCGTAAACAAATTGAGCAGTGATCTTCAGTTTGTATTTATCGAGATTGAAGTTCAAAATAGTAAAGCGTAGTTTCAATTCATAACCTAAATTTGTTTAGTTTTGTGTAAAATCAAGATTCAAGATGCCAGATTCAGAAAATGAACAGGTAACAAGCGAATTAAAAATTCTTAAGCGTAACAGAGGTACAATTAAGCAAAAATTGACATTGTTAGAAAAATATATCGAAACTATTAAAACCTCTTCAAGTGATGATTTACCTAATATCAACGATGTAGAGTTGCGATTTGATAATCATTCAAGTTTATTAAATGAGTTTGAAAAGGTTCAAACCATTTTAGAATCAAAATGTAGCGATGACGATTTAGAAAGTCATTTTTTAGAAAGAGAGGATTTTGAGAATAGATTTTATAAATCCCAATCATATTTAAAAACATTATTGAGTCGAATACGGGCTCCGGTTGCACATTCAAGTCATGAGTTACATTTGGGTTCACAGCCGAACGTTTCGACTACTAATATTGACCCTCTTCAGAACATGTGGCTGCCTAAAATAAAGTTACCGACATTTTCAGGACAATTTCAACAATGGATTAACTTTAAAAATAATTTCAATTCCACTATCGCTAATAACAAATCGTTAAATGATAATGAAAAGTTTCAGTATTTAAAAGCCTCGTTAGAAGGTTACGCGGCATATTGAGGGCATAGATAGCACTGAACAACCTTTTAAAAAGTCTTGGGAGTTGTTGTGTGAGCGTTTCGACAAGAAACAGTTTTTGTTGGATAGTAATTTTAAACATTTGTTAAATGTACAAGGTATTCATAAGGAGACTTATCCAAATTTTCGGAAAATGTTAGACGAGGTATCCAAACACTTAACTTCTTTAGATGGAATAGGACTCAACAAAGACTTGTTGTACGATTCTCTCATTATTCATGTTCTGTCAACCAAGTTAGATAAAAATACATTGCGAGATTGGAAAGAATGCAAGTTTAATGATGATTTGCCATCATTACCAGAGTTTGTAGAGTTCTTGAAAAAGAAAGCTGATGTTTTACAATGTCTAGATGACGCACAATTGTTAAAAGCTAGTATTTCAAGTTTTCACAGTAAACCGAGTTCATACAACAATTATAAATCAAGTACTCAAGTAAATCTTGCTACAAACTATACTTGTAATTTTTGTAAGAAAAATCATCATATCTATAAATGTCCAGATTTCTTGGCATTATCTACCGAGCAAAAGATTCAAAAAGTAAAACAGTTACGGTTTTGTGAGAATTGTTTATTATCAGGACATAATAAAACCCATTGCAAAATTGGTCCATGTCCTCTTTGTAAACTTCATAAGCACAATAAATTACTTCATCGAGAAATAGTACAAGCTACAAGTTCAACTGGTAATATAAATGATCAAATGGGTTCACTAAACCTATTAGCAAGAAAAGAGGAAAACTTAAAATCCACCGTTAGTATCAACCTTTTAAACGGTAAAAATCAAGTTTTGTTATCAACCATAAGTTGTTATGTACAAGACAACGACAAACAATTTCATTCTTGCAGAGCTCTCTTAGATTGCGGAGCACAGATGAGTTTGATCAGCACCTCCTTTTGTGAAAAATTAAAAATTCCATTTGTTAATACTGATTGTTCAATTATAGGTATCATTCAAAGTCAGTCAAATATTAATAAAAAGTGTACAATTGAAGTTTCGTGGCGATGTTCGGATTATAAATCAAGTATATCATGCTTTGTTGTTCCAATCATTACAAATAGAATTCCTACGTATTCTTTCAACATTAATAGTATGCGTTTACCTCATAATATAGACTTAGCAGACCCTGAATTCAACCATTCTAACGACATTGACCTATTGCTAGGGGCTAACATTTTTTGGGACCTTTTGTTAGAAGGAAAAATCCAATTAGGGAAAAACCTTCCTTCATTAGTAAATACAAAGTTTGGTTGGATAATAACTGGGACGATGCCTGTTAGTCAATCCGATAAGCGTATTTGCAATTTTGCAAAAATTCAGGTGCCTGAGGATGAACAACTTAAAAAATTTTGGGAAATAGAGGACGTGCAAGGTAAAAATGAATTCATTTCCCAGGAAGACACTATATGTGAATCTCTTTTCAATAAAGATACTCATCGTGCGGATAATGGTCAATTTATTGTAAAATTTCCACTTAAACATTCTACTGAATTATTAGGTGATACAAGTGTGTCCGCTGTAAAGCGGTTCAAGTCTTTGGAAAACAAATTCTTCGATTCCAATTTTAAAAAATTGTACTGTGATTTCATACACGAATATCAGAATCTCGGTCATATGAGTAAAGTTTCAGACAACCTCGAGGCAGAATTTGGTTACTTTCTACCACATCACGGTGTGCTTAAAGAAACAAGCATCACTACAAAACTTCGTACAGTTTTCGATGGTAGCTGCAAAAGCACAACAGGATGGTCGCTTAACGACATTCAATATGTAGGGCCCAAGATACAAAACGATATTTTCGACATTTTAGTAAGATTCCGCACATATACTTTTGTTGCGTCAGCAGACATTTCCAAAATGTATCGACAAATACTTATGCATCCCGAGCATAGACCTTTGCAAAAGATTATATGGCAAGAAAACCCAAACGAAGATTTTGGTATTTACCATTTAAATACAGTTACTTATGGTACACGATCAGCGCCATATTTAGCAATTAATTGTATTCGGACGTTAGCAACTCAACACATACACGAATGCCCAGAAGCCTCTCAGACAATTTTGTTTGACAGACATGTACCTGGACGATTTGTTAACTGGCTCTAACGATTTGGAAGAGCTGCAAGTACGGTGTAAGGCAATTTTTAATATATTGAAGTCTGCACATTTCATTTTACGCAAATGGACTTCCAATTATAAGTGGTTGCCGCCTTTGCAAAATCTGATATTTCCAATTCTATTCTAAATATTGGAGATCAAGATTCTAGTAAAACGTTAGGGGTTCAATGGGATAATAGTTCAGATACATTGAAATACACGATTAAACAATTTTCTTGCCAAACTTCTTATACTAAACGATCCATTTTATCCACGATTGCTCACATTTATGACCCTTTGGGTCTTTTGAGTCCATCTATTATTTTAGCCTAAATACTTATCAAGAAACTTTGGTCTCTTCACATTTCTTGGGATTCTCCAGTCCCCCCAGACATTCTCAAAAACTTCAATTTTAAAATAGCCTTGACAGTTTCAATCAACTATCCATTTCCCGCAATGTATCCTCAGGAAAATTTGTAGATATTCATTGCTTCTGTGATGCATCACAAGATGCATATGCGACATGTATCTATCTTCGTAGTACAGATAGTGCTGGTAATTATACTATTAACTTACTTTGTTCAAAGTCTAGAATATCACCCTTAAAGGCTATAACTATTCCTAAATTAGAACTATGTGCTTGTCTTTTAGGTGCGCAATTAACCAGACATGTAGTCAGTGCACTTAAAGCTGATATTCCTATCTATTTATGGTCTGATTCACAAGTTGCTTTGAGTTGGATCTACACTGAACCCTGTGATTTACAAGTTTTCGTGGCGAACCGTGTGACAAAGATTCAAGCACTTTCAACCGTCGCTGACTGGAAGTATGTAAATAGTTTAAGTAATCCTGCTGATGTAGCTTCAAGAGGTATGTTACCGGATAAGTTAATTCTTAATGGCATATGGTGGAAAGGCCCTGATTTTCTACAATTGCCCTCTTCCGAGTGGCCAAGTGAAAATTTTATTATTAGAAAATCAGAGTTACTTGAGTTAAAAAATAAACCCTCAGTTTTACACGTAGTTTCAACATTTGCATCAGATTTAATTACCAGGTTTTCTACTTCAATCAAATTACAACGAGTTACAGCTTGGTGTTTACGTTTTTATAACAATTTGAAAGGTGAATCGAACAGGCAAACTGGCGTTTTAACCGTTACAGAACTAGGAAATTCTTTAAAAATATTAGTTCAACAAGTTCAAGCAGAGTCGTTTTGCGAAGAATTGAAAGCTCTTAAAGGAAGCAAGAGACTTTCTAACAAACACAAACTTTCATCATTAGCGCCTTTTCTAGATGGTCAGGGAATTATAAGAGTGGGAGGAAGATTGAAACACACATATTTACCATTCAGTACCAAACACCCAATTTTATTGTCGTCCTCACATCATTTTACAAAATTAATTTTCGAACATAAACATAAACAATTATTACACCCAGGTCCTCAGTTGCTATTGGCATCCGTTAGACAATTTTATTGGCCTATAGGAGGGCGTATTTTAGCTAAACGAACAGTGAAAAATTGTCTCACATGCGTTAAATTTAACCCAGTTCCATTTTCAGCCCCAATGTCTAATTAATTTGCCAAATGAAAGAATTGCGCCGCAGCTTCCATTTCAAGTAATGGGGATTGACTATGCTGGTCCTTTCTCAATTCTTAACAAAAAGGGGAGAGGATCAAGGCTAATAAAATGTTATTTAGCTGTATTTGTTTGTTTTTGCACAAAGGCAATCCACCTTGAAGTTGTTTCCGACCTCACCACAGACAACTTTTTGGCAAGTTTTAAAAGGTTCGTTTCACGAAGGGGTGTTCCGTCTGTTATCCATTCCGACAACGGAAGTACGTTTGTCGGAGCAAGTAATAAATTAAAGGAGTTCGGACAATTTATGTCCAGCAATTGTAATTCTATTAATAACGAGTTAATAAATCAGTTTAACATTAAATGGGTTTTTATCCCCCCATATACCCCAAATCATGGAGGTTCATGGGAAGCAGCGGTAAAAATGGCAAAACATCACTTGAAAACAGTTTTGATCAATAAAAATGTCACATTTGAGGAATTTAATACTCTCGTCATACAAATTGAAGGGATTCTCAATTCGCGACCTTTATTTGATGCGTCCAATGATCCAAATGTTCCATCGCCAATTACTCCCTCCCATTTCCTGATTGGACGTAATATCACATCTCTCCCTGATCCCTACCTAATCAGTCTACCTGCAAATCGCCTATCACGACTCCAGCATATTCAACAGTTATATCAACAATTTTGGCGGCAGTTTTCGCAGCAGTACATTTCACAGTTGCATCAGTTGTATAAATGGAAAGATGCGCCATGTGAAATAAAACCTGACACACTCGTACTTATCAAAAATGATGCACAACCACCTTGTAGGTGGCTTATTGGCAGAATAATCCGACTATTTCCAGGCAGAGACGGAGTATCGAGGATAGCCGAAGTTAACACCTCCAAAGGAACAGTTGTGCGGTCTGTTAGGCACTTATGTCCGTTACCATTACAAAAAGACACTTATAATTAAATGTAATGGGTAGTGCTACTCTCGTTTTTTTTTTTTTTTTTTAGAATATTAATCTAATTTAATGAGTTTATTTTGAAGGTGCCCTTCAAAGTGGGGGCTATGTTAGAACTTTATTTACTTTTCAAGTACTTTTTTCAAAAAGTGGCAACACCACGGAAACAATATATATTTGTGTGTCGAGCCAAAAAATAAGGGACAGTGACAAGTAAAATTTCATGAGATTTTCAAGTAAAGCTTTTTTATTTTATATTACACCATGTAAAATATATTATGTTCATCAAGTAAATACAGTCCACAGTTTCAAATTTATTATTCAGTAACCAGCAAACAAGTAATTCATAAACAGATGGGCTGTATCTCCGTAAATAGCCTGCAATACTGACAACAAACTTTGTTTGTAACCAACATCTAAATCGACTGTTTCATTCCAAAACAAAGATAACAATACACAAAGCAAAGATCGCATCTTTCAGCATCAGTGTTGTGCTATGTGAGGAAGGGTTTAAATTGACTGAATAATCATATCGGAATTATCTTAGATTTATTTACTACTCGAGGACCGTCAACCAAATTGGATACAGCTTCTGATCCTATTCTAATACATTTTTTTCCACCTAGCCCAACCATTTTATCAATTGAAATTAAATGACTAAAAAATAGTCTACCTTCTTTCGGAATATTCTCTTCCCAAACGATATTTTTATATCGCTGAAGCTGATTTGCATCTCGAGGAACCCAAATATTTACAATTGACAACAACAATACCATAGAGAAAGTATTGTATTTTTTTGGGTAAATAGTATTTATATATCGAATGATATGACACTGGTAGTTCCAGAATTGTTAAGAACTTGCTGCTTACCTGTGAAATGATGCATTTCAAACACCACTCACACATTTTCTTGTATACCAAACAACGACTCATAATTTTGTGAATTCAATTTAACAAATAAATAAAGAATCCTTACCTGATTGAAATTCAAATTTCTTCACAATATCTACCACAATGGAATACAACAGCCAAAAACATTTGGTCAAAATACGAACAAACAGTCTGTTTTGTGTGTGAACACTCAATATTATGATGTCACATTCACTGAAAAATGCAGAATTACAGAAACCTACCGATTGACATCCTCTGTTTATAAACCATGGAGGCTAGATAAGGAGATCGAACTGATACGGAAAAACTGACAAAACCTGTACTCAAAATCGTCTATCTAAGCAGTTTGCTTCTTCACCGCGGCGTCGCCACTGCAAATCGAATACCATCTAACCTTAGTTTTTATAAATGACAGTAGTCAAATTGTAAACATTACTTATGATAGTATGAGTCATGGAGACTAGTTGTATGTATGTATGTATGCATATTGGTGAGACCTAAAAGATTTATTGTGCCACTCACTTCTGCTTAGTTCCTGAGGAAAGTCTCAGAGACTAGCAGCTCCCTTAGTACAATTTCCCGGAGGAATTTTAGGATATCTACAGGCTTTAACTGAGGTAAATGTCCCTCTTCTATCCAGTAATCTCCTAGGTGTTGTGCCCTAGGATTCTGAACTGCTGTGCAGTTCGCAAGTATGTGGATAGAGGTTTCTTCTTCCATACCACAGAATCTACATTCTTCTTCCTTCACTATTTTGAGCTTTTTCAGGTTTCCATTCAGGGGACAATATCCCGTTAGGATCCCTGTTAAAACTCTTAGTGCACTTTCACTTTGACTTATGCATTCATTTGATCTCAACAGGTTGTAATCACCCAGAAGAATCTTTGATTGCCTAAGTCCTACTAGATCTTTCCAATGGTCAGATCTTCTCTTTTCTTCGGCTTTGCCTATTTCTTCCAATATTACATTGAAGCTGATACCGCAAAAGGGTTCCGGCCCCCAAAAGTGTGTTCCAGTCCCCCTCTTTGCTAGTTCATCTGCTATTTCATTTCCTTCTATCCCTGTGTGTCCTGGAATCCACAGGTAGGTGACTATATTGTTCTCGCCTAGTTCATTGAGCTTGCCTAGGCATTCCCACACCATTTTGGAACTGATTATACAAGAGCTCAGTGCTTTAATGGCTGCTTGACTATCCGACAACATGATAATCCTTTGCCTTGTATATCCTTCATCAACATTGATCTGGGCACACTTTCTTATAGCGAGAATTTCCTCTTGAAAGATACTTGGGGTTTTCCAAGCTTTCAGAGTATTTTGTTCCTGGCCCTAACACTCCTATCCCAGTTCCTTCTATTGCTTTTGAGCCGTCTGTATCCCATTGAATTGCATTCTTTCAGGTCTGGTAATGGCATTTGGATCCCATTCCTTCTTGTTGCTTAATTCCAGCGAATTTTTTTTGAAAAGTTATACTTTTTCATTATACCATCTTGTGGCATGTGGCATGTCCCAGGTTTTCTGATTTCTAAGAATTTAGGAGGTGGGTTTTTTTCAATGATTCCCTCTCTACTTAGTCTGAATCTTGTTCTATCTGCAACACTTACCACCACCATATGTAGTGGTGTGAGGTTGAGAATCACTGCCATGGCTGCCATTGGGCATGTTCTCATTGCTCCTGTAATGCACATACAAGCTAGTCTTTGAATTTTGTGGAGGTTTTCTCTCGTCGTCAATAGGCTAGTTCTACTACTCCACGAAATGGCTCCATAAGTGATAATTGGTCTCACTATGGCAGTATACATCCAGCTTAGGATTTTTAGGTTACAACCCCAATTTCTCCCTGCCAGATTCCTGCACACGATTAGAGCCATTTTTGCTTGTAGACTAGATAAGGAGATCGAACTCATACGGAAAAATTGACAAGACCTGTCCTCAAAATCGTCTATCTAAGCAGTTTGTTTTTTCACCGTGGCGTCGCCACTGCAAATCCAGTACCTTCCAAAAACAGTAACATAAATGAGAGTAGTGAAATTGTAAACATTATCCATGATAGTGAATAATGAAAACTTAAAGTGAGAATTAGAAAGATTGAAATTGTTAAAAATAATTGAAACTGGTCAGGATGTGAATTGTTAAAAATTATTGCAATATTGGTCGGTAGTGCAGCTGATTTGAAACGAAGACGTGAATTGAAGAAAACCAGAGTGTTTTCAGTTACCAAAGCTGATTAAAAATATTCAAAGATAAATAAAGTAGGAAGGAATATTTATTATGATGAGATTCAAATTATATTCATTACTTGTGACAAGTCTATGAAAAGCATAATTGCACACAAAACGCTTTACTTTTCAAATTAATAGTGTGCATCAACTAATGTCATTATTAAGTTCTGCCTATCTGCCTGTTTCCTCTGTGGATTCAAAAATAATACACCAGGGGCCGCTCTATAGTGGGTGGTACATATTGTTGCGAGGTCACCAACTCAAAGCCGGCCCTGTCTCTCGACTATAAATTTTGGTGAATGCGCCCCCTCCCCTTTCGAGAACATTCTGGAAGACGCTTTGTTTACGCATACGACGAGCGTAGAAGACTGTAGAATTTTCGAGAGTTGATGAAGACTATATATACGCGGGTTTTTGAGTGAGTGGACAATTTAGTGAAACGAAGACAAATAGTTAGTTCACAGACAGTTTACAGAAGTTTTTAGTAATCGGACAGTGAATGAAATAGTGAAGATAAATAGTGTAATATTCAAGTGGTAAAAATAAATTAGAACTATTATACCGAGTGTAAATAAATTAGTAGACATTAATAAGTAGAGTGTGTATATACATTGAGTTTAATAAATAAATCAATAGATAGTAATTAGCCATAGTGTGTATAATTTTATCCCTCTGTAACGCGTTTTCTTCCTCCTCGTACTTTACGTCGCAACTAAGTACCTGGACACGTCACAATTGACACCCCAAAACCGCGGATTCAAGTTTTATCTCGGGCGCCAGATTTTTAGCGTGGTTAACTCCACGGCCCCCTTGACTTCAAGCGTCAAGAGTTCCAGGTAACCTCAGATGGAGGTACGGTCAGTTCCAGGGGTCTAGTTATATCTGGTTCGGCAGGCTTATTTCCAGAAAAAGGTCCGCGCTGGTTCTGAAATAAAAGTTAGTTTCCGGGTCCACACTACAGCAAAGCTAAATTCGTGCTACAAAACAACTATTCCACCATAGGAGTTTTCTAATCTGTAGTAGGTCAGTAAAACACAAAGGTTCGGTTAAATTAGAATCTATTACCTTCACAAATAATTACAGGGTCGGTAGCTGACCAAACCGTTACAGAAAAAAAAAAACAACAAAAAACTATCCTGCGTAGCAGGCAACAATACCCTGGTATTTATAAAAAAATCCAGCAATATAAGCAAACTATTAACTAATTATACCAATACCATGCTTTTATTAGAGACGAAGCGGGCAGGACATAAGCGAGAGAGGTTTATAAACATAAGCAATGTTTTTATATACAACAGAAAAGCAAGCTGACCCTTTTTCAAAAAAAAGCTTCGCAGCAAATACTTTAACTTAAAAATAAAAACTCACTATATATAAAAAGAATCAAAACAAACCGACTACAAAGCAAACAAAAAATTCGGCGGACGGAGCGTTCAATGCTAGCGACTCATATCTTCGCCGGCCAGCAGTGAACTACTTGTCGACTCGCCGCTCCAGCCTTCCTCGATTCAGACTGCTTTCCACCTCTCTTGGTTAGTTCGACCTGCGCGCTACTTCTTTCGCGACAGTGGGGAACCATGACTGTTTACAATCATATCGCGGTTGGAATTTGAAATTTGAAATTGAAAATCGAAATGAATATTTCCTAACAAAATATTTCTACACAGAAATCAGAGGATATCACGGATTATATACAATATTAAATGAAAATATATTCGGAAACTTAAAAATAACTATTGTCGGAAAATTAACTTCGTTACACCTCACGTGAAAACTATTTAAATAAATAACAGAAACATTACAATATGTTTTGCCGAGACATAAAATTTAATCACATATTTATGTCGTTTGCCAGGCAGTACTGGCAAAAACTCAAACGACCTCTTCATGATAACATCGATTCATCAATTGAAAGCTCCCTACATGGAGAGTAGACCAGAAAGATACAATCTATAGAGTATTTGTCTACTGGTGAAAAATAGTAAACTTACCTCCATCATTTTTCCATTAAAGTAACCAATAATAGGTCTGATTTTATATAATTTATCTGTTGGATGAACTTCTCATACTGCAGGATTCCTTGCGAAGTGCATGCATCTCAGAATCAGCATGAAACGATTTCGGCCCATATAATCCGAAAAACATTTCAAATTAAATAATCGGTGTTTTCTCCAATAATCCAGTATACGATTAGTTTTTATGGTAACCATATGCAGAATTAATTCAAGAGAAACGGGCAATTCTTCTGCGGTAAGCGTATTCCTATATTTTTGGTCGAACAGTACCTCTAGCAAGAAATATCCCTTCGGCATACAAATTTGATTTTTCCACAATTATATCAAAATATTTATGGCATGTTGAAGCATGTTGAAATAGTCTATTGGATTATTGCCTGCCGGCTGTTTCTTCAAACTTGGGTTTCCCAGAAAGGGAAGCTGCCGCCGGTTCACTGAAGGAGGATCAGTCCATATTATATCATTTACCACGGGAACGGTACTCTCAGGTAATAACGATAAATTGTCTCTTCCAAACGCATCTTCACTATCACTATCACTATCTCCACATTCACTCACTTGATACAGTTCATCATCACTAGAATTATTGTCTAAGTCTAAACTATCTTCCGAATCCGAAAACGCCGCATAAGCTAACATTTCTTCCTCGGTTAGTTTTTTTTGGATCTTTGAATGTAATTTTCCGTCTTTTCTGTTCACCAGAAGGGCCTGGCAAATCACGAGGATCCATGTTTTCAAACTTATCAAAAGTATCAAAATTTGGTAAGATTTTAAAACCGCGACCGCACAACAATTTTTATACACCTTGCCTACAAGCCAACACAAGATAGACTGATTTATTAAACGAGCCGACGCTTATAGACAACTTTAAATAGAGACATGCTCATCACACAACTTGTGCGTGATCGGCCACTCGGCAAAAAGCCGCATTACGCCAACGCTGCGTGATCGGCAGCGAACGAGTTAAACGTACCTAATAAAAATGGGATCAACGGAAGATGATGTCG